>OY796656.1:119604355-121065355 GCA_963680705.1 Rhagium mordax
TGCTTTAATCAAAGTTGCAAATGGTCTCTGAAGAGCTTCTCACGATATGAATAGATATTCTGATGAAATAACTCTCTTTATTTTTGCTGTGAATTCAGGTTGTTAAAATTATTATTAAACTTATTCGCAAAAGTTGTTGATGATTAAAAATTTGCGTGTCGTAAAATGTCCATGCACAAAATAATAGTAAAATAGAATTAATCCTAGTGTATTTAATACTTGATTTCAGTTTTATATACAGGGAGTTTCTTAAAATCGCCAACAAACAGAAACTAGAGATTCTATGAATCAAAATAAGACAAGAATTCTTGTTAATGTTTTTTCGAAAATAATACCTAATTGCAATACAAATGTTTTTGTTGTATTTTTAAGATTTTTCTAAACCTAAATAATATATTAAACTGAATTTTCTCTACTCGAATGTTTAGCAGAATACAAATTCAGATTAATTTGAATCAACTGGCTCAGTTCACTGGTTTAGAATTCTTACTTAACTTAATCAGTAAAATCAAAAAAAAAAATAGGCCTCTGCAATTTAAAAAATGTTTTAAATTCATTTGTTTTATTCTGCGAATAAAATTTAACCCCATGTTTGTAGATTTTCTTCTCAATTTTTATATATTTGCGTTAACGTAAAACAAAGAAAAGAACTAAATGTAATAAATAGCAAAAAAAATTTTCTTAGGAAAAAGTAACGCAGTTAACTGAGTATTACATAATAAAAAGATACCTACTAAAGAAAAAATAATATTTATTTAAAACAACTTTAAATTTATTTTTTATACACTATGGTATCTCGGTTAGGAAACATTTTTGAAAAGTAAACGATTTTTATGGATCATGGAATCTTCAGTTGTAGTTTGTCAGTGATTTAAAAAACATCCTGTAGGTATGTTGAAAATAGTTTTTTGAGATTTAATTATAAAACAAGAATTAATTTTTTGTCATATACTCCTAAACTAAATAAAATGTTTCAGAATTATTGCTCCTTGTCAGCGTAACGTAGCTTTAAGAAACATGATACGCTTTGCTGATGAGGAACAAGCGTAACGAAGTGATTTTTCCAATCGAGGAATGTTCATTTTTGCTTTAAATATTACCGTCACTTGGGTACACCCTGCCGCTGTTTTTAGTAAGTAAGTCCTGTTTTAGTTAAGTTAGTAATGAGTTGTTACAAAGTCCGCTGGTAAACAAGCAGTCAAGTAATTAATTGATTAATTTTCGACAATCCCCCGTATAAGTAAAATCCGAGAAATATTATAAATAATGGCCGAGTCGGAAATAAAAATCATTCGTTACTAAAAATGTTAATCCGTATCGGTTTTAATCCGTTTCTTTTTGCAATATAGTATAAAAATTGCAAGTAACTCATTTCCGGTTATATACGTTCTGAATTGATGCGCCTAATTGCATAATCCGCTGCACCTCTGCAAGTTACGCCGGGTTGTGCATCCGAGTCCGTCGTTTCAAGTCGGTGACCGCCCCTCTATCACGCGACCTAGATACCTCATAAAGGTTACAAAAGGGAGAGGAGCGCTCACTTCGTGGTCATTCCGAGAAAGTCGGCCGCAGTCCAGGTTCATTCCGAGATAGTCCGCAAAATCAGATCAGATTCGAGTTACCGCCAGCAGTTGCAGATCAATCCGAAGCCGTCAACATTTCCGTACCGCCGCTCCGAGGTTTAATAGTAAATTTATTTAGATATAATATTGGTAAGAACACACCGTAGTCGGCTGCAATTTGCAGGTACTGCCTTCAGTTAAGTATAGATATTCAAAGGTCTTTTTGTCCGTAAGTATCGTTGTATTACACTACCCAATCAAACCAGAGCTAATTAGTAATCCTCCGTTGGTCTTTTGTTTGCTAATATATGCATCGGCTGCTGAGATCTGTTCGCTAGGGCCATCTTAAAAGCCTCCATGCATAATAGGTTACCGGAAAACCTACGTTAACCCAAATAATCATTATATGCATCAACTGGTTGGATCTGTTCGCTAGGGTCATCCATAAAGGTGATCTGCATAGAGTTGACTCGGAAAACTTACGTTAATCAACATAATCATTAACAAATAGCTCTACGTTTGTGGCAGTAGTTTGCCGTGTGTTTAAATATTCCGTATAGCCTACAATATCTATAGCTAACCGATTGCCCGCCGTGCATAATACATCCTAGTGGAAAGGTCCGTTTGCTTGTCGTACACGGTAATTTATTAATCCAACGTATCCGAAAATTCCGCCGTAAAATCGCGTAAATACTCTTGATTGATTGATTGACTTGTTTTTAATCGTTCTAAACAGTTTTATACATACTCGACTGTACAGTCGTGGAGGTAGTAGAGTTAATTAATCTGTTTCCAAATATTGCTGAATAAATATGTTATTTTAAAGAGGTAAAATTCAGTTATTATTTCTGTCATTTATTTCTGATTAACCCGTTTGAGCAGTATGGTCGAAGTCCATTAGATAGACCTCCAGCTCCCGACCTCTGGCTATTCCGTATCTCCACTGTTTCGCTATTCAGGGTTGTTCTCCCAATAGGGGAGCCAAAAAGTGTCGTTCTTCTTCGGACTGGCGCCCGAGATTTCCGTATAAAAAGATTACGTAAGTATATTGACAGAAAACACCGTTATAAGTAGGCACCATTATTACACAAGGAAAAGTAATTTCGAAACACACGTCCATAGCAGAGCTAGTTTTTTGTTTATTTTAGAAGTATATGATAAAAAATAATATTAAATTTGAGGCATTTTGTGAAACAATGTTAGCCGTCAAAATATTACTCTTTACAAAGTAAGTTTCAATCGATTAAAATTTTGGAAAATTTTGGTTTTTGAGTCATCGCGTCTACAAGAAATATAAAGGCCCAGTGGACGAACAGACAGACATTTGGACTTACTTTTAAGTTATTTATAATATAATAAGTCGTACAGTGTGTCCCACGTAAAAGGTAAAAGGCCCAATAAGCGATAGAACCTCTAATATACGAGGTCTTGTCAAAAAACTGATTTTTCAAATTTCTTTCACCCTGTATATTACTACGGAAATCGATATGGCATATTATTGTAGTTATAAAGACATATGCCATTCAACCATATAACTTCCGGTTTAGCTGAAACTACTAACATCCGACAACATTTTGGCGATAACCTGTAAGTATATTATGAAATAATTGAAAAGTAGCCCCAATCTCCTGATTTGAAAAATATATAACATATGTCCGTTATTTTTAGTAGCAGTAGTAGTAGTTTAGTTATAAGGAATTAACTACTATGATTTTTATACTTTTGCAGGAACGTAAAACTTCATCGTTACCTATAAATGTTTTCTATATAAAAAATGGAAAGATTTTAAAATCGTTCTGTGGTGAAAATTAAAAAAATAAATTTACTGACTCACGGCTTCAAAGTACCGTTTCTGACGAATAAATCCTTTACAAATACAAAATTTTAATTAAAACCAAACTTTGGACACGTTCCATCCATTATTTTAAATTAAAAATGCGTAGGAATTAATTTATAGCGCTATTTGTTCCAGAAACCGTAAAAGTACATCCCATATCATACTTTTATAACAAAATCACCGAAATACTAACTCCACAACCCATACACTAGTAATAGTAGAATTTAAATAAATATTTCTCCAACAACAGTGGGTTTTAAATTAGTTTCTACGTTTTAGATTATTATAACCTGTATATTGTACGGACCGTTGAGTGAACTAGAGTTATTTGTTGGCTGAATACAAACCTAGTGTTTACAATGTGACGCAAGTCAATGCACAGAACTGGTAGGCGTACAATTTCTCTTCTACTCGTTCAAAGCTTGCAGCTCCTACAATCTAGTCATCAACCTACGCTTTGAGGACAGGCCCTCTGGGATCTCAAATATACATTTATTTATTCGTGAATGTCCACGTGCCGCAAGACACCAATTTAGAAAGAGACGACAGATTTTTAGGCAAGGTTACGACAGGAAAAAAACTACTTTTATGAATGTGCTGACTTTTACTGAAGAAGTAGGGAGAAGTTATCAATGACCAACTTGTATATGGTAATTTTTCGTAGTAAATAACATACAGATGTTTGCGCCAAAAACTATTAAGGCAACCATTTTATTTGGCGTGGGTGGGTACGTCCCCTAGAGGCAAGCTTACTTTATAAGGCGTCTAGCGAATTTTTTAAAATTCTGGTTAAATTACGACCGACGGATATATTCGACAAAAAATAAGTGGCACGTATTTTAATATCCATTAGATTAACTATATAGGACTGGATTCTAAGAAAATTAAATACATAAATATTTCATTTCAAAAATCGTCAGACAGCCACCTGCGGTTAGTAGATCATCAACATGCTGAACTGCTACTGGTATTAAGCTAGGTAGAAAAACGAGTTCGGCCCTTTAGACCAATTTGTAAACGACAAAATACGGCTTGGTTATTGTTGCTAACATAGGCAGAAACAAAAATAAGAACATGACTTTAGCCCCTGCTTAGCAGGCGAATAATAAAAATATATACCTACCTACATTTATTATTAATTGCGGAGTGAATTGTTATTGTCGGTGATTGATTATTTATTATCCATGACCATGGGTTTAAGTTTTATCGACTAAGTAGAAACATTTATTATTGTATAAAGCTTATAAAGTATAATAGCAGCTGTACACAATATAAAATTACAGAGGGAATACTAATATTAAAAAAATCACCTCTGAAATCGATGAAACATACATATTACCTTGCTGAAGGAATAAACAAGAAATAACACGCGACACAAATATATATTGGTTTCATTTTAAAATTGTGTTGTTAAAGGATAAAAACAAATGATTAAATCGTATTTTTCACGTAAAATGAAGTTGAAATTTTGCCTATTGATTATATAATTTGTTTAAAAGCACTTTGAAAAAGTTGTAATGCAATTCTCATTATAAACTAAAAGGTTCGTCGTCTCATTGATAATAAGAATCTCCTAAGAATGAACGAACGTATTTCAGCGGAAATATGTTTTTGTAGTGCACCAACACTATTACTATTATTATTACTAATACAGGGAATCGAGAAAGTTAGGCAATACTGGACTATATCACATTTTATGGTATTGAGTTTCCAATTAAATGCTATTTATTTCTTGCAATAAATAACTCGTACCTATTTCCTTATATCCTTCATTCAAGGACTGTCTCACTCCCACTAGATACCAGTTTATATTTAATTCATTTTAATTATTTTACAAATATATTTTTACCTTCTGCTAATACTTGTTATACAATATGTCCAAATTGTGGGTGCATGCATTGATATCTCAGTTATTATTAGAGATAGAGAAACGGTAAGTGGAAAAAGTTTTAGAGAATTTTACGAACATTTGGATGGCGTTTTTAAATTTGTCCTAGCTCTCTCTGCTTTCGAGATATTTGAAACAAACTGAAAACGTTCTTTTCTTAAATCTTCCAGTATCTGCCCAATTTGATGACTGGTGATATTTAAATAAGTAAGTTGTTGAAACACTTTGTTAAGTTGCTTTCGTTGGAATTACCAGAAAATCTATGTCATTTGTTTTTGAGTTAATGTCAGTAACTTTGATTTTTCTTATGGGCGCCATATTGGATTTTTTTATGGTTTAATATCTTAATTCCCTTTTCAACGATGTACCACAATGTCAGAGAAAATCACTTACTATTGCACAATATGGAAAAAATAAACTTTCTAAATATAGACTGAATAAAATTTAATATAAAATATCCCTATACGTATACTAAGAAAAAGTTAATATAACGAATTTCTTTATTTTGAAAAGTTCAATCGATGCCCACAAACAAACTGAATCACCCAGTATAATTATTGCATTCTTTCATATATCGATTTAAAAACTGCATCTTATTTATCTCGGCTTATGTTTTGCTCTGAATACACGTTTCCAATTTAGTAAATTCTCGTACGAATACGCTATATATCTCAGTCCGGACTTAAAGGCTTGTACCGTATTTCTTTGGGTAAATTCCGAGCGAAAAACGCCAAGAATTTATTTATAATGGCGCAGCGTACCCTCGGACCGCCTTATTCTAACAACGGCTTAAAAACAAAGAATTTAGAAAACCGCCATTGTCCACAGTTACATTGCTTCGTAATTGCTGGAAATAAATAATTGCGGCGGAATATGTGACGGAGAAATATGTACATGCAGTATGTGAAGACGCATATCAGAGCAGAAGCCACTTGTTAAGTTATTGAGCATACTTGCTGCCTGTATTATTATAGATAATAGGGCAATACTTTATTGCCGGTCTCTCATACATTTGTCCAAAACATATTATGGATTTATTCATAATTTTATATTGTAACTTTATGTATACATTTGTAATTGTAACTGGAATCAGGAGTCTAATTCTGGTCACGTATCTCGTCCTAAGTAACAATTGCACCGTTAAATCTTTCACTGGGTGATCAACTAAAAACTCGCTCCTCGCAGTTATTCAAGATTTTGTGGATTGCTTCGATAAACCCGGTTTTTCAAGTGACCACTTCGGGGGGATGTAGAACTGTTTTAATGTAACGAGCCTTAAAAACGATGTAATTGCCCAAGCAAATAGAAACGTAGGGTTTAAATTGAGTTTCATTAATGTAATATTAATAGTAGGTATCAGTGCCTGCGATAGTTGTTCGAGTTCTATGATAGCTAGACGTTTAGAAAAAAATACAAGTAAATTAGATACAAACATCTATAACCATTATTTTCGAATGTACAGGGTGATCCAAAACAATATTACAGGACCAAGTGCTTTTTTTCAAATGGAATTCTGTGTGCAACAGTACATTTATTTAGCCTCTTTTTAGACTCCCTTCACTTCTATATTATTATTGGCTATCTCCCAACCACTTTGATGTAATGATTTTTTTTGTTGAAATAATGCAGATACCTATTGGAAAAAATCATTAGAGTCCCAATTATGAGATTATAAGAAAAAAATACGTGAATACTAATTACGAAACATCTAAATAATGGTTTCGAATTATTTTCACTTATACCCAAAAATATACATAAAATTATTTTTTAATTTAGAAGTTTTTAAATTGAATTTTCTCAATTTTTTCAAATAGAACATCCTGTATATTATTAGACGAATATTATTTGTGCGTACCTACATCACGATGGTTATTTGTAACCATTTTCGAATTTTTAAGCAAAATTTGCAAAATTCAGCGTCGTACCTCCTAGACTGTTATTTATTATTTTAAAAGTGTTTAGTCAAAGTCAATCATGAATTGGTTTCTGGATTGGATTAGGAAACAAAATTCGCTTTTATGGTGCAATTAATTGCATATTGTTTAAGGAAAACAATAAAACAATTAGGGTGACTAATACCGCCGTCACTTATCGTCAATTATCAGCAAATATGTACAAATATAAAATTTTGTAATGATTATTTTCCTCATAATATAATACGTGCGCGTGTGGTCTATGCAATGCATGAACACAAATGAACAATAATGTGATTCTATCTTATGCTGAGGTTTTTAAAGATGTCAAATTTACTTGAAATATGTTCCATTCATGGTCGATGTTTCTTATAATATATCATTTATTTTTGCACTCTGTTCGATTAAGTGAGTTTATTATTTAGATGCTTTAGGCTTATACCATTAAAAGCAAAAAAACAAGTTATTCTAGTGTATAATTGGATTAATTTAGTGAGCATTGTTACGGTTTAATGCAATTCATTGCCACAGAAGATTATTAAATAATATTCAACGGATTATTATCTAAAGAAATTAACTTTAAAAAATAAAAGTATAGCCAGCTAAAAGTCTTCAAACACTGGCGGTTTATTTTAATTGTTTTGTTGTTACATATCTTTTACTGTAAAAATATCGCAAATATTTTAAATATTTTAATAAAAACTTCTTTCAAAATATAAAAGTATTGTATATCAATCATCAATCAACTCTCTTATAATAATAATAATAATGTTGTGCTGAATGTTTCTTTATCCTGACAAAGCTGATATCACCAGGTGCCATTCAGTTTACAAAGACATGAATATTCAGACACCGACCATATCACTCCAAAATACCTTGCAAAGCATTTAATTTCAACGTCGCATTTACAGTTAGAAAAAAGTGTTTTGCAAAACTTATTCATTTGATGTTGGTAGTCATGCCTTAAACTAAAGCATGGATGGCTTGAAGCTCATGTTCAAATATTAAGATCATCTATGCAATTTTGTGATAATAATACCAAACATTTGTCTGTAAAAACACACGTGGCATTCCTTGTAAAATACATAAATTCTTTTTTAGTTATACGGAAAATACGGCAGTGCTAAGTGACCATGACAAATCAAGGGATCTAAATAGCGTAACACGCTATTAAACAAAAGCATTTTACCAAGACCAAATTAATAAAATACACAGGGGCATCCATGCGGAAATTATTTAAGGTATTCATTCTTTTTATTTTTATAGCATTTAACAGCCAATTACAAATGCCATGTTTATAGCTATTTTTGATCCTCACGCAAAATCTAAATAGAGGAAAAGGCGTTATGAATGTTTGGTTTTAGTTTTAGTTTTTGTTTACACACATACTTACAGATAATACACGTGTAATTACAAGATGGTATAATTATTGTCCGCCTATTTTCAATAGAAAGATATTAGCATATAAGAAAATGTGACAAAATTATATCATTTGCTTTGAAAAATAATTTTAAAGGAATATTTTGTGACACTATTAGATGCATTCGTTTACTAACTGAACAAATTGTCTAATGTTTGGATAATAGTTTCAAATATCTTCAGACAAGTTCCCAAAGGTACATGTTCGAATTTCATTTTTAATCTGGTGTCACCATTAGAAATAATAATTATTATTTTGTTCCAAAATGTTTCCACCCGAATCTTTATTTCCAGTTTTTGAACGATTCTTGAAATATCTTTATTTCCCTACTAATTTCAAGTGAATTTTCACAATTTGACATCATTATTTGAGTAAAAACAATTGCCGTCTCATGTAGAATAGCTAAGGACAATTACAGAGGAGTTCATAGAATACTCCAATAGATTTTTACGAATACTCATTGTGTGTAAAATGTTAAGGAAAACATATTAAAATCTAGAATCCTTTACCGATACACCATTTCATAAATCGAACTCTAACTGCGCGTTTGACTAATCTAAAATACATTTTGAACGATTTACTGTATTTGGATTAAATTCATTGAGATATGTAATTATCATTAAATCCTCTTCGACTTGTTCACTTGACCATCAGGTTATTCAACCTGTTTCATCATGATTTTGCTCGATTATCTCCCTCAGTCCGTAAATGCTTGAACACATGTAGAAGTCTAATATTTGGATCTATCCATAGTGGCACATAGTATCCAGAAAAACCTCATTTTTGCACTAGAAACAACCGGATAAGCTGCCAACTTTTTGCAAAATTCGGCGTGGGATCCCATTATGTTTATTATTTCCAACTTACATAACTTACGGATCTGCTAGTCATAGATTATTGGAGCAGCATTTGGTTCATGCCGCAAAATAATCCAAAGTGAATCGACTTCCATATTGGTATCCAATATTCCTTATCCATAACACTGTCACATAAACACATCTATCCATAATCGCTTTTATGTAGGAATAGTCATGGATTCAAATATATCAGCTAGACCAGGTAGCTTGCAGTTACTAAAAAGCTAACACAAACTTTTTCTTAAACTACATGTTATGCCTAATATCATCTTGCTTTTAGAATGAAGAGTTGCAGTTGAGTCCTTAGTTGAGAATGTTATGGTTTTGGGGCAACTGAGATGATTCCTATTTGTCTTACGAAGAACATCTCTTAGCTTAGCCTTTCATGGTTGTTAGGTCTACAAGAGATAATTCCGGATACTTTATTATGGCTTTTCAGTCGATCTATCCTAATTATTTGCGATAATCGCGTCATACTGCTACGATGAAATTTCTAAGTGATTTAGAGGAAGTTCAACATTTCAAAACAGAGAAGATTATCACACAAAGAACGTCTCAAGGGGCGCCTTAAATTTTAGTGGCTTACAAGGGCTGAGGAAGCGATTCCATAAAGGCTTCTCGACATATCTTAACAGTTAACGTCTAATGGAGATGTTTGCCTCGGACCATGTTTTAAAACTATTGCACGAATATTTACAAAATTTTATACCAAAAGAAATCTTCTATCAGTTCCTTTAAAAACAGACACGATTGTTAAAATGTGCCAACATAAAGAGGACTGTTGCTCCTTTTGACTAATCACTTTTATGTTCTAAGTGATACTGCCTTTTTATGATTTTTAATCTAATAAGTCTTTATTTTGTACATTAAGAATATTAGGGACTCTTCTATCCCTATTTCCAGTTCATAATGATAATAGGTAGGTTACCAACGTTCTTCGCACAAGTAACATATTTTCACCAGTAATCTTTCTAGTGCTTGAATTATTACTGGAAATTTTTTGAGAAAAATTTCCGGTTATTAATTCAAGCACGTGGGGGATTCGGTAAGAAAATTTCACACCTAAATTAAATGAGGTTAGAAAATTCGAAATGGCCAATTTTATGGTAGACGTCAAAATTACCACTTTCCGTTCGCTCATTCTGCTCCGAAAATCGCAGCGATCCCGTGCGATTCGCGATGTAGTTCCAAGTGGGACCCTTTGGAAATTTTTTGGGTATTAGCCTTATTGCTTTTTAATTTCAAATCGACGTCTTTTATAAATTATATTGAGAGTAACCTGAGAGTAGGCAACTGATTTCCAAAATATACCAATTTTTCCGGTATTTGCATCCTTCCAAAATCTTCCTCTCGCTGAGCTGGTATAATACGCACCTGTCCACGAGAAGAGTCAAGCCACGATATTGTATAGAGCAACCTGGTAGGTAACGAGGCTTAATGGTCTACACAATGCCCATTGGGTTATGAACCTCTTTTATAGACGGTATCTCTATCAATTGTTTTGTGCCCTTAAACTCAGGTATCTTTTGCTGTCGCAGTAGACAAAAGAATTTGGAGAGATGCTAACACACCTTTACGTGTTAAAACGGATTGAACCGCTGGATTACAAGGTGTACTAATTGTAGGTTTGTTGTTAGATAGTTAAGTACGTCGGCGCCATGCCGGTTAGAGGTTTCAGAGTAATAAAACGCGCTTTCACGAGAACATATCTTTTTTAATTAGGAAGCAATTTGCATGATTTTTGTAGCATGGTTAGTGTAGGCAATATAAGTAAGCCGTTATGAGAAATATACTGGGTGAAAATATGAAATGGTATATCCTCAATTTGAATGATTATGTACTGACTGGATTACGGGGATGTAGAGCCACCCAGATGATGAATTGTTTTAGGTACATTGACGTTGGATTCGTTGGAATATATCACTTAAGGAAACAGTCATAAATCACATTTTACTGCCAACTGCATATGCGATTATCTTCCAGTATATGTTCATCAAATATTAGTTGGCCTCAATCTAAATGAATATTTATGACTCTTATCAGAACATAATTACGTTGTTCGTATTTTTTAGATATTTAGTAAATCAGGATACATGGAAGTACTGATTATATATTGCACTTTTGTAATATATGTTGACGCCGTTATGAAATTTGTTTCTAGATTAGTAGTTCCGACTCCACTAAAACCTGTGAGACCTCATTTTCTTCACTGTAATAAATTCAGATTTTTCAGACCTTAGAAGGCTGCTTCAGCAACTTAAGGTAGTTGGCAAGGATATATTTAGAAAATTATAGACCATTAGACATGAAAAAATATGAACCACTACACATTTTAAAAGTTGAAAATTGAAAAATGTATATGGACCTGCCCTAAATAACCCGCTTGATTGATTAGTAAGTCAGAGACCCGCAACTGCGATATAGTTTATGTATGAATAATGATGATAAATATATATTTTATTTTTTCACGTCAAGTTTCAAAGGTAATACATGTAAAATATTAATGTCATTAGTTAAAAAGTTTTCCCTCACTACTGATGAGAAAACTGGCAACGCTGTAACCAGATAATTTCTAAATTTATACAGAATTTGTACCTGTGTGTTTAAGTCATTAACTTTACAACTGATAACATGTTTCTATTGTTCTTAATTATGCCACGAGCTAAGCGTAAATAACAAATTAACACTTGCCGTTGAATTAGCACTTCGGAATATTAACGGATTAGTTGCAATAAAGCCGATTAAAATTCAACCCAGACCCTCCCAAGGCTGTTCTCGTTCCTTTAAACATGTTAATAATGACTTTTATAATTAGAGCTAGCAGTTAAGACTTCTTAGGCGAGCCACAGAAATATGCATTCCATTTAGTAAAAAGGCTATTCGTTTGCTTTTTCAATTGACGCGTCGCATGTTTTTCCATGTAATATTTGCTTAAACAACATAAAACACGTTCTGCGGCTTTGTTGCAAGATTTTTTCTTTGCAGTTTAATATAGATCTGCCATCAAAAACAATACTATCTGGTTTACATCAATCCACCAAATCGTTACATTATACGGGAACAACCAGCGAACATGAAAACATTGTAACGTTATGTTTCGGATTTCGTACACCTGTCTTTCTTCAACTTCAACTAAACTTTCGGTCCGATCAGATCTTTTAGATATTCAGTAAGATAACACCGCGCCGGCCTCAAAATTTCTCCTTTATGGCAATGGTTTAAGTTTGGTAATTTTTTGTATTCTATGTGAACTGTCTATTAGCGTCCCGCTTGGTACTTAAATCTCCTAAGAGGGATTTATAGAAATGCAGTTTTTTCGTTATTTTGTTATTTCTTCCACTATTTTCATGAACATCAACTAGTTAGTATATTTCAAATTTACTCGCACCACCTATGTTTACAAGGTTAATTTATCTTCAACGTAGATTTTTTAAAAGTGTGTTAGAGAGTGAGAGGGTTCAAAATTAAGAAAAAGCTTGTAATAAAACCTTGATGCAAATTTCAAGTGAGTGAGACATTTTTCTCGTAAAGGTAAAGGGAAAAAAGTGTTCTAAATACTTATCTTAAAGTCTAGAACGTCTGCTTCAAATTTCATAGTCAAAATTTTTAGGGTTTTTATTTGTACCTACAATTATGTGGTTTCTTTTTTTTTTGTTTTTATTTTGTATCATAAAATATTTAATATAATTAATTTTTTTTGAAAATCCGGTATTTTTCCAAACAATAAAAATAATTCGCTTTCTCTTTAACCTGTGTGAGAGATCTATTAAATTTATCTAATCTGCAAAAAAATTTGAGGAAGTTCAAAAATAAAAAAATGGCAGCTGTTTATTTGAAAATTTAAAATGTATGTTTTTTCAAAAATAATACGAAATATGGGAAAAGTTTCAAATTCTGGATTTTGAAGAAAATAAGCGTCCCTAATATTCCAATATCATCAATATTTTTTCATCTGATAATTATTATAAGCAAGTACATACTTTAGAAATCGGAAAGGAAAGAACTGCTTTGAGACAAAATATCAAAATTTGGAAATACGTATTCAAAAAACGATTTCAAATATCAAAAAAATACCAGAAGAATTTTTAGTAGAACCACTTTTAATCTTCTAGTGCAAAGCATTTGCCTGTATATAGCATATTTTCCGAAAAAAGAACAAGTCTTTATTTAAAAGAAAAAACGCCATCATTTTATTAATTTTGAATTTTTTTCAAATTTCTATGCCGCATTGGAAAACACAAGGAATTTCTCACAAGAGTTAAAAGGAAAAGGTTAATTATCTTATTTTGAGAAATAAGAAATATCCCAATTTAAAAAAAATCAAATTCAAAAATTGTTTGGCAGATCTTAATTTTTTTCTGGTCATAAAGAACACATATATCTTAGTTAAAAAAAATTCATTTTCTTGATTATTTTCAAAAATACCAAATTTAGAAAACGGTGCCAAAAAATTTTTGAATTTTTTTTCTCAAGAAAATAGATCTACTTTTTTCTAAATTTGGTATTTTTCGAGGTATTTTTACATAAATACACATACCTAGTTTTATGCATTCGTAAAAATTTTGAGTCTTTAGGTGTACCACATTGCAACCACAAGATTTAAAAAACGCTTCAAACTTTGTTATTTACTGTAAAATATAAATTTTCTATATTTGATTCCTATAAACAGTTCAAAAACAAAAAATTTATTATTTTTTAGAATTTGTCTTAAATGTACCACAAATGCGTGAATAAATCTTTTAATTGTGGGTTATCGCATACAATTTCCATAATTTCACAATTTTATTGAAGAAATCAAAGCATTCTCAAAAGTATTTTCAACAAATTAACCCTTATGTAAATCGTCGCACAAACTTTAACAAAAAATCCCATCAATATACTTCTTGTGTATAAACACAAATACCTACTATTAACACCACAGGATTTTAATAATGTCTGTCTTAAACTGAAGAGGGAATTTGGTGTAAATGCCTTGCCCCCTTGATTTTATCAATTAAATTTTGGAGTGTCTGCAATAAGGATTAAAAATAAATATTTGCACTAGTTACAAATACTTTTGAAAAGCAAAATTTTCCCTATTTTTGGACTGTCAATAGAAGATATAATATAAAAATAAATAATAAATAAAAAATAAATAGAAAATATAAAAATTAAACATTTTGCTGAGAACAAAGAGAACATTTCTTTTAGCCAATAAACTTAAAACAGATGAAAATAGGGACTGTCAATAGAAGATATAATATAAAAATAAATAATAAATAAAAAATAAATAGAAAATATAAAAATTAAACATTTTGCTGAGAACAAAGAGAACATTTCTTTTAGCCAATAAACTTAAAACAGATGAAAATAGGGAAGATATTGGTTAAAAACGCATACAATTTGGGCACTATTATTAATGTTTAGATAACTGTAAAAACTAAATAAATTTAAAAAAAAAAACAAGAAAACTGAAAAAAATTAGACCTTGACTGCTTGTATCTGCGTTATTTTCATTTATCAACAAGAAACCGGAACCAGAGTTATTACTCTTCATCAGTGTGGCTCATGTAACAACAAAAATATAAAGTGCTGGAGAGTACACAACACTCAATTCGCACGTTTGTGGAATTATGTGCTCAGCTGATAAGAATCAGTACATAGAGTTCCGATACCCATTAGCACCTATAAAATGTATAAGGTTTTTATTTATGGATTATACGATTTTAAAAACCGTTATCTCGAAAATCATTCGAGATAAGGAAAAAATTCAAAAACCTGTTTTAATAAAATTATTTGTAGATTCTCCTGAAGTCATAAGATCCTTGTTTGGCTTTAATTATACACGAGGAGTGAAGGAAAAGTTACATATATTATGAAAAACGCCCTGTATATTTTTACTTATCCTGAAAGTGCTTTCGTTTCTCGACCTCAAAATGTATATAAGGTACTCATGTTTAATAAAAAAATAAAGATTAACTTAAACTTGGAGTAGTTTTCCACACACACCAAAACACTTTTGCAAACACACGGGAGATGATTAAAACTGTTTAATCATCTCCCGATGTTGCCAACTTGGTTGACGAAACGCGCGTCGAGAGTGTGCAAAAGTGTTTTGGTGTGTGTGGAAAACTACTCCAAGTGCAAGTTCTACACCAAAGGTTCCAACCCCTCTTCAGGAAGAGGAAGATTAACTTAAAAAATGTATAACTAACAGTGTAATTTTTTAATAGAAAGCCCTGCCCCGTAAGTTTCAGTACATAGAAAAATAGCATTTATTTCTAATACAAAAATATATAGCACTTGTATAATTAATTAAAAAATGTCTAGTATTTTGAATATTCAGAAAACATATTATATTATTATTAAATTTTTAATTAATATATAATTATATATATTTATGTTGAGAAGAGAAACCACACTCAAAACATATAAAAATATACATCAGAGTGTCCCGTTCAATCAAACTAAACGTTTTCCACATCTTTTATACTTATAACTGAAACAAGAAAGATCGAATTTACAAGCAGTTTCAGTACAAGATGTTTTTCAATATGTCACAATATCTACTGCTAGCTGGAGTCGTGTAGTCCCTAGACCGTTGGAATATCGTTCCTCTTAACGTCTATACATAAATAAACTAGCAGAGTCAAACAACACCAAGAAAATTATAGTTTAAAAAACTAACAAAACACGCTTTAAAGGAAAACCGAACTAAAAAGTAAAAAATAAGAATAAAGTGATTGACAAAAAATAATTTTATTGTAAAAAAGCGTGGGAGTGCATGTTACAAATTACAAATCATCTTTTTTTATATATTTTTGAAATAAAATTTTTTTAAAAGAATTTTTTCAAATTTTTTTTCAAAATTCTTGAAATGAAATTATTTTGACATTTTTCAATTCAATTTTTGGTTTGACATGTTTCAATTGAAATTTTTTTTTTTATTTTTGAAATCCAATATTTTTAAAAATTTTTTAAATGAAATTTTTTTTTACATTTTCCAATTCAATTTTTTTTCGAAATTTTTCAATTCAAATTTTTTTGTAATTATTAAAATCAAATATTTTTTCCTAAATTTTTTAAATCAAATTTTTTTGAATTATTGTATTGTCATCGATCCTTGATAAGTGTGCAAAGTTTCAGTTTAATCTGACGTTTTGAAGTGGGTGAAAATCTCGTTACATACAAACAAACAAACGTACAAAAGAAATAAAAATTAATAAAATAATAAAAAAAATAAAATAATAAAAAAAATTAAAGCGTGTTAAAAAGAAATCAGTGCCATTTACTCAAGCTATACCACTGCTAATGAAAATCTATCATTCCGAAGCTGCATCATGTTCACATCTTTTTGAGTATAATATGGCACTGACTTCTTTTTTTGACTGATTTTTTGACATATTTCTCTTTGTGATGTGACATGTTTCACTTCTTTCCCATATTTTTTCACGAAAAAAAAATTAAAAACTAATCGACAAAATCAAATCAGTAGGTACATTTTTGAATAATCTAAAATTGCAGTAGATATTATTTTACATTATCAATTAACAATTTAACAAATTAACAATAAATATTCAGAAAATTATATTTATGATCATCATTATATAGAGCATTAAAACTTAAAATCCATTGCAAGATAAAGTAGAGACTGAATATAACATTTTACTCCTGTTTCTGTGATATCTCTGATTACATTCCTGACTGCATTGAGAGAATCATTGAATCGTCTCTCAATTTTAGCCAGAAACGTTAAACTTCACATAAGTAACACGTTATCTTGTCCAACTAAATATTCCAGGACATGAACTGCATTGCAATATGCATACAATTCCATAATATACATACATACATTGTGAGACTAAAACCAATTCGCGAAAATAAGTGTCAGTTCACCTTGGACATTTTCAAGAAACCATTTATTGTCTTCGCCTTACCTTCACATAGCATATTGCTTTTATAATGGTAGTGCAAAATTAATATTTATGCCGCATTGGTTGACATTCAGGTTAGGTAGAGATTCCTTCGAGAAAAGAATTCCAAATCTCTAATAGCGTAATCGACAAAGCATGTGCTGACTGGAAATTTTTCACCAACTTCCTGGATATCGTTTTAACTGAATCAATAAATATATACGAGATACAGAGGAAAACAGAGACGTGTTCAGATATACTGGATATACCAAATATGTAAATTCTTAAGACATAGGCATCGAACAGATTTAAATGTGATGCTTCCTGAGTTTAGCAGTTGATGGACCGATTGATTATGGCCGCAGTACTATGAATACTCTTTCGCATGAATGCTATTTGGTTGGCATCACTTAATAGAACTCCATTAATTGCCCTTAAGTGGAATTGGATGAAGTAGTCGCAGAAATTGGTATATGACTTATTTGGTGCGGTTTTTAGTAAATTAAATCAGGCCAGTATCAACAATTTATTTTCTTGATTTATATGCAAGAATGAAACAATCCAATAACGTGGTTATTTTTCCAATCGATTTGAAATTTTGGCATGTCGTCCGGTTATGGGAGTTCAATATTTCGCATATTTTCTACTTTTTATTGCATTTTCATTAGATGTATTCGTGAAACAGAGGAAGGACACACCAAGCCAAAATAATCTAAAAAATTCTGAAATTTGGATCCGCAGTTTTGTATTTTGTTTCGAGGTGGTTCTAATCAACATTCTTCAAGAAATGTATGGTATCTTTCCCATTCTGTAACTTTTTAACCATGTAAAAATTGTCATTTACACTAAGAAATTTATCGATTTATTACTTTCAGCGCGATAAATCCATTCAACATATTGAACAGTAATAAAAAATTGCATTCGTTTGTGTTTACTGTGACAATAAAGGAATTATTATACACTATACATTAATATGGTGTTGTGTTTGTGTTAAAGCAATTATTGTAATAAACGACTGATTAGAGTATGCACAGAATAATAAGCGAGGTAAAAAACACCGGTGTGATTTATTTTCTCGCTTTTCCATTTCTGATAGATATAGGCACGTGGGATGAATATTTTAAAGTGAGGTTATACTAAAAATAAAACCCATTACCTATAGGATATTTAAAAAAATCCAGAGTTTTTAAACAACTTAAATATTTTTGGAAACCCAAAACAGAGGACAACGTTTAAATATTCTGCAATTTCGTTGCGTAAAAGTAAAACTTAATTTTAATTAAAGTTCCATTCATTCACCAACAATTTTACTACGTCGGTTGCTCAATGTAGGCTCATTGGCTTTTTTGTGTAGGACGGGGAATAAAAATTCGTTACACCTACTTCGATTTTAAAAAAATTATCATATTGGAAACTAGCGACTATCTAATAGTACTTGAATACGACTATATAAATATTAGATATACATTTAAGTATTCTACGCCTACCTTAACTATAGCGACCTACTTCGAATTGCATTGTTTCTAAGAGCACTTTTATTGGAAAATCGCCTAGTCTTAAATATCAAATAAACTAGGTATTGCATAAAGGATAATTGTATAATTAACCAGCTAGTATGGTATATAGCTAAATGTCGCTATGTAGAAGCATGAAACAAATCCAGATTAAATAACATCAGGCGGTAACAACACCAGACAATTCGAATTCAACTTTTAACATTGACATACCTATAGCCCCTTGGCGAAAGCTCCTTTAAATGTTTATACAAATGTCACTCGAATATCACTATCACATTGCAGAACAACACAGACTGGTTGAACGTGACTTAATTTTCTGCATCCTAATTACCGCCAGATTTTTCTAATTAAAAAGTTGTTGCGTGCTGTCGAAGATGTCGCAAATAAAATCACAGATGCAGCGCAACGAAGTAGCGTAGATCGGTCTCCGTTTAACTCAAAACTATCCGAGTTTATCTTCGTTTGAGAGTCTGGTATACCTGTACAGGTAAGTCAACTTCGTTCCAACTGACTTTCCGTGGATGTAAACATTCGACACAGCGCGCCGTCACGTGATATCGAACGCGGCAATTGTAATACATAATAATTACATAGGTGTCATTACCATTATCGGATACAACTCCAATTTTGTTGATAAACACTTAAACCGCTTATGGTTCGTTTACTAGTTGTAATAAGTATGTTATGAACAAATTGCTGGACAAGAGATAACTGGAGGATTTACATTTTTTTTATTTTGATTAGGATTAAGGTTATTCCGATCAAATTCAAACAATTGAATTGATAAATTAAAGCATTAGTATTAGCAGCTTATTATTAAAATTATCATACTTGAAAATTGACCAAAATACGTATACTTCAATGGTTTCACGTCAAACATTTACTTTGCTACATCAGGGGTGCCTCAAGGTTCCAACGTGCGACCGCTTATTATTATTTAAATTATTGTCGTGATGCTGGGCGATATTGCTTTTTGCTGACGATATCAAGATACTTGAAGTGAAAATTCTAAATTATGTCGATGTGTAAGCATCGTTGATATAAACCTTTGCAGCACATATGAGATTTTTGAGGTTAGAAAAAAACTGTAATTTGCTAGAACAATTCTGATGTCATATTTTACGGATCAAAGTACAGGGTGTCCCAAATTGCTTGATTTTGGCTGGTTTTCCTATTTCCAGACCAGGTAGAAAAAAACTGACATATGAGTCTAGAGCTCGATTTTTGTCATAACTTTTTTATTTGTGGATATTTTTTTCAAACAGGCACTTTTTGACGTAGAATAAGATGCATTTGCCAAAAAAATATATCGCTTTTCAATTGTTTGATATCAAAGCTAACTTTGTTAGGTATTTCAAATGGAAACCATAGTTGGCTTTGACTTTAGGAAATACGAAAACAAATAATCTTTCCAAAAATATATATGTCAAGATATGTCTAGTCATCCTTGCTGCCAATATAACACTGAAAGTTTTTACCGTTTGAAAAAATATCCACAAATGAAAAAGTTATGACAATTTTTCGGAATCTGTAAAATGTCAATTTTTGCCGATATCTCGGAAACGGTTAGAGATATCGAAATGTGGTTTTTACCAATCGGCGTTTCACAAAAATCGAGCTCTAGACTCATATATCAGTTTTTTTCTACCTGGTCTGGAAATAGGAAAACCAGTCAAAATCAAGCAATTTGGGACACCCTGTACATAGGATTACCTTATTTCAGATATTATTTAAACATTCGTTACCTGCCATTTTGGCAATTGAGATTATTCAAGATTTTGAGTAATTCTTTGAGGTTAGAAAAAAACTGTGATTTGCTAGAACAATTCTGATATCATATACGTATTCTACAGCTCAAAATACATGAAAATATCATGTTTTCATGTTTTGCACTAAACGTCGTTTTTTGTGGAGCTGTATTGATAATCCAAATCCAGGACCTGGGTATCCGAATATTTGTAAAAATTGGTCAACTAAATGAACAAATGAACAAATGAACAAATGAACAAATGAACAAATGAACAAATGAACAAATGAACAAATGAACAAATGAACAAATGAACAAATGAACAAATGAACAAATGAACAAATGAACAAATGAACAAATGAACAAATGAACAAATGAACAAATGAACAAATGAACAAATGAACAAATGAACAAATGAACAAATGAACAAATGAACAAATGAACAAATGAAAAAATGAACAAATGAACAAATGAACAAATGAACAAATGAACAAATGAACAAATGAACAAATGAACAAATGAACAAATGAACAAATGAACAAATGGACAAATGAACAAATGAACAAATAAACAAATGAAATGAATTATTCGACAAATGAATAAATGAATAAATGAATGATGAATAAATGAATAAATGAATGAATGAATGAATGAATGAATGGATGAATGGATGAATGGATGAATGGATGAATGGATGAATGGATGAATGGATGAATGGATGAATGGATGAATGGATGAATGGATGAATGGATGAATGGATGAATGGATGAATGGATGAATGGATGAATGGATGAATGGATGAATGGATGAATGGATGAATGGATGAATGGATGAATGGATGAATGGATGAATGGATGAATGGATGAATGGATGAATGGATGAATGGATGAATGGATGAATGGATGAATGGATGAATGGATGAATGGATGAATGGATGAATGGATGAATGGATGAATGGATGAATGGATGAATGGATGAATGGATGAATGGATGAATGGATGAATGGATGAATGGATGAATGGATGAATGGATGAATGGATGAATGGATGAATGGATGAATGGATGAATGGATGAATGGATGAATGGATGAATGGATGAATGGATGAATGGATGAATGGATGAATGGATGAATGGATGAATGGATGAATGGATGAATGGATGAATGGATGAATGGATGAATGGATGAATGGATGAATGGATGAATGGATGAATGGATAAATGGATAAATGGATAAATGGATAAATGGATAAATGGATAAATGGATAAATGGATAAATGGATAAATGGATAAATGGATAAATGGATAAATGGATAAATGGATAAATGGATAAATGGATAAATGGATAAATGGATAAATGGATAAATGAATAAATGAATAAATGAATAAATGAATAAAAGAATAAAGAATAAAGGAATAAACGAATAAACGAATAAACGAATAAACGAATAAACGAATACACGAATAAACGAATAAACGAATAAACGAATAAACGAATAAACGAATAAGCGA
The DNA here is from genome assembly GCA_963680705.1 of Rhagium mordax. NCBI lineage: Eukaryota > Metazoa > Arthropoda > Insecta > Coleoptera > Cerambycidae > Rhagium > Rhagium mordax. Next base: position 119,626,498 of record OY796656.1, read on the forward strand.
ATAAATGAATAAATAATCCAAAGGAATTCCAAATTTCTCAGATTAAAAAAAACAAGTCGCCAAATAAGTCTCCCATTTATTCCTTAATGGAATTGAATTATTGGAAAAAATATTAACAATACACCACATAAATTAAACTACCTCCACATTCGATATCAAAACTCTTCGGGAGGGTGTTACATGTATATGAAACTAATTTTCTCTTGTTCAACTTCCTAAAAACGGGGGCATTAGGATTACAGAAAAAAAAAAGAAAATTAATTTTTCAACCCTCCGGAAGGGTTGTAACAACCCCCAGGGTAGCTAAAGGCCTTCTCCTGCCGTTATCCTCCCCATTTTATCAAACCTTAATAATTTGCTCAGCTAATCTCCTCTAAACACGGGTTTTACTAGCCTTTACAATGGGAAAACGCGAAAAAGGGATAGTTTTTGGCCATTTGAGACGGATGGTCGCTAAAAACTTCATCCACTATGTTTTCCTTTTTCAGCGCCCTCGCGGAAACGTGGGGAGGAGTAGGTTTGGTTGCTGTAGATTTTTGTCGGCTTCTTTAGCCAAAAATCCGTCTCCTGAATTTCACTATTATTGGAATTAATTACTCATGTGTACTCATCGCATCATCCTGCTTTATCTAAAAAATATCCTTCTTTCCAATATTTAAGAGACTCATAGCTAATTTATTTTATTTTTTATTAAACTCCAAACCAAATTGCAATGATGAACACTTTTTCATTATTAGTTGGAAAAATCAATAAATTCAGAGCAGTTAGATTTGGACTAATAATCATCGTTGAGCTTACTCTTATCAATATGAAGAAGCACAGTCACTTATCAAACAGCTGGACAGAAAAATTCGAAATATAATAGAGCAATAGCCTTTACGCTGATGATGAGAAATTTGCACTTCAGGTCTTGGTCAAACTTTAGGTTCGAAGTGAAAAACAAATATGATACAACAAAAATAAAAGAACGTAATAATTTAGACAACAGAATGGTAGAAAAATTTGAAATTTTACGGGATGATCGCCTGTATTTGACGATGATAAATTGTGCATCATTTCTTGAGACGGTCTCACTGCGGGTATTCAGGGAGCGGAACCAGACTGAGTCAGCATAATTTAGGAAGATGAAGGCAAAAGCCTGAAGTTTAGGGCATTCATGATTTAGCAGCTGAAGTATTTAACTATCACCTGTATAATGTACTGTGGCCCAATAAATTGTATTTAACTACAGCTTCAAAGTTGATTTTATTTTCTCTTATGCCGAATTTCATTTTATTTTATATAACTTCGTGAGGAACAAATAATAATATGAATTTTTAATTAAAAAAATTAGCAAGAATAATCCATAATTGGACTAATATTTACCTTAAAGACTACAAATACGAAGTTGATATCGTCATCAAATATCGCTTTCAATTTGATGATGAAAATGACAATTTTGAAATTTTTATTGAAGAAATTACGAGAAAATTGTGATATAATTGTATTTTTGCATTGAACTTTTGTATGAATTTGATAAAATATGGAAAAGATCCGAATACAATAAAACTGCATAAGACCTCTTTTGTGGGAAATGTTCTGCAAAACTGCTTACGTGCATCTCTTTCGTAACATAAATATGTTTTAATGAAAACTGTTTGTCGACATGAGCGATTGTGACCATTCAAAGTTTTTCAGATATCTTGGAAAATATACCAGATAGATAGAACCTTTTTAATACTAAATTAAACTCTTAACAAAAATAATTGTAACCTACCAGAAAACCTTGATTAGTCGGCAAGTGAAGGGAAATAGGAGCAAGTTCTTTGGGTGTAAGAATTTCTGTGTCCAAACACAAAAGTTGGTTCTTTACTTCTAGTTCTGTAGATACAAATATTGTCTTTTAATTAAACTATCAATCGTAATACCAAATGGATTCCCTACAGATTGTAAAATGCCCTAAGTCCTGCAACATATATCTGGCCACCAAAACTTAATTCAAAAACGTCGGAATCGTCGTTCTCTACCAAGATCACATCCATTATGTTCATTTTGTGGATATAAAAATATCTCTAATTTCTCATTAAAATGAATTTTAAATTAAGTTAATAGAATTTTTAAATAAAACTGTAATTATTTTGTTACGTACCATTAACAAAAGTGAGCGAGGTTAACAATGAAAAATCAACTCATTTCATCGATTAATACGTTTAATATTAAAACACAAATCGGGTGCTTAAATACGAAATACTAATGACTCTGAATACCAGTGTTTAAAATTAATCTCTACCTTTATTACCATTACTTTATACTGAAACTACGCTACCTTATTTCTGTATTTTTTAATTTTTTTCCTTCTACCTGTGGTTAGCTGCTTATAATACCAACATCGAAGGCCATGTGGGTATCATATTAAAATAGCACTAGTATCCAAGGCAGGCGAAATTTATTTACCACACAGTAAAGAAAGATGAAATATTTTATAAATTAATTAAAAGAAATATCTCGTTGACAATCTAAGTTATTCATTATACAGATAACGGTTACGATGTGGATGATTTGGGTTCCTCTGAATCGACTAACAAGTTTGAAGACATATTTCCAGTTTTGCACAGCTGGGTGTGAATATTTGGTGTTTATTCACAGCATATGAAGCGAAGGACATTACCATTATTATAGTGGTTGTTAAAATTGTTATTACAAATCTACGTGTATAAAGCTAAGTGAGTGGAATCTTTGAGGAGGGTCTCGTGGGCAAAATAAATTAACAATAGGTACACTAAAAACTAAATCACTCGGTATCTAGTATTAATGTGTGTTCCAGAAATAAATACCGTGTATATATATTTTCAAAACATTAGGTGACATACAGTGTATACATATTTTCCTGAAACAAAATCTAACGATATGTTGGAAAAAAATCTAAAAAATTATAAAGAAAATATGCTGCAGTTATTGGACAAAATGAAACGAACAAAATTTTCAGTTATTATTACAACTTACACAATATATTGCTTAAATAAATAATTAGAAATTAAAATTGATGACTGTATCAAAATGTAATAAATGAAATCCAATTATTTAAAAATAACGTCAAAAACAATCAAAATTGAGGAACAGATTTGCCTTTGTTAACTTTTCTAAATGCAAAATTAAATCTGCAGGAAGAAGGGCATAATTTTCGTTAGGTTTCAACAGTAGGTTGAAGAAAATAGTAAGTTTAAAAAAATGTATTCACAATAATTATTGTTATTATTATTACGAATTAATCAAAACACCAAAAGTGAATGAATTCGGTTCCATATTGAGCAGAAATGGATTTATTAGAAAAATATTTTTTTCATATCTTATGTTTGCTTTTCTACAGCCCGATGTCCAATTCATGAACGTCTAAAATTTCGATATGTTAATGTTCTTAGCAGTTAAATTAATATTTTGATTTGCAATTTGAGTTGTTTAATTTAATAAGATGCGTCTTTTAAAAGTCCTATATGTATATACAGAGATATATCCAAAATTTCCCATTTTTGGTTTAGTTTTATTTCCAAATTAACAAATTGTTGTGGTTTTATTCGAATTTTAATCGCAAAAATATTATTTTTATTACAATCAATGACAATCGGGAGAAAAAAAGAGAAAAATTAATTTTGCAACGCAAATTGATAACTTTGAGGGTAAAGCCTTGGTCAGTTTCAATCCAAAATACTTCATTGCATTTCTTTCATACCAGAAGCAAATAAAACAATGAATTTGTAATTAAATTTGTAAAGATTTTAGGAATTACTCCACTAACAATTAACTAGGGGGGGGAGGGGGGAAGAAGTTTTTACGCTCTTCTTCATGGTTCCAACGGTTCCTAAACCTACTTATAGTCTATTCAAACCCTCAAATTTGACCAACACGGTATCAATATTGCCGTTAGGTAACAACTACATGTTTCAAACATTCAAAAATATTTTTTTAACAATTTAAAATATTTAAATGCACCTACATAAATAAAATACGAAACAAATTTATGAAAGTAATAAATCTCAACCACAAACATTTGTTTTCGTAGAAGCGGCACCATAAAAAGCGACTCCAACAAAGGCAAATTAAAATCTGGAGAAATATTAATTTTTATGTAACCGTTGACAGTAAATATATTGTAAGTACCATTTCGAAACTAGTTTTTCTATTCCAATGTCAAAGTTGATTTTTCCAAGTATAACCATCCTAAAAACAACCTTCATTGGCTTTGAAGTAAAAACATTATTTGAATGTGACCGTTAAAGCATTTTTCACTGGAAGATTTACATCGTTGATAGTCTGCATTTTAATTTTGTTTTTAACGTCGCAACGTCTCAAATTAATAAATTATATTAAACTTAATTTAGGAATTCATGGCACGGAACATTTGTATCACATATTTATGTGGTGGACTGGTGAGAATCTCCCTCCATGTTGCAGTGTCGTAGGTACCTAATACAAATATACGATGCTGGTCAGACTCTGTGGTGGTCGATTAACAACATTAGTAGCTGTCAACGCGTCCACAATATCTCACATTTTATATCATGTTTATCATTTGTGTTAACTGGCGTTGCAACAAACTTTATGCGTCAAATGCACAATAAAATGTCTAAGTTGCCTTGCTAACACAAATATAAAATACTTATATACGGAGTATTTCCAAAGGAGATGCGGAAACAATACAAGGAGATTTAGAAGAAACGCATAAGTATGAATATGTTTTCATCATTAATTGAACAGTTTATATCAGTTTTTTACAATGAAGAAAATAAGACATATTTGTTTTATAAATTGTCAGACATAGTAGGAATAAAACAAAAAAATTAAAGGTAATAACCAGTGAACAATATCTATATTTGTAACAACTCAAAGAATAATTACAATTGGAGAGAAGAAAGAAGAGTCATCTAAGAAGAAAATGGGCCCATGACCTTTAAATAAACTACACCGCAGATATCTACAAGAAAGAAAGATGCAACAAGGTCATGGAAACTAATATTCGTGGGGAGGCGATCACTGAAATCAATTTCCAGTCAATGCATCTTCAACTAGGAAAAATCTATAAAATTTCCTCTACGTAGTTTTCTAGGCTTCAAGTTTTTTTGAGAGGTCATAGAACGGAGGCAGATGAGGATGGAATACAGAAAACAGAGGATAGATGGCAGAGGCAGAATACAAAGCACGGAGAACAGAGTACAGAACACAGAGAACAGAGGAAGCAGAAGACATGAGATAGAAAACAGAGGTTATAGAACGAAGGAAAATTTAATTTTTTTCCAATTTACCTATATTTCATTTTTCGTATAGTTCATTAATTTTTCTTCAATAATTCCTTTATTTACTAAGTGAATAAAAAAATGAAGATGTTCATAAACCAACGGGGCTTAAATTCAATAACGTAACTAACCAGATTTGAACTAGTTATTACCATAAAATATTAAATATTAATGGCATGCAAGACGCTCGATAATTTCTTGGTAAATACATGATTGGAGGCAGCTTTCCCTTATGTATAACTGAATAAATTCGAGTTAACAGCTATTGCCGGCGGTATACAATATGCAGTCACAAAAACCAGAAACGTTTAATTTCCTCGTATTTCTTTTTGACTGGAAGAATTCTCATTAAACGTCCTTCGTATTGTCTTCTGGCGTTCTTTGTTCGCGGTGTCCCGATAGGTTCTGTGATAGCTTTTAGTACAGCCGGTATGTTGGCTCGATGCGGCTCATAGTCACGATGATGGCTGATAACGAGCCAGTACGATAGTTTCCATTTCCACCCCCGCCAACTCTTCTGGTGTACAGATCACCGCTATCTGGATCGAATGGTCACGAACTGCACGCCATGCGTGATCACATTCGCGGCAACTACATCAACTACATTCTCACCATTATTTGCGCGTTTTTCACAAGAATAATATTGACCGATTTGATGGTGTAATTAAAAGAATTTTTGATAATGAAACAGAAAGTGTGAAATGGCCGAAATAGCTCCTAATAACGTATCTAAAGTTTCATAGGTAAATGTTTTACTTCGATCAAACTTTTAAAGCATGTCTTTTTGTCACTCGTGTTGTCTTAAGCGACGCAAATCCTGTTGAAAATAAGGGTAGAAAAAATTAGACTGCCAAAAACACAAAAAATTTCCAAAGATATAAGTGATCTCACAGAAGCTGCATCAGCAACGATATGTATGGTTAAATTTTAAAGATCTTAGATTTGCACCCTATAGAGCAATAGTAGTTTTTGCGGGGTGAAACACTTAACCAGAAAACCACTTTATTTGCAATTGACATCACTTTCTTATGTTTCACCTATTTTTGTTCGATTTCTTGGAGAAAATGCTGTTTTAAGGTTCGCAAGATTACTTCTACTACATTTGATAATGATAGTTAGGTTTTAAATAATCAAGTTGGCTGTTAATATATTAAGGTGTAGAAATCAGCAGTATTAATTGGTCTCATAGTGAATGAGCTTGCACAGGGTGGCTCAGTGCCATACTTATGCGTTGGGTACATCCAAAACTGCTGTTTCAAATTTTTCATATACCTGGATTTCGTTAGTGACATATTTTGTCTTCAGTTAAATAAATTTGACTGAACTTTTATTTTGAGAGAACATCCGATAGAGCACAGAAGCACAGCAGGATAGAAGGCAGAGGACGGTGAACATAGGACAGACGACAGAGAGCAAAGGACAAAAGACTCAAATAAAAAACTGGTAATCATATGATATTATGAAGTGAATAAAATTAAAAGAATCATATTATTTGGTCTCTGGTAGGACAAGCTTACACTGAGTGGTCCAATGTCATACTTTATGCCTTGCAGGCCAATGCTTGATACTCTCCATATATCTGGATTACCTCATTTCATTTGTGACATATGTCCAAAGAACTTCATTTAATGATGTTGACTGAATTTTTATTTTGAGAGGGTATCGGATTGAGACAGAAAATAGATGATATATGGTAGGGAGTAGAGGATAAAGGATAGAGGATTGAGGATTAAGGATAGATAACACACGACAGAGGAGATAATGCATAAATCAGATGATAGAGCAGGTAGGGGACAAAGGAGGCAGAAGACAGATGACAAGAGACAGCGGACAGAAGATACGGAACGAAGTACAGTGGGCAGCAGAACAGAAGAACCGTTACTTTAGCATTATAATGTCATAAATCAAATTGAGAGAAGGTGTATTGATTCATCTATGACAAGAAGAGGTTGCATGGAGTGGTTCAGTGCCATAATTTATGCCTTAGATACATTTAGAGTTACTGCTTGAAATTCTCCATATATTTGGATTGCCTTATTTTATTTTTGACATATGTGAGAAGACTTTCAGTTGCATGACTTTGATGAAAGATGTATTGATGATTGCTCAATATATCTGCTGATTTCAGATTGTCTTCAAAAAGTTTTGTCTTGTCTACACGGTTTCATTACCGTTCATCGTCTTTTTAATCGTTATAATTACTAAGGATATATGTTTCAAATCCTATAGACTTAGCAAAGTCAACAACGAGACGTCAATCCATGGTATATACTCAGTACGTCCAAATTCTGAGAAACGTCGAAAAAATTTTGAAAAAAAAATGAAGATGAAATAAATCTTTTAATAGTAGATCAATAATTATTTCTGTTTCTTGAACAAAAAAAATTTTAATGTATTGATATCGAAAGTATTCCCTCTTATGGTTTGAATAGTATACTATACAGGGTTGTGGTATCGAAATAAACTTAATTTTTTGGAAATTTCAATGCCTTGTGGATACAGTTCGTTTTAAAAATCGAAACGTTTAACAACACACGTTAAAATAGAAAAATTATTAAAATCCAAACTTTCTTTAAAAATTTACATCATGAGATTGATTGATGAATTATATTTTTCCTTTATATTTAAATGAAGTATGTACCTATACAAAACTAGATAAAATTTTTACTGAATTTAAACCCTAAACTGAAAAAAAATGAATTTATTTAGATACATCTAAATAAACGTGAGGATTATTCTTGAGATATTAACTGAGGAGGATTGGCTAAAACAGTGCATAAAATGAAGAATACCACGAAGAATAAAATTTACATATATAATCATTCCAAATTTTTCCCAAGCTGAGAAATTTATCCAAACCATTCTAATGCTTTATTGTGTGTGAAATTCGCATGATATACATAAAACACCGTTGTCTTATCATACAAGTAATTTAATCATAAAAGAAATACATTTTTTGTAACGAGCGAAAAATTTACATTTTTTTTCTTCTACTGGACTGTCCCCTTTTAGATTTGATTAATGTGCACCAGAAAAGATCACGACTAAATTCGAGTATATTTTCAGATTATAACAGATTCGACGGGTTGTCAGTAGAATTGACTTAAAAGAAGCAGTAATGGCTAAAAAACTTGACCAATTATTCAAACTTAATGTCAGTGAGAAATGGCGTTCACCTGCACAGAACAACTCTAAATCAAAGACATACTGGTTTGAATAAAAAATGTAACAGAATGATTTCGTTGAGAAATGTTGTTGAACTTTCCACCTGTGTGACATTAAATTGATTGAAATGTCAACATTGTGAGACAATAATTGAAAAGGTTATATAATAATAAGTGGATCCTTCGCGATATCAAATGCATTAATTCACTCCGTTGGCCATGAAATAGTCAATGTAGGTAGAGCGTTAATTCTTTTGGCTGCAAAACCAAAAACCGTTCAATTTATTCGGAGCTGGAGTATGTCCCTTTCTGCTATCCCGAATATGATTAATAGGATACAGATCGGGTAACCCTATAGGCCAGTACGCCACAACACAACAGTTACGACCGGCATTATCCTGTATTTAGCATAACGATGACTTACTTACAACTCACTTCAATCCACCACACTTTGAGTAATGCAGTTCCACATTCAACAACGAATTTAGAATTTTTCTCTCACAATTATGATGTACTTGCCTATAATCATTAATCATGTCTCCAATTCCCCATTTTTGTGACCCTAAGATGATGAAATGCCGGTACAAGTACAAAATATATTGAGTAAAAATAATGAAATTCAAAATGTCTAAGTAAGGGAAAATTACCAAAAGATCGTTTGCTAGCAGATGATCTCCGAGGGGTAGCAAAAAATCCAAGGATATTAGTGAAAAGGAAGAAACAAACACGGGAGATAAAAATAACCAACAAGAAAACTGGATCGTCATTGAAACAAGTCATAGTGAGCACTGATAAGCAAAATAGAAACATATAAAACGCCGCCCTTATAGAACTACAATTTAGTGTAAAAGTAAGGTGACCATTGCGGAAAACAGGAGAAGCAGGAGTGGCGATGGCAACGAGGATAATAGGAGAATAATTTTGGAAGAAGCAAGAATTAGACTATTTAGTTGAATGTAAAAATAATTAATAATTGTAAATCAATTGGTTGAAATAAATTGTTGAAGAAACGGATAAAAACTTACTTATTATTTGAAAAGAACCTGGAATAGAGAGAGACTGACCCTGGAATGAAGCCTATCTGTGGTTGATTTATGACTTCTTATTCACGTAAATGATAACGAGCCTGCTAAAGTTTTGTATTGTCCACGCAGATTAGAGGACTATAATAAATTCAAGGAACACCTGAAAATTTATTCACAATTTCTCGCTGCATATCTTCGGTTAGAGTTGACCGATTAAGATGCGGTTCGCAACATCTCGACGTAATATTCGTTGAAAATTTATACAGGTGTCAGCGATTGTTATGCCATTTGTATCCTAAGATGTACAGGGCGATTTTCAGACCCCTTGCATTTTTCAAAAAATTTAGCAACCTATTTCCAATTTTTTTGGAATTTTTTTAATAACTTGGTTTTAATTCTTGGACTAATACCCCGAAATTATTTTGCCCTTTTTGGCATAACTCCGTTCTTTACAGAGATATAATTTTTTTCGAAAAACCTAACGTGACGCTTAAATGACCACATAAATTGAATGGGATTTAGCACTTGCCATGTTCAGTGTTTTTAGTCAGGGTGGGATACCATTTCTCTTAATTTCACAAATCACTATATACAGAGTACGTGAAAATGCCGTAGAAATTTCAATAAAAAAATTCAAGCATCTAATTTGGTACCTATCTGAAAAAATGTGTAAGAACCGTAACCATAGTAACGTCACATTGAATATTTATTTATCTGCCAGAAGCTATTCTCCAAAATCCCGGTCGTCCCATCAAGTATTACACTTGTGTTATACAGTGTGTCGCACTTAAGAGTGAAACACCCTTATAACTTTTTTCATTTTCATCCGATATAAACCAAATTTCACTCAAAGATAGAATCCATTATGATCAACTTATGGCCCAAAAGTCATTTGCCCCTTACTAATGCAAAGCCACCTACGATATCAAAATAAACGTAGAAAATCAAAAAAACATATTAGGCATTTTTTTATCAAAAATTTTATTAATGTAAGCTGCAATGCTGTAATTTAATCAAAATCAAAAAAATATTAATATTTTGTTTGAAAAAATTTTTAAGTCTGAAAATATAATTTTCATGGATTATTGTATTGTAATATTTTATTTTTTATAAAAAAAAAACTAAAGAAATACTCTGCAACTAAATACGAATGATAATTGATATTGTAAAATTATATTTTCGAACTTAAAATTTTTTATATCAAAATATCAATATTTTTTAATTTTTATGAGATTTTGGATTGAAGGTTTTTAGACAATTCTGAACAACTTTCATTAGTAAAATTTTCCGATAAACAAATGCCTAATATGTTTTCTTGATTTTTTGCGTTTATTTTGGTATCGCAGGTGGCATTAGTAGGGGGCGAATGTTTTTTTGGTCATGAGTTGACCCTAATGGGATCTATCATTGAGTAAAATTTGGTTCAAATCGGATAAAAATGAAAAAAATTATAAGGGTGTTTCATTCTTAAGTGCGATACACTGTATGTACACAATAATTTAATATTATTTCGTTATTTTGTTATTCTGTTTCTTTTGTATTTTTATGTTCTTCTGTTATACCGATATTTTGTAAATTTGTTTGTGATCATGTAAGTTTAAATAATAATTAATAAAAATCTATTGTATCAATTTATGTGGTCATTCGAGCGTCACGTTAGGTTTTTCGAAAAAAAAAAATCATATTTCCATAAAGAACGAAGTTAGGACAAAAATGGCAAAACCGTTTCGGGGTATTAGTCCAAGGATTATAACGAAGTGGTTGCAAAAATTCCTAAAAAATTTTGAAGGAATTGGTAGGTTGATACATTTTTTGAAAAATGCAAGGGGTCTGAAAATCGCCCTGTTAATCTTAGGATACAAATGGCATAACAATCGCTAACCCTAGTATACATTTTCAATGAATTTTTCGTCGAGATGTTGCAAACCGCATCTTATTCGGTCAACTCTAACCGAAAATATACAGGGAGAAATTGTGACCAAATTTTCAGGCGTTCCTTGAATTTTGCACATCAGTTTTTTTTGCGCCATTACTACATTGTATCTTATAATACAATAAATTTCGATGTAGGATTGCACATTTTTTAATAATTTAATATATTTATTTTATTATTATTATTAAAATTTATTTGTCCTTGTGGAACTGTGATTTAAACTGAAATAAAGAAAAATAAACAAAACCCACCATAACACCAACGAAATTTAAAACCGATTCATATCGCATCGGCAACATTTAGTACTAAAACACGTATTAGCATTTAAAATAAATTATGCCTCGAACAGTCCAAGTTATATTTTATTAAATATAAACATATTCTAACAATTATATTATTATATAACGCAGTCGTTTCGTTTTATGGCATATTGCTCTTATATGTATAGCTCTATCAAACAAATTATTTACGGAAAATAAATTATAATATTATAAGGCAATAATCACAGAAAATTTACTCATATCGTAGATATATCGTGACTTACTTGACGTATTTGCAAAAGTCGTTAAGTCATAAACCTGAACAAATGCAAAAATAAACTTATACGACTTGTTTAATGAGTACCTATTTATCTTTATTTTTGGTGTAACGGTCTAAGGAAAATCCCAATTTCGAAGCATGGCATTAACGAATTTATGAAGTTAATCTGAACACATATTGAGTAAGAACAAATAAGATATTTTTTGGTACATAACATAAAACCACTGATAAAACTCTTCGCAGGCAGTTAATTTGTTGCAATTTTTATATAATTTTTGCACATTCTGTAGGTTACTTTAAAAGTTACTTTTAGAGTAAAAATAATAGTTGCATTCTACATTTTTGGTAATAATTATTATTATTTCATTCGAATTTTATAGTTGTCCAGTTGTACTTTTTTATTTGACCTGGAAAAAAATTGTACAAATAGAGTTGAAAGATAAGTTAAGAGTTAGAGTTCCTTGAAAACAAAGAAGTTGTAATTGAAAGAATTTCCAATGCGACTTTTGGTAACAAACTTCAATCTAAGTCTAGAGATACTTAGAATACATTTTAGGGCACCCTGTGTATTGATACTTATATGTATATACCACATTCAATAATGTCGAAGGGGAAGATCTGATAACAAGGTAAATCAATTTTACATACCTTTTACGTCCTCCTTGAAAACAGGCACCATCATCCTCTTAAGTTGGCCCATATCCATCCTTGTTCCTTCAAAATTCCGGTACAGGGAAAACTCTACTTGTTCCTCACCAAAAAAATTTACAAAAAATAAACTACAACTAAAATAAAATAACAAAAATATACCAATAAAGTTAATTATCCAGTTACGATTAAAATGCAAATAGGGGTACCATACAAAGACTGTTATATAATTAATTTCAACCAATCATTATATAAAACAAAGGACGACAAAGTAAAAAACTAACATCTGTAGAGTCGGGTTAATGGATCAAAGTCAAGAGGGACAAGTCAAGTTGAACTTTTGTGGTAACTTTATAGTTCTACACGATAGTGTACCTTCTTTTGTGCTGTCCTGATCTGCTGATAAAACCCGGTCAGCTTACCTGGAAGAAAAACAAGCATGTTAACAACTTCAGAACATTAAAAAATATGATAGCATAGCTCATCATGCAACGTTAGACTTTAAAAATACACATGAGCATTTGGAATAGTTTGTCAGAAATGTTTTATAAAAACAGATAACGGTCGACGCGGTATTTATATTGCTACGGCCATAATGGTGAAGCAGTAAACAAATAAATGAGTTAACATACTTGAGAATTAAGAATTAGAGATAAAAAGGTGGATAATTAGAGTCGACGGAGGCACAAATATTTATTTAAGAAGAAAGATGCAGACAGTCAGTCCCTGTATTACAGTTACAGGAGTAATAAAATGAATGTATGAATAATGAATATGTACACAAACTAATCTACTTCACAATAGTAATTGAAACGTTACATTGTAAATATTTAAATCAAATCTTATTCGACCAAAGCCCGATATGTGGCAATATTATACAGTGCAAAAAATCAAATTCAATATCCTTAAAGAATTCTAAGATAGGTCCTTCGTGTATTTTTTTTTTTTTTATACGAACTACCCCTTGAGAGTATAATGATGGAGATGATTAATGAATATTCACGTAATTTCTTGTAAGTGGTTAGGAATTGAAAAATAAATTTCGGAGTGAAGTTTGTACACATATGAATTGCCTTTATCCGACTACACCACCCTAATTTCTGCTAAAGGTTTCGCTAAGTTCTACTGCTAGAGGTAGAAATTGACAACCACCCTCAAGTTTTCATTCAGATTTTATTAATTTTTGATTTTTTTTAAATTAAACATATACATTCAATATTCTGATGGATTTAGAAACCTTTCTGTATTTTACAAAAAACAGGTTTTGAAGGAAAACATTGACCTGCATGCATATACTTTAATTTTCATGGTATTTTTTTCAGTTTTTAAAACTGTTTTTTTTCTTATGGGATTATATCAAGGACATCGTATACAACGAGCCGCCGACCGGCGCCGACAACCGGGATAAATATGTGGGAGTGAATAATACATGCGTTTGAAAATATTTCACTTCGAATATTAACGGAAGTGGAAAGGTCTTTTTGAGAACGAATAAATTTATGTTTACAGCAAACGGAAGACACTTTAAATGCAGGAAATTATAGAAAATTAAATATATGCAAAATGAGGTTCTTCATGAATTTAGAATTTAGAGTAGAATATGTTGATATACATATTTTTTTAACATGCCAGTTAGTCTTTTAATTTAGGATCTATAATGTCTACATTAAAACATGCACGCCCACTATTTAGCATCTCAACACATCAAATCTAACAATAATTGCTTCCCTAATGGCTAAACAATGATAATAATTCGCGTACAAATTAGATAAGAAATATGGTGTACATTAGACAGATTCTATCGAAGTGATTTATTGTCAGCGGTTTTAACCAATCGGTTTTCATTGGGTGAAATTTTGAATTCAACCCATTAGAATCTAAACTTTACAACCGGGTTTATGAGATTGATTAATTGTCTCAGTTAGATGCCCAAGACCTATTTATTATGATACAGGTATTTATATTTTCTTGCATGTCCATTTGCTGTCATTTATGTCTCTAATGTAGAAAAATATTTCTCTGCATTGAACCTACAATCTCACAATTAACTTAAGTTCACTAAATAAACAAGTTGACAAAAATCTTTATCAAAATGGTCCTAAGTCCCACCCGATGGGACCTCTACATAGAGGAACTAAAAGGGAGACTGTTGGGTATGCCTTCCCGGTACGACAGTGAGGAAGAAGTTGAGATGGTGGTAAACCGCCTCAACACTGCCATCACTGAATCGTACGAGGTCAGCTGCCCGATAAAGCATCGAGCCAGCGTAGGCAAAACACCCTGGTGGAATTCCCATGTCGAATCCCACCGGAAAAAGGTTCGCAAGCTTTTCAATAAAGCCAAACGAACGAATATACAGAACCATTGGGAAGATTATAAATCTGCCCAAAGGGAATATAAAAAGGTCATTCGTGACTCACAAAGAGATACCTGGCGAGCCTACTGCGAGGATATTATTAAAACGTCCTCAGCAGCAAGGCTGAGCAAGGTACTAACAAAGGACCCGGGAGCGAGGCTGGGGGCAGTGTCTCTTCCGGGAGGGGGATTCACCTCTTCTGCGGGAGAGACACTCCAACACCTACTCTCAGTACACTTCCCGAATTCAACTAATGCACCGCCGGATGAGGACGACAGTGGCCCACATACAACCGTGGACTACAGGACGTCCTCCAAGGTAGTCACTTACGAAAGGCTAAGATGGTCAATTCAGACCTTCTCGCCCTTCAAAAGTCCAGGTGAGGACGGGATACTTCCGGCTCTACTACAAAAAGGGCTGGATGTACTCGTGCTCCATCTATTGCGGATATTCCGCATCTGTTTAGCTCGAGGCTACATTCCAGTTGCCTGGAGAACCGTAAGGGTCGTATTCATTCCTAAACCTGGGAAAAATGACTACACCCAAGCAAAATCGTTTCGACCCATAAGCCTCGGCAGTTTCCTTTTAAAGGCACTGGAGAGGCTTGTGGATTGCTACTTAAGAGAAGGGATCTTGGTGCAACGACCGCTGCACCCCCACCAATACGCCTACCGGGCCGGGAGGTCGGTCGAGACGGCCCTCCATCATCTCGTAAACAGGATAGATGGGGTGCTGGAACGAAGGCAGTCCGCCCTGGGAGTGTTTATTGATATAGAAGGAGCATTTGACAATACCTCCTTCAACTCAATGTGCCAAGCTCTGGAGAGGCGGGGAGCGGAACCATCAGTAATACGATGGATCGGCTCCGTGCTCTCCAAGAGGAAGGTCATAGCCAGGCTGGCGGGCAGCTCAGCGGAGGCAGTCGTATCGCGAGGTTGTCCGCAGGGAGGGGTACTGTCCCCTCTATTGTGGTGCCTCGTGGTCGACAGTCTCCTGGAGACGCTGTGCCAATCTGGCTTCTATGCCCAGGCCTATGCAGATGACCTGGTCATCTTAATCCAGGACCAACAAATCGACATACTGGGAGGACTTCTGACAGAAGCCCTCTTAGAGGTTGAGAGGTGGTGTCTGGCTGAAGGGTTAAATGTCAACCCACAGAAAGCTGACCTGGTTATTTTTACCAGGAAACGAAAACTAGGACCCCTGCCAGAAATTTATCTGGCTGGAAAGGTTCTCCCATACAAAGGGTCAACTAGGTATCTGGGGATTATATTAGATACCAAGCTGACCTGGAACGAGCATATTGCCAATCGCACTAAGAAGGCGACCTGTGCCCTCTGGGCATGCAGGAGGGCCTTCGGGTGCACGTGGGGCCTACAGCCGGGGATCCTTCACTGGATGTACACGGCTATAGTCCGCCCCATCATTACCTATGGTGCCATTGTCTGGTGGCCAAGGTCAACGAAGGCCAATACTAGGACCCAGTTAGATAGGGTTCAAAGACTGGCCTGTCTAGGAATAACCGGTGCTATGAGGACGGCCCCCACCAGGGCCATTGAGGTCCTGACGGGGCTGCCCCCCTTGCACCTGGTTATTGAACATGAGGCCATGAGGTCCGCCTACAGGCTGACCGGACTCGGTCACTGGAAAGGCGAGGACCAACCTCATGGACACGTAGAAATATGGAAAAAGGCTACCCAAAACTGTCCTGTACTCTTGATGTTACAGGACAGTATGATGCCGACAACAAGTCCCAGTCAAACCCTAAGGATTCAGATTCCTGAAAGGTCAGACTGGGAGGTGGAGAAATCCACTATATGCCAACATGGAATCATCTGGTTTACAGATGGCTCCAAAATTGGAGACAAGGCGGGAGCAGGGGTATATGGGAAAACCACAAGGACAAGACTATCTTTTGCCCTCGGGTCATATGCCACTGTCTTCCAGGCCGAAGTGTATGCTATTCTAGCATGCGGGTTAGAAAACCTAAAGAGGGCTCCAAAAGGAAAAACCATACAAATTTGCTCGGACAGCCAGGCGGCCTTGCAAGGTTAGATCACGGCTCGTCCTTGAGTGCAAAAAAACCCTGAATGATCTGGCCATTCACAATAGAGTGATACTCACTTGGGTCCCGGGGCACTCAGGTGTCCTGGGAAACGAGGAGGCCGATAGGCTGGCTAGGGAAGGGTCAGGAAGGTACCCCACTGGGCCAGAACCCATACTAGGAGTACCATGTTCAATGGGCGTCTCTGCCATGAAAGAATTCCTAAACAAGGAATTCGAAAATTCATGGCAGGAAGCCCCAGGAATGCGACAAGCGAAGGCCCACATAAGAGGACCCTCGCTTAAACTAACCAAGGATCTCATAGGTTTTAACCGAAGAGACCTTAGAATGGTGACAGGGCTATTAACAGGTCACTGCCACCTAAACAGGCACCTTCAGATAATCGGCATCAAGGATGATTCCGAATGCAGATGGTATCTGGAGGATGAAGAGACCTCGTCTCACATCCTCACAGAATGCCCAGCTATCGTATGGGCCAGAGAACGGCACTTCGGGAGCTGTGTTCTGAACCCGAAAGATGTCAAAGATATTCAGCCCAGGAAGCTCTGCACCTTTGCTAAAGAAGCGGGGATACCTGGCTGAATAGGATATGTGGGTACACAATGGGCCCGTATAGGTGGCCTAAGTGCAAGGGTTTCCCGCCCACAAATTCACTCATACATACATACATGGTCCTAAGATAATGGCAATTTTTTATGTATGACACTGAAATATTTACCACAGTCAAAAATATAATAAATATTATAGTGTACAAATAACAATATTACTTTATGAATTTCGTAAACTTAGCACACTACTGGGTTCGTTTATCTGTATTGGCGCTTTTAAAAAAATTCCTCACACAAGGCAAATACGTGTATACATTAAAACCAAATTGATTTATTTAATTAATTATATTAACAAATAACATTACATCTCGTAAGTTCCTTGATAAAATATTGAACGGTGTCACGATGTACAAGAACATTTATTAAGTTGCTCTCTGTGAATTTTAATTAAATCTGTTGATGTAAAACAGTTACAAATTGTAAAGTCAATAAATTCAATACAAGAAATGGTTCTCTAAGCTTGTAATGGTGTTCTTATAGTAAGTTGTAAATTCTCAGCATGTGCCGTTTATTACAACAAAAGTATGCATATTGAACACGGGATGCATTTAGATTATTATGTTTCTACCTAGTCGAGTGACGGCGTTGTGGGTAATTTTGTTTTTACGCAACCACTGGAAATCGCTTTAAATTAACAGCTATTTCGTAATTATATTGCACTTCTACAGCTACTAAATAAAGTGTTGCTTAGAGTATATTCTCTAGGTATTTCAAATTACTGCCATTAAATTAGCTGTAATTACAACGAGTTGCGTCTTAAAATTATCCAAAATGCATTTTTAATTGGTGATAAAAATATTTTTTATTCAAAAGATAAATTATTCCTTATTTTTTAGCATTAAGCTACAAAATATCATGTTCAGTATAACTAATTATAGCATAACCATCGCTACATTATGAAACCATTCAGATTTCTTTTAAACTGCCGAATTGCCTACGTAACACTGTACTGAACAAAATTTTGTGTAACACGCACATTATGTGTTCCATCTTGCCTTACGTTTTAGCGATCGGTTCCACTAGGTGTGATTCAGATTCGTCTCTCTTTACCGATCACAAAATTATATATTTTTAATTACTTCTGGAACTAAACTAACTAACTAAACAACCTTTCCATTTCATTAGAGAAAACCAACAGTGCTATTTAAATTATTATATCGAAAAAAATTTGTCTTCAAAGATAAAAAAAAATTTAATTCAAAACTTTTGAAAAAATTTTGAATTGAAAAATGCCAAAAAAAATTGAATTGAAAAACGTCAAAAAAATTTTGATTTGAAAAATTAAAAAAAAAATGGATCAAAAATTAAAAAAAAAAATTAGATTCGAAAATTTTGAAAAAAAATCGATTTCAAAAATTTTGAAAAAAAAAATTCAATTGGAAAATGTCAAAGAAAAATGTAATTGATAAATGTCAAAACAAATTGGATTTCAAGAATTTTGAAAAAGAATCGATTTTAAAAATTTTGAAGAAATTTTGAAATGAAAAATTAAAAAAAAAATTTAATTGAAAAATTTTGA
Organism: Rhagium mordax; assembly: GCA_963680705.1. Taxonomy (NCBI): domain Eukaryota; kingdom Metazoa; phylum Arthropoda; class Insecta; order Coleoptera; family Cerambycidae; genus Rhagium; species Rhagium mordax. The sequence continues at coordinate 119,645,623 of OY796656.1, forward strand.
AAAAAATTTGATATCAAAAAATATAAAAAAAAATTATGGTTTAAAAAGACTAAAAAAAAACACGCTTTAAAGGGAAACCGAACTAAAAAGTAAAAAATAACAATAAAGTGATTGACAAAAAATAATTTTCGCTTCCTTACAATAAAATTATTTTTTGTCAATCACTTTATTGTTATTTTTTACTTTTTAGTTCGGTTTCCCTTTAAAGCGTGTTTTTTAGTTTTCTTTTTGAAAGTAAGAGCAAGTCAGTTTACTCTTTGATACCATTATTTATTCCCACCCAAAAAAAATTATAAATCAAACATCTCAAAAACAATTAATCAATCGATATTGGAAAAAATCGTCAGTTTGTTTTTACAATTTTTAACTGACCTCCAGCAGTTTTCAGTAAGTAACCGGTTCGAACTAACACATCAAAAAGCAACATCTGCTGGCCCCCGGCACGAAACATTCCTGGTCCCGGTATACGCATGCTAGATTTTATGACACTAGCAGTAATAGAATAATTGAGTTTATGTTTTCCTATACAATTATTAAGTTTATACAAAATCTTTACCATAAAATTTCATTTATGGTATGTACGGTGCCACAAAGGCCACACACAATTTAATTAATATTTATAATATTTGTAGTACTGGCTGCATCAATTTATCAAATTAGCAATGGCAATTAATAGAACGTGTTTAAGACCACACGGCCTGTATAGGTAATTTATTATAAAAATAATTCTTGTAATAAAACAGAACGAAAATAGAATATACACCTTTGGGGGTTGTATTCTTTTTAGGTATTTCTGTTAAATATTGTAAAAGTGGTATGGCTTATTGCTTTGGCTCTTTGGACAGCGTCAAAAAAATGCTTGTAGTATCCAGATTAGGTATATAAAGAAAGAAATTTCTTGGAATTTTTAGTCCTGGAGTTGAACTGCTTGATCCACTTTGTTCACCCATCAACTCGTATCTAACCATTTTAAGATCAAATTTTGAGGAAACGATCTTAATATTTTTGTATTTTTTTCAGTCACTAGGGAGACTTACCTTACCTACTGAAAATCTAACAGTAAGCACCTGAATTATATCGTTAACTTTTTTTTGGTTGTACCTTAATAAAAGACTTATATAACATATTCTGAACATACCGATATATATTTCTTATTTTACGATCTGGCATTAACTCGAAAATTTAACCAACGCATTCACCAAATGCTATACTGTGAAATTCGATAATAAAAGAAATATAGGTATAAAATACTTTGCTATACTTAATCTGAACGTTCACTCGTGCAATAACAAGCAACTGAAGACAATTTTCAGCAAATAAGGAAAATCAAAAAGAAAAATATCAAACAAGTAATTGCATTTGCAGTTAGTGTAGGTTATAGTTAATTTATCCTTTCTCTTTCCTCGTGTACATACGATGATGATGCAATTTCGCATGAATCACTTGCATAAATGCATAGTAACTGTCGAAGATGCATGCACTTATATGTGATATTTTTTTATTAATACGATTTAGCTGCTGAATAATAAGTCTGAAAACTACTGCACTGAACTTTGAGGAGACAACGTGAAAATGATATTTGTAAGCATATTAATAATTTAATACCTAATATCTGGTACAAGCATACTCATGAAATATGTTTATATCTATTAATTATTTAATCATTCCAAGAGTTAGAAACCAAAGATCCAAATATATCCTAAAATTCTCTCTTTTGGTTTAAATAGAAAAAAGCACTATCAGTGCAGTGATTATATCAGCAACATACTTTAGCCTGTGCGCTGCCATGTTGCTGATAATAATCTAAATTGCAGACCGTTTTACCTGTCAAATCTATAAATCATTTCAAATTAATGTGCTTTTGATTTTAGTGGAAATACAAAAAGGTATAACAGTGTAGTTGGTCAGTGTTTGTAATTCAACAGAAACATTAAATGCACACTATTTTATATTTATAGTTAGATTAGTCAATCTACATATTCTAGCAGCTGTTCATCTGTCGAAATAATTTTAATTAAGTGTGCTAATTCCATCTCCTTTAATCTTGTGAATATTATTTGATAGTGACTATTTTCCAGTGTTGTGAATAGTTAGGTGGCAATAACGTGCTTTGTGATTCTATAACCCATTTAGATATTTAGTGACCACCAACCATTTTTTAATATGGAAAGAAAAAAATTAGCAGGGTTAACTATTTTTCTCTAGTTTTTCGGTACAACCCGTACAACCCAATTAACCTTGTTGTAGGAGAGAATCACCTATATTTTATCTTTATAGTCAGGTCAGTAATTCTACATCTCCTGTCAGCTGTTCACCTGTTGATATATTTTTAATTATGTGTGTTATTTTCTGTAATCTGATGAATATTATTTAATAGTGATTATTTTTGCAGTGTTGTGCACAGTTTAATAGAGTAATGTGCTTTGTTTCTCTGTATCATATATATCCACGTATTTAGCGAACAAAAATAAAATCACTAAAACAGTTTTTCTCTTGTTCTTCAAAAATTGAAAGTATATCATTCGATTATTTTTGTAAACGACACTGTATTTAAAACTCACACTGTATCGTATTATGTCTTACTTCTTACACGGTATTTTTTAACATATAACATTCATAGTATTTTTTCAAATTAATTTGGATCTCCCTGCCTAATTGGACTACAAAAAATGTCTCTATTGAAAATATAAAAATATATAGGAATGTTTAGTGATACAATCTCTTTCATAAGAATAATTGCTTTTCTGTTCAAATATTTCTTAGTTATGGAGGGACAGGGAGAAAGGGGTTAGGCTATATGTGGAGGTATTTGGCAATCACTATTTGAACTTCAAACTATTTAAATTTGTATATCAAAGCTCTATTGAATGTCGACATAACTTGTAACTGCAAGCCCCATCTATAAAGATAATATGACATAAGTACACGTATCGAAACAATATTGTTCGTAGTAAAAATGTAAATGACACGTAATTATTATTGTGCACCATATATAAAAATACACCGGAATGACAGTACAATAAAGTCTTTTAAAATATGTACTCGATGGCTTTTATAGGAGCTGCAAGTATGTAGTTATGAAGTATTGTTGGGCTGCCACACACTTAAAATTATAACGAGCAAGATTCTTGTAATAACTGCCGCTTTGTTACCTGCATGAAGAGATGCAACAAGTCTATAAACTGGCTAATGTTAAAAGTTGTAACTTAAGTGTTAACAGTTCTAGTCAGAACAGTACTGGCCTTGTTGGCGACAGCAGAATGTTCGAAAGCAATGGAGAAGGAAATAAATTTGCATCTCTTCGTCTCGTATGTAACAAACAAAGTGAAATAGGCAAATTTATAAGGCGTTATATGTTATTACTTTAGATATAGTGGGTTGAAAAAAATTAATCGTTTTCTAATGGAGTTATATGCAAGTAAGGGACGTGAGAGGGAAACGAATTTTTACAAATACCTATATTATTAACTGTGCGCGTTGTATATATTTTTTCTCTATAATTTGTTTTCTTTGAGTAGTTTCTATTTTTGTTGTGTTTTTAATGGATAAAGTGTGTCGTTATTGAAAAAAATTTTTTAAATGTCCTGAAGGTTTTAATAATTTATTTAAGAAAATATAAACTAAAAAGATTAATTTATGAGAATGTAGTGTATATCACATTTTAATAACACCTTATTAGTAAGTCAAATTTCTAAGGGAACTATATACCAACGAGCCTTTTTACAAATTAATATTCAACTCAAGATATTAAAATTATTTATCTTTTAGTCTATTTCGAGGTCTATTTAATAAAAAAAAACATGAAAGTTCAATTCGATTAAGCGGGCACGAACCAAAAAGCGAGTACAATCAGCCAACAAAGTATTACAAACTAAAGCAACCTACTTGAGGAAGGAATTATAAATATTATAATAATATATACATACCTCCGTCAAAACGTAGTTCGTGAGTATATGTATCGATTAAAAACCGAATTATGACCCATTTCTTCCATTTGAGATAACAAGAGACTAAATCAATTGATTTAACTAATTCGCATAATTTGACTAATATAATCATTTCGACTACATAACTCAATTAATTCGAATAATTTGGCTAATTCGACTAAATGAGTTGAATCGACTAATTCATTTAAATTTTTAAATGGACTCGACGAATTCGACTAATTCCATTAACTCAACTAATTCAGCCAAACTGACTAGCTCGACTAATTCGAATAATTCGATGAATTCACCTAATTCGACCAATTCAACTAATACATGCTACTAATTCAAACAATTCGACTAACTAAATTAATTCGACTGTTTCAACTAATTCTACCAAATGAATTAATTCGACTATTCGATTAAATCGACTAATTCGACTACCTCGACTAATACGATTAATTCAATCAAATAGACGAATTCGACAAATTTCACCAAATCAACTAACTAGACTAATTCGACTATTTCAACTTATTTAACCAATTGAATTAATTCGATTAATTCGACCAATTCGACTATTCGATTAATTTGACTAATTCGACTACCTCAACTGATATGATTAATTCAATCAAATAGACGAATTCGACAAATTCAACCAAATCAACTTAGACTAATTCGACTATTTCAACTAATTCGACCAATTGAATTAATTCGACTAAATTCGACCAATTCGACTATTCGATTATTTCGACTAATTCGGCTACCTCGACCAATACGATTAATTCAATGAAATAGACGAATTCGACAAATTTACCCAAATCAATAAACTAGACTAAATTCGACTATTTCAACTAATTCGACCAATTGAATTAATTCGACTAATTTGACTACCTCGACTAATACTATTAATTCAACCAAATAGACGAAATCGACAAACACGACTAATACTCAATTAAATCGACTAATTCGGCTCCATCGATTAATTCTACTAAAACGGCTGATTGTAATAATTCAATTAATTCGACTAGTTGTTAGGCGATTTACCTAACTCGACTAATTCGATAAATTTGACTAAATCTATTAATTCAATTAATCGACTAATAAAACTAATTCAATTAATTCAATTAAATCAACTAAATCAAGTAATGTGACCTACTAGACTTATTTCATTGAATTAACTAACTCGGTTAATTCGACTAAAAGTCTAATTCGAATAACTCGACTAACTTGACTAATTCAACTGATTCGACTAATTTGACTAACTCAACTAATTCGATAAAATTGGCTAATTCGATTACCCAACCAAATCAATTAATTCGACTTACTGGATTAATCCTAATTGGATTAGTAGATTAATTTGACTAAAAACAAATACCAAACGACTGCGTTTCGTTTTCGTATTGGACAACCTTATTCCGTACGCTACACTTTTATACGACAGAATCCAACAGTTCATCATGAAGTGAGGAGGTAGTAGATAAATAATATGCGTACGCTTAATGGTATTTCCTAAATAAATATGGCATCAATATCTCAAAAGAATTTTTATTTTTAAGTCCGGCTCTTAACTTAACACGTAGGTGTTAATAATTCTACGTATTTTCTTGATTCTGTAGTATGTGTGCAGATGTACCCGAGTGCCCAGTAGGTACTTACCGTATTATTAAGTACGAAATGTTTAAAATAACTCTTAACAGAGGAAATTTTTTTTTTGATATTTCTAAGGTAACAATTAAATGGAATACTCAATCATAATTACTGTTTGCTATAAATAATTTCTAAGCCTTATTTTTATTATTTATTATTCGTATACAAACAATAATGATGTAGAGAGAGGTATCAATTCCACACTCCTAAAAAACATTGTATCGAGCATTGTATATATAATATAAAAACAAAATCCCCCATCAAGGTAAAGACTGCGATTTAAAATTTAAGATCCAACGTTGTCTAAATTCCCACATAATTACGTATAAAGTAAACAATTAAATGAATTATTATTTATTGTTGTTACATACGCAAAATTGGGGGTAATTTTTTAATAAACCTCGAATTGTGCCACTTTGCCATCAAATATCTTGGCACCCATGACAGATAGACCCTTGAACCTTTATATCAGTGGAAAGCTCTTTCAAAGGGCTCTCCTTTGGTGTCATAATATACGGGGTATTCCATTTGAAAAAAATGTGAAAAAGTAGATTTGGCGTTTCCTGACTCACCCGGTATAAAATGACCGATTTCGTTAGATCTGATAACAGCAGCGTAAACTACAGGGTTTTTGACAATTTTTGGCACAAACTAGATCTCAAAATGCTTTTCCGCTACGCCACAGTGAGCTCACAAAGTTGGCACGTTTTTGATACAAACTCACCCATATCATGATACCGACCTATCGCAGACCCATCAAGTGGCATATCGATTGAGTCGTCTTTAAAATGAGAATTCAAATATGTAATAATATACCTAGTGTTCCATTTAAAAAAACATAAGTTTATGACATCACGCCTAAACCGATCACCCTGTATATTTCAAAATATTTTTATACTATGCACCATTGTGTCCTCTATCATCTCGTTTTTGAAATTTTTCGATATCTGTTATAGGAGAGCCAGGACATTTGGCCGACGCGAGGCTGGGACACCCTGTATATTAAGACGGTATATCAGACTGTTATCAGGTAAAAACCATAAAAATTAATACACTTTTTATCTTTTGAATGCGACCGCTAAAATTTCACAAAAATTACCACACTTCTCAACTTTTAAATTGGACCAGTCTAATTTTTAGTAAATATTTTTTATTATAATAAAAATATGAATTAGATATTTTTTTAATGAATTTCAGATATCTTTAAGTCATGATACATCAATTGATAAAAAGAGAATAAGTATTAAAACAGCGTTTCATTAAGAGATTAAAAATACAAAACTACTACGTTTTTGAACTTTTGATGAACCACCATCTAGCAAATATTTTTAATTGTAGTAAAAATATGAAATAGATATTTTTTAATGAATTTAATTAATTTCATGTATATTTAACTTATCATGCATATATTGATAAATGTGAAATAACATTTAAAACAGCGTTCTATTATGTTAAATAATAAAAAATATACAAATTACTTCGGGTAACTTTTAAATTGGGCACCGAAAATATTTCGAACTTTCAAGCAATTGGAACGATTTAATTACTTTCCGTTTTTCAGACTTTTTGGCGGCAATAACTTGACAAAACACTTGAAATACAAGGTACAAAATTAAGTCTGCATTTCTTGATATTTTGACATCATTTACCTTTCAATTATGCTTTTGACTTTGTTAATCTCTGTTTTTAGCGAAGCAAAAATTCTTCTTCCTCTAAAGTAATTTTTTAAGACGTAAAATAAGACAATTTTACCTCTCAGTGGTTTGGGATCATTGATTTGAGATAATTAAATTACAAGGCACCATATTATATTCTTAAATTGAAAATTTATGTTTCAAGGGAAAAATGCAAAAATTAAAAAATTGATAAATTTTGGCCGCACACAATTTTACCCAGCTGAAATAAGGCGTCAGTAAAATTCAACCGGTAATTAAATTAAATTAGCACTTTTTCCTGGAATTAACTACTCTCTATAGAATACGAAGAGTACCTAGTATTATGTTATTATAACAGAATAATAGTAACCCATTAAATGTCAAGTGCTGGTAGTTCTTAGACACTCAACTCTAATCACGCATCGCACATATGGGACCCATACAAAGTCCACGTACTGCAGAAAATACCGAAGGAGCCGGCTCAGCGTGGCCAGCAGGAGAGTCAAAGGAGATAAGCGTTCTGGCCTGGCTCTGACCAAGACCGAACGTCCGTGACCTTCCTTCCTCACCTGCCTCCTCCCCGTCCTTGGTACTCGACCGTTACTACCTTTAAGATAATGACTTTATGACAGTGGCGTATCGCATTAAAGGCATTTTGTATATGCCATATGTTCCAGCACATCGTAAATATAAATTATGTCCACGAAGAGCGTTTTTACAGTTCCTGGAATACCTACTGGTGAAATTTAAAAATTGTATGGTTTCTCTTATGGAGAAGAATGTTACGTCATGTTGCAATTGATGTTAAGATTCTTAATTCTAATAATAATAAGAAAATTTAAATATTTTGTTAGTGAGGGGAGCTTGGACAAATTTTGATGGGATTCCATATTGGGTAAAATTAGGCGATTATGAAATGGAGAAGTAAGCGTCAAGTTTGCACCCCCACCTAATTTTCCCTGACATTTTTGAAGTTAGGCGTGCAAAATTCTAGGTGAGGTGCACAGAATGTGTGCGAAATTATAAAGCATAATTGGGTCCGATTGTTCACGAGAGCAGAGCAAATCTGACCAACCACAAACCTCTTTGGAATGAATCTGAAAATACAGCAAAATTTAGGTTCCTGAATTTAGTCAGAGAAACAATAATAATTCAAAACTGCCAATTACACTTCACTCCATATTTTTTCCCATCCTAATCCTATTTGAACTACCAATAAACACAACAATAAATTCCAAATTAATAATATTCTAATCAATGACATACGTTCCAAAATGTATAGGTGTCTCTAATCGTGTCTTCTGTTGAGCTCTTCATATAAGAGATTGAAACCCACTGGGTTGGTATGTTTTCAGGAATATGGTTGGTCATATTGTTCATCGTAAACTAGGTCGCTCTCCAGCTCCAGCACTGATAATATTGGTCGAAAATGGAAGTGTGTCCATATTTTTTCAAAATGCGTAAACCCCTGACGGACAGCCTTGGCTCTGGCTTTGGTCGTTGTCTGATTTATACCGTTTATTTTAATTGGCACAAATGGTTGGAATAGTACAAATGGTTTAATTAACGCATTAAAGTTGCTTATTTATCTTAGCGTCGTTATGGCTGCAAATATTTTTTGTCGCAATAATGTTTTTAATTGAAAAATGGCGGTTACTTAAAATCATTATTACAAATGTAAAACAGTAACTTCATATAGGTACCTATAATCAAGAATGTAATGAATTCAAGAAGAGAGCCTAATAATATGAATGCAAATCTAAGTGAGAGAGGAATCGTTAAAAAGGAATTATTCTCCATAAGTACTACCAATCTATCAATTCTGCTACCAACTTAAATCACTTGATCAATTCACAATAATCATAAACATTTAGTGGTTTCCTTTGTAAATGTTGATTATAATATTGAGGTACCTACGTATTTCCTACTAAACACTAAAACATCCTTGCTTGACGTGCGGCCAAATTGGCATCATCTGGAGTTGATTAAAACTTTTTTTTAATCATGGCTTGGTGTTTTAAAGTGGGAACTACATCAGTACAAGCAGCACGTAAACAATTCCTACTCTTTTCAGAATCTTGTTATCGATGCTAAATTATGAAATTTGTAAATCCTATGCTGATTGAATCGGACGTAAACGTCATCAATTGCGCGAGAACATATGATATCGATTATAGAACACGAAGCACAGGACATATTTTATTGAGTAAAATCTAGATTTTGGCAGTTCTTTGAAAATTAATAAATTATTAGCAAAGTTTGCTCTTCAAAAAAATAAGTTGTGTGCAAAACATGAAAACATGATACTCCCATGTTTTTTGATATGTAGAATATGAATATATCGTCAGAATTGTTCCAGAAAATCAGAATATTTCAAACTCAAAAAATGGCGCTAAATCATTAAAAATCTCAATTATTGTAAGAATAATAAAACACACCACAGAAATTAGACAACCCCCAAATCCAAAACCAAAGGTTGTCCGGAATCATGTAACGAATATTTAAAAAATATTTGAAATATGTTACCCTATGTACTTTGAGCTGTAGAATACGAATATGACATCAATTATTGTTTCAGCAAATGACAATTTTTTTATAACCTCAAAAAATGGCTCAAAATCTTCAAAAATCTTAATTGTAAGAATGGTATGGTAACGAATATTTAAGAAATATCAGAATTAAGGTAACCCTACGTACTTTGAATTGTAGAATACGAATATGACATCAGAATTATTATTCTAACGTATCGAAATTTTTTTCTAACCTGAACAATGGCTCAAAATCATCAACAAAATCTCAATCGAAGGAATAGTGGGGTAACGAATATTTAAAAAATCTGGAATACGGTAACCCTATGCACTTTGAGTCGTATAATACGAATATGAAATTAGAATTGTTCTAGCCAATCACAATTTTTTTCTAACCTCAAAAATAGCTCAAAATAAAAAATCTCAATTGTAGAAGTGGTAAGATACCTAACAAATATTTAAAAAATATCTGAAATAAGGTAAACATATTATGTGTCTGTACTTTGGGCCGTAGAATACGAATATGATATAAGAAATGCTCTAACAAATCACATTTTTTTAAATACAGAAAATGGCTCAAAATCAGCAAAAATCTTAATTGTAAGAATGATAAGGTAACGAAAATTTACAAAATACCTGAATTAAGGTAGCCCTATGTAGGTACTTTTAGTCATAGAATACGGATATTACATCAAAATTGTTGTTCTAGAGTATCACAATTTTTTTCTAACCATAAAAAATTCCTCAAAATCGTAAAAATCTCAATAATTGTAAGAATGGTAAGGTAACGAATATTGAAAAAAATCTGAAATAAGGTAACCCTACACACAGAAAAATTTTATGCTTTACGTTAATAAACGATTTGTCATTTTAAGCATCAGAATTATTTAGTTGAACACACATCTATTTATTCGTATATAAAAATATTTATAACAACGAACGCAACCTTGTTTATCATAAGAAATATGAAAATTTTACGACAGTTTGTCACAACTAAACCGTTTATTTTCAATATAATTAGTATGTGCAACTAACGTTTCTTTATAAGAAGAAAAATAAAAAATCTGCTTGTATGTAGCAAAATATTTGTTTGCGTTTAATAATATTTCTTTGAAGGAATGAATGCAGGGACGCATTACTTTTAAAGATATGAGGAGAGATGTAAGAAAAGAATGATTTAGTTGCCATTATTAAATTTAGTTGATATAAATAAAACTACCTATTTTCTGGTAGTAGCACTGACCACCAGATGGCTACACTTAATTCCTCACCACTTCTGTCTTGCTTAGTTTGCCTTAACCTAATTTGGTCATGGCTTTGTTATTTGTTAACACAATAAGTTTGAAACCGATCTATGTCTTGTATGAGGAAAAGAAAACAATGATTTCCTTTAACCAGTTTTGATGTTTTGAGATATCATATAATGTGGTGGAGTAGAGTAGAGACTTTGATGTCCAAACTACTCTAAACACTCCAAACCCCGCACTTTACAGACTTCACAAAAAGAAATTTAAGTGCTCAGTAATAAGATAACAAAAAAAAATTTCCCATGAATTAGTCGTCAAAGAAGTTTTAAAGCTATCGAAATGTCCCCTCGATTATTTAATTGACACAAATAAATGTAAGTGTCGCGTAATAAACGAATAGAGAAATTTTAATTATGTGTTAGTTGTCAATACTAAACTTTAGTATTTATATGCAAGTAAATGGTTTAGTTCCACGAAATAAAGATTTAATTCGCCGGATTTAAAGAAATAATTTATTGATGTGGAATTAATTTTATTAATTTCAAATAAACTGTTTTCTGTGTGTACACAATTTGAGCCATAGTATACGTTCTAGCACATCACAATTTTTTTCTAACCTCAAAATATAGCTCAATATCATCAAAAATTTTAATTATTGTAAAAATGGAGAATGAAGATACTTAACGAATATTTAAAAGATAACTAAAATAAGGTTAAATTATGTACAGGGTGTTCAACGTAACTTGCTACCCCCCATAATTTCCTTATTTTATAAGGTAATAAAAAAATAGAAAATTTCATCTTATTGCGTTTTTCACGTAGGTACTTTTTAAATGTATTATCGAATCATATCCATGTCAGAAAATATACAGTGGGTGCAAAAAAATTTGTTTTTCTTTACTGGAACACCCTATATATTTTTACATATTTGGATTTGCCTATTCTTTCTGATTTCAAAAATATATAATACTTGTATATTTCGAGTAATATTAAGGAAGTTATTAATAAAAAACCGTTTGCAATAATAACAGATAAATTATATTTATTTTATCTTTACAACAATCATTATTTGAAGAAGACGAGATATGATCCGATAACATATTTAAAAAGTATGTGAAAAACGCAAAAAAGGTAAGGTAATAAAAAAATTTTTAATTGTGGTTTGCTAAAATAATTCTTCTCAATCACAATCAATAATAATAATAATAATTTTAGTTTTGTCCTATTCTTATTAAAAACTGAAATATGGCTACTCGAATTCACGCATTTCATTGTTTAATAGGTCAAATATATGAAAAAAACTTATTTGCATTATTTTTATATAGGTATGCCCTGAAATCAATCAAAAACGTAATTTTGTAAACTTGGAAAAATTCATAAATTCGGAAATATCAAGTTTATCGCAAAAAGTAAAGACACATTGTTGGTGTTGTACCACAGAAAATGAAAAAAAAAAAAAAGAAATGCAAATAAAAATTCAAAAATGTTACTTTTTATTATTTGTTTACTCCGGATTAACGCCTACATCAATTTCTAATTTTTTAGTAAGGATATAACATTAATTTAGAACAAGTCTTTGTTGTGAGAAATCAATATACTTTTCTAACACCCTGTATACACTACTATCTAGTAATAGTTGTCAATTTTGTGATGTGTTTTAGGTTTTTATGTTAAGGAATGTTTTGAAATAATTTTTTTTACAATGAATTTTATTACAAAACAACCACATGGTTACTTTTTGTTTATTTCTTTATAATACATACCTATTATGTGCGTGCCATAAAATTCAGGTTGATAACCGAACAAAAATGTCGTCCTTAAATTCTCCTGGCTATTTATTGGTGTATATTTTGCCTAATTTCGTTAATTATATAAAAAATATAAATTGGTGTTATATTATAAATATTACCCAAAAAAGCCGCTGTGGAATAAAACCAGAATCGTTAAAAAGTGTCGTTTAATAAATCTGTCGTTTTATAACACGGGACGAATATTAATTATGCATAGTCAATTTTGTACAAAATTTAAGTTTTTTCAAATTGTTGCCCCGAGGTAATAATTAATTGAATATAAACATCTAAGCTCCAGCCTAGAAACACCTGGCATTTCAAGTATTCGAAGTTGTCCTTAGACACACCAGAATCTTTCATTAAAAATATTTTTTGTGATGATAAAGAGTTATGTAATTTCGGTGTAGTTTGTAGTTTTTGATTCTTAAAACAACATTTTGACAGCATTTTTAAACAACGGGAATTTACCAATTTCAGATTTAATACCTCGAAAGCTAATATTTTGAATAATTTGTGGCTAAATTGGAAACGGAAATCCTATAATTATTTAGCAGTAAATTGACCTTTAACAAAATTAAATAATTTTGTATGAGCCAATAAATCTCCTCAGAATTGTTAATGTGAAATATTTGTCTCAATTTGTATTGCATAAGTCGTCAGATTTTGGATGGATATTATGGTATTGACTCATAACGTCGGAGAAAAATTTAACATTGGAGTATGATTTTTAGAAAATTAAACGAAATTCACTAATAAGCCAAACCAATCAAGAAGAAACAGTTTCAATAATTATTTGTAATCTACTAAATTACGTGTAAAATATGACTTCTTTGCTTATAACTAATATTATTTAAGGCTTTTTAATAAATAAAATGAGCATTACTCCGCCTTTCTATAATAAATTAAAGCCCCAAAATTTTACCCAAAAACCGACAAAAACATGTCAAAAAACGCACTTTTCGTGTTTCTCTTCATAAATTAGTTATTCGCTTAGAGCAACAACAATGTATAAACAATGAATTAAATTAGAAAGTAAGAAAAATTAAATTAATAATAATAATAAGTATATTATTCTATCCTTATTAATTCCAAAGCAATTTATTGAAAATACATAATAAATAAAATCTACGAAGAATATCGGGTTAATTACAACAGATTTAATTAACCGATTTGATTGCTCTTTCACGGTACAAAAATGTTGATATTTGTTAATTACATTTTGTTGAAACATCCTGGAAACAAAAGCACAACAAAAATATTTCTGTATACACTAATTTTGTCGTAAATATTATACAAAGTTAAATGTCATGTACCAAATAAACTAGGTTCGCAGTTCCTTCCTATTTTGCGAAATTTTTTATTTATTGTTAGCCGTATTCGGAGTAAACATATTTATTTTAACGTCAAAAACGGATGTCACGAAAAACTGAAGTTTAACAATTAAGAGCAACCACATAAGGCGCAATGTTTTTAAGGTTATTTAAATAACCTCGAGACATGACGACTATTTATTATATGAGATGCTGCAATGCACATTGTATACTTTTTAAATAAGATAAGTGAAACGTCTTATTTTACACATAAACTAAAGCAAACAAAGATCTGCTCTCACACACTTAACCACATATTTTCCCGGCTCATACCAGATGTGAAACGATATCAAACAGAGACGATAAATATTTGACATGTTAATACGTAGCGAATCGATTTGAGGTCAATAGATTGACATAACTGGTGATATTGTGTAGATTTTGCAATAACAAATAAAGATCCCCTTTTATTACGCAAAATAGAAGAAACTAACAAGTCAAAAGTCAACGTAACACGTGAGGAAAGTAGACAACAACAATCATATAATAAATTCATTGTAGTAATTTCTTAGGATTTAATGGATTTCTTTCTTCTGGAATGGATAATAATTCTCACTTTAAGATATGATAAAGGTGATACTTGGTATTACACACCAGTTTAAATATATAAGTTGATTTGAAAGCATAAATCTGATCATTTCTAAGATATTAAACTACGTAAGTAACAGAAGCCACGCATTATTTTGTTTCATACCGAGACAATCAACTCCATAAAAAAAAAAATTCAAATATAACTAGACGGGTTTGTACGATATTTTGTATTAATAAAAAAAAAATAAAATAAAAATACGCACCAGCTTACTCACAGGATAGTAAGCTGGTGCGTAGGATCGGACTCAAAATTTAAAATATTTATAGGTGTAACAAAATAAATGACAAGAATCATAAAATATAACGATTTAAAATTCGTCAACAGTGACTTAAAACTAAGGAGTTCTTTATTATCGATTTATTACTTATTTGACACGAGGTGCGCAAGAATTCATATTCTGTATTAAAATGGAAGCTTTGGTGTACAAATTTGTGCAACACCGGTTTCAACTTAAGAATCTTATTCACTACTTTATTTCCTGGATTTCTTTAAATTCTAGCATTTCCGGAATCCCCAAAATTGCTTCTTTATATCTTGTTTGAATTCAGCTCTGATTTGTTTACAATTTCACAACGGTTTTATTTAAATTCCCATTAAATTTTCCAATTTTTCTAGGAGCGACGTAGAGACGTGTAGCTACTTTAGCTTGGGAAAAATGCACTCCCCAACTGATTTGTTGCTGGTCGCCAGGTTACCAGATGGGATTTTGTACTTTCGGGGCTAACTACACTCATTTACACTACTTTTTATAAATAGTTATAGTTGTAAAAATTTGTTGTCTTCGTAGGATTCGACAATAATTGCGTTCTAAAGTGGTTTCAATAATTTTTACATCCAATAGATTTTATACTTTTATAAAACCAATAGGTACGTATCAAGTTGAGTAATTTGTAAAAAAATAAAAAATTAAACAAGTAAATTTTTAATTCTTGAGTTTTTCTAGTTTTGCGTTTTTTAATTTCTGGTGTTTCGACATTTACACGTTGGATATTGAAATAAAACAATCTTCATTATTGCCATTATTGGTGAATAAATAAGCACTGAAATGTATATCTTAAATTAGCAAAACATTATATTATGAGCTCGTTAATGGCAACCTCGAGGTAAATGTTCGTTCGTAGAATGTGAAGAACACAGTATTGACGAAACTAAAATGTCTCCAGACTGTTGATACTTAAAAGCAAAATGTTATAAAGGTGTTTTATTAAGTATAAAACATTTAACAACTTGCAAAGCATCCACACCCTGTGACAATAGGGAATGTTCATGCAAGTCGGGAATATTTATGCTATAGACTCAAAATGCATTAAAGTTTCTCTCACCATAAATACACACTGCAGTGGTATAGAGTTGCTGGTTGCCATCTTTCATAAAAAATTAAAAATTTAATGCGAGTTAATTAATATTAGGGATCTATACAGTACTGAACGTTTTTATAGGATAAGACAAATTTTAAAATACATTTAATTTCCATTCAATATTTACTTTCTATTGTTGTTTTAATCACCAGGTAAAATTATTTGGATAAAGATAAAATGTTAAGGACTGTGGGCATGTTAGAAAATAGTAAACGAACGATCCAAGTGGAACCAGCTTTGAGTACATCTCCATAGTATGATTTTGTATTTATGGCCACGATATCATAAACATGGATACGACTGGACGACATTTAAGTTCCAAATTGT
The DNA here is from genome assembly GCA_963680705.1 of Rhagium mordax. NCBI lineage: Eukaryota > Metazoa > Arthropoda > Insecta > Coleoptera > Cerambycidae > Rhagium > Rhagium mordax. The sequence goes on from OY796656.1 coordinate 119,662,060, forward strand.
ATTTTAAAAACCACCAATGAAGAAAGATAATTGATTCCTAAATATGGATGGAGGATTACGCAGTACCAACTGCTAGAGGATATATTATAGTCATTACTGAAACGCATATGTAATATGCACTTAATAATGCAGTTCATTTCAATGCAGAAATACTTTTTTAAAATTTGTTAATAAAATTTTTACTTCTTAAATTAATTAATAAACAAAATAATTTTTAATAGTTCTTTTCTTTTTCTGACATACACGTAGATAATATACCATAGCGGTGTATGTACCTACCTATGTGTGAGTCGTGTAAATATTTTTTCATTATTTATTTTATATAGCTATTTTTATAGAAACACTTCACAAAAAAAAATTATTATTTCAAATTACTTACACATACTTGTTTCTTAAATACCGGGAAACGATGAAGGCTACATTTCAAGTGATTCTAAACACTCATAAAACATGCATTTTAAAGATTATTGTTATTGTTATTGTCTATTGAGGACGTATAAGGAAATGGTAAAAACCACTATTTTTGTAGCGCCTGCGCCTGTTTATTCCTTCTTATATTTTTATAACCATCAGGAATCTTGAAAATATATTTTACGTACGCACTAGAACATTTTTTAACAATATGTACAGACTGAACCATGCACATAACTTCTGTCGTCTTTAATACTTATAAAAAATTTAAAGTTGTAGATAGAATAGGTATGTAATTTTTTCGATAGTTTACAAAGATGTCATTAAAAATTAAATAGAAACTAAAATATAGGTACAGAGATGCTAAAATATATGTTTCTTTAATAAAATAATCTTTAATGTATTTTTTTACATATGTAGGTATTTGGATTGGTCAAATTTTGCCAGTTTCTCACTTGTGTAGGTATTTTTTCCAATGACATAAAAGTTACATACCTATTGGAGCCAGTTGAAACTAATTAATTAAGAAGTGTGTCCTTATAAGTACAAGTGGATCTAGCAAAGAGGTAGGTAAATTTTAAATAATTCCAAAATCGACTTTCGATCTTACGTTTACTTCATACCTCTACAAGATATTACCAACTTTATCGAACAATATTTTAATATTTCTTTAAACTCACTTCTTATCATCATATACTACCTATTAATTAGAAATATCTGTTTATTGAAAAATATTCAGTAGATATTTTTAATTAGTGAAAATATTTATGATAATTAAAAATCTTATATAATCGCTTTTTAAAAATAATTAAAAATATCTAATGGATATTTCTAATGCAATATTTATTACAAATGAAGATCTAAATCATCTATTTCTCATTTAATTCTAGTAGGTACTTTTTATCAATAAGGTAGTGGCGGCATATATGGCCCACTTAAAAAAAATATTATTTTTCTCGAAAACTTTATTTAAAAAAATAACAATGCTTACTTAAGCGTAAACACCTTCGCTTTCAGGAAAAAAAAATAAACTTTGTAAAAATCAAACGTAAAACAAACAAAAAAATTTTTTTTTTAAATGCAGTCAATGGGCCATATTCCCAACCAGGGTTGGAGTTATGGCCCTAGAAAAATTAATTTTAATTGAACAGTTCATTAAGAAAATTGAGCTTAGACATAATAGACAAATAGACTGACAACTAAAAAAAAAAAAAAAGATTGCAAATTTAAAAATAAAAAATAAAATTGTAGAAAAAGTCAATGGGCCGTATCATGAAACCCATCTGAAAATATGGCACTTACAGAATTAACATAAATCTGAGCTCTAAAAAAATGCAAAATAATTTTTTCCACTAATGTAAAGTAAGTAGATTTTCTATCAAGATAAAATACTTAAACAATGTTACGAAATAAATACATGGGCCATATGACCAGTTGAGTAGTGCACATTATGAGCAACAAGAAAAACCTCTTCCACAAAATTTTTAAGTAAAATAAATATGTCACTATGTAACACGTAACTTAGAGTGTCGATCCTCCAAAATTTAGGTTTGTTTTTCAATGTTTCCCGATTATTTCACCAAAACACTTTCATTAAACTTTATTATTCGAACACATATGTTGTGACGCCATAATGTAAACTAGCCGGTATTGCCGATATTGCCGGAAGTTTGGCTTGTTATTTACAGAGGGCGCTTAAACGTATTGAAAGAAACTGTGAACGTCAAAAAGTTGGGTTTGAGGCGGTTAGTTTAAAATTTAAGGGCATTGGGCCATATGACCGTCCGGGCTATATCTACCGCCACTACCTTATGTGCTATAAATTAGAAATATCTGAAATTTATTGAAAAATATGCAATAGATAGGTACATATTTTTTTATGATTTATGATATTTTTATATGAATTAAAAATATCTACTTAATCGCTTTTTAAAAATAATTAAAAATACCTAGTGGATATTTCTAATGCTATATTTATTAAAATTGTAAATCTAAAGCATTTATTTCTCATTTAATTCAAGTAGGTACTTAGATATTTTTTATTAAATTAAGAATATCTGGTCGATACTTTTTATTGTATTAAAAATATCCACCAAGCTTTTTAAGCTTTAGCTTATTACATTATTTTAAATATGTCTCTTAAATATTAGGTAATTAATTTTATATATCTGAATATAGCGCCCTCTACGACGCAGAAGCTAAAGCAAGTTTAATTATGTTTCAACCTGCGTATCCAGTATAAATATTTGCAACAGTCTTTTCAAATTGCCTGCGTTTTCTTTAAATTTGAATATATTTGCTTTTTTGTATATATGCTGGGAATACTATTTTGTTTACATATTACATATGTGCTTCATTAAGCACATACTTCATACAGTAAAGTAGACCACATCTTTATAGAGCACATAAAAAACGTCGGTGTCTTTGATGCTGGCAAGAAGTTAAAATAAGCTACGATTTCTATGTGCACTATAAAGTTGTGGTCTACTTTATTTTATTTTATCTCACACGTAATACAGCATCAGTATTTTTTGAAGGGTAGATAGGTATACTTATAAAACATAACCTATTTGTATAATTGTCTGTAATAAAGAAGATTTTTAGTTTTTTTATATGTAACATCGTAAATAATTGTGTATGTAAAATATAAAGAAGTTGTAGGTATGTATGAGATGTAAAGTAGAAGAAGTAACGCTAATTAGGTGGATCAGGCGTACCCTTTAAGAACAAATAACACCAAATTATTCATTTAGGATCACCAAAGTTAAACAAGTCATTAAATTACATTCTATAGAGATGATGTCAATATTCTCATATTTTTCTATATCAAACTAATTAAAAATAACTACCTAAGTATTAGGTATAAATATTTTAAAAATATATAGGTATTAGACATTTTTAATTGAAACAAAAATTCTTATTAGATTAAAAATATTTAGGACTTACTACTTTCTAATTAGAGTAAAAACAGTTAAATATTTTTAATTAAATTAAAAATACCTATCTAATTATTACATATTATTTTAGATTGACATAAAAATATCTACTAAGTAAATAATTCAATTAGAGACATTTTTTATTACTTTTAGATACCTGAAATTAGTGCCTAATATCTGAAATTAATTGGGGATAAGTAGGTACCTATATTTAATTCACATACCCACTGATATTATGGGGAATAAATATTAAAACGGCGTTTCATGCACATTTCAATAAATTACCTACTATCCCACAAGAGACTTATCTACCTCATTCACCATACATGGTAAATCAAAATAAACGTGACTGTTGGCGCCAATATTACAATACGCGGAATCGTCCATTACATATTTTATTTTTATTGCGAACGCCCACGCCGTGGAATAACAAATAACAGAATTATATTTAAATACATTTAAAATAATCAAATATAGAAACTTTACACACAAGAATACGTAACTACGTATGCCTATACCAATGTAATAAATACGCTTTCGTCAATAAGTTAGGTACTTTGTGTATAAGCAATAAATTTAAATCTAAACAAAAATACGTATCTACCTAGTAGGCAGGTACTTAATAATAATTTGTAAAGTAGGTAATTGTTAAGCAAGTATTCCCAGTACTTACGTAGGTACGTAAAAATCGTGCTAATAATAAATATGTTCAGGCATAGTAAAAACTAAATATATAGGAATATTGAAATTACAAACGAATATCTTTCGGATCCAAAAAAGAATATACAGTTACCGGTAAATTATACAACTATTTCTTTCGTATACACTTGCAATAACATTACTAGGATTACCCGAGTGAACCTATCATTGAAATCACCAGGTTTCTCGCTTACCACATCGTCGATATCTCTGAGGTATGTGGAGTTAAGAGAGGTCACGCAAGGCATAAAACTTTGAACGGGTGATAGCTAATGAACATTCTTGAGCACTTCGGTACTTAGGTACCTACTATGGCAGATCTGCAGATCCGTGACAGCATTCATGTAGCTCGTGATCATGACTAAATTTATCCCAGGGCAATATCTAATACATAGTTCAAGTTATAATATAAAATATTTTTTGTAATGCAACGGACTTTGTGTTATGAGCTTTTAATTAGGTATAAGAAGGTATGACTAAGAGCGCGAGTTGCGCCTATGTCGTCAATGATAGATATTAGTAGGGGAGAACGGGACGCATTTTTAGGTATACCTATACACAGGTTGATTGGCCACAACTTTCATATCTTCAAGCTGAAGGTCGCGAGGAGATGTAAGTATGTGCTTAATATTTTACACTGTCATCAGTAGATTAATTTTGGTATTGTATGTTTGAAATTATTTTCATAGCTGGAGCTCCCAAAAACATTTAGGCTGGCAAGCAAATACATATTCTTGGTATTATTCACTATTTAATATTCTTACGTGCTAAATTATGTCAAATATGGATAACCTCATTGTACCTATAAGTATAAAATGATTGGCCATCAGAAAAGGAATGTGCGGTAGCAAAATAATATCTATAGGACAAATTTTGTTAATGTTTGATTTGAAATTAAATTTTTTTCTAAATAGGTAGGAACTAAACTTAATCGCTATGAGTTGGTAAATTAAGTTTGGACATTTTTCTATGCATAAGAAAGATATTAAATTTTTTGTCTTTCCAAGATTACCTAAAAATATAATATTTAAATAAAGCATTTAATTTAGAGATATTTGCCACTTTATTAGTCGATATCCCTAAGTACTTTTATGTATTTAGGGACTTTAGGGATACTATTATTAGATTTTTTATTTTTATATTTATTTTTATAGATTTATTGAATTTATTTTTTTTTATTTTAAGGTATACCTAAGTTTAAATTTTAATTTTTAAATTTATGTTTAATGTTTAATTTTTATGCATGCACTAGTACTTGGTTTTGAAGTTTATTTAATTTACCTATATAGTACTTACTTGTAGGTATATAGTTTTTTCAAAAGAGATATGTTAGTTTCTGTAGGTAGGTATATAATTTTTGAATTATCGACTTTATGGTAGGTATATACGATCAGTCCGCCACTGGCCTGGATTATTTCATTGTTTTATTAATAAGCGACAGTGCGTATGATTTTATGATAATTTAACGTGATACTTACTGTAGGTTTGCTACAATCACTCTTTTTCTTTTCAGGGCCTATTGGGGGTTCCCTAGGCTTCTACCGTTGAGAAAATATCTTACCTATAAATTTGCTGTTATGCTATTTTTGAATAAATGTTGTTTGAATTTCGTACTGGTTTTTATTTTATTTGACTTGTATGGAAAATTAGGAATCTTTTTAAAATGAATGTCACTTGACTAATCGACAGCTAGATGTCGCTGAGGCTGCTGTCTGCTTGATATGCAACTAAGATGAATTTAAATGCTTTGGTTGATACAATTAAATATAGATATGTCACTCAAAATATAACGTTTATTACATATATCAAATGATCAAAAAGAAATAACGTTTCTTAATCTAAATCCCTGCGATAATTAAAACTAATTAAATTATAACAAATTAAGGACTGTGTCCTGTCGGATGTTTACAAAATTAAAGAAACTTTGTGTTTTAAAAATTTAGTTCTGGGTAAGTTCTACACTCTCTGGTTACAGAGATGTTTTAACTGCACTTAAATTGGCAGTCCTGCTTTTGACACTTGTGGTGCAGTTATGATGGCAGATTATTCTAGAATTTCTTGCATCGTTTACTGGATGTGATTAAACCAAATACTTAGGCCTTGGATGCAATTTTGGAATTCGACCAATCAGATGGGTGCTTACTAATTAGGATAATTATTACCTTTATTTCTGGTAAGTTGGAGTTGCTTTTCCGTTACTTTTTCGTATTTTACTCACCCTTGGAATGTCCTGGGTATACAAATTTCCAATAATTTCCAGTAATTTTTCAAATATTTTCAGGAGCGATCTGGACGAGGGTTTGCTGTATTTTTTACCCAATAACAACTCTACTTTTGGTTTCGTTTCTAAGGAACATGCAGAAAATTTGCAAATCAAGGATTTCTGGATTGCTGGATCTGTCATTTATGGTTTGTATTTATGCCTATTTGTTTTTTATTCTATTTTTTTCCTATGAAATTATGTTATTTTCAGCATCCTTATTTCACGACGAATCTGTGGATACCCATTTGTTGATATTGCGTTAGATGAAATTTTGACCTGCCGTCGACTTCGACGAAGCATCACTGAACTTTTTAAATTGCACTACACAATCACTTCTTAAGATCTAATTTACATTGTGTCTCGTCATTGGACTAGATTGGTGGTTTTACAAGTAAGTCTTACACTATTTATTTACATTTTTATATAATTTTACAGAAATAAAGTGCATCTTAGTGTAACTGTTGTATTGAAAGTCATTTAAACTTTGTTCAAAGCATGTAAATAACAGCTGTTCTGTTATCAATTATTTAAGTGAAACATTCTACAATACATTTACTTTATTTACGCTTTTAATTTGTTTACGTTTGTTTTATTTTAGCGTAGCTGACCCTTTATTTACGTGTGGCCCGTTGACCTCTATGGCAGCAACCGGTGTTCTACAGCTGATCTAGGAAGATTGTTCTCCAATATGATATCCTTTTTTAACTTGTATTTATCTATTCAGTATACCCCATACGTAAGTTTCTCGTTATTTGTTTTATAGTGAGGATAATTTTATTCGTTCCTAGTTTTACCTGAATTTATTTTTAATTTTATTTATTTAAAAATCGGGTGTTAATTTCTTTCAGTATGTAGTTCAAAATACATGACAGTACAGTACCTACTGACATTTTCACAGGTGTTTGTTTTGTGTTTTATTATTAAGTTAAAATACTAAGTGAATAAGTTTATAACATCATAATTTTGCTTGACATTAAAAAATAAATCAGTGATAACAAAGCAAAACTTCACATCGAATTGAAATTTCTTACATTAAACGGTTTTTGAGTTAGGTATAAAGATAAACACAATTTTTTAAAAAACTTTAACACCTTGCAGCCCAACAACCGCAGATTTCGATATTCAATATTGGTAATAAGTATTTGTAGGTATTTTTTTGCCAATAACTTCAGGATTGTCTTCAATTTTTATAACTAGGCAATTTCAAAGTAATAGAATGCGCATTTCCTCCAATGTGAAACGTCAATTATAATTAATCAGCGAGATAATTTCCTGTATTTTTGTCCATACTACGTACTACGCAGCGCGTAAGACGGTGAGATCCGGAAATAATTATACTAACAAGCTTAGAAGTGGAACAAAGTAGGCGTTGGTTGCCCGAATAATCGAGTAAGCATGGCAACTTGAGAATGCGCCCAACGCGTGCGCAACAGGAAATGTGGACGAGTTTTTTGACTTTTCAGTTCAATTTCTCTATAAACAGCTCCACTCAAGAGTACTATTGTCGACTATTGCCGACAATGCGGAGTAAAAGATGTGAACAGGTTTTCATTGGCACTTGACTTATAAGTTTGGCGGAGAACCAGAGTTATTTATTATACGCGATGAAGTTCAACGTAATTTTATATTTCCAGTTTAACATTTAGTACCAGCTTACAGTTTAAATATTTTTAAGTAATGACCATCCTGATTTACCGCATTCTATAGGCATTAAGGGTAATGGAAAAAATGATACACTTAAGTACCTTTTAAGTCGAAATTATAAGCTGCTTCATTTGCGATCTGCTGGTGATATTTCTTCTTCTTAATATATTCTAAACCAATTAATATAGGTATAGCGATTTTGTTCTTCTTGACCGTTGATAGGTTATAAATTAAATTGATCTGTAGGAGATTCTTACGATTCCTATTATAGTCATATGATTAAAAAAAAAATGATCATGAGTTAATAACCATCTTCGGAGAAAATTTACAGTAGGTACTAATATAATAGACAAAATATATCCCATAAGTTACACCTTATCAAGAATTAAAGATAACCTTAACATTCCAATCCATGTGTGAACCTCTTTCTTTACTATACCGGGGCTGTTTGCAACTTATTACCTACAAACAGTCCCTGCCAACTTAACACTTTTTTGGAACGAATTCTCGGGCGCCAGTTACTTGTTTTAGAGGGTAAGGAACAATACTATCTCTCAGCGGTTTTGACATAACTGGGAGAACTACAGATAAGACACGGTCTTGTCCAGGGGTCTGTGGATGATTGTCGCTGCTAACAGGATGAACAATTTACCATACGGGTCTAATTGTTTGTACACAGAGTTAATGAAAACTCGACGGTTTCAAAATAGTATGTAAGAAATCATTATTAAAATAAAATGACAAAATAAAAAGTTATTAACGGTTTATATACATAGAGCAATATGTACAATAAAACAGGAACGCGAGCTAGCAAACAGGTGAATGTTACTTACAGAATCGTGTGACAATATTTGACTACGAGCTTTTGGTATAACGTTGAACCGCGGACGATTACGATGAGCAAGCGTAACGGCACAAAATATAGAAACGCTGGTCTCTAATTTTCGGTAAGTCAAAGATATTCTTTCCCTGCATGTCGGGTTTTCAGAACAATAAATACGGAGAACTATCACCCCAAGTCTAGAATAGAAATTAAATCCTTCATTCACTGAGACCAAATCCTATATTTGCTGACTTGACGATTCAACCAAAGAATAGTTATGTAACAAGTGCGTAAGGTGAGATTTTTTCACGAATGGGAATCCCATGAGTGAAAAAAGCTCACTTTTCGCACGAATTGCATACAATATTTTTTCTACTACCGAAATGCATCTAAATTCTCCAATAATAATGTGAAACGTCAAAACATACCTATTACGTCAAAACTTCATATGTCATTTAAAAATCACAATACTTATAGCCCACTTAATTTTAAATGAGTGAAATTAATCAATGTCTATTATTTCTTTGTCTAATGTCAATGTCAAGAATATAAATGAAACTTCAAAATTCAATCATTATTGTTAAAGAATACTGAAAATTAGGTGGTATGTTCTATAATAATACCGTGATATTAAATAAATGGACTACATAAAATTAAATAACCACATTTAACGTTTTTAAAATAAAATATGATTATTATAGGTATGCAACTGTTTAGTATGTTACTTTTTTACGCACTAGTGCGTAAGGTAAAAACTCTTTACGCACTAGTGCGTAAAGTTTAACTTTACGCACGCTACAACGTGCGGAAAGTTAGTACTTTAAGATCGGTAGTAGTAAAAATATATTTTTCATTTTCTGACACATCATTCGAATCTCAAAAGACTACGAATAAAATGAAGTTTCTACAGGATAATGTATAAAGCAGTAAATATTTATAACTTTAACACTACTCCGTTTGGCCAACAAACTCTTTGCTCAATTTCGTTGCCAAAATCATGAAATTCATTAAATTTGAACCAATGATTTTTATTTTGAATTATGCATTAAAGCGCACCATGCGAGAAAATTGTACTTTCGATGTTGACATGAGGGCTATTTGGCATTAGGACGTTTTTTAGATAATCTTAAGATCGAAGAACGGTCGTTATGGCCTGGGAAATGGTTTCCAGTTTCAATCAATTTTTAGCATGATTCAGCGATGTCCCATACTGACGAAAAAATCGGCACCTGCTCTCATAACTAGAACCTTATAAAACATACACAAGATCGATGTTTTCTAAATTTTAAGGTGAAGGTCTTTTTTTTTTAACTGGTCTGGTATTAAAGTTTAACAGCAAATTTATGCGATACATAGGAGACCACTTTGGCCCTACTTCGACTCCATTCGAGATGATGGTGAACGATATATGGAACTAGGACAAAAAGAAACTGACCGACTGTATCAAAAATATATTGTAATAATAAATATAAGTAGATCTTAAAAAAGGCGTGACTACATCAGACGGTTTTTATTTTCAGACAAATTTAGTTATTTCCATTTCAAATCCCAGAAAATTATGAAGCAATAAAAAAATAAATAAACAGAAAACCTTTAATTTCAAAAACCCATAGTACTAGATACTTCTCAAAACAGAATAGGTAGGTATTTTTTACTTTCATTTCATCACATGGGTCTAAATTTACCAACTTGTTCAGAAAGCAACTAATTATTTTTAACTAATGTTGTTAAAGAAAGAACTGTATATTCGTGTTTGTTAACAATAAACAGAAACTAATTCGAAACAATCTTGGTTCACCTTGGATAGCGGAACACCAAGACAAATTTTAAATGTCACCTAGATTATTTTTAAGTTGCTGTTTCTGCCTAAACCGAGCCAGGAGAAAGTCTCATGTTGGTACAAAATATTAGTTATATGTGAGGTTGTTGAGCGAAGGAATTCCTGCACTGACGCTGCGGTTTCACTTAACGGTGTCGTGTTAGTCGTTTAAATGTTGAAATGGCGATAAGCAAGAGCGGTCCGAGAGTGGCATCTATGCGAGAGGAACGTAACCAATGGTACCGAACTTGTTTGGTTTTTCGAAAATCATTTGCGCGCCACGCGCCACCTATCGTGCGGTAGAGGAAGTACGACTCTAACTGTAATACGCACTGGAAAGGTAGCAACATAAATTATCATACAGAAAATGCAGAGTTCTACAATATACAACTGGTAATATTAATCTCGGAGTTGGTAATATGCTCAATAGAGGGAGGAACTAACTTTAACACAATATATTTCGAACTTGGAATTAATAAGTGGTTTTTAAATTCAAATATGCGCGAAGCACGATGCACGTAAGAACATTTATGCTCTAATTATGGTTAATTAACTCATTAATACCGTTAACTTTTAGTACTTTTGTCAATACTTATTACTTTTAGGACAGGCACCTGTTGCAAGCGATAAATTTACAGTAAACATTGCAATAATGTGAGTGTCACATTACTTTCCTTGAATTTTTGGGTAAATAATGAACCTGTTAATGTTAATAGTTCAATATTTCTGCAAAAACCGTTAGTGCTTTTATCCCAATGTTGGTTTTTCTTACCATTGCAATACTTCATTATACATTATACAAGGAAGTAATTAAATACAATGATTGTAATTTATTTTCTAATCATTTCTTAATAACATCTACTATTATATTTTTTCTTATTATTTATTTATATTTAGTTTTTAGTTATTAATATAAGTAATATATATGTAGATACGGGTGGTAGAATGTGCATTAATAATAATAATAATAATAATAATAATAAATATGTTTATTGTTTACCAACCAAAGATACATACAATATATTGAAACACAATAACATAATATAGGAGGTAAACAAAGGGCCAAATGTTAGGTATAATACCAATTCTGCCACATAGGCCCAAAGAAAGAAAATTAAAAATATACATGTATACGCAAACCACACATATCGGATGTCCCAAAAGTAACGCACAAAACCCACACGTCCTCCCCCCATTTGGCTCAAAGAAGAGAGTTCTTCATAATTACACAATATTTTTGTGAATTACTAAAAGAGTTGACAACTTTACAAAAAAAAAAAATATATATATATATATACACATATATATACATATATATATATACATATATACATACATACACACATATACACACATACATATACATACAACTCGTCCCTCTAAACCAAACAGAAAAAGAAATATGAATTTCATGCGTCACCCTCGGGACACACCGCATACAAACACACACTATACACAACACATACAAATATAAGCATAGTACATGCACACACACAATAAATACATATGTGTGACCAAAATAACAATAATAAATTAAATGCTATTACCAAAACGTAAAAATTAAGCATAAATAAATGCGACATGCATACATAGTTCAACTTAAACTTAAACAAACATAAAAAGTGCAGTAATCATTAATTATTCAAAAGAAAAGAATAAGAGCTAAGATTGTTGTTCGTATAATTGACGTTTATATTTAGTTTTAAAAGTGTTACAAGACAGTGAAAAGCTGGGCACATCCAAAACATCGCCAGAAGTTGCTATGTTATAAGAAAAAGACCTCTCAAAAATTTTTTTATTGTGACGCGGTATAGTAAGCGTGTTCTGATGTCTTAAATTTAAATTGTGAACGTCAGTTCTATAGGTTATTTTTTGATGCAGATAAGCAGGTGATTTATATTTTAATATTTTATAAAAGAGACAAGTCATGTGAAGTTTTCTTCGATTGTACATGTTAAGCCAGTGGGCTTCTTTAAGTTTATGGGATATACCTTCTGGACGTCTAATACCGTAGATTAGCCTTAAACACCTATTTTGCACTTTTTGAATTCTTTTGGTATCCACACTATCAAGGCAAGGGCCGTATACAGTATCGCAATGATTAAAATGTGAAAGCACTAGTGAGTCGCACAATAATTTTTTTACGCTACCATTTAAGTAGTGCCTTTGAGTGTAAATAAGTTTTAAAGAAAAGTAGGCTTTTTTTAACATATGAGTTACATATTGTTTAAAGCGAAGTTTGTGGTCAATAATCAGCCCTAAACTCTTACAGGAGTCAGTAAAGGGAATTGTTTCGGTGCCCAACTGCACTATCATGCTATCTAAAGCAGTACGCCTTTGACTATCACTCCCAAATAAAACAGCACAAGATTTATTGGCATTAATTTTTAAAACGTGATCTTTAGAAATATTAACAATTTTGTTTAAATCTTGATTTATTTTACGGTTAGCTTCAAACATGTCTGATATTTTGAATGAATAATACAGTTGGGTATCGTCTGCATACAGATGGTAACTGCAGTAATTTAAAAAGTTATGAAAATTACATGTATAAATCGTGTACAACAATGGTCCTAAGATACTTCCTTGAGGAACACCCTGAGTTACTAATTCTACATTAGATAAGGAACCATTAAGGGAAACCTGTTGGTATCTTTCTGAAAGATAAGAAGTCATTAAAGAGCAAGACGCATTACTAAACCCTATGAAATGCATAATAGAAAGTAGTAACTCATGGTTAAGTATATCGAAAGCTTTAGAGTAATCTAAGAGAATAAGAGTACATAAGTCATGATTATCTAATGAATGTATAATATCATCAGTTACAGACGCAAGAGCTGTATTACAAGAGTAGCCTGATCTAAACCCAGATTGATTAGTAGGCAGTATGTTAAACTTATCAATATGTGTTCTTATTTGTGTCTCTAGAATTTTCTCTAAAATTTTTGATAGAGTTGGAAGGATGCTTATAGATCTAAAGTGACTTAGTTCCGTAGGCTGGCTTACTTTAGGAATTGGTATTACATAAGCATGCTTCCAAGATTTTGGAAAATAAGATCTAGCAATACACTCATTTATAATATGCGTAATATACTTGCCGATAAATGGACAACATAAAAAAATTAGAGTTATATTAAGTTTGTCAGAACCAAAGGCTGGAGATTTTATGTTCTGAATGATTTTCAAAACTTCATCCTCGGTAGTGGAGGCAAAAGAAAAAGTGTCAGTCACTCCTTCTTTTATATTGTCTAAGTAAAAACTTAGTAATTCACCTGAAGGTTTGACAACGTTTTTAGAGGAATTAATAAAAAAATCATTCAGTTTATTAGCATCGTTCAAATACTCAGGAATATCCTTACTTCTAGTTGTGATAATATTCAATTTCCTAAGCTCTTTCCATTTTTCTTTCATAGAACAGTTATTAAGTTTTAATGATAGATATACAGTTTTTTCTCTACGGATTGTTGAGGAAGTAATATTACGCAGTTGTTTGTAGTATTCTAGATGTTCAGTTAGTTTGGTTCTTTTATATTTTTGTAACGCCCGGTCTCGCAATTTTTGCATAAATTTTATGTTCTCCGTTATCCATGGACAGTATTTTCGATTTTTCGATATACGAATTTTTTTAATAGGAGCATGAACGTCAAAAATACTTAGTATACAATTATTAATAAAAGATACTTTTTCATTTACATCACCAATGTTGTACACATTGTTCCACGGTAAAGTTTCTAGATCCCTTTCAAACTCGGCTAAGTTAATGTTTTTTAAGTCCCTGTATGAAAGATTTCTTGCCGGATATTTTTTATTCTTTAGTGCAAGCTTACAAAAAACTAGAAAATGGTCCGCGATATTAGCATCTAGTGCTCCAGAATCACATACATCTAAATTAGTAAAAATCAGATCAATAAGCGATATACTACGATTGGATATGCGAGTAGGTTCTTTAATTTGTTGTTCAAGACTGAAAATATTTAAAACAGAAAGAAAATCACTGGTCTTGGGGCAATCGGTGTTTAAAATATTAATATTCATGTCACCAACACATAATATATTATCAAATTCAGAGAATATGTTAATTAAGGTGTCCTCAAGTATGCCTAAAAAGTCTGTGCAGTTATTATTAGGAGGCCGGTAGACGCTACCTAAAACAAATATTTTATTTTGAATATTAAATTTAATCCAAATATGTTCTATAAAATCAGACTGTTCATTAACTAAAATAGCGTACTTTATGTTGTTTTTAATATAAATTCCGACTCCGCCCCCCCTCCTACCAATTCTGTCATTTCTGATGAAAGTATACCCCTCAATCATGACAATTTCTGTGTCGATGCCAGGATGCAACCAGGTTTCTGAAATACCAACAATATCGTATTTTTTATTTAAAATATGTTGTTTTGTCTGATTAAAGTTAGCAAACAACGATCGAACATTTACATGTGCTACGGTAAATGACATATTATTACATAAAAAACGAATAAAATAGTAAACTAGAAACTAGAAAGAAAATAATAAAAAATAAGCGTACCTATCTCTTTACAACTTATATTTTCAAGTATGGGCAGAAATATCAAACCTAATTATATTTTTAATCTAAATAATACTACATTTAAACGGAATAAGTTTTTTACAAATACGTTACAGAACAACAATAAAAGATGTAAACTATAGTAAACACGATACGTATATTAAAAATTACAAAAAATGTAGGAATTATAATATAAGATAAATTTAAGATGCTGCTATTTTCGCACTGTGCAATCTAGTTGTTCTTGATGTTCCAGCTTTATTTACTGTTGCATTATTCTTTGCGGATGAAGGAGGATCGCTGCTTGTGTATTTTTTATATTTTTTTAAGGTCGGACCACTTGACTTATTGACTTCGTCTTCACTAGAGATAGAGTTTTGTGACGTTTTAATTTCAGGTTTTCGAAATTCCCCAAGTATATTTCTTTTTGTTTGATTTAACCTTTCTTGCTCCTGCGAATACACAAATACATCATTGCCATCATTGCCATCATTGCCATCATTGCCATCATGTTGAGATTGAGGTGTAGAAGGGTTACTATTGACTTTGATATGTTCTTCATTCGTTACATCATCTTTTTCCTCCAGTACATTCATGTGTTTTAATTGTTCTATACTATATATTTCATTATTCAAAAGTAATTTTTTTCCTTTGATTTTTGCAGAATAATTTTGTGAGCGAGCTAGCTTAAGATGTTTTTGAAGGACTTTTGAATCTTCTCTGTCCTCGAAACAGAGGTCTTGTGCAATAAAAATTTTCTTGTTTTTTAATTTAAAACAATTAGCTAGAACTATCGATTTTTTTAGATAGGATGTAAATTCTACCTTTATTGGAGTTCCTTTCGCATTTTTTATCTCATATATGTTATTAATTTCCGATACCGCAACAGTTACTTCTAAGAAATTTTTAAAAAAATTTAGAGTAAAGTCAACCAAATTAATTTCAGTTTCAGATTTGGTGAGACCAAAAATTAAAATATTATTTTTTCTATGCATTCGTTCTAGGTTGATGCACCTCAATTTTAATTTGTTGTACTTATCATCCAATTCAGTTATGCGTTTATTTTGTTCATCGAGTTTAATTGATATTTTTTCGTTCCCTAGTTTTATTTCCTCTTTAAGATCTTCTTTGTTCTTTGCTCCCTCGTTTTTTATAGCTTCTAGTAGTCCAGCATATAGATCATTATTAGAAATGACCTGATCGTTTTCATTCATAATTTTATTTGGAACCGTTACTATATCGACAAGGTTAGACTATACCTCGGACTATACGGTTTTTGTACCCTCAAATCGATTTCTTTAGACGTTATCTTATCTGTTTATAAGTAAATTTGAACCTTATTGCATTCGATACAGTACAGGATATTTACGGTTATGTTTATAAATGGATTCTATATTACAACATACCCTTTTGCTGAAGATTTGACGTGATGCTGATTACATGCACATGTCCACTACTTTTTTTTTTCTTCGGAAATTTAAACAGTCGTATTATTTGTGAACATAGAACTGATAGGCACGGCACACACTCTCTCTTTTTTCGACGGACTTTACGATGAACATAGTTATTAAATTCTCGATTCACATAAGCGGCAGCCACCAAATCGCTTCCGATTTTTTCTGTCATTTATATTTATAATAGAATTAAAAATTCGTAAATTATCTAATTTTTTTATTGTCGTGCAAAGCTATCAGTATATATTCAAATATTTAGAACTCGGAAGTCAGATTTCCACAGCGTGTGGGAACTTAAACAACTGACTTGACAATATACCGGGTGTCACAGAATACTGGCTCACCCCTTTATTTTTAACTTACCTATATTTGAAATTTAACTTCCGTTAAAAATGTATTTTTGTACTTTACAAACAATATGATACCACTTCCGGTTTATCCGGAAATTACCTCAACTTTCGATTTCCAAACGGAACACCCTGTATATTTTTACATACATATTTGGATGCAGGGCAACAATCTGAATATACCGTGTAAGTTTTGCGAATTTTTGAGCCGATGTTCAATTTTTTCAAGCATTTTAAGAAATTCGTCTAGAGTGCTTTGGAATCCCAAAATTCGTTATACGGAAGGTAAACTTAAAAGGAAAAATATAATTTTTCTTTTCGTTTCATTAACAACTGTTTACAAAGCCTGCAAAATTGAATATATCACTTTTTTATCGAAACTTTTTAGGTGGTGTCTCATAGTGTTTGAAAATTATAATTTTCTCTTTGATTTCATAGATATCCATTTTATATCTGTGCTATTTTTATTTCAATTTTATTTTATTCGTTTAAAAGTATAAAATCCGATTTCAAAATAATTTTTATCGATAAACGGGAAGTGGTATCATATTGTCTGTAATGTACAGGGTTATCCAACGAAAAGGCAAACCCTTATATTTTCTTTATTTTTCGAGTTAGAAAAAAATGTTTCAAATAAAAGTTGTAGTGAATCAAATGAACTCATTTAAAACCCCTGCAAAGAATATACAGGGTGTTCCATAAAAGCGGGACAAACCTAACTTACATTTTTTTAAATGGAACACCCTATATTTTTTTACATTTTTCAAATCTGTGTTTTTTGTGATTTCAAATATATATATATATATGTTGTATCTTATTTTTTACTGTTTTTTATTTATTGCAAATTTCGTGAACAATATTATTTATAACACCAGCATCTGCATGCGTATCAATCAGTTAGCCATGGATGAAAAACAATTAATTTGACGCTTATGTCCCACAGAATAATTGAATAAATTCAAAAAGCAAACAAAAAAACACAGATTTGAAAAATGTAAAAAAATATAGGGTGTTCCATTTAAAAAAATGTAAGTTAGGTTTGTCCCGCTTTTTTATTTTTTTTTATTTATTTATTTATTTCCATACACGAACCCAACAGAATTTACATTCCACTTACAGGGCCGGGATAACATATAGTGACACATTACATTTATAAACTAAGAGAAAGTAGAAATAAAAATTATACTAACTAAACTACAATTATCAAATTATATATTGAGAAATTAATAAATAACTGACTTAATTTGACTTAACCTAGTATTAAAAATATCTACATCATTCTCAATAGCTTCATAAGTACGGCAAACAGTATATAATGGAGAAAACATTAGAATATTTGAATGGGTATTAGGAAAATAGAACATTGACGTGAATCTAGTTAACCTGGTAGGTGCCCTAAAGTTGATTTTTTCAAGCAATTGGGGACAGTCAATCATATTGTTTAAAAGCTTGTATAAGAGTATTACACCTTGCATTTTCCTACGCTGCTCCATAGAACTGTAGGAAAAACGATCTAGTAATAAAGAATGATCATACCCTATGGGAGGATAGTCATGGTCGGTTTTAAATGCTAAAAATTTTAAAAACCGTCTTTGAATGCCTTCGATATTGTTAATATGAACATCATAGTGAGGGTTCCATATCACACTTGCATATTCTAATCTAGGCCGGACCAAGGTGTTATATAGAGTTTTTATGGTGTTTGTATTTTTAAAATCTCGAGCGTTGCGGATAACAAAGCCTAATATTTTAAATGATGATGTCGTTATGTTTCTGATGTGGTCTTTAAAAGAAAGGTGGGAATCAAATGTTACGCCCAGATCTTTGAAACTGCTATGGCGTGTCAGATTAACCCCGTTTATAGCATATTCAAATTGTAACTTATTTAATTTTCTTGTGAATGAGACTACATTACATTTATCTAAATTAAGAGAAAGACTGAATTTGTTGCACCACTCTTGAACTGTGTTCAAATCTGTCTGAAGCTTGTTGTAATCTGATATATTATTGATCTTAGAGAATATTTTTAAGTCGTCTGCATATAGGAGAGATGGACAACGGAGATCGGCTACAATGTCATTTATGAATATGATGAATAATAAGGGGCCTAATACAGACCCTTGTGGGACTCCCGATTGTGATATAAATTCGATAGACCTATGACCCTGATATTGTACAAACTGAGTTCTATTGAGAAGGTAGGATTCAAAAAAATTTATTAGCTTTGGGTTAAATCCAAAAGAAACTAACTTTGTTAGTAACATACCATGGTCAAGCCTATCGAAAGCTTTAGAAAAGTCCATATAAATAACATCGACCTGACCACCTTCATCAATGGTTTCGGAAAGGTATTGTGTCACACAAAGTAAATTTGTTGTTGTCGATCGTTGTGATATGAAGCCATGCTGGTTATCACATATGCTCCGATGAGTTTGGGGATAAATAGAGGTATGCAAGACGATTTCAAATAGTTTACCAAAGTTATTTATAATTGTGATAGGGCGATAATTTTGTATATCAGATTTACTGCCTTTTTTGTGAATTGGGCAAATTTTTGAAGCCTTCCATTTATCAGGAAATATACAAGTTTGCATCGACAGGTTAAAAATATGTGCTAATGGTCCAGATAGTACGCCTGAGCAGTCCTTCAAAAAGAAAGCTGGCAGACCATCTGGTCCAGCAGTAAATTTCGGTTTAATTTTTTTGAAAGCATTAACTACATCCATTTCAGTTATGACCGATACTGTTATGTGAGCATCAGTGCTGTTATTTGAGGATAAGTTTATGTTACGACTCGAAGGTATGTATGCTGAGCAAAAGAAGTCGGCAAAAGAGTTTGCTATGTCTGTAGGGCTATCTAGGATGTTTTCATTGTTGGTGAGGACATCCGGTATTGAACTTGACTCTTTTATGGAACACCCTGTATATTCTTTGCAGGGGTTTTTAAATGAGTTCATTTAATTCACTACAACTTTTATTTGAAACATTTTTTCCTAACTCGAAAAATAAAGAAAATATAAGGGTGGGCCTTTTCGTTGGATAACCCTGTACATAAACACATTTTTAGCGGTAGTTCATGCTCCTCAAATTTCAAATGGATAAGTTAAAAACTAAAGGAAGTTAGGGGTGAGCCAGTATCCTGTGGCACCCGGTATGTTGTTGATTTTTGTAAATAAAATTTTGCTCTATGAAAAAGGCAAGTGAAGTTTGTTACCATAGTTTTCGAGATGTTAGGGAAAAGCTTCGAAAATCGCTTTATTTGATATTCCAATCCTTTTAGATGGTGTTTCCGGATTAACTGAACAAACTTAAAATGACCTCAAAATAAGAAAGAAATGGCCTATAGAGGTAGGTATCCTCGAAAATGCCTCGTTAAAAAATTACGCACTTCCAAATATTGACGCTAAAATTAGTTTTTAATTTCTTTCTCAAATTTGGAATAGACAAAACTGAATTTCAGTAGAGATTTTCTGCAAATAGCAACCCTACAATAATTATTTCTTATTAAACAATAAAGCAGCAGTGTTATAAAAGTACCAGGACAGAAGAATGACTCGAAAAAGTGCTAGATTGTTAGGCATTTTCCCTGACCATCTGATGGTGACTTTGAATCTGTCGTTGACAATGACCTTCAAGGTCATTTAAAGGTCAGGCCCATTTCTTTAAATAGGACTCCATACCTTTGACCCCAGAAATGAAGAGAGCCAGAAATTTTACGTTCGGATATGACCTTGACCACTGCCAAATTTGAGCTCTGAAGGACACGTGAAGGTCAAAGATCAAATCACTGATCATCAACTAAGAAAATTGGACCTGACGTTGAAGGTTATTATCAAGATCAAATCCGAGGTTACTACCACCAGATAGCCCGGGAAAATCCTAAGTAGTACTCCTAGTACTTGGTATTTTTCCTAGGGGTAAAATTTTCCAGTTATTCTGCTGTTAATGTACTTTTGCAACACCGTGTATACTTATCTAAAAATAATTATCATTATTGGGCCCAACCATTTAAAGAATAACAAAAAAGAGGAACTGGGCAGGTGTCGAGGTTTTAGTATTGTAAGTATTTTTTGCTAATAGCTTCAGTATTGTCTTCAATTTTTAGAGCTATGCAGCCAAATAACAAATACCTCCTCATGGCTCTAAAAATTAATATCAATCCTGAAGCTAATAGCAAAAAAATACAATACTAAAATTTTCGAGACATGGTCGGTTACGCCTCTTTATATGAGCCCAACAAAACTATTTCATCTATTAAGTTTACCTTTTAATAGGGAAAGATTTGATAAAGGGCCGATCTTAAGGATACACCTAAAAAAACAGTTATTATTCTGTAACTTAGTTGGTAAAATAATAAAAACTTTTACATTATTTTTCAGACAGAATGGGGCATTCCTGTGATATCAATTTTTGGTCTATGTTAATCCACGGACTTTGACTGAATATCCAGTGAACGTCCACTGTTATTCTTTTATTTTATTGCACAAGGACATCAGGAGGTTATTCGCCGGACAGTTATTCAGGACATTCTAAGGATAGCCGTGCAATAATCCTTATGGGATATATTCTGTTTGTATGTAGGTTCTTTTGTGTTAGTAAGGATATGAGGTACTAAGGTAAGGAGATCCGCTCTCTAGGTTTTTCAAACTGATAGAACAATTTTAAGATTCATATCAATTCACTCAGTAAACTCCAAATTTTTAGTCATAAAAATTATTTACCTAAAAGGAATTAATTTAACAAGTTTTAGATAACTGCGAAGGTGATTAACCTCAGATATGACGGAATAATAAAAAAATTACAGGTAAATAGACAACTTAGACGATTTTGAAGATCAGAAATTGCAAACTGTAAAAATAGTTTAAATAATTATCCCAAATAGGCCGCTCTTTTAGTTAGTTAGAACTTAATGATGATTGGTTGTTTTATTTACTTACTAGTTATATTATAATATTATAAGAAACCACTCAAAAAAAAAAAATTTGGGCAACATAAACAAAAAGATACAAAATTTGAGGGTTACATAATTTAACCCTTATAAAATACGTATAATTATTATACAGGGTGTCTCAGGTTTTACTCGGGAAAATTTAATAGATGATAGATCTCGCAAAAATAAATGGACTTGCATGTTTTAAGGCTTCGTTTGCGAAATGCAGGGTGTTAAAGTTAATTAAGAAAAGCTTATTTCTTCAAATATCTTAAAAATTACTTAACCGATTTTGACAAAACCTATCTCGCTTATAGCAATAAATAAGTTACTTAATTTGATGTAATTAAGTTTAATTTAATTATTCCAGGAGCGGCGCTGGGGCATCCTAACTAGATATTTTAAAGCATATTTGAACACGTCACTGCTTTTTTATAAATTAGATACAGCCATGTACAAAATTATCGAATATTTTTAATTTTCCCAATTCTTTTGTATTTATAAATTTTAATGAAAGAAACGTATTACACAAGAAAGAAATAGTTTATTTCAGTAAAGAATATTGTTTTCATTAGCAGAAAATGCTAAAAAAATTAACGAATGTTACAAAAATTAAGAATAATTAATTTCAACTTAAATTATTCGACAATTTTGTCCATGAGTGTATTATACTATAATGAGTAATTAAAAATACAATATTTTTTTTATCTATCTTGCTTACTTTTCGAGAAAAAAACAAAATTTGTTTATCCGCTTGCGCCTGACAAGTAAATAAAAAATTCAAGAGACAAACAAATTCTATTTTGAATTACTCAATCTACATAAAATTAAACTCCTCATTTATTACTAAAAACGTGAAAAAATTTATCGATTTCAGCCAAATATTTGAAAAAATATGTTTTTTTTTTAAATGAATTTTAACACCCTGTATCTTGAAAACTAAGCTTTAAAACATACAAGTTCATAATATGAACTTTCCGTTTTATTTTTGCGAGATCTATCTATTTTATTAAATTTTCTCGAGTAAAACTTGAGACACCCTTTATATTTGACTGATATTTTGTGTATGTTTTTAATTTTCAACATATCGAATTCGCGATATGATTTTTTTTAATTTAAAGCACTGAATATTTAATCAAATAATATTATGATATGTAAACATAAACTTTAGACAAAGAACATCATTTTTTTTTAAATTAGAACCTAAATATGACGCACTATTTCCAACATGTCCAATGAATTAATTCAAAAACAATAATTGTTGTAAATATTTAATTTCTTATTAAAGCAGTCACCTTCCAATCGATAAATTACTTGTGGGAGCATTCAACTCAACTTTCAAACGGAACTGTAAATTAGTTCTCTTCGTTCATATTATTGTTACTCAATATCTTAAGAAATAGCTGTGCCAAACGAAAAACTCGATTACTTATTTACCTATACGTAACGTTAGACAATAAACTTTGAGGTATACATATTAACTAGAATTTATATCATGTTTTCAAAGTTATGCACTCAAGGTGAGTAGTATTTCTTACAGCACAAAACAATGGCCACTTTCAACTTTAAATATATAAATAATTGCCGTCATGCTTGAGATCTTCGTAATCTAACTGACTGACATTCATGGTACGAATAAGAACACTACATATCTATAGGTATATATTGTGTTTAGTATAATAATATATTTTGCTGGAAGTTCTGGAATATAGGTGGTCATTATTTATTACCAATGCCTAGGTATTTCATTCCATTATAACGATTAAATCGATCAATGGCTTACAAAAAAATTATTAAATACAGGCCTAAAGAAGCTAATTCAAAGTTCCTGCTTTATTTCGTAATAGTCATTTTTTAAACGTATATAAGTACATTGTAGTCACGCATCTACTTAAAAAGGAAAAAGTCACGTTGTAATTAGAACGTAACATTTTTTTAAATAAATTTTACAAAATTGCTACTAGACATTAAAATGTTTAAATATTTAAGGCGCAATAACAATTCAAATAAATTTTATCTATCATAATTAATTAGTACCTATTTTTCTACACATCTGCTTCATTACCATACGACGATGATAGAAATGATTCATCCATTTCTTATTAATTTATCATGATGTTTGTTTAATTTTGAGGAACAGCATGCCTCGTTATATTAATTAGCTCTCCTTCCCCAATTCCAGATTTAGCCACCTGGTTAAATGCAGCTGTAGCACGATGTGAGTAATTTGATGAGTGCTGATTATTGGTATCTGTAAAACATTTGGATGACATTTGTGCCTTTGGTTTATTCAAACAGTGCAATTTATATAGATTATGTTAGTTATATTAAAGGTGAAATAGATCATCGTTTGTTTTCCTCATTGAGAAGTTTCTCTTGGCCATCTTTATTCTTCTGGTATTTTTTTGTAAAAGTATTGTGATGATATTTTACAGAATTTCTACACCTGCTTTATGCTAAAATATTATTAATGTGTCCACTTCAAAATAGTCAGTCAGTCAGTCAAAAAGAGGCATAATTTAAATAGCAAAACTCACAAAAGTATATTTTTTTTGTCCCTATTATAAACAATGGCGGCCATTTTTATGGTTTCCGAACTAGTGACATAATATGTAAATTATCTTTACAATAGCTAATTTGTACATCTTCAAATGGATGATTAATCTTTTTTCATAATTTCGATGCCTTCCATAGGGAAAATGAAGACACGTCCAGGAAATAAAAGTTAAAATTTTTTCCATATTTGTTAAATTCTAAAAATAAAAATTTTAATTTTTTTCAATAAACAGCTTACTTTTAAGATTCATAGAATCGTAGAATCTTCATGGTAACCTAAGTCACCTGAAGAAAAGTATAAAATTTTGGCAAAGAGAAAAAGTAAAAGCAGAACCAATAACAACATTTTTCCTGTGCAGATTTGTTTCCGTCCAACACCATTTTATACCTCCAAAACGAATATAAGAAGTAGTTAAGCAAACATGATTTATTGAATAACAAGTGAATTTATTTACTTATTTGCACTATACATATAATAAAAATTAGAGCGATATAATTTAAATTTCCTAGCGCTGTGTCAAATGTGACGTAAAAATCCACGCACAAGAGCTCCTTGGGTCTTTGGACGAGCCTTCGAGGTAGGCCGTCAAGCGTAAATTTAGGTACACTTTCTCACAATGTTGCCAAGCTATTGTATTTTAAAACAATGCCTTTGCTTATCAACTATGCGAATACCCACACCTTATACATTATTGAGTGTTTCGAGAAAATAAACAATTTATTATGCAAAATAAAAATAAGATACCGTTTAAAAGGAACGCCTTGTGTACCGTATAGTTTAAATACGAAAATGTATGTGGATCTTTGCTAGAGGTTAGTTAATAATTAAAATTTAGTCACGTCAAAAGTAATGTAAGTTGTATTCTAACCATGTATTAGAATACGATTGAAGTTAAAAAAATGTATTAGTACGTTTCGGTATTTTTATTGCGCTTAAATTATGCAGAATTTAGCTTCTTAAGATTGATTTTAATATCCAATATTCTTGTGTAATCAGGGGAATTGATCAATTCAGAGACTAGCATGATTATGTTTTTCGAAAATTTATTTTATTTATTATGAGGTTATGATTTTTTAAGATGCTACGCTAAATAACTTACGTGTAGAATAATTTTGAAATTTATAACCTAGACAAATTGATAAGAATCTAAATAACCTGCCCACTTTAATAACAGTACATTTTGAAGTCAAGAAAGATAGTTGATTAAAATCAAGGTGAATGAAGTTATTAGAATCAAAGATGATCAACTGAGAATCGTACAAAAATCTAATAATAATAATTGTTCAACAAACAAAGAAACCATAGAAGAAATCGAGAAGTCGCATAGAAAAGTTTAGTGCAATCCAAAATAATTGCAAAAGAGAACGTTAAAGGAAGAAGCAAAATGAAATATTAAATAACCTAAATACAAAAAATCAACTAGGCAAATACATAAAATTCTACTACACATAAGATGAGCGGGATTAACAAAAGGAACTGGAGGAACTAGAAGACGCATCCCAACACACAAAGAGGAAACTAAATGTGCAGTTTCTGAAAGCGATCTAGGTAAGAGATATTATGGCATGTCCGTAAACACTACAACACAGACTTGTTATAGCATAAACCTATACACCTTAACAGAAACATGTATTATAACAAACAATATAAATTACTTGAACATTAATTAAAAATAAGTGTTCGTGCGCTAATAATACAATTAAATTTTACGGTACAACTGAAAGATATTGATATAAATTGAAACGAACTGTTTAAAACGTTAATAGTTTCATGGCCAGTGTAACTTCCAGATAAACATGTTTATAACAATGATAATAAGATTTTATGCAACACAGGTTTTCCTTTGGTTATCAGTATTGACGTTATAGAAGAAACAAATATCGAACTCGTACAAAAATACATACACAAAAAATGCAGATGCAATAATATTCACAATCTGATAGTTTTCTAAATTTTTTATTAGTTCAGAGCGAAAAAAGTCACTAAATTCGTGATATTTTGAATTAATAAAAAAACCTAAGCGTAACACGTGCCTGGTGTAACGAAATGATTTTTTTTCGTTAAGGATTGCCTGTTTTTTTTTTTTGTAATATTTCTATCACTTGGGTACACCCTGTAGCCTCTGTTAATACCTACTTAAGTCTTCTTTTAATTAAGTTAACATTGAGTTGTAAAAGCCGCTGGTAACCAAGTAGTAATTAATTATTGATTAGTTTTCGATAATCCCCGATATAAGTAAAATCCGTGAATTATTATAAATAATGACCGAGTCAGAAATAAAAATCATTAGTTACTTACTAAAACTGGTTAAAATATTAATCCGTGTCTGTTTTAATCCGTTTCTTTTTGCAAGATAGTCTAGAAATTGCAAGCAACCCATTTCCGGTTATTGATGCTCCGAGTAACTGTTGCCCGTTACATAATACGCTGGACCTTGCTAAGTAATGTCTGTAGTACGTGCCATACGTTTCAATTCAATCCGCAGCTTTATCGCGGATCCAAGATACGTCATGAAGGCGAGGAATAAAACTCCCGAGGAGCATCCAAAAAGCCTCTCTCTGATCCAGCAGTCAAACTGTCAACCTGTCCGCAACCAGCACAGCCGTCTGTAAAATAACCGCCTCTTCGATTATTAATTTCTCTGAAAATTGTTTCGGTAAGAATACACCGTGGTCCGTTACTATCCGTCCGTACTGCCTTCCGTCAAGTATAGATATTCGGAATTATATCATTTGTAAGTACCGCAGTAAAATAGCACTTAATCAAGCCGCGCTAATAATTCATTTCGCCGTTTGTATTTTGTTCTGTAAAACATTCACCTACTGAGTTGACCTTCCCGTTGGGTAGTTAGCCTAGTACCGGTGAATAAACCGCGAATTTATCATACCCCGGAAAGGGTGCATTTCCCGGTTGGGTGGCTCCTTTTTGCCTCCAGTGTATGCTCTAAGTTGAGTTTCTTTCAGTAGACAGGAAAACATTTTCCTTATAAAAATAGCTCTACGTTTGTGGCAGTAGTTCTCCGTATTTTTTATTCAGAAATGCCTACCTATAGGAAGAGATTATCTATAGCTGATTGGACACGACCTGATATTCCAGTGTCCTGTAGGACAGCCGCTTGCTCGCCGTGGTCGATTGATTGCCCCGCGTTAACTCCGTTCGCATTTAAACTCGGACCGCCCGCCGCACGAAAACTAATACCATTTAATTCCACTCTTATTTGCCAGCTCGATATATTTAACAAATCTTGTAAATAGTTAGAACATTTATTTTAGTTCTTTGATATTATCCGCTTTTATATTAAGTGCTTACTGTATAATTGTCGAGTAATAAACAATTTTGTAAGTTATACAAACATTTCCGAGTTATTATTTCTGGTATTTATTTATAATTAACCCGTTTGAGAAATTGCCCAGTCCGATTGACAAGACAATCATCTTTCGATCCTCTGGACAAAAAAACCGTATCTCCTCAGCTACCCTAGCACTCACTCACTCCGGTGGGCCAGAAAGTGCTATTCCTTACACTTTAAAATCATAGAAGAACCTTCCGCATGTATACTACTAATTTTAATATGGAGAAAAGGTTCGTTTATGTATAATAAAAATAGTGGAGGTTCTAACTGGAAGCTTTGTGGAACCCCTAGAATCAGGGCAGTAGTGTAGTAGATTGGGATACATGGACATAGACCTCATAGCTCCACTCTTTTATCCATTTTCTTATATTTAAATCAATAGTTATTGGTCTTTATCTCCCACACCCAATTCTCCTGTTCTTAGGATCCAAATACCTAGGACCACCCCATGCCCATTCTCAATGACTTCTGCCACCGTCAAATTGAAATCATTTTAGCCTTATTTAAGTACTTTACTACACTAACATAAAGCCTATCTCATATTATCTTCAGCTCATTAATTTGGAGAATGATAAATGTAAAAGTGAAGCTATGTTTTTTTAATGAAGTTAGTCACCAAGGAATCAACAAAGATGACCTTGGAAAACGGCCATGAGTTTGCAGCCTGATTCATTGTCGTATTTTATTTATGACGCTAACCTAATTGGTTTTCATCTTAGAACCGTTTCCATCAAAACTCTACAATCCTTGCAAAATCCATGTATTTAACAATAGAGCATACGAACAATTAACAAGAGCAGGACAAGAAGAAAAACGAAAACCTCACACTTAGTAATTCAGTTGATCCACTTTTCACTGCTAGTACAGCTTGACATGAAAACATATTTTCAATTATCTTTTGCTCAACTAAAAATCGTTCCTCCAGAAGATTATTCGCTGGTTGTTTGGCGTTTACTTGCACATCATCTGAGTGCATACCAAACATACTCGATTCGGTTCGAAGTTGGCGAGGGGGAGAGCTGAGCCATATCAGTCTTGTAATTTCACTTCAGTCAGATCCTCGTTGACTGGAAAATGGTAACACAATTGATGGCAAAATTTGATTAACCGCATCATTAACAAATACAACCGATTCAGTTCTTCCTCCTCTTTATATATCCCTTCAGACTGTTACAGATTCTCCTCAATATGGCTGTTGCTCATACAAATAAGTTTCCTGACAGCTTTTTTTCACCAAACTCTTCTCGCCACTCGCCAATCGGATGCTGGTAATTTAAATCTTGTTTCCTCAGTAAACAAATAATTTGTCAACGTTGTATACATGCTTTGACCTCATCTCCTAACAAACTGTTGGTGGGGAAACTTCTACAGCAACTGCCTTTCTATCGATTGATAAACAGATCCATTCTTGCTGCAGCTAATCTAGGACAACCTCCACCATGTCAATATGCCACTGAATTTGTGGCCATGACACACCAGGTGACACTATCTCAATATTTTTACTCACTTCTTGATGAGATTAACCAGATTGAAATCCTATCACTATGTAAACATATTTATGTTCTTTGCGCCTACTTCTAAATGGTATAAAATGAAAATTGAACATATATGCAGGTTTCCATGAAAACTACTCCAAAGTCAAAACTAATTGAGTGTCATAAATCAAAAAGGAAATTAGGGAAAATAAATTAAGCTACAATTTGACCATATTGTCGTTTTTCAAAGTCATCTAAGAAAACCCATAGGAGACTTAAAGTTTTGCCGAAAATGCCTTACTTTAATAGCACAAAAATTAAATTGGAAATGGAAAACAAAAAAGGTCAGGGTGGAACAACTATGCTATCAGTCTTAATGTTCCTTATAATATATACTTACAATTGGCTCTGGTCTTGGACAGCGATATAATGCACAAATGACACTTACCTGAAAAAAAAAGTATATTTACTATCTTATTAGAAAAATAACGTGTGTTGGCTTGGGTTTGATATGGAACACTAATTAAGAACATTATAGTATTCAAAAGTTTTGAAACTAGTGCACGATATAAAACAGATCCAAGTAAGGTTATGAATTGCGTCGTGAAGAAAAATGTGACCAACGTTAAAGACTACACAAATAAATATATATTGTCTGTCCCAACTATGGCAATATTAATATTTCAAACACGGCTCTAAAGCACTATTCTGTTAGTTATAGTTGTCAACGAAATACGCTTCTAATAATAAAAGACAATTAGATAACATTTAAATATAAATTACATCTTATAGCACCTGCTTTAATTAAATTTCAATGCAACTTCAGTCATAACAGTTAAATCGCTTTGTTTTTACTTATACGTCCTTCGCATTTCAAGTAATTATTGCCTTGTAATTGCACCTCAAAAAGATCAACATCGCTTAAGTCACGGTTCATTAAACGGATGCATGGGACTCCGCCTTAAGAGAAAATGTCTCCTGAATCTTTTTCAAAACGTGTTACCAATGTAGGAGTGGATTAAAACTATGGACTAGTTTCATTTCGTAACTTTTTTTGTCACAATTAGCAATTAGAATGTGTACCTGAATAATAATCGTATCCGTTACGTTGCAATTAGCAAAATCAAATTAACGATATGCAAAACAAAAACGCACTTACGTGATTATTACTTATGTAATAACAGTTGATTATATCCACACCGTTTATCCTATTATCCGCACAAGACAATTTCCTTCCAGAACATCTCTAACCGTAAATAATAATTTAACAGAAGGTTATAATTAGTTATAACCTAATCACAAACAAGAAAATATGATGATAAGATATGTACAGAAGGTTACGCTTATTTCTTATGTAAGACAATAATAATAATGATTATATTTATGTGATTTTCAAAACAGACATATCAGGCACACGTTTCTTAGTTCGTTTACCACCCACCCACGTATGGGGTCTTAGAATGTAAGAAAACAATGAAAATATGTACCGCCAGCATACTTACAAACGTATAATTGCGTAACAATATTTCCAAGAAACGACTACTGCGGATTGGAACTTCCAAATTAAATAATATATGTAGATAAAAACGTTAAATATATGGATGCGAATAATAAATACATGTAGTCAAAATCGAGAATGATTACAATAGAATAGACAGAGTTATGCAATATAAAAAAGTATCCAGTCATCTTTCAAATATAATCTCCAACGCTACAGAATAAATTACACATGTAAATTTTTCTAACAAGAGTTAAGCCAAGGAGTGACATTGAGAAGAACTGGAAGATATAGTCGCTTCGACCATGAGAACCTGAAGGAAATGTGATTTTTATAACTTTACTGCTTGTGAATTGATATCAAAATTCTCAGAAGTACTTCATTACATATAAATATTATTAGCCGTTTGGTGGTTTCAGACTCCCCCGAATACAAGTGGCCAGGTTCATGCAACGTCAAAGCCGGAATTTATAACAGATTCACGCCATTGAGCATTGTCAGGATCTTCCAACACATTTTGGCAATTTCGATGAAAGGTACTGTAAAAGAATAGGCCAGATTGGAAGGCGCCTGCTGTGGAATTGGATTTCAAGACAAAGAAAGTCGCTGCTCCAATCTACGACTACATACAAATGATTCGTTTCTATAATACTTCATCACATATAGATATGCAAGCCTGAAGATTTAATAGGTGAGATATTATTAGAATAGCAGTAGTAATATATTTGCGACCAACAAGAATCTTCATTAACAATGACAAGTAATTCCTTGGTCTGTTAGAACTCCCATTAAAGGTTTCGTTGTTTCTTGTCTTTAATCCAGTAACCAGTCCGACATTGTTTTTATCGCCACCGCATATCCCAAACCATTCTGAAAGACTTATCCTTCATTGCTTCTTCTTTGATTAAGGAAGAACAGTGGTTAAGAATTGTCTTTGCTACTTTCTTGAAATGCTCACCATAGACTTAAGTCCAAGACAGAATTTCTTGGATTCGATTCTATGTTCTATGAACAGAGTTGAAATTATTGTATACTCATTTTTTCAGGAAACCTGCAAATAAACTCACTAATTAGAAGTTAACTGAAGGACTGGCTTAAGCAGCTGTATGTAGAATAGATATTGTAGCCTGGAAGACGAGATGGATGGTATGGCCAGTATAGATGGCACACATTTGGGACTTATCCTCATGTATTGGATGACCTGACAATTGAGGGTGTCACTTCTTGTGCGAGAATTTTAGGAGTTAATTGTTAGGCAACTCTTGTTTACTACCATTTTACGACCCAGAAGTTAAATCTTCAGGAAATCTTGCTAATTTCAACACGCTTGCATTTCATACACGCTGCAACGTATAAAATAAATTCGTTAGGTATATTTATATGCATAATTTTTTGGCTAGTGCCCAATTAAATTCGAATCATAATTAAGAAGTAAATTGAAATCTGAAGTATTTTGCCCTTGTCATGGTATAGTTCAAATCAAGGCCTCTCGTAATAGAAACCCTTGAGAGTTTCTCACGAGCTTAAATATAAGAACATGAACAGTATTTTGATGAATTTACACCCACTTCAGAGAAGTCTGTAGTATGCCCTCTCATAGTAGATCGTAGAAGTGTGCTGTTTTAGCAGTCACTCAATAGATGGCGTCAGAGGTATAAAACAAATTAGAAAACAGAAGAATTGTGAAATCTTCTAGAGGAACACCTGGATATATCTGTATTATTATTATTATTGTTATTATTGTAAGTAACTAATTATTGTAAGTAATTAATGACTTAATAAATCAGTGGTATCAGTATCTTCGATGCGCATGGAAACAACACTAAAACACGCTGTTGCAATTTTTTATTAAAAAAAAATATAGTCTTGAAATTCCAAGAGCTACACTACATACCTTGTACATACCACAAAATGAAACACATTTATCTAATCCATAATGAGTAAAAATATAAAGGCAATAATTAAAAGAAAATTTTACAAAATAATTACCAAAGAAAAATATTATCCCAACGATTATATTTTTGGAATAAAAAAATATAAGGTTTCTATTTTCTTAAATTACTAACCTTATAACTTTTAAAATTAGAGAGTTATTATCACAAAATATACGTTCATTTGAGCAAGCGACAAATAATATACAATTTAAATATTTACTTATGTGCTGAGGAATTTTATTTTGTTTTGTTGATTAAAGTGCATGTCATGGCTATTCAATTAAAAATGCCTGAGCTTTTTCCACAAACTCTAAAAATCATAATTATTTGGTCGAATAAACATACAGTTTTTAATATCTTATACGTATTATGCAAGCTAATATTTATTAATAAATGGAAATATAACGTGAAAATAACTGTAGTTGCAGCAACAAGTAAAAAACTAAATTTTTTTTATTGTTTATTACTTAAAATGTAGTGAGATGGGGTCATGCGTACAATTGCCGGTCTTCGATCTTCGGAGCAAAGCAGCGGTGGTCGGAGCCGGGGAATGGATGGGTGACCGTATCTCATTACATTACCGAGGATAGTGCAGCGGGCTAGATCGCCCTTGAGTGGCACAAGGCGACTAGTTACTGCCTATCTCTCTTGGGTTCGAGTCCCAGCTCCGGCAGATGGCAATGTCGGAGGGAATGGGTGTATGTGGTGTGTCCTGGTTAAGTGTCAGAATAGCTCTAAGCTAAACTTCGCCAGGACGTTAATATAAATAAGACGATTAAAAAAAAAAAAAAAAAAAAAAAAAAAAAAAAAAAAAAAAAAATATTTGAAGCAAATCTTACAAGCTATGCGATGATTTGGGTATAGGTATATATTCGAAAAGTTTCCAAATACAGGCGTAAATAAACAGGATATCCTAATGCCCATGGATGTTATGATTACATGGGTTACTCCTCTAAATTCTTGTAAATTTTATTTAGCCAGGAAATAATATATCAAAGATTAAAAGTACCTACACTGAAAACCTGTTTATCTTTAGATAAATAACGTTTAAACAAAATGGATGTAACTTTAAATTATATTATTAATTGCTGTATTTTCACAACAATCTAAAATTAAATATGTAGTTATGCAAAGCAAGTCGCTAAATTTTTCGTTCTTCCGGTCTTTGATCAGCCGATTTACATTTCGTATCACCACTTACCTTTGCCTTTTTAGATAAACTAGTTTACATTAGCATATTACTACTAAATTATAGACTATAACAAATCATGTTCCTGTTTGTGACACTAGGGATTCTATAATGTATTAACCATTCATTGGCATACCGCAACTAGTTTTGTATAGCCGCGGTGCGTATTATAATGAAATTTATAGACTCCCATAACAGACTTCGGGTATTTTTAAGATGAATTTTAATTCAAATAACGGAACTCTATTGTATGATGTAATAGAATTTAATGGTTTTACATTTTTCAGTAAATTATCAAAAAGAGAAGAATGCTGTAAAACAAAATTAAAAAACATAGAGCGTGTAAACAACCTTAAATTATTTTAGAACAGTTTCTAATACTTCGAATTCCTTTTAAAAAAATAATATATTTATTATTTTCAATAAAGACGACTTCAGTGGAATTTAACTGAAGAAGTAATTAGTGATTTGATCGACTATATTATTGTAATTTTAGGAATGTAATAATTACTTTTTCAATAACAACGATTTGAATTGAATTATTTTGAATGTATTCGCAATATCACAGATTTAACGTTATTCTTTTAAATTTTAGGCAGCATTTTAACAACTTCAGAGTTATTTTAGAAAAATTTCTAACGATATTTCGAAATACTTTTAGAAAAATGTTTCAATAAAAAGTATTGATAATTTTACAATTTTAAAAAGGTGTAATGTCCCACAGTTATTATTTAGAAAGTTCTCTAAATAACATTTCGAATGATATACTTTAAGAAGTAAATTAATAAGATCTATTTCGTTAGAACGTCATGTTTACATTCTTTTTAAAAGATAATTTGAATTAAATAAAATAAATTCGATATTCATTAAAATATTTTTTTTTTATTTTTTAAACAACTTGTTATTATGCTAAGATTTCTAATTAAATTTCGAAGTACCTACCTACCTAATTTAAAAAAATGTTTTAATAAAAATTACTTTGTTGTAATGTTTTTTTTGTCAATAAATTCAATTTAGGTCAATATTATATATTTAATGATGATATTTTAGGGTTTTTATTAATGTATTATTAATGTTTGCAAATAACTATTTGAAACGAGTTAGAAACGTTTGTTATTACATATTTGGATTTTAGAAATTTTAAGAAGCGTGTAACGACCGTTATTTTAGAAAAATTTTCAATGATATATTTCGAATAATTTTAAATAAAATGTTTTAATAAAAATGACTTCACTATACTGAAGATTTAAATAGAATTGATCTGAAAAGGATCAATATTACAGATTTTATAAAATTGTGAAAATTTTATTAATTTAATAATTATTATTTTCAAAAGGCGCGTTTTCAGTTGAATCGAGTTGAAATAGATTTGATGTTTTCGAAATATTAGAAGCATGTAAACAATCTCAGTAGTTATTTTATTAAGACTTCCAATGAAAATTCGAATCACTTTAAATATTTTTATTCATAAAAGCTACTTTGCTATAATGTCATATTTATTTAAAAAAAAAATAATTTGAATCGAATTAAAAAACTCCGATATTGCAGATTTAACGTAGCTTTTTTTATTTTAGGAAGCATATAACCTAACCTAACTTAACCTAACCCAACCTAACCTAACCTAACATTAGTTATTATAGAAAGATTTCCAATGATATTTCGAATGATTAAAAAAATGTTTTAATAAAACGTAATTTTCTAGTGTAATTTTTTATCAATAAACTTTATTTGAATCAGTTTGAGTTGAAAAATTTCGGTATTACTATTATTTAATGATATTTTGGGAATTTTATCCATGTAATATTTATTTTTTCAAAAAAAGATTTGAATACGATCAAGTTTAAAACGGTTCTGAAATTTTGAGGGGCGCATTATATAAACAATCTAACCGTTATTTTAGAAAGATTTCTAATGACATTTCGATTTACTTTTAGGAAAATATTTTAACAAAAAGTGTTTCGCTATAATGGAATATTTATTTTTTCAGTGGAGAAAATTTGAATAGAATTGAACGTATAAAAGGAGTGGAGTAGTAAGTAGAACAGATTTGAAAATACTTATTTAAAAATTGTCGAAATTAAATACCTAATTGCCCTTTTAAAATACGCTTTCAACTTAATTTTATATATATTACATTTGATATTTTTTGAAATTTTAGGAGCATATAAGTAATTTTATTTTGAAAAGATTTCTAATGATATATTGAGTTACTCATAAAAAATTTATTAATGAAGAGTACTTTGCAATAATCAATAATGTATGTTTTTTTAATAAAATCAGTTTTTTTCCAAACGAATTGAAAATTTTCGATACTATACAGATTCGAATATATGTATTTTAAAAATTAATTTTTTTCAAAAGAAGATTTGAATCAGACATAATTGAAAGCTTTCCATTATACAGATTTGTGTTTTTTCTCAGTTTCAGAGAGCGTGTAACAATCTCCTGCACAGTTATTTTAGAAAAATTTCTAATGATGTTTCGAATTACTTAAAAAACCGTTTTAATAAAAAGTGCTCAATAAAACCTACTTTGCTGTAATATAATTTTGTTTCTTTTAATAAAGAGGATTTGAACCGAATCAAGTTAAAAAATATCGATATTACAGATTTATTTTTTTTGCAGCGTCTAAACAACCTCACAAATTATTTTGAGATTTCTAATACTTATTTGAATTTACTTTTTAAAAAAATATGGCTTTATAAATACATCTTCGCCATAATGCAATTATAATTTAATTGAATTATACGATTTAAATTAGATTGAGTTGTAAAAGTTTAATATTACAAATATAATGATATTTTCACAAAATTAATATTATTAAATAAAAATATGTAATAATTATCATCTTTTTATACATTAAATTGGGCTAAATGTTTTGCAAGAGTGAGGATATATTTTTTTTTACTGATATACAGATAAGTATGTAAAGAACGCATGTACAATTTATATACCGGGTGACTTATTGAAAACGAGCCACCCGTAATAACTCGAGAACCATTCAAGATTTTTGTATGTAAACGGCATTTTCTTGAATGACAAGGGGGGTATATTTTGATGAGAAGATATGAGACGCAAAACCCATCCTCTCACCCCCAAATTTTATTTAAGAAAAACATGTTTCTGTTTCTTCTTGGCAATAAAAATATACAAACCTATCCGCTCCAAATATTGTTTATGAGAAGTTTAGAAGAGTAAAAACAGAATAAATTAGGAGCGACGTTATATTTAAAATAAAGGAGTTTGCATTTTTGATTCTAAATAACTATTTTATTACGTTGTCCCATAAACTTCATATAAATCGTTTGACTCCAGTTGATTTCTAGTGAAATATAAATATGCATGTGCTAGTACGCAACGAATAGATATGAACATAATTTAAACATAGAAGAACCATCACGTCACCTGTATGGGAAAAAATAAACCTTATAAGCAAGAGGATAAAGACTAGTTTTTTACGTGGGACGAGACCGGTGTTGATTCTTCAATGTTTAAATTATCTTTACATTGGTATCACACGAAATTCCAAAACAATTATTAATCAAATTGATAATAAATATTTATTTCATTATCTATCGTCAATACAAAGAGTAATTTTATGTTAATCAGACTTATTAATAACTCTAACAATACACTTTTATGGACTAGAAATCAGCATCATCAAGGCTTAGCTATTATAAGATATAAATTATCTATTCAATACAATTAAATAAAAGAATTGTGCCTCTGATTAAAAACTAATGAGAAAAGTCGGTACATTCCCACCATTTGTCTTCTGAAGGCAGGAAACAAATTAATATAATTATTTATCTCCACGTGCGTGTTAACATTTACACCCTATTTGTATCTCTATATGAAAAAAAAAAAATAAAAGCCAATTTTCCATTAAAATTTGCGTACTTTTTCGCATTAGTGAAGCATAAAATATTACAACAAACTCATTACCAACATGGAATCCCATTTTTACCGTTGAGTGAAATAATTATACTTTCACTCAACGTTTTTTTGAAAATGAAAGAAACAAATATGTTTCCCTCGTTTATAATATTATTTATATCTTTTTCAATGTGTTTCAGTGCAAACCAACTTTGTATTCGATGTGTTTCCATAAAAACCATATTAATTTGCCAGTGTATAGTTTCTAACCATTATTTATCATGAGACATCGTTTCCTACAATTTATCTAACCCCAATTAACCTCTGTCATGTTTTTCGGTTGCCATTTTCTAAAATAATTATGCGTTTCTCCGCCCAACGACGTCTTCCTCTTGTCCGCGTTCCATTCATTTTTGGGATGAAGAAACATGTGCGCCAGTACGGGGTGACCATGCAGGTCAACGGCAGGAAGCAGGTACAGCTACAGCTACAGGCTCAAGTTGTGCCTCAAGATCAACAGACGTATCCACATCCGCTCTCATTTTTACCCATACGCATACCTGAACTTGAATTAAAAAGTTTCAGCGGTTATGCCTTGTGGAAACGTTAATAGGATACTGATATGTGTGATAACGGAATTACGTTTTCGTATTGTTTTACTTTATGCGTGATTTTATTGTTTGTTTTTGCCGTCTGCGGTTGGTTATTGATGTTCTGTTATTTTAAAGCGTTGAAACTAATTGAACGCGTGGCAGGTGGTGCATTTATCCTCATTTGAAAGGTGTTAGATAGGTAAGATAGGAAACGCTTTGTACTGTTGTTTTGATTTATTATTATTAATATGCCCTCGTACACCTTGCAGGAATCATTATGCAAAAATAGATTATTGCATTAAGAGTGGGGTCCTGTAAAAAAATACTCTCAAAATTGTTTCTGTAAATGGCAATAATAACAAAAAATAAACAAATATATTAATTAAATTTTTTTCTTGGTGAGAATATATTGGGTCTTCTGGCAAAAGATAATATGGTATTTGAAAATGTTACCTTGGAATAAAAAGAATAATCGCTAAAGTACCTACCAAATGCTTTTTATCAACTCAGCTGTTCCACAAAGATCCATCTTTGTCTAAACGAAAATTAAAGCAATATTATGATCTCCAAGATCGTACTGTGAATAGTCATATTGATGATCAAATTGAAGCGCGAAACGTTATGAAATGTCAAATCGAAAAAAGCCGAAATTTTACAAATATTTCAGTTTTCTTTTCATTATATTATTTGGGACCCAATTAAGCAACTTTACCTGAAGTGTGAGTAATATCATTCATTAATTTTATCGAATTAATCACGTGTACAGCAGATTACGTTAATGTAAACATAAAATGGCATCAAATTGGTATTAAAACTGAAAATAAAATATTTCGATATCACATAATTAAAATAGCACCTTAAGACAATCTCTTCTTCCTCTTTTTTGATTTTAATAAATTATTTTAAAAGCAAGTGCACGGAATTACAACTGGCACAAAACAAAAATTGGCAGCATTTAATTCCATGCGTTCAGACTCTCCAGAGTGATTCGCCACACTTCAATAATTACAACCAATTTATAAATTTAGAGGTCATGCAGGTAATTACGAAATATCAAACTTGCAGTAGGTTTGTATTTACAAATCACGTTCTGATTTATCACCAAGCTAAAAGTGCTCTTCCCGTATTTTATTATTAAATATAAAGCATGTCATGTCTCCCACATCGAATAGTTGTGGTTTTCAATTAAATTGAAATCTCTCCTTGCCGTGGAACGTGACGAAACAATGCAATTT
This sequence comes from Rhagium mordax, assembly GCA_963680705.1. Taxonomy (NCBI): domain Eukaryota; kingdom Metazoa; phylum Arthropoda; class Insecta; order Coleoptera; family Cerambycidae; genus Rhagium; species Rhagium mordax. The sequence continues at coordinate 119,701,626 of OY796656.1, forward strand.
AGTTTAGACTCACTTAAACATGAACTTGATGGTATCAAATGAAATGGCTAGTTGAGACGATATTATCTCGGCATACCAGCAGTTTTTCAAGGATATTATCCGGACCCTCATCTTTACAGATTTTCATATTGTGCGACATGCAGCCCCCGGGTTAAGATAAAAGCAATAGATTGGTGAAAGTACCCTTAAGTGGCGTGCACCTCTTAAACTTACTGGGAAAGAGTGCCCTTCATTTACACTCTTCCTGTCTGTTTGGAGTCCTTAGATATATATTTAATTTTAGACGGGCGGATTATTTATTAATATACTGCAAAGAGGCGCTTTTAATTACTTCTGTAATTAAAATCGTTATTATTATACATAATTTCAATTGAAGTGGTCCATTAAAAAAATTTAATTAGTATTTCTCTATTTAACTAGGATATGAAGAGGATTAATCAATAGACGTATTTTATATCATAATTCAAAAGTGTTGCTAGATTGCAGATCTTCTATATTTTCGACGTGAAAATGTGTCACATGCGTGCTAAATGACAATAATAATACAAATTTTCTCTGAAACTTTGAGAATCAATTGAAAATTAAAAATAATCCATATTAAAAGAATGAATAATCGCCAAAAATTTAAGATATAAAAATGTTGCAACAAAAAAAAATCATCTTATATAGATATTGCAATTTCAATTTTAATAAAAATTTATATTCCTAAAAATCAAGAAAAGAAATAACGTAAAAAGATGTTCAATTGATTACTCATTTAGAAATTACAGACTTTATTCATATTATTTAAATCAGTCTCTGTTATTGTTATTATCAAAGTGAACATGGTCATTCCAATACGTTATATGTTATTAGAAAATACTATAACGTTTCATTACATTTTGGTGCTAGACGCCCGGCTAAGTGTATAAACAGCAAGTCTGAAATCTCCAAATTATCAAGACAGATACAACTAAGTGGTAAATTGGTGACTCACGCCCAGACTTCTGGTACACTTGGTCAAGCAATATGTTTAACTCATGACGTCATTTTATCACGCGAACGATTACTGTATCGAAATAAGGGACTCCAAATTAGGGTGCCACGTGACCGATATATATTTTTCATCAAAATATTAGTCATTAAAGCGCGCAAGTAAAAATTACCATGACAGACTTGTTGACTGATTTATACTAACAGGCAGTCATCATTGAATTGCAGAGGTTAAGTTCAAGTTGACATTTGGACGCTTTAATCGATGTAACATTGACTATGAAGGAAATCAGTTAATTGATAAACACAATGTTTTAAAATAATGTCTCGTTTGCAACATAAGCCCTGGTCTTATTGGCGCTCGTCATTTGCAAATAAAATAATTTAACTTTAACTGGAATGAATAACGAATTTCTCTTCAATTAATAACGATCTAGTTGTAACTGGAATTGATCTGGTGAATTAAAACAGTGAGGAATGGATAATAGAAAATCACCTTAAATTTTATACAGTATTATGATATATACCGTTAAAGACTACACAATATACCTTCCTAGAGAAAAATCGAATGAGCAAATGAGCAAGGTCATCAATAGCGGTAATACTGGGTTATTGCTCCCAAAGTTATTCTGAAAAATTGAATATTTATAAAAAATTAGGTAACTTTTTAAATCGTGCCAACGCGAAATTCTTAAGAATTGTGTTCTAATCTACCATTTTGGTATAATCAGGTTTGTGACCAATGAATGATTAGTCAAAAACTATTTATTCATTTATCTTAAGAGTAAAATTTAAGTGGTACACAAAACACGACCTGTGAGAACAACGGAATCTGATACTGATCTGTGATGAATCTTAAATTTATTTGTGGACTCACGATGAACTAAGAAAATCGACAGAGTGAGAGGTCAAGGTCAAGTTGACATAATATATAGATCTACAGAAAATATTTCTTCAATTCAACCACAATATGCTCATCGATAAACTCAAGTTTTGTCCTGAAGCAAATTAAAAATTTATTTGTAATTTGCTTCTGCCCTAGGTGGAAGAGAAAATTGTCATTTCTCTAAGTAGATGTGGTTCGGATTTTACAAAATGAAAGATCTCCTCTCTTTACTCAAACAAAATTCTAGGACTCTCTGGAAGTACCTTCGATGTCTTAAGAAGCGAATGAAACAATACAAAACAAATATGATTTTTCAAATCTGATCCTAAGAGTTAGGCTTTATGGTTTCTTCAAACGAGAATATTAAACTAATTTAAAAATTGAGTAAACCAGCTGAGAGAATTATTATGTTCCATCACCACGTACCTAATGCATTGTTACCCAAAATTTATTTGATGGAAGATGGATTTGAACTAATAGTATAGAGCAACGGCCTGCAGGATTTCCAGACTTGTAACCACTAGATGACATTCTTTGGGGTAATTTTTATAGAATCTACAAGACACTGCCTTAAGATCTAAATTAATTGAGGTGAAACATGAATTCAACAGATCGCTCAAACGTAGCATATTACGAGACGTAAGTATCAAATTTGCAGCAAAGATTAATTATAATAATAATTATAGAATATAGAATATAGAATATGGAATATGGAATATGGAATATAGAATATGGAATATGGAATATGGAATATGGAATATGGAATATGGAATATGGAATATGGAATATGGAATATGGAATATGGAATATGGAATATGGAATATGGAATATGGAATATGGAATATGGAATATGGAATATGGAATATGGAATATGGAATATGGAATATGGAATATGGAATATGGAATATGGAATATGGAATATGGAATATGGAATATGGAATATGGAATATGGAATATGGAATATGGAATATGGAATATGGAATATGGAATATGGAATATGGAATATGGAATATGGAATATGGAATATGGAATATGGAATATGGAATATGGAATATGGAATATGGAATATGGAATATGGAATATGGAATATAGAATATAGAATATAGAATACAGAATACAGAATACAGAATACAGAATACAGAATACAGACAACAGAATACAGAATACAGAATATAGATTATAGAATATAGAATAACTAATTTATGTGTTCAACATGGTGGTTCATTTCAACTTTTTTTTTTGGAAATTTCAAATAAGTTTTACACTTTAGCAGTCCCAAGGGGTCTAATACCAGTGCCATTATTATTTAATATTTATCTTAATGATTTATTTTATTTAGTAAGGACTTATATATTCACGTTCTGACGAAGTTTAGCTTAGAGCTATTCTACCATTTAATCAAGATACAGCACATACACCTATCCCCCCGACATTGCCATCTGCCGGAGCAGGGATTGAAACCCAGGAGAAATAGGCAGTAGGCAGTCGCCTTGTGCCACTCAAGGGCTTTTCGTGCTCTTTTAACTTTTAAATAATCTGGATTTCGCATGGGTTATGGTGCAAAATTCCTATGTGAAATTTTTCTAAGCTTCGTGCTTGAAATATTCAAAGAAACTGCATGACGATGCCGATGTGCGAATTGTGCGTCCCTGACTGCCTGAATTATTATCGGATGTCGAACAAATGTTCTCCTATTATTAGTTGTTAAGATATAAAATCACAACCAAAATCGCCAGTTACACACTATAATTATTAAAAATGTCAACAAAATAATAATATACATATGATTTCCGAAGCGTCTTAACTGTGGACGGTTTATGTAATAGAATATTTATTTATAGCTAATTGTAACTCTAGCATTTTATAAATTAGTCACTAATTAGATACTTTTATGAGAACTCTCATGAAAAATGAAGTAACGTAATTAACTACTATAATTAGACATAATAACATTGTTGACTTACAGAAACCGAAATTCTTTACAGCGTATAATCCTTTTAAAAGATAATTATATGCCCACCAATATTCCTTGCATTAATTTTACTATGTTCCATATTAAAAAAACTACTACAAAAAAAAGTTGCCAGACCTTGCTTGGCATCTTATAAACGCCTTTTGAACACAAAAGCTGATGTGAAAATGAAAACCAAGACATTCTCTGGTGAATGCTAAGACATAAACCAGACCCCTTATAAAAAACTTCAAGAGGTTGATGGGGGTAAGTAACGATAAAGACGTTTTAATAACACACACGAACCCCTACTATCTACACACAAAAACTTAATAACCTAAAAGTACCACGTACGTACTACGAAAAACGTAACATAATAATTCTACTAACAAAGTAAAAACTTTGAAGGTTCGTAGTAATTTGTTTGAATTGTACTACGATATTCTATGAGAAAAGTACGGCACAGCGTAATAAAAATATAACGTGAGAACATATGTTAACTGAAGGTTTGTTAAACGTATCATTTATTACGGTCACGTTCCCATATCTTTTTAGATTCATGTTTTTACTGTGTTTACTGTACTGGAGAGAAATATATAGACGTCAAATTTGGAACGGACCAGTTTTTAGTCAGTTCAATAAGTAGTTGTATACTGGCTGCATTTAGGCATATGCTGAATGCATAATTTTAAGTACCTACCTATCTATAATATTTCAAATGTTTTATTAAACTACAATTTCTTGTGTCATTTCACTTGAACCATTCATAACTTCAAACAAACAAGGGAATGTGTACTTTATGCACAGTACATTGCACACATGTATAACAAATGCAATACTGTTACGTTAAGCCTTAAGCAGAATATTTTTTAGACACAAAGTTGCCAAGCATTCTGAGCTTATGGATTTTCTTTATCATTCACGTGTTTTTTTTTGTTAAATTAAACTATCGTTATCTTTAAGACTATTTCACCAATCGTTTTTATCTCTTGCCAGTCGTTGCCGGTTGGTCGTGCCGGATTTTCTTACATCTTCTTCAACACCGTCTTTTGCACGCTGCACCTGTCTCCTCCAAGTTGCAACATTAGGAAATGTCTTGAGTATCCAATTTCGATTACTTAGCAATTCCGCTGAATTTTTTTCCTATAACTAGTAGTCAGTTCGTCGCTTTTACTTTCCCACTTCTCAGACCAGTAGATCAGCACTGGAAGAATGAGAGCCTTACAGATTGCTTTTTGTTTAGTGAGCTTCGACATTTAAGATGTTTACCAACAAAACATCTCTTGGCCAGCATTTTCTGTTATCTTAAACTTTGTTCTGTGTTCACCAAAGGCCTCAGGTGTAAATTTCTACACAACCTCGAAGTTGAAGTTGCCAACCGTGTTTTGACGGATACTCCTGGCACTGTCATCTGGTGTTGATGCCAATAGTTTGGTTTTTTATTTCGGATCTGAAGTTGACCCAATGTCATAGAGTTAAATTCTTATTATGATGTCATATGCATAGCCGCAGCAATGCTTTGGCAACAGGGCAAGTGCCGAGGGCGCTTGGCTTCTCCTTTATCTAAGTTAAAAAGGGTAACAATTTTAAATATTTGTCGGGGGGCACCAAAACATAGCTGCAGCTCTAGTCACATGATGCATTGAAGATAATACTGAAAATTTAGAGTTCCAGTCACCTATAATCTGCTATATCTAGCATAAAAAGGAAACAGCCGTTGACAAGTTCATCTAGGTGTGAGACTCATGAGACAACTAGTCAAAAGAGATTAAAAGGAAATTTTACAGAAACTTATGAGGTGCGAGCTAATAAGAAAATGAAGCTACTTTCAGATGTTTGCAAACAAGAGGAAGGTGAACTAGACCTGTTCTCTAAGAGCACTGCGTTAACAGCAAAAAAAGTTTCTAGAAGAATTTATTCCAGAAGCAAAAATTAAAACCTTACGTCGATGAGCTTGATGATGAATTACGAATTCGCCCTGGCTTCTCCTTGTTCTGCAGGAATTTAGTCATTTACTGGGCGACATCAGGAAATGTCTATCCAATTTCGATTACCTAGCATTTTTCACTGAATTTTTTTCCTATAACTAGCAGTCAGTTCGTCGCTTTTACTTTCCCACTTCTCAGACCCTTAGATCAGCACTGGAAGAATGAGCGCCTTACAGGTTTCTTTTTGTTTAATAAGCTTTGACATTTAAGGTGTTTACCATCAAAACATCTGTTGGCCAGCCTTTTATGTTTCCTCAAACTTTGACCTGTGTTCACCAAAGGCTCCAGGTGTAAATTTCTACACAACCTCGAGTTGAAGTTGCCAACCACGTTTTGACGGATACTCCTGGCCTTGTCATCTGGTGTTGATGCCAATAATTTGGTTTTTTATTTTGGATCTGAAATTGATTCAGTGTCATAGAGTTAAGTTCTTATTAAGCTGTCATATGCATAGCTGCAACAATGCTTTGGCAACAGGGCAAGTGCCAACGCGTGAAGGGGGCGTTTGGTTTCTTCTATAGTCTGCTACTTAAAATAAAATAAGTTAAACCATTTTAGATATTTGCCGGGGGTACCAAAACAGCAGCGGTCAGCGGCTCTAGTCATATGATGCATTGAAAATTATACTGAAAATTTAGAGTTCCAATCACCGATAATCTGGTATATCTAGCATAAAAAGGAAACAGCCTTTGACAAGCTCAGTTAGGTGTGAGACACATGAGTCAACTAGTCAAAAAAGATTAAAAGAGAAGTGTACAAAAATTTATGAGGCGAGAGCTAATAAGAGAATGCTCTACTCTCTGATATTTGCAAACAAGAGGAAGACGAAGTAGATTTGTTCTTTAAGAGCATTGCGTTAACAGTAATAATGTTTCCAGAAGATTTGATTTCAGAAGCAAAAATTAAAACCCTATTACTTGTTAATGAGCTTGATGATCATAGAAGAGTTCGACCTATAGCTTCTTCTTATTTTGTAGGAATTTAGTAAGTTTCTGAGGGACTTGTTATTAAGTTCATTGGTGGTCTTACACTTGTAAAGTAAATGAGTCAATATAGTCTCAACAGCATCCTTAAATCCTTTATTTAAAGGCCTATAATAATTGTGGAAAAAAAGTAGAATCGTGTGTGTCGTGACAAGTAATATAACCTCGCCTGTAAAATAAGTGTTTAGTTCTTATTAAGCATTCTGTGCTGTCTTGAAGAGTATGAGGAAATGGAGTATATCCAATGGTGTTTTCTATGATCAGGAACAACACAAATGTTGTTAATTGACCCGATCTGAGTTTTCTGGGTTGGTTCTGCAGAAATTTGGTTACTTGCTGGGGATTTGCTGTTCTTGATATAATTGGTGGAGTCTTGTACTTGTCAAGTAAGTGAGTCTATGGTACTATATTTGTAAATTCATTATTTAAAAGCGGCACGGCAGCCGAGTGGGTAAATGTGTTGATACTCTGGGGCAAAATAAAAATACATTTTTGATTTACTTCGGACTTAGAGGGAAAAGAAACTGTCGATGCTCCAGATGTAGTTCGGACTTCCCCAATAAACTTTACAGTCTGGTTCTAAAATTTTTCGGTGATTTAAGAGGTGGTGAAGAACATATTTAAAATGGGGAGGGGGACTGGCGTGTACCGTTCAATAAAACATTCAATCCTCCTAGAAGTTTTGCAAATTTTAAGATTGAATGTTTTAAATTTAAGAAGAGAAAGCTGATTTGTTACTCTGGCTATTTGCTTACCAAGGTAAAAAAATGGTATTCTTTCGAATCTTTCGTCCACAAACGGCGAAAGTTACTAAAGTGTAAACAGTTTTTGGAGGCAAGTTAAAATACCAAAAGTAAAGAATTATTTAGGGGCACGCAAAAATATGACCGATCTATTTCAGTGAACAAAATAGTTAATAAAAATCTAAAAAATTCCTAACTTTCTTTTTGCCTTAGCATTATTTTTCTAAATATTCTAAATCCTTGTTTAAATGTTAATTGTGGCATTTCATAAATTTCTTCTCTTCCTTTTCATTTTTGGGATTTATTACCATATTTCTTAAAATTTCTATCCAAAAAAGTTGATTTGAATATTTTTTAGTATAAATCAACTTTTTTGGAAAGGAATTTCAAGAAATGTGGATTTAAAGGTGTAGAGGTCATTTTCTGGTTTTAAACTGGTTAATTTGAATATTTCTTAAATAAATCAACTTTTTGGATAGGAATTTCAAGAAATTTAGATTTAAAAGCGTAGAGGTTATTTTCCAGTTTTAAACTGGTTAATTTGAATATTTTTTAGATAAATCAACTTTTTTGGATAGGAATTTCAAGAAATGTGGTAATAACTCCAAAAAAAAAGAAAAGGAAGAGAAAACATTCTAAATTCTGTTACAATTTGTAACAATAATCAACACTATTAACAACTATAAATAAATATGATACAAAATAAAGGAATGTCATCATCTTATAGGCTTAATCTTGTGAACTGAAAAGCCATTAATGGTGCGATTATTATTAATAGAATCATTAGAAGTATTAAATCCCACAAAACGCTACGATTTGTCTAATTTTTATTTATTATCGTTCCATATTCAAATTAACGCATATTTTTTTTTTTTTTTTTTTTTTTTTTTTTTTTAATCGTCTTATTTATATTAACGTCCTGGCGAAGTTTAGCTTAGAGCTATTCTGACACTTAACCAGGACACACCACATACACCCATTCCCTCCGACATTGCCATCTGCCGGAGCTGGGACTCGAACCCAGGAGAGATAGGCAGTAACTAGTCGCCTTGTGCCACTCAAGGGCGATCTAGCCCGCTGCACTATCCTCGGTAATGTAATGAGATACGGTCACCCATCCATTCCCCGGCTCCGACCACCGCTGCTTTGCTCCGAAGATCGAAGACCGGCAATTGTATGCATGACCCCATCTCACTACATATTTGTGGTAACCATGTGAATCAGGCTGTATTTACAAATGTTATTAAAACCACAAAATTACTGAGTAAATGTATTCCCACGCTGTTACTTAACTCAGAGATTATTATATCGTTTAAAACTCCTAAGATGTGTTATTGATGTAATACCTGTCTTCATGGTTAATTGTGGTAAGTATGGAGAAAGCAAATCGTGCTATTTTTTCAATTAATTTGATAATAACTGCCAATCAACAAAAACATGTGATACCTATTAGTATTAGCGTATTACCTATTACCGTTTTTTCATAGTATAAGGAACATAATTATTATTTTGTGGTACATACAGTCTGTAGAACAAATATTGGAATTTGGATAGTTAAGAAATCCGGTGTAAAATATTTAGGTATGTTAAAGTACAAAACCAAGAAAATTATTATTTCAGAAATGGCTAATTTATCTGTGTCTGTCTGTACACTAGATTTTCTGGTTTGACGACAACTGCGAATTGTACAACAACCAATTATACACCCTTTACGTAAAGGTAAGACGTCGGTACTTGATTCGAAATCTTTAAGAACAAAATTATAATTTTAAATCAGAAATTCCCAATCCCACGAGTCTAAATTGATACCAAATTTCAAATACAAAAGGATTTGGCTCCAGAGAAAAAGTATAGGCTATCATGGTTCATCTTCAACGTATTGATAAAGCTTACATTATGTTCCCATTATGTTAGCTTCGAAGCCATTCATTCTTTGAAAGGCATTGTTAGATCATCTACCTGTATTTGTGAATGTATTGGTGGGAGTATCAATGAAAAATACGGCTGGGACCGACAGGTGAGACGATCATAAAGCGTTCGCAAGATGTTGGCCAATTTCAAAAAGCACCTATTTATTTTTATAGCGTGTGTATCGGAGGAAAAATATATGTAAATGCCGAGTTTATAGGCAACACGTGTTTTGCTGCATAAAATGAGGTTTACGGTGTTTTATTTCATCGAGCACATATTGCCAGTAATTTTTCGTGGTACTTAGCACAAGTTTTAGCAGTATAACATCAAACCTGCAAACAAGTATGTCATTATAGGACGGGTGTCTTATATTATATTTTTTGTCAAAATAATGGTAAGCAGTAACTTTATTTCAAATCATGTAGAATGTCTGTTTAATGCTACAAAATAAATGAAGTGTGAATTCTTGAGACAAAATTATTGATCAAAAATATTCTCATCCAAGCACGTCGAAGTCAAATAAAAATACAAAATTAGGAATTAATCTTAGTGTGTTCAGGAAAAAAAAATGAAAGATATCTTTAAGTTTGGTATGTTCCTAGGATTCTTGGTCATATAGGTAATTAAATAAAAAAATATTTTTAAATTTCTGACTTTTCGATTAAGAGAAGCACTTGCTTTAAAGATCTCTGCATCCGCAGTTACAAATTTCAAATAACGTTAGTTACGAGTATAATCTAATTTAATATACAAATTTCTCTATAAATAAACCAAAACGTAAAAAAATAGAAAATATTTGATTTTTGTATTTAATTGTGTGACCAAGAAACCTAGGAATCTACATATCAACGATCAAGAAAAATCACTGAATTTCCTTCTTAAGAATGGTAGGACGCCTTAATACTCCTTGAACTTTTTTTCTTAAAATCATTTCGGGAAGCAATTGAACTGATGAGAAGTAAAGTTTAAAATAAGTCATTGTCTAGGAAATTGAACATGAATTATGCCTCAAAATTCCTTTAAATTTAATATTACTCCACATATTTTGTCTCTGGATTTTTTTCTTTTTGACAATTTTGGTGAGCTCATTCCCTAGAGTTAAAAAAATTCACACATTGCTTAAGTTATTCAATCTTCTCAAGAATAACGAATTATCAAAACTAACAACTAATAAAATGCGTTTGATAATGTTAAGTTTTTAAAAGAAATTTAAAGGCATAACTGAATTGCAATTTTCTTTATTATTTTCCTCGAAAACAGCTTCTCCTCCGAGACTAATGAAAGAGAGACAAAAAACTTATTTGAAACTTTACTTCTAAACAATATAATTGTTCCCTTCAATTTTTTCATAAAGAAACATTCAGAGGGTGGTAAGGCGGCCCACCAAAACATGACTTCCAGTTAATTTTTTTTATATTGCATCCAATCATCGCTAAAATATTCCTACCCAGTTTAGTTACTTTAACTTAACATCTAATTTAGTTTCGTAACCTTTGTTTTTTCTTTGCAACTCTGATGTGCTGTAACGCCTCCGGGGAGTATTTTTGGATAATTTTGACTTAAGTATTCACATTTTGGAGCAAAACAGATACTTTATACATAAGATGACCCATGTATGTCCCTAAAATGAGCAGTGAAAAGTTTAATCAAAATATAGAAAAGCTTCCCAGTTTTCTTCGGAGACAATAAGCTGGGCACACACACAGAGGTATATCTGCGGACTTTATCCACGGCAGATTAAGTCTGCGCTCTTTCGCGGACTTGGTATGTGACAGACTAAATATTGCCACTCCACTAACTTAAAAGACATGCCTGTAGACAATTCCGGCGTACTTAATCGCTCGCAGACAAAACTGTCTGTTAATGGGTGAAGTCTTTAGACTTATATGCAGACTTTACCAAAACTGTGGAATTCGGTCTTGACAAAAGTTTTGAGTGGAAGTCTTTAACGTTTCTGGTGATATTTTGTACTCTTTTGTTGTGTTAGTGAGAAAATGATCAGAAAAAATATAAACAATAAGTTGCATTGTGTTTGGCTATAATTAACATACATCTATGACAAATAAATTTTACTCTATAACTACAAAACGGCGAAGCAAATCGATTAAAAAAATTGTTATTAGAAAAGGAAACTTGAAGTTATTAATTGCCGTTATTGAAGCAATTGAGAGAAAACTAGGTCGACGATTTTAGAAACTATTTAAAAAGGGATAGTACAACTTTTAAGATTATTGATTATACTTAGTATTTTTTTTTTAAACAAAATCTTGGCCCGCATCTAGATACACTTTTTTACAATACTGGTAATGTGTGTATTTGATTTTCCATAAAGTTGGATGACTTTTATAAATGCCTATAAACTCTGCTAAAATCCCCATAAAACGAGTATCTTTCAGCTAATCTTTTTGAATAAAAATATTAAACATGCGGATTTAACCTGTGGGAGAAGACTGTGCAAATATGGCATCAACATACTTAACATGTGGTTTATGTCTGCAGATAAGTCTGTACATGAATTAAGACTGGCGCGAGTTATTATCGTCGTCGAGCGGTTTGACTTTTTAAAAAGTGACTTTAAGATTTAAGAGGTACGCTTTTTATTTCGAAAATAACAAATGAGTAAATATAACAATATAAATTTAAACTACAAAGATATGTAGAAGTGAACTAAATGAACATTATTATAAGAACTGAGTAAAAATGTCTGTATGGGGTATATTTATAATATTATCGTTGCACTGTCAGCAGTGTCAGCGTTTACACGTCCGGCGTCTTTGACCGTTGGAATGCTGTACAGGGCCGTCCATAACTCCTCCACCCTTAGAAGAGAACTCGGGGTTTCGTCAGAAAGAACCGACGTTCGTTGTTTCCATTTCTTGGGGTTTTTCCTCTGATTTTGTTTCGGATGAAAATATATTAAATATTGAAACTCTTTTATTCCTGTATTTGGCATAAATGCTCCATACTATAATCAGAACAGCAATAGTTACAATGGTGATGAGGGTATAAGTAAGCCATGACTTTGGTTGATTTAGATCTGATTCTAGTATTTGGTTTTTAATTTCTTCTTGTAGGTTTTCTGTACGTCTGGATAATTCCGAAAATTCGTCTAGATTAAGGTGATCCATTATGGGATTGTTTGTATGATATTTTAAAAATGATGAGTCGTTTTGAATATTTAACATTGGAATATCTATTGGTTCTAATTTTCTTCGAAAATTGGCATTTGGAGTGAGTTTATATTTGTCGATAATGCTGTAACATCTATTTGGGATTGTTAGTAGATAGTTCCCTCTTAGTTGTTTCTTTTTCTTCTCTTCGCAGTTGGTTTCAGCTATGATGGTAGAGGGGCTTGTTATTATCCATGAATTCGAATTCTCGATTCTTTGTATTTTCGGGTTGTTAATATTTATTTTAGTGAATTTACAATTGTTTTGATTTTGAGAGTAATCGATAAGTTGTACTTCACAAGGTTCGTTTGATTTTCTCTGTATAATAGAATTGTGCATACAGATAAATTTTCTCGTCTCTATTTCCTCGCAAGGTATGTCGCTGTATGAATACCAGTTAGGTTTCATTAGAAGGTAATTTCTTTGTGGTATAATAGTGATATAAGAATCATTCTTCTGAACGGGTAATGGGTATAACCTATAGTAATCATAGGATATTGTTTCTATCAGTGGTATTTTAATAATAAAATAGGTATAAGAGTCCTTCTGGAAGACTGAGGTTTTACAAAGTTTTTCGTATTTCATGATGTTTTGAAAAGTGGGTTCGAATGGAAGATTTACTTCTTTCAGGTGATTTTGGATATCTAGTAGTTCTTCTCTAAGGTCGTTTGGTTTTATAATTGTTTGATGCATTTGTCGCAATTGTGCAAAGGATATTGCAGTGGAAAGCTCTTCTAGTAAGTTGCAAATAAGCGAGAGAGAATGCGATAGTTGTTCAAGAATATTTTGTACAACTAGTAGGTGAATACATAATCCCATTCTTTCTATTTTGGTTTGGATGTTGGCCATTGCTGTATTTATTCTCTTTTGATTTTCTACAAGTGTGACGATTAATTTATTGGTGGTTTTAATAAGGTCGTTAGTAATAGACAAATGTTTTTCAATGTCTACTTTTATTTTGTTTTCATTTTTAAACATTCTTTTAAAGTTTTCTTCATATCGTTCACCGTCGTTAGCATCTAGGGTACCGGTAATTGATTTTTGAAAAGTACCTAGGAAGTTAAATAGTCCTCTTGGTTTTCTAATATGATTTGGTAGAACTTGTTCGAATAGTAAAGAAGTTCTATTGATTTCAAAGGATAGTATCCTGTTAATTTGGTATAGTATGGTATTGGCTACAGGTATCTCTTTTTTTGTTATTTCACAGGATAGATTTAGTCCTATGTATTTATTGATGTTTACCAATGTTCTAATAATTTCGTCTTTTTCTTGTATGAATGTTTCAAATAGTGGTTGTAGGTCAAATGCGTTGATTATTTCCCATTCGGATATGATATTGTCTGCTGTGCCCAGGCGGATGGGTAGAAGTCCGTGGTTAGCATCTAAGTTCTTTAATTGGATGTTGTCGGCTGCTGCAAGGGTTGTCCATCTGTAAGAGTAGATCTTAGATCAGACAAATGAACTCTGCGTTCTTTATTATTTTTTTGTTTAATTAAGCATGTATTATCATTATTAATAGAAATTATGGGAAATGGTCCGTTAAATTTGGGAACTGTTTTAGAACCTCTTTTCTTGGGTGCTCTAACGTAAACATTTTGTCCTATTTTATATTTTTCTTGTGGATTTGTTATTTCTTTATTAGCTCTGTCAACAATTGTTGCTTTTCTCGTTTCAGTTCTTTCATAAATTTTGTCGTAAAGTTGAGAAAGTGTCTTTCTATGTTCGTCTAGCGAATAATCAAATATTATTTGGTTTGTTTTCGTATCAAACAAGTTTTTGCTGGATGATTTTCCAAATATGACCTCAAATGGTGTATGTCCGGTGGTAGAGTGGTTGGTATGATTGTACGCAATAATGGCTAATTTCATAAGTTCTTCATCAGGTTTTTTATTTAGTTGTGGGTCTAATCGAAATATTCGGAAATGTTCAATTATAGTGGAGTGAAATCGTTCCACTATGCCATTTGACTCTGGATGAAATGGCGTTGTAAAATGAATGTCAATTTTGTGGTATGCTAATAGATTTTTTATCTGGTTGTTGATAAATTCACGACCATTGTCTGTTGTGATTGCAATTGGGGTTCCATAATGTTCGAAGTACTCGGTGAGGGCTCTAGCTACTTCGCATGCTTCTTTACATTTGATAGGAATTGCTTGTCCAAATTTTGAAAATGCGTCTACTAGGGTCAGGTAGATTTTCTGTTCGATTGTAAATGTATCCATAAAAATTATCTCGAAGGGTTTTTGTTGTGTGGGTGTTAAGTTCATCGGTATTTTGGGTGGATGTCGATCATATTTGCCTTTTTGACATACATTGCATTTATTAATATAATCCTGTATCGTAGGTAACATGTTATTCCAATAGTATCTTTGTTTCAGTTTGTCGTATGTTTCTTGTGAACCTCTGTGATTCGTTTTTCCTTCATGGTATATTTGGATTACTTCGTTAATTTCTTCCTTTTTTCTTAAAAATGTTCTTTCTTGTGTACATCTTATCAGTTTCGGTCCGTTGTTGTTAAAATGTCGATCGTATATTCGACAAAAGTCTTCGTATGTTTTATCTTTATCGAAGTACATGTAGAACGTGGACTTTTCTATTGTGTGGTCTCTGATTAGTTCAATAATTTGATCTTCGTTGTCTTCTTTAGTTATTTCGGCGTATAGGATGGTTTTATTGTCTACATTTAATGTTCTGCATTTTCTGGGGTTCATAAGAACCGTCTTTATGAATATTTGTTTGGGTTTTGCGTTTATTATGTCGTCTATGATTGGAATTGTGTTTCGTGGTTCATCATCTTCGTTGGAATGAATAGTAGAAATTTCGGGGATATCTAGGTCATTGGTTTCGACATCTCTGTTTTGTATATTTTCGGTTGGATTAAGTGTTCGATCAACTTCTTCTGGTGTTGGTGTTGTTAATGCATTTTCTCTGTTTAATTCTTGTATTATTTCGTCAAGTTCTGGATCGTCTAAGTTTACCTGCATAGATTCGGTGTCGATAGGGTGAATTTCAATTCGTGATAGTGCATCGGCATTTGTATTTAGTTTGCCTTTTTTATATTCTATGTCGAAGTCATAATCTTGTAATTTGGTGCGCCATCTGACAAACTTGGAATTTTGGGGATCTTTTAACGAGAATAACCATCGAAGTGGTCTATGATCTGTGTATATAGTGAAACGTCTGCCGTATAGATAAGGTCTGAAATACTGGGTGGCCCAAATTACGCCTAGTAATTCTTTTTCGATAACTGAGTAGTTTTTTTCCGATTCGTTTAGCGTTCTGGATGCATATGCAATGGGTTTGTCGTTTCCTACACTTCCTTGTGATAAAACACAACCTAACGCAAATTGGGATGCATCTGTGGTGAGGATGAATGGTTTTGAAAAGTCTGGGTGTTGTAAGAGTGGGCTGTTTGTTAAAATTTTCTTGCAAGTTTCGAATGATTCTATGAATTGTTTTGTGTGTTCTATCTTTGCACCTTTCTTTAAGCAAGCTGTTAAGGGTTTCGTGAGTTTCGAACAATCTTTTATAAATTTTCTGTAATATCCGATTAGTCCAAGGAATGATTGTATTTCCTTTTTTGATTTTGGTATCGGGAATTTTACAATGGCATCTATTTTGTCTGGATTTGGTAATACACCTTCTGGAGTAATGACATGTCCAAGGAATTTTACAATTTGTTTCAGGAATTCTGATTTGTCCAACTGAATTTTAAAGTTTGTATTTCTGAACCTATCAAACACTAAGCGTATACTTTCTATGTGTTCTTGTAGTGATGTGGAGAATATTAGTACGTCATCCATATAAACTAAACATTTGTGTTGGAGGCCTGATAATACGTGGTTCATTGCTCTCTGAAAAGTCGAGGGTGCATTTCGGAGTCCAAAGGGCATACGTAAGAACTCAAAGTGACCTTCGTCTGTTGAGAATGCTGTTTTCTCGATATCTTTTCGTTCCATCTCGATTTGGTGGAATCCACTCGCCAAATCTAGGGTTGTGAAATATTGGCTGCGGCCTAATTTGTCTAAAACGTCCGTAATATTTGGGATTGGAAATTTGTCTGGTACAGTTTTTTCGTTGAGTTTTCGATAATCTATAACAATTCGGAATTTTCTTTTGCCACTATTGTCCATTTTCTTTGGAACAATCCAAATGGGTGAGGACCATGGTGATGTCGAATGTTTAATTATGTTTTGGTCTAACATTGAGTCGATTTGTTTCTTAACTTCTGATTTGTAGATTTGCGGGAATCTGTATGATTTCGTGTAAACTGGAATATTGTCTGTGGTTCGAATTTCATGTTTAATTTGGTTTGTGAAGGTAAGAGGAAGATCTTCGCAATAGAATATATCTCTATATTCGTAACAAAGTTTTCTTATAGCATCGTATTCTTCCTTATTACAATGTCCTAAATCAAGATTTTCTAAGTTTTTCTTTCGTAAGTTATCGTAGTTTATATTTGTATTATGAGAGCTGTCTGTGTCGATGTCCATTGGTTCTGTTGTAAAGTTATTTAATTCGCAACCGGGTATACATGGAATTGGTTCAGTTATTATAAGGTTTTTCTCTTCATCCGTGTTGTTGATAAGTAGTACTGTTGCTTCGTTATTCTCGATGTTGACGAGTCCTGTTGGAATTTCTACTTGGTTTTTGAATATTATGGAATTTATTAAGGCTTCTCCGGATTGTTGCGTCGTTGGTATTTTTGCAACAACTTCTGTTTTGGGTTGAATGTTGTATTCGTATTTAATTTGTCTCTTATTTGTTTTATCTTCTACAAGTCTTCTTCCTTCAATGAACAAAGGGATTTTTGCTTTGTCGGTTAATAAATAACCATTTTTGAAGTCGAGGGTAGCTCCTATTTCTTGCAAAAGGTCTAGTCCGATGAGTCCGTCGTAAGTTTCGCTGAAGTTAAAGATGTAATGTGTATGTAACATTCCGGGTTTCTTAAAAATTTTCGAGATTGGAATTTCAGCTGAATAGTAATGTAGTGAAATGCTATGAGGTGTTTTAATTTGAAAGGGATCTTCTTTAATTTTGTTCAGGAAAAATGTTTCAGCAATTTTTTCAGTTATTAACGTTTTTGTAGATCCTGTATCTATCATAAATTTGGCTTCTATTTCCGGAATAATAATATATGGAAGTTTTGTATTAGCTGCGACGTTTATTTCTAGTTGTTTTGTTGGTTCTTCGTATTCATAGGATTCATGATATCCGTCTCCGAGGCCGGTATAGGAAAATTTTCGTTTTCATTAAAATTTTGATAGTCTTCTGAAAATTGTTCTTCGGGGTAATAATAGTTTTCTGGGTTTTCTGGATTAAATGTAGTTTGTTGATAAAAGTCTGGTTCGTATTCGTAGTTTTCTGAAGAGGTGCTGGGTATTTCTTGTAAATGCAGTTCTTGCGCTGTCCATCTTGGTGTGTTTGTCGTTTGTGGAAATTTCGTTCTTGTGTTTCCTGATGAGGTGTCCATAGGTTGGGGATATGTTGTTTGTGGTTTAGGTTGGAAATTATAACGTTGGGGATTTTGGAAGTTTTGATTGGCTTGGAAGTTTTGCGGAGTTTGGAAATTTTGTCTTTGGAAATTTTGGAAGGTTTGAAATGGTTTTTGTTGAAATGATTGTTGCGGGTATCTGGAGTTGAAATAATTTGGTAGACGATGGGAATTATTTGTCATAGGACGAAACATTGTGGGATTTGTTTTAGGTTGGAACTGTTGTGAATAAGAGGTAGGGTTATTTTTTTGTTGTCCATAATTATTTGACGTTGTCCTTAGTTGTGATTGATTATTTTTCTGGAAGTTGTTTTTTGTGCCTAACTTTTGTTGACGATTGTAGTTCATATTTTCTTCTTCGACTACCATGTTTATGGCATCTTCTAAACTTCTTGGTTCTTTACATCTTAGTAAATGACTCAGATGTGCATTAAGTCCAGATAAAAAGGTTCTTAGTGCCATTTTGTTGTAGAGCATTATTTTTTCTTGTCTTAGTTCGACTGATATGTCTGCCATTTGTACTTTAGAGAGTAAAAGGCTCCTTAGCGATATGCATCTGTCTGCAAATTGGCTATGAGATTCGTTGTGATTTTGTGTTAACATCATTAGGTCATTTAGTAGAGATTCTTCGTTGCGTTGATCACCGAAAGTATTTAGTAATAAAAATTTTAATTCAGGGAAAGTATGAATTTCTCTGGCTGCTAAAATTTGAGCTGCTTTGCCTATTATTTTATTTCTAAAATGTAGCATTAAAAATTGAATTCTCGCGGCATTATTATCAGTTACTAACATACCGAGG
The DNA here is from genome assembly GCA_963680705.1 of Rhagium mordax. NCBI lineage: Eukaryota > Metazoa > Arthropoda > Insecta > Coleoptera > Cerambycidae > Rhagium > Rhagium mordax. The sequence continues at coordinate 119,720,523 of OY796656.1, forward strand.
ACTTGCTCGCACGTGTCCAAAAATATCGGTAATTTAGAAGCATCTCCGTCAAATTGCGGAATGAGATCTAAATAATCTTTAACACTAATATCGATTTTAGCCATTGTATCTAAATTTGATTCTACGGTTTCAATAGGTGGGGTATTTGTTAATAAAAATTGGTTAGGACCAAGTACTTGTAAAACAAGATTAGCTAATGTTTCGTCGTCGTTATTATTGTCTGTCATAAGGTACTTACAGGAATAATAATTTGATGGCAGAAAACATGAAGGCTCTGGTATATATAATCGATTACAATGTTATAACGAGGGAGGCCAAGAGTACTCGAAAGTATATTCTCAGGGCGTGCTCTATTACACTTTGATTGATTATATATTTTTCTTGAGCTGGAGGGCAGTTATTGTCACGTTGGTATTTAGTCTGTATTTGTCAGTTCCCTAAGTAGCGCGAGGCTACGTGCTTTTAAAGATGTTTTCTTTAGAGATGGTTTCTTGCTTGGGCCAATCTTTCCTGTACACGATTTAGGGTCACATGTAGTCTTAGGAAAGAGAGTGCACGATCTTGGTTTCTTCAAGGGCTTATGTAAAATTGCTTTTACAAGTGCAAAGCCTCACGGCGCTTCCGATGAGAGGTTACTGAGCGCCTGGTGGTCTAGCTTATTGGTTTAGTTGGGATTTGCTTAACCAAAGTACACCAGTTTTATATCTCAGGGAATTAGGATATTTTAGAGGGGATGGTATGTCTAGGTATGCAGAGGGCTTCTTGCTTGAGTTTTCTTACTTGCTAAATTTCGTTTCTTGAATCTTCTTGCTTGAGTTTTCTTACTTGCTAAATTTCGTTTCTTGAATCTTCTTGCTTGAGTTTTCTTACTTGCTAAATTTCGTTTCTTGAATCTTCTTGCTTGAGTTTTCTTACTTGCTAGGCTTCTTAAAATTACGTTGATTTACCAAAGGTATGGTAACTTGATTCGCAGGTTTTCTCTGATTAATCGAAGGGACGAAGAGTTTTCCGATATTCGTTCGAAAAACTTCAAAGAAAATCCGTTCCGACTGCGCCAGTTATTATCGTCGTCGAGCGGTTTGACTTTTTAAAAAGTGACTTTAAGATTTAAGAGGTACGCTTTTTATTTCGAAAATAACAAATGAGTAAATATAACAATATAAATTTAAACTACAAAGATATGTAGAAGTGAACTAAATGAACATTATTATAAGAACTGAGTAAAAATGTCTGTATGGGGTATATTTATAATATTATCGTTGCACTGTCAGCAGTGTCAGCGTTTACACGTCCGGCGTCTTTGACCGTTGGAATGCTGTACAGGGCCGTCCATAACTCGCGTACTCACACACTAACGTACAGATTTGTCAACAGACTTTGACTGTGCCGGGTAAAGTCCGCAGATATACCTCTGTGTGTGTGCCCAGCTCATTTTGTGTTCTTGACATGTCGATCATTTCGACTCATGGCCCTGTACCACCTGAATATTTTGAATATGTTTTCGATATTTTAAACAGGATAAAAATTTTAGAAACATCAATATCGAGTCGATTTACCGAAAAAAAGTTGATAGTTTCAATATTTCGTAAACAGTTTATACTGGGTAGGGCATTTAAGTTGAAAATCGCAAATAGAAAAAAGTGTTTCAGGCATGAGGTTTATCATTTCAAACGCGGGATCTAATGGCTAAAATTTTTCGAAATATGGTGAAGGTCAACTTCGTTTTTTTTTCTATTTTTCATTACTTAATTACTCACAAGCAATGCATTCAATTAGAAAAATGGTAGTAACAAAAGTTGTTTATTTTTTAGTGCAAAATATGAATCTGTAAAAAATAGGGATTTATATTAAAAGAAACAAAATTGACCTTCAAATGGTCTTGAAGTATTTCACCAAATGAAAAAAAATTATAGCCATTAGATCCAGCTTTTGAAATGATGAAACTTCTGTCTGACACATTTTTTTTCTAAAATGCTTTATTTTCAAGTTATTTGCAATTGTCAACTTAAATGCCCCACCCCGTATATAATATTCCAAAAATGTATTAAGGTTTATTCTATCTCTAATTTCACGAATTTTGGGGCAAAATTTTTTTTATTTATTTCGTAAAATAAATAGGGTTAATTTAATTTTTAAGGTAAATCCCCTTGAAGCATCTTAAAGTACATATTTCAAGCTTTAAAAATCACACCTACAGAAATCTAATAACGTGATTTAAACCAGAGTAATAGGTGGTTAAATTTAGTTATACCATTGATTATCAAATTTTGTCTCTCTCAAAATTTTTTAATTTTGGAAGTGTACATCTTCAAAAATAAATTATTGAGATTTTTTTCACTCATAGGATATTATTAAACATTACCTCAAGAACAATATGTGAAAGTTCCAGATTTTTATCTTAGAAATTGTAGAAATGGTAGAGATTTTACCGATTTCATCGGAAATCTCTTTATGTTCCGATTTCATATATGTACTATTCCTACATACATTGATTTTTATATTAGAAACTGCAACAATCCAATAGTCAGATGTTTCTTCTTTCATTTAAGCTTTGTTGAGCTCAATTTCATTAATTAGTTCAAAAGTTACAACAAATTTAATGTAGCGCGTCCGAGGCCGCGCGCGCTTTGCGGATCTTACTTGCATGTCGCCGCGTTCCATTTTCGTGCGTTAAACAAAAAAAATTTGAAGCCTACATTTTTGATCGTACAAAAAAACTTCATATACATTTTTCATGTGAAATTTCCCGTACTTTCGAGTGGCGCAATTAATTTTTTTAAGAAAAAATTATTTTAAGAGATCTTTAACAAAAACTAGTATTTTTCAACTAACTTGTTTAATAACAAATGACGCACAAGAATTATTGTTGGTAACTTTTGGTATGTTGTTCCTGCATGTTCAGAGATATATTCTCAAAAGTTACCGCTTCCCGGAATTTTTCCGAAGTGAAAACCTCTATTGACTCCACTAATACTCAGAAACAGGAAGTTTCTGTGATCCTTTTCTTGTGCCTATTTTTGTGTTCCCCAAATCGTCATACAAAGAAAGTATGGTCACCACATATAGATCTTAGGGCTAGATAGTCAATTTCTTAACCATTTCCAAGAATCAATAATATACTAACTAAAATTGCTTCTTCAAATTCTGAAAGGGAGATTAGTAGCAGCCGATTATTCTTTAAGATAAGAACTGAGGTTTTGATAGGTCATCAAAGCATATTTTTAGGCAAATAATGATTCTACCTATTTAAATGGAAGTTGTATTAACTGTTAAATTTTAAATGAACACCCACATTTTTTTAAAGATATCTAAATCTAAATCCCTAGAGTGATCCTTAAGACCCAAAAATCAATTTTAAAATAATGCAGATATTGTCTGTCAATTGTTTCGTTCACCTAGGAAAATCACAATTAGAGGAGAACAAATTTTAAACGGAATTTTCAGTTTTTACCAATTGAGGAGCAGTAACGGCATAACTAAACATTTATTTTAGTGACGTAATAAGCAATCATTTTGGTAAAACAAAACATGCTAAAGTCTACATTTATTTTTAAACCCAGACGCGACTTTGAGTTAGTTAAGCCACTTTATCTTATCCTTGTTAAAAAATACCGCCACACTTTCGTGTTATCTGTTTAGTCTATATGGGTATCATACAATGGCTGCTGGTTAATGCAACTGTACGCTCGTTTTTGTTCGTGTTTTGTTAGGTATTGAAGTAAGTATGTTTAATTTTTACTTATCATGAATTCATGAACGAGATGTCTTGCAGCTGATTTATTAAATGTCGAATTTCAGGATAGCAGATTTTTATACAATACGACAAGCATTAAGTAGAGGACAAACATACGAAGGTGAAAAAATTAACGACAGTTCTTAAATCTGATTATGAAATACACAGCACAGTAGTGATCCTGCTTATAAATATGGAGTCTATAATATGAATAAATTTTACACCTAAGTTACTTAAAGTGTAAGTTATTCAACTAAAGTCCATGAGAACAAATATTGTTCTTCAAATACACAATACATTACTCGCTGTCACTTTTTCAACCAAGATTACTTCATTTTCGGTTGCATGCTGGGTTATGTTAACTAAACTTATCGGTTCTTTCACGTATGTGCTCTCCATAGACTAATTAGAATTGACTGTAGATTGCTGATTGCTCAACATGCTTTAAAGGCAGTCTACAGTGCGACCCATTTTTAATGGAAACACCCTTGTAGAAAATGTGTCTATTATACTATTTTAACAGGACTTTTTTTAAAAGATAGATCATGGAAAACTCTACTTTATGACAATAATTTAGAGATTAATTTCAATTTTCTAGACCTACTATAAATTTTTTTCGATGTAAAAATGGGCAAATTTGATTACCGATTTTTTTATTAAAAATCTAACTATACCACTGGATTCAAAAACATCTCAAATGAGTAAATCCAAAATTTAGTGTAAAAATGTGTGCTGTTATTTTGTTTATTAAATACCTAATTATTATTAGATATTTTAAATTGTTAATACTATGTTTTTGAGTTCTATGATTCAGTTTGTTTAAAAGACAATTAGTATTTATCTTTCTTTCTTTCATTTTTCATGGCCTACTTCGATTTTTAGAAAAATCCTGCAAAAATTATAAAACATTACCTACATTAATTTTGTCATAAATCTGTCACTATTCAATATTCTTTGACGAAATTTCGGATTTACCCATTTGCGATGTTTGTTAATCCAGTGGGATAGTTAGATTTTTAATAAAATATATCACTAATCAAATATGTCCATTTTCCACAGTAAAGAAAAATTATAGTACATAGGTCTTGAAAATTGAAATTAATCTTTAAATTTTTGCCATAAAGTAGTTTTTGATGGTTTATCTTTTATAAAAAAGTCCCATTAAAATTGGATAATAGACACATTTTTTACAGGGGTGTTTCCACTCAAAATGGGTCACACCTGTATATTTATGAATGTTTAAAATCTAACGATCTAAGGTCAGTGTTACCCTTTATCGTTCTGACTGTTTAAAGTGATTATGATTTACTGTTACTGGAAGTGATAACACGAAGGTTTTGAATATTTGAATATTTTGTGTTAATAAAATTAAAAAATTCTTCAAACCTAAATTTACTAGAAATTAGAATTGAAAATTTCTTATCTGTTGGTTGTTATTAATTTAATATGTCAAGAATGCATTAATGTAGTTTAACACTTTCTATAAGTATTTGGTCAATATTACATATTAATGGAGTTATAATCCTCCAAAGTCGATTAGATGCATCCTTCCGCTGTAACTCAGAAAAAAATTGATTTTCTTAATCGGAACGTTATCTTTATCTTGGCAGTAGGTATTGACCAAGTTTTTGTTTATTTTGTCATAATAGATGATAGAAATATGGAAGGAACTTAAATTTGAAACAAAAATGCGACTTTAATTCAAATTGTTTTTATATATATATACCTAACGAAATCGTGGTGTCAATTTTTTTTTGAAACTACGCAAAAAGAACTTCCTGAACAGAAGCTTAAATTATACATTTATAAATATTGATTAATGAAGCTGTGTCGGCATTGAGAATTGTCTTACGATAAATCATAAATGACGAAAAACAGAAAAACAGGATGCCATTAGCAACGACTTGCCTGCCTTATTATTTATTCGATTTAATAATACGCCACAAGGCATGTTTCGTTTAAAGGAGTTTTATTTTTACGTTACGACTTTTTAAATATCCCATATTAACTCATCAATAAAAAAAATGTGGATACAAATTACAACTAATTTGCAGCGGAAACCAATTAGACGCACTAAGTTTTTAAGTTTTCAACTGTTGAGAAGATAAACATTAGTAATAAGTATACAACACAGGTACAAGGCTTACTGGTAATAAGTTTAATTTATTTGTGAATTGCTGCGGAAATGGATTGTTCAATATTTTTTGCTGGATAGTACGCCAAATTTATAAAATACGTGAATGTTGGAGCGTTGCGTTCATGTGAAAAATTTGCTGGATAAATAAATTAAAAGAGGATAAAGATATGAAAGGGTATTGCAACGTTCATAAAGATACATTTATTACCACTCAATTTTTTGTGGAAAATGACGAAGAATAAATGTTGATCCTCATCAGCTCCAGGAGTACTAAAAATGAGGTTATTTTTCAGCTTTAAGTAATTTGACTAATAACAAACGGAAATCTGGGACCAAGGAGATTTTAAAACATAATAATTAATGAATTATCACATTGTTGGCGAATAACGGTTACCACTTAATCGATAATGGCTGCTTCTTACCCGTGCCTAGTTGAGAAATGGTAATGATTACCTTTAATTAACAGACAACTAATAATTGGCTATGATGTTAAAGCTATAGGAATAAAATATATTTAAAAGTAAGCGAAACCTGTTGGTTCTATATTAAACGTCTATTATAATAATAAGCTGGTTTTACTCCCTGCTGTTTTGAATAAGTATCAAGCAGCATTATTTTTACAAGACTAAGGAACTTTAACAATAGCCCGTAAGTGATTCAAACTAGTTTTAGTTTTTTTAGTTGTCAAGTCAGTCTTCTTCGAAATTTGTTTGATGGTAACATAGCTAAACAATAATATGGTAATTTATTCATAGCTTTTTTGTAGAAATGGCACAAATAAATCTGGAAAATAACATTTTTTTAAATATAAAATATAGCAAATTTGTGCTCTTTACCACATTGGCACAATTTATTCAATTTCGTAAAAGGACTAAGTATATCATTAATCAAATTTACTGTAGTACTAAGAAAACTCTATACAAAACAAACCTAACTCACAATTTTAATTTAAAACCTAACTCTTTTTTCCATTTTAAGTTAAAAATGCAAAACTCAGATCTCATTATTTATTCAAATTTTTTACTTCTTAAAAACCATCCTGCATTAAAGTTTACACTTTCTTTGCACTAAAATGTCTTTTTCTAATTTAGACATTTAAACTGTGATTTTTCAAAGGTGACTGAAGTTTCGAAGGAAAACTTTACATAAAATTAATTTTTATAAACATTTATGAGACAATCCTGAAAATTATGTAAAATAGTGCATTTTCTGTAGCCTCCTCGATATCATTTGATATAAAATATATTTTACTTTGACAGTTGTTGGGTATTTTTAGTTCTTACAAAAAGTCATAATTTTATTGATTTAATACTAATAAAAAAGGTTCATCTAAAGAAATTTGTATAAAACACTCGGAAATGCAATTTTGCATAACTTGCGGAAACATCTCACTCGTTACTCAAAATTAGGCATTTCCTAACTGGTTGCATAAATAGTTATTTTGTGAAGAAAAACTAATATAATTGTTGAAAACTACAGTTTATCGATTAAAGTATTAACGAGCTGCAGCTTAACGGAAGTTTATTATTATAACATTTATCGAGACATTTATAATTTATAAAAATAGCAATGATTTATTGCGGCTTCAAGCAGTATACACTATTTGGTAAGACTTTGTCGGCTGATTGTACTAGTTTGCACTTTTTGCGGCTGCCAAAACTCGCTTGACTTTCCTACTTTGAAATTTATTAAACAGACGTGAAGTAAAGCTACTAGGGAGAAATTAGTGATAAACTTATAATTTTGTAAATTTAAAATGTTTGCAATAAACCTATTTATTTTACCGAATCGCTCATTTTATTTTTATATATGTATTACAGAGATAGATAATTAATCTGTCGACAAAAATCTGTGGATCGATTAAAATTTGTCTAGCGACTAGACTAGAGCTACAGGATTCTGGAAACAAAAATTTTTTGTAGATTTTTAGATTTAGAAGTTTTTTCAAAAACAAGATACGATATTATATTGAGATTTGGTACACTTGAATGTCTTACTGAGCACAATTAATCAGGTGAGTTTGACTCGACTGGCTCAATCCAGTGGCGTAAAATCGTTTACGTTACTCACTTAAATCACGAAAAAAGTACCCCCTGCATTTTGGGAATGTATTTTTTTCTTATTCATTTTTCTATTCTTCAAATTAAATCATACGTTGTTTTTTCTATTAGGCACTCCGTTTTTGAGATAATTCGTATTAAAGTATGACTACACAACTTAATTAAAAATTTATCAAAATAACGCAGTTTACTATTACATAATAATAAAAATATTTTAAAGAAATTGAAAAGAAATTATTAATTTTGTAGATACTGTTCAAAATGTCTTGTACGTTTTATTTTTATTTAAGTGAGTAATTTCACAAATTTACGCCACTGAATGGAGCCAGTTGACTTAAACTCATCTGATTAATTGCATTCAGAAAGACATGCAAGTGTACCAAATCTCAAAATAATATCTATTCTAGTTTTTGAAAAAACTTAAAAATTATAAAAAAGAAATTTCCAAAACTTTGTAGCTCGGTTAGGAAGCATTTTCGGAAAAAAATTATATCAATTTTCGTCTTATTTTGGATTACAGAATCTCCAGTTACCGTTTGTCGGTGATTTTAAAATACACCCTGTATACACTCAGTTCCAAAAAAAGTGACGCACTCGATTAATTTCAAAGCCCTTTGGTTATTAAACCGTGGACCGATTTAAACATTTTTTTTTTCAGTTTATAGCAAAATTCATGTAAATTAATGGAGAATTTGGAACCCAAGTTTTTTCACAGGTTTTCAAAACACCCCGTAGGTTATTCTTGCATTCATTGAAAAATTATTCATTCTGCGTTCGATGAACCATATCTCAATAAACAATTTGTTTTTTATTCACTGTTTTATCTCTGGCATTTTCCGAGATATAATATACAGTAGACAGTAGTCTTAGCAAAGCCCTGGGAGGGGGGGACTAGATCATCTCTGTAAGCCAAATTCTCTATTTTTTAGTAAGTGTATCGACATGGGAAATAGTAATTGTCAATCAAAGTAAAAACTATTTGACTTTACCTTCACTGCTCAATCCTATTTTTTTTTCTCAGGAAAACCACATTCAAAACCCACTAAACGAGGTACAATGTACTAAAACCTACCGCCTCTTAGTGACACCGCATAACCATTATTTTAATTAACGTTAGATACAGTGGTTAGTAGAGTAGTAATGGCGGAGCTGGGTCTCCCCCCACCCTTTTTTTTTGTGGTGGGGGGTAACTAGGGTAATTCGAGTAATGTAGGTAATTAGACTGATGTAATTGCAATAGAGGTAATTAGAGTATTGCAGGTAATTAGCCTGATGTAGTTGCAATAGAGGTAAGTAGAGTAATGTGCAGTAATTAGACTGATGTAATTGCAATAGAGGTAATTGGAGTGGTGCAATGCAATTGTAGTTGTAATTAGTGTATGTACCAATATGTGTATGAGTACTCCAAGTAGTGGTGGTGGGGTAGCTCAGCTAGACTGCTATAAAGAAGATGTAGTCGCAACACAAAATCATTTCTATCGTGTTCTATCGTGAACCATCTACAGCTAACAAATCAGCCTAGTGCAGTCAGTGACTTCAGTTATTTCAAGTGAGCAATATCTTATATTACTCTTTATAATTCTTTCATTATATTCATTTTAAATATGGCAATTTCCGAAGTTGACTTATTAGCACTTAATGAGCTAATAAATCAAGATATGCAGGTTTTAGAGCAAAGATCCATTTCAGCGTTAATTTTAAATAAACCTTATATCATAAAAAAAATATCTTTGGTTAATACAAGATTTGGAAAATCAATCATAGTAACTTTGTTTGAGGAAAGTTCAATTACGACTTTTAAATCATTTTTACCGAAACGGTTTGTGGAAATTATATGTGAGAACACTATCGATAAAATAAATTCGTCAAATGGTAAAGTTACATTGACATATTTAGGACAAAGTTCTCCAGCTTATCCTGGAGCAAAATCTAGTCCATTAATAAGTTTCGGTGTTTAATTCTCAAACAAAAATAATCGTAAAGTATTTAAGTTAGCTAAGTTTAAGTATTAAGTAGAAATGGAATATTGTGGAAGAATGCTAGGAGTATTATAGAATAGTATCACTTGTTAGCCTATAAAGATTCTGATATATCTAAATTGACATTTGTACAACATATTTTTACTTCGTGTACACCAATAGCTCAAACGTAAGTCCATTTAGTGCTGTTTTTTATGTATTTTTTTACATTTCATTTTTTATTTGTAGGTACGCAGCAAAGATGTGGATGCAATATTCAACCCAAACATGGACCCCTGCAGAAGACATTAAATCTGCCATTGAGAGATTGTCTTGTAAACTAGATGACTTAATAAGGGATGCATTGGTTTCATTAAATTATGATATGAATATCTGCTTCGACGCTGAAGAAGTTCGACGGGTTAAAGAAGCTTCTAAAGCGTATAGCATTGGTGTAAATCTATGTGGTAGATATTCCCGTGGCTTCTTAAATTTGGATGAGTTTTGTGAGCATATGGACAGAGTGGAACTAAAACATTTTCTATACGAGATAATGGAGTACCTACCTAAGAATATTATTGAAAAATATCAACTCGACCAGTCTGATGTAGAAGATAACAATGTAGATACATAAATAATATTCATCTTCTATTGTCATATTTATTACACCAAATATTGTATGTATCTGTAGTAAACAATATTCTGTATTTTATATTATATTATAAAACTGAATAAATAAAATACACATTAAAAGATTACATTCATTTTATTTCATATTTCTTATTACACAACAAAAAATACAATCATAGTATAATTAGAACAGTTTTTATTTTAATTTTATATTTAATTCTACAATTACATTCTGAGAAAATAAACAGTTGCAAGTACATCATGATTATTGTTGATAAAATTATCCAGATATCTTGATAGAAATAGGTTGCACTACTTAATTCCACAATAATAAATATTTTCTTTTTTTACTTGACATCGAGAAAACCATTCTGAACCGAGCCATCTAATGCGTTATAACTTAAATATGTATCATGAAGTATAAGTGCATACACTCGAGTTTGTTCCGGAAATTTCGCTTTTCGTGTTTCAAATTCTATTTTTATGTCGACAGTAGATGATTTCACTGCAACAGGTTGGTGTGAACAATCAATGACAAACAAAGGATTCTTCCTGAATTCCCCAAGATCCATCATGGGTTCGCTCATATCTTTATCATAGTAACTACGTTGGAAGTTCTCATAAGCATAATATGCTGCAGAATCGAGCTTCTTATCGAAATCTAAATTCCAACGTTCATATGGATATACTTCAGAGTTTAGAAATAGTCGAATATTATTTATGTCTGCGTGTTTGAACTGTGTAACATCCTTTGTTCTATCATTGGCCTGATCAGTGCCTTGAAAGCCAAGAAGGATGAAAAGTGGGCTTTCAAGACGGGTGGAGAGTTTAAGAGCCCATATGTCATAGGTAGTATCGCGTAGACAGGGAAGCTCATAAAAATCCCACGCACGGTAGACCATCTTAACTTTGGTATTATTACCACTTTTATTAATTCGATTCAATAATTTTAACTTTTGTCGATCTTCAGGTACAATGTGCCTTATCTTCCACTCAATTTTGCTGATTTCCAACTCTGCATCAACCTCACCGATATAGGAGTCTTTAAATGAGCGTGCAATTATCATAATTAATTCTTGCTTCACATTCAGAATGCCTTTGGTATAATCTTCTGCAAAACCCATAAGGAACTTAAGGGGTAGTTTGCCACTGAACACGTGACTGGTGGTATCTAAAATATCTTGTCTCTTTTCAGTGAGACCCCAACCTGTTGTTATTAATGAGCGTGCATGCGTTTGCCCATACGACACCATAGTTTTCATTGTGGTAGTAATACCAGGTCTTCTAACTACTGCTACTTGTTCACCACCCATTTCCAGTCGTATCTCTTCAAAGAGAAATGCTAGTGCATTATTTGATAAATAACAACGCTTTGTGGTGTCGCTAGGAGTAAATTTTCCCTCTATGTATATATAACTTTCTGAAATGTCGAGTATAACATCTTGAAAATTGATGGGAATACGTATTTCATCAGAGTTTCTGTAATATGGGGATCCATATGGTTTATATGTATGCTCATGTAGGCTAACTAGGGAATGATCTAACACAGGTTCATCAAACACCTCAAGTTTGTCACTAGTTGCAGTAGCCACCATTATTATGACCAATTTTTTCGCAGTTTTAATCCAATAGATTTTAAAAAGGCTTGATCCTCAGCTGACAATCTATGTCTTAACTGTTTAAGGTATAGACTTTGAATGAATTGCTTTCCACATCTCCCTTTCTTTTTATCCATACTGTTGTTCGCTACAGTATCATACTGATGGTGATGTACTTGCTGTCGCTGTTTATATCGAAAACCCATTTGGTTGGTGATATCCGACTTTCTTCAATTCTAGCCTTACAATAATTTTCTCACCTCGAAAATCGATCAAATCACCGTTGTCGTCCAGTATGCGTAGTGTGATGTTGTCTATTAACTGACGCCCTTTAGGTCTAACAGGTAAATATATGATATTTTTGGGTTCTCTAGTAAGTTTGTAGCCAGGCTCAACGTCTATGTCAAATTCAAAGAGAGTGTGTGACTCTTCTGCATTCAGATAAGCTCCAGAAATAATATTGCAATCTACGCGTATCATCCTTACTTTCATAATATCAACAGGCTGTGTTGATTCGTAATTTTTATTTGGTTGTAAATATATTGGTCCAAATCCCAACAGACTTCCTATTGAATTTGGTTGTCTAAAATCTATTTCATACTTTGACAAAATCTCGCACTTTAAGGTATTGTTGTTTGCCCTTAAAGTGAATATTTGCGTGTAATCCTTTCCATCAATATTCATAGCTTTCAACATTGCAGCATAGATTTCATCAATTTCATAAGCCCCCAGAGGTATGTGAACAGTAGTGAATGTATCTTTAGCACTAACCCTATATTGGAAGATGTTATTTGTTTCATCCACATTGTATATGGAGTTGTAAGAGTAGAATCCAATTAAACCTAACCCATGACGACTGCTCCTATCCAGTTCAATGGGTGGATCAAAGTTGACACTTAGCTCACTTAAGCGGCTCGTGTTGACACTTAGCTCACTTAAGCGGCTCGTTAGTGTGAACGTGTACGACATGACTGATATAATTAAATTGTGTTACCCAATTTATTGTGGATTACAGCAATAATGGTATAATTTCCTCTTCTTAGAAGTGGATGGTAATATATTTACATTGTTATTGGATGCCACATTTACATCGTTTACCTTACAATAGCAGCAAAACATTTTTCTAGGTGTTGGACCATCATTTACGTCAACATTGCTTTCATAATCATTAAGGTAATGTTCTGTGCAATATTGATATTTTAATATATCGATATCATTCTGAAGATGTGTAGGTAGCTTATCCCATACTAATGCAATTTCATGTGAAGCAAGCCCAATCATCACTTCTTTGGGCATATTTGCAAGTTGTTGTTTGCTCATTTTCAACAGACTACGCAAACGGGAGAATGCAATTAGTGAGTGACCCATTCGCTTGATACTTTCTCGATCCATTGCTGGGGTTATAGATTTCAGCTCCATGGCGTTTTATATTTGTTTTGTAGAGAGAAACTTTAAACACAAATGTCCACACCACACTGTGTTAAAATTCTGTACACGTTTGTAGTTATAGAATATTTGGTTGGCCCTCCTTGAATCGTTATTGAAATATGTAACTAATTCTATAGGTGGGGGTAAATCACCAAAACTATCAAAGTAATTTACTAAACCACCTCGTTTTTTATATGCCACCCAATGTGTCCCAGGACCATATATACTATCCAAATTGATTATTGAAGATTCATTGTAATGTGGCCCATGTCTTGGTAGTGAGTCGCGCATAAACACACCTCGAAAGTATGCTACCTTCATTTTCTTAGCATAATATTTAAGATCAATGTCGGTAAGAGGTCTCCGAGGTAGGGAGTCTATTAGTTTTTTGAATTCTGTTTTAGATAAAGACCCATTCCCTTTCGATATGGCTTCATAAACATCCCCTTGCCACTTTTCATAGCGATTGCTTCCATACTTCTGTTGTGTCGATTTGCTTCAGCTAATTCTTCTCTACCCTTTTTCACATCATTTACAGCTTTAGCAATACCAGCAGCCGTACCAGCCAAACTACCCAATGCAGATAATCCAGCAAAAATGGGTATTAGAGGTAAAATACCACCAACTTTTGGAATTGGTATAATTCGAGGTGTTTGAATATTGCGTTTTCCACCGGCCTGTTTTATATATCGACGTGCAGCTTTTAGAGCAATTTCAGTCACCTTCTTTTGGTCTTTTACTCTTTTGCCTCCAGCATTTCGCAGTGTGTCACGCACTTTTCGTACTATCCCAGATCCAAACGCTGTCTTTTTAACATTCTTCTTACCTTTCTTTGTTTTCTTGATGATTCGTTTCCTTATTGGATTGCGAGATATTGTTGAATTACATCCCATACCAAGACGTTGTTTTCCCTTCATTATAGTTGTGACTAACCAAGCAGCTGCCTTTTCTCCACGTCCTGCGTCTTTAGATTTCACTCGTTTCCACGCAGCCTGTTCAAGCTGATAGTCTGCTTTATGGCGGGCTGCTTGATTACTGCTATTTTTGTCGTACGCAATATCGTGTTGCTTACACGCTTTATCGAGCTGATTTATGCCAGAATCACCTCGTGCTAACCTTTTATTTAAATCTGTGCCTGGACCACAAAATTGATAACCTGGCAAATGCAATTCAAAGGGGAGCTTATTAATCAGGGAATTAACTAATCCTCCACCGCGCTTCGTACGTTTTTCACGTGTGTATCGTATCGTAGAAACCATTTAAATAAGAGTTGTAAATCACACATCTACTTATATAACATTTAGCCGCGGTACAATGCACATTGTGAAACAGAAACAAACGCTTTCTATAGATAATTTGGATGAAAAAGTTGGGCGTGGGTTAAGTGCTGATAATCGCCATGGACCACTACTACCTTCAACTGTACGTGCCCTCATAATAGGACCCTCGAATTGTGGGAAAACAAATGTCTTAATATCTTTGATCACGCATCGTTTAGGTTTACGTTTTTTAAATATTTACCTATACTCAAAGTCTATAAATCAACCCAAGTATGAGTATCTACGTAATGTATTAGCGCCGATTGAGGGGTTAGGATTTTATACATTTAGTAATGGTACGCAAATAGTGGAACCATCCGAGGCAAAGCCAGAGTCTGTGTTTATATTTGACGATGTAATATGTGAGAAACAAGATGTTATAAGGGGATATTTCAGTATGGGCCGACATAGAAATGTGGATTGTTTTTATCTTGGCCAGACATACTCTCGAATCCCGAAGCAGCTAATAAGAGACAATAGTAATTTAATTGTTGTCTTTAAACAGGACGACATGAATCTGCATCACATCTTTTCCGATCATGTGTCACCTGATGTAACGTTTACAGTATTTCAAAATATGTGTGCAAAGTGCTGGAATGACAAATATGGATTTCTAGTGATTGATAAGGATAGAGAAGTACAAGGTGGGCGATATAGAAAAGGGTTTGATAGCTTCATATATCCATAATGCATTTTATTAAAAACTTCACTTGAATTACATACGTCGTTAGGATTACTTCGTTTACGTATGCGCTAAGATGAAGGTTACCAAAGATAATAAAAAATATAACAATCTTGCACATCCCAGTAGCGAAATAACACTCAAGCGACAGCTGATTGAGGCAACAGATGCTGTGCGGAAGAAGTTTAACTATATCAAGAACAAAGATATGGAGATGCACGTAACACTTGAAAAGATCTACCAACCGATAACTGAACCTTTAAATGTTATATCTTCAGCAGCAGAGAACAAATCTCATATCCAACAATTACATTCAAAACCATCATCATCAAGGGTGTCCACCCAGAGGGCTGTATCATGGGAGAGTGCTTCTGAAGAAGGATCCGATAAGTATGTAGGTGGTGATGATGTTCCACATTATATCCCCATTATGGAAACACCACCATCGTCAATAAGAACAACCCCTGTATCCGAAACTTCTCCAGCTAGTAAACTAGAAAAAAGACATGAGGTTGTAAAAAGACATATACAAAATTTAAAATCTGGTGATTCCAAGTATGATAGTTTATATGGAGTGCGTGTAGATCCCAAGACAGGCAAACTGCTGATGGGCAATGCCGAAATACGTTTTTCCCATGGAAATATTACGCTATGGTATGGCAATAAGAAACTTGGTGTGTATCTAGGTAGTCCTAAATTGTACGATCTAATATTTCTAAAACGCCCAACAATTTTAGATGATAATAGAGAGGGTGTTCTCGATGATGAATGGAGTAAGATATATGGAGAAATACTAAGAAAAACAAAGGCACCTTACAAAAAATTCGATGTAGCGAATGGCTATAACACTACTAAGCGTGGAAAATTTCACAAAATTATCAAACCATTAACATCTTCTACAATTGCGACACGATCGTCAACAAGTGGTCACGGCTTAAAACGTGTACCTACCCACAAATTGTACAGAAATAAAGATAAAGAATATATTTTTTGGAATAAACCCAGCGAACTCGTGGATCGTCTACGTCTACTATGGAGTTCGAAAATAGCGGGAAATAACAACCACGACAATGAAATAATAGAAATAATATCAGAACTTAGGGAAGAAAAAATAGTGTATTAAAGATGAAATAAAACATAGTATCATTATACTTAATAAGTATTATATAGTCTGAAATTTTATAAACTGGATCAGATGCAGTCAGAAATGTCTACTGTAAACACTATCGACAAATTTGGACGCAGCAAAAGAATTAGTGCGAGTAAGTTAATAGCCCATCGTGGATTACCTGGCGTGGGTTTTAAACTTACCAGAGATAATCACTATGATATTGAAAATAAGCGTTTAAAAAATTTAGGGGAACCTGTCGATGATCAAGATGGTGCAACATGTAATTACGTTAACAAGCGTCTACAAACAAATGATGAAAATGCTGCCAAAGCTATTTTTGATACAACCGATGTAATTATTGGGGAAATGAAAAAATATGTTGATGTGGGACTTATAAGAAGTGGAGAAGAAAATCGCGCTATTTTCAATAAACAAAATAATGAGATGATGCAGAAAATGAAAATAGAAATGAGGAAATATGTTGATAAAGCAATTTCTGAAGTTAAACGTTCGGCCATAAACAATCGCAATACTTTAATCACTAGAATCTCTAAATTAGAGCATATTGCCACCGAACTCCAACCAAAGAAGGTGCAATCCGGAGGCCTAGCATTTCCACCAGAACTAATGCCTGAAGTTGATATATAGCTGAAGACAATTTTATAATGGAGGTTAGCAGCGAAAAATTACAAGTTGTTAACGAGTTACATAGAAATGCTCGACGAAATTTTCGTAGAAGGCGAACCATAATTAAGGGGTTTGGTGATTTGTGGCAAGCAGACCTAGCTGAAATGCAGCCATACGCTGATAAAAATAGAGGGTATCGTTATATTCTTGTAGTGATTGACTGCTATTCCAAGTACGTATGGACCAAACCTATTAAAAATAAAGCAGCTGTAGAAGTTACCAAGGCTATGCAGACTATTATTCAAGAAGCAAATTATTCACCGAGAAATTTACAGACCGATAATGGTACTGAATTCTATAACAGAAAGTTCTCCGCATTAATGAAGCGGCACGAAATTAATCATTATTCTACGTATAGCACAAAAAAAGCAGCAATTGTTGAGCGAGTAATCCGCACATTAAAAAATTGGTTGTATAAAGAATTCTCAGCTATGGGTAAATATAAATGGCTCGATATCCTACCAAACGTTACAAAAAGTTACAATGACAAAGTCCATCGTACAACTGGCAGAAAGCCCATTGATGTCAAACCAACTACACATTTAAACGTATATAATTATATTAAGATTGCTCTGAAACCGAAATTTCATCTCGGTGATATAGTTCGTATTAGCAAGTATAAAGGTGTATTTGATAAAGGGTTTACACCGAACTTTTCAACAGAACTTTTTAAAATTACCAAAATAAACATAACAAATCCCACAACTTACCTGATAGAAGACTTGTTTGGACACCCAATCAAGGGATGTTTTTATGAAATGGAGCTACTAAAAGCAAAATACCCCGATGTGTATCTAGTTGAAAATGTATTAAAGAAGAAAGGAAATAAAGTGCTGGTAAAGTGGTTGGGGCTATCTGTAGAACACAATTCGTGGGTTGATATAGCTTCTATTGTTTAAAATTGTCATTAACTAGAAAAATATATTAATGTATCATTATATAGTTATGTCGATTGAAATATTTTAATATGTGTCACAAATGAATAATAAAATGAATATACTTTATTAATATTTATTTAATTTATTTCCTTCATTTTAAATTGTAAAAAAATTAAAAATAATCATTTTTTTTTTTTTTTTTTTTTTTAACACTTGAAAGATAATAAACATACACATAAATGTTTTAATTCCTTTTTATTTTCCTACAATCTATATTATAAGAATGATACAAATATACATATAACATAAAACATAAAATTAATTAAATATAATTAAAAATTAAACAAACATAAAAAATAATATAAAAAGTACAAACTAGAAAATCTAATATTATTATATGGGTACTGTTCTTTTTCCAGTATTATTGCACACAAAACAACCTTCGATGGCACCGACTGTCACTGTGTCATCGCCACAAGCTTTGCACTTTATGGTAGGTACGTCCCACCACTCAACCGTGTTGTGCAGACTTGCGTGTTGGTGAACAGCCCCCTCTACGACCATGCGAGAATACGATACGTAGCACCTAGTGCACATAAAGTATTTTCCCTGGTCAATGCTGCATACCACAACGAAGGCCGCTGTAGCACACACCTTGTCCATTGTACCAGCCACCATATCTTTTATCTGGAAAGCCATCTCGTGCTGGTCTTCCTCGATGAGGTCCGCAACATCGACTTCTATACCATCGTCCACCATTTCGTCGACTCCATCGTCCACTATACCATTTTCGCCGCCTTCGATGACTTCCTGGATATCGATGTTGGCACCATTGGCATCAACATCAGCAGGTGCTCCAATCTCCACAGCCTCAGCAGGTACCCCCATCTCCGCAGCCTCATGATTAAACAGCATCCAATTATTGGAATCTTCTTGCGCCAACCGTCTTAGAATAGATATAATAGATGGATTTGCCATTTCGATACGTGGTATATAGATAGAAATAGTAAATGCAACTAAGTTTGGTTTAATATTACTCCCATATATATAGTAGTGTGGGGAGGGAGTCACTCTAAAATAATAGAGGGGGTATTCATATCCAATCATAGGATACGTGTTATTATGAATTTTAATTAGTGAAGTTTGACACCTTAACCACTCGGCCAACCTGACTTATTCATTGATTCAGTAAAACACTATACATTAAATGTTTACCCCCTCTCCATCATCAATAATAGAGGTGCCTGTAAAGTAATGTTTGTAGGAGGCGCCACTGCTGGGGGTGGAGATTAGTTTGCTTTATATAACACACAGCAACGCTCTTGTTTGTCAGATTTAAAATTATTAACATCATGGACACTTCTCAAGTAAATTGCGTCTCCTCCAGCACCGACTCAAAATCAACGTCATCGACCTGGTCAATGCCTAGTGAATACGACCCAGACAGCAGTGATTGGTGGGAACGGTCACCTCCATCGTATTCGATAGACGAAGAGGACCAGGAAGACGAAGAGGACCAGGATGACCAAGCTACCCCAGATAGCATTGACGACAGACCAATATCACCTTCATCTTATTGGATAGGTGAGAATCTAGGCGAGGACCAGGGAGACCAAGATAACCCCCCGGACAGCAGCACTGATAGGGCAACATCACCATCAGCATGGTCTATGGAAACGGTGTTCTACGATCCAGACGGCCAGCCATCACCTGACCAGAGCCACTGGTCAGATTATCAGCTCTTGATAGAGTGCGATAATGTCTGCGAGGGAACAGATTAGGCATCCATATAAATTAAACATTGTAAATAATTTAATAAATAGTTTTAGTAAATAAATTAATTGTAAGTCATTTAATACATTTATTTACTTAATAAACTCTTAAATATTTATTTAATTTATTTCCTTCATTTTAAATTGTAAAAAAATTAAAAATAATCATTTTTTTTTTTTTGTATAATTTTAAAAGTTTCCTACAAAATAATATGTTATTACAATACACGCATCGTTGTCTTAATTGTGGTTGGTCTGCTTTGCAAGCTTCACATACGTCTCGATATATACCAAAATTCGTTCTTTTGAGTATGGTAAGACAATTGCGACATTGTGTTTCATTTGGACAATTGTCTCGAAATTCTTTTTTCTGCACTGGGTTCTGAATTACACACTTTTTGCACAGTCCAGTGCATGGGTTGATAATTTGCTTCCTCCATGCAGTATAGCAATTATGGCAAATTCTTGAATTATTGTAACTATACGGTTGTACTGCTATTATTGGTTTTAATTTCCACTCTCTTGGTAGGACCATTGTATGCACTTCTGTTTTAAGACACGATTGTGTTACGTAAGAAGTTTGAATGCGTTCCTCTTGTGGTCACTCTTGGTTTAAATAGCTAATAGTAAACTTGACGCAATAGGAAGGGCGTCACCGTCACGAATTATAGAATATAAAACGGAGGAGGTTTAACATCAAATCAGTTGAGTTCCAACATTTAAAGATGGCTTATAGACGATTCCTCACTGAACTGGCAGAAAATGATATGGGTGCAATGGTGTTACACCGAGATGGTGTAAATCAAGAGCTTCAGGACTTGAATCAAGATGGCAACCTGGTTCCCGTCAGTGTAGATGAAGGTCTTGGGGATGATGTGGAAGACGAAGCGGGAGAGTTAGCCTTCTCCGGAAAAATATTAAACAATTATGATGATCGGCGGAGACTATATTGCACGTCAGCGTCTTTTGTCATAATCAGAACCAGGCCGGATGCAACCAAACACTTCCTGTGTGGGCTATGTTATATATCCTATACACGGATAGTGTCCGGACGTCACCAGCATGTAAATATTCACAAAACGACGACGTTGGATGGTGCAATGATAACGAAATGTAAATGTTGCAGCACAAACTTGGTGCAATTGCATCGAATTGAAGTATGTCATACATGTAATAATGTAAATAAAACAATTGCGTGAACGATACAACGTGTTTTACTAAATTTGATTCGTTATAAGTAGTATTTATTAATGTAAATTTATATTTCATTTTATTTTTAAGTTTAATTGTATATATTTTTTAATTAATAAAAATATTTGTGCCACCCTGTATATTACAAGTTGTGAAAATTAGTAAATCATATAAATATTAAAACAAATGAACATATGAATGATTTTATTAAAAAGTATTTTGAAAAAAAATGGTTATCTTTTATTTATTATTATTTAAATTAAATTAAAATATCTCAAGATATAAACTGATTCAAAATAATACAGTTGTAAATGTATAAAGCCGATAGCTTGGGTTGATTTTATAGCCTAAGGCCATGCGACCCTGCCTGGTAAATACGGATCGATGAGCAGGTAGTTTTTTGTTGAAATTAGGAAATAGACCTAACTCTTGTGGGGCGTTCGAGTAGCCGAGCGGGCAAATACGCGTCGATCTTGAGGTCACTCAGAAGACCACAGGATCGAATCCTCGGACGCCCCCCGGAGAAAGGAGGTGGTGGTTCTCCGGTTTTTTTTTTAAATTTGACCTTTGACCTTTCCTAATTAACCATTAATTTTGATTTTCATGTGTTTAAAATTCGATTTTTTTAATTTTTTTTTTTTTTTTTTTTTTTTTTTATGTTGTTATTAACCTATTAAACTCTTTATTTATTTAAATTAATTAACCTTTACATTATGTGTTTATTCATGTCAAACATGTACTCATAATATGCACAATTAATTAATTACATGTGGTGTATTTATTTTATTAACTAATTAATTTTTTTATCATTTTTTATTCACTTTTTAAAATTTGTTTTAAACTTTTTTATATTTATTTTTAACAATATATTCTTACATAATAATACACAGTAATTTATTTTTTATCATTTTTTGTCTTTTATTTGTATCATTTTTTTGTAATTATTTGTCATTTATTTTTTTGACAAACTTTTTTAATTTTTTTTAATATTTTTTAAACCTAATTAACAATCTTATCTGACTAACAATATTCTTAAATAACTTAAAAATCTAACTTAATTAATTTGCCTTTATTTGTATGCTCTTTTAATTATTTTTGTCATTTATTTTTTTTGACAAATTTTTATTTTTTTTGGGGCATTTATTTTTTTAATTATTTTTGTCATTTATTTTTTTTGACAAACATTTTAAATTTTTTTTTTGCATTTATTTTTTTAATGTTTTTTTATTAATACTATATTTTAAACCTAATTAACAATAATCTTATCTAACTAACAATATTCTTAACTAACTTAAAATCTAACTTAAAATAACTTTCCGCCGCGTGTGCGCAAGTGCTCAGCCACCCATTTGATCCGAAATAAACCTCATCTGCTTTGCAGTTTTGTCGAGAGCCTCCCTTTGTCTCTTTACGTCGGCCTCTAATTTTGCGGCTCTTTCCCGCATATCAGCAGCACGACGCAAGATTTTCGGATGATCCCGACAAAGCCTCAAATTTAAATCATGTGTTCTCTTAAGTTGACCGTATATTTTAAAAAATTGTTTAACAGATGTTTTGGTGTCAACTTGCGAGAACACCTCCGATTCAGAATCAGAGTCCGCTTGTGCTGGGAGCGGATTCTCATTAACAATCGGAGCTACCTCTGGCGGCGGTGGCAACACCGCATTAGAGCAACCCGGTTGTTCTAATGCGTCATTGCGTGGTGGTGGCAACACCGCATTAGAACAGCTTGGCTGTTCTAATGCGCTATTGCCAGGTAGAGGTACAGCCACAAACGACGCAGACGGTTTTACCTGCCCTTTACCTGCCGAAACCTTATTTTTTTTTGGTGAAGCAGGTAGCGGACTTAGAGGGGCAGGTACAACTGTCTGCGCGAAATCCATTATCTCGTCCCATAAAGTCGCGTCACAGTCTATGGATTGTGTTTCTGTACGTCTACCTTTACCTTTTGATGGCGCCGACGACGACTTTGTGTTTTTATTGTTGTTTACATTACTAGGCAAAAAGTCGTCATCGGAGTCATGTGCCACCAGAGACATAGATGATTTGCGCGGATGAGATGCGCGTACATCCTGACACCCTGAAGTAGATGGTGTGACTTTAAATTTTTTGTTTAAAGCCAAACCATGTAATTTCGGGGTATGAACGGCTTTACCTGCATTACTCCTGGATACGGTGACATTGACGGTATTGCCGAGGTCACCATCTTCAAGGTGCAAAACAGGTAAATCTGCGCCAGGATGTATATTGCCATGCATCTGCTGATGGTGCCCATGATACGCTAGCTGACTACCGCCTTCGTTAGAACACGAAGCGCCCCCAACGTCAGCAGCAATACCATCTTTAACAATAATGTTGTTTAAAACATTAACCCTGCCAGAGGATGGATTTTTTATTGCTGACTTCACAGCATTAATGGCGGAACCTGACGCCGTAGATGCGTCAGGTGATGGTTTAAACGTAGCCAAATACGTCATTAAAGTCAAGGGCGGTAAAGTTGGTGGCGGTGTCGACGAGCGCCTTTTACGCCCACCAGCAGATGATACATTTTTAACGGTTCTTACCATTTTGTTCACAAAAACTGAGCAATGAAATTCACGAGAGCACACTTGCACACACTAGCACAGGCGAAGACGGAAAGAATCTTGTAAGCGTCCTCAAACCCAAGCCAAGCTAACTTCCCCCTCCAACGGTAGGGAGTGGGTGACCACTCTCGTCTCTCATTGGTTGGACGACATCACGTGATTTATGCAAGCCAAGCTTTCACCCCACTGTTGATTTTCTTTGTCTCAACAGAATCCCGCTACAAAGTGACGTCAAACTTTTCTAAATGTCATGCGCACATCGAATAACTGACGCAACAACTTTCTATTTGAAATGACATCACATTCCTGACTGCAGCATAAAACGACATTTTAGTTTTAGCAACGTCACCTACTCTTACATTGTAAAACTGTATCATTACACACACCTCTTCAAGTCACTACCTACATTATTTATAATTTACGATTTAACCTAATCGATATTTAACTTATTTTGGGAGAAAGGTTTACTAATAACAACACTGTGATTTTTATTTAGATATTTTTATTCTATTATTTGAAAGTACTTAAAATTATCACAATAATTTTGTATTATAATGTTACAATTAAATATTGGTGAAATTTTGTAGTTTGAATTTTCCAGTTTAGTAGTTCATGTATTCGAATTTTCGACCTTTACGTTAGAAGATGAAATAAAAATTTTAAATTAATTATTGGCTTAAATCAGCTATTGCTGCAAGTAAAGCGTCCAAGTTTTCATTTTTTTTCTCCATATTATTTATGGCAACTATCAGTCGTTCTATATTTTGTTCTTGTTCGCTCTGAAAAAATGATATGTCACGGTGCCCCCACGGTAATGTTTTAGTAGTATTAGGAATAACAAAACGTTTGTCATCGTGTTGGGACAAGGCCACTTTGTTCTTTATTTCTGTGTAAATGTCATGCAAGCAACTCCGAAACGTATTCATTTTTCTAAATATTAAACCTCCCCGCTCAACGATTTTCTTATAGTCATCTATTGACAGCTGCTTTCTAATAACAGATTTCTTCACACCTTTAGCTTTTTTGAGTTCATTATCCACCGATTGTATATAATAAGCTTTCGCACCCGTACCATAAAAACTAATAATGGGATCAGAGGGGAACTCGTCTTTCATTTTACCTAACACCGACAAGCCCTTATGAATATTAAATTTATTTATTTCTTCGTAGTTAGATGTATCGAATTTGTCTGGATTCTGTATTATGAAATTATAAAAGTTATCTGTAAATGTTTTTATAATCAACGAATCCGTATCTGTATACAGCAAAGAAGCATTATCGCCGAAATGTTTTTTGATAACGTCGTAGAAAAAGTTGTATAATACTGTCTTAGACAACTCCAAGATACAAAAACCAACGTAAATTGGTTTGTTGTAGACTACCTTTAGTTTACCCATATGGATGGCTACAAAATCATCAGTAAATATTGAGCATGATTTAAAGTTAGGGCGTGTTATTAATGCATTTGCACCCATACTCCGCCTAACGCTCTCCCAGTGGGTAACTAATTTTATATCCATTCTATTATCAACATTTTCCATTGTCTTACCGAATACTGCGTTATTTAATAATTTATACTGATCTTTTTCAAATTTATTCTTAGCCTTATTTCTCATATCGGTGTTTAGGTCAATATATTTTTTAAGCCAAGGTGATTGTTTGAATTTAAGTATTCTATGTGTTTTTATAACCATTAACCCGTTATCTAGCGCTTGTTTCAAATTTATATAATGCACAATATATCTCCTCTTATCGTTTAAATTTGGTATCAGTTTTGTCAATTTCGATTTTGATTTTGGTGGAATAATATTTTCTACTAAAAAGGGTAGGTCTGAGTGTAAGTCGTGTAAATCTTGTGGATAAGTCGTGTAAATCTTGTGGATAATGTATGTCTACTTCGAGAACATACCCATGGGTGCTTTCATCTGAAATGCTCGTAATATCTAAATTCATGATTTCTTCTTCGGACAGCCACACGAATCCACCTGTCGGCAATTGTTGCGACATACTATGCCCATATAGGTTCGTGGCATCTAGATATGTGATGAATGAAGAAGGTTCTTTGGGGTCGTAGTTAGGGAGAAATTTGTTATTCGCAATATGTTTCCTTTCCGTACACTGGCTTACTCCACCACGTATTCCCTTTTTAAAAAAATGGATCATATCAATGTCCGTTAATAATTCCAACTCCACTTTGGTTAGTTTTAACATAGCGTCCCACGAGAGACCCGGACAAGTGTAATACTGAGCAGGATCAAGTTTATATTTTTCCAAACAAATTTTACGAAAATTTTCAAATACGTCACACAAAAGGAGTACGTCTGATTTTAAATAAAGATCTGAGTAATCGCCCAAATTCTGACAATCAAACAAGTTCCACACATCGTTAGCCCTCTGATAATCTTTATCTGTTATATGTTCTTCATTTAGGTTATCGTAAAATTCATCTTTCGAGGGTAACTCTACATTATTTAGTTTCTCTAAACTATCCATAAAACTATATGGAAATACACCCTTTTGCCTCATTAAATTAAATTTTTCCTTATCTGTATAGAAACTTCCCGTAACAAACAATTGGTTATCAGTTAAGTTGCCCCCTAAATTTTGCAACGATGTTGATAAGAACTTAAAACTATCGATGAATCGTAGTTGTATAAATTTCCGTTTTTTCTCCCCTTTCTTATTGACGTAATCATGCATATAAAGGTGTTTCGTGAAAGATATATATTTTTCTTTATTTTGTGCTATAACATCAACTCTGTCCTTATGTGCACAGAGCTGTTTTATAAATAGGTGACTGTCGTAGCCACTCATATTGTGAAATATGATAGGTACAAAATTTGGTAATTTGTAATTTAAGTTACATACAGAGTGTGCGGCACCAAATCTTACTTTACCAGTTATATGACAATGATCTCTAACTTTTACATCCTCTACTTTAAATGGTTTCTCACATATACCGCATACGGTCGCATTCAGGAAGTCTTGTCTTTCTTGTGCTGTGAGTTTAGCCATTGGGACTATATCTTTCATATATCTGTTATAGATTTCCCTTACATCGGCTTCAATACGCGATACAAAAACTTTGGCTACATCAGATCCTCGATAGAGTTCAAATTTTGATAAAGAATTGTCAAAAGAACATTTTATGAAATATGCGAAGGAGTAAGGTTCGTGTATAAAAGTTTTATTTGTATAAGAACGTTCGGGGTTCGGTTCACAAGTATGAATAGGTTTCAGAATTGATTCAAAGTCTGCATACACTACAAATGGTACTTGCATTTGTCTTTCAAAGTTTTCAAATTTTAATATATTTTCAGGTACTTGTTTACCATATTTATCAATCCGAAATTGTGTCGATGGTGTTGTTGTATAAACATGATTACAGTCATTTCTCTGATGCTGGAATAACTGACGCTCATTATTAAAATATAGTAAGCAACCATCACAAAAGTACTTTTTATGATCATGAGCTGAAATTTGAGCGGAAACTAGCTTAGACAAGTTTTTTATCCAACAATAGTGATTATTAGCGCAATCTTTCTTACAGTGATGATTTACACCACATTCACCGGAAAGTAGTAACAAATTTACATGCATAAATAGTTTTTTTTCAGAATAACGTAAAGGCCCAACAACTTCATACTTTATTCTATTATTCTCAAATTTTTCTTCTAACCCGTACACGTTAATTGAAATATTATTCATCTCCTCAAATTTTGAAATATCCCGCAATTTTACTGGAAAATTCATACCTGATAAATTTAAAACTCTTGAAAAATGTGGATATGATGAGGTCTCAGATGTGCAGCCATTTGCAGGATACAACGCTGAAGTTACAGCCCAAGCAAAACAATACTGATCCTGGTTTTTTACATTTACCACTGCCTTCTTGTTTTCTATGGATTTTGGCAACTTGACATATGATGAACCACCCAGAGGACTATATTTATTCACATTGATTTCAACAAAAGCAATTCGTTCGAGGGCCCATCCTAAAATTAAATTATAATTAGTCATTTTCTTTCCACCTTAATGTATGTTTAAATACCTGAATCACGTTCCAGGAACTCCGTAGTTTGTGTAATCATAGCATCCACAAAGGTGTCCAAAGTATTGTTCAAATCCATAGCTTGATCCAAGATTTTGTTGGAAGTGTTAAATGATTTCATTTCAGATAGTTCCTGTGTCTGTAATACGTACGTAGCAAACGTTTCCATATTTACTTTTACTGTATTATGAATACGTAACACTTCCTCGAAGAGATTTAATATTTTTGATCTAATTTCATTGAAGAACATTACATAGTCTTGGTGATTATTTTCGCTATATACTCGATAGGTTACAATCCTGTATTTGAAAGCGCTCTGCACAATTTCTACACCTTCTATAAACGGAACACATGAATTTGTCCTATGCTGCAATGTCCTTCTATGGGAATTCATTTGGGTTGTGCTTAGAGTCACATTACAGCAATTACAAGTTTCCATATTTGTAGATGTTGAAGGATTACATTCCAGTTTAGGATATTTTGCTTGCGGACCACTATCATGTATCTTCTTACAAGATTGCCTCTGATGTCTTCGCAAATTGTCACCACGTGTAAAACTTACACCACAAGAAGTACAAATATACATTTTATGTCTTTACTCTGGGAGACTAGCACCACAAATGGCTGTGTGCTCCTCATCCTCATTTATATACACGGAGTGAAGCTGCCCCACCACCTCTACTTGAAATACTCATACACATATCAGTACATACACTAATTACAACTACAATTGCATTGCACCACTCCAATTACCTCTATTGCAATTACATCAGTCTAATTACTGCACATTACTCTACTTACCTCTATTGCAACTACATCAGGCTAATTACCTGCAATACTCTAATTACCTCTATTGCAATTACATCAGTCTAATTACCTACATTACTCGAATTACCCTAGTTACCCCCCACCACAAAAAAAAAAGGGTGGGGGGAGACCCAGCTCCGCCATTACTACTCTACTGTGGTTTCCTGAACAAACACTGATTTTGTCTTGGATATTACCCTTTGATAGAATCTAGACTATTCAAAATAAATAATGATAGTTATGGCCATTCTCTTCTTTCTTACTTTAGACCTATTAACTAGAAACTTGTACCAATATGACTTTCATTTTCGCAGATTTTATGAAACGGTAATAAACATTTTTACATACCATGGCTTAATGTGAGTGAAAATTATCGTACCTGAAACAAAGAAAAAAAATTAGAACATTGTTAAATAGGCAGTTACAATAATAATTAATCTAAGCAATATATTAATTATTTTGAGGGTTATGATATTGGACCAAAGTACAACTAGAACCAATTACTTCAAATTTCTATTAACAATGCATCAACAGAAATATATGTCATAAAATAGACGCGTGAAAGTGCAAAAGTTAAGTTGTCTAAAAACATAATTAATAAAAAGTCAATTATTTTAGAACACCTAGTATTCATATAATTGTTGATACATCTTTGTTTTGGTTGTGTTATGCCATTGCGCATCCACTAACTGCACCTTAAATTACCGAACTCAAAATAAATTAGATACAAGTCGGTGGCTTATAAAATTAAATTCCCAGGATTTAGCATAGCTAAAACTCTTGTTTATCTTATGAAACAATATTTGAATAAATCCTGTTCACGTTAAGCGAACAACAAAGTATCTGAATTTTACTACTATTTGTATTTTACTGTAATCCTGTAATCTAATGAATTTTTTTTTAATTGTAATTTTGAATTATTTGAGATTAATTAAAATATCATAAATTCACTCCCTTATCTCGCATTTATAATATAGGCAATATACATGATCTTTGAACGTTTTACATCTAAAATTGTTAAATCTAAATAATAGAAATAGAAATATATTTCTATAAATTAAAAAACATCTGCCCTTCAACTTTTCCAAGGCCCGTACGTATCGAATTCCTCAACTTAAAAAGGAATATGTTACACAACAGTCCAAGAATACATTATACCTGTTTATTAGATATATTTCCCAAACTTGATTTGTTCCACTAGAAACCAAGATTGATGGACCAAGCCCTATTAGAAGCTCAACAATAAATAGCAAAGTGGTCAAAGGGCGGTGTTTCTTTCGAAATATTCTTGACTTAGTTACGCTCATTGTTAAACGAATCTATAAATATATCCAAGACGTAAAGGAACTGAAATGAATGAGATAAACGCTGACCATTGAAGTTTGTGATACCACAATTTGTTATTATTTTGCAGTCTAGCTTTACGTCCACTTCAGGCTTTGAAATTTAATATCTTCGCTCATGATCTGCAATGTCTCGTAACAGGAAGCAGTTGCAGAGGCTAGGTTTATGTTAAAGGTTAGAAAGATTATTTATCGTAATAATCTTTAGAGTTTTTGATTCTAATTAAAAATATTTTACGCAAACATTTAAGATATTAAAATATGACTTTAATTAGTAATACATCATCGGCATGGATTATTGACCAAGAACGATTGAAAAAAGTCATCAGATTTGTTTTATTAAATAGAACCAACCAGGTTTCTTCATTCATATCAGGTAAATTGTTTCATATCTGCACCTACTTCATTATCCGACTTATTCATTCTGTAACGGTAATCTAAATCAAAATATATAACTGACTAATTCGGGCACTAAAAATTCATACATTCAGTTGAAGAGCCTGCATTAAATATAATTTACAGATTACAACATACTTGTTTGTTAGATCAATTAAAAATTTTAAAGTTCTATTTGTGATGACTTAATGATTATATCATTGCACATGCTGCGATGGATATGTGATATTGCTGACATTATGGTAACTTACAATTTTATTATTTAAACAATTCTCCGTACGAAATAAAACGAATTAATAAATTCTATCACGTCAACATGGCAACTACTATGCTACATATAACAGTTGATGACAAGCATTTTGCGTGTTCAACATAAGTAATTTAAAACGATACTTGTTTTAGTGCCAAGGCAGGTTCTCTCGGTAATTTCACTTGTAAAATTTATTTTCAATACCTGTTTCACTTCTTTCTGAATAAATTATTAAATGCTCTTTTATTCACGTCAAGATTCAAACTCAACTTACAAGTTTACGATAATTCTCGTTGAGGTTCAGTTAATATAGGCTAAGAAGATCTTTACAAGGTATTACAGCATCTTGGAAATGTTTTATCGCGCAGATAGAAAGGAAGGACCTTCGTCGATTTATTATATATTCATAATCGACTGCAGAAACAACAGGCATGCATTTGCATAACTGCGGTAATATTAAGTAATTAAATTCATATTTTTTTGCATACATCGAAAGTACATAGACCGTGGATTTGGTTAGATAATATTCAGTCAACATCTAGGGTACTTGAAATTTAAACTGATTCTAAATTCACACGCACTTTTTTATTAGGTGACTGCAGTTTTGTCTCTTCTATTTTATTATTTTATTTACTGATATCTATTTTAGTTTGATAATACCATAGTCATGAAGCATCACTTTACTACTCCATTCCATCAGGTTATTTGGTTTTATTTATTCAGTCCTCTTTAGGTTTTCTGTTCTTTTTTTCTATATATCTGCATGGATTTCTTTCCAAAATTTTCGTCAATCTTTTCGGCTAGTGAAACATTTTGTGATGTTTGCTGTTAAATCAATTACAAATTGGGAATATGAATATCTTCTGTCACCTTGCAACTACCCTTTTTGTACTACAAATTTTGCCTTGAGAAAATTTTCATAAAATCTGGGACCAGATCATATAACTATAGTAGGGCCAAAAAGAGTAGTCAGTAGATCAAAATATTCACCGGCAATTCTTCAAAGTATTTGGCTGTTATGGAATACAGAAACGGCAGCTCTTTTTACCATATAATCCCATATAATTGAGAGAAATATATCAAGTTTTATCCGCCTACCAGAGATGAAAACCACAACTAGTTCTCTCTGGCTTTACTGACTACTCTTTTTGGCCCTACTACACTTTTCTTAAGAGTTCTAAATTTCCTTGACCATCCCCAAAGAAACGATTTTATATCCTAAGGCTTGCACATCATCTGTTCGTTCACATTATGAAAGACCATTGGGCGAAAGAATTTTAGCTTGAGCGACCCTGTTGCCCACAGTGACAATCTTTAAGCCAATACTTCAAACGCCACTTGGAACCTATTTTGGAATCAGAGCTTAAGTTTGTAAGTTGTACGGAAAACTGGTGTCAGCATTCCTGGAAAGGGCAATATTTAGATTGATCCCAAGCAGAGCAAAAGCTTGCAATGAGTTTTAAAGACTTGTAAATTCATATGTAGTTACATAGTTAAATTTAGAGATTTAGTTGCCATAAGAAACAGAATTTCGTACGTTTGAGCTAAAATATCAAGAAAAACTGAACTAATTAATATATGCCTGATGTTCAAATGCTATATAAGCAATAGTTTAATCACATAAATATGGAGCAAGAACTATGTTGCAACATGCAATTATTTAATTCACACAGGCATAGGAATTTTGTTTCTCCGATAACTGGTATAGTCATTTATGGCTTATCCCTAGCTGTTGAATAATGAATCAACCACTGTTTTCGAGATTACTGTAATTGCATTATGTCTAATTACAAAAAGATGATTAGTATTTGTGTTAACATTACAAAGCAATTTTAGAAATTGAATAGAACAAGCTATTACATGTTAAATGTATAAATAAATAAAAAATGTGAAATTTTGTTTGGGTTCGTTGCTTGCTTTGTAACGCACAGTTACGGTCTATAGAGTAAGTATGTACTTAAAAATTATGTTAATTCTTTTTAATAGTGTTCAGTAACCATAACATAGTCTTGAATATATATATACGTTGTGTATGTATGATAGAGGCATATTGAAATCAAAATAGGATAATATGAATATAATTCAAGTAGCTTCTTTGGGTTTATTCGTATGATTGGATACGATCAAAATGATTGTCTACTTCGATTAAATTGTCCAAAACAACCACTGATTTTAACTGACTAGTTCCCCTGTCAATTCTAAAATATCTGAACTAGTTTCAACCTGATCTTCTGGTACTACGTTTCCCATATTAACTTTTTGTACACCACGATAAGCTACATCATGAGACGCCTTTATTTTCCATGTCCAATAAATGGTATATGTAATAGTATCGGAATTTTTGAACCCAACTTGACTTGATCTGAATCCGACACAAAATATGCATCAACCAGTTTAAGAATGCGAATGTGGTGCACCAAGTCAAATATGTTCATGGAAAGGTCACTTCTAATCGATCCAATGCAACGTCCAACAAAAGACTTCACCTGCAGGACCAAGACCCTTCCTTCTATGTGCCAAGTTTCATCGAAATTGAAAAATATTTTCAAAGGCTATTGTGTTAGGTACGCCTTTGATTTTCCAAAAACAGTTTTTCTTTGATTTTTTTATCCCATCTTACTCAATTGAGCCGTCTTTAAGGTAATGGTTTAAATAAAAATTTTCATATACTATTACTATTGATAATAATATTCATTATTTATCTGATTTTCCAAGAATCTTTAGAAACTTATGAATAAAGATTTACATGCTTGGTGTCAACGACTTATTTTAAATCTTCAGAAAAATCAGATAAGGACATTGTAAAAAGAATAATAAATCCTTCATTACAAAGAGAGTAACTGTTTCAGTCTGACCTGTGTAATTTTCCCAACGTCGTTTCAAACTTTCCAGTTTAAATAGGCACGTCTACCTATATGTAGTATGTTTATAAATCATTACCTAGATGTAATTGAATACAATTCTCCACTTATACCGACAGTCTAACTAATGAATGAAATGAAATTTCTTAATAAAATTTAGTGCTAGCCGTTTATGAATGAATAAGTTTTGTCATGTTCCTTTTTCAACTAAACAGGTTTGATGTGTATATGATATGCACGAACCAGGCAAATGAATATTACAATATCTTGTAGAACCTGTTGCTTCTTATTCCAACTAATTATAGGTTAGAGCAAGGCAACTTAAAAGAACTGCTGAATGCGAATTATAAACTGCAAAGAGCCTTTCACTTGATATAGTTTTGTAGAGGAAAGTATTATTGTATTTGGGTGTGATAGTTTGCCAAAATTATAGTTGATATAAATAGCTAATCATACACAAATAATGAAAAATGTAATAGTGAAACACCTAATGTAAAACTCTAGAAATAAAAATGAACAATACAACATATTTTTAAATTCGAATATGGGAAGGATGATGATTTTAATAGAGGAGGATATATTTGAATGCAAAAAGAGATGTTTTCAGATAGGCTGGAACTTATTTCGGGGTGCTTGCTGTCAGAAGTTCCAAGCAACCATTCCCAATGTGACGGGCAATTTATTTTGATTGTGTTAGATACAAATCAACTGAATAACAAGAAGCAAATTTGCAGGTCCAATAGGGAACCTTCTTTTTAGCAAGCTAGTTAATATTATTCAGTTGTGCTTTCACATCTATTAAGTGACCTTAGAGAATAGCAAATGTCAGGATGAAAAACAACAACAAGGATTGAATATAGCCAGATTATTGGTATAAAGATTCCAATCTCTTCATTAGATGTTTGATTCCTTTTGTGGTTACTGTATTATGACTTTGATCAAATTAATCTGAGGAGGTTCAAATGTATTCCTTCCGAATATAGAATAATTTAAAACGTATTTTGACGAATCTCCATAACTTACAATACATAATTGAGGTTTACAGGATCATTCATGATATATTGTTTATTTTAACCGATCATCAAACCTAGAACTATAAACCATACCGACTGTCAATGGAATTAAACAGTGTAGCAAAATTAGATTCTAAGGTACAAGGCACCTCCAATAATTGGATGGGAGAAAAAATATTATCGTCCGAAAATTTTGCTAGTCATATAACAGACATGAATGATAATGGAGTTCTAGCTGAAGTCAATGGAATATACCACTGCGTTGCCAGCAGTAGCCAAGGAGTTAGGCCCGAGATTAGGCCCTAAAGTTTATCTGAAAATAAATTTTGGTCACTGACACTGATTTATTCTCTATTTGGATTTTTTAATATCCTTGGAAGTGATAGCAAGTGCTAAAAGTGTAGTTTACAATCGGAGACATAATCCTGTGATTTCTGGTCAACTCTGGAGCAGTTGTAGATCTTTTAGCACGTAAATCACAATCTCCATCGTCATTTTACCATAGTTTTACCGTATCTATCTATTATATCTTCTTCAATTGACTTGTCTGAACAGCAGTAACGTTTCTGTCACGCAAGAGTCAAGACATGAATCGTTAAGTAATGCTCACCTCGAGTATTTGTGCATCTGTTTCTGCAAGATCCCTCGCCCTGTGAACTCATCAGTTTCACGAAAGCATTATAATGCTCTCTGACTGCATCTTGAAACTTTCAATACTCGAGCCGCAAATGCTTCGAGCTTCTTGCACCAAGGTTATTGCTGTTGCCATGTCACTTGCAAAAATAATCATAATTTGGAGTATGATAATTACCAATAATTAACTGCAAACACTACAAATAAACTGATCTGACACTCTTAAGATAACACAATACTTCCATAGTCTCCTACGAGGTGACATCATGGAATGATTAAAAAAAAAGAATATTGGGAATAGATGTGGGCGTGGTTATGAAGCATATTGGATCATCGCCATGCTGTCTAAATATTCCTTATGATATTTTTAATTAAATGAACAAAATCAACATATGTTCCTCCTGTTATACTGAGCCACGTTAATTCTCTTTCGAAAATCAGAAAACACTTGCTAAAATTCATCAAAATCGGTTCAAAGATAAAAATTTATCAAGCAACAAAATTTTGGGTGGCATGAATGTTTCGTTTGTTATTTTTGCCATTATGCAAAAAAATGAAATATGTATGCTCCAAGCTGACATTATAAACACCATCATCGCCTTAAATAGCAAAAGACAAGCAGCAGCGGCGATAAATTTAAGCATGTAGTAAAATAACGCGTACCTAATTGTAATAATTTGATACAGAAGCTAAAAAAGGCCATTAATTTTCAATACAATTCAGAAATAAAAACGACTTGAGGATTGCATACAACATTTACGAATCACATTTTTTTCCAAGTTTTTTTTAATTCACATGTCACAAATATAATAGCAATTAAAGTTGCCTTTTGAGAAAAAGGTATGTTCAACTTGGATACATGATGAGTATAAGTTCATGGTGAATTTTCAATTTTCCACTCCAATTGATCACGCTTTGTTTTTATTACAATATTCGATCAAAGAATTCCAGTACCGAAGACTGAAACTCTTACAAAAAAACATATTACTTCACTGGCAATATAAACGTTATAAAAATATAATTTATATTATAATGAAATTCATTTACATACCATTTCTTTTACGTTGTACCTGGTGGATATCAGACCTGTCACAAATTAATTCAGTTGAACCATCATGTTATTTACGAGTACAACGTCAACACACCGTGATGGTAATTTGCAGACAAGTCGACTATAATCTTATTTGTATTAAGTTTAGCTCCAACGCCTCCAACCATCATCAGATGATGCCAGTTTGGTTAGTAAAGCGTTCAAATGTTTTTGTATTAATGGAAAGTACGTCAATGGCCAACACCTTCTTCAAAGTATTCATTTACTTGAAACTCAAATTTTAGCTTCTCAAATAGGGCAAGGTTGCAAGTTTTGTTGTTCCAAATTATCTTGTGCGTAATAGTTAATACCCTGACTGCAATCATTAGTTTGCAGAACTACGCCATAACTATGAACATAACTGTAACTGATACTTCTGGCTACGCTAAATTACTAAAACATGTTTTATATATGTATCACATTTTGCCTTCAAGAAAATATGATAGCTTCACAGAACACCGCAACCAATTCATTTTTTATAATCCTATTATGGAAACTTATGTAAACAAGACTGAATCCATTGCTGCGCGTATTAGTAAGTAGTATAAAGAAAATGTCACGTGCACTAATACAACTATTAGAATACAAATCTACATAATGAAAGTGTGCCCTTCCGATTGTTGACAATATGGTGAACTTCCTTTAAGATTTTTTAAGCTAGGGTGATGGTAGTTTAATACTTTGATTAGTAAGATCATTTGTGCAGAACATAAATTGTAAGGTACCTAAGATACATCCCTGTGGTATACCTACAAATAAATACATCAAAAATATGCTAGAAGACCAATTTAATTAAGAAATATTTGAAATCTTTAATAATAATAATAATAAAGCATCTTTTGCAAAAAAAATAGTTATGATTCTATTTTTTTCTTTGTGAACTTTAGTTGGAATGATTAAGCTCATCATTATGGGTAATGTTTCTAGTTATGTAAGAAACTGTATTGCATCTACCTTACAACAGTTATATTGCACAATACTATTCAGACTTGTGCGTTAATTGAATACTAACTACTATAGCTCTGTGCGTCAAAGCTCATTAAATCGGCACCGAACTAGTTAATAATAATAAACTTCTTATATAAATAATTAATAACAACTTAATTCTTCGACCAGATGTGTGTGTGTTAGTTCTCTGGACGATCGGCCTTCGTTCCCAAGTTCTCTTGTAGATCCCACGCTACAAAACGGTTACTCAGAGAGTCTTTAGCTGTTTTAAGAAGCACAACCCGTCGCGTTCTTCAGATTCACACATAAACAACCGTCCAACTGAACTGTCGTGTAGTAAAGGTAATGCGGCTGTGAAGAATAGCGTTTTAAAATGATATAAACATGTCTAAGTATCTAAAAACGAATTTTTAATTGCAACGAGATTATCGTGTGATTATAATTCTGTGTTTAGAAATTGTTTTAGAGAGCCGAAAGTGCCAGGGTTATGAGTTTTCTCACGGTGCAAGTTTCACAATTAATTTGAATATTCATAATATTAAGCGCGGATAACGAAGACGTCAAAATCGTCTTTGCCTCATTAATAATCAAATTATAAACTGCCTGTATTTTATCAATTTTATAGTTATTATACAGTAAAGGCGAAATCCGTACTAAAAAAAAAGGATATTTTTCATTGCGGAGAACAAAAAGAAACAGAAATTTTAATAAATTAACAAAAATAATGTTCAAAAAGATCTCTAGATTTGATTGAACTTGGATAAAATTATTTTCAAGTTTTTCAATATTTGAAGCATTTCAATCGCATCTGCTAGTGCGTAGTTATCTCCGACCTTGTTATAGCGATAGAATGGGAGGATATGCAGTGCAATATTAGTCCGTATCTCAAAATTATAACTCTCACTACATATATAAAGACGTAATGGTAATGTTTTTTATGTTAAAGGAATTTAAATCAACCCAATAAAAGAATAAAAAAATTGCTGGAAAATAATAAAACAAGAATTTAACTTTACAAAATAAATGTTTATTCTACCTTCTCTAATTATTATTACCTAAATTTTGGTTTATGCTGAAAAAATGATTCTTAAAACAATTATTGCACATTTGAGGGTCACACGTGTGGATACTTTTAAATGCAAAATCACCGTAGCCAGGTTAATTAAACTACAACAACCGTATCATGCTTATTAATTACATTTTTATGATGACACCAAACACCATAAAAATAATTAAACGCATATCTTGTAGCAGTTATTTGCCGACTTGCCGGATACCAAAGCACATAAAGGAAGTCTTTGACAAATAAAGGAGAGCTCAAAAATATCAAAGGTGAGCAAATATTTGTTTCATTCTTTACTTATTTATATTTCAATGTTTGTCTCTTTCAAACAGCACTCCATTAGAGTTGACATACTTTTTAAATTAATTAAGTTACTCGGAAAGATAATTGTAAACCAATAATCATATTGATTAGAGAATGAGCTGTTATCATTGAATTAGTTTCCACTGCTATTCTGTCGTTCATTGGTATTATTGGTATAATTCTAATCTGGACAAGATCTTGGGAAATATTATAATATCTTGGATTTGCTGGATTTTAAATACCATACTAACTGAAATGCTATGGTATTTAACATCTATCATCTATCACACATAACACATACAATAATCAATGAAAGCAACTACAGGTTTACTGCTAATGCTCTAAATCCCGTGAACTACGTAATTTGATAACTGTAAGTAATTATGCCTTGGGAAACTAAATTATACACCCACTATTTCTGGAGCACCTTAACAAATAATTTCAGATGTTAGTTTCATCTCAGGTACCTCAAAAGTGCTGGTTCAATAGATTTACTGTATTGGCAGTGGGTTGGTGTTGGTTTTAACTAGTTTATTCAGTAAAAATACTTTTGGGAGAACTAAGTATTAGACTAAAAAAAACGATTTAATTAAAAAAATCTTTAAAAAATCTTGCCGGTAGACATTTTCCTTTAGGATGCACGAATTCAATAGATTCATAGTATTTGCAGCGTATTTAAAGAGTGTTTAATGAAACTGTTACTAAAAATTCACTTAATCAAGTTATTTTGAAAAGTTAAACGAAAGCTAAAATCCTGACCTGACACGAAATTAATTTAAGATGCTGGAAATTTACAAAATCAAAATTGGTATAAAAATGTATCCAAAAATAGATTAGTTTCTCAAAGCATAATTATTATTACTTCTTTAGCTTTACAGTCTTCAAATTAAACAACATGCATTATTAATACAATACTATAAAAAATTAATATATTTATAAAACACAAAACAGAACATTTGACATGATAATATTAAACTAACATGAAACAGAATGTTTTTATATCTTTTTAAATTGGTAGAATTAATTAAATGTGAAGGTTAATAGGTTGCTCAAAACTCTAAAGACCAACTATATCTGATTCAAAAAAACAACAAGCAAAATGACATTCCATAACGAAGTTAATGCATAAATTCTTAACTGCGTCAACACTTCAAATCTGGTAATATTTTTATGACGGTGATTAGATCCAATAATGTTGATTTACTATGAAAAAATGCTTATGAACTGGCTTGTATGTCATAGAACCAATAAAATTCACCTCAGGAAGAAGCACAAAATCTAAAATTTTGTAATGAAGTTTATTCTATTGTTTGAGTATACTTTATTTCGCAAGCAAGATTTTTATCCTCCAAGTTTGCTCCATTTGTCATAAAATTTGCATAAGAAATACTTAACGTCTTTTACATTGTTTATTTGAACTTCATATTCATTGACAAGTTGTATATACTTCTATTATTCACCTTTAAAACAAGGAGGAAGGTTCTCAATTTTTTAGGAGGTATGCCAACTAATGGCTACAAATTTTATGAAAAGTTTTGCTTGCTATATTTTTTCATTCAACAAATTTTACGTCTTATAGAATAGTTTTCAATGGTCTACAGATGCTGTACGAGCTAAAGCTCGAAAAAATGTTTTTACGGTTTTAAATTTTTAGAGATTGATATATAATTAATCTTTAAATTTTCTACAATATTTATTCGTAACCATTCTCTTTATTTTATTTTTAGTATTCTTGAGTATATTGGTTTTTTATAATAAAAATCAAGTTTTATTTTTACAGCAAAAATTAAATTAAATTTTTTTTTTCCTCGAAACGTTTAATCTTTAAAGTAACTCCTTAACCCAACCACATCGTCACCCATCTCTATTCTTAAACTGTTCCAACTCCAAGGAGTGTGATCCACCTTCTTATGCTGACTTTTTTAAATGTCTCCAAACTGAATACAGAAACGTCCTGATCTTAAAAAAGACTTATTTGTAATCGAAAATGAGACAGAAATATAAAATTTGAATGCCAAATATTAAATAGGGTTATCTATTTGTTGTAGAGAGTTTTTATTCAGGAGACCGATTAAACCTGAGTTAGCATGAAATTTCGTCAGGTCAAGAATTAACTTCCAAATCGACCAAGTTTTACTCTGCAAATGGGAAATAAGAATGTGAACTTTATATTATATTTATTTCATAGCAAAAGTGAACGATCAAATCTCAACAAGTTTCAGGGAGATAAATAAGAGTAGAAACAGTTAAGGTTTGGCAAATCTATACACATCATTTCCAAGGTAGATGCAAAAATTAACTTCCAAGGTAGCAAAAATTCAAAACTGGTCTTATACGAAGACAACTCTACATGTTTGATGATATCAATAGACTTATAGATTACGTCCAATTACTTATATGATTTAACAGAGAAAATAAGTACAAATTATAATGAGGCAATCATTATAATATGTAAGCATCCACTGTACGTTCGAGAAATCCCGTTTTAGTTTTTTGCTTTTTGCTGATGTTAGAATACTACAGTGAATAACTTTATTGTTAAAAGAAATCGCACAAGAGGTCTGCAAAACCAGAGTAACACGTGTTGAACGCCACATGGGCATTCTTTTTTTTTGGTCTCATTATTTTGCGAGCTTAATGATGTTTACAATATTTGAATGCTGAAAAAAAATACCAGATGTTCATTGTAACGTAAAGAATATTTTTATTTAATCCTCCCAAACTGTCATAGATATAATGATAATCCACTTTTAATAGTAGGTACTACATAAATGTTTACAACAAAATTCTCTTGGTGTTAATTATTTATTCCCTTACGTTAATATCCATGCTTGTGGCAATAAATGGGATACCGCATCCCACTCAATTTCCTTGCTGGTAATTCAAATAATCATTTGAATAATTAACGTTGCAGTTATTTTATTGGTTGCTTCTGGCAAACGTCACCTCGTGTTATTTCTAATTATTGTTCAATAAATTTTGAAGAACTATCTTCAACAGGATGCAAGGAGTGTCTAGCAATAAATATATATTGTTTTTATGGGATCGACCTGCTACTAGTTCTACTAGTCAGTCCAGTTCAACAGAAGTCCTCAACATAAGTACAAAATAGGTAAGACACCAGTTAATGATCGTCATTAAATTGGTATACTATTTTAGGTGTTAAGCCACTTCCTTCGTTTAATACAAAATGAAATATGTTTGGGTCTTAAAAATGCTTTGAATTCAATATTTGCATAATCTTGAATGTAGATTAATAAATGGGTTTGGACTTTATTAAAGAAATTTTCTGAACCTAAAAAAAATCAACACAATTGTTAACAAAAATTATGCTTAAGTTTAAGAAAAGTTCATTATGGCGCGACATAATCCTCTGTTAATTTAAGAGCTTCAAGGCATTAGATCGGCCATTAGAAGAATCCAGTCGGTTTATTCTCAGCCTACATTTACTGTTATAATTTGAACCAGTTGTTGAGAACAATCTGTTATATAACTCTATAAAAAAACTTGTAAATGATAATGATTCTTCAAACTGGCATCATAAAAATGTTCATGCTAGCTGATTTTATGTGCGTTGTTACAATATCTAATATGATGTTAATAAATGGACGTTACAGCTTTTAAAACCGGCATTCTGGCGCAAACGTGATTTAATTATAACATAATACTTGGCTGGCTTTTATTATTTTGAAAGTATAGCTATTCAAAGAGTACACCTGATCGATATTTCAGGCCTTGCATGCTTATTTAAACGCTTTATTATTTATTTTACTAAATGAGCCGAAAATTGTAGTCATTAAATGAATATATCGTAAATGAACAGTATTGATAACAGTTTTCTGTTTATTTGCCGGAAACTTGAAAATAAGTAAAATCAAAGCAATGGAAATGGGGAAAAAAATTCTAACGATAAAAGTTGGTTTAGATAAAGATATTTCGCTTAATGACAGTGTTATCAAATACGTAGACTCCCGCAAATCGCACATTTCAAAACCGCGACCAATCGGACGTCAACAAGGACGACCACGAAAAGCGAGAAGATTGCGATGTGTTAAAAACGGGATCCTATAAAGAACTTAATTTCTTTACTGATTTGTCCAATGAAAATAGAAAATTTAGTGGCATAAAGAGAACTTCTTTCTGTGGAAACACAAATTTTACTAAATTAAAGTAAATATTGACATGAAAATATATTCTCCAGAAATTTGAAAACAATACACCCAGATACATT
Organism: Rhagium mordax; assembly: GCA_963680705.1. Lineage (NCBI taxonomy): Eukaryota > Metazoa > Arthropoda > Insecta > Coleoptera > Cerambycidae > Rhagium > Rhagium mordax. The sequence goes on from OY796656.1 coordinate 119,763,281, forward strand.
TCCCAGCTATTATGATATGATAAGTTTCCGGACTGACATATTTTCGAAGGAAATCGTCGTGTCAGACGTGGAAATCTATGAGAACTATTATCAAAAACAGTATAATCTATTATAAAGGGTGACCCATAATGTAGTGACACATTTTGAAGTCTAATAACTTTGCCTCCGAAAAACCTATAGGTAAGTTTTTGGTGTTGTTTGATAGAAAAACTCAAAAAGTTTTTTTGTGTTGCAAACAAATAGAGGGTGTACCAAACTATAAAAATTCAAGTCAAAAAATAACTATGCAAAGTTACATTCTGTATACTACTATTTTTTTGAAGCGTAACCATAGAGATTTATAATTGTTACAATTGTCAAATAGAGTACAAATAGATAAAACATACTGCCGGTTTCGAAAAATGAATCATCGCGCTTTTATTGTTGAAAATCCAGGGTTTACATCAATAATCCGCAAAATATCGACAAATTAAAAGAAAATATTCGAACAGAAATCCGGAATATTTCTCCATTAATGTTGCATAATGCGATGCAAAATATGGTGTCTAGATTAGAAGAATGTTCAAGAAGAGAAGATCATCATCTTTTAGACACAATTTTTAAAAATTAGGCTAGTTATTATTATTATTATGTGAGTTTCCCTTGTTATTAAATTTCCTCAATTCTATATTTTGATTAAAATCGTTTTATACTAAGGTACACCCTGTATTTTTTTGCAACACAAAAAAACTTTTTGAGTTTTTCTATCGAACAACATCAAAAACTTACCTATAGGTTTTTCAGAGGCAAAGTTATTAGACTTCAAAATGTGTCACTACATTATGGGCCACCCTTTACAAATTGATGATTTCATTATTGGATCCGTTCCCTTGAGTACTTTTACATATTACTACAGACCTCTATAAAAAATTTAGCCAAATGCAATGATACAAAGAAGACATTTAAAATCTCAAAATCTAAAATTCAAGAGGATTTAAAGAAAAAATGGACTTACTCATATATATCATACTTGTCTCTTATTCCAAGAGTTACATCAAAAGGAAGGAAAATAAACATACCAATATTAAAAAAATTACTTAAAAACCAAAGAAATCTTAAATTAAGTTATTAATACACAGATCTGATGGAATGTAGACATTAAGATATTGATATTGTACGAGCGAAAGAATATGTACATCTTCTTGTGGACTTCGTTTTTTAATTGGTGACCATAATGAATGAATTTTGGTAAGTTGAAAAATTTTTTAATAATTTGTTTTTAGACGTTTTGAATTTTATGATGTTTAATCCAGTATTCATAATGTATTAAAGAAAGTCCAATGAATTTAATAATAGCATGTTTAGAGATGAAACATCAATATAAATATATCAATTTGGATATATTTATTATTATTATGCTTGTATAAAGCCTAAACAAAGTCATTTATAAAGATATTGAGAAGTTCATACAAGAAAATCCTCGCGTTCTGACCTCATAAATACCTCATGACAATATTTCTTCTCTTTTCTTTCTTCTTCTTTCTCTCTGAAATACAATAATTCGCCAACAGAAGATGGATCTCTGGAACTATGGAAATGCGAGCTTTATCCCATTTCAATTTGACTGATTTATTATCTTTAATTGAAGAAATTACTTCAGAGTCCGAATAGTTGAAATTGAATTAAATTATACATAAAGATCTTCACTTTTATTATTATTGTTATACGAGTAGTAAATCAAATTATTTAGTTGCTGTATTGCCGAAAGAATCATTGTAAGAAACCACTGAATTACTAAATTCTTATTTATGTTTGCTCGTTACGTGGTGGTTATGTGATAGTGGTTAGATGATAGTAGTTATCATTTTACTTTATAACGAACCACAACGATTTTCATTAATTGTTAAAAAAGTATATTGCTAAACTATTATAGAAAATGTGATTTTTGTAAATCTTTACAATACAAAATCGCAGCTGCAATAAAATTTGATTATTAAGGAACTGTTGAGTAAATTGATCTGTTGTTCAGATAAGGATAACGCTTATGGGTGTTTGGGTAAACGGAAAAAAAATAATTTAGAAAATATAAATAGCTGAGATACAAGTACTAATTGGTTATTATTTAGAAAGCTCTTTCAGTTTTCATGGTGGGAATGAATTATATTGCCGCCAGTGCAAAATTCAAAGGAATTATAGAAGACATTTATCAATGATGGCAAACAAATTATTGAAGATGTTTGTTCAACCTTTATAATTGAAATTATAAAATAGAAAATATTTGTATAATTACTTCTAATCAAATTTTATTTTGATTGCTTGATTATTTACAATTTTATTTAGCAAACCATTTTTTCAAAACAAAAAAAAGTGATAGGCAGATTTCAGATTTCATCAAAAATGAGCAGCTTTATAAAAGAAAAGTTCTTATGGTCAGTTGTACAAAAGCGGTTCAGCGAAATTTCAGCTGATTTAGTTCAAAATCCAAGAATGGTAGGGTTGGATTTTGAACCAAGTTTAGCTGAACCACTTTATACAACTGACCCTAAGGATACCATTCTTGCAACAATCGGTATCCTTGGATTTTTAACCAAATCAGCTGAACATTCACTGAACTACTTTTGTACAACTGACCCTTTTTATTAATGAAATTTCAAATCAACTGATCAATTTTCCCAATCATTTTAAATCAAAATGGTTTGCTAATGTTTTTTTTCAAATTTCAATCGCATTTGTTTCCCCCGATACTTCCTCATTTAGTCTTGATAGTTATACCTTAAAGTGCGGCATCGGTCCCAATGTTTCAGTACTAAACTAAGATGCAGCCAACTTATGCTGATTCTTCAGTGGAAACCATATTAGTAACTGTAAGATATATATCTTATTACCTTTTACAAAGCTGAAATTCTCCCGCTGCTAATAAAACGTCATCTGATTATACAGATTGCATACATTTATACGTCTTTCAGCTTCAGCTCAGAGATATCAGCGTGACAACTTTCACAGTTGCGTTAAGTTATCTTTTGGTATTGCTTCTTCAAACTTATAACAGCAAATAAAATGACGCTATGCATTATGCAATGCCAATCCAGGAATATTTTATATATTAATTATCTACTGTTAAAAAACAAAAACATCATGATGCATACATATTCTAGAATCAGATTGATTAATTCATGTGAATTCCAAATCATCATAATTATTAAGATAAAAGTTGGTTCATTCCAGTTCGCTAACTGGAATAAAATTGTTAACAATAACAATACTCTCTACATTATATCGTTAACAATGTACAGTCTAATGAAATTGATATGCAGAATATGAAAATATTAACCGAGAAAAATCTACTGAAACGTACGAATTGACCTAGGCATTAATTACTATGACCATTAACATGACCTAGATAACAAGGAAACAACGACAATTCATATAAATAAACAGTATAATACGCATTTGCGTACTGTAGAAGTGCACACGTTTATACACATTATGTACCCATCTTTATACTTTTATAGGCATTTTTTATATCACTGGATCTATTAAACAAGTTTTGCCTCATTTTAAAACTGCCATCAAATATTCTTGCCCAAAAAATTTAATTTTATTACAATAAGTTGGACATTGTACATTTTGAACATTTATTGCAAAAAGAATGAAGTTTTGAATTGTACTAATAATTGTAATAATTGTAATACAAAACGAAGTTTTGAAAATGAAGATATTCCTAGGATGTGTTTAAAAAAATTATCACTAAATTCCTTTCTAAAAGGCTTATTAATTTTTAGAAAAAAATAGGGTGTCCCATTTATTAAAAATATCGATTACGTCACAGATATGTTGAAATTTGGGTAAAGATAATTATTACAATATTGACCGTTTCCCACATACCTAATACGTTAAATGAGTTTTTCTGATATTATGGAAAATTTAAAAACCTTCCCCATCATGCACCTTGCTGACAACCTGTTATGTAAAATGCTGTTGTAGTAGAAAGGAACGCAATTCCATACAAATATTTACATCATTAAATTGCATTATCTTTTATAATGTATTCCGCAACATAACAAAACAACTCACATGCAAATCTGCGAGTGCATAATATTCTATTCTTGTTGAATTTTAAAGAGCACGTCATTAAGGAAAATTAGATACCATGATGATACTTGACAACGAGATGAGTGTTCGTACTTTTATTTTTTGCCCATCTGAGTTCTTGAGTTCTTGTATAGTTGACGAGATACCTAGTCATTTTATGGCAAGGGTCAATAAACCGCAAGTTGCGTATAAATGTCAGGTGAGATTACCCGCTTGCAAAGTTGATTCATCTGCACAAGAGCTGTTGACCAGTTAGGTTTGTATTCATAGTCCAAGTTAAGCGGCTATAGTGGGGCTTCAGGCAAACGTTTTAGTGAATGGACTTTTTAATTATCAGTTTTCAATGAACTATAAATTATCTCTCAGTTCATTTCAACACTAAATTATCTTTTGAATAATAATTAGTTTTCATCGTAATCTTATACCTGGTTAACAAAAAATATGATATAAAACAACGTTGAAAATAAATTAATATACAATAACTACTGGTAGGTAATATTTTGAAAAAAAAAATGAAGATGGACTAATATAACCGTAATGTTACAAAGTGAGATTTTAATGGATTTTTTTTATAGCTACAGCAGGAAGTAACATAATTATTGCAAGACTCATCACTTGCTGAGGTACTCTTTCCATTGAACACCAAAACATCTAATATCTAACACACAATGAGCATTCGACTATTTTAGTTCAGTTTTAATAATCTAAAGATGCTAAATTGGTTTGCAAAATATTCAATTAGTGTCCATCTGGCTGATTTTAAATACTATAGATGCTTTGACAACAATATATCTTCAAAATATAATGCGATACATATCAGTGTCTTTTAATCAAATGACATCCCACCGCGCCTCACTTTTTTGATAATGGTTAGATACCAATTACCCCGTAGCATTGATTAAGGAATGAATAAGATACGCGACTTCAATGGTAAAGTGCGAGGCCTTTTTTGGCGGCGAGATCTCGGTAAGTTGCAGCATTCCTGTGATTTACGTAGTATGCTTTTGACAAACCTGTGTCGTGTCTGGTTTTATATCATTAATAATCTAGTGGTAATAAAAATTTAATGTCCAGATTAATTTTAGTTTAAAATTATTAACGTAGTATGTTCTCTCTGCCAGCTATTTCTCAACGTTTGTTTGACTTTTAACCGTCACATTATTTTAAACTAAAATCAATCTGAACATTCAATTTTTGTTTTCACTAGATTATAAATTATATAAAACCAGACACGACACAGGTTCATCATAAGCATACCACTACATGAATCACAGGAATGCTCGCAACTTACCGGGATTCTCGCTGCCAAAATTAGCCTCGCACTTTACATTGGAGTCGCGTATCTTATTCATTCCTTAATCAATGCCCGTAGATCAATTATTAGATCTATGGGGATTCACCAGATTAATATCTCTTGTCTCTTTATATTATTTGATTCTGAAGACACGAAATCCTTTTGATCTATTTTCTTCTTCTTTTCAAATGTACCTACATATTTATAATAAATCTCTTAAAGGTTGCACCTGATTATATCCAGAACTACCGTTATGGATGTGGAAGAGGCTTTTACCAAACACGGCCGTTCTTCCAACTTCCAATTAATATACCTGCCATCAGCCAGATAAGCAACTTTGTATTTTTAAAACCGCTTCTGAATTAATATGAATGAAATCATGGTAATATCAAGATTGTGGAAGGACTTATAACAACCCGAGAAGGCAATGCAGTTTTTCAATGTGCTGTCTGGAATGCAATTGTGACCATGTTCATTTTTTGTTCTTATATAATTAAGTTAATGCGTTATTTCTTTATAATTACAGTTAAAGTTTATGTTGTTTTATGCGAAACCGTTTTAGGTAACAACATTCTTTTAATTATTCTCCCATACCTTTACCTGTTTGTTTTTTTTATTGAATGACACATGCCTTTGGAGAATCAATAAAATAAACGACTATTTCTAATTATTACATATAATATATCATGACTTAATAAAGCAGGTAATGAGAGCGAGTGCCAGAAAGAGATACACATTAAAGTAAAAAAATTAGAGATTAGTAAATCTGAATCGTATAGATTTTATACAGCATATTACAGACAAGTAAATCTGCATTACATAATATATAATCAAGTGCTTATTTGCATTGATTCAATAACGTTAATACATTATCAATAAGTCAACGTAAGTTTTATTGGCGCAATGCTAATTTCACGTAATATTTCTACACTTTAATTTATACAGAAATGAAGTTCAAAGAAAGGAAGGTTTACAGATAATGCATGTTAACCTAAGAAGGAAAGAAGGTTTTAAAGTGTAAACTGATAAGTACTTCTTCCCCAATTATTTACGACACTTGTAAAAATGGGGACAATCTAAACATTAAAGGTAATCATAAACGAAAAGAGTAGAAAATAGACAAACAGAACAGAACAGATAGAAAAGTTCAAATACCTGGAAACAATTATATTGAAAGATAGGAAAATATTTAGATAATGAAATCGCAGAAAGAACAGCAAACACTGGAAAATTCTTCAATAGTATAAAAACAATCTTTCTATGAAACAAATACATACCTAAAGAGACAATGGTACAAATAGAAGAAAATGGTCGTTTCCATACTGCTCAGTATTATGGCGAACAACAAAAGCACATAGAAAAAAAATCCAAGTAACAAAAATGAGATTCCTAAGAAAAATCGAAAAAGAAACCCGATTAGATCATATGCGAAATGATACTTACCGACAAAAACTAAACTAGATTTAGGTGGTATTGGGACCAATAATCAAAACAATAAACTGTATTTTTAATAAAATCAAAGTTTCAAAATAATTTATTTCAACTTTAGGGCACTGAAATAATGTTCAATTGTACTATTAAGCAAAAGATATAAAAATAAATATATAAACTTGTAAGAAAAGGAGAGAAACTATTTTTACATTTCTTCTTATTTTTTACGTTTCATTATATCTATTTCTTTCTTTTTCTCAAAATTTCCATATTTCAGTGTCCTGAAAATTAAATAAATTATTTCGAAATGTCAACTATATTAAAAAACAATTTGATTATTGGCTTCAGCTCCATCTAAATCTAAAAAAAAGTTTAAAGGTAATGTCGGCAGAGGAATCGATTTATATACAATGTTATTTTGCTTTGCAACTTTGACTTAAAATATGGAGAGGAACGACAACGTGATACATTTTAACATCAAGTTGCAGTTAAAATTAATAATGGATTTTGTAAAAGTAGTCACGACAAATAAACTGAGTCATAATTTGCAGTTTGAAGTAACTTTCTTAATTATCTATTCTGGGATGGTGCTGCGATCAGGGCTGCAGATGCACTAAACCTGATCAATTTGATCACCTCGATTTGACACGGGAATGAAAGCATACGCATTATCCCAAAAAACATAATTTTTGACTTCTAAAAAGTATTTAAGTGGAAAAGTGACCTGCTAATGAGCTAACGCTAAGCTTAATTGAACTTCATTTAGAGACGCTTCCACTCCTTTTAAATTTTTTAATAACAATACAATACTCATAACCTTTTAGTCTAGATTTTAGTGTAATATAATTTAATATGATTTCATTGTAAATATTTGAGAATACATAAAACTAGACAAAATATAACTATTTGGAGTCCTTTTAAAATTTAAAAACAATGTGTTGCCCACATATCCGAAATTATTTGTAGATATCACGATTTACTAGAATCTTCCCAAAATAAATCAGAACCAACATTTGGGCATATTTCACTTTAGTATCAGATTTGTCGATTTGTGGAATAAAACTTGTATTCCAGTTCTATCAGAAAATTTTACGTTTAATAAAAGTATCATAGTAGTGGAGTTAACATCGTTGCCTAGACGAATGCGACAATTTTGACCATAATGACAATCTTTGAATTAATGCTGTGGAAGTGCAAGTGATGCCCGTGCATTTTCATTGTGTTAGTGTCAGAGTCTATGGCGAAGTATTTTGGTGTTTGGTGTTTGGTCTGATACAGTAAAAGTCATCAAGGCCAATATGAGAGTTTTCTAAGAAAAAGCGCAAATTTGTCCAGTTTGAATGCTACGGGAAATGATGAAACTTCTGTCAATACCGGTATTCATATTGGTACTATTCGTCATCTTGAAATGGGCATAGGAAATCCATTACAACGGTTCATTTGACTTTTGCATACAAGTGAATTGTCATTGCGCCTTTTAATAAAACATTGTGGGCAAATTCCCGTTGTAGAGTTCGACATGTTACTAGCTCCTTGTAATGAGTTCGGGGTTGTTTTGGTTAGAAACGAGCATGCAGTTATATTAATACCATTTTATAGTTAAAAATAATCAAAAAACACCACCTTTCTAAACAGATGGACACGGAAGATTTATACCCTCTATGTATTATTACCTTTTTGCACATAGGAAAGGATTGCTCAAAATATCTTTAGTTTGATTCCACCGTAACGAAAATGCATGGATCCAATGAATTATAGTTAATGCAGGTTATTAATCGAAATACTAATTTCCTAACCGTTTAGTGAAGAAACTGGTAGCCCATCTGGTAACGTACTAGCACAGTGACAAGATATGTGGATTAAAGAGGGAGCAATAGGAACACTGGAGTTCGTATTAGCTGTGTGGCTCTATGTATTTTTTCACTCAACTGATTCACATAAAAAAATTATATATTTTCTAGATATTATCTGGAAGGTTGAATTAAAAAAATCTAATTGTGTGTGATATTTGGCCTCTTAAAACACTTGAGTAGGTATTAAAAACTGAAAAGAAAATATTCCAATGCACGTATTTTCTTTATATCAATGCTCTACTACACCAATTTTAAATTTTCTATTCAGCTTCTGTAAAATCAAAATATCTATGTCCCAATGTTTTAAGAACCTGTTTGCTTTTATATATGCGCTAATTTGCACAGAACAGCTCTAAGCAATTCTAACTTATTTTTTTTACAGGCAGGAACTTGCGATTTCACCGGAAGGCGTAGGAAAGTTTTACAACAAATACGCAGTTTTGTATAATGATATTCTAATAACATATAGGTATAAATGCAGCTTAATATATTTTTTAACCTAGTTGCCTTTTTACGCCGTTTGTTACAATATGAAAATATATTTCTGCTTTTACATATTAATTACTGTATTCAAATTATGTACTACGTAGTACGTAGTTTCCATCGATTAAAAGTCGAAAACTTTAATCGCACCTTTTACGAGAAAAGATACAAAGACTTGGTAATCAATTGCATAAACTTTAAGTAAAATTTTATAATGTTATAGCAACTCTTATCAGAGTTGCTATAACATTATACACAATCATCAATAGCAAAAACTGAAAAGCTTTCGACTTTAAAGTGGGGGAAGTAGAAAATAGCTATTTGTTTAACCAGCGCCTGCGAGGAAACCTCTCGCAGGAGAAATCTACTGCTCTAGCGCAGCTGGACACCCAAGGGAGAAAATTGTATTTTTTTCTCGAGTTATATTTATGACGTTTACTTCAACTGCAATCATTACAAGAAATATTGTATAAACATTACACTAATTCATCAATAACAGCACAGTTATTCATTTTACCTCCCATCGTTTATGGCAATGGGGAACATTTATTACCTACCGTTGACCTTTAACTTATAATATTTAAATCTAGCATACTTAACATAATATATTAATTTTTTACACAGATATTATCAAATACATCTCGAAAATGTTTTTCATTCACACACAGTGTAATAATTAACGTACGTACAAGGACTTGTAGAATACCAGGACATTGACGTCAAGCATGGTAACATTCCCACACCTACAGCCATCCAGAAGAACAGATGTTTATCAGCCAAATAATCGTACACACAAAATACACAAACAAAAACCTCTTCCTAATTTCGCCTTGATTTATATTAGCTCCTAGTGTTAAAATATAATTAGCGAAATTTGCATGCCTTAAGGCTAATTTGCATATTATTTGGCAGTACCAGTTAATATTTTCCTTTATCAAAAAATTAATTTGCATGCCGTATAAAGTCCAATCGCTTCCTTCGGGCTATTAACAGAGCGAAGCTTTATTTATTCGTCTCATCATATAATATGACTTTTACATGACAACTCTACATAAAAACAAACATTTCAGACATGCTTCCGCTTTCTTGTTCCCGAACAAAATACCTTAACATTGAACCGGATATTTTAGCGTTCGACTTAAGCGCATTACCAGGCATTATCACCTATTTAATTTACGTCTAATAATTCCACGTACGTGATGCAGCTATACATATTTGGATTAGATAATATAATTAAGATTAGAATAAAAGACGTACAGCATATTAACAAAGACTAATCTAGGCATTGGTCTTTGTTCAAGCGCTTTTTCTGAGTGTTAAGATAAGTTTTATTAAAAGTAAATATTTACTGCGGCACTGTACTATTTAATAAGATATCATGACGATTCGTAAACACTGAACTTTATTGTTATAGACCAACTGATTGTTTTAATAGTTTAAGGCGTAATTTTTTATTTTTCTCTTATATCTATCTATCGAATTTTGTATACTTATACAAGAAGATTCTGTATCAGTTTGCACCAGATCAGAACAATCTGTAATTCACTTATTTGGTCAAATTGGACCCATGTTGATTTAGAATAACATCATATGGATTACTAAATATTTTTTTAGTCATACAGCTAGACAACAAAGAAAGTAATTGGCATGACCAGAAAGACATATCCACAAACTCACATTTTACTCATAGAGCTGGTTCTTTTCAATAATATTTCCTTACAAATACCACGAATTGAATTTTACAGGTCACAGCACAGAATTTCCAGCCAAATTTTATACTTTCCTTATTCACACAATTGAATGAGTCCCTCGCATCTCTGAAGGAAACTATGGAGGATACATGATTTAAATGACAAGGAAAATGGCTTAGTTTATTGTCAGAAATTGCCACTGCGGGGAAACTTGCATTTTCTTTCGTTCCGGATGCCAAGATATAGCATTAGCTGTGTCAATAAGTCAATCAGTAATCCAGATTACCTGAGTTAGACGATTTAGTCGAATTTGTCGAATTAGAGTTAGTAGAATTAGTTGAATTTTCATACATTACAATTTTATTTTATGATTCTTAAAAACTGTTTCATGTTAGAAAAGGCCCACTACTGCAATAAGGAAGAGAGAGTAATGTCACAATTTATGTGTGGGGGACACTCATTCAGATAAGTAGAAACAATCAATTATCTACTAAGAAGAACTAATAATCTGGAAAAATGAAAACAAGACATAACAGAGAGAATATTGAAAGGGTATAGAGCCTCTACAGCAACAAAATCTTCAAGGATAAAAAATTAAGCAGCAAAACGAAACTAAGAATATATAAGACGCTAGTAAGACCAATAGTAACATAAGTAATGGAAAAAATAACAGTGGCTAACAACGAAAAAGAAAAACTTAAAATATTGGGCGCAAAGAATATTATTTAGTGAAAATGAGTAAAGTCAATTAATAAATGATGAAATAGAAGAGATTCTGGGAAAGAGAAACCATAAGAGCTGTTAAGTCGATGAGAGTCAGCTGGTACGGACACATACACAGAAGAGAGAGAAAGACAACACTACGAATTATGACGGAATGGAACCCAATATAACAGATCCAGGGGTAGACCAGGAAGTAGATAAAAGGAACACGTCGAGAAAAACCTTAAAGATTTGAAGATTCAACTGCAGAGAAAAGAAATAACAAACAGACAGGAATGGAGAAAAATAGTAGGGCAGGCAAACACACACCAGACACTATGAGAGAGAAATAAGGATAATCCAATTTCTGAAAAGAACAGCTATGGAGCAAAATTATTACGTTCTTTCATTTCTGATGCTAAGTTAAGCGGATTTACAGTATTAGCTGTATCAGTAGTTCTTTTATTGATTTCTTCACAAAAACCAAAATGGTGGAACTAGTCTAGTTTAGTCGAATTAGTCGGCCATATTAGTCGAGTAACCAAATTAGTCAAATTTGTCGTGGTAATCAAATTAGTCGAATTAGTCGATTTATTCGAAATGGAGGTAGTAAAATTAGCTGAATTGTTTTGTGTCAGAGTAGATCACCATAGAACAAAATTTACACTGTCAACCCTTGCAGATGCTAATAATTTATTCATATACGTTAACGGATTTACTAGATCAGCAGAATTAGTAGTGATATCATCGATTCCTTCAACGGCATACATTTAAGATGTTGTGTGTGTGGTTGCCCAAAACGCAGTTAACTGAACAATTTTTGGATATATGTGCCTACTATAAATAATTATTATTTCAGTAAGGATTTCACATCCATGCCCTCCAAAATTACCCGCCACGTTCTTTCTATTAGAATAGTGGAGGCACAACCATTTATCCATTTTCATTGTTATTTCATTTTAAAATATATAACCTGATGAATAGGATGTCAATTTATATACAGTGCATATCAATGAAAACTATTCACCTTAAATAACTTTGAATATATTGATTTTTGTAAAAAACGCAAAAACACTTCAAGAAGAAATGATAGGTAAACACAAGAAATAATAGGCGGACACACTTTCTTATGAATACATCTAGGATTAGCTCCACCACTAGAGCCACCCTTACAATTTTTTTAAATGCAACACCCCATATTTTTTTAGTTCATTAGTTTCCCCTCAACGAGCTTATTACAAAAATGTATAAAATGTGGGGACTCTTTCTAAAATCACCTTGCATTTCAATAAGACGGAACACCTCCACATTTTGCTGTAAGACTGTAGCACAACAAATAGTGATTTTTGGGCCTTTGACCACATTGGGCACCATATTGGATTTATTATTTTAAATTTAGAAAATATATGTATGTACTAAAATTACTTATATATGAATGTATACATCCCAACGCAACATTTTAATACAAATTGGACATAATTTTTACTGAATTTCTAAATTTGACAATCAATGAATAACTCACCTTTTTTCCTTATTCCGACCGAAATTTTGAAGCTGCTATTTTGACGATCAAAATTTATGAAGCAAACTATATTCAGCGTACCCAAATCCTGCTACATGAAATTAAGAAAGCTCAAAAGGATTTTTTTAAAGTTTTCGATGAAGCTTTTAAATCAGCTAATTTGTCAACAGAAGATGATATTTGACTTAAAACATTATTAATACAACATCAGATATTAAAACATTAATTATTTGTGAATAAATTAAATCTAACGCATTTCAAAGAAATTCAGCTCCTTTTTTTATACAAGACCCCTAGTCAAGTATAATTTACTACTAACACGGGCATCACCATACACGAAGTATTTGGATCTTAGAATTATATTAAAAGTACAAACATAAACTCGTAATCTCATCCGTTAAAAATGCTAAGTTCTTCTTTTCCCACCCACATAAGTTGATTAACATCCAGTAAGTCCATCACCGCAGGACCCTCATAAATACAATTTTTTTAATAATCCCATTATCCTCCAAATAAAGGTAGGCATCCAATTGAATTGAATATGGACGATCTTGAATCTCTAAATCTTCTTTGAAAGTCTACCTTCAGCATATACCAGACGTAACATTATGCTTATGTATGCAGTACAGTATTTTTAAACGTGACTTGTAAGTAAGTGCATGCGTTTCATTTTTCCAGATGCATATACGTTTCAGTTTATTTTATACCAACGTCTTTTGATACGAATTACAGATTCTATGTGTTATTCAACCGTAATATAATATAACGAAATAAATGGATACGTAGTAGAAGAAAATTTTTGATATATTTATATTACATAGTTAGTTACTGTTTACTGTTTGAAACACCAATTGGAATAATTGGATTATTAAATGATGACCTACGTTTTGCCTGAAAAATATTTTTTTTACTGTTATAATAATTGAATTATTGAAGGTACACAAGAATGATTAGTAAATTTTAATATATATCTGATTGGTATAAACTAGATTGGGCAATAATTCAACTTCTCAGCCAAAGTGCCGATAAAAATATTAGAAACAAATCATGTTTAATCATTTTAATGAACCTACAATAAAAAGGAGTCGTTTGCTAAACATAAAAACAAATAGTACCGCTTTGTTATATAATGGGACTAGAGCAATTCCTTGTGGGACACCAAAGCATTTTTACTACTACAACAATTAAATATAAAGCACTATAGCTACAGAAACTATGAAACTGGTAATGACATCTATTTATATGATGTTATTCGTCCTTATCAAATCTTTATTTTCAGAGTTTAGAAACAAATACGTTAAGGCGATTTTTCTAACAAATTATTAGTTCCAAATCGCAAACATTAAGATAATGTAATGCGTATTATAATATTAATTAGTTATTATCAATTTACAAAAATTCTCATTAACTTTATAAATTGATGTGTGTAGCGACTAAAGTTTTTAAATTATCAATAAACTATGTACTTATAAAAAATTGAAAATGATACGATTCTAAGAACATTTAGATCATCAGTGACTAACAAAAATTTGCAAATAAATAATATTTTTAATGTTTATCGCCATGGCATAAATGGAATATTTGTTTATATTTACATTCGTGGAACCTATTGATTTAAACGCCATTAAATTTGTTTATGGGTACAGCAACACAGAATGTATTGCCTTGTTTATTCTAATTTCTTTAATAATATATTTTATTGGGAAAATAGAAGAAACATTAGTAACCTCATAAGTCATGTTTTATCAATTTTAGTTAAACAAATAAAAACAAAGCCACACGCAAGAATCATCCTAGCGCGTGTTTATTTTTATTGACGAGGTTGTCTGTCGAAGCAATAGTTGAGAGCAACATTAAAATAAAAGAATTCAGCGCGAAGAAGATATAATGTCATCAATCACTAGCATTTATACGATATATTATATTCACTTTTATATAGATAATACAAAATGTCTTTTTAGAGGATTACAAATTTTCAAAAAAAAAATATGTTTTGAAAATGATTCAAATAGGTATTTCACGGACGTTGCGAAACTTAACTGAAACTAGGTATGTTGAAGTTAATTAATGTATTACCAGGTTTTTATTCTTCCTGAAAATGTTATACAAATTTCTTCATCTGCACAATCATTATCTGCTACTATTTCAGGTGTTATGAGATCTTTTTGATTATTCATAATTTTTATAAAAATTGATAGTTTTCGAGGAAAATATCCAAAGTTAGATTTTTTCGATCATTTTAATTTAAAAATAAAAAGGAAAACAAGCAGGCTCTGGTGTCGAGTGTCCTGGGTCAGTATTAAATAAAACTGAAGCAATCAACTAAAGTTTTTACCATGTTCCCTAATGAAACAGAATTTGACGTAAATTACACAGACCTACACATTTGGGTGCCCTGAATCCTTTTATGAGGTTAAGGATCTTTTCCTACGTACATAATTCGATGGGCTGAATCCAAGTTCGACCACCAAAATTGACTATCGTCAGGATTTAACATATCCTAACCTAAGAGTGACAAAATGACCATTTTAGGGTATATTTGGGCTGGTATATTTCAGAAACCAGAGGTAATAGAAAAAGTCTACAGGAATCGGTTAGAACCTTTCCTAACCGATTCCTATAGACTTTTCCTTGGACCTAAGTCCGTGCTCTGATTGAATTCGTATACTCGTATTTTCATTCGAATGAATGGCGTTCGTGACTACAGATTTAGGTTATGGGTCCAGGTCCTTTGCTAGGTTTCATAATCGATTCCTGTAGATTATTTTATGTACAACTGAAATTTGTTTATCAAATTTCTCTATCACTTCTAGTGTCTGAGATATCCAAGTCCAATCATCGGCAGAAATTATTTAAAAAGTAACTTTACTGTTAGAAGAAAAATGTTTTATTTGGTTACTATTTTGAGAGTATACTTTTTTGTTTTTATTTTGTTTTTAAAGGTTTTTTCTTACTTTTTAAATAATTTTTGGTGATGATTGATTGTTTGGACTCTGCTGGTTGCCCACCGCTTTAGTTGTTCTTCTGTTTTGGTCTTCTAACTCACGTGGTCTTCGAGATAAAGCGCCACCTTATTATACCAATAATGGCCTTATTTTACTTTATTATTGGCATTTGAGATATATTGTTATGTAAGGTGATTTTTAGGGAAATAATAATTTTTGATTTTTATTTAGTATTTTTATTTTTGTAATTTGGAGGTAAGTTTCGACTTAAAATATATATTTTATTTCACGTTTAGGTATTAATTTTTATATTTTAATGCATGCTATAGTATTTAGTTCTATAGTTTTGAAGTTTTATTTTTCTTTTTCTAAAGTAGTTGTAAATAGTTTGTTCAAAACAAGTATTTTTTAGTTCTTGTATATAGTTTTTGAATTATCGAGCTCATGGTATACGATCAGTCCGCCACTGGGCAGAATTATTTCAATGTTCTATTAATAAGCGACAGTGCGTATGATTTTATGATAATTTATCGTGAAACTTACTGTAGGTTTGCTATAATTATTCTTTTACCTTTCAGGGCCTTTGGGGGTTCCCTTCTACCATCGAAGAAATATCTTACCTATAAATCTGCTGTCATGCTATTTTTAAATGAAGGTTATATGAAATTTATGTTAGTTTACTTTATTATATTTCTATATCGACTTGGAATTATAGAAATTTTATCAGAATGAATGTCACTCTACTATTTGACAGCTAGATGTCTCTGAGTCTGCTGTATTTTAGATATGCAGCTGAGATGAATTTAAATGCTTTAGTTATTTCAATTAAACATAGATGGCACTCAAAATGTTAGGTTTTATTGCAAATATCAATTGATCAAAAAGAATTAACGTTTCTTAATCTATATCCCTGCGCTAATTAAAACTAATTAAATCTACAACAGATTTAGGACAGTGTCCTTTTGGATATTAACACAAATTAATAAACTTAAGGTTTAAAATTTCAGTTCAGAGTGAGCTCTGCACTTTTGGGTTACCGAGTCGTTTTAATTGCACTTGAATTGGCAGACCTGTTTTAAGTTTTTGACACTTGTGGTCCAGATATGATGGCTGACTGTTCTAGAATTTATTGCACCATTTACTGGATTTGTGTAAACCAAATAGGCCTTGGATGCAATTTTGGATTTCGACCAATCAGGTGGCTGCTCATTAATTAGGATAATTTTTACCTTTATTCCTAAGTTGAAGCTGCTATTCCGTTACTTTTTCGTGTTTGGCCTTGACTCATCATTTGAAAGTCCTGGGAATATAAATTTCCAATTTAAATTATAATTTATTTCAGGAGCGATCTGGACGTGGGTTTGCTTTTTTCACTACCCAATAACAACTAAACTTTTTTTTCGTTTCTAAGGAACATGCAGAAAATTTGCCAAACCAAGGATTTTTTGATTCCCATCTGTCATTATGGTTTGTATTTTTGCCATTTTTAACTTTATTATATAATTTTCCTATGAAATTATGTCATTTTCATATCCCCTGACGAATTTGTGGATACCCATTTGTTGATATTACGTGAGATGAATTTTCGCCCTGCCTTTCACTTCGACGAAACATCACTGAACCTTTCGAATATCACTATACAACACTTCTTAGGATCTAATTTACATTGTGTCTAGTCATTTGACTAGACTGGAGGTTTCACAGGTAAGTCTTACACTATTTAATTATAATTTTAAAAGAAATTTATAGAAATAAAGTCCATCTTTGTTTAACTGTTGTATTGAAAATCGTTCAAACTTTGTTTAAAGCATGTAACTAAACTTTTAAAGAAACATAGTACAATGCATTTACTTTATTTTCGCCTTTAATTTGTTTACGTTTGGATTGTTTTAGCGTAGCTGACCCTTTGTTTACGTGTGGCTCGTTGACCTCTTTCTCATCGACAGGTGTTCTACAGCAGATTTATCAAGATGGTTCTCCGACATGATATCCTTTTTTTAAACTTGTATTTATATATTGAGTATACCATACGTAAGTTTCTCGTTATTTGTTTTATTAAGAGGATTATTTCATTTTACCCTGGTTTGATCTGAGTTTATTTTTAACTTTTTAATTTTATTTATTTACTAGTCGGGTTTTACTTTCTTTTATAGTTTAAAATACATGACAATATGTTCCGATATGTAGAATATTGTAGAAGTCTTATTTTCGTCATTCTAAGATTACCGAAATCAACTACTAGAATACTCAAATAAAAACCCTAAAATTTCTTTACCATAAGTCACTACAGCATTATAATTTTTATGTGATGTAGCTAACTGGATGGACTATCCAAACTTCATACAATACAAATTTATAATAGCCCCAACTCTTTTAGGATAATTAATATTTTCAGTTCGTCAATTTACACTTATTTAGAAGTTTGATAAGCAATAAAACGATTCGATTAATCAGATTAGATATAACCTGTATTTCTGTATAAATGAACACGTCACTGTTTATTGTACGTAGTGATATGCAATTAATGCAAGTCTGTGATAATTATTAAACCTTTAATCTCAATAACTGTAACAACTCGAACTGAAGCAAGTAAATAGTAGTTATTTTTATTTCTTTTCATATTTCCGTCACAAATAGTTGTATAATCACTAGGTAGTACATGTCATTTGCGGCGCAAGTTTTAAAGAATGATTGATTCCTTGTTCCTGAGCCCAATACCCTCATACATAAATTTGCGCGTGCCGAGAGTAGACCACCTACATAGCGTGAAGTGCTGGTGACAAATTATAAAATTGCCAAAATGCCTAAAGTGCATAGTGATGAATCTGTGACTAGTGCAGGACAAAGAAAAAGAAAACAGAAAAAATACAACAAAATAAAATCCAAACTAGCAAGATTGGAAGAAAAAATTAGGACGATGGCCGAATCTGACTCGGACTTGGATCTAGAAAACAGTGGTAAGTTCGCTATTATAGTCTAATACATAATAATTAAATGATAGCTAATTAAAATACCTAAGCAGTAAAATTAAATTCAATACACATAAGTAATTTTACAATCGATTTAGCGACATAGAATATAAAACTTACCTGCATTAGTTAATATAAAAACAGGCTCCTTATTTATAAAGATAAGAAAATTCTTTTCTTTGGTAGTCGCATGATTTACCAAATGTGATAGCAAATACAGCATTGTAGAATATAAACTACACACAAAGAAATACAATAGGTCATGTAAACATTTACATATCAGACCAATTAGTACACATGTACTTAATTATGAAATTTGCACACAGGGTGTACACATGTACATGCCCATATGTGTAGTATAAATGTGCACAAATTTATATGTGTGTATATATAATATATGTATATATGTATATATATATGTATTGTTACATGTTATTAAAAAAAAAAAAAAAAAAAAATATATATATATATTCTAAAAGATTTTTCTGTCTACTTCAGGCAATGAAGAAAACAGAATGCCAATAGTAACGGAAGCCCAAGTGCACCAATCAGCGGACTTCATTTCCGTGTTAGGGGCAGTCCCAAATAAAAATAAACTATGTGACTTTAACATAAACGAAGAACTAGCACTGCGCTGGAGAGGCTTTCTTCAGGAAGGCTTAGATAAAGAGTTACGTAACGAAATCTTAGAAAAATACGGAATTCCGGGAAATTGCCAAAATCTTAAGGCACCTAAACTAAATGACGAAATGGATTCGGGGCTGCAAGAATCTGTATCAAAACAGGATAAATTTCTATCAGCATTGCAGGAACAAATAGGTAAAGGTCTGGTGGCCCTGGGTACACCAATAAATACTTTTTTGGAAAATCCTCACAACTCTTTCCAGGAAGCAGTTCCAGACATAGTTAACGCTGCTAACATATTCTGTGACATACATCATGCTATATCGAAACACAGAAGATATAACATCGGCCCTCACTTAAAACAAGATGTCAGAAAAGCTGTGGAAAAAACACCAATCGACGAATACCTGTTTGGAGTGAATATTCAGGAGAAAATAAAATCTGCAGAAGCATTAAAACAGGCAGGAAATAAAATCACAAAAACGAAATACAAAGGAGGTGGAAAACCTGCATTCAAGTCATACATACCACAGAGAAAACATACATATAAAGAAACCCACAACAGACCACAGCAGAATTTAAACTACAAGCGCCCACACTACAAAGGAAGAGAAAAATTCAACAGACAGGAAAAGGAAGGGGGGAGCCGATATTGGAAATACAACCAGCAGCGCTAGAAGTAAGTCAAAGTCATTACGCAGGAAAATTGTCAAATTTTTACCATAATTGGTTATTAATTACTAAAGATACAAATATTATAAATTGGGTTAAAGGGTTTAAAATTCCTTTTAATGCAATTCCCATACAAACAAATATATGCCAAAATAAATTAAAAGACAAAGAGGCATATGCCCCTGCAATAAAAGAACTAACTTCTTTGGGAGCCATATCAGTATGTGAACATGAAAAAGGCGAGTTTATATCACCATATTTTTTAAGGCCAAAGCCTAATGGAAATTTTAGATTTATTTTAAATTTAAAATATCTTAACGCCTTTATTAGAGTACCTCACTTCAAACTGGAAGATTACAGGTCTGCGATAAAAATAATAAAAAGAAATTGTTTTTTGGCTAAAATTGATTTAAAAGACGCATATTTTGCGTTACCAATTCATAATTCACATAAAAAATACCTAAGATTTACATTTAATGATACATTATATGAGTTTAATGCATTACCATTTGGACTCAACATAGCGCCCTATATATTCACAAAATTAATGAAACCTGTAATTAAACAGCTAAGATCTAGGGGTAATATGTCGTTAATATATTTAGATGATATATTATTGTTGGGTTACACAAAGGAAGAATTAAATAAAAACCTAAATAGCACCCTTAACCTCTTAAAGGACTTGGGATTTACAATTAATGGAGAAAAGTCAGTTCTTACACCATGTCAAGAAATAGAATTCTTAGGGTTTCTATTTAATTCTGTAAAAGAAACTATTAGTTTACCGAGGGAAAAAAGTAAAAAATTACATAACCAAATTTCGGTTATGAAAAATAAAAAACATTGCTCTATAAGAGAATTTGCTTCCTTCATCGGAAAACTAGTGGCCGCTTGCCCTGCTGTTCGATATGGCTGGGTATACATAAAATATTTTGAGCATGAAAAATTTCAGGCACTTAAAATTAATAATCAAAATTACAAAGCAATTATGACAATTTCTGGTCACCTCACAAAGGACTTTAACTGGTGGTTAAATAACATCCACGAATCATTCGAAAGCATATGTCCAACTAAATATTCTCTTGAAATTTTTTCGGATGCATCAACTACAGGCTGGGGAGGTTACTGTAGTGACAAGAGCAGCCGTGGGTTTTGGAATACTGGCGAAGCAAAGCAACACATAAATTACCTAGAATTACTAGCAGCTTACTATTCGCTCTTAACTTTTGCAAAAACATATTCGAATTGTTACATTTTATTGAGAATAGACAACACCACTGCCATTGCTTGCATAAATCGCATGGGGAGTGTTCAGTATAAACAATTAAATGAAATTAGCAGAAAAATCTGGCAGTGGTGTGAGAAACATCAAATATTTATTTTTGCTACTTACATAAAATCCAGTAAGAACGTAATTGCAGATGCAGAATCCCGGGCATTACCGTATGAAACAGAATACGAATTATCAGACTTTGCTTTCAATAAAATAATAAAAAAATTTGATAAACCAGAAATCGACTTATTTGCCACATATCAAAATAAAAAATGTGAACCCTATATTTCATGGTACCCAGACCCAGGTTCAATTACTATAGACGCCTTTACTATCTCTTGGTCCAAACTTTATTTCTACGCGTTCCCTCCTTTTTCTTTGATAAATAAAACATTACAAAAAATCCTACATGAAAAAGCTACAGGTATTTTGATTATTCCAGATTGGCCCAACCAACCGTGGTACCCAGTCATAAAAAAATATACGATTGACAAGATCGTATTTAAACCACATAAATACTTACTCATGTCTCCTTCCAGAGAAAGTCACCCCCTGCATCACAAGCTTACCCTGGTGGCGATCAAATTATCAGGGAGGCATTCAAAAGGAACCACCACTTAGATTCGGAGGAGGCTATAGATATTCTCATGTCATCTCTATCGAAGGAAACACGAAAACAGTATGGCACATGTTATAAAAAATGGTGGGAGTTTTGCTTAAGTAACAATATTAATTTCCTTAACAAGAACTTAAACAATGTCATAAAATTTCTAACAACATTATTGCAATCGGGATTGGGCTATACATCTCTAAACTCTCATAGATCGGCTTTAAATCTGATTTTCTTATTTTCAGGGGATGATGGAAAGGTTTTAAAAAGGTTTTTAAAAGGTATTTTTAATATTAAACCATCAAAACCTAGGTATACAGAAACATGGGATACGTCGATTGTGTTAAACTACTTAGAAAAAAAATACCCTTTAGAAACCCTAACACTAGAGGCTCTAACCTTGAAGTTAACAACACTCATGGCACTCACCAGTGCACATAGAGTTCAGACCCTAGCAAAAATTTCGCTGAACAATATCGAGATAAACGATAGTGGAATAAAAATTAAAATCACTGAAAAACTTAAAACATCAGGGCCAAATCGGGCCCAACCAATTTTATACTTTCCATTTTTCAAAGAAAAGCCTTCTCTTTGTGTAGCAACTACATTAATTTATTACTTAAACAAAACTCGTCATATTAGGTTGCAAACAGACACCCCATTACTTTTAACTTTCAAAAAACCCTATCATCCTGCAACCACCCAATCAATTAGTCGCTGGATAAAAAAGACTATGAAATCCAGTGGCGTGGATACAAATATATATAAAGGGCATAGTACAAGACACGCAGCCACATCGGCGGCTGCTAGAGCGGGTGTCAACATTAACACAATTAAAAACACCGCTGGCTGGACACAAAAGTCAGACATGTTTAACAAATTTTATAATAAACCCTTATCCAACAATAAAAATATATTTGCGCTAGCCATACTGAATCCTGAACAGGAATAAGGAAATTATTAAGTAATTGCTTAATCATATAATTTTAGACCCTTTGAAACTAATTAATGTATAAAGTTAGTTTAATTTTAGTATAAGTATTTTGAATTATCAAATTGATATAATTATAAATAATCATTCCTTTTGTTATAGTATTAAAAATACTAATTAATATTTAATAAATTTAATTTCTTGTTGAATAGATCGCAGTTGTTTCTTTAAACATCTACCTAGTGATTATACAACTATTTGTGACGGAAATATGAAAAGAAATTAATAAATTAATCGACTTACCTGTAAGGAAGATCAATTTGAATTTCTTGAATATTTCCGTCACAAATAGTTGTAACCCACCCTCCACCAAACATGCCCGAGCGATCTATGTACAAATTTATGTATGAGGGTATTGGGCTCAGGAACAAGGAATCAATCATTCTTTAAAACTTGCGCCGCAAATGACATGTACTACCTAGTGATTATACAACTATTTGTGACGGAAATATTCAAGAAATTCAAATTGATCTTCCTTACAGGTAAGTCGATTAATTTATTAATTTTACTGTCTTAATTGTTTCGAAGAGATGCTTCATCTATTGTTTAATGAAAAAGTGTGGACTCATCCCTTTCTTTGCTTTGACAACAAAAAAGCTAAGAAATTATTTGGCCAGACATGTTGCCATCCAATTCCTATGTTCACGTCTCTGTGGTCGCTACTGTATGAATGATCATAACTGATAATTCAAGTTCATCCAAATAGACTAATTGCATTCAGAATTAATGAATTGTTATCTGTGGAGCACATCGTATTCAGATGTTATTAACCCCTCGCGCCAGACTCCAAATTTAATTGTTGCTTTTGTCGGCGTTAAACCAAACCACAGGACAACTAATTAAGAGTATTCGAATTTTTACCTAATTCGCAGCTTCAAAGCTGCTGTGTGCACATAACCCAAAATTTTCTAATTATTCGTTTAATTTAAAACCACGTATTTTAATAAATTACTGTAGATTTGCCGTCGGTTTATTCTAGGGAATAATAAACCTGTCGACAGAGAAACTAATTAGTGTTTTATTTTCAAACTATATAATTAGAAAGGATGAATATGTAATCGTTTCAGATACGATTTATAAATTTGTATTAATAAAATATAATTATGAACAGGCAAAGTGAATATTTACCATGACAATTACAAGATGTGTGAATATATTATTCATGACACGATTTATTATAACTGATATATTTAAAGAAGCTGAGAGTAATTATTTTACCTACTCGATAGCACCATAATATGCTAGAGCGCCTTGTGTCTAGTTACACTTGACCACATTGTCTATTTAGAATTGGGTTCGATCTCTTTGTCCGACATTGGCAATATCGGTGGGTAATGGGTGTGTTATGAAATGTGTAACCTGTGTAATAAAATAAATTCTAAATTTAAAGTTGCAGTTTTTGCCATCCTATCTTGCTTCCGAAAAAACTTACCACTCGATAAATGACAGTCGTAAATGAAGAACCGTCAGTAAAAAAACCAGTTGTGGTACAGGTGTCAAGTTGATTTCGTTACCTTTCATTCCTATATGCAATGACAGGAAATGTAATTTCTTTATCTAATAAAGCCAGAACACGACTAACTTTATGTAATGAATATTTATCTAATCATAAAGGGTGGATAAGTTCGAAATTTCTAATAGTTCCTTCAATCGTATCAATGATTTGATTTGCACCAATTAACTGGAAGTATTGACGAAGATTCGTGAAACTAGTCTAGAGTGGACTATTTCAGTAAGAATAATCAGAGGTCTCTTTCAAAGGATTAATTGAAGAGCAAATTAAAGAAAATCCAAAGTCTAGAAGGGTTTTAAGAGTAATTGCCCACATTACTACAGACCCATTATAATAGGTACAGAATCATAGAATCTGGCTTTTACCGCAATATTGGATTGGTTTAATAAATAATAATC
The DNA here is from genome assembly GCA_963680705.1 of Rhagium mordax. Classification (NCBI taxonomy): domain Eukaryota; kingdom Metazoa; phylum Arthropoda; class Insecta; order Coleoptera; family Cerambycidae; genus Rhagium; species Rhagium mordax. The sequence continues at coordinate 119,788,323 of OY796656.1, forward strand.
AACATCAGAAGGAGAATAGATCAGAAAGAATGCACCGTGCAGTATAATTTGCTTTTACTGGAGAACTTTTCCTACCACGTACAAACAGCCATGTTTAAGAGTCACCAAACAGCACTCATACATACCTATAGGTTCCAAAGATTATGGTCCACATCTACAAACTCAAGTAAAAATATTTTAGTAGAAAATGTACTTTCAAAATAGTTTAAAAATTAGTCGAAATTTGGCTTTACAAACAATATCATGTAACAATTAAGAAGAAATAAATATTATTCATAATTTTTTCAATTTGTAAAAAAATGTTGGAGTACAGGATGAAATAATTGTTATATTTACATTTGGCAAAAAAATTATTATTGGTAATCCTTTTTTCTTTGTAATTTAATATCAGTAATAATTATGAATAAGCAAATATTTATTAATAGAGATTAATGTTATCAAAAGAAAAATTGTCGAGACACGATAATTTTTTACATTGGGAATTTTCTGGCGATGATTTATAATAGGAAAGTAACGAATTAGAACTAATGATAAACATTCAATTTACTGTTTTTTTTTCTACATAATTGTTACACTCTTCTTTGTTTTTTTGGAAATAATTTTAGCTTTAATTTAATTTAAGTACCTATCTACAAATAAAATAAAAATAAGACTACGTAATCTGCCGATGATGCCAACTTGGTTTAAAAGCATATGCCTTACCTTTCTGTAGTGTGAACCATTTTTTAAAAAAATCTACTTCAGTGTCAGTATCACTGCAAAGGACGCCATTTTCTCCAGGACTATTTTTTGGTTAAAATCATTTATAAGTTGTTTTGTATTTTTTTAAACAACACGATCCAATTGTTCTATTCTTGAATTATCATGCTTAAAAGAAACGTGACAGATGGACTGGACGGATATTTATAAAAAAAAGTGCTGTTCAGTTTTGAAAATCTTCTGGCAAACTAGAGTATACTCTTCGGTTAATTGTACCAAATACATTATTTTTTTTAGTTATTCATAACCAGCCTCAATATTTTCTGGTAATCTTGAGGCTTTGTAGTATTAACATAATTAATTAAATTAAGTTATTTACATATTTATTAACCTCCACGGTCAGTGCTTGTTTGACATTGAGTGGCATTGAATAATTTCAAATAGCTAAACCATAATTAATTGGTTTATATTTTCTTCTTAAAATTGATTGAAGTAATTTGGCAATAATAATTCGGATAGCAAAAATGAAACTGTTTCCCAACTATAGGTTTTGCTTTTGATTTGCAACTTTTTATTTTCACAAGTTGAATTGTTGATGAACTACTATTTAATTTGGAAGGGAGTTTTATGGATTAATTAATTAATTAGTTGTTCACTAAGTTTAACACTTTTCGATTTGGAATATGCTTTTAAAACTCGATCACTCAATATTTAAAAACGCAAGCAATACAATGAGAACTTGCCAAAATAACTCTTAATGAGTTGGAGAATATTTTCGAAATATGGAACGAAATGTGAATGGTATATTTAGCAGCTGAGGGGTATCATTTTAAGGAGTAGTTAAATATTTTAATATGTCTTGGTTAGGTCTCTTGCTTGGTTATTATTGTAAGTACAGTAAAGAACATAATATTTTTTCTATTCGTGTAATACATACATTGGTCAATAGTGTCAGATATTTTAGTAACTTGTTTTGATAGATAACAAAATTTGTATCTATAATTTTAAAAGTAAATCTATAAAATTAATTAAACGCATTATAATGTGTATATAAAAAAAATATAGATAGGTTTCTGAATTCACGAGTTTTAGGATTGAGGCAGTTAATTCCATACAGTACCTTCACTTACCATCATTATATTCGATATAGCTTTAAAATTGTCTGTTATAATTACATATATTTTTATTAAAAAGAAGAAAACTTAAAACCAAAATGATTATTAGCTTAATCTATTTCACCTTATTTGCCCTCAGATTTAATATATTACTATCGTATATCGTTGATGACAATTAAAGGTTTGTTGAATTTGATCTTCATTTACAAAATGCATAATAAATTAACCTAGACTAGGAATTTACCTATGTAGATATGGTTGCCTCACATGATTAACAATCATTTATGAAGGCACTGCATCTTTATCCTTTTCACTGGACTTTTAAAAGTGTATTTAAAAATCTTTACTTTTATTTTGTATAAATCTATATGAACCTATATTCCTTTATTAAATTATCCGGACCTTCATTTATCTAATCACTTGTAAAAGTAAAAACAAAATGCGTATCTTATCGCTATTTACTCTCACCTAATCAATACCTTATTTATTTGCTCTATTAATTAAAAACTGCCTTGATCTTGTTTAACCTCTAGTCTGTCTTTCTATAATTCAATTTTTCCACAAACTAAACCTAAGCCGTTTTTTTAATCAGCCTCTTTATAAGGGCATCATGCACCGACTGCAACAGAGAGGTCAACGCTGGCCCCTATGATCATTTTCTTGGAAGAGAAACAATTCGATATAAAGCTATTTGTTATAATATCGGTAGTGTCCACGATGGTGGTCAAATTAGGAGAGCTACACCGTATAAAGTACGCGGTGACACGAGTAATAATCGCCCGTAATTGTTTGACAATGCCAGCAGACTAGTCTATTCTACGGTTCCCACGCTTCTTCTCAAGACATCTGTTATACACTACAAGTGGTTCTTCGACACATGCATAATTTCCAGATACTCATAAGAAATATGAATCTAAAAAGAAGACAATTTTACCCAGACGCACCTCACGTTTGGAATGTTTCGGTTTTTTTGTTTGGTGTTTTAGAAATAAATTTTCGGTTTTTAAGATAAATCTGGCATATTTATGAATTGTTTAGAATCACAGTGGAGCACTAGCTGCGACCACATTTGGCAATTTTACCATGAGTAATGTGTTATGAAATCATCCGACGATTATTGAAATAACTTTATGTTTATGTTAGTTAAAATTGTACAACACACAGATAGTAATTCTGAAAAATTAAATAATGTTATAATATCTTTTTAATTTAATAGTTTCTAAGGAAGCACAAAAAATGGATGACCATTTCCAATAATTTAAACTTTCAAATTTGCGTCTTTGAAAAAATCTTTCTACCAAAAGGTAGCCCGGCAACTGGTAGAAAGAAAAATTTTTCAAGGATCAAATTAGAAGTTGTAGACTAAACTTGTGTTTTTAAGTGGAACACCCTCTATATTTTCGCTTTCTCTTCTTTCTAATTCCAAACATAATATATAAATATTGATCTTTGATATTTTTTGAGTTATTATAACCACCCATCCTCGACATCAAGAATAAACAATGATAAAGCAGGCCATGGCAAAACAATTTTATTTTCAATTTTGACATTTGAAGTATGTATTTTATTGCATTAATTATTGTTGAGTAAATAGTCACGTTATAAGAAAATGGTAAAATAATATTGTTTTTGCATTGCCTGCTCTATCATTATAACTGTTCTTGATGTCGAAGATGGGTGGGTATAATAAATCAAAAACTATCAAAGATAAAGCCATCAATATATTTTATATATAGATATTTGGTATCAGAAAGAAGAGATGCGTCAAAAAAACGAAAATATACAGGGTGTTCTATTTAAAAAAAAAGTTTAGTCTATAACATCTATCTCAGATGTTCAATTATTGTTTTCTGAGTACATATTTGAAATCTTCAGAAGAAGAAAAATTTTATTAACAAAACTTTTTTCTTGAATTAAAAACAAAGGAGTTAAGGGTGGTTCAATATACCTATACATGAACACCCTGCATATCTTGAGGGTATCGTTTTTTGGATTAGTAGATGCAATGAATACATTTTATTGACATTAAATATTTTTTAATTTCAATATCTTACATTTTTGCTTTGGATGCTAAAATCCTGTTTTTAATTCAATATTTTATAATATATCTAAGAAAAGTACCTAGTTTTTCATGGATTCGGCAATAATTGTGTTTCAAAGTGGGTTTCAATGACTGTTATGTCCAACAGATATTATATTTTTGTATGTTCAAAAGTAAAATATCAACAACGAATTAGAAGAGTAAATTAACACAACATAATATTTTAGTATTGGAAGGGGCAATTTTTTTTGAATGGGTGAATGGGTGAATCAATAGGTGTGTAGTTAGCGATATCAAATTCTGAAGAAGTTTATGCTAAATAAACGAAACGTAGAGAAGGCAATATTTTTCTTCCTTGGCTCTATTCTGAGAATTTTTAACAAAATAAATTTGAACGTTCAAATTTAATTTTTTAACTAATGTGGGCGTGAAAGATTCAGTATATTTAGAATGAACACACATAAAGACCTAAAAAATTGAAGGAATCCTGCAACTAATATCAAGTACAGATACAGAGAAGAAATTTTTTATAATCTGATTAAAATATAAACATAAACATAATCTGATGTGTGGATTCCTAAGTTAATCGCATATTTAAATTTAAAAATTATTTTCTATTTCCTGACGTTTCGAATTATTTATTAACCATCTTCAGAGACTTTTTTAAAAGCGGAGACTTATTTTAGAAAAGGGCACTAAGCGCTAAAATAGTTTAGCCTTCAGTTATTTAAGGTTCTCTGCATAATGAGTCATAATAACGTAATTTAACACACAAACTGTAAGTATGTAATGTAATGTAAACCATTTTAAACAGTTTTTAAAATAAGTTTTCTTTTTAAAATAGTTTCTGAAGATAAATAAACCGAAACATAACACATAATATATTTTTTTAATTTAATTACACGTCCAGGAATTCTAGAAATCTACACATCAAATTAATTATTGAAATCAACAGGCAAGAAAAAGAAAATCACTATAAATTGAAACTTTATCCCCTGAAAAAGTTCTCGCTGAACAAACGAACCGCAGGCAAAGTGACATTTCCATGTGTTTGGTTTTGTTCCGAAAACAGTTTTCAGTTAAAAACAATTATTTTAAAGATGCAATTTTAAAATTTCAAATATTTTTCGATGTAAATATATGAAACTTTGGGAGGAAACAGTTTTTGAATGGAAAAATAAAACATTTCAAGAATTCTGCGATTTATATACTTATCTCATGTGAAAAACAGAAATAATTTTCTCGCAAAATCTGCAAATCGAAGAGTTAAAAAAAACACGAGATTTGAGAAGTCGATATTAGGAAACAATTTTTGAATGAATGAATACAAAATTTAAAATGAAATAAAACTGTAAAGCAGAAGAAATTTTCTTCTATAATCAGTCTGTAATTAGCGCTATAAAACTATGAATAAGTTTCGAAACAGTTTTTTGTATATAAAAAGAAATTTGTGTTTAAAACTTTGTATTCGATTATTTTAGTGCATTTTAGCTAAAGAAATCTTGTGTATGTAATTTATCTCAAAATCTTAGACAAATAATAACCTAATTAGATTTAGATAGATAGAAAAAACGGGAGCAAACTACAGCCAGCTCTGATTTAATAAATTTTAAACTTGTATTTTAATTTAACTAAAATCCGCTTAAATCAAATAGACACTATCAGAACTTAAATTATTTTTTTTTTAATTAATTTCTCGTTGCTTCAATAAATTTTAATATTAAGTATGTTGAATATGTAAGGTTATTGGCCACATAAATGAAAATTATTTTTTGTTTTCTGACACAAATTTTTGTTTTGGTAAAATAGTCACTGAAGATGGTTGAATAAACGTACACTTCGAAATATTTTTTTTATTTATATGATCCAGAATTCTAAGAATCTACAGACCAAGTTAGTTAAATACTAAATAGTATAATAGAAACAAATTGCTTAAACAAAAGTTGGAGCCATTTTATTATAAATAAACAGGAATAAATTAAATCTTAAGACAAGAAACTGATAATAAGTGTCCCTAGTGTCTCTACATAGTTAATATTTATGTGTTTTGATTTAAAACCTTTAATTAAAATTACAAAAGGTTTGTTATTGCTTTAACACAATACCGAACATCCGAACATAACACTAAACATCGGGTTAGAATCTGTGACTTGATATGAATCAACAAGAGTTTTACACAAAGAAATGCAAACACACCCTGCCAATCGTCAGCACGAAAATATCAGCATGTTTCCCATAGGCATATCTCAATAATTATTACCATAGATCACATCTGTGATCTGTAACCTATATCCGTTGTAAATACTAGTTGCACCAGCCGGAAACAGAAGTCCAAAAGGAAGTAAAACACTCTATGCTTACGACAGAAGTTAATTCTTTATTTCGCATCGAATAAAAAACAATGCAATCGGCATTAATTGCAATAATAGTTAAAATTAATTATTCAAATACCTTCAGCTGAATGCAGTTAATTATTGCGATCAATTAATTATATTATACCTAGTTAAATTAACTTATTAATAACGAGTTCTTATTCAAAACACCTCACCTAGTATATTAAAGTTAATGGTATTTATTAACTTTTGCATTCCCAGTGAAGATATATTATATCCTTTATATGTGTAAATTAAAACTGTTAAAACCTTTACACTCTTTATATTCAATATTGCAACAAACGCAGTTTTTTGCGTATAATAAATAACAGAATTTATAACATTTTAAATTTTAAATTTCACCATCGCTATCGTTTCTAAAATGTATAGATTTTTTCGTTTTTCCCATTATAAATTATATAATTTCAAAAACAATAAATTTATAAGTTTCGACAACCTAACTAGTTTTATGCAATTTTACACAATATAAAAATTAATAAGTATTATGATTTATTATCGTTTTTTATTGGACATATTTGTAAAAAAAACAAATATGCACATTATGTAAATTTAATCAAGTACAAAAGAATTTAAATAACAAGATAGGCAAACTAAACAACGCCGCGCTATAAAACTATATATAGCAATTTATTTAAAAATTAATAATTTTGCATATAAAGCAATTCTAGGCCAAGCCCAAACATGACAATTCTTATTTGGAATTCTTATGTTAATGAAGAATAAAATATGGCCTTATACAGTCTGTTAATCGTTCATGTAGTAACAATACCGTGGATTTTTACATTGTACCAAGTCTACTGGGTCATAGAGCCAACAAGGGTCAGGAGTCAATTGCCTTCAGTATGCGTTGGTCCCATGCATTACTTGACATTGCAGCAGATGACATGGAAATAATTACGTCACATTAATTAGGATTTCAAGAATAAAATGACATTGCTAACGATTGTTAAGTTCCACAAATCAAGTCACTAATTGAAATCAAAATAATTTGATGACTAAGTTTTCTTGTTATCATAGAACAAAAATCATGTTGGGCCTAATTAAGCACAAAGTCAAAATCATAAAATTGTTCTATTATGCAAAATTGCACATAGAAATATGTCGAAAGAATACACCAATGACCATGCAATACGGAATATACTAAAGAAGGAATACCTTGGTCGCTTCTGAAATTATTTTTTTACATAGGCAAACAAGTGACAGTATTTGCTGAAAAAAGGCCACTCAAACTGAATAGGACTACTAGTTTCGCATGGCGGCTTCTTAGAAAGCAGAGAGTAAGGTTGATCTAAACCTCATTTTTCAAACCCTAAAATTTTAAAGAGGAAAGAATCTCTTTGGAAATATATTTACATCCAATAAGACTAAATGGACTGTTAGTACAGAATCTTTATGACTGTGAATTACGTGACCAAAAATTGACAACCACACATTTTGTTTTATCTACATATATGTAACACCATTGAATATGGTATAATCCTGTAGTTACGTGGTTTACAATCATTTATTAAGACCCTTTACTTCCAAGTCATACAAATATTCAAAAGAAATTGTATCTTCCCAGCTCTACTTCATCAGGAAATCGAAGAGACGTACACTAGATCGAACTAGCTATAATTTGGGTTATATTCCTCAAGTTTGAAGGCGAGTAACAGTGAGTTTTATTTCAAAGGCAGAAGATCGCACAAACAACTGGTATAAAATAAATATTATCGTCAAAACAGTTGATCAACACTTAAGATATAAAAATCTTCTCTTTTCAAAACTAAACTTCTACAAATTTAATGTCCAAGGCTATGTGATTATCTATTAGATTAGAAGATGGTGTCAAGGCTGATGCAAATTATTCTCAATCCCGTTAAAAACTAATTCTTGGAGGAAGGCCTGGAAGTCAGTTTTATCAGAAGAGTCTCGGTAATATACGCAAAAAGATTAAGGCTTCTAGTAGCAGTTCTACCGCTAAATGGTGCACTAATTATTGACATATCAGATAAAGGCAAAATTTTGTGTATCAAAAACTATCTTGGAGTACAAAATTTGTATAATATAAGGAAAACCAAAAGAACAGCGGTTCGGTGGATATATCGCAGGCTCTTTGATAAAACTTAAGGATTTCAACAAAAAATGGGTCTACTGGGTATATTTGGCGGTCGTGGGATCTATTATCACTTATATATCCAAGCTATTATGGCAAACAAGAACAAAATAGAAAACGACATAGAACAAGTTGCTAAAATTGTCATATTTAACGGGCTTTGTAACCAGAGGAAAGAAATGATTCGATTTTTAATGCTCAAACACTCAAATCAAAAGATATGGTTGATCTTTTTACTGTTCTTAATGAAGAGTTAGATTTAATAACCAAAACGATTCGATTTTGGGTGGAGGAATACATATAAGAATTTAAAATGGGCACAGAGGTATGTGGCACAAAATATACACTTATGTTACTTTTGAACCTGAAATACCCTAGGAATGTGTACAAACCGTAAATCTGCTGGTAGAAAACAGCAAGGTTACCTTGATGTGGGTGCCAGGTCACGTAGGAACAGAGAAAAATGGAAAGAAACAAAAATTTTCTTCTTGGAGAACAAAGACAAGAAGAAAATAGTTAAAGAGCTAACAGAAAAAGTGCAAAGCTGAAATGTTAGACTACAAATGATACTGAGGAACACTGGAACACACTTGTTTATGCAAAGTTGGAACCCGTCAAAGACTACATACAATACATAGTTAGCCCTGTGGCCAAGTGCATTTCACCTTTACAAAAAGTCATGTAGTTTTGGATTTTGGATATGTACCTAGGCCCTTATTAAAAATTCATATTTTCTAATTTGGCACACCTGTGCGCACGTCAGTACGACCACTTTTGTGTCACTTTTTTTATGGTCTTTCTCGATAACTCTTCACTAATGCGTCCTACAAAAAAATTGTTCTATCATTCTCTGTAGAGCACAAAATTTGCTACAATTTTCTTCAGTAACATCTTTTTCCAAACATCCTAGTTGCCGAGATAGAGAGCCTTAAAAGTAAAACAGTTTTTCAAAAGTTATAAAAAACTGAAAGAAACATATTTCTAAACAATTTATTCAACAGACGTTTGGCAATGACTGCTTACTTTATAGTTTTTCACTACGAGTTAATAGTATAGGGAAGCAAGAAGAAAAGAGGCAAGGAGAGGTTTTGTCATCATTATTGAAGGAATGTCACACAGGTTGAAGAATTGGTAAAGGGTGTGACAGGTTCCAGGAGCTGCCATGGTCTCCTCACCATCCTGGCTCTCAGGCGTTGCTAATGCAGGTGATTTATCAGCAGATTTAATGATTTTGGAGCTGAAAAGTGACTTGGGGATTATTTTTTAAAACTTGTTTGAATCTGGTAGTTCTCATGAGTTAGTTATAATAATACCAAAATCGGAATTCACAGTGGAGGATTTTAGAATATCATCGATTTCGATGGGGTAGATAAGCCAGGTGGCAACCTGGCCGAGTAGTTCAGATGTTACTCGTAGCAAATCTTATGCTCTTCAAAGAATGATTTTTTTTTGTAGGACGCATTGGTAAAGAGTTATATTTTTAATAAGGGCCTAGGTACATAAAACATATCCAAAATCCAAAACTACATGCCCTTTTGTAAGGTAACCCCCCCTTTTCATGATCTGGCCACTGGGCTAACTTAGAAGAAGAAGTTTTAAAAAACATTGATAAGTGAGAAAGAATAAGATGGTCTCCAGTGCGATCCTTTCTTTAAAAGTCCTAAATTGAATGTGCCCGTATAAAGCAAAGAGATCTTCCTTCGTGGTGAAGAGAAGCACTTTGCAATTATCTAACCACTACTCTAATTAATCTATATAGGTTTAGGCAATATTTTTGATACACCTAACAATTCACAGTTAATATATTATCTCTCTTATACAGGGTGTTTCATTTTAAAATGTCGTCCTTTAAGGAGGTGATAGAGCATCGAAAAATAAGTCGACCTGCCCAAAAAACCTATATCAAAAATGCATAATAACGAAGTTACAGGCCTTCAAAGTTGGAATAAAAAAATCGTTTTTTTGTCATAACTTCTAGACCATACGACAGATTTTAACCAAATTTTGCACAGGCAGTAGTGAACTACATACCTACAATCCTATAAGAATAACTCATGTCAAAAATCACCAGTGGCGTAGATACTGGGGTGACGCCCTCTATTTCTCACCCTATTTCCCACGCCACTGGATATATTTTTTTTGGGCAGGTCGACTTATTTTTCGATGCTCTATCACCTCCTTAAAGGACGACATTTAAAAATGAAACACCCTGTATAAGAATGACTAATCTCTTGTTTACAGCTTTCTTCACATCTTTAAAATGTATGTTAAAAATAGGTTCTTGAGGTCTGTACGCCAAATATGATTACTGGGAATAACATATTTCTGGAAGAATCTACTATTTACGAAATATATTGAATGTTAACAAAACTTGAAATCGTATTATTTGACCAATTTATTTTACACAAAGCGGGCTAGCATAAACCTTGCCTAAAAAACAGCATTGCTTTCTCTCTGGCGGTTTTTGTATGGCTTGCATTAAAATTACTGTAGATAACTATAATACAGTCACCTGCTTTGTGTAGCCTTGTAGAAAATATTAAATTACACTGTGTTTATATTTTTAAAAGCTTTAGGACCTTTAATTTTCTTAGCACAGGTATAAAAGACGAATATCACCTGGTCCAAGTTCCCATACGCTAGTTTTTATAGTCTCCATAATCCACATCCTATTTCATCATATTATCATCTGTTTAAAAAATACTTTACTAACTTAATTAAAAGTTAGTTACTTCCGGAGCTATGCTTATTAATAAAAACTGCCAAAATTGTTGTTCTGAAATAATCGCTATTCCTGTAATTATGAGACTTCTATAACTTTCTCTACTTACAGAAAACAATGATCACTTACGTTGTGATTTCTTCATTCTTTTCTGATTCTACGATAATACAATTTGCCTGTGCGTTTACAAAGTAGTTTTACAATCTGGCTATTTTACAACATTACGAATAATATTTTTAATGGAAAATAAAAACTTCAAATATTTACTTCCACACGAATTGTTGCGTAATAAAATTTATTTTATAGTATGACTTAGTTATCTGACAAGTCATTTATCCCATTCAATTAACAAGAGATAAATGAATACAACAGTTGTGGTTTTCATTTAATCGGTTTTAATTGAAAATGATAAGCTTATTTTTTGTGTCCCTCTGGTACTGCGTAGTTTTAAAACCAAGGTGGGTCACTGTTGAAAAAGCCGCAATGCTATATCCTGCAGAAAGCGCAAAAAATCAGAATTTTGTATTATTAATAACAGGAGGAGAATTATTACCGGATAGGTATCGAATCAAGGTTATTTATTGTCCAATATTAACCCAATATGTTTGTAAACTTTAGTTCTTGGATATTTTTTTTTTAAACACAATAATTTCAATTTGCACAAAATACCGCTAAATCCTCGTATGTTTTTTCATTATACGCGTCTCTAATTCTGACAAAAACTTTAAATCCAATTCTGAATAACTCAGTTCAGTATAATCGTAATCGCTCACTATTCGATAATCAGCAATAAGTAAGTATTCCATTTTTTTTTCGATTATTTGTAATTCGAATTTTCTCATCAGTAGTTTTGCAGCGATTTTTGCAGTACATGAACTCGAGGTCGCGTGCAAGATAAATCGGTAATAATTGTACAGGTTGCTTTGTGTATAATTTTTTCTATACAAAAAAATCTCAAAGTTGCGATTCTTGTTGTTTCTTGTTTATAATATTGTTTTTAACAGTGCAAAGTCAATCCCAATAATAGTACCCGAATAATTTATAGTGGTCGCCGCTTGTACTAATTAATTCAGAGACCAAAGCTCCAAATTGAACCAACGACTAGCTTAATAAGATGCAGCGATAAGAAGTTAAACACGCACGCCATTTAATATTTATTTGTAAAAATTAACAAGATCGATATTAGATTAAAATTAATCTAGACTTATGACAGATCTGTTATCGTATGTAGTTTCAAACAACTATGCAATTTATTTAGGGCTTTTGGTTTTACCCAACAATCCCAAATTATCATGAATATTAAATAAAAAATCATGACATTGAACAGGATAACAATTTGCATTTGCTGCTTTAACATTTCATTTTAAATAATATATACTCATCAACGTTGAGTCTACACGTACATTATGATTAAATATATGTACATATTAATTAATGAATTACTTATGAAAACAATAATGCCTATAATACATGTTTTAGCTATTCATTTTTGAAGGACATTACTTTTGGTGTGTTAGTAAAGACAGTCTGTTATTTTCAGTTAATTTGGAATTCAGCATTATTCTTAAATTGTGTATGTGTATCCAAATATTGAATATATACACCTTATCTTTTCTTTAGAAATATTTTGCAATAGTTCATAAAATGCGTGCGAGCAAGATGTTGTTAGAAGAGGAAAGAACGGAATTCAGCCCCCAAAATATATTTCACATGGCCTCTTAAAAATAATATCGGCTGAACGATCATAAAAAAGGTCCAATATGAGGGTGGGAATCGGAAATCTTAAATACGCATGGATACAGTTTCAAATTCACAGGAAGGATTTAATAGATTTTTCTGGAAATACTACCTACCCACATAAAAACTATACCTATGTAATTTACAACTGTCCTGTCATAAATAATTTTTCTTAAATATTAGACATCTTAATTCCTTATAGATGCAAAAATATCAACAACTTATTTTATTAGTTAGTAACTCATAGCTATTTATTTCAAAAGCAATGCAATAAAATCAAGACGAATGGCAGCCAAAGTTCGATAATTATTGTAAAATGAGTTAAAAAGTTACAGATGTGTAGGTTACGGTTTAGGCCAAGGCAAAGTAAGATATAACAGATGAAATCGTTTAGAGATAATATAATGGATATATGGCTTTGAAAGCAGTGAAACCCCTTTTGAAATTGATTGTATACAGTTTGCCAATATGAGTCATCAATTATTAGTTTATTTTATATTTTTAAGTTATTACTCATTCTGATAACGATAAATAGATCAATGAATTAAAATGTGTTTATGAATTGAAAGAAAATTTATTGATAAGATATAAAATTTATTTTTTACTGCAGTGAATCATAAATACAGACATAAGTTTTAAAAATTACCTTGGCTAGAAGTTAGAGTGAGGAAAGTCAACACCGTTAAATCGATTTGTTTATCACCTTACTTTTAAAGAAATTAGAAACCCGATTTGCTTGCTAGCAAAATATGCATGCCATTTCTGCTAATTTCTTCATTAGCGATGGTAATTTCGAGGGCAGCCTTATAGAAAAGTATCAGATTTTACACTTCCATTGCCACTGCCATTACATCCATTATCATTACACACACACACACACACACACACACACACACACACACACACACACACACACACACACACACTATCCACAATAAATGCCAAACACGTTACCGAAGGATATTCGTTTAGTATGTAGCTTGACTATAACTCTGATTAACATCAGAAGCAATTCTCTTTGTATTTGAGTTATCGAAGAAACTAAGTTCATCTACATATTCGAATTGAAAGGAATGGTCAAAAGAAGTATATTTTTATCTGATTCTCAAGTGACGTTTATGACTTTAACTATTACGTAAAAATTAGGTATGTTTCCTTTGAAGATTCCAAAACTCAGTCTCATTGGAAAGCTTCATTCTTAATATTTGTAAATATTCTTATCCTAGGGATATCTTAGAGTTATAAATATCACAATTGTTGGTCATCCAGTATTAACACTGGCACTGACCAGCTCTCACAGAACTGATGACTGAATGCTAGAATATTATCTGCGTTCATGCTTCTGACTTCTATTTTTGTGTTCCAGATCGTCAATAGGGTTACGATTATTATTTGCACCCTTTCCTCCAAAGGTTCTGATGGAAAGTTATCTAACGAGATTGGATGGTGACCATTTCACCAATCCTATTTGACCATTCCAATAAGATAACTTTGGTTTAGATACCCTTGGAACCAATTCTAGAATGATGCATCATTCCAATCTGTTAGAGCCATGTTTTTTCATGATAAACGAGATCATCTCTCAAACAAATACGGTTCCAGCAGCCTATCACCAACGAAACGGTATCATACATTTCTTACCTTCTAAGGATACTGAGTTTGCATCTCTAAGATCATGTAGCGATAACTTATTGATCGTGAAATTATTGAGATAACTCATGTAGAATATTAGTTTAATAGGAATTAATCTATTGCCTCTCTAAGAATTGAAAAACTGAACAATGCATCATCGTTTTGGGTGCGTTGATTACTGAAAGAGGTCGGATTTTTCATAGCTAATAGTACAAAGTATTTTTTCTTATTTTCCACCAATTCTGTTCTACCACATTTGGCTTATCTTAAACTCTTTCGGTTCCTTAAAAATTGCTCTGTATTATCAGCATTGCAATCAGTCCATTGAAATGTTTTTGGCTAATTCACACTTTTATTCTGCTAACTCCTATTTTGATTTCTCTATCCTCTTATAATTAGAATAACCTTTCTATCTAGGCAACTAGTTTCAAAAGAAGAAAAAACGGTACATAAATAGTAATAAAATCATGTAATTAAAACATATAAATATTTGAAACTTAAGGACATATTTTCATAAAATTTTGACAAATAATTGGTGTGCCGAGGCATGCTTGCAGCTCGGCTCGAAGGGAGCTTTATTTCTTAATTTAAATTGCCGAATATTATCACAGATGATAGACAAAAACAGATATTAGTCTCATATACTCTTGAAGAGGAACACATATTGTTACAGGCTTGAAGTAGTATATGGCACTACTTCCTGATTTTGTTATTACTTAACCGTTCTAATTCTTCAGGAAGGAATATTAAAAGAAGAAAAGTTTTGTATTAGGATTAATATCTCTACAAAATCACCGACTTTGTTGAAGGTCAAAATCCCTGGAGGTATTGAAAGTAATTCTAATTGGAATCTGATAATGCTTAGATCGAGCACGTGTACAATTTGTACATAATAAGTAAATAAGTACAATTTAATGCAAATAATTAAATATTTATAACATCTGTCACAAGCTAAAATAGGTGACTAAGTGAACCACCAAAATCCATCAAAATATTAAAACTTACTTAACAAATAAATATATGGCAAATTCATATACACCAACGATTTTTTTAAATTCTTTTCCCTATACTTCCCGATAACATAGTTTATCCAAAGCACCTTAACGAGTTTTCTCATAATCAGCATTTTCAAGTTTCAACCTTATAACATGCATGCCGAGAACACAATTTCAAGTTTTTCGTAGCATTCCATTACTTGCGGTTAACCACCATCAATAACCACGAACTGAGGTATACAATCTACGGTGTACTTCACGGTTTATGAACACCAATGCCATTATCGACTGGACCGAATGCTACTTCTTAAACTTCCATAGAAATTTACGGACTAGTTGGAATATTATGGTAATAGCATAGATACTATACCAGCTCTAAATAAAGGAGTTTCTACATAGTATTGAACAAAATATTATTTTCAATAATAATAAATAACCCAATAACGCTTATTGAAAATTTGCAAATTCACTGGATTATTATCAACTAGTGATCTAAATTAAATAAATAATTGTAACAGACCACATCTTTATGATGTAATAAAAACAATTGAAGTGCAGTAGTCGTAAAACAGCCATTTTAGATGACGTTATAGCTTTAAAAAGGAATAATACCCATACAGATTTAATGCATTAGGAAATTTAGATGGAAAAATCTACAACACAACACATGATATATCTATTATTATATAAACAAAATCGCTTATGGCAAATTATAAGTTATGTAAGCCCAAAATATACTTCTGCTGAAGATATTCGTAAGGACGAGCAATACTTAACAAAAAATATGTAGCAGTATGATAAAACTTTTATTAGAAAATGCAGTTTCCACAGTTCGAAAGATTGTTTAATAGTGATTTCTTATACAAAGTAAATTAAACTGATTTAAGAAACAAATAATATTCTCGATATGGTGATTTAAGAATTCTTTTATTTATTACTTTGCCTCCTTGTTCAGTCATTAATTCATTAAAAATAGTGCTTGCTTAACATCTGTTATTTGCAAATGCCTATACATTTCTTGAACATCGCAGCTGGATATAAGCCATGTAATAATTATTATCGTTACTTTAGATCTACATACCAAAAACCCATTTGTCCTTAAATAATAATAACAGTTAGAAACAGCTACTACTGCTTTTGATCACATATCATTTAAGTTACGTAGATTGCAATTTTTCTAACAATATTTATTTAGCCTCTTCAATACAGTATTTATATTCTTCAGTATAGCATTTATCAATACATCTAATAATTTTTAATTCGGGCAAAAAAGGAAGAAAGGGTTTCTTAACTAACCTCTTTCCTCTATGACATCGGCTCCTGTCTGGTCAAGAACCACCAGGATAGCGACCAACAATATCCCAAGCAAGCGAAGGAAATCCATGGTATCAGTATATTTTTCGAAAAAGTTTAACAACACAAATTCATTGCACTTGTCACTTGTTACGATCACAACAATAATCCTGCAGCACTGTGCCTGCCAATTAAAAGAATCACAAAAATCGGAGTTCCTTACAAAAGTAAATAAGTACGAACACGCGCAACAACCTGTTGCTCAAACAACGCACAGCAGTCTTACCTCCCACGACAACTTGATGTGAAATGACAATACAACGCTCTGCGCTTCACGCTGAGCTTTCGAACGTACCCGAAAGCTCCCGATCCTGCGCAGGTAAATAATAATAATAGAATAAAATAGCAAAATAAATTTTACTATTCAGCCTAAATCCTCTAATGTCTTAAAAAGACATAAATACTCTTTTCAGAGCTTATTTGCAAACTATCTACATTTAACTGATAAAAATTTGGTCAGTACTACGAATGTAGAAAGCAAATAATTTAATAATTGCAATAAGCCCCACCAGACGGATTAATCCAAATAAGGACTCCCTCTGTTACCAGGCAGTGCAAGTCACCAACCCATGGACCGGTTTCTGGCTTATTAGCCTTCATCAGCATGGTATAGGCAACTCACACTGCACGATAACAAAGGGACTCCAGATCTTGTCAACATCGATCGACATGAAGTCGGTAAGATGCGAATGTGGACCGTGGGGCCCTCTGGTGAAACTTATTGCAATGTGGATTTTGCCCAGACTAGGCTCGTATGAAAGAAATGAAATCCAAAGAAGTCAGAAATCCATAGAGGTAAACTTTAATAGAATAAAATAGCAAAATAAATTTTACTATTCAGCCTAAATCCTCTAATGTCTTAAAAAGACATAAATACTCTTTTCAGAGCTTATTTACAAATAAGCTCTGAAAAGAGTATTTATGTCTTTTTAAGACATTAGAGGATTTAGGCTGAATAGTAAAATTTATTTTGCTATTTTATTCTATTAAAGTTTACCTCTATGGATTTCTGACTTCTTTGGATTTCATTTCTTTCATACGAGCCTAGTCTGGGCAAAATCCACATTGCAATAAGTTTCACCAGAGGGCCCCACGGTCCACATTCGCATCTTACCGACTTCATGTCGATCGATGTTGACAAGATCTGGAGTCCCTTTGTTATCGTGCAGTGTGAGTTGCCTATACCATGCTGATGAAGGCTAATAAGCCAGAAACCGGTCCATGGGTTGGTGACTTGCACTGCCTGGTAACAGAGGGAGTCCTTATTTGGATTAATCCGTCTGGTGGGGCTTATTGCAATTATTAAATTATTTGCTTTCTACATTCGTAGTACTGACCAAATTTTTATCAGTTAAATGTAGATAGTTTGCAAATAAGCTCTGAAAAGAGTATTTATGTCTTTTTAAGACATTAGAGGATTTAGGCTGAATAGTAAAATTTATTTTGCTATTTTATTCTATTAAAGTTTACCTCTATGGATTTCTGACTTCTTTGGATTTCATTTCTTAAATAATAATAACCTTGATGCAATAGGTAAGACTGAGGTAAGACATTGAGGTTCGCTTGTCCTGGAAGGAGATAAAGAACAAGCGTCTTTAAGTTGGCTTAAGAATATGGCGTTGCTGTTGTTCTCCTCGAAATAGAAGAAAAAGTTGAACGTTAAAGGATACATGCAAAGCAGTGGAGCGGAAGCTCTCTTGAAGTAGGCTTTGTGAATTGTACGCATGTAATGGTTGGTCCGCTATTTTTACGTAATGCAGGAGCAAAGTATATACAAACAAGATGGAATTTACAGATAAATAATATCTTTGCATCTGAAAAATTAAAGCAGTATGTTTTTTACTCTTTCGTATTATGATGGGAACGAATTATTTCTAAATGCTTAAAGTGGTACTTAAAATTAAAGAAAAGAATGTGATATCGAAAATTGCAAGCGATGAAAATTTATGGAAAAAAAAGTTCATTGTACGTTTTTTTTTACTTTTTACACTATTTTAAATGCAGATTATTTTTCTAATTAATAATAATAATCCCTATAAAGGAATGGAGTTTATTTTAAAGAAATAAGTAGATGAAATGATGACACCGTTACAAATTAATACAGGGTTCCCCATATTAAACTACCCATTTTATTATTCAAATAAAATCCTTTTAAGTCGAGTAAAAAAATCTTTTATTACACTAATGTACAGCTAATTGTATGGGATTTATTACGTACTCAAGATTTGTTCAACTTTTAAAAATCGTGTCTTCTAAATGCCCTCCATCAACTTGAACTTTCAATTCTGAATGCAAAATTGTTCATCACCCGGCGAAGAAAATCTCTAACTATCCCTGTAATTTCTTCTCGAATGCGGTCTTTCAACTCCTCAATTGTTGCAGGGCGACTTGCAAAGACCTCTTCGGTGTCCGAACACATGGACACCATCATCCTTAGAAATAATCGAGGGGTAAACCGTGGGCAAAATTCTGTACACAAAATTCCGCCTTGCAGGAAACTTTCCTAATTTTTATGAAGCTTCGTTGAACTTCCTGCAAGCTTTCTTAAAATACTTCCTCTGAATTCCCACAACATCCTAGCACTTCCTAGAACTCTCAGAAACTTCGCCAGACTTCTTCGAACTCCTCCAAACTTCCTCGATATTATAATGAATTTTTATTTCATAAATGTTGTTCGTGCATTCTATAAATTTCTAATTTATCCCAGTCAGCTAGAAGCAACAGAAACTTCTATATGACAACTTCTGGTTGTGGAGACTGGAGCAAAATAACTTAGCTCTAAGGTCGACGGTCATGTTTTTAGCGTTCAGATTGGCAATGGATTCTTTATAATTAAGAATATCCTTTGAAAATATATTCACTACCACTACATGTGATTCATGTGAACATGGGAACAGTAGGATGGTAGGAATGTGTGAAAAAGGATTTTTTCTATATATCACTATTAGAGCTCGGAATATTCCAACCAAACATATTATGATGAGCTTAATAACAGATACATCAACATCATTATACCGGGTGTAAACGAATAGTGGGCCACCCCTGTAACTTCCTTGTTTTTAAAGATATCAGAATAAAATTTTTTATGGTGAAATTAGGTAAGATTTCCAACTTTTTGAGACCTATCCGCCATATTTGTCACTTTCGGTTTCACCGGAAATGGCCCCAGTAGTCTTTTCTAAATGGACGACCCTGTATGTTTTTACATTTTTGAAATAAAGATCACATTTTGGATACATTTATATTATTTTGAACAATTTATACAGGGTTGCACGAAAAATAATTCGAATTTTAGTTGTTAATCTAGATGGCTGCGAATATGTTAAAATTATTTTTGTTC
Organism: Rhagium mordax; assembly: GCA_963680705.1. Taxonomy (NCBI): domain Eukaryota; kingdom Metazoa; phylum Arthropoda; class Insecta; order Coleoptera; family Cerambycidae; genus Rhagium; species Rhagium mordax. The sequence goes on from OY796656.1 coordinate 119,808,445, forward strand.
CAATGTAATTCATATACAAAATACGAAAACATCAATATGTCCAATAATGCATCATACAGGGTTCTCTAAACTCATTAAAATCACATTTTTCAAAATAACTCTTTTCTTTTAAAAAGTTCCGTAATGTGTAATCGTTACCGGCAGGAATGACAATTTTTCTTAAGAAATTTATGATTTATAACGAAGTTCAATTAAATTTTGATCAACCCTGTATATTTGTGTTAATCAGAATGGGCCTCTGGCTCATTCTTATTGCATATCATAAAATATTAACACAATCATATTGTTCAGTACACATTTTAATCAGAATTTGTGAGTTTATTGTAGAAATTAGAAAAAAATGTTTTATACAAAAGTTGCAGGGTATTTACTAAATTTTTATTTGGCAGTAATAAACAAACAATTAAATGCCGATTTTTTCAGATATGGACATAACCCATGTTTTTTTAAATGGAACACCCTGTATATTTTTATCCAGTTAGATGTGATTTTCTTTTCTGATTACACTGGTATAGCATATAGCTGTGATAGTTTTATTCAGGAAGTTTTGAATTATTAATCAAAAACAAGAACATTGTAGGTAAGTAAAATCAGCATTCAATTGTTTTTTATTACTGCCAAATAAAAATTTAGTAAATACCCTGCAACTTTTGTATTAAACATTTTTTTCCAATCTCTACAATAAACCCGCAAATTCTGATTAAAATGTGTACCAAACAAAATGATAACACTGTACACTTATTTGATTAATCATTATTATTATTCATTATTGAAAAATCATTGTACTTCTTACGCGTTTGTTCGTTTGTATAAAAGCTTTCACGTACTTGACTTGACACACCGGATAATATTCTAATTACAAAATATCGTTTTTGATGTTACTGCACCGACTTCCCATTTTATATTATTTATAATATTTATTTAAGTAAAATATATGTAAATATTCCGGAATACATATTTTTACGCAAACAGAATTTTATTTTTGAAGATTTTATGAAAATAATATAATATAATATAATAATAATAATCTGTGAAAATTTTTTGACAGTTCAACAACCAATTAAATTTCGTTATTTCTTGTCATGTGACACAAATCACCCAATAATTTCAACACTGCACTGACTATTTCACTCACCTTAAAATTATCACATAATCTGACCAATCACAAACCAAAGACAGCTTGTATTATCGCGAAAACAATTTTAATTGGTCTGTCAGCGTGGTGCTTTCAACGACGTATGGATACGGATGGCCGTAACCATGGATACGGATGGCAAAGCAAAGTTTGACAGTTTAATAAAAATTAATTATAGAGACAGACCTCAAAATGAGTCGCAAGTTGCTTGGTAAATTATCTCGTACAGCTGAAAATTTGTTTTATATAAAAGAACAAGTTTAACGACGGTATAAAATCAAATATAAATCTATTTAATTTAATGAGAATTTTAGAAGTTTTCCGCTAACTAAGTAATTAAAAATATTTCAAAGTATCCACATCTTTATTAATAAATTGATAAAATAAATAAATGACGCGTGACTATTTAAACCTTTATAACAAAGGAATATTTTCGATTTAGAACATAAACAATTTACAGTATTTCCTAAACTTGGTGCTTCCTCCTTTATTGATTATACTTATAAAGTTTCATAATATAAAATATAAAGGTAGCATTTTTATTAAGTACGAAATAAAACATATCAAATAAGTTGGTCGCAATGTACCTTATCCTAACAATTGAAAATAAAAATCTTTTAATAATAATTACTAGAAATTTTGTTTTTGCAATTTTTTCAAAAGACACTAATGCCGGGTGTTTGGTGTAAATGACTGTGTATTATAAGATTTAAAATAATAATCAAAGATATACGTCTGAGAAGAGGATATGAAATAGGGGTAGTGAAATTTTTTTAGTGAAAGTAACTATAACGAATATAACAAAAACTTACCAGTCATAAAAATAACTGAGAGAGAAGGTGAAAATAAAAGTAAAAAAGGCCAAGGCAAAATCACGGAAGGAATTCGGAGTCAAGACGGAGGGAAATGCTTCAGGAAACGTTAAAAGGCTGTACCATATCTTAATAATAGGTTTGAGAAAAAGGCAGAAAACTCATCTAAAACACGTAGAAGATACAGAAGGAGAAATTATCACAGAAGAAAATAAAATAAGTAAAAGGTATAAATAATATTTTGAGGAGTTACTAAGTAGAGGCCACACAGAACTACAAGAAGAAGTTGGAATAAGAGATAAAAGACAAGAGGAGGAACACGACGAGGAAAAAGAAAAAGAACAAGACACAGAAGAAAATGAAACAGAAATAATACGAGACGAAATAGTTAAAATACTAAATAAAATCAAAACAAGCAAAGTGCCAGCGAGATACATGGCTTAAGGCCGGAAATGACTAAATATACAACAAAAGTAAGATGGTTTGGACACATGGTTAGAATGAAGGAAGACAAGGCAGTAAAAGGGTTTTGGCAGGCAGAAACCAGTAAAAAGAGAAGAAGAGGTAGGCCAAGGATGGAACGAGGATATGGCAGACATACTAAAAAAGAAAGAATTAAGCTGGACTCAACAAATTGAAGATGCCAAATACAGAAATAGATGGAAAAAGTCAGTCCGACCGCTCTTAGAATAAGCAACGATCATCAAAGAATATCTGCGCGGTCGTTCGTTGAAGCCCCGCCTCTAGTAACCACGATAATTCCTTGGCAACGGCATGTACCATAAACGTATCATCAGAATATTTTTAAAATCTATTATTGGCAGCGTAGGTTGTTGTTCTTTGCACGGTTGAGTTAGATAAATGTAGGTATACGCCCCGAGCTTATTCTTATAGTGACCGGACTCTAAGTCCTCTACACATTGATTAAGGAATGAAAATTAATCTGAACATTAAATTTGTGTTACCACTAGACTATAAATAATATAAAACCAGACATGACACAGGTTTATCAAAAGTATACTGCGTGAATCACAGGAATGCCCACAACCAAAAATCTCGCCCCCAAAATTAGCCTCGCACTTTACCATTGGAGTCGCGTATCTTATTCATTCCTTAATCAATGCTCTATACCGATGGCAGAAGCGGTCACGGTAAACAACTAAAATTAATAATTATCAAAATTTTCGTTCCGATTATAAGGATTATATTTATATCACTTATTAAACAAAAATGGGTTTTTAATTTTGTTATTATTAACTACATCTTTTTGACGATGATTAGAACATTTGATGGTTATCTGAAGTACTTTCCACTAGACATCAAACCAAGGATGATTGAAACTGCATACAAATATTTTCATGTGGTGCTTTAGACTTCATTTCGAACTATCAAAATATGATTCAAGCTTTATAGCTTCTCAATTAATTGATTTTCAGTCAGTTTTAACTTCGAAGGACTGTGTCAATTTCTTTCATCACGATCGGCGGAAAATTATGCGGTAAATCGTAAAAATGTTTTTTATTTCTGTAGGAAAGTTTTTTTTTTTAAATTATTACTTCCAAATATTAATTATTTTGATCCAGAACATGAATTCATTGTCTGCTAGTTTCCGTACTCTGACTCGTTTTGTGACTACAGTACCACAACATTCGGCAAATTTGAAGAAAATGCAAAGAATTAAGAAATAGCGGATTCTATAGGATTATTCCATTTTTCACTTAAAAACTTAATAACCATATTTGGTTTATTCTGTTTTATTATTTTTAATTCGTAAAGTTTTTTCGACACCATTATAAAAATCATGGCAAAACTTTTCATCTCCTCTGTCCTGTTTTGCAAGGTTTATGGTAATAAATATTAAAAATATATATTTTGCGTTCTTCTAATACTTAAGACTTTGAGACTCAAATGTTTGGTTTCTTGTTTCTCGATAAATGAGGAAAATATCTTTTAATGTCAACCGAGGAATGAGGCAAATGCTTAACACCATCACAACTGATAACATTTACTCAGAAATGAAAGTTGCATTGCATTTCAATATTTCACATAAACGCCGCATAATTTTAGGCTTTTCGATATTTTAAGAATATCCATTGAAAATACTTTAAAAGCAAAAATCAAAATAGTTCCTCGCTGCAAAGTTTGTGTGTATTACTTACTCTCATACAGATTGTTATTATTATCTTTATCCACGACCACTATATTAGGAAGGTTAATACGTCTATTTTTTGTGGATTAAAGGCCCTTTAATACACTAGTGGATTAGATTTCATAATACCACGCTTTAATTTTATTTAGAATTATTATTAAAATTTTCTCTTTTGTCAACTAATAAACAAATTCATGTCATAAAAACGATTCAAAGACCTTGTATTTTTTTGCTCAAAACCAAAGATTCTTAGTTAAAATAAACTTGTCAAATTTGACGTTTTTCAAATACAGAATATTTCACCTGCTCTCATACGACTTTCACACTCCTAATTTGGCCATGATCGTCATAAAACGTTGAATTACATTCGGGGATTAACAGCCTTCCATCCACTAGAAAAAATATGACTCTCGGCTGCACCTCGAGGGGGCTTGTTAATCCCCTTGTATAAAAATTAATAACTATAAATTATCAAGAAAAATTATCACGTAAATGAATATTTACGTGCTGCGCCTCGAGTGCACATTTTTTCTCGTAGATTAAAGGCTTGTTAATCCCCTTATATAATTAATAACTATAAATTATCAAAGAAAATTGGCGTAAATGAATGGAAAGCAAGTCAAATTCTATAATGGTTAAATTTCATTCTCACTGCCAGGATCGCAAGGTTTTATGAAATCTTTAATGCAGATTGATCCGTCTAAATAAGAACAGAAATTGCGACAGTCAAACAGCCTTTGGGCCTTGATTAAAGACATATAGCGCTAATATACTCATTTTACTATAGAAAATGAGACAGGTGAGTTTTACAAACTTAAAATTCTTTTCTAAAAATAATGGTTTACAATTTGCAAGAAAGAAAGCAAATAATTAAAAGACATCACCTAAACAATTCGTTGAGGAAAAAAAGGGTACTATTTGCAAATATATTAGAAAACAGACCTCTACCTTCTGTTTTTTTTCACCGAGTCTTTAAGTAAGTACTTTATCTTGTTGCAGTCAGTTATTATTTAGAAATAGATTTTCTCAGTTGAAAAAAAAACATTTGAATTAAGCTGTCTCCAAGAAAAGAGAAACCAGTCATTCCCTCACCCAGTAAAGTCTATATCCAATACTGACTTGATTGTGGTAGATTAATTCTCTATTTGCAGTGAAAGGTTAGTTCGTTCTGGAAGGCCATGTTACTTAAAAATATTATTTGTTGTTATATCTGCCCTTATTATTACACAAAACTGTAAAAGTCTATCAACATAATCATCATTCAACTCCTCTTGTACCAATCAAAATAAATTTTTCGCCCTTAAAGATTTGTATTATAAAATCTTGGAGTACTGCATGGTAGTAGCGTTATACTACTTACATTTGGGATATTTTATGTTGCCCAATTTGTTGCTAATTTTGAGCTACCACATTTGAAAGCATTTCCACCATTACGTTTCCATAATTTTGCCCAATTCAATAAAGGACCAATTAATTTTTGAACAATTTTTATTAAAATAATACAGTGCTTAACTTAAATTAACAAAGTGAGGCACAATATGCTTTTTCATCACATTTCAAAAAATATTTGTTACAAAACTTAGATAGTCAACAACTTATAATACAAATAGCAAACCTAAAGTAATAAAATCAATATAATGACAACAATACACTTCTGCATTTATTTATTCCGAGAAGTAATTGTTTTTAGGCTTTCTATGAACAAGTAAAGCTCAACCTACAGCCTAACAATGTTAATACGTTAAAACGAAATATAAAAAACCTGTAAAATAGTACACTACAAAAGCTGATCTATAGTAGTAGTTAACAATTCACTAGGCTGTTGAGACTCGATACTGCTGGTGATAATAAAATGTTTCGTTGCAATAACTCATTTTGGATTATGTTCTGACTTGTCTAAACTAAAGATATGTGCATTATTGGGATGACGGGCAGTGGCCAACAAATTTGCCTGTATTGAAATTTATCACAATCGTCGCGTACCTAATCCCTTATGATTTAATCGTTTCATAGAAATCCGTATCTTAATATAGAAGCAACTTAACCAACGCAGAAACCGTCGTATGTGCCACATTAAAACCATGGAATTAAATTAGGACATGGAGCACCAGGTGTATATCATTACATCATAAAAAAATAAGCCCCAGCACTTTGGCTAGAAATAATATCCATTATATATTATTGATTGAGCCACTATAAGTATGTACTTTTGTTTCTATAAAACTATTCTATATAATCAAATAGATAGATGTGAGTTATTATATTAAGAAAACAATTTGTTTGATCTACCTATTGTATTACTTCCTTTTCATGTGAAAGCGCAATAGCGAGTTTTATCTTTAAAATGAAAATTATCGCTGCAAGAAATTTCTCTCTGGTTTTCTAATATAATTCGCTTTGCATCAACGCTTCAGATTGATAGGTAACTTGAAGTCAATTTGGTCTGAAAGTACCTTTCAGCAGCTGAAAAGGTAGCAATATATGAAGAAAAGGGCATCTGTCTAAACATTGGGATTTCTATGACTGTCAACATTTGTATACAAATACATACAATGATTTTTAGAATTTGAAAATCTCTATCTATAATTACGTTAAATTTAACAATTAAATTTAATACCCTCTTTCAGATCCAACATATAAATTTCAATACAGTAACAACACATAACTTAACAAACAACTGCCGAGATGGGATTCTCAGTTATACGTATGACATTTGTTGCCCACTGGCCGCCATTTGATAGTTTGGATTTGAGCAGTTCCTCCAATGATGCTTTACGAAACATTGCCATTTTTGTCGGGGACAGTGGAGCCACTGAAAATTAAAAGATACAGCGTTTAAATAACCAATTAATGAATATTCGGTAGAAAATAAAGGGGTATAAAACAGACTCGTCAAGATAGCGACATATTTCTCTCAAATATTCAAACAATGTGATTTTGTTCGAAACTGTGCCACATTTCTTCAACTCTCTCATGGCTCAAGTGACTAAGGAAGTCGCAACGTGTTTGTATGGGTGCTTTATAATATTTGTACTCTGCTCAAGACATGACTAGTTGCTTACAATTAAAAACATTTCCTCTATAGCATTTCATGAGATTTGTTAGTTACTGCGTTTGTGATGCTGATCATCACCGTACGTAGACATTTTTATGAAGATAGAAATAGCGTCACTAGAATATTCAATGTTATTGGAACAGAAGAGGGGCTAAAAATTCATGAGGTGCAAAAAAATTTGGCACAGATCGACAATATTACGTACATCAATGTCACTAGCTTGATGAGTCCCCATAAATTCTGCGGGTTGAAAGATAATCAAAAATGTTCATTTTAAATAAAACACTGATATTTGTTTAGGATTCAGGCAAAGTAAACGTCTAAAAAATTATTGGAAAATTTTTTACGACTTAGATTAAATTAGCTAAGCAAGCTCTTAAGTAAAAAGTCTTAAATTGAATCATATTAAACAAGCTAGTATTAAATGAGGACTGTGTATAGTGTTTTAGTGCAAACGAAATCAATTAAATAAATTTCTCATGCAATACGAGCAAATTAATAAAAATGTTATTCACTGGAAAAAGCGTTACTTTTTGATTAGGTACCTATTATTATACATACAGGCATACGTTCACAACTCACAATATAATATGATAAGATGTAGTTCATGCTAAGGCTATGCCAAACCTACGTAAAATACATAAATTACCAAAAATCTAAATAATTTGTATGTACACTTGTGTGATAAAATAATACATATATCAAAGTTATGGTAAAACAGGGTTTGTTATTTAGCTAAAGGGTACGTCTGTCATTTTTTGTTTCCCTGCTTGTCCTTAGTTGCAAATATTTTGACTGAAGAAGGAATGAGCACAAGGTAGAATTTAAAAAATCCTTTTAGCATAATTTTCGGTATTTTCCAATATATTATCTCATAATTATTTATGAAGATTTTTATTCGATAGTTATTTCGCCGTACGTAAAGTTGTGGTGGTCGTCAAGAGTTTCTAATTTCATAGTAGAAATTTTTAATGAAATTATATACTTTTTTAGCATATTTGCTCAGAGTGTTTTCCTGGTGCTTTAAATGTGCAAAATTATTCTTAGACAACCACATATAAAAATAATCTTATTCACTGTTAGAAGTTATAGAAATATTTCAAAATTGAGATGGTTCAATAATTTTAAACTTAAATTTTCAATCACTATGTCATGAAACGTGGTGCACTTGTGGGTTTGCATCTTTTTTTAGAACATTTAAGGTGCAAGTTTTGAAGACGTGAATATGTGCAGAAATGCATATTTATTACCTACAACTTAAGAGGTACAAATGGCGAGCAGTGATGGGAGAGTGAAGGAAGAAAGATGGGATCAATAAATGAATCCATCCCCTCGTTAAAAAAAAGTATCTGGATAATGAAAGTAGTTATTAAAGGTGGCATATGCGTCATTTTGTCTAGTAGACTTTCCAAACACAAATATTCAAGAAAAATTACTATTTGACATTTTTAACTTAAAAAAAAAATTATTCTGTAAGTTGTAACAACATTGGTCGTAGATTTTAATCAAACTGGTAATCAAGGCATTAGTCAATTGTCCTAAATTTAATTTGAAAACTTCCAAACCGTTTCCGATATAAGATACGGTTTTCTGTTTCTCGGCTTACAAAATTTTTACGAAAATTAGATTTTAGCAATTTGATTTAATTTTATGGTATTCAATTTCGAAAATCGCCACACAGTCATACTGGCTATGAAAAAGACACATTATTCAAAAACGGTTCACTTTACCGAAAAAATAGATTAGACAGAACACTTCAAAACAAAAAAAATATTATTGTACATCAGAAACGGTTCATCTTCCAATTCAACATATGCCTTTCTTACAAACATTGATAATTTTTCCACGTTTTCTTTAACCGCAGAAAAATTAAAACAATTATCTAGCCTTAACAACAGGACAGGGGAAATTATTACAAGTAAGTAGGGATACCCAATTTCAATATGTACAGATCTTTACAAAATTATGTTGGTTTAAAATATACCATTCATTGACAACATCACAATGCACATTACAAACACTTTGGCATTGACAAAGACAATTTGGTGTTAATGTTGTTAGTTTGTAGAATGTGTTGGTTATTTTTGTAACAGTCCAATACCAAAACTAAACTTACATGGGAAGGGATATTTCTGGGGGCCTAATAGATTCAGGCCAATTTAATAGGATTTACCTTCAAATGACATACAGCTAGACCGTCGTCGCCCGACTTGCACGGCTAAAACAACATGACAGTGACCTTGACTACATCTGCCAAAACTATATGCGCACCCCAATTATTGCTAACCGATTTTTTAAACTAAATATGTGAATGTTTAAAAGAAATTCAAAGGCATAAGATATATCTACCTGCAGCATAGAGTTTTTGGATTTTTAGATGAATTGTATATTTGGACGCAATACGCGCAGGATCACGTTATAGAGTGATTAGGGTCTTTGCTGTGGTTATTAGTTTCATAGATGTGACAACAACCATATTCATTTTTATTCTAGTGAATTTATTTACAAAGGGTCATCAGTCCTCCAGCCAATCTGTCGACTACAAGAAAATATTGTAAAGAGAGCAAAGTTCTATAATAATTCATTGTCATTGTCGCCATGATGGTTGATGTTTTAAATTTTCTATTTTTAAGCTGAAGTTTTCTGAACTTTCTGTTTTCTGGGATTATATGATTTGAACAAGTATGACAACAGTCAAAGTCCTGAGCACACCAAAACATGTCCTGCTTCTCCATTCTTATCATTATCATGGTGGCCCTTTTACTTGACCATAAAAATATAAGCGTATTACAGTGAAACACATAACCTGATCCGATCGGGATCTGATCAGATGATCGCGAGCTGCAAAAGATAGCACAATAATTTGAGCACTGGCGACTACGCCAAAATAAAAAGTATTTCTATTCCTACTTTGTTATGGTTTAGTATGTTTTATTCTAACAAAATATAAAAAAATAAATATTTAATAAACATAAGAAGTCAATATCAAATATCGTGGTAATGGAAATAGTTCACGCTTCGAGTACTCGTTACTTATTTACGTTACGCAATTCTCGAATTGGTTTCTTAATTATGCCTTTAATTTCTATTGTCATTTCATTGTTAAACTGGACGTTAGCAAGGCTTGGGGCGCTTGAAATGTATTGCTGAAAAATAAAACAAATAAATTAAAACATATACTTGCTTGCTGACGAATAGTATGTGCCACTATTAAATTAAAATAATTTAAAGCACAAATAAACGTAAAGGAAACTGTGTCTTAAAATTCTGCATTTGCTTTTGTATAATTTTATTAGCATAATACGTATCTTTGACATGGAAGGTTATAACTTATATTAATTATAATCATTTAGATTTTCTTACATAGAGGGGATAGTAAAATAGGTATTATTATAAATAATTTTACAACGAAGACATTGACAGTAAAATTACATGAAAATACGTATGATAATTTATAACACAGAGAGGTACAGGTGTTACTTATTTAGCATAAAAATAATTATATGTATATGAATAGTCTCCATTAATGGTATAAGCAAATCGTACTACCAATTATTCAGGAAGTCACGATACTAGTCCTAAATAAGATTAAAAATAATGCATGTAATATTACTTCTAATAAGGCGTAAGAAATTAAAAATAGTTTTTTTTTCGCTATTCTAACCTAAAAATACTTTGGCGCTTCACGCAAAACCTCTTAGAAACAACAAAGAAATATATACCTATTCATTTATTCAAATCTACTTTTTAATCGCAATAAGGCTCTGCCCGAAATCAAACTGAAATATGCGGTCTCAGGTATCATTTAAAATAATAAAATTAACCCCATTTCCGGTAAAAATTATTTTTTAGACACAAATCAGCCAACATTGGGTTACTTGGGCCTTTAACCGATTGCCCAAATCAAACGTTCCTCACGACTTTTCCTGAAAATTGAAAATTAATATTTTTTTAAATTCAGTCTCCTTAACATGTTGTGAATAAGGAATGCAAAATGGTTACTAGAAAATTTTACGTAAACAATTACATATTGAAAAAGTATAACACCTACTATAAACCTAAAATTGTATAGCCTGATCTATAAGATATTAAAAAAATATATTTTTTTTAGGAATCGAAACTTTGTATTTACATTGCTTTATATAAATTCTACACTAACATTTCTTGAAACCCATGAGAAGCTAATTTCACTAAAAATTGTATTTATGGCAGTTTATTTTAAAACAATTTACTATTCAGTTACATTATAAGTATCATCCAGACAGCACGCAATTTAGCCCAGCTGTAACTCAATTTCTCACCGACATGACATATCATTAATTCCATGTGACGTTCTTTCGAACTGCTTATGATTTTCTCGATTTGGTGAAAAATAGAAGTTAGTGTAAATAGAAAATTAATTCGCCAGCGCGAAGCTGGTAAGCAATTTGATATTGTTTTTCTTTCTTCTATAATTTTATCAGGCGCCACATGGAATAAAGAAAAAAAACGTCAACGAACTGCATGATTGCCAAAATATGAACGTTAGTTCTACGTTTAGGTTTAACGCGCGATATTTCGACCCCTGTTATCCTAGACCACCATCAAAACCAAGGAAACTGGCACGTTTGAAGGCTTGCCAACTTCACAGACTTGCCTAACTCTTACTACTTTATTTGCTGACTGACTGGATGTCACAAGTACTTAACAAAAAATATATCCTATTTCCAGGAACCACGATTTGGATTAATCGGGATAACAATAATACATCATATAGGTAACTTCATCAACTATCTCATCTCTAATGTCACAAATAGTTACGTTAGTATTTCTCCAACACAGGTTCTATTTTAGGACACAGTTTCACTGAACTGGCTAAAGAAACGTTAATGGAAATAAATGTTTAACGAAAGAATCAGCAGGATTTGGTGAGATGAGGAGACACAAAGTTATTTTGAACAATACATACCATTCGCGCATGTCCAACCAACGCAAACATTGTAAAATAAAATAAACTCAGTGTATAATCGTGTTTATCTCTACTAAAATTTAGTTGTTGATATTAAAACGACTTTAAATAAACTCTTTATGAAATTATGAAACAAAGGTTTCTTATTAAGAGAAGGGAGCTAGCACGGAAAATTTGTTCATACCAGGTAGATGCTTATTACAACAGGTATATAAATTTTTAATTACTTGTAACTTTGTTCTGACCATGAGGTCCTAAAATCGAAACAACCTTATCAGTCTAGCCATGGATGGACGCACTTATATGAGAAATAAAACTCGATTTGGCTATTCATGTTCTAAACGTTTGCTTAGTCTAAAATAAAAAAATAATGTTCATCAGGCATTTTAGAATCGAATTTAACAAAAAATAATGGGAGTACCTAAAGGTATGAAATTTTTTTTATTTTCAAGAAAATATTTTCGGAAAGATCCACCATCTTTACTGAAATAATTTTATTACTTCTAGAGCAAGTTAAAGCCAGAAAGAAATATTAAACCCAAAATTTCGTGTGTCCATCCATGGATACACTACAGTCGATGATCAAATCCTACTAAGTTTCTCCACTGCCGGTTGTTAAGATTTTTTGTGAGTATCCTTCATTAGTATGAATTTAATAGCAAAGCGTAGGAAAATATTATTTGGACCTGTATCGATCTTTGTTCTTCATTAGTTTTCTATTGCTAATAGAAAACTGTTGATGTTATTAAATATAAAGATTTACAAGCGCCATTGCATTAATTTTGTCTTCTTGATTCATGTTAAATAAGGTAATAAATTATTTTCTGAAAAATTTTAAAAATTATGACTTCTTCCATTTGATGTGGTAATACATGAACATGAAGTGTTTAATAACACCAACGCACATTTAAGATACGATACAAAATTCAATACAGGTTCTCATTTTGGCCATGCTATTCGATATTGCATAGCGAAACTCCTTGTGGAGTCCCTTAAAAGATGTTAAACACAATTAAATGCAACTGTTATGCTTCAATGAAGAATTTTTTATGTGGCTTTTTTCCACTGTTAAATCAACTTTTCTACGAAGGAAGCTTTTTTGCCGTAGTTAATTTTTCTCAAAAAAAAAAAAAAAATAAATGAAAGATTTTGTGCTTGAGCGTAATCTACTGATAAATCTGGTAGGCTAGGTTTGTGGCATGCAACTTTTTTTCCGGCATTTCAACCACACACAAAATATTCTTCAATTTGAAATGACCAACGCATAGTTGGAACTCCACTCATTGTTCATTTCCAATACATTACAAGTGTAAATATAAGCACTACCCAGTATAATTGAATGAAAATATACCGAGTCGTCATCAGCAATACACCTAATATTAAAGAAATTAGACATATCACAACATAATCAGTGCTTCAAAAAGAGTCTACTTAATCATTACAATTAAATTTGTACTAAATTATTGCAAAGCAGTGTCTGAGCGTGTATGTTTGTGGCAATAGAAGCCTTAATAATAATAGTCAAATATACTCAATATAAAGTCAGCAACGGTTTAAAACTCCAATAAAATTTGGAAGAAGTACAACAGTTCCTTAATCGTACACTTAAACGTATAAGTCTTAAAATTATTGTTTGGTTTATGTGTCTGTTTTAAAAAGTAAACGTAACTTGTGCGGCGTGTTTACTTACCGTATCCCTCGCCCTGCAGGAATAACCTGAAGGCCTCGCTAACTTTGGCTGGCTGTTCTTCTAGAACCATTCCGCAATCCGAGATCTGAAATATTGCAAAGGTTAATTTGTGAGACCTTTAAAAAATATATCATATTAGGATGACGTTCATATAAATATATGTTCTAAACGAATTAACAGAGGTTAATAATGAATTAAAGACGAAAATTCGTGATCTAGAAAATGAAATTCAAAATAAAAATGATGTGATTAATAGCTTAAGATTTGCGATAGAAAACTTTAAAACAAATGAAGTACAAGTACCCAAAGGCAAACCGTGTGATGGCTGTATGTTGCATAAATCAAACCTAGAGAAATATACACAGAAGTTTGCTGATACTCAAAAAGAAAATTACTTAATCACGCAAGAATTGAAATCTAATTTAATTGAATATAGGCAGAAGTTACTTGATATACAAAAAGAAAATGACTTACTAAATCAACAAATTATTGAGTGTAATAAAATTATAAATAAATTAAAACCACATAGTGAACAAATACAAAATAAATCCAACGGTGTTAACAACTTAAGTTCAACTCAAGTAGTCAAGCATACCTCTACGACGTCTATTGACTCATCAACAGAGGAAATCGGTACAAAAAAAGAAGAAAAAACAAACGCCCAAAAAGAAATTAAAGAAACACCTAACAAGAAGGATTTGAACACAAACAATGATAAAAAATCAGACAATGCATTGAAAACCCTTAAAAAGACAAATAAGAAAAATATTCTTATACTAACTGACGAAAACAGCCATAATGTAAACTGGCATTTGAGAAAAATTCTAGACCTAAATTTGTATAACGTAACTTCTATCAAAAAACCAGGCGCATTGCTAAATCAAATCATGGACAATATAGAAATATTAACAAAAAACTACACACTAGAGGATTATGTGATAATCATGGGAGGATCTAATGACATTGGGAACAAAAACATACCATCGTTTCGTAGTATTTGTAATAAACTGAAACTGTGTGCACAAACAAATGTAATATTTGCATCAGTGCCGTACCGGAAAAGGGATAATTTTAAAAATAAATACATTTTTAAATACAATAAAAGATTATGTGAGTTTCTTTGTAAATTTAATATGTATACAGAGGGTTGCGTAAGATATTTCGAAATAAATGGGGAACCGACAAATAATACACAAAGTAATAATTTAGCACTTAGTATTGTAAATATGTTATATTATAAAGAAAATAAAAATCTAAAGTTTGTCAAAACAACGGACACAATTTTACCTAACAGAGTAAATTTAAATGCAGGTGAGGAAGAAAAAGAAAACTCTTTTTTATATCCACGTCTGTCACAGATAATAATTCTAGAATAACAGAAACTAAAACAACAAAAATAATGAGTAACAACAACCTATGTATATTTTATATTAATATCCAATGTGTAAAAAATAAAATCAATGAATTAGATTTGTTAGCAAATAAAAACAATTATAGTGTTATATGCTTGACAGAGACTTGGCTAAAAGAGTTTAATGCCGATCTATTTAATATAAGAAATTTTAAAAAAGCTTGCTCTTTTAATCGATTAAATTTAGTGAATGGTGGTGTTATGATATTTGTGAGAAATAATATACAGTTTAAACCATTATTTATTTTTAAAGATTTATGCGAGGAGAAAACATTTGAATGTGCAGCGGTTAAATTGGTAAGTTTTAAAATATTAATAATTACTATTTATAGATCTCCCTCAGCCTGCTTAGACGTATTTTTTAAAAAATTAATAGTTTTATTCCAAAAACTAGAAAATTTTAATGAACAGATAATTATAAATGGGGATTTTAATATAAACTTATTAGACACAACAAATAAAAATACCAGGCAATTTGTTGATATTGTTCAATCGTATAATTTTAGTTTTAGTGTTAAAGAGCCCACACGAATATGTCAAACAAATAAAAGTTGTATAGATAATGTTATAATGAATTCCACAAAAGCAGATATCTCTGTAAAAGTTATTGATCCCGCCTTATCCGATCATCTTGGTATTGAGACTAATACTACAATACCTGACTATACATCAACGAGAGAACATAAAATAAGAGTCATTTCAGAGAAGGGGTTATGAAATTTCAATAATGATTTGAAGGAATTTGATTGGTCTTACCTTTATCAGTACAATGAAGCAAATGAATTATTCGAACATTTTTTCGAAACGTTGGTAAATAAATTTAATTTTTATTTTCCAGAAAAATATAAGAAGGAAAAAAAGAGCCGAAAAATTGAGCCCGAATGGTATAACGAAAATTTGAGAGATTTAAAAAATAAACTAGACTACAATCAAAAATAGGAGTTCGCTACCGGAAGCACATACTTTGTATAAGCTCTTAAAAAATTGTTATAGAAAAGCCATACAACAAGCAAAGCAGGCAGCAAATGCAAACTTTATCCAAAATTCTGGCAATAAAAATAAAGCCACTTGGCATTTAATAAATAATGAATTAAACAAAAATCCGAAGCCAAACAATAGTTCTATTTCGGCAGAAAACTTTAATAATTTTTTTATTCATATAGCAAAAGAGACTGTTCAGACAATTCCAAAAAATGATATTGATTTTGAGCAATATTTAAATAAAATTCATGTTTCACCAGAACACTCATTTTTTATGGAGCCGACTAATGTATTTGAAGTTGAAAATGCCATACATAAATTAAAAAACACAAATAGTCGAGATATATATGGTTTTAACACCAGAGTTTTCAAATGTATCGGGAAAAATATAAGTCACATATTAACATATATAATAAACAAATGCATTGAACAACAAACTTTTCCTGATGCACTTAAAGTAGCCAAAATAACTCCCATACACAAAAAGGGAGATTTAGAGGATGTAAATAATTATAGACCTATATCAATATTACCTATACTTTCAAAAATTTTTGAATTCATACTAAAAACAAGAGTGATACAATACTTTGAAACACGTAGTCTATTTGTTAATGAACAATTCGGTTATAGAAAAAATAGATCCACTACCAAAGCAATTATAAGAATTGTAGAGTCTATTTTAGCAGCAATAGATGATAACAATATATCAGGTGCAACATTGATTGACCTAAGTAAAGCTTTTGACTGTGTTAATCATGGCTTTTTATTAACAAAGTTAGAATTTTATGGGATAAGGGGAGTTGCTCTCAATTTATTTAGATCTTATCTAACTAACAGATATCAAAGCGTCATTATACATTCGGGGCAAAAATCAAAAATGCAGCCTATTGAGACAGGTGTGCCACAGGGCTCGATATTAGGTCCGATCTTCTTCCTAGTATTTATAAACGATTTTACACAAAATATAATATCAGATAAAATCATTTTATTTGCGGATGATACTACATTTTTAAATACGGATAAGACAGAAGTGGGTTTGAGAGATAAAAATACATTTACCTTAAACCAGGCATCAGAATGGTTTAACTCAAATCTATTAAAAATGAATAACGAAAAAACCCAAACAATAATATTCTCAGGAAATGTGGAATACAATTCAGTCAAGTTGCTTGGTATTCACATAGATTCGAAATTAAATTGGCAAGCACATATTGACTAACTCTCAAGTAAATTAAATACAGTATTATTCCAGATCAGAAAATTAATGCAATTGACAACTTTTGATACAGCATTAATGTTTTACTATTCGAATTTTTATAGCTTGCTGACATACGGAACTATTATCTGGGGAAATTCTACAGACACTGATCGTATTTTTATAATTCAAAAAAAGGCAGTGAGAGTTTTAGCAAGTGCACCATGCAGAGAACATTGTAAACCCTTGTATAAGAAGTTTAAAATGCTAACATTACCCTGCATATTCATTTATCAATGTCTATTATACATGAGGGATTGCAATAATCACCATCCCCAAAACTCAGAATATCATACATATAATACAAGATATAAAAACCATTTTAGTATTCCCTACCACCGTTTAGTCAAATCACAGCAGCCCATAAGTCATACATCAATTAAATTGTTTAATAAACTCCCAGACTATTTAAAAGACCTACCCATTACGAAATTTAAAAAAGTTATAAAAGCTATATTAATTGAAAATGCCTTTTATAATATTGACGAGTTCATTGATTTTTTTTTATAAATTGTCTTATATGTACTATGTGTGTTCGTTTATATATGTGTGTATGAGTATATATGTATATGTATGTATATTATATTTGCTTTTTTTTTTTCATTACTTTCAATGAAACTTATACATAATGTTTACGAGACATTTATCTCTACCTTATGTACACAATTGCATATAAATTAGTAATATTGTATTATGCCATTTATACACTATACTATAGCTACTAGGACAACCTCATGCATTGTAAAATGTAACCGAGTAATAGAGATAAATAAATAAATAAATAAATAAACGGGAGAACCTTTCCAAGAAAAGAGGTGTTGGATTTCAAACAGTTTGGTTTTATTAGAAGAGAAAGATATTGTTTCGTATACCATGGTTTTTATAATTTGTTGAAGAGTTTCCGGATTCTTTTCCACATTGATTATATTGAAGCTAGATGTTCCAATCACCTTATCGTGTTTTACTGAAGCGAAGCGAAGAAGACCAGAAGATGGTCAAACAATTAGAATAGTCAAGATAGAAGAGAAGCCGGAAGCTCTTCTACAAACTATCAGTTCTGAGAAAGCCTTAAAATCAAAATCATTTTATAGTATTTTAGGAGACATGTTTTAGTTAGTTTAATTTTTCTTTAGGGGTGCTGGTGATATACGTATCATGGTCACCTCATACATACGGTTCATTCTCCATGTCATTGATTGCGGCAAACTCTCAAAAACCTCTTGAGTATTTCGGATTTTTTCAGATGTAACTATGCAGGTCTTCAATATTTTCAATCGGGATATCTTAAACCACTGTTTTAGGATATTCTCAGAAAAGTTAATGTAATTGAATCAATTTTGCAGATAGTGTGAGTCAAAGTAGTGATTCTCTTGAAGATATATCAAGGATTAGAATACATATCATGGCGTGTACCTCTGGTACACTTTACAGTAGCAGAGATAGATAGGTATCTCACCGTTGGGCCTTAACAGTAGGAAATGGAGTACTGTTAAAAAATTGTCTATAATTTCGAAGGAAAATTAATAGTGGGTCTTCAGCTGTGTGCGGGTTTTTTTAACGAAAGTTTATTATGCCCTCTTTAAATAAGTTTATCTTATCAATGAAGAGTAGTGGTAAAGATTATGGATTCTCCTTTTGATTACGTCACTTGCAGAAAGGAACTCTTTGTTGTAAGGTAAGAGTGTTTGGATCCGCTAAGTGTGGTATATATAACTGATGTTTCTTTAAGACTCTTTGGGAGTTTGGTGGCTTATACTGAAGGTAAAAATTCTTCTCCAACGTAAAAATTCTTCTCCTCTATCTGAAATGGTCGAATTTTTCTAGTGAGACACCCCAGCCCTGGGCTACCTCATTACGCGCATTTTTCCTAAATTTATATTATTTTATTCCATTTACAGTAAATATTATGAGATATCGATGAATTCAATTACGTTAGATTTTAAATAACTCGGTTCATCCTAATTTTAAAAAGTCTAAAAGTCGACGATAATCGAGCTTACAACCGCAAAGGAATGCAGAAATTAATCTTGCTAAATAAACAGAACCTATCTATCTTCACGGGAAATTAGTCACTATGCAACCCTTAGTCTCGGTTAGTAATCCAATTCCCGGCCACACATCTGGCACCAGTAGAACGGTCCTAAGCTCTTAGCGTAGGAATGTAAAAGCTAATCTTTTATTATGTAAACAAAAACCTATCTCCACGGGAAACTAGCCACTATACAGCCGGAGACTCAGGTCATAATCTAATGCCGGGACATCTATGCCCTCTTTGTTGGCTTCACGCGAAATAGATAATGTCACAGGGAAAGAGCATATATAAATACGGAATCCAAAACCCAATCGGGGAGACTTCCCAAGACTCCATAGTGACTAGTTGAGTCGTGAATCGACACCTGTCACGCTTCTTCATAAAATTCCTATCGAGGAGACGGACTTAAAACCCCGTTGTGACAAGCTGGTATCGTGAATCGACACCGCACCCACTTTTCCCTCGATACTACGCATCGTATTTAAGTAAAACCGAATTTACCGTACGCGACGACGTTTCCATACCCGTATAATCTGTATGCATCTTAGAAGGAGTGTCCGGGGGGCGCCATCAGACGTCACGACGCCGTTATCAAATATGAGTTCCAGCGAAGAGCCGGTTGTGGAATCCCCATTTACATACCCATTTATGTATTCAATATTAACTTCACGAAGTAAAAATGACAAATTGCGACTCTATCCATTTATCGGCGCTGTGGTACTATTTTACGATTTTACAAGTTATGTCTGTTCATTTAAATCATATTTAAGGGAATTTATTACCTACTTAACCATCTGTTATCTGGGCAGTTATGCTAAATGTTGCATAGTTTTAACACCAGTTATCCCTTGTACCTTCATTGCATGTACGAGTGATGATGGTCGATCTGTCGAGTTTTACAAGCTTCCAACACGCTTTTGCAATATGCCATCTGGATTATCTCTAACCGACCCTTTGGAGTTAACCATGAGCGTCCTTTAGCGGTAATCTCAGTGGTACTCCGTCTAATGTATTTATGGCCACAGTATCTGTACACTTTCACTATGTTACTTCAGGTCTACATACACTATATAAATCTACGATTGGCATTAAGTGTTTACCTTGGTTTCCTACTGATGGGGGGTCCTCACAACGTCAATAAACGAGAGACAGTTGTCTTTCACAATAAATACAGAAACAGTTGTTTCGTATTTACGACGAGTTATGCGATCTAAAGAATCATAGTGAGACTGTCAGCGACAAAGGCTCGGTAATTAAAAAAGCGAGGCTTGTTTTACTTATCAGTCGATAATGAATTCTTACGAGAGGGTTCCTCTGCGCCTATGGCGAAGTTTTATCATTGGCACATCTGCCTAGATCTTATATAAATCATTTGTGACAGTTGTCTCTAAATGCAAATAAATCTGTTCAACCATTTCGAGAGTATTCATTCACTAATCGTATTTCTTTCAGAAGATAAATTAAAGGGTTCTTAAATATCCGATTTAAGTATACCTGTGTTTAACTTAAGCAAATTAAATAGTAACTAAATAATACCAGACTTTATAAAAAGAATCTAAGTAAAAGCTACAAACACAACGTAGTTTGGGTCCTACCACTTTAAAACTAGACGATCACATTAAAAGGCCAAGTTCGTATGTTCTCTTTCTACGGAAAGAGATTAATAAACATACGAGGGGGGTATGGGGCGTCACACTAGGTCTCTCGTAATTGGTTTATTTTTTCAAACACTTCGTTTCTTGTAGAAGTTGATAAAGAATAACATCAGTACTCTAAATCTGAGGTAACAAACGTTGTTTTTTAACAAGAAGCATACGCTACTGATGCCTTAATGATTATAATTTAATGTTAACTAAAATAAAATATGTCTCCTGAAACATTATAAAAATCATGACAAATGAAAAAATTCTTTTGAAAAAAGACATTGAAGATGATCTTTGAACTATTACATCACATAGATTCACGTGTTTTTTTTACGTAATATTTAAGTAATGCCTTGAATTACATAATATATTGTAAAAATGACGACATTTACCAATTAAAATAACCATTTTAAACATTAACTTGGTTTTTCCGCAATTACCTTCATCCATGAGGAATTTGTTGGATCGAGACGTCCATTAAACGTAACGGTGTCGTCCATCTGTGGACTTAATGATCCCGTGACGTTCAATATAGGCATACTTAACGTTGCATTTTTCTTCTTCATTGGATCCGTCTCCCTGTGGATGTTGAGGTCATTTCGTCTGATATAGCCATCAATCAATAACGACAAGTTGGTGGGATTAACGTTCCTCTCAAAATAACTTTTATATACTTGAACCAAGTCGTGGTTTCGCTCTTCGGTATTCTAAAAAAGTAACATATAGTTCAGTAGTCTACTAAGATCGTGAGCTGCATTAGGAAAATCTTTGGACAATTCTCTTTAAAATAGCAAGGGTAATTGCCAATTAAAAGAAACTATAATAATACATTATTAATATTACAAGAATTTTTTTGTTTCCCGCATTGTTCTAGCATACTTGTATTTCAATTTAATGACAATTTTATTGACATTATTATTTATGACCTCAATATAAGTAGATAATTACTAATTACAGCTATTGACTTGAAATTCCTTGTAAATTGTAAATTCCGAAACTATCCCTGGTGTCGTATATCGGTTCAGGGTTGAAAGCAAAGGTTTTGTGGCGCACCTCAACAATAACCTCTCTCAACCCATCTAAATTTATAGTGTTCGTAGGAACAATTTAGGCTTTATGAGCGGAGAAATAAACAGTGAGGAATTTCTAAACGTCAATAATAGCGTGTACGTTAGACAAATTTTTTAGCACTATAAACTTCGTCTGGATATAAAACAAACAATTCCAGTAATCTATAATTAATAAACCTTACCCTTCCAAAATGATGCCACATTAAATAATCCAATACTCCTTGTGTCATTCCCTTTGACCTTAGGTGTCTCGCGTTCAATTTCTGGTAGCCCCACTCTATCCAACCGGCCTGGGTGCTTACACAATTTACAAGACATAGAGCAGATACCTGGTCCGGATGACTTAACGCAAACCTACACAGAATGTTGGCTCCGGCACCGACGCCGAATCCTATGAACTGTTTTAAGCCGAAATGGGTCAATACGTAGCTAATTTGATTTGCCAATTCGTCCATTGTGGGATAAATGTAGCTGAAAGGAAAGAAACAGTAATCAGGTCACATCTCATAAATATCAGCTGAAGAGTTACAGCTCTGTATTAGTGTTTAAAAGTAAAAAGAAAGTTGATGAAGTGCTGTAAATTGGACCAGATAGGTCTATGAACGTGTTGACGTAAATTCGTTTTCTTTCCTGAATGGATTTGTCAATATTTGGCAATTTTAAAGCTAAAGCTTTGCTAGCATGGCATTTCTATTTTTCTTCATTAATTTTGGAGTTTGATGCAAAATTCATGGTGGCGCAAAATGGGGGAAAAATATCTGCGGAAGTGACAGTTGACTGAAATATTAACATCGTTTCTGCATTATGAGCAAGCCTAGTTTTAGCCACCTCTTGATGATGGTTGATGAAACACAAATAGTGTTAAGTAATCAAATCAATTTTTTACATCCAGTGGAATTTACGCCAGAATCAGTGTTATCAAAATTCCCAATTCTCTTCAGATTTGTATTTTAGTTATTTAGATACAAAAATATACTTTAGGTAGTTTAAATTATTTATTATTATTTTTTAGATGATGAGGAAGCAAAAATATAGTTTTACAATTACAGATGGAACAAAACTATCCACCCACGCTATATTGTATATCAAAACACGAACAGTTTATTTAGCAGTGATGGTCCTTCCTGGAACAAGCCCACTCAAAGTCCATTCGTGTGTGAAGGAGCTCTAATTGGGGATTAAATGCATTAGATCAGTTGGAAAGAACTAGTGAACTTAATTATACTGGCGGATCTGATTTGTTGTTTGTCCTATTTCTTGAATGAGACATTCAAAGTTAATTAAGATACGAAAACAAGAGTTGCAATGGGCTAGGCATATAGTAAGGATGGCAGAGGAGAAACTAACAAAAAAACACATGAATTCTGACCTAAAAAACAATGGGAAACCAAGGAAACGATGGGAAAACACGGTAACGTGCGCATGGAGTCTTCGTACAGCAATCAGAAGTTGGAGAAGAATAACTACGGAGAGGTATTTTTAGAGGCAAAAGGGAAGTCAAAGGCTTGACTTGCGCTGTAGGACCATAGAAGAAGATGAAGATACGAAAAAGTAGACAGTATGGAATGAACTGAATCAAAACTTTCAGTCCCTGAATGAATTAAATCAATCCTGCCTGATTTGCGTGTCCCTTTTATCCATTTGGAACTATGTGAATTTTATGTGACTGGTTCTAACAATTATCAACGATTATTTCAGATATTGTAGTTGCAATTCTTTTCTCCATTCTTCTTCGCATTTTGCATGTTTAAATCATAAAGCCATTAATCAGATCTAGGTCTTTTAGTTTCCAAAGAAACAAATTAAATACTGTTGAAAAATGTTACGAATGTTAGGAAAGAAGACACGCCGTGGGTGAATCATCTCTTAAACTTGCGAAGGTGTGAGATTTTTCTTCGCAAAAACAAAATATTCGTTACATTTTTCAACGGTAGGTATTTAATTTGTTTCCTCGCAAATTAGAAATATTGACTTTCTTGATTTAAACATGTGAAAATTGAAGAAGAAAAGAACACTAACTACAACTGCAAAATATGGAATAATCGTTACAAATTCCAAATGAATACAAACATGTCATGTTCAAGTCAAGTTTACGTTTGTACAGGGTCATCACGCGAAAATGTCCTTTTTTGAAATAACTCAGCCATTTTTCATGTTATGACATAGATGTAAAGACATTCTGAACTAGTTTTTTCCACAGAATCTAAATTTTCAGTCAAAAAAACAATAACGAATCGCATTTCAGAAATACGACATAATAATTTCTCTTTTAAATAGAACACTCTGTATATTTTGAAACATTTCGATTCTGCTTCTCTTTCTGAAGTCAAAAATGTCAACATATCTTATGTTATCTCAAATGGTTTTTTAGATATTTAGATTTGATGATATTAAAATCTGACATATAAACTTGACGATATTAAAATAACGTTACCGATTTTGTTAAATAAATTTTGAAAACAAAGGAAACATTAACCATAATAAGAAAATGATTTCTGCGAAACTTCGTATGTTGATTTCGTACATTTAATTAACAAAGAATATATTAATAAACATTAAAAAAATAAAAAAATATTAACAAAGAATTAACAATGTTAAATATTACAAGGTTAAATTTAATAAATAATTTTAGATACATTAATGCATATATTCCATTTAGTACTTGCTCAATATATCTACCTCTATTTTCATGACAAAGTCTAAACCCCCGTCGATAAATCACCTAAACAATCACAATTATGATCAGGAATTTTCTAAACAATTTAAAACGACGATAGACTTTGTCATGAAAATTGAGCAATTACTAAATTGAATAAATGCATTAATGCATCTAAAATGATTTATTATATGTAACCTTGTAATATTTAACATTGTTAATTCTTTGTTAATATTTTTTTATTTTTTTTATCTTTGTTAATATTTTCTTTGTTAAATAAATGTATGAAATCAACATTCTATGCTTCTCAGAGATAATTTTCTCATTATGGTTAATGTTTTTCTTTGTTTTCAAAATTTACTTAACAAAATCGGTCACGTTATTTTAATATCGTCAGATTTATATATCAGATTTTAATATTATCAAATCTAAATATCTCAAAAACCATTTGAGATAACATAAGATATGTTGACATTTTTGAATTTAGAAAGAGAAGCAGAATCGAAATATTTCAAAATATACCGAGTGTTCTATTTAAAAGAGAAAGTATTATGTCGTATTTCTGAAATGCGATTCGTTATTGTTTTTTTGACTGAAAATTTAGATTCTGTAGGAAAAACTAGTTCAGAATATCTTTACATTTATGTCATAACATAAAAAATGGCTGAGTTATTTCAAAAAAGGACATTTTCGCGTGATGACCCTGTACAATTCGGTGATTATTGATTTAGTTTTCTCCATAATTTCTTTTTCCATATTTCTGAAATCTTTGAAAATGAACTCATTTAATTCTCAACTAGAGCTCCCTCATACATGAACGGATTTTGTACGGTTTTTTTATGCCTTTGAGAATATTTCAGAGAAATTTTTAAACTTTAAGAATTTTTTCCGTTAAATGTCGATTTCTTATTTTTCTCTGGATTATTGCTGATTAAGAGTTACTTAACAGTAGATTATGATCACAAAAGAAACATATTTAATAATTCAATATAAAATAAGTGACAATTTTTAGTCGTTTGAAATCATTCAGTTTCGCTAGCAGTTCACTTCAGTTGACTCAAAACTATTAATATTTTTTATCCAAATGTCGATATAACAATTATCTTTAACAAACTCAAATAGATCTACCATAATTATGTCAATTGGTTCAATTGAGCCTTTAAGTGTAAAATAATTAACAGTATCATCCTCAACTTGTATGCCCACAGAAAATATTAAATCACTTTACGTAATATGAATTGAAGTCTATATTTTCATAAAATCTGGCAAATAAAATTTATATTCTCCAATTACAAAAATTAAGAAATAACAGACTAAATCGATGACTTCGAAGGAAATGAACCGAGAGCTTTTCCACCCATACTAATATCTCAGAGTGATATTATACCAAATGAAAACATACGCTTTATTAACATATACTAGAATTGGATCATGTTGCAATTAGGAAACGCTTACTCCACGATATTATCCAAACTCCTTATACGTAAAAATATGAAAGTTTTTATAAAGGCTTTAGAAAGTTGGTAGAAAAGACATTTTCAAAATTAAAATTTCGGCCAAATATTCCCCGAGATAACTTGACACTAAGTAATTTCTAAGACCATCAAAATTTCGAACGCTTAACTCGATTCTTCTTCTCTAACATATTTTTAAAAACGGTAATATGTATTACTTGTATTACTTTTTTTTAACGTTTATTTTTGGGGTATCAGAACATGCTGTGGTATTAATGTTTTATTCTAAATTCATTAAAAATATACTAAAACTCTACTCACTCTTCTGGAAGTGTTTGAGCACCTTCTTCTTGTCCTGGAGCATTTACATGATAAACGCAGAAATTTTCCAGTAATGCCCGCATGTCGATATAGTTGAAGAATGCTTGAAAATTTGAAATATCTAGAAAAAAATTACATCAGTCGAAATAAAAGAAATACAGTTTTGCCTATAAATAGTGAGCATTTCCGATACGGTTTAGTTCATCAATAAAATACGTCAAATATTTCATTGTCCTATCACAGATTGAGTAGCAGGCATTGTCATTAATTTTACTTCACGGCATTAGTCCATATATTTTTGGAAATGACACTAAAGGAAGGGCAAAAACTGTTACATAGAAAGGCTCTGCCAAAACGATCACAACTATTTTGATTCATGAACTAATTAGGTTTCGTTAACTTAATGAATATATTGGTTTCAAGAAGAGACCACATCGTCTAAGATCGTCTTTGAGGATGTGTGCGACTTTTTTTCCTGAGTACATTATTTCTAAAAAAGGTGATACACCTTAGGCTGTAAAGTTGTTAGTTATTTCCTAATTGAAATAATTTAAAATGCAACCGAGCGCTTAAACAATACAAATAGGATTTAGAAAGGATTTGTGATTAAATTGCCATAATTTCAATGGAAATGCTATGCCGTGTCATGGAAAATATAAATTTAGCGTAGAAACTAAGGCAACGTCGAAAATTGATCAAGAAATGAATAAGCAAAGCAATAATGGTGGTATATTTATTTATAAGTATACGAATATAAAGAGTTTAGTTAATTACTAAATTGTTATCACCAGTTTATCAGCTTTATTTCATTATTACAAAATTTGATAATTTAAACTTAAACACTCAAAGTTTAATGTTCGCTAGTTTTAACATTATCATAAATTAATAGGGATTAAAATTTTCAACAAAAAAGTAAACATTTGTAATTACTTGTTGTTCTTATTTAATATATAAAGCCCTGACTTATTTAAACGACGCAGTCCAACATGCCTTCAGAATTTTTGCAAAATATATGAATTTAATGACTGAGCTGATTTCTTAAATTATTGAAAATCCTTAATGAAATTATACATTTCTTTGTATTTTCCTGAAGAAAAAATCATTCACTGAATGGGGTTTCTCCTCAATTTCCTCAATTTGTATTTCGTGAAACAACCATTAAGTTCGTATTCCCTATGATTAATTAATAATGAGACAGGTGAATGAACCTGTTGTGCAGAGGATGTAATCGAGGATGACGTGTGATTTACAGGTGTTATTACCGCCACATGTGTTTGGTTACGTAATATTTGATGCTAAGTACCAGCTGTTGCAGCTGGCATGCAAATATATTTTTTGTCTTCACTTGTTATTTCAGATTGTTAAAATACACTTATATCGATTTTAGGTTAATCCTGTCATAGCTATACTGCGTCGTTGTATAAATGAGTGAGTAAGCGTATTTTTACTTGTAAATTTAGATTTAGGCTTTTCTCACAATTTAGATAGAAAGGTTCAAAATGCATGGAACCATGAATACAAACAAATACATAACAAAATATATACTTACAAGTAAACTTGATCGATTTACAGCAGTTAGAGAGTAATTTGTGTCTGTGATGGATTAGCAAGCCTATCAATTCTGATATTGACCAGTTTCACTGTCAGTCTAAATTTAGTATCTCAATTACTCAGTACACCTACTATGTTGATGGGTTCCTTATTGGGTTTTTGAATATTACGTTAATGGTACAAACAATATTAATATATGTCAAATGGTTAGAATCTCCATTTTATCTTTAATTTCGTACGTAATCTAGCACAAACAAGTGGAATAACAAACAGAATAATATAACCATTGGTTAAATATTTAAACAAAGATATATCGGTTTTATTAATTAGAACTAGGTAATTAAATATATGAATTGACCGATATTATTGATGATATAATAATTAATGATACACATGTCCATCAAAGTACCTACGAAAGACTACGATGACATTGAATTTCCTAAAACAGATATGGATATGGTGGACGACAAAAATAGCTGAAAATTAGATACCTTTGTCAAATATAACAAACAGGCAGGAAAAAGAAAATTCCCTCTTTTGTCGAAAAAGTGGCAAAAAAAAATCCCATGGATGAAAAAGTATGTGTCGACGACCAAATGACACCATTCAAGGGGTACCACTCGATAAAACAGTATCTGAAAGTAAAACCAAATAAAGGAGATATGAAGCATTTGTGGTATGGTGGCTCGATGTTCGGATCGTACTGGGAGCTCTACAGTGGAGATCATGATCTTTAACTGCCTGATATTGGAGTGAGTGGCAATGTAGTGCTGCGATTTGCCAAAACAATTCCCAAAAATGATTATAAAACACAAAATATATTTCGACAACTGGTTCAATAACCTCCAGCTACAGATAGAATTATTCAAGATACACAGTTTGTTTGGACACAGTGCGGTCCAATCATTTAGAGGGCTGCGCTTGCACAGATGACAAGGCGATCAACAAAAAAAAGAAGAGGGGCTATGGAAGAAATGAGTGTAGTAGTAGAAAGCGTTGAATTTCCTTTGTTGGAACTTATCCAATAAGCAGGTGGGATTCTAAAACTAAATCTAAAATTGATGTAGAATATCCCAATGTCCTAACTATTTACAACCAATTTATGAGGGATGTTGATTTAGTTGATTCTCATGAGGCATTTTACAGAACAACAATTCGCAGCGAGAAGTGGTATCATAAGTCTAATTTTCACCTTATGGATCTGTGTGTAGTTAATAGTTGGCTCAGTATAGAAGGGATTCTAACTTTTCTGGAATATCAAAATATGATCGTCTAAGTTTACTTCAATTGGATTGATGGATGGATTTGAACCATCGATCTTTGCAACCAAGTAAGTGCGTATCAATGCATTTACCCAATCGACTACCGTCACTTTGATGCTTTTTATCAGTACTTTCGTTTTTTTTTTCTCGATAATGCTGCCTCATAGCGAAATCAGTCAGAAAATACTTTTCTGGATAAAATTGCTTCCTCTGTAGTCCATTTGGAAATGAAGTAGAGTATAAAAAAAAAATTTCTATAAATTCCAGTTAGTTATAAGTAAGTTCTCTATTTCTATTTTTATTATAGTTTGCTACCCGTACTATGGAAATTTATACCTGCTTGAGTTGAACCCTTGTGATCTGTCCTTGTCTAATGCGTTTCAAACTATATCTGCCGAGCTCTCTCATTACCAGTTGAGATCTGTTTATAATCTGTATGGAATTTCATAGCCGGGTTTACGGCTTTTTAGGTAGTCTAATAAAATTATTATGGAATTTATTTTGAATTATTTATTTTTATGGAAATGTGATTTAGTTCATTGTAAACTACAAAAAAAAATTGTTTGTTGTTTCTGGTTCTGGGAATCTAAATATTCACTGGTGTAATAAATGCAGTCAATCTTTAGAAAAACGTTTACATCTCTGTACTAAGAAGTATACGACTGGCCAGTCAAATTTTTTTCGAACACAATATTATAATAAATACTGTAATATTTCTATATATAGTATGTCATTAATTATTATTATATTTATTATTTATTATATTTCCATGAATTTCGAAACACTTAGTAGCACGCCCATGGCGGTTCCTGATTATAGGGTTTTTATTACTCTACTCCGTTTCCAAACGGACTATAAATATTTGCAAAATATTAATTTTGCTCTTTTGGTAAAAACTCACAGATACCACTTCATTTTCGCTGCTGGACAAAATCGGCGATAATTTTCACAATCAAATTACATATTTGCTTTTAAATAAATTAAATTTGCATAATTTACATATGTACTTACAATTAAGACCCAAATCATGGTAAGTTAAAATAGCTGGTTTGTTTCTAGATCCCTGCACAGCAACCACTATATTTCCACGATCAGTTTCGACGACTTCTTCTTGCGCCGAGGAATCGTCCCTCGAAAGCGAACGTGCGGAGGGGAATTGTAACTGTATATTTTTTAATTCGATATCATCCATGCTATCGGAAGGCATAGTACTAAAAAAACAAGCACATATATTAACATGTATACTAATTAACTAAATTATTACAGCTCCCGGTTTATACATACATGTAGATAAAAATTATCTTAATCAATTATTTATTTTTTCTAGAACAGGAATGCTAGTTATTTGTATTTTAACAGTTCTGGTGAATCAATGTTTTAAAGCATTTGTAGCTCGATAATTAGTTGCTAGTGGTGTTTGGAATCGACTTGGGAAAACTAGTTACTCCTTATTTAGGTATGAAATTAATTTATTTTTGTTATATTCAATTATTCTTTATCTAACATACTTAAATTCAGTTTTAACATGTTTCTTTTGGCTTTTAAACTCACTAAATTGACAAAAAAAGGAGAGATGCATGGTAGTTACCTTGCTATTTACACAAAATTTTTAACATAATTGTATCATCGCTTCACAAATAAAAGAAGTTCGTATATTCATGTTAGATGCAAAGCACCAACTAATAATAGCCCAAAATCCTTACATCTATCGGGATGGGTTTGTCATTTATTAGTCGAATGTTTTGCCAAATTGACGTCTAAATCGAGCCCGGTAAAATGTATACAAACATAAAAATTGTACATGATTTCAGACGTAAGTGTGGTGAGTGGATTCCAAATATCTGAATGTCTGATTAATAAAGAATAAACATTGTTCTTTTGTCTTAAATGCATATAATATACAAGAGGCCGATTTTTTATTGTTTGATTAACCGGGAAAAGAGTTATTAGCTCTCAAGCCACGTATTTATTTTTAAATATTATCTACAGGATGTTCGAACATTTATTTTCAATTTTGTTGCATTTATCTATTAAATTGTACTGTCATCTGTCGAAATCGTTCAGCTTACGTGGAATAAACTATAATAGCAAATAACAGTTTTTGAAAATTTAAAATTTTCGAAAAATTATCAACATCCTGTAGATAAGATTATAAAACTGGAAGAAAAAAAGATTTTTGAAGTTAATGCCGCAAATGCTGCATTAAAAACAAACATAAAAATGCAAAGTTAAAAAATTGTATTTATTGACTGAGGTTATTATTAGTAACTAAAATAAAATGATAAAACCGCAGTAATATTTTCTTAGGAATCTTCTGCATTTAAGTTATTCAATCAAGTTACATCATGGTTTTTCGATGTTTAAAATTTCATAAATAAATGCATTTTATCGCCATTCACCATTCCTCAATAATCAACTGTAAAATTCGGCACTGCTAATTTAAAATTTCTTCGATGTAAACATTACATTATCACGAGGAATTGGAGTTATGTTCATGCCAGGCACAAAAATACCACTTAGTGCGATAACACTACGACATAAATACCAGTATTATCTAAATAATAACTAAGCCTTATGAATTTACTAGCCGCTACAGCAATAAACAACCTACGGCATTCTATTCTAAGAGCAAATTGAGTGTTATGCTGTTTCTTACCCCAAAAGGGCTGCCTCTTCAGCTACTCCGGAAGCAGGCATTTTTCTGTTTGTGTTAGTGTTTGTACTATCGGTCCTAAAACAAAAGAAATAAAAAAAAATAAACAATAAACCTACCTACGACTTATCTAAACTAAAATTACTGTCAAGGAGCAATTTTGTGTTTGATGATTGGATGAAGTTAGTACAAAACAGCGATTAGTGCTAATATTGTGTTTTAGCAATATGAAAAATAAAATAATACCTCTCGCTGTGTTAAAAATTATTAAAATATGATTTTCCTTTTGTAAATCAACTCAACACAATGATATATGCGTTTTAAGCTGCTGCTAGAGTTAATAGAAAGGACGTGTAAGCCACAGCATGATAATTCATCATGTGTATAAATCATAGGTATATTGTGTTTTCTTAACGAGTTTTTTAAACAAAACGGATACTGAATCATTAATGCTGAATGCTAGAAAGTTAAAGAAGTTTTAATCGCTCCATTTTAAGGATCTCATTAACATACATACTTTGTGGTTATTATGACCATTTCGAAAAATTTATACGCGCTCCGTGTGGGAATGTAATTCTATATTCGTTGTTATTAATGATTCAAAGTACAAAACTCTAACATTATTTTTATTCCCTTTTATAGAAATGATGTATTTTCCAACCAAATATTAAAGATGCCATTATAATTTACACCTTTTTCGGACGTTGTTTGAAGAGCTATGAACAAACGAATAGTATTTTTTTGTGGAACTTTTTGCATCCCAATTAATGGTGGTATTGATTTTACAATTCGACGTTTAGTACTCTAGCCATCATTACCATATTTAAAGCTATAGTTTTTTAAATAAATTAGTAAAATTTTACTTCTATAGCTTAAGAAACTATATTGTATCTTTAACGAGATCTTTAACTAAACATCGGCAAAATTAATACCTAAAGTAGAACACAATGTAAAATAATTCAATTTTCAAAAATAAATAGTCTTAATTTATGTAAAAGAAGTATTCCAGAACGCACTAAGAAGTTCTAAAGCTGAATACATATTAAAATTATTAATATGACCTTCATTTTGATTTAAACATTCATGAGAACGTCTTAAAACATTTTTGAGACAGTACGCCTATTACGAGTAATAGATTCAAGTTCATTTTCGACCTTTTCAATAAATTTCCTAAAGAGCTAAATTCATAAATTCAATTTTTTACAAATCCATCTTGGGATTCAGCTATAGTCCTCGATTTGTAATAATTCGATTCCCAAATTACTCTATTAAATATTTCGATAGTATCTGGCGCTAAGACAGCCGTCTTGTTGAAACCATAAGGTTCACAGTTTTCTTCGAGCATAAAATTTTTTTGAGCTGCATTATGCACAGATTTTTAATATGAAAAATAGTAAAATCAGAATTGTATTATTTCTTAAAGAAAACTTAAACAAAGAACCAGAATACACAAAATTTCACGGTTTTAAAGTATTTAGATGCCTTCAAAATATTACAGGAATTTGTAATTTTTAATATTTAGGAAGTCGAACGCTAATTTTAATTAAAGAGCGCCTATGTTGATTATTTAAAATGAGTCCTTATTTATTTGCTTTAAATGAACTTTCATATCCTATCAAGTTGTTTCAGATCGTTCTGAACTATACATTTTTTGAAAATTTTTTCGATGTTTAATTAAAAATGCGATATAATTTCTTTGATTATGGAATGAAAATGACTAAACATGTGATATACAGGGTGTCCCAAATTGCTTGATTTTGGCTGGTTTTCCTATTTCCAGACCAGGTAGAGAAAAACTGACATATGAGTCTAAAGCTCGATTTTTATGAAACGCCGATTGGTGAAAACCACATTTCGATATCTCTAACCGTTTTCAAGATATCGGCAAAAATTGACATTTTACAGATTCCGAAAAATTGTCAACTTTTTTATTTTTGGATATTTTTTCAAACGGTAAAAACTTTTTGACGTAGAATTAGATGCATTTGTCAAAAAAAATATATCGCTTTTCGATTGTTTGATATCAAAGCTAACTTTGTTATTTCAAATGGAAACCATAGTTTTGGCTTTGACTTTAGAAAATAGGAAAAAAAATAAGCTTTCCAAAAATATATATGCCAAGATATGTCTAGTCATCCTTGCTGCCAATATAACACATTTCTATTTAAAAATAACATTTTTTAACGTTAAAAAAAGTTTTTCGGAATCTGTAAAATGTCAACTTTTGCCGATATCTCGGAAACGGTTAGAGATATCGAAATGTGGTTTTCACCAATCGGCGTTTCACAAAAATCGAGCTCTAGACTCATATGTCAGTTTTTCTCTACCTGGTCGGGAAATAGGAAAACCAGCCGAAATCAAGCAATTTGGGACACCCTGTACACTGAACTCGAATTTTGGAAAAAAGTTCCAAAAATATTTTAAGTTGGTAATGATGACCAAGGTACGAAACGTAATATTCCAAGTTTGATATTACAGTTAAGTAGAGTGTTATATTTTTTCACAGCTCTTTAAAAAACGCCACCAAAGAATAAAACAGAAAAAAGGCATTTTTAGTTTTTTTTTACGTTTCAGAGAAAATTTAAAGTCATTTCTATAAAAGATAGATAAAAATATTCTTAAGATTACCCAAAATATTCACTATTATACCAGCTTTGTATCTCTATTAACAACGAAAATATCAACAATATATTTCCATTGAAAATTGGACATGGATACGATTAAACGCTGACAAAAACCATAAAAAAGATAATACAGGGCGTGGGCTTCCCTAGAGCAAAATGTGACACGATAATGATTAATAGCGCAAACTCATTCAATTATTTTAGTTCTTCACGATTTCTACGTACATTAAAAAGTAATTTCGCATTTTTGTCATTACTAAAGAGCCAGCTCCACAGCAGACGCTAGTAAAAGCTCATCCTGTAAGACACTAAATTAAAATACTTCAAAGGAATAGATGTCCTTGTCGGAAATGAATGACAATGGAATCGAAATAAATGACAATAGATTTCTCAATAATCAATACCCAAAAAGCACGTGAGGAGATGAGCGTTAATTCTTTACTGCTTGGTGATGTGGAAACGAGCATTAAAATACAAGAAAAATTATTTGGCGTAAGAGATTGCCTTTAGAATTTAATATGTGACCTTGAAAATGAAAAAAAACTGCGTATCCTGTGACTGTATATTTTCCAATTATCTGATGTACCACAGGGCTCGACTCTTGGACCTCTTATTGTTCATTAACGATATTGTGTCAAACTATTATGCACATTATCCGGCCTACATAACTGATCTTAAGCTAATGTGTAAGGTAAGATCTTACAAGGAACATGAAATATTGCAATATGGATTTAGAGAAATAAACTTTTAGTGTATCCACAACAACCAATTAGAAAAATCCTGTTACATTTAATTATAAATGGAGTGATACACTATTGAACAAATTATATAAAAGGTCGTGACCTACCCACATATTGACCCTAAACAATCATTTAATCTTAAAAACAAACTTTAATCTCACCTCCGATTCAGATATGTAAGTGGCAACACACTAAGATAACGCAAAGTTCGGTAATGGTATATAAATAACAATAATCTGCAAGTATTATTTGACGCATTTTAAGTCCAAAGAGAATGACAATGACTGTGAAGAAGTTGTAAATAACATTAGGAGATTTCTCGATCATCAATACTCCAAGGAAAGCAGAACACACCCTGTGATGTTAATGATGTGGAAGCGAGTATGGAAATGTGTCAGTTCTTTGGCATAAGATGCACTTGTTATTAAAATTAAATATGTGGCTACTAACATCGGAATCGGAAAATTAGTAACTGGTTAGGTACTCGTAGATATAACTAGGTTACCAAGATATTCAACTGTGGGGCCTGTACTTTTTATCATCTTTCTTTAGATGCCTTACATAAGTGATCTCGAGCCAAAGTGTGAAATAAAATTTTCTTAAGAATGTGAATTACTGCAAGAAGAAATCTGCACACCATATTATTCGATAATTAAATTTTGGACTGTCCAGGTATTTTAGTTATATTTACATAATTTGGGTTGCCCAGGACATTTTAAATCTTCCTCTACATATTAACAATCTGACTATTATTTCTAAAGCAACTCCTCTATACTGAAAAGCCTGCAAGTATTGCATTGTTTAAAGCAGGATTGGTCCATTCTTTTGTACGACCAAACAAGAAGACGTGGTTATATATTTAAAAATAAATAAATGCAATGTAACTTAGAAACGGTTACAAGAAACGTGTTAACGACTCTTTTTGAAGTGAACTTTTTTTTTAAATGTAGAATCTCAGATATTTTAGGTACAAAGTTTATTGGCGCTATGCTAATATAGCAGCGAACGCACGAGACGAAAAAATTAGTATGTTAATTAGACCCCCAAAACAAAGCGATCGATGCATTTATTTCCGAATTTAAATATCTGACGCCTTACCTAGAGCGACAGCTGATGAGGAAAACTAGGATATTATAAAATTAACAATAACTGTTTCAAAACACATCAGATATAATCTGTAAGGCGGTTGAAAAAATTTCATATTTAGAAACGCAACTAAAATATATTTCCCTCATGCGGCTAACCATCGCATGACTTCTTTGCTTGACCGCGAATAGCAGTGGATCGATCTACGAACTGGCCGAATCTAGTTGCTCAAGAAACCAGGATCGATATCATTATTTATTTATAAATTAATGTATTCCAGAAATGTGAAACCTCATTGCTGCTCATGAAATCCTATATGTGCAATGAGTGTATTATGTGGTTTTAACGGATAGCAAAACAAGCAAAGTGGAGTCGCAAGCGCGCTGTAATTCTGGAAAAAAATCACATGCTCTCATGCGACTTACCTCGGACTCTTCTTGATCTCAAAATTACACCTTAATAAATTAATGTAAAACAAAACAAATCAAAACACAAAATACCTTGAACAGGACAAACTTTTATATTTATAACTGGTTCTACTTGTGCTCAGTACTCAGGCGACACTATTTACGTTTTACTCATTTATGTGTTGCTGATATTTGATAATTAATATAACTGGAGTAGGGGTAAAGGCCAATTGTTGTGTTTACAGGAAGAACTTATTAAAATCTTAGAAGTCTCTGCGTGGATTTTTAAAATATTAAGGCGTATTAAGTTATCTCGACATGTTGTAATGTCATAAAATATGTCAATTACAGGTGCATAGGCGATACTATCCATGATAACATTGATAACTAGTTAAAATGTGTTCAAATAAACGTAAATATTTACATGACTTTATAAATAGACGGTTTTTATTTCTCTTATTGTTTGTGTTTTGGATATATACGCATTAGTCTAAGCTGTACCTATTTATAGTTTCATTATTTTTATTTTCGCGTGATACGTGATAGAAGTCTGCAATGTTAATAGGGAAGTCTACATTAAAATTATGCGCATCATTGTAACCTTTAATTCAGTCAAATATATCATAATTAAATATGTTTCCACCGTTCTATTTGATTTTCGTTACACTTAAAGTCAACAGTTAAGTTTTTGAATTTTGACTTAGTTTTAGTTCAACAGTTGGCACAAAATTATTTATAAAATATTAATCTTATAGAGTATAACAAAAATATCGCTTCACTCAATTTATAAGAAAACTCATCTGCCACAAAAACATTTCCCTAATATCTGTTTCATATCTAGAAATGTTATTGAGGAATTTAAGATACAGTCATGGACAGTAAAAATAGAACAAGTCTTGTATAATGTTTTCGCTAAAATCTAGTTCTTTACATTTTAACTTTAATATTTATGACAATAGAAAATATATTGCAAGCTTGCAAGAAAGAATGTGGCTCCCAATAGTAATTTATTAGTTTGCAAAAAATGACTGGCATTAATAATTTAGTTAAGGCAGAGCGTGGTGCCAAAGCAGGTTAGCCAAATCCGTTGTAATATAAAAAATAAAATTATTGTTAAATTTGTTTCATTTCGGCTCCTCACTAAATTTTCAAATAGAGATAGATTTCCACTAGAATAAAAAAGTTGTCCTATTTTTTATTGTCCTCAAGTGTAATAACTATTGCCATATAAGGCGTTTTATATGTGCGGGTACGGGTGTCCCAATCAAAAGTAGAGACCCTCTTTGGAGGTAGAAATTATCTGAAAAATTGGTGAAACAAGTAGACCTTTATAAATGACTCTTTGAAGGTTTTATACAAGCATAACATCAACTTCAAAAAATTAACATAATCTGGTCTTCAATTTGACTTTGACATGGAAGTTCAATAACGTTGTTGTTTTTGAAATATACAGGTTACAAGAAGTAGAAAAACTATGATTAATTTCTCCTGATGTCTTTAAATAAAGACGAAACATCGACCATCTAAGAGACTTTGTTTTCTACTTTTTTGTTGACCGACACCTTCAACCAACCGAAGAAATAATTTGAATAAAATATGTTCATGAAACTAAATTGTGCTATTTTTCGACAGCATCATCTTTAAAAATTTTAAGATTCAGTGACTGTTCCTATTACATATAGTAGGAGAACCCTCGACCAAAATTTCGAGTTATCACGACAGGAGTAATTTCATGAAAAATGTTTAGTTCGAGTCAAAAGATGTTTTATTGGAAACTTCCAGAAAGTTGCGGAAATGGTGAAAATAAGTCTTCATTCCGTAAAAAAAATTACAGTGATCAGGCAGACCCGCTCTAATTTTGTGTGAGTTTTTTATGTACTTTGCCGCCTTAAAGGCTTTTTTCGGGCGAGTGTCGGCGCGTGGCGTCATATTTTATTGGCCTCCTCGCGTCGGGAAAATCTTTTAGGCCGTATTATTATTTCGTAGCGATCCTTTGAGTATTAAGAAAGTTATTACCGTTTCAATATCCATGTGTCGGAGGACTGTGTAAAATTTGTGAGATTAGAAAGAGATGCGAAAACAATGCTTCAGGAAATTTGCAAATTTTAACTCAACTTCAAAATTTTCGTCAAAACGTCTAAATTCCACGATTTCGTTAATTCCCACTGCTTCGAAAATCGCAGCGAGATCGTACGATTTATGAAGTAGATCTAAGTTGGACCCTCTGGTTTCTACCTTGAATTTCTTACCAGAACGGCGGTCCGGCGGCGATTTTTCGTTTGGAATTAGCGTTTAAAGATTTCGTGTTTTCGCAATTTTTTCAATTTGTCAAATTTCTCCAAACACGCGTCCGCGCCGAGCTTAATAACTCGCGCCTCCTTTGAGATGGACCGGCGGCGTATTTTTTTTTTTTTTAACTAGATGTAATTTAGAAAATCCTGAGGCATTATCATTTTTCTCGATTTTTCCTGCTAAGAAAGTTACAAAATTTTGAAAAGAAGCGATTTTTAAAATATGTATCCTTTAGAAACACGCCACAGCCTTTCCCTTTGGATCTAGAGGATCCACACCAGGGCGGCGGGCAAGAAGAAGGAAAAATAAAGAACTCTTTTTCTTAGGTCCATCTCCGATATTAGCCGAGATATGAATTTTTTAAAAAGGTCGGTTTTGCCGGAAAACTGTACTTTTTCGGGGGCCCTTGCTCCTCTCCCCGGAGGATTTTTTCGATCGAACTTTCTGGAGAGCTCGAACCAACCTGCCTCTCGGATCCTTGCGTTGCTTAATATCCATCCGCGACCGAGCTCGGATAATCGAATAACTATTATTACCAATTTCTTTTACATCTTCTATGATTTTTTTCACCTTGTTAGCAACGAGATAGACGTCAGTCGCAATAGAACTTTTTTCATATTGACATGCACTCTTGAAAAAAAAAAAATCCCCGTGTCGCGATGAGGTCGAAAATCCTAGTCGAGGGCTCTCCTACTAATATTATTCTTGTAATTGATTGGATAATTTGTCTTTTTTATTGCGTTACTGAATCTGGCTAGTATCTTTTGTAATATCTTCATCTGAACCGATCTACAAAGTCATGCAAACTAATCAAATACAACAATATGTTTTTGTCAATAAGAAAATTAATAAAATTGTAAGTGAACTGTTTTTATAGACAAATACAGATAAGGAAATAAATATGTGTATTTAAAAAATAAGATATACGTTTTTAATGCAACTAATTAAGAATATTATTTTCTTAAACACACGCCACAGAAATTCGTCAATGATATTTTGCAACTCACCTTGGGAAATATACTCCCCCCATTTTATTCTATAATTTTTAAAATAAAATTCTTAAATTTGAGGAATTGATTATAACCATATCTCAGTCATCTGGTGTCAAAAAAATCACTTCCGGCTTAACAGGAACTGGTCTAAACCTTCTTATTTTAAATAGCACTAGCAGTATATTTTAGTCCGATTATATGAAAACTATAATTTATCTTCCTAACAATTATTTTCAATTTAATATCGAATCATAAACAACTTTGAAAACAGCGTATTTTTATTATTTCTAGTTGGCCATGATGTTTAGGGATAAATTTAAAAATGATTAAAGCAAGCTCGACGTTTTATTAAAAGGGCATTTCGGCATTCCTCAACAGCTTTAATCTGAAATTAAACTGTTTTATTCGTATACTTAAATTTAGAAACGATTATTATCTATTCAGCATTTGTAATTAAATCTAAATTTATTGGTAAACGCGACTTGGTATTTATTCCCTATACTCTATACAAATACTTGAAATTGACGTCATTACAGTAGTACCAAGGATGCAAAAAATCCATACATTATATGTGACAGTATTATTGTATTCATTAGGTCTTCTGTAAGTACAACAATAGAGTTTCAGTTACAAAGGAAAATCGATATTTTTTCACCTGGGTGTTATTTTGCCTAAACGAAACACATATTGTGTACATATTACGCACAAGTAAAACCAGTGAAACGAAAACAAAAGCCAACGAAAACCTAAATTACAAACTTTGCACGTGATAGATGGTTCCCTGAAAATAAAACAACAATTACAATTAGTGCATTAACAATGAGAGGCACTTTTATTGCACCACGGCGTAACCTACATTATTTTTATCTAGGACAATCGATTGTACCGTGCCGTTTTGAGTCGCTGGTTGGTGTAATTTTATTATTATATTTTGTACTTCGCAAAATCCATTACGTTCGTATTTTCTACTCATGTGCCAAATATAATATGACAGTGTGGATAAAATCGGAACTGTAGATGTTTGAAGAAAGGATAACAATCTAAATTGCAAGTGGTTTTTTTAATACTCAGTCATCGGTTATCGAAGAAATAGAAGTTCATGTACATGTTTATATTAAATGATTTCTTGAT
Organism: Rhagium mordax; assembly: GCA_963680705.1. Classification (NCBI taxonomy): domain Eukaryota; kingdom Metazoa; phylum Arthropoda; class Insecta; order Coleoptera; family Cerambycidae; genus Rhagium; species Rhagium mordax. Next base: position 119,849,795 of record OY796656.1, read on the forward strand.
CCACGTAAGATGGGGAGTGAATTTCCTGGCCTCATTATTAAAGAAAATAAATACAAAGGCTGTTATCACACTAATTTTTTCGTAGATTCGGAATCTACTATAATAAAGGAAATCAAAATTAAAAAAATTTTTTTCAAAATTTTACCATTTTACGTCATTCAGACGAGTGTTAGAAACCCTATCAAAATGTTATATAATATCTTAAAAAATTTGCAAAAATTATACCGGCTAAACCGAAAGTTCAAAAGGTCATCTTATATAAGTATTCTGGATTCTGAATTTACAGAAGAAACTGTAAAACAACTAGGGTTTCCAATCCCGGGACGGGATTAGGCTTTCGGTATTTTTCGGGATTAGAAAGTCAAATCCCGGGATTTTCCGGAATCCCGGGATCTAAATACATTTGTCGAATATCAACATAAAATTAAAGAAGAAACGATTTATTGAGCAAGAATAATAATAATACATAAAAAAATATATAATATATAATAATAAAACTCTAAAAAAATTTAAAAATTAACAATTTATTGCTACTTTAATCTATTGATTATCTATTCTATAAAAATGAATGCCTAAAATTTACTTTGAAAAAATTACCTGAGAATGGCCAGTGTGTCTAGGGTGTCGTTCCCTAATCTGGACCGGATCTTTGTACACAGAATACATGTGAGATAAAAAGTAATATATATTTTATGTAATTTGCTCAAATTATTAATACTCGGGATTGATTTTAGAAATCCCGGGATTTCCGGGAGTGAAAATCTGCCCGGGATCCCGGGATCCCGGGATTGGGGATCCCGGGATTGGAAACCCTAAAAACAACAAACCTTCATTCGTTTTTCATTTCAATAAAGAGGTCAGGACATCCACAATCCACCACGCAAATCATCCAATATATCGGGTGGTCCAAAAAAAAACCGGAATTTTCATTTTATCATATAACTTCTTTATTTTTTCATCGATTTTTAATTTTTTGGACTCGTTTGACAGCTAAAGCTTCCAGCTAAATGATGCTCTATCAGAAACTGATATAATGATAATAAGTGTCAAGGCTGACGTATTTAAACTTTAGCAATGTTTAATAACTGCTGAAATTTTGTTGAAGTGCCGTATTTACAAACGGTTTGTTTTATCATCATGACTGGTCTTTTGGCAATATTTTGGTGGGCAGTTTTTAAAAATCGGTCAAGGAACCACGGAGCTGTACCAATAAATATAGAGACGTGTTGTAAACGTCTCGGCAGCCATAGTAAAAATCGGAATTTTTATTTTCCGTCATAACTTTTTTGTTCCTTTACAGATTTTAATTTTTTTTGGGTCATTTAAAACCCAAAGCCTTAAACTACAATCATAAATGTGAGAAATTGACATGAATTATAAATCCAATATGGCGGAAGTGGTCACATTTACCTAATATTTAAAAGCCGTAGGAATTTTTTTAAATGGCAAATTAAATGGCTTTTTTTATCTTGAAGCCTCTTCTAAGAACATTGTGATGCAGAACATGAAAATCGGTTAAGAACTTACAAAGGTGTAGTTGATAACGTAGTCATGTGCCCCATAACAATTTTAAAAGTATTTTCGTCTTAATTCTCAACGGTATTGCGAAGTTGTTCCGAGTCAAATGTTACCTCAAATTAGTGATTTTATACTTATGCAAATTAGTCGGTCTTGGTAACTGCAATGAAATTTTAGGACGGAGCTAGGTGTCACACAAGTAACTATACACTTGGATTTTTAAGAGAACATGCAGCAAATCTTATTGAACCAGAACACTGGCTTCCTAATAGTCCAGATCTTAATCCCTGTGACTATTACTTTTACATTTACAAGAAAGGATGTATAAGAATGGTCGTCATTTCAATAATTTAGGCGAATTGCGACAAAGAATTTTAGACTGTTGGGAAGAAACTGACCAGCAGATTATTAAAAAAGCAATAGACGGTTGGCACAGGCAGATTCGGCTCATTGTGAACGCTAATGGAGGTCATATTCCATTAGTTAAGCATTAATTTTGACAATAAGTTATTGTTATTTAGTAATTAAATTATGTTTCTGGTTCAGCCCGTTATTTAATTAGATTTCCTTTATTATTCATATCTTTGTAAGTTCTTAACCGATTTTCGTGATCTGTGCGTTCCAATGTTCTTAGAAGACAAGGCTTCAAGATAAAAGAATTTAATTCGCCATTCGCCATTCGCCAAAAAAATTCTAGCGGCTTTTAAATATTAGGTAAATTTAACCACTTCCACCATATTGGATTTATGATTCATGTCAATTTCTGAGATTTAATATTGTAGTTGAAGGATTTGGGTTTTAGATGACCGAAGAAAAATTAAAATCGGCAAAGAATCAAAAAAGTTATAAAGGATAATAAAAATTCCTTTTCTTACCATTGCCGCCGAGACGTTTATAACACGCTTCTACATTTTTTGGTACAGCTCCTTAGTTCCTTGACCGATTTTTAAAAACTACCCACCAAAATATTGGCAGAGGACCATTCATGATGATAAGATGAACCGTTTGTAAATGCGGCATTTCAACAAAATTCCAGCAGTTATTAAAAATTGCTCAAGTTTAAATACGTCTGCCTTGACACTTATGACGGTAATGTCAGTTTTTGATAGAGAATTAAATAGCTGGAAAATTTAGCTCTAAAATGAATGCAAAAAGTTGAAAATCGGTGAAAAAATAAAGAAGTTATAAGGTAAAATGAAAATTCCGGTTTTTTTTGGACCACCCGATATTAGATAATAACTAAACTTAAACTAGTCTTTTTATGCCCGCCATAATTATCCTGTTTACTCTTTTTTAAAGAAAAACAATACTTTTAGAAAACTAGATAAAATGCAAATGAAAATTCCCAAAAATGCTTATAATCCCCATGAAAAATGTAACAGTCATTTTTGTATCGTCAGTTACAGATTCCGTTAAAATCGAAAATAAATAATTTTAAAATATTTCTCTCGATTTGCCTATTACGACAATTTGAGACGCGTTGGGATTTTAATAAAATTTGGTATAAATGGTAAATGTATGATCAGCAAGTATCATGAAGTTCCGTAGCTGTGTTGAAAAAAAAATTATAATCACAAAATCGTGCCAATTAGGCGATATTCCAGTCCAGATCATTTTAGAGCACCACGTGCTGTTCTGTCGTGGATACAACACAACAAGTGTCACATTCATTTTGTAGGCTTCAGCCGTCGAACAATAATCCTCAGGGGTACCTTGCACTGTCGTTATTAAACTAACATCTTATTTCTAGGAACCAACTCCCACATATTAGGAAAAGCACAAGTTGCAACTAACAATACTGTACCTGTAAGAGATAACGATGGGACCGGCCGGACGGGCCGCTCTGTTAAGTAGACGATCATCCTTGTTGACGGTGGGCCCTGACATAAAAGAAAATGCTTTCTTCACACCATCCAGCAGTCCTGTGGCAGTATGCCCCCCCGATATAGTGGTGGAGCGATAGACGTCGCTCGAACCGGTCAGGGAGCGGTACGAGCCACTCGGGCTCCCCGGCATTTTGCCAGGCACAACTAATCATCATTACATCAAAAATTCATTCGGTATTGTCAATACAGAAGCAAAGAGTCTAATTTTATATAAGTCATATTGATTTACATAAAAAGTAATTTCAGGTATGAAAAACTCCATAAAACAATTATGATATTTTTTACTATACTTTATAGAACTACAATTTTGCATACAGATCAATACTTGTACTGCATCACTTCTTGTTATTCTCGGTTTCCCACAGTTCAGTAGGTCATTTTCCTTTATTCGTGTCACTATTCACTATGTGCGCGATGTCAGCGCCGCGTAGCTATCACAACTTTGTGGGCTGTGACGTGTCTGTCAAAACAGTGTTATAAAATTGGAAAATTAAAATTGCACATGAATTGCATTAAATTTTATTGCATTGCATCAATTTGTGTGGCCAAAGAGTCATAACAAGCGTTTTCTTCCAGTAAAATGAAAAAAGGTATGTAAATTCGCATAAAATGTAAATTTTGGTTTAGACGTACTATCGCGGCCGAAAAAAAAGTAATCGACTGATTTTCCCGTTGTAACTATGGTTCTATTCAGTGTCGCATCAATCCCAATATTTTTTTTATTAGTGTCAATGTCATTGTCATATTAAGCAAAAATAAATTTTTTATTACTGAATCATGCCTTATCATGTTTTTAGTGAAGAAGAAAAAGGCTACATTATCGCCAAACTTGGGGAAGGGTGGTCTCAACAACGCATAGCAAGTGAAATTATTTGCAGCAAAAGCACACGATTCAAAAACTAAACAAAAAGTGGATAGAAAGTCATGATCTGAGCAGGGCATTGGGTTCTGGGCGGCCAAGAAAGAGTACTCTAGAAAACGACAATAAATTTAAACCCATTTTCTAATTCTATTGAAGCCAAAGGGCAAACCAACCTCCCAGCATCTGTTAGGACAGCAAGAAAACGCGCGGTTGCGAGAGCTAAAAGCCCCGACTAACTATAAAGAGGCAAGAATGCAGTTTGCAAATACTTTTATTAATGAAAACGATAGTTATTGGGAGTGAGTGATCTTTTCCGACGAAAAGATATTTCAGTTCCTGCTACAATTGTCAACAGCGAGTTTACCGCCCCAGGGGTCATAAGTTTGATGAAGAATCGGTATTTGCACAAAACAGATAATAGCGGAAGGTATTCTGTCTTTTTGTTTAGTTTTTGAATTGGGCCTTTCCTGCATTTAATTTCACTTGCTATGCGTTGTTAAGACCACCCTTCTCCAAGTTTGGCGATGATGTAGCCTTTTTCTGCTTCTCTCAAATCCATACTAATTAATTGTTTTCTTATAATTAAAAAATATTAACAACTTTATTTCTTATTAGTTTTTTTTAATAAATACGATCCCACCAATGATTTCTTGTCAAAATAATTTAAATGACATAACTGATGTAAAAACTCCCATTTACAAAGGAAAATTTTTCGAAAAAACATACTACTTGATAAAAAATCGATTACTTTTTTTCGGCCGCGATAGTACATATTCGGTTATATTTACTTATAATTTTGTTATAAAACAAGGAAAATAAAGTTATCTATATAAATGTTTTTATTACAATCTGACAAACATATATTGTTGCTGTGCTGTACCACTAATAATAAATAACAATTTGTTATACACCACTTTTAGACAAAAAAATGAGCATAGTTATAGAAATCGGATTCGAGAATGTAACTCAAAACTCACATGACTTTTGACCCTCAAACTCAATTGAAAGGAAAACTGTTGGTACCTATCTACTGAACACGTCAGGGATGTGCAAGAGTTAAGAACAAAACATGACCAAAAATCGATAATTCAAGCTAACCATTTGTTGCGTTGTTCTAATTTCCAAGCTCCCGTAGGAAGTCGATAAAATTTGCATTTACTATTCCGTCCGGTATTTTGCAATTTACAACACAGCAACTATAGTGGCCCATTTTCAAATTCGTTTACAAAATTTACTTTTGTAAACAAACTGTGACCACTACTAATGACAGCCTACTTTATTGCAAATTTTGTCCACTGCGAGCGCTGCCATCCAATTCATTACCCCCACCCTATACTCTGCACATAGCGAATACCGACTACGATGTCATAAATATAAACATAACCAAATTATGGATTTTCAGACATGAGAATTTTTCATCAGGTTCTATTAATTTGTACAAATAGGATTGTGGAAGTAGCTATTGTGTTGTCAATGTGGAATGTAGAGTATTAATCATTGGTATCAAAATTTTACAAAGCCTTCATAAATGATCGTAAATCACGTGACCAATCGCATTTTGTTTTTTCTGCATATGTATTGAATGTATATATGGTTGCCTAATTATGTGGTCATATAATTTCCAATCATTTATAAGGATCCTTTCTTTATAAGTACAATACTTTCGCAATTGGATAGTGATAAATAAATGTCGTCTATTGTTTCTCTTTGACATACTGCTGATGAGACGTGGGTATTAAGTGCCAACTTTGTGTTGCGTCGTATCGTCATCCATCAATTAGTGCCATGATAGTATCTCCAAACAAATAAATCAACTACCCTCGTTTGTATTACTTATTAGCAGTAATCGAACGGAAAAATAGACAATAAAAGACAATTAATTTTAATAACGGATATTGGAGCAACGCCAAAAGCTTTAATCCTGGAGGATAATAAATATAAAGTGATTAAACAGCAAATCCCAGGGATAAGAGGATACGAAATGATAAATACAATCAAATTGCACTATACACTGGAGGTCTCCTTAATTGTAGCTCGCAAATTGGAGTATTCTAGAAGAGAAGATGATACCTCACTAATTCACAGTGGATTATCAAACAAATCATATTCTGTTGATTCCCGCTATACAAGTCTATTATGAAAACCAGAACTAAAACAATCCCTATACCTTAAGATATGGGGAGGTTCTTACATAGGCAAATATTCCTATTTCCTAAAAAATTATGGAGTGCAATTGATATGAAGGTTTTGCTCAAGAATACTGAATTAAGAAATTCCTCTCGTCTAGTTCTTAAACGGATACCTCTGTAGTTTTAGGTGGCCAAGTTTGCTGATATTTCGTAAAATCCTTAAAATCGCGTATACAGTTCAAAGTCATCTATATAAAAGAAATTCTTATTCATAAATAAATAATGACAGTGGTGAAATGCAGAAGAAGACAGAGCTCAGGAAGTTACCACAGAATACTAAAATTTTTATAAATATCACCAGATCTATCTAAACTCGCTGAGTAGGTACCTGACAAGAGAGAAAAAAAGTTCTCTGTAGAAGCACCAGATGTTCAAAGCATCATACGTGGTGCGCATGCTGCTAAGATCGAAAGACAGCGAAAGAAAAACGTGCAAGGATTTGATGATTTGGTCATTTCAAAATTTGAAGTTGCACACAAAGGATATTGAAGACACCGGATTTAATTTTGGTTTTATTATTACTCAGTGAGTTGAAATCAGCGTCATCTGTTTATGTACAATCGTATAATATACAGTAGAACCCCGCGGATAACCGCAATTTCCGGATAATCGAAAGTATTTAAAATGTAGGTAGGTTAAAATAAAAACACAACATTTTTATATTTTAAATTTTTATTTAGACTTTATTTTTATATTTTAAATTTTTATTTAGACTTTACGTTTATACGTTTACAAAAATCAGTTAAAATCTGTTATTTCCGGATAAAACGGAGCGCGACAAAGTGCGATTGCGGATAAAACGGAGATTCTAAAAACCTAATCTGTTTCGGATAATACGGAGTTCCGGATAAGCGGGATCCGGATAATCGGGGTTCTACTGTACATTTTCTAATTTGAATAAAGAATTAATAAACCAATTACTTGTCACTGGATATACTTTTTGTTCTTTGTTCAAAAATGTTCCTCTGCAGAAAAATATCCCTCTATTATTTTTGTAAATGAAAGAATTATATTGCATTATTCCCTTGAATATTATCGGTCAACTTTTACAATTATTTACCAGAAATAACAAATTTAAATTTAGAATATCACTCTGAAAAATGTGTTTTTCAACATGGAAACGATAAACAAAACTTCTGAAGTGTTTTTGCCAAGTTAGTTTTCCAGACCTTTTTAGAGAACAATAGAATTATTTTCTTCTTATCAGTATGAAAATAAACGCATTGACAATTAAAAGGGTCAATGCAACCACAGTATTATAAAAACAACCTTCTTTGACAAAAGCCTTCTTAATATTCAGAGGTAAATATATCAAATTGTCCCAACCCAATTCATTGAAGTAACAATATAGAAGGATATGCTCAGAGTAGAAAAACATAATTAAGTATTTTGAAACTTTGCAACGGGGCAAGTTGATAGTTAAAATTTTCATTCCTAAAACGGCTTACAGTGAACCTTGCCTAAGTTTCGTTTATTTTATCATTAATCTCCTCAGGGATTATCAACAATTACATTATGAAAACTGCAAAATATGAAGAAAATTATCAATAAAGGAACATTCAAACCAACTCGTCATGTCATTAAGGAAATAGTTAACCATAATATGCGTTAAACCCATAGATTGAATTTAAACAGTAACGAACGTATTTAGATGAAATATAGGAAATAATGAATATTGATTTAGTAAAGGTCATTTTTTTATTATTTTTAATAAAAGTAAGGTCATGTTATAAACATTTCTTCTCCCTAAATGCATATAACTATTTAATGTCCCATAAATCCTAATAAGATATTGACATTGATACTAATAATAGTTAGGAACCGAACTAAAGGACAGACGAAGTCAAAAGTTGATTCATAAATATAAATGGTTGCATACCAATCAGGTAATTGATTCGTCATCAGCACTGCAATGCTTTTTATTATTTAAACAAACATGGGATTTAGTAAATAATTATTTCTCGGTATTTTTTATTACACCTGTTTCTTGAATTATGAGAAGGTAAATATGTTTTATATAACAGCTGAGACTGTTTATTAATTACTCAGTAGTCAGTAAAATAAACTTTATAAAATATTAAAAATTATCTAAAGTCCAAACGTAAGCTACGATATTTTCGTAGCTGAGACTGTTTATTAATTACTCAGTAGTCAGTAAAATAAACTTTATAAAATATTAAAAATTATCTAAAGTCCAAACGTAAGCTACGATATTTTCGTTTAAAATAAATAATAATAATATCATTTATTTAATATAAGTACACAATATTATACCCGATTTAAAAGCAAAATTATTATCCTACAAAAATATAAACAAGTAGGTACAACCTGTAGTACTTACAGAAATATATAAAATTAGACTCGATACCATGCATAAAAAGCACATCCAGCTAAGCTAATAAATTATAAATATTTAGCGGGTACATGCGAAATTACAAAAATTTTAGCATGTCTTAAGTTCCATGGCTATAAGTTAAATAAACAATAGTACTTAGGAAAAGACACAAAGGAAACTCGCATTTAGTTAATGACTAAAATTGAATAATAGGACCCGATTACTCAAAACCAGTTTTGCAGTTGTTACCTACAAGAGTTTAGGATAGTTATATTGATATAGATATTGAAGTGAGCTTAATTTGGACTAAATACATAAAATTATTTTAAATGTTTTATACATAACTATTTAATTGAATACTCAGGTACCAAGAAGATATTGATTTTTGGTTTCAACTTATAGCCCTTGAATGACAACACCCCAAATTCAATATGCAAAATGCAATTACCACAAAGTATAAATATAACAATTGTCTTACTTACCTCGATTAATATTTTGGTAAATTTTTAACAATATAACTAACACAGACACTTGCTCTTTACGTACTTCACTTCTGTGACGTTTCCGTGTCTAAAAAGTGTTGTAATGCAAAATGCACTCCCATTGGTTGCTAGGTATGCACGTGACTCGGGTGTAATAAATTTATAACTCCAGACAGAGACGTGGCGTCGGGAGTATTTCGGATTTTCTTAGTTTTTCTTTCTATTTAATTATGGACGTCACTGGCAATACATCCGTACGAATAGTAAATTTCATTTTATTATATTGGGTGGTTCAAGAAACTAAACATGTGTTCTTAAATTTATTATATTTTGTTTGCTCACGAGCCGTCTTGGGTTGAAGATCTGCAACGGATATATTGATTGACGTGGGACTCGTTGACGTCGTAGCGCTATCTGGTATCAGGTAGTTAACGCTGCGTATTTACTGAAACAATTTCTACTAAATGCTGTCCATGTAAAGATACGTTTAAATGACTTGTCTTTAGATAGCAGTAACCGTCTGCAAATAACGTTTAATTTTATAGTGTGGGACGTAGAAGCGGTTAAATAGATTATATTTCCTTATCAAAATCAGTATAATTCTAATTTGTTTTTCTTCTACTACACCAGATTACACTTGGTGTAGAAGAGTGCATGTCAGTGAAGCTGGACCAGATAACAAGTGCAATGTGATGGAAAAGGCATCTGATTTCTATATATTTTTCTTGTTTTGTTCCAAAATCATAAACTGCTTTGTAACTTTTTTGATGATTTACGCGTACAATTACATCGACATTCATCAGTAAAATTGTTGAAGTAGGTTTATTATTATTTTCCCGTCAACATGGAAAACCACAGTAATTATTCTGATACCTAAAGTTGCAAACACTGTACTATGCCGAGTTTAGACTGTATCTCCATACGAAGACAATCTGGAGGTTGCTACAAAAAGCAAGCTCTTCGAATAGAATACCTACTGTTAATACAAATTGGTAACTGTTTAAATCAGTGAGAGTTTCGTAAAGATCACTTATGTGAAACAGTTCTAGTAAACAATTTTGACATCTGGTTAAAAACTATATGGTTATATCGATATTTTTAGATTTTCACAGGAAATTTGAAACGGTGGATAAGAAACTATTGTTAAATCTAGAAATAATGGGTATTTGTTAGAAGGTTCTTATATGGTTTACATCTTACTTATATGACAGATCTCAATCAAAAACTTGACATCTTCATCATGATATCGTGTATCGGAAATATTGAAATGATCAGCGATGCTAATGAAGATTCTGATTATCGTACTGATAATTTTGATAGTGAAACAAGTACAGATTAAGTAAGTGAATCGGATACGCAAATTTTGGATTCTAGCATGTACGAACCAGTTTGTAAAATAGAAGAAGATATGATTCTGAAAATAGTGATTTAAATGACTCAAATTATCTTAAAAAGAGAAAGAATCTTGTATAGAATTTTTAGTTTTTAAGATGATTTTAAACATAAATGATCATTTATTATTGTGATTTTTCATTTTCGTTTTCAAATATTTCAAAAGAAGTAGATATACTAAAGCTTATATAAATTTTGTATTTTATGTGTATAGTAAGAAAAAATAAATAATACACTTTACGAAAGCTCTTTTAATGTCCATTCGATAGCGTCAAACAAAGTTGCGCTTAAACGATTATCCTTTTCAAATAATTATTTTAACAGTCATATTATTATAATATTCATATTTTAAAATTTAATTATGTTTTATACAAAACTTATGTGAAAATCTGTCATAAAAGATATATATAGGTATACCTATATGAAAAAATGTCAAAAAAATTAAATTTAATTTCTATTTTTAACAAAAAAACGACCTTTTAACTTGATAAACAGATTCTGGCATAATATGTTCACAAAAAAATACATAAAAAACCTACCTACACTTTAAAAAAAATCCCTAAGACATTTTCCCATTAAATGGCAAGCGTTTATATTTTTTCGAAATTGTTCAATAATTGTGGACGTAAAAATTAATTTTTAAAAAAATTTAGTTACGTATTTATAGTATAAAAATACATGTTTTCTCCAATTTTCGTAAAGATCTGAAGATTTTTACCCAACTTATTGCATTATTAGTAAATAAAGAAAAAATTTGAGGTTGGAATGTCCATATCGATTCATTTACGAGAATTTTAATTTTTTTATTACTTTCTACCACCAATAGAGCCGGGAGATAATAAAAATTAGTGTGGCGATGCATTCGAAATGTATTAAAAATGCACTTTTATGCGCTTTTCTCGCGATGCCGCAGCCCGATTTTGATAATTTTTTCGGTTTTCGACTCATTTGCATGTATGAAACAAAAAAAAAACAAAAAAATTCAACTTTCCGATTGCATCACTTTTAAATTCAATTTCCCTCCACTACTAACGTAGTTTTCTTTTCTACACGAGTAAATCATAAATCGGTTTCTAACAAAAAACTTTCAAACAAACCCAATATTCAAGCTGATGGACAGATCGATTTTATGTTTGAATAATCTCAACTGATTGTTGTTTTACACAGTTTGGCACTTACAAAGTTTAGATGCAACTCTACAGAAGTGCATAACGTGTCTAATTTGATAGTATTCAAATAATGTGTTTAATTTGATAGTATTCAAATAAAGTCTTGAGGGATTTTGATAAAACATAATTTTAAATGCAGAGATGCCCTTGTTTATATTAAGACATAACCGTTGTTAAAAACAGATTGGCACGATTATAATTTGAAAGTGTCTCCTGTATGAATTAAATAATTACCAGTTAAAACAGTTCCATAAAATTTACCAACAGAATGTCGGGATAAATACATACGAGAATGATAAATTTATAATTATAACAAATACAATACCTTTAATTAAAAACAGACGTTGTCAAAAAAAAGGTTTTCAACCGAGTTTTCAACCAACACATATTTTCCAATTTTATTCAAACTCCTTTAAATTACTTATTTGATAATAAAAGTTGAAAACGGTTTTTCTCTTTTTGATTATTTGATACCTAACGAGTAATATAATAAAAAGTCACCAGCTTGTCTGAATTTATTATTTAAAATTTAAATTTTGCTGATTTAATAACAGGAGAAGGCCTTTAACTTTTATTATTGTATTCCTGGCAGAAGAGTATATTACATTTCCCCATGAGACTTCGAAAATCTTAAATGCCGTCGTGGAAAAAAATTTACATCGTTACAATAATCATCGAATTTTTAATAACTTTAAAAATGTCTATACATCTGTTTATCATCCCTCCACTCCACACAGCCACCCCTCAAAAAATTCAAGGAGTGATGTATCTTTTGAAATGTCTTTCAATTATCTACATAACTGTGTATTTTATAGATTTGTTCATGAAAAATAACTGTTTCATTATTTTAGGTTCGGGAAATAAAAATAAAAGAGGCGGTTTAGTTATCATATTGTGTTGTTCAAAATGACCCTCAGCGAGTTTCATACAGTAGTACATTCTGTTTTGAAATTCTGTACGAACATTTCTCAACACATCTGATTGAGTCAATCAACGACATTCTCGAACAATTCTTTCACGTAACTCCTCCAGAGATGCGGGTTTTGTTGCAAGTACCTTCGATTTCAAATGTCCCTACAGAAAGAAAACCAAAAAAGTTAAATCGGGTGAGCTGGCGGGCCACTCTACAGGACCTCTTCTTCCAATCCATCGGTCATGAAAGACCATAAACTAATTATGCGTTTTGAGACATTAGCTCAAAATTCTTTGGTGTTAAAATATAGAGTAGGTACCTCACGGGTCTGTTTTTGCTGTTGCTTACAAATTATACATGAATCGACTAGATTTTGTTTACCGTTTTATATAGGTAAATAAAGACAATAACAAATTTATCATAGTAATTCCAAGCAGGTTTAATTTCAGAAATATCTGATGGTTGGTTGGTTGAGACGCTAGGACGCTAGACTCTGAGCCAGGAGTCCCGGGTTCGATTCCCAGTCGAGGCACTGGGATTCTTTCGGAGAAAGAAATTAATCCTAATATACTGGGATATTGGGTGTGTGTCCGTTGTATCTAATGTGTGTCCCCCTCCTGCACAAGGTTCCTTAGAATCTTCAGGAATCAAGGGGGTCGTATTACCCGTGGTGTGTATTTATATGTATGTATATTCAGATGTCACGTGCCCGGACACAAGGTTTGTCTCTTTGAAATAGATGTGACACATTAAATATGACCTTTTATATTCATAAAAATATGAAAATGGCAACAAGTTCTTTCTTATATTTCGGTATCGAAAACCTTTAATTTTCAGCAATCATTTTGGTTAAGAAAAGCTTTTCCTGACTAGTGCTGAAGATCGCCAATAATATAATTATATATGTATTAATATAAACGTTTACTAATTTTTTTAAACAATCATTCTAGGAATATTTTAGCGAATTGATTTATATTGATCAATTGTAATGATACTCAATTTTTATAATTAATAAAATAAAAATATGAGTACAATTCTTTAGAAAAATTAGATTTTTCTTTGCACTGTTCCTAACTTAACTTACAAAAAATAATAATTTGAATATTTTTGTACTAAAATAAGTAAATATTAATAAAATTATATCATCACTATTATTATTAAAATATATGTGTTATACATATATATTTTAAACAATGACATTGTTACCATACAAAATATCTACATTTCATCTGGTAATGAATGCATTTATTGATAATATGCTAATTTATAAAGCTTCAAACATTTATTTAGTATTTAGAGCCATATCTGCTAGGTTGTATCCAGAATATTAATTAGTTTGTAGGAATCGATACTCATTATACGCAAATAAATATTACTTTGATGTAAAAACACGCTACGAATTGTTTGGTCTCTACAACACACGGAAACCCCAAAAGAAACTTTCTTATTATTTTAGTTTTCTTTTAAACGTTTAACTCGTCTTATAATGTAAATAAATAAGTTTTGGACATAGGTCCTTAGGATAGAATATTTAAACTTCAGTGAAACAAGAAATAATTAAAAACATATATTTTTTATAACAAGCCATTAAACCAGTAGTTTCAAACTACAACTGCTCCATTCCTACCAAAACGAATTATTCACAGACTATAAACTTTATGACAATTGTGGCTATAATTTTCAGGAATTTGCTTCCAATTAATTCCTACATTGTCGTAGTTCTGCTTTAATGAAATTAGGGAACGTTTTTGCTACTTGCTACTTGGACCAAAGACATTAAGACATTTGTGGTCCTCAAAATAAATGCAATCAATAAGTTGGTCTAATATAAAAGTTGTAACATAAGAATTCGGTACAAAAGATGATTTACATGAAAAAGGAACAAGAAACTGTGTATAACTATTTACTTCATGACTCCAAATCAGAAATACATGTCTTTAACAAATAGAAATAATACTATTTCTTTATGTTATCCTAAAAATTTATTAAACGACTAATTTTTAAGAAGTCTAAGCCTTAAACGGCAGATAAGAACTCCATTTCACTCTGTTAAAAGCTTACCTTATAAATTTCACAATATTTATGGTGAACGTAAGATTTTAGAAGTAAGATTGGAAATTGACTTGAAGGGAGGAAACGGCTCCCAAACGCATACTTCTCGAATTTTATTCCATCTAGATACATTGTAGATAGACTTTATATCTGGATGAGCTGAAAATCTGTTTCTACCGATGGATATTTACATCTTTTAACCGTTGATATTGCTGCCATATTTATTGATAAAATTAAAAGAGCTTAATACGTTTTATAGTAGATTTGTATGTACGTATTTAACATATCAAACAAACGTATAAACGTTAAATACTAGTATACTTTAGGTCAAATTTTAATTAACTAAATATCCCTTCTAAACCAATTTTGTGTTGCTGGTAACTAAGTAGAACGTTAAATTTGTTTTAAATAAGTTTTGCCTAAAAAGATCAAGCTACTTATTATTTTTATTATTTATGAAACATAATTTTCGTAATACAACAAAAACAAATATAATTGTTAATGTTAAAATATTTGTTAAAGTATCTCCCTTATTATATTATTCTTGGTTTGTGGCTTCGTTTTAAAAAATCAAAAAGTAAACATATAAGAGCAAAATGTCTTCTCGAACTGGATGCTTATAAAATATTCCCTAGTACGACTGTCGTAAATTCAGCAAGTTTCTCTGGGAACACGTGAACTAAATAAAACTACATTTTGAGCAAATTTTACTGTATACTTCATTGCTAACATATTTCAGCTACCTAATCAAGTTTGTATATCTGACCAACTTTTTTTATGTATTCGACCCTCTGCGTCTGCTCAAATATTATTATTGACAAAAGTTATACATCTGAAATCAAAGTCGCGGCGTTTTTAAAAATTGGCGTTTTAGAAATTAAATTGCAGATACGGACGAGAAATTACATATTAGTATTTTTCATGTTAATAAAGTTGTTATGTCAAATAATCGAACAGTGTTTACGTATATTTGGTAACTTTCGTTGTAACAGCATACATTATTAATCGCAATGAAACTTTTAAATAATTAATTGTTTGGAAAAAAATCAACCATGCACAAATGAAATTGTATTTTAACAGAAAATGTATATTTTAATAAGGTTTCAGTTAATATTTTGGTGCTTCTTTGTGTAAGTAATATGTAGTTTAAAGTTAATTAAAGTGAAGTAACATTTTGACCAAAATTAAATTGTTTACAGTTTGTATAACATTAAATGTATGAGTATTATAATATTATATCCTCGACGAATTTAAATGGTTTAATGTTTATCGATTCTACGTTCCCTTAGAGCTAATATAGAACCTGGGTCGTTCCAAATTTAATTAAGCTTTTTCGCAATTTATATATTGGGGTAACATAAAAATTGCTCCCTCACTAATGAGTTTAATGTTTCCAGAACTACATCAGCGCTTTTTGCGGTGAAACTCTCGTTTTTAGTTTTGCGTTTTATATAGATATTTATGCGTTCATTTAGGAGCAATTTTATTTGACCTTTTAAAATTTTAATCATAATTTGCTAAACCTAAAGGCACTGATACTTCTCCCAGTCCCATGTTAGATTTTTTGCGTTCAATTCAAGAGTATAATATCTAGTAAATTATTTGACCATGATATACGTATTAAAAAAGAATAATAATTTTAATAACAAAGCTAATAAAAATATCTTGAATTAGGTAAATTAAATTGAGGTGTAGTAGAATTAGTTTGTAATAAACATTAATAAATAAATAAATATGTAATAAAAATTTTTTTCATAATTATTATGGCATATATATTTTAGGTGCTTGATCAGAAACAGTATAAATACAGGAAATTCTCTAAAGCATCATATCAGTATTTTTAAACAAAATTCTTTAAGAAAAAAATCTAATGACATTTGCTAAGAGAGAAATTGTGCTTAATATTTACTAATATCTTACATTGCTTTTTTCTTAACTATTAGTTCGTTTCAACTAGAAATACCGAACACTGTAAGAATGACGATCTCGTTCTTATCATTATCCCAGAATAGTAGATAGATAAAAGAAATGCTTAAGTTTATTACACTAGATACAAAAAAGTTTAGTAGTTATTGCAAAAACACGAATTTGTTTTCTCTTTTATGAGAAACAGTCTGTAGGTGGACGATTTATCTTAGAATAGAAATATGGGTGGGCAAAATTATTCCGTCAGAATTTTTTTTTGATAATCTTGTTTTATGTATAAGTTCATGTTGATACGCGACAACCAGATCAGATATCTTTTAAACCGAAATTGTTTAAACAAATGAGAAAAGCTAATATTTTTACATTTTTTATTTTTTTTTCCATATTTTCTGGTACAATACAATACAATAAATATCTTTACTTGTTGCGATAAAAAATGACTTTTTTGATTGATTTCAAGTCATAATAAAAAAACGCAAAAATGTTGCTTTTTCTCATTTGTTTAAACAATGTTTGACCGGGTTGCTGCGTGACAAAAAGGGGAAATACGAATTAATTTTTAAAATCCAAATTTTTGGAAAACAAATATTTGAAAACGATACATCAGACATTGAGATAAATGAAACATCCTGTATATGATCTTAAAATCATGTTATCTCCACACTTAGCCAATGTACCTATTAGTTGATTACAAAAAAGAAGACCAATTAATTGTTCATTACCTCTAAGATTGATAATCACAAAGATACTAAATTTTATCCCTCAAAGCATTTCAACAGTAATGTCTTGTGAATAATTAAATAATACATTTTCTGATCAATTTCAGCACCAACTCACCCGTCGGATTCCACAAAGGCCAAGTTTATATGTCCAGTATCATGTTTAAAGTATGCCAATCGCCTTGCTGACCTGGAGCATTCGAAGGTGTTGGCCTCAGGGACATTAGACGTGGAAATTGATGTACCGCTTACTAAATCATTCACGCCACTTCGACAAATTGCGGAAGGTTTTCTAACAATTATTCCATGGTGTCTGGAATATCGATTGGTGTCGTTAATATTCGTTTTAAAATTAATTTGGCTGTTGTCTTTGATCAATTTAAGGCATAAATACCAAATTGAAGAAGTTTTTTTGGAAAGAAAAATAAATTTTATTTTTAAGATTAAAATTTTTGAAAACTGGCAAATTTTTTCAATATTTACTAACTATTTCAAAACTTAATTAAATTTAAAATTTGTCGACACAATATTTAAAAGAATTTGGTATGGCCATCTTTAGAAAATTATTAGGCTTATTCGATTTCCAATTATTTCTGCAAAATTTATTAACTGAGTCTCGACAACTACGAGTATGCTTATACAGTTTGACTTAAGTCTAATGCTCCAATACTGCAACAAGGCTAACTAAAATTTCACCGTTTGTCATTGGGCTTATCAATTATTAAACTTTACAGGTACTCAAAAGGGATTTAAAGTTATCTCCCATGACATAATTGGCTTTGCTAAAGGGTTGTGCATAAACATCCAACGTATTCGTTCAATCTAAGCAAAATCATTATGATTTTGTGTTTTCAATAAATTTATTTCACTTACCCAGACGATTTTAATAATTCCGATGCACTTAATTCCTTCATTGTAGTTTCAACACAGTTTCTTGAGAATTTACTGATTTAAACCTATTATTCCTTCACAACAAGCTTAAGGGAGACTGATGTATTACCTACATTTATGTAACTATTGG
This sequence comes from Rhagium mordax, assembly GCA_963680705.1. Lineage (NCBI taxonomy): Eukaryota > Metazoa > Arthropoda > Insecta > Coleoptera > Cerambycidae > Rhagium > Rhagium mordax. Next base: position 119,868,259 of record OY796656.1, read on the forward strand.
TAACGAACTCGAAAAACAAATATTGCGAGTCTATCTGAATTGGATGGTAATGCAACAATTTACTTATTTATTTACATGGAAGGAACAACTTGTGTAACTATGCTCCCAGTATTCAATTCCTTTTAACAAAGGGGACTATGAAAATACGGTTTGTAATTAATTAGGTGCGCCCTTTTATATTTGAAATTGCTCTTTCAGTTCGCGCAAATGATTGGAATGTTTGCGTATTATGAAATAAATGATTATGAGGTAGGAACCTGATTTAAAACATCACCTATAGAAATTATGTAGAAAAATATAATATGAACTACAAAGACATGAAAATGCATTGTTGTAATTAAAGCTAGAATGCGTATGAAATGTGAGTTATAACTATTAGAGGGCGAAACTATCATAGTGGTCAAGCAAACAAAAAGAGAAACTGCGAAAAACTGGACAATTTTGGTCGAGGTAATTTCTCCCTAAAAATAATATTACCAAACCATTGCCATTATATTTGAATTTTTCTCCATCCAACCTGTATATCGAAAACCAAGAGCCAAAATATGTTTGCTTTCCTGATGGATTGACGACTATTTACGTAACATGAATAGAAACATCCTGTTTTGAACTGTCGTTCAAATTCAATTCTGTTAAATTTTACAGTGCCAACAAGAACAATAAGTATGTTCTTTATCGACTCATCGTTTATATTCCATTTCTAAGCCTTTACTATATTCCAACTTATTTTACGCTAAAACAAAATGTTATACGCTTCTCATACAACAGACAAAAATATTCCGTGCAGTGCATAAAATATTTATTTAAAGTTATTGCAGCAGCTTTGGCATCTTTGGATTCGGTGTAACGTAGATGACGTTACAAGTTTATGATACTAAGGAAAAGTGCAGTAAATAGAATACACAAGTATGTTAAATAATACATGACCAAGCGATAATTTACTCGGTTTTCTGTTTTTCCAGCAAAACTGGACATGTTGAAATATAATGTTTCGAAAGTTCTACCGATGAAGTAATGTTTTTCACCAAGTGTTAATGATTAAATGGGATCGTTTATAAGTGGTCTTCGTAAATGATTATAAATTACTTGTACAGGGTGATTCATTGGTAAGTATACATTCTTTACCTGCATATGGGCGATTCCATATCACCTATGATTAGTGGATCAATAATCCTTAATTACAAAAATACAAGATTTTGACTATTTTTGTCTTGGACTATAATTTTAGATCCACTAGGTATAAAAAATTAAAATTTAGTGTGTATGTATTACTCAATCAGCCATACTATTTCTCAATTTAGCTGAATCAAAATACAGGGCCGAACTGAAAAAAGGGGGCGATTGTTGAATTTCAAAAACAACAACCTGTATCGAAAATTTAAAAAATCTGAGATGATTTGGAAATAGCAGTAGGTATATCTATAATAATAGTCGTTGGAAAGATAACATTACGCTGAATTAAAAAATGTAAAAATGTTTTAACAGTTAACAAAAATATGGAGTATATTTGAAAATACCGTTAAAATACACTGACGACCAAAATTAACGCACCACCCAAAATTTGTCATAATTTTGAATTTGATTTTTTTCTAAACCGTTTGTCTGATTTTAATATGTTTTTTACTGTTTTGTAGGTTAACTCTTCTGGAATATATAGCCGTGCCAATTTTAAGTAATAATTAATTTTTCTTTGAATATAAGGCGTAAATAAAGAAATGATTTTATTCAAAAATTCAAAACGCCCTGTGGGAATCGCCAGCAGCAAAATTAAACTCCAGTTCAGATCCAATTGAAACTTCATCTTTTCTTAACATTTACTTTTTTGGTACGCTTCTTTATCTTTGCTGTTAAGGGAGATATAGGTACCGAGTGGAGAAAAAGTTTGTTTCTTGGATGCCATTTTTTTTTTAATTAACCAATTCGAATAAATTTGGCGTCATTAGATAGTCAAACGCTATTTAAAAGCATACATTTAAAATTATTGAGGGTAGCTGTGGAAAACCTAAATAGGTGCAATAACTTATGACATTATGATCAGCTGAAAAGTTGTCTGTCTATTCACCTAAATTCTTCCCACACTAAGGGGGCTGGCCTATAAAAGCGTCAGAACGGACATTTTTCTATTGGTCATATTTTCGTCACCAATTTATTTAGATTTAGCTCAATCAGATATTAATAAAGGACGAGGATAGAAAATTATCAATTTTTAAAGGTGTCTAACATTTTGATTTTTTTCGTGTCTACCATTTTGGCCTATAGGTTTTGTAGTTTACTAAATTACCAATCTAATGACGCCAAGTTTATTCGAATCGGTTAAATAACAAAAAAGTGGCATCCAAGAAACTAAAATGTTTGATTTCTTTCCTCACTCGGTACAAAACAAAACAAAAACATATTAAAATCAGACACTTTAGAAAAAAATCAAATTCAAAATCATAGTATATTTTGGGTGGTGCGTTAATTTTGGTCTTCAATGTAAAAGCATTTTAACATTACACCACTTTCATACAAGAAATTTTTCTCCATATTCTTTTAATATGGGCGATATTGGACTTTTATCTTATAATATTTAACTAAATCCAATTCAGTTAATATCCTCCCTGTAATAGTTATTTATAAATAAAACACTTTTTTCTCTATGTTCGCAGTAACGACTTTTATTTCCATTGTTATTTACACTTACATAATTTTACTAATATGGCTGAGGATTTACTAGACACAGTCATGACACGTATTGTGAAAATTTAATAACGTTAAATAAATTACGCTTAAATTAAACTAATTTATACATAATAATTAAATAAAATGTACAAGATTTAATGCATATTGTCTGCTCGGCAGATATTGTTAACTTTCAACAGAACGGTGTCCATTCTATTAAAGATGTATTTAGTCATATAAATATGATAATATCAATGTTTATGTCCGTTCTCTTCTGTTTTACCATCGGTTCCCAATTTTATAGCTTCTTCCACTAAATCTGACGACACGTATCCGGTACTTCTTCTATTTGACAGTCGGTTCTTTGATCTTCTTTTCCTTTGGGTTTCGCTTCGATCTGAACTGAAAGAAGAGAGATTGATAAAACTCAAAATATCGTTAAGGTTAGATTAAAAGATGAGTTGGTAAAATAAAGTAATAGATGTTAACCTTCTATGAGAGACAGTTTTTGTAAAAAAATAGGGGGACAACAACTAAACTTCATGCCTCGTATTAAAGAATCGTAATAAAAACAATGTAGATGTAAGTTTTTTTCCATTGACACTATTCTTTGTTTGTGAATCAAGACACGTCATTTTCTGTAAGGTTATTTATAATTTTCTGTATACTTTTATTATTTTATAAATAATTATAACGGACTTTACTGTAAACTTAATTCGTATTGACAAATTATGTTTTGAAGGTATGATGGATTGGACAATGGTATAATTTTAGTGCGCCATAACGATAGCTATATTAGTGTTGGTAATAATTTTTAACAACTTTTAATGATTTTATTGATCCAATTTAACAATCGGTTAATCCCATAGTTTTTGTCGGTTACGAAACTTTTAAACCTGAGCAGTTAAAACTTGAATTGGTAAATTTGATTTCAATAGCAAAATGAATATATGAAATCACTCACGCACAGAGTCTTCAATGTTTCTCTCATTTTTTATGAGGCATTAATGAAAATAGTTTTGGGAACATTTTCACACATCACATCTCCAATAAGGTGAAAGAGGGATGCTTTAATTTGTTCAGTTCCAAGAACATGTATTGTCGTTTATTGTACATAAAAAATGTTGATGGTGCTCCGCAACTAACGACACAAAAGTAACAATACATGTAAACATGGAAAGCAATTAATTGATTGATATATTCTATGAAATGTAGGAAAACGTTAAAACAAATTACAACCTTGTATATGCCAGCTTTTGATTGATTAATGATAACTGACTATAATACACTATATCAGGCAGACTATTATATAATAGTGTATATTATGTGTTTCACATAGACAGTACAAGTTCTATAAAGGAAGATTCAGAACTTGAATACAAATTGTAGAACATCTGTTTATTTTATATCGACTCAATTTTGTAATAAAGAAATTATTATAAGAAGAATTAGGGTCCCATTTAATTTGGCCCACAGTGTAATATATATTTCAGAGTGGCAATACGGGCTATGATCCCAAAGCCAAAAAGCCAAAAAAATATATATATTTCAAAAATGTTTGCGAAGTAATTGATTATGGAAATCGGTTTGTAATTTTCAATTTTAGTTTTTTTTTTAGAAATTGGTAAAACTGTAAAATGGTAAAACTATGCTTTGAATTGAAAAGAAATTTATTTAAACTGTTTTTGGGCCTATATTATAATATTAATGCTAATAAATTTCAAAACGTTCTCAATTTACTTGCCAATATCCAAACCGATTTCAATAACTAGTCCTTCCAATTTTTCAGCTGCATTTCGTGTGAAACTTTAAGTAATCTACATTAGTGGAGTCGTGTTTTTTGTATGTCACAACGCACCCCTGTGAAGTTAGCACCACTTTTTTGCAAAATTGAGTACATTTTTAGAGTTCTGAGTAGAAAAAGCATAGTTCTATAGTTCCTGGCCGAAAAGAATAATAGTTCTTCAAAAATAAGGCCAGAAATCGAAAAAAATTAAATAAGGGTTCTAACTTCACGCAGCACCACTTTTTGTCAAAAATGAGTTCTGATGGCATTTTTCGGTAGAGAAAAAAGAGGAGTCCCTGACAATTTTTAACAATAGTTCTATCGATTTGTTGAAGTTATTAAAAAATTCAAATTTGGTAGAAAAAAGCATTTTTATAAATATAGACTTTCTTTACGTTTTCAGCAGAGTTCTGAATAGCACCAGAAGAGTTCTGACGAATGGCGAAAGAAAAATTTGTCTATCGCAAAAAATGCAATTTTTATTGCAAATTTTAAGGTGGAAAATTCGAAACTTTCTTATAGAAAAAGTACAAAAGAATTCAGATGAGTTCTGATCGAAGTTCTGAATAGCACCCGAAGAGTTCTGATGAATAACGGAAGAAAAAATTGTCTATCGCAAAAATTGCGATTTTTATTGCAAATTTTAAGTTTGAAAATTCGAAATTTTCTTATTGAAAAAGTACAAAAGAGTTCTGACGAGTTCTGATCGGAGTTCTGAATAGCACCAGAAGGGTTCTGACGAATGGCGAAAGAAAACTTTGTTTATCGCAAAAATTGCAAATTTTAAGTTTGTTAATTCGAAACTTTCTTATAAAAAAAGTACAAAAAAGTTCTGACGAATTCTGGTTCTGACGAACGGCGAAAAAAACAGACTGTCTATTGCAAAAAATGCTATTTTTGTTGTAAGTTTTAAGTTTATAAAATCGACATCTTCCTGGATAAGAAATTTGCAATAGAAATCGCAATTTTTGCGATAGACAATTTTGTCTTTCGCCGTTCGTGGAACTCCTCTGGTGCTATTCAACACTCAGATCAGAACTCGTCAGAACTCCTTTGTACTTTCATTATAAGAAAGTTTCCAATTTGCAATAAAAATCGGAATTTTTGCGATAGACAATTTTTTCTTAAGTTATTCATCAGAACTCTTCGGGTGCTATTCAGAACTCTGCTAAAAACGTAAAGAAAGTCTATATTTATAAAAATGTTTTTTTTTATGCCAAATTTGAATTTTTTAATAACTTCAACAAATCGATAGAACTATTGTTAAAAATGGTCAGGAACTCCAGAACTCTTTTTTCTCTACCGAGAAATGCCATCAGAACTTATTTTTGACAAAAAAGTGGTGCTGCGTGAAATTAGCACCCTTATTTAATTTTTTTCGATTTCTGGCCTTATTTTTGCAGAGCTATTTCGGCCAGGAACTCTAGAACTATGGTTTTTCTACTCAGAAGTCTAAAGATTTACTCAATTTTGCAAAAAAGTGGTGCTAACTTCACAGAGGTTCACAACCCTCTCAAATATTCTACGAAATTACATCTAAATGGATCATATCCGGAGATCGAGGTGATTATTCAACACCGCGATTTCTTCGAATCTCGTTTTGAGGAAATTTTATTTTTTTATTTAAGTTCATGACGCGACTTTACTTTTTATTATTGCAGCTATATGTCATTATTACATTTTTTTTTCGATCAGTTATTGAAGCAAAAAAATAATAGTTCCTAGGCTGTTTAGATACATGACTGAATATGCTCAAAAGAGATGATTGTCAGTCATATTATTATGTGAAATTTTCATTTTCATATGTAGAATGAGACTGTATCAAAATTGTTCTCCGCACGTTACATGAAAAAAATAAAAAATTTGTCACAAAATTGAAATAAAAAACTATCACATTTTTCTAAAGAACGCTTTATGCACAATTTTGGACATAATCTTCATTTTACAACACAACTTATTTCTAGAAATGATAAAAGTATCATTACGATAATTGTATAGAGAATTATGTAGATAAGTGTAAACAGAGGTGGACCTGGCATTTACATAATTAATGAGACACAAATGGAATATTAATGGAAATAATATGATAATTGTGAGATAAAGCAAAACTAGCACAAGATGCCAAGGATAATTCAACTTAATTTCTCCCCAAATTGAGAGCTGATAAATTTTAAAGTTGATCATAACTTGAATCAACAAGTTAACAAATGATTCATCTTTGTGGTTTATCTCAACCAAGATACAATTTTAGTTTCGTCAGTTAAAGCAAATACAATAAAATAATATTGAATAATTGACTGTTCTCTTCAAGACGATAGCAAATCCAACATTAAGCAAATTATTTAAACTGATAACATAAAAGATTATAATTTATTTTACACACATGGTTGCTAATTTGTTGAAGAAATATAGACACACATATATAGCCAATATTCTCACCACACCACTGAGCTACCGAGCCGGTACATGCAGAAAGAATAATATGATTCTGTAGTTGGTTCTATTAATTAACTAAAACTGCTTACCTATTATCGTTTCTCAATTTAACCTGGGGATGATCGGCTGGATTATAATTTGCAGGAATTCCGTATTGATTACGACAGTTCATCATATCAGGGTTACTTTCATGTGGTAACCTAAAACATAATTATTTTAGGAAATAACATTTATTGTTTATAATAGTAGTAATTATTTCACGCTATAATCCACACCATTTGTCACAACTTTGTCTATTAGTTTTTACATTGAGACGAAATGATGGTGCTACAGAATTTACTACAGTATCAAAGGTGCCACAGGCTACAGGGTCCTTAACTGTTCAATTTTTAAATAATTATTTATTACAAAAATGTTGACACAGAAGGAAATGCAAGTGAGGTTTTTTGATGTAATCAAATTAAAAAACGAGGAGAGCAATGCGCAATTGCAAGCGAAGTACATTTTTATACCGTGTTATTGATACAAAAGTCAAAAGTAAAATGTTTAATGAGATAAAAGAGGAAATCAACTCTTTAACTTCGATCCAAAAATAAAATCAAGGAAAATTTCTAGATATCTATCTAGTTAAAAAACAAATGACATTACCTTGGTAATTGAAGTAAGACTGAGCATAATAATTACTGAAAAGCAAAATATGGATCCAACGTTATGAGCCTAGCGAATTGGAAACATTTTGTTTAGAAAATTCAAAATCACCGGAGGATGTAAATACGGCGTTTGTTGTTTCCTACCAAATGAATATATCTTTCAATTTTCTCTTTCCACTAAAAATTTATTAAAATTGTCGTGTACCACTAAACACATACATGCTGATGCCACATATAAATTAGTATGGCAAGGTTTTTCTATATTGTTATCAGGAACTACAGATCGAAATTGGATGGTTCACGTTTTTGGACCAGCAGTTTGCAGCAAAGAACAAATTGAGGATTTCATATTTTTATTTAAGGCAATGCTGATTAGAATAGCATGCTGATTGGAATAGGATGTAAATACGGCGTTTGTTATTTCCTACCAAATGAATATATCTTTCAATTTTCTCTTTCCACTAAAAATTTATTAAAATTGTCGTGTACCACTAAACACATACATCCTGATGCCACATATAAATTAGTATGGCAAGGTTTTTCTATATTGTTATCAGGAACTACAGATCGAAATTGGATGGTTCACGTTTTTGGACCAGCAGTTTGCAGCAATGAACAAATTGAGGATTTCATATTTTTATTTAAGGCAATGCTGATTAGAATAGCATGCTGATTAGAATATATTTGAAGGTTTGTGAAGCTGTTAGAAGTATTCAGAAAGCAGTTACAAATGTATTCGGATCGGATATTATATGGAAAAATGTGTCCAAGAGAAATCAGAGCAAGTGATGCACCCAAAGGAGAAATGAAATTTCAAAAAATATTGAATTGCTACAATCGAGCCAAAACAAAGAGGCCTTTGACAAGGCGTCTCATCTATTTGTTATAAAATAGGAAGGCGAACAAAAAAATTTCATGGAATATTTTCAGCATGAATGGATAGAAACTAACCCAAACTAGTTTTAAGATGTTGCAAAGCTTGTTCCATCTACAAACAACGCTTTAGAATCTTTCAATCGAGTGATTATGAGAACGCTATACGGAAGAGATTGCTTTTATCTCATTTTGCAGTTGTTCTAAAGAATTACATGTTATCTTCAGTAGGTACACCGCAAATGCAAAGACAATTCATGAAGTTCCTATTGCAAACATAAATTTATGGACCAACGCATATCAATGGGTTAGTCAAAAAAATAAAATCGTCTCAAATATTACAGATGAAGACCAGGTATTTTTCATTCCTCGTGGACAAAACAATGAAGTAACGGATCTAGAATACATTCTAAATGTCGATCCAAACAACTGAATTGAATGTCCTTGCGATTGCTTATGATTTTTCAAAAAATAAATTTGTGGGTATTACAGTAAGGCTGACTTTAAAGCTTTTACCAGCGTTTACTATTTCTCCTGAACATTCATGCGCTACTTTTGCTGACCGTTTATTATATGATTGACCATTCATTAATTTTAACTATCGATCTTTAACATTATTAAATCCTTTTTTATTTTACTAGCCATTTATTAATTTAACTAACTCTTCATTAATTTTATTGATCGTTCATTAATTAATTTAATTGATTGTTTATTAATTTTATTGGACGTTACATTGTTTTACCGCCTATTTATTAATTTTACCGACCATTTATTAATTTTACTGTTCATTTATGAATATTTCTGACTGTTTATTATTATTTTTAGCCGTTTTTTAATTTATCGACCAGTTATTAATTTTATCGACCGTTCATTAATTTTACTGATCACTCATTAATTTGACTGATTATTAATTTTATTGACAGTTAATTACTTTATTCACTGTTTATTAATTTTACTGACCAAATAAATATACGATACCATTTCAAATACAGTATTGGGAAAGTGCGCAGCCTATAAAATTAAAATACCGATCATTTAATTTGTTGTGATTCACAATTCGAAACTTTGGTGCCTTATTTGATTATACTATACAGGGTCCTGCAACAGTGCGTCGGGCTTCCATAGCCCCTATACCATACAAGTTAGGAAATTCATTCGAGTACACTTCTTAACTAAATGTGAAGGAGCACCGCAGGAAAATATTTTTGAACGTATGTACAGGGTGTCACAAAAAATTGTGACGCCTGTCAGACAAGTTTTTTTAAATGAATGAGATAAATCAATTTGAAATGCTCGGAATTTGAATTTATTTTTCGAGTGCCCTGTACATAATGGAACACATACAATTTTAGATACGGTATCCTGCGACCTTTATCAAAAAGTTTTGAACCTGGTTTTGTTTTCAAATCTCCGTTCGGAAAAATGGAGAGCGTTTTTCTTTAGCGATGTAAATTGCTTGATATTTCATTTTTAATTTTTTACTTCCTAGTGAAGCATTAGAATGTGCTCAAATTTTAGGTGCGAATGACTAACATTAAGGCTGTCTGAAATATGGTAAAATATATAGGGTGTTTCATTTAAAAAAACTTGCCTGACAGGCGTCACAATTTTTTGTGACACCCTGTACGTTCGAAAATATTTTCCTGCGGTGCTCCTTCACATTTAGTTAAGAACTGTAATCGAATGAATTTCCTAACTTGTATGGTTAACAGTCTAACGTTGTTTCCTTGCGTCTTTTCATCTTAAGGTGAATACACATTTATTGGTACTTAATTCATATTCAAAATTAAAATTCTGTGAAAAAACCCCATCTCTCCTCCTTTACATTTTCGCCACTGATCGACAAATAAAAGATCAAACGCTGAGATTTCTCCCCATCTGTGTACCTACTGAATTTAATTTATACTCTTGCCAAACGGAATATAAATGCGATTTACTAATTCGTAACTCAATAAATGGCACTTAACGCTATAAATGAATAGATTTATTATACATGGAAATGTACCCAATCTGATATCTGAAACACTGAAATGTTTCTATCACGCCAATGACTGACTTTTCATGCCACCAATCAGCATGGTATAGGAAATAAGGGCTACACAACATGGGAAAATAAAATAAATACAACGTTGCCATATCCAAATGTGTTACAAAAGAAGGGCAAATGACAAGTTGAGTCGATGTGCTCAAGCTGAACACAAGGGGTGGCAAGGTGGTGTTTGGAAAAATTTTTCCAAAGAAAGCTGTTTTATTCCAACTTGCTATTACAAGCTCTAATGGACACAAGAGAGAAAGAATGGAGACGTAATTTGTATCTTCAAATATCACAATCGGTGGTCAAGTTCAGTAATGCAAAGCAAATATCAAGTGTTAGCCATAAAAAGGTCTAAAATCTTTTAGTGTTCATCTCATGATGGAACCACGTTCTAACCTCTCGTCTTCCTTTATCATCTCCTGAACCTACAATTTTAATAAAAATTCTGCACCTTCATCAAAGCTACTATCAAACATGAACTCACCATGCGAATAATTACTTTGATGCGAAATTAGTATACTGTTTGCTACGTCCAAATGGGGAAAAAATTGATGCCTCCTTCCTTGCTACTGATACTAATCAAATGCTTTCTTAACTGTTTCTCAAATCACCGGAAAATCCTAGATTTTTATCTTAGGAGAGGACTGAAAGTATTTCATGCACTTGTCCAAATAACTTTAAGAGATTACTATTATGCTGTAATGAATTTTTAAACGATAATATTAATGGATCAAGGAAAATTTAGTGGTGCCCCCTGGTAGGGCCCGTTCTTATTTTAGACAGTTTCTAGTTCTTAATTCAAACGTCAAATATGAAATTCATCCATAATAAATGATGTTCATCATATTGACTCTCCTGTCACTGTAGAAGAGGCGATTTTATCAAAGTTCGGTCATGCCTATTTTCTAGAAATTATTAACAGGGTGTAAAAAAATTGGTCATTGGAAGTGCACACCGAACGTGGATATTCTGACGAGCTCTCCGACTATTTGCATCTAATATCAAGATACCAAAATTTTCGACAGATGTCAGGTTAAGTTAGTCTATTATTATAATGTATGTGTTTTTAAAATTTTTTATATTTATTATATTATACAGTCAGTTAGGTGATGCGTACATTTATCCCATAATTTGTGAAAGATGCAAAATGAACAATGGTGTATATTCCAAGGAAACCCCCGACGAGGATGGTAAGGGGAGTGAATTTGTTTCGGATATTATAAATAATATTATAATTCCAATAAATAATGGCCTGTGCAATGTTCTTGTGAATTTTAAGGAAGTATACGAGTGTGTAGTGAGTAAATATATTCACAAAGATCCAAGTTTAAATAAAAAGCAGACAACTGTTCTTGATATGATGAAGGCGTGGATTGGACTTTACATTAAAGAAGAACCGCAGGCAAAATGCTCCTACTATTCGATTACTATTGTGATTGGCTCCTTGTTTTTATTATTTGGATTACTGTACTCTACCAAGAAAATGGTGGATTACTTCCGAGAAGAAGACTATTTAGACTTGCCCGATCGTGCCATAACATTTAACAAAAAGTTTAACGTTTGTAATTGTAAATTAAATAATGCATTATATGATTAGTAAGTTTATTTTATTTGCTTAAATATTAAAATATACATTTTATACCATACAGTTATACCGCAATCGTTCTTTCATTTTGCTGTATTACTATTTTAATGGATACCACGGATTCTCAATATTTTTTGTGAAGAATGTGTTCCTATGAAGATTGTATGAATGAATGTTCCTCAATATTATAGGTATTCATCTTAAATTATATCCGTATAGATGATTCTTTGCCTTATCATCTTGTTTATTTCAAATAATCTGAAGATCTTACCGTATCTTAATCCACTAATACGAAAAAAGAAAAATATTCTCCTACTTTGGTTATTAAATTTACATTAAACAATAATGGAAGAATTCAGTCAAAGTTGCGAAATATGTTAGACAAATTTGTTAATTGAATATTTACGAAAATACGTGGGATATCGGATTAGGTCTAATACAATCGGTACTTCCTCAATGAGTGTGATTGATAACCATGTACTGAAAACACAATAAAACTTCAGACATAAAACTACCAAACAAATGACAACAATGACGTAAATAACCTGGCAATTTCACATCAACGTAACGTGATACCAACGCAACTACAATATTGCAACTACCATGCCTCAGATATATTGAATGCTTATTGTATGTCGAAGAGAATATTGGTACACAGCACGGTTCACCGCAATGGGAACAGCGTAAAGAAAACAGAACCAATTTCCATGTGCAGATGATTGTAGATTGTAGCATATAAACTTACTTGTTGCGTAGTATCAAAATCCTTATTTTAATTTTAGATTATTCTTTAAACTAAATAGGTACTTACTACTGATTCTCAAGAAATAATTAGTTACGACATTCATCAAGTATTACATTGATTGATAGTTAGCTTGTAATTGATTTTAAACTATTTTGAAAATTCAGCGATTCATTGTATCTGAACATGTCATATGATACTAAATTTAGATAATACTGATAAGTAATTTTTAACAAAATAAAAGACCGTTATCAGTGATTCTGTGATATTATACAATAAAATTGCGTGTTGCTATTCACGTATATCGTAATTTTCCAACAAAACCATTGAAAAATGACAGATTGCCTTAAATTGTGAAATTATTAGTACTTTTCACAGATATAGTAACACTTTATTTGCCGACCTTTGTATCAAAAGCGCAACATACAGGGTGTCCATAACTCCGTGTACAGAGAACTATCGTATATTACCCAACTAAGATCATTTAATGTAGATGCTAAGTACAGCCCATCAAGACATATAATGTCAGCACAGAAGAGTACCAAGAACTACAACAGGTTTCTAGCTGGAGGACACTGAAACGCCAAGCATACCAACTGCGGTTCATGATGATAACAACCAAAGACAGAAATTTACTTAGGGCAAATTATTACAAATAACAACTTCTGTCACTTACCTATATACTGGAGAGGCCAATAGTATGGCCTTCAATTTTCAATATACCACCACCCGTCTTTCAAAATCTGCAAATTAATATTGGACTAAAAAAAAGAGAAAATTGGTAGGATACTAACGACCAAATGACAAAACACAGAAAAATAAACACACCTTTATATAACAACAGAAAGACGTGCAAGAAGTGGTAGAGAATACGGAATCTATTCGATAAAAATAACTGTAATAGGTTAACCAGAGAACATATAAAATCTCTACAAGATTCAAGTTTCGAAATGTACATAACCAGTTTAACTAAAGAAGACTACTCAATATGGAAAGTAAACAAGAAATTGAAGAGGGAACAAACCATATAACCCCATTTGGAACAATCAATGGGAACTGAGCAAAATCTGACCAAGAAAATCAAATACACCCGTAAGCCATTTGGTGGAAATTTTCAGCCAAGCGCACCGCAAATAACAATTGTAAAAACATTCTTAACTTCAGTCAAACCTTTTTCCACAACAGAAGTTTAGTACCTTAACTATCTAGTTACTATCTTCACATAAGCCTTTTGCCACTGCTCTCCAAAGTCAGTTTAATTTGGCTTCAGAAACGAACAGCTGCCATCCAGCAATGTCATAGGATTGTGAATGAAATCATAAAGAGCCTTGAAGAAACGAAAGCATTTTTGAACAGGGAATAAGCAATCGACCGTGTCTGGCACCAAGGGTTGTTCTACAAATTATTACACTTTATCCCGACCAACTATTACTTCCAATTTAAACTTAACCTTGAAACATCCACCAACCATCCAATCGAATCTGGCGTATCACATAGAAGCATCTTGATCTCATTCCTTTGTATAATATTTACGGCAGACATTCTAACAAAAAACACTACAATCATTGCCACATTCGTCGATGTTACTGTTACTGTTCTTGCCATAGGTAATAATCCTTCATCAGCCGCAAATAAACTTCAAGAACATCTCAATAACCGGGAAGAATGGCTTAATAATTGACGAATAAAGATTAACGTACAGGGTGAATCTTAGAGTGGGGGCCATATTTATAGGAGGCGACACCGTTCACTATGGGAACACAAATCTACAATATTTTTTTTCGCGCCTTGAAAAATGAATATTGTTTAAACCCTTTTTATTTGAATTTGGGTACCCCGCCAGTGGAATGCGCTAGCGAGAGTTTTATATCATCTACACTTAGCAACACTGTTGACCGGTCACACGTAATGCAGTAAGTGCTTGCCCAGCGGCGCCGGAATTACAGGAAACTTGAATCGCGATTTTTTTTAAAAAATTCATAACTCGGCCATTTTACAACCTACAAAAAAAAAATTCGGATTCATGTTCATGACGACTAGTACTATTAACCCCAAAAATATGGCCGCCACTCTAAGATTCACCCTGTATATTCTTGTAACGAAGCATTTTTTTCCGTTTTCTCGCTAGGGGGATAGAATTTTCTCGAAGTAAATAGCTTTTGGTCAAGGACATTTGTTTCAGAAGGGGCGCAATTACCCCTGTAGAATAGCTCTATCATGAGATGAAAATAGACTGTGATAATTTCCATAACCATCCTGTGAAGAAAGGGACGGATATCTTTGGCTCTCCGTGAGTAAAAATTAAAATCTCGAACTCTGTGTCCTATCCACTACAGCCGCGGAGACAAATTTCACACCAAAACCCGCGCCATTTAAAGCCAGCACGTTTTCTGTAACATTACCTTTGTACCTAGCTACTGCATAATTTTGTCAGTGTATTGCTTACATGTGAATAAAGATTTTGTATGTTACTTTAAAACCTCCGAGTTTATATTTCTGGTGCGTCAAACTAATTAGACCCGTATGGGAAACTGTCCATCCCGCTAAAATCGGCAATAATCTACAGACCCCTGTATACTTCCGTATCTTCACTGCAGACTATAGGCCTGTAGAATTAGACGATGTGAACGGGAATCTGTAACTAATTCGTTTCAGATAGCCGTAGGTAAAAACAAGTGTATTTAGTTATAAGGAATATACCTCTGCGATTCCTCCCAAATCAAATAAACGGAACATTGTTTAAAAGTCACTTTTATGTGAAAAAATCATGAAATTTAGATTTTTTTAAAAATTACAGTAAGACTGCAGTAGATTAATTTTTTTGAATGTTTCTGTTTACTAGGTAATTCCAAACCGGTTAATTTAAGCCCCGGTTGATTTCATTTCATTGATTATTTATTTAAATAATTGCCGAAAACCATCGAATTTTTCGAAAATTTCAAGCATTTTTTACTCTGAAAGGAAAAAGTTTCAATTTTGGCCATAAATATTAATAAATAAACGTTTGGCGCATTAAACAATTTAAAAAATTATCTCGGCTCCTACATGTCCCAGAGCAACAATTTTTTTTTATAAATTTGTAGAAAAATACCAGCAACTCAAATATGAAAGATTTGTGCAGATACGTTCATTTGTTGTAAAGTTATTTGCAAAAAACGCTGCTCCGAAAAGTAGCAATGTTGTTAACGCCATTTTGACGGTCAAAATTATTGAAAATCGATACGCCCATAACAGATTCGTAAAATAGACGTCTTGACGAAAAAAATGAGCTGTGGTTGAATTATTTTTTATAACGTTAATAGGTCAATTTTTCATTAAACATTTGGGACCTTTTTAATAAACAAATAGAATTTCTCGAAAACTAATGAACATTTTGAAACGAATTTTTTTTTTTAAGTTGAGGGCAATGAGACACATATTCCACCAAAGTTTCAAGAGTCTAGCATTTTTCCTTTCAGAGTAAAAAATGCTTGAAATTTTCGAAAATTTCGATGGTGTTCGGCAATTATTTAAATAAATAATCAATGAAATGAAATCAACCGGGGCTTAAATTAACCGGTTTGGATATCCTAGTAAACAGAAACATTCAAAAAAATTAATCTACTGCAGTCTTACTGTAATTTTTAAAAAAATCTAAATTTCATGATTTTTTCACATAAAAGTAACTTTTAAACAATGTTCTGTTTATTTGATTTGGGAGGAATCGCAGAGGTATATTCCTTATAACTAAATACACCTGTTTTTACCTACGGCTATCTGAAACGAATTAGTTACACCGTTTTTTCTATTTCTGCAGGCCTACTACCCTTTCTTGGAAACTACCAGGAGAGAAAGTGCTGTTTCTTGTACTCTAAAAGAAGTAACTGGCTGGCGCCCAAGATTCCGTTTAAAAAGTGTTACAAAGCTGGCGGGTACTGTTTATAGGCAGTAAATTGCAAACAGCCCCAACAAGGTTAATAAGAGTGTCACAACCTTCACCACAAGACGTGTCGAATGTGTAAATGTCAGAATCAACGCATTATGAGAAATACTAAACAAATGGACAGTTTTCGCGGTTTGCAATAAAGAACCAAACGTGCGCAGTGTATTAAAATTGATAAATGGTAATTCGTAATTGACAATTAAATTGCTCAAGATGAACATGGTTCCAGAATTCAGGAAATTTAGTACCTAAACAAATCTGAAGTAACTGAAATCAAGCTAAGACATCAGGCAGACGTCTTACCGGAGTATCTAGTGCAATAATCCTATTATTTATAGTAATAATTATATCATTGTGACAAAGAAAATACATATTTCTATTTTAAATTTATTTTTGTTTCTTTAAATATCAGATGCCAATAATTGTTACCCCTGGTGCATGAACTTAAGTCCTATTATTTCCCAGTATAGGGTACAGTATTCACTTGTAAATATGAATGATTTTTAGTGTTGTAGGTACTAAAGTGATGAAAAATGTATGGATCTTTCTTAATCTATAACACTTTATTAACTACGTTTCATATCTGTCAATGATAAAAATCTGGATTATCATATAACCTCAAATTATCAGTTATTCATTTCCAAGAATATATTTGTTTAAAGTTAATTTAATTTAATATTACTGAACTTATATGTATCTACATACTATGTAATATCATTAACGGTCCAATTTTTCAACATTAAAAAAAAATTGGATTTTTGATAATCGAAAATTTCATTAAAAAATTTATTAGTGTTGTGTTAAATTTACTTTAATTTTCGATACAATACAATGTGTATCTTTAATAGTTTAGTTATTATAATATAGACTTTGCCCACAGAAAAAGACTTTATGTAGACAGACATTGATAATGATGAAATATGACCTTAAAAAAGAAATGTGTTTCTTTGTTAAATACACCACGAAACTATTGAAATGCAATATTTAGCAGTCCATTATCCAGAATATTCCGAGTTATTTCTCATAAAAAATATTTGAAACATTTATAGTTTTGGTAAAACATTTCCACATCTTTACACAAAAATTAATAAATTAATAAACACCTAAATTGTACTACTGACCTATCATTTGAGTAACCTATTCGCACGTTACCATTTTCCATTCTGATGAGCACAAAGAACCACAAATTTTAATTAGTTGCTTACTGCTTACAGGCTTACACAGAACAAGAAATTCAAGTCAAATTTTATCAAAATTATCTTTATCTTTATCAGTGTTTATTAAAATATAACATAATGAGGAAGATAAAATTAGCCTTTATACGTTTGTTTGCTGATTAATTTTTAAAAACACAAATAGATTAAAGCGTTCATGATTTGTGTACATTGAATGTTCCTCTGGGATTAAAGTGCCGAGTGTTTGTTATTGATGAGGTGAAAGGTTACTATGCAAAATACAGACGAAATGGGTGAATTTTTAGATAGGTACTTTATTAATGTAAATTCTTCTTCTTCGTCCGAAATCTGGTGTTGAGCTGTGTTTATATTATTTGTTAACTAATATAAAAAATAAAACAGATTTCATTCTACAGTTTCGGGCATATTTTACGCAATACACGCAATGTACATAAAGCCGAGGGGCCGCCAGCTGTTGGAATTGATTGTACAAATATTTGGAACTTAATAGGCATTGGCATGGAATTACTGGAATTAATAGGAATTACTGGAATTATATGGAACTGTTTGGGAATTGACGGAATTATACATGGAATTGATGGAATTATATATGAAATTGATGGAATTATCGCAATTATTTCGAGAAATAAATCGACTAAATCGAATAGCGTGACCTTGTCTAGGAACATAATGGACACCAAAAGTGTGACGTTTTATCCCTACTCCAATGATTCCATACCATTTTAATAGTGAACTTTATTTTCTCTTCACACAGACACTTACTAAACTCACAACATAACAATATAAGGGCTACCTTATGCACTAAGGATATCTGTAAAATGAGCTTGAAAATCAATTCAAATTTTTTCGCGCGACGTTACATCATTACTTTTGGCGTCTGGAGCACACAGGGAGAAAGTTTGGAAATTTTCCCGCTTATTCACGGCAGAGTTGACCTTTAGCCTGAATGCTCCCACTGCACCCCTAAATGGGGTTGAAAGCAGAAAAGTGGAACAAAACGATTATTGCGAAGAACTCAAATTCTATAGCCAATATCAAAAAATTATGTAGACATAAATCTCGACATAAATTAAAACTAACTAAGTTTCCTACAATTTCGTTTGCTCTTTAATCAGTGTTTATTTTGGTGTTTTTTCCTTACAAATGAATACAATTTGGCTACATATTTTCTAGCTTATTTTAGAGTCAAGGGGTTAGTACTGGAATTGATCTTGTAATCAATTTGGAATTACCGGAATTATTTGGAATTAGCTTCTATTAGGGAAATTATCTCGGGAATTACCTTCAGTAATTTGGAATTACTTTGGAATTGGCAGTATTATATTGGATTACTGGAATTTTCGGAATTACTGGAATTCTTTGGAATTAAACTGGAATTTGAATTAGTTAGTACAAAATTTTATCAATACTTCGGCTATACATAATTTATGTACTATATTGATCTAGGGTAAAATTTATATGTAAAGTTTGAATTTATAAATACGCACTCATCCAACTGTTTAAAGATAAAGCTAATGCTGATATGCTAGTAGACACTAGAGCTATATTTTGAACACAAGGTGTTTCCCAACAAAACTATAAAACATCTTTAGTGCTATTTTAACTTTTTCTGCAAGACCTTAAAGTAATGGTAGGTACTGAATTTAGAAACACCTTGTAAACATTCGAGGTTTAATATCCTCAGCAATATCACCAAGCCTTAAGTTTTGAAGAGACAGTGCAAAAAAGGACATATGGAAAGATGCAATTATTTACCGAATATCTTCATGGTAATTGCTTGTGCAGGATTGTCCCTTACGACCAAATGTTGACATAAAAATATCCATTGGAGCAGCAGTCATTGATCTATTGTCCTTGTTTCCAAATATACAATAGGAACTACTCAATTAGTTGTTGATTGTAAACTATCAGTTGTTATCCCCCGATACACTTTTATTAACTTCCATTTTACGATTGATACTTGTATTAATGTTACCGTTTTTATATCAACGCCAGTGGAATATCACAGAAATCATAGTTTTAAAATCAGATGTCTGACTCATAATAATATGAGTCAATCAGCCAATCAGATATTTTCGTCTTCTAGTGAGATCTGTAACTTGATTGATTGTTTAAATCTATCGACCAAATACCTTTGTTTGTAGATGAACAAGATATCACTTGTTTTGTTTGGCTTCTTTTGGTTTAGAATGTGTATTCCTATTCATAATCTTTTTTTTTTTTTTTCGTCGTATTATATTGATGTTCCACCGCTCAACTAAGCGCACAAATAATCATTGTCTGCCGCAATTTAGAACTACAGAAACTTCCGCATTTGATTTCAATTTCAAATCTATGAGATCGGAAATTGTCAAAATAGAAACTAAAAGTTCAAAAACGTTATTACTTCTAGTTTGATGAGTAGTTGCATGAGCTTCCAAAGTTTATAGTTAATAGAGAAGAATATATTTAGAATTTATAGAAAATGTTTTATCGGCTCACCATTGTACTTCTTTTTAAATATATAACAGACTTTGTAAAAAAATTATTTGTAATTATATACACAAATCTTTAGTAAATTGAATTGAATTAAATTGAAACATGCGAGTACGAGGAAAAAATAACATAACTGTTTAAATGGGCAATGCCACTCGTATTTATTTTCTAGGGACCAACCTGCTTGGCTCCAGCATTCTCGGCAATATATTGATCCGAAGGCGATATAGATATTTTGTAAAATAAAAAAGTAGTGCAGTAATTTCTAATTTCCAGCTGATTTATAAGATGGTTTCAGGCTCATGTAAAATTTAATAACGACCTATGTTGGTAGCTTTAAGTCCAGATGTGCGGTCTTAAAATCGAACATCGAGCCTCAAGATAGAGTACAGATACTTTTAGATGAGTGCATAAATTTGAAGTAGGTACCAAAGTTTGATAATTTTAGGGGAGTAAAAGTAAAATGCGGTCCTTTTAGACAATAATCAATTAGAAATTTATAAGCGGTGAAAATTGAATTAGGCGTTAGCTCCATTATTTCTACAGTGCTATGTGTTAAGCAAGCGGTTAATAGTAGTAAATGGGTAAATTATGGGGATTCGACGTAATAGTGAACTACAATTTGTTATTACCCAGCAAAAAGGAAAATATCGGTATTTAGGTACAGGAATACAAATAATGAATACAGAGTCCCAACTAATTCAGAGGGACAGTATTGGAATTGGCATTTCGTAAAGTTAGATGATAAAGCAAAGGTTAAATGGAGTAAAAGTTGCGAAATTTAGGGACCAATAAAATATCCTCTTGAAGTTCCTAATATATTTTATAGTTTTCAAGATATCTTAAATAATGGAAAATTTAAGATTTTCGTTTTTTTTTTATTTTGTGTAGCACAACGCTCTCTTTACATTATTCTTGACGATAGCCATATTAACAATGACAAATACTTAATACAGAAAAAATTACCGGGGCGTATTTAAAAAAGAGTTGCTGGTGGCCCAGCTGATCAGTCAGACAACCATTTCTAAAAAAAGCTAAAAATAAGAATATGACCTTATGTTTCCATACTCTTGTAACACGCAGTGTCTCCTCATCAAAGCACCTTCGGAGTCATCATCATGGATATCTTCAATCTCGTGTTGTGTACATTCACGTTTAGTTTTAAAAACATCTGAGGCTGCTTCTTGTCTAACGTATGTGAATGTGTTTTATTACAAAGCATTCAGCGAATAATGGTTTCATTTGATACACAAGAAAGCATTAAACTGCTTGTCGACTTACATAGAGTAATGTTTGAAAATGTTGCTACATCAGAGGATTAGGAATATAATGCGTAAGAATGTCCCATAAATAAAATTTTGCGACGCCGACGACGCCTCCACCGCAGAGCTAAGCTCTATTTACATTCGAGATTAATCTGTATTTTAGAATATCTGTTTTCTCCTTTGTGTAGCAATTCTAACTTACAAATCAAGTTCTACTGGCTAAAAAAATTGATATAATGTGGTTACAAGCAGCGAAGAAGTAAAACTGAATGCCAATCTCTGTATAATTGGCGGCATTGGTTTTTAATGAGAAGGGACATTTTCACTGCTAAAACAAAATATTTAAGCTCAGAAAAGTTAAAATAATATTTTTTGAAACTTGAAACTATGTAAAAAAATCTCGAAAAAAATTAAATCATAAAAAACTTACAGTAAATTCGAATTAATCTGTAAATTATGCCACCAATCAAACTCTCAACCGAAAAATAACTTAAAAAGTATTTTGTAAATTGGTCTGTTTCCTATAACACTCTGTATATGAAAATGTGACGCTAGTTCAAAAAAGTCAGTTTGTCTTCAGTAAATTACGCTAGAAACTCGTATCAACCTGATTTGTGAAATTCGACCCTCGATAAAAAAATCCTCCCAAGGGGCCCTGCGGTCTGGTGATGAAATAAGATTTTGGATCTGTTTGCTATGTGGAATTGAAATTGTAATTACTTGAATTTACTTCAGATGAGTTTTCTCATGTCATTTTAAAGATGCGTGAAAATCACATAAAAATTTGCTTGATTTTGTTTATACAGTAAATCACAATTATTTAAAAGTAAATTAAAATTGGTCCAATTTAAAAAGTATATACTCCATTTGGAAATGAAGTAGAGTAATGAAAGCTCATTAAAAATGCAAATCCTCAATTCTTCAATGAATGTGGTTCGGGTGTTTATAAGTAATTTCTATAAATTGCAGTTAGTTATAAGCAAATTCTCTATTTCTATTTTTATTATAGTTTGCTACCCGTACTAAGGAAATTTATACCTGCTTGAGTTGAATCCTTGTGATCTGTCCTTGTCTAATGCGTTTCAAACTATATCTGCCGAGCTCTCTCATTACCAGTTGAGATCTGTTTATAATCTGTATGGAATTTCATAGCCGGGTTTATGGGTTTTTCGGAGTCTAATAAAATTATTATGGAATAATTATTTATTTTTATGGAAATGTGATTTAGTTCATTGTAAACTATAAAAAAATACGATGTAGTGTTATATAAATGTATAATAATCGGTTCAGTAAAATTAAAGTTCCTCTTCTGAAGATTCTGACGAACTATCTTCGGATCCTACATGAATAATGAGAGGAAGTATACGACTGGCCAGTCGAATTTTTTTCGAACACAACGTACATAATAAATCGAGATATAACCCCTCGGAACGAGTCGCTAATGTCTCTTTAGAGGGCATTCAATTTATACTATGCTATTTGGTACTTTATATATCGATACCTCAAAGCTACAGTGAGATATATCAGAAACGTTAGTTTTGAGATATTAGCTGTTGAAGTTTTCGTAACCCATAAATAATGTCTCCTTCCACAGCCTTTTCAAGTAATTAGCCACTATTTTCTAGTGATGGTTTTAGATTAATTGTAAATTACCTTATCTATTGTTAATTTTAAGATAGGTACAATATTTTTTTGGAAATTTAAATTATCCCACTGTTGCATAAAATAGAAGTAGAGAAAAATTTTAATTTTAGAGAATATCTCTCTGCGATAATATTCATTAATATTATTTTTAAATATAATATAGATATAATATTGACTTATTTCATTTATTTTAAGGGATGGGTGATAAATAATACGAATTTATTTGAATTTTAACACATTTTTATTTTAGTGTGGTACATTCATTGGTACAAGAGAAAACATTAAATTAATCAATTTATCAATATTACTTTTAATTCGGTAATAAGAAAATCAGAAAACACTTTTCATTTAATGAACAAAAACATTTTTTTCAATAATTAAACACGAAACTATTATTCGTTATCAGATTCTCCATTGGTGGGTTTATCTGAAGCTTTTAAATTTAAAAAAAAATCATGATGGATCTTTGGTATTTGATCTTCTTCACACAATTGAATGAGGTGACCTTTTTTTTTTGTGGAAATATCTTGGGGACCTTTATAGCAAGGCTCTAAGGTTACGTTACATATTTTGTTGCCCCTCATTTTCTCCCTTATAAATATTTCCTTAAAATCTTCATCTTTTTCGTATGTCGTCTTATAAAATATTCTGTCCTTTTCTGATTTGCAAACTTTAACCATTTTCACATCATTCCATTTTACTTTTTCGTGATTAGTATTGACATTGAAATTTTTTCCCATTTTTTCAGTAACAGTTTTCCAATTAATAAAATTATCTGAGTGCATTTCTAAAACCTTGTATGGTTTACCTGTCTTCTTAGCACATTTAATAACACTCGACAATTCTGAGGGGACGTAAATCGGCCCACTCTTTAGAACTCTGGTTTTCCCTTTCTCTATGCAGGCATGCATAGAGTCACCTTCGTTCTCTGTATGGCCAATGACCAGGTACTTGTGAATAATACTTATCTATGTCAAGATTTTCCACACAATACAGGTACATGGAAAATAAATACTTATTTTTATTTTGAGCGACACAATTGTCACTGTAAAATATGACGTGTTTCTTTTGCTTATCGAGTTCCTTTAGGAAAAGATAGACGCATGTGGTTATTTCGTTGGCCCCTCTTTTTGCCATTCCTCGTGCCAGAGATAACAGTGGCCTTGTTTATCAAATAAATCAAAGATTGTAAAGTTGAACATGTTCAATTTAGATTTATAATAAAATTTGGCTACATCTCCTTGAGGTACAGTCATCACGGCTTGTAGGTCATAACAGCAAGTTATAACATCTTCCTTTTCTTTACAAATATTTTTGTCATAATCTTTTTCGATTCTAGAAAGCTTGACATTTCTTAAATGAGCCTCATGTTCCAATTTACAATTGATATTTTCTTTGTCAGGATTATTTTTATAGGATTCACATACAGAACACTGGTCCTTGTTAGGTTTATGAAAACCAATGTTAAATTGGGTGTTGAAAATTTTTTCATTAATGGGTTTCTTTACAATATGTACGTTACCTTCTTCTAAACACTTATCTTTATACAGTCGATACATCATGGTTAGGTTAAGAGAACCTTCCAAATATTCCTTATTAGTCCGAGACCTACAATAGTGTGACTCAATGCGCGGAAAGGACTCAATATGGGTTGCTATATCTTGCACCTGTTTCTCGTCCGTCTTGTTAATATGATTACTGTGTTTCCCTCGCTTTTCCTTCTCCACATAGCCAGTTTCATTAGTCTGAGATTACTGTAGTTACAGTATTATTTGATACATCCAGTGTAGAGGTAAAGAACTTCTTACATACCCTAATTCTTTTTTCATTGACAATGAAATGATATGATTTATTAATTAAACGTTTCCTTCCACTATTCTTTTGTTTGGGAGAAATACAAGTTATACATTTGGATATAAAATCCCTTTGGCGAGTTTTGTCAGCTAAATTATAGAAATCCCTCAATAGTGATTCCCTACAATCTGCACTAATTTTTTCTGTGCAGCCAAAGGAGCAGTTATCGCATAGCGGCTTCAGTTTTTTGGCTTCATGTACAGGGTTATCCAAAGAAAAGGCCCACCCTTATATTTTCTTTATTTTTCGAGTTAGGAAAAAATGTTTCAAATAAAAGTTGTAGTGAATCAAATGAACTCATTTAAAACTCCTGCAAAGAATATACAGGGTGTTCCATAAAAGCGGGACAAACCTAACTTACATTTTTTTAAATAGAACACCCTATATTTTTTTACATTTTTCAAATCTGTGTTTTTTTGTGATTTCAAAAATATATATATGTTGTATCTTATCTTTTACTGTTTTTTATTTATTGCAAATTTCGTGAACAATATTATTTATACCACCAGCATCTGCATGCGTATTAATCAGGTTAGCCATGGAAGAAAAACAATTAATTTGACACTTATGCCTTACAGAATAATTGAATAAATTCAAAAAGCAAACTTTTCATCCATGGCTAACCTGATTGACACGCATGCAGATGCTGGTGGTATAAATAATATTGTTCACGAAATTTGAAATAAATAAAAAACAGTAAAAGATAAGATACAACATATATATATTTTTGAAATCACAAAAAAACACAGATTTGAAAAATGTAAAAAAATATAGGGTGTTCCATTTAAAAAAATGTATGTTAGGTTTGTCCCGTTTTTATGGAACACCCTGTATATTCTTTGCAGGGGTTTTAAATGAGTTCATTTGATTCACTACAACTTTTATTTGAAACATTTTTTCCTAACACGAAAAATAAAGAAAATATAAGGGTGGGCCTTTTCGTTGGATAACCCTGTACCTTACCCATCCTTGACATATAACTTAACCCAGAATTTATTTTAGTTTTCTTTATGTTTTTTGTCCAGTTTTCTGCATTTCTTATTCGCTTTCTAGTTTTTTTTTTTTCGCCATCATTATTTACAATTGGATCTACAATTGTATCGGGTATTTCTCGTTCAAGGACTTCAACATTATCAGGTGTATTAGTTCTTCCGCCTATTTCATTGGCAGGATTTTCCTCTTCAATCGGCAATTCTAACTCCTCAATTGATAAAAACTTGTTTATAGGTTTGTCAACTACAGGTAAATAGTCGGGGTCGGCGTCAGAATCATCTATTTCAGAGTCACTAAGTGGAGGACTGAAATTAGCATAATATTGTTTCAAAGAACAAGCCTGGGGCGACCAATAAGATTTATCTTTATTTTCAGTCTCATCTAAAAAAAAATCCTAATTTAACTTTTTATTTTACATTAAAATTTACAGCACCTTACCCTCAATCAGATTTTTGTGTACGCCACTTTCGTGCTCGCCTGGTTCTGAAAATTACACACATAATTATTAATATTTTTATTTTTGTATTCATCTGAAAAATCCCAATTTAACTTTTTATTTTGTGTTAAAATTTACAGCAACTTACCCTCAATTAGGCTTTCCTGTACGCCACTTTCGTGTTTGCTAGTTTCATGCTTGGTTGATTCTGAAAATCACACACATAATAAAAGTCTAATAATGTCTTAGTTTTAGTGGTCTATGATAATATTATTGAGGGAAGAAGGTTTTAGCCTAGTGCAGGTTGTTTTCAAAACACGTAATATGACTACATCTTCTAACCTCAAATTGTAAAATAACAATATATTATAGTATTAACGTACCTATTTCAACGTCCACAGTTTTATTTTGAGCCAAAGATACCAATAACTTTCCTCTTCCCGTCATTTTTTGTCTCCCCAATTTACAATTCTCACAATAAACTTTAATATCCGACTTACAAATTTAGTGTGCACAGAACTGTTAAACTAAATTCAAAATCTGCTGAATGCAACAGTGAGACAACTTCTTATAACCCACTGTAGAACTTGATCCGTGATATTAAAATCCTTGTAAAATTAATTAAACACCGAGATATCTCACTGTGACAATTTTCGACACAACTATATTTTCAAAGGTTAACACTGGTTTATTGACTATAGCGCAGTCGCATTTTGTTATAGAAATAAACCAGTGTTGCTGCAACATTGCTCGAAAAATGCACTATGATTTAGCGTAAATATCACAAAACACGATTTTTGAAGATATCTCACTGTAGCTTTGAGGTATCGATATTTCAAAAAATTCATTACAATAATTTTTAAATTTCTAAGCTATAAAATCCTTCTTAACGAGTAGCCATTGCTGTTTTTAGAGAAAAATATGCCAGCAAATTTTGTACTAAAATATTATTTATACATCCAGATTTATTGGTCAGACGTAATCACCGAGAAACGGTTAGAAAATCAAAATCCAAATCATGGTCCTTTTGTACTTCCATGCAGTTGGTCCCGGGTTCAAATCCGCCCAGCATCAACTTTTTTTTAATGTCATATTTGATTTCGATTTAACTAATGCGTTTAGTGTATCTAATGGGCCAAAATAAATGCATTTAGGTACTTAAGATAACTGCAAAAATATTTTGAAACACATTTTTTATTAGTTATTTTGTCATTTTTTTTAAATATAATAATCGAATAATGACAAATGTTGCGGCAGAGGCGCAGCCGGTTTAAATAATTTCTTATTATTTTTATTAAAATATTATATTTAAAAAAAATGGGAACACAAGAAAATAAGTAATTTAATGTATTTCAAAATATTTTTGCAGTTATTTTTTTATGTTAATGCATCTGTTTTGCCACATTAGATTCACTTAGCGCATTAGTTAAATCAAAATAAAAAATTTCATTTAAAAAAAAAGTTATATGAAAGGTGGATTTGAACCCGGGACCAAGTGCATGCGAGACAAAACTAAAACCCATGAGCCAACAGGCTAACAGACACAAGTGATTCGTAACATCGATATATTCTGCATTCTATAAACTTGAAAATGTTTGGATTATAATTTAAGGTTATGTCTTTGTTTGTGCCTGCACTGGCTTTTGTCATCGAAGGGCGGAGCGATCATATAAAATTTAATGGGAAATCACAATTTTCTATTTTCTATGACATTCCTTTAAGGTGCGGGTGTAACGTACTATTATAGTAAGTATAGTATAGTATTTTAAACCAATGAAAATATGGGTCAGGATTTGGAACTCGGATTTTCTAGCTGTTTCTCAGTGATTACGTCTGATCAATAAATCTGGATGTATAAGATAAATTAGTACAAATCTGTCTGGCATATTTTTCTCTAAAAACAGCAGTGGCGTCTCGTTAAGAAGGGTTCTAACGCATAGGATTAAAAAAAAAACGTAAATAAATTATTGTAATGATTTTTTTAAATAAACTACGCGCCAGATGAAGTGGGACAGCCAAAAAATGTCCTAATTTTGACTAGCTATAACTTTGAAATTTTTTTGCCGATATTAGATTTTTAGCCAAAGGTGAAAAGCGTCGTCCTTGGTCTATACGTCATTGGCGTCGGGTATTTTTCTTGCAATTCCTTCTCGTTGTACAGGGCGTGAATTTAGAGCCGTTTAACATTTCAAATTTTTAACCCATAATTTGGGAAATGTGAGGGGCCCTAGAATTTTTTTTTCGATGTTAGATGAATTGATGGGTCGATACCTCGGGACGTCTTTGATATGTTTTTGATACATTGCGTTGCTATAGAAATATCGCCATTTTATGAAATTTCGGTTTTCTTTAAAAATATGCTCTTGTTTAATTAAACAATAACAGACACCATCTAAACTGCAACAAAGGACAATTTCTAATGAAACTGATTAACACCAGCGGCGTGCAAAAAGGGGTTTAGGGGATTTAACCGCGAAAATTGGTTTTTATTGAAAAATTTTAACAGTTTCTTTAAACGTTACAGTTAAAAAGGTGCCATAACAGTAATTAGCGTGATTTTTTGACAAATTCAGAGGCGTGCAAAAGGGGGTTTAGTAAATTAAGAAATTAAAATTCCAGTTTCATTCTTTTTTCCATTCATTTAGAAGGTGTGTACATGTAATTCATTGGCGTACAAAAGAGAATCCATTATACAGGGTGATCAAAAAAGTTTGATATTTAGATATGGAAACATTTTTAATAATTTTATTAAACGTTGTTCTTTGTTCGCCCAGTGAAGAATAGTGGATATGTTTGACGAGCATTAATTAATCTGTGGCCGAGTAAGCGCCGCCTTCTGATAATACCTGTAAGCAGTAGTAGGTGTAGGTACCATTGTTAACTTCTTTATTTATCAAATCTTTTATCTTTTAACAAATATTCACCGGGCGAACAGAAGAAGATGGGCCGAAGAACACATGCATTGGCATCTTCGGTGGAAAGACTGTCTTTTCGTTGACGAGTGCCGTTTTAACCTCTACAATTCCGATGGCCGATTGTTAACTTGGCGGAGACGGAGAGAACGTTACTTAGAAGAAAATATGTGTCCCCAAGTTGCATTTGGCGGTGGTGGATTGACAGTGTGGGGTGGTATTCAACACAACGGAAAGACAGATCTTGTGGTATTTCGGGGCAATGTTAACGGCATAGTCGACCTGAATGAATGTCTGATTCCGGAAGTTTTACCGCATGCTCGAAATTATGGCGAAGATTTTGTTCTTGTGGACGATAATGCTCGGTCTCATCGTGCATTATTAATAAACAGGTATCTGCAAGAGCAAAATGTTAATCGTAATGAATTGCCTCCCAGATCTCCTGACATGAATCCCATTGAGCACGTCTGGAGTTGGATGAAGTTGAAGTTTTCCCGAAGGGAACGTCAGCCAGAAACTCTGGACGATCTCGAAGAGATAATTCTCGAGCTCTGGGAGTCAGTTCCTATAGAACTAATCAACAAATTAATTTTGAGCATGCCAAGTCGGTGTCAGGCAGTTATTCAGGCTAGAGGGGGGCCAACGCTTTACTAGAATTAATATTTTTGTTCTATGTTCATGTTTCCTTTTTAATTTGTTAAATAACGTTTTTATATTCATGTACGTAAACCTATGGGTTCTTTTTTGTACGCACCTTCAAAATAAATGAAAAAAAGAATGAAACTTGTATTTAAATTTTTTAATTTACTAAACCCCCTTTTGCACGCCTCTGAATTTGTCAAAAAATCACGCTAATTACTGTTATGGCACCTTTTTAACTGTAACGCTTAATAAAACTGTTGAAATTTTTCAATAAAAATCAATTTTTGCGGTTAAATCCCATAAACCCCTTTTTGCACGCCGCTGGTGTTAATCATTTTCATTAGAAATTATCCCTTGTTGCAGTTTATATGGTATCTGTTATTGTTTAATTAAACAAGGGCATATTTTTAAAGAAAATCGAAATTTTATAAAATGGCGATATTTCCATAGCAACGCAATGTATCAAAAACATATCAAAGACGTCCCGAGGTATAGGCTTAACAATTCATCTAACATCGAAAAAGAAATTCTAGGGCCCCTCACATTTCCCAAATTATTGGTCAAAAATTTGAAATATTTCACGGCTCTAAATTCACACCCTGTACAACGAGAAGGAATTGCAAGAAAAATACCCGACGCCAATGACACATAGACCAAGGATGACGCTTTCCATCTTTGGCTAAAAATCTAACATCGGCAAAAAAATGTCAAAGTTATTGCTAGTCAAAATTAGGCAATTTTTTGGCTGTCCCACTTCATTTGGCGCGTAGTTTAGTTAAAGTACTAAATACCTACCATAGGAAAAATAGAGTGCCCTCCAAAAGAGCATTGACGACTCGTTAAGAGGGTGTAAAATTAAGGAAATTTCAAAAATTGGTATCTACATTACAATTCTAAAATTTTTCGTTTTATAAAATAACAATGTAAAGAATATTGATACCCCCTCCCCTTAGGAAGCAGTGGAGCCTCGTTAAAAAAGGTTATATTGTTTTAAACCTTAAAAAGAAGTATGTTAATTACTGTTTATAAACTTTTTTAAATTATATAACGCACTTAATAGCATTGTATGAATAGAGCGCCCTACAGGATCGCACTAACGACTCGTTAAAAGGGGTTATATTAAGTAAAATTTCAAAAATTCGTAAGTATGTAAATTACAATTTTAGAATTTATAAAATTTTACGTTTTATAAAATAACAATGTAAGAATATTGAGACCCCCTCCCCTAAGGAAGCAGTGGTGTCTCATTAAGAAGGGTTATAGATTTATGCAAAATTTGAAGACCTATACATATAAATTACTGTTTATGAACTTTTTAAATTAAGTATATCTAATAAATACTGTAATATTTCTATTATTGTCATTTATTATTATTATATTTATTATTTATTATTATTATTCGAGTTATTATAATTATATTTCCATGAATTTTAAAAAGCTTAGTAGCACGCCCATGCGGCGCCTGATTATAGGGTTTTATTACTCTACTTCATTTCCAAATGGACTTATAGTTTAAATTATAATCAGAATAATCATCATGTATATTAATATATCGTCTCTAGAAAATAAATAATATACCGTGTTCAATAGTGTAATCGCAGAATATCAAAAATGGAGGTAGATTAAATATTTATGGGAAACTGCCACACTAGTAAGCAAATGACAGAATAAAAATACAGACACCTTATATGGCCCCGTGTATGATTTATGATATGTGTAGCATTATTTTTTTAAGATACTTATGATATATAAAAGTAGACGCAAGCAAATAAATCAATAAAACACACAAAGTAAATAACAATTCCTGGTAACTAGCTATTCTCCTTTCTTAATGTGATAACGACGAGTGTGTTAATTAAGTTCCTTTTTTTGTTCTTATCAAATTATATTTGTATTAACTTCATAAATACGTAGGTATATATATCAAAAAAGTGATATTTCGAGTGTTCTCAGTTTCACAAACACAGTTTGATGTGATGAAACCAACATAATATGATGATAACCTTGATGACTGGTTTGATGGTTTCTTAAGTATTTAATGGAGAATTTTATGTTGAAATTAAAGACAACCATATTTAATTATAATTACTCAAGTATGCACTTCAAACAATGGGTCTATCTATTTTATTTATTTTGATTTTCATGGATTTTTCTCAAAATATCGGTTAATTGAGAAATCAATCTGGACGCTAGGGATAGTGAAAAATGGAACAAATAAATGGAAATCCACTCAAATAAGCATTCTGGGGACATTTTATCGAATTCTTTAAATTGATTATTTTTAAAGTGACTGGATTTTATAGTTTGTAAGTAAAAGTTTTCGATATTGAATCAGAACGGAAAATATAATTTTTTCTATCATAATCCACAAAATAAATAACTATTGCGCATTGAGTTAGAAAAAGTGAGATTTTTCGAGTCGATTCTTTTGATACTCTTTCAAGTATTTTGACAAAATTATTTATAATGGTTATTGGTCAATAATTAGTTGGAAGTTTTTTGATCGCCTGTTTGAAATATAATTAAAGGGTTACAGTAGATTTTTTCCATGCTTCGGGAATACAGCCTCTGATAAAACACAAGTTTATTATATGATATGGAAGACTGGCTGATGTTTATGTATACTTTTTATTACAGAAACCTTCACTCCATCGGGACCTGCTGCTGTATTATTTTTTAGATTGGAAATTATAGATATAATTTCATTTTTAGTAGGCGGACAATGAAAGAGTAATTCTTTAATAATTAAATTAGTTGCAGGGTCATTTCTGGTGATTATTCATTTTGTGCTAATATTAGCAAAGAAGTTATTAAATAAGTTGACATATTTCGTGGATCTAAATAGATTGTTAAGGAAATTTTAGTAATTTTGTATTAAGTTTTAAGTTCTTCTGCGTATGCCTGTTTGATTATTTTTTTTATTAACACAGAGTAAAATAAATTTCAGTCAACATCACCCGCAATATTTTAAAGCAACAAACCAACAGTCAGTAAAATTGACAAGGGTATGGTACAGTTTTAGCCCTTCCGTTATAATAATAAAGTTGATGTTGAATAGAAATTGGATGCTAACAACACAAATGTTTTGATGAAAGACCAAAGTTTTTGGGACTACTGAAATCCACTGCGTACATATAAAAACACGTCAAAATGTATCCAACATTACAAAATTTAAGAAGAATTCAATGTATGAGTTCGAGATGACAGATTTGAGAAACTTACCTACTACCTGAGGAATAGAATTCCAGCAAACTGAGGGAAGTTATGCTATATCTCAAACAAGATGAGTTTAGGATATTTTAAAGAAATTTGGGATGGAAACTACAAATCGTCATTAACACCGATAGATTCTGGAATTGAACTCAAATAATGGGACAATATTGCGAAATGAGATACAAACAATATCCCATTTAGGAAATTAGTTGGAGTACTAATGAATTTGATAGTACCAGAGATTTTATAGTGAGAAACTAATTTAATTCATAATAAATATTAGAAGGTAGCAAAATGTTTTCTGCGAATTGTCTATCTGGGAATCATCTACAGAAAGAATAAAGAGAATCTTATAGGATTCGTAGATACTGACTTGCTAATTATATGATAGTTAGACTTTGTTATAAAAGATATGTTTTGGTTTTGAGTGGAGGAACCATCGGTTGGGAATCCAGAAAGCAACGCACGGTTACACTGCCATCAACTGAAGTAGAGTACATGGGACTACATGAAGCTACCAAGTGAGCAAGTCTACTCCAAAAATTTCTTATCTAAAAATTCGTGAATGATAAAATATTTAGCGGTAATCAGGAAGCTCGAAAACTCCCAGGGGATCATATTTATTGTGCCAGAACATAAAAACGTTAAGCATCACGTCATCCGTTGAGTGAGGAAATACAGAAAATACTTAATTCAAGATAGATTGAAAAAAAAATTACCGAACTCGTAAGGAGCGGAACTAGCGCTTGATGTTTTCTTTTTTTTTTTGTAAACTTGTATCTACACAAACGTTACATAATAAATAATTCGTAACAAATCAGTTGTAAAGATAAACTATTTGTTTAACTCACAATATTATTTAAATTCCAAAAATATTTATTTTCTAAATACAAAAGAAAAGTTTGAGGCAACATTTTGGTTTTACAATTTGCAATCTAATAATTATACAATATATCGAATCTAAAGATGATTAAGTATATTAAAACTGACTTTTTTGACAATATTTTTTTGTTATTATATTTTTTTTTGTAAATATATTTTACCACTAAAATTTCTTGTAAACTGTTTCTCTTATTTTTCTATATTATAATAAATTATTAAGTATTTAAGCAATTATTGTAGTTTATATTTATCACTACCGATACAACATTTATTAGTATTCATTATGATTGATTTCACAGTTATTTTGTTATACAGGGTGTTAGGAAAAGTTTTAGACATATTTTTGTCTGATATGAAGTTTTTTCCCTATGAATAATGTAAATGTTTTCAATTAGGATATCTCTATTAGCACTCAGAATTTTTTTTTTTTATTTAAGTATATTTATTGAAAACGCGGGAGCTTTTTAAAAATTCGATAACTTGAAAACTGCTAAAGACACCAATTCAAAATTTCTTTAAAAAACTTTTGCAATATCTAGACTACATTTAATTTACTGCATATATATACAAATTTTGAATATTTCACATAGCTAACCGCATATCGAAGTTTTCCATGTATAATTTTAGTAGTTTTGACTTTACGTAATTTTCTTGGTAATACATATATAGGTGTACTATCAAATAAATGTTTATACCACTAGAAATGCTTAGGTTTTGTGTACAAGTGGTTAAAATTTCATGGCAATAAGCCATTTTATTTTAATGGTGATGTATGTATCAAAAAACTGAATTGTGCAGATAACGCACGCTAAGGCCTTTTAAAGAAAATTTCTCTTCTAAAAAAGTTGTAGATCACACCACATATGCCCCAAAACATGCTCTACAAAATGGTGAAGGTTTCATCAGGTTTTACGCCAAGGGTCACCTAATTAATCTCGGGCGAATTTTACTCCACTAAAAGTATTGTTTTCTGACGAAACTATCGCTATAAAATAAAAATGTCAACGGACTTTTTTGATTGTTGGATCATTCTACACCACCCATTTAAATTTGCCTAAAACTTTTCCTAACACCCTGTATAACAAATGGTTACCATCTCGGTTACCATTATTACTCGATTATTTCTTAAATTTCTTTTTATAAAAACTTGAGACTTGCCACTTCTTATAGAATTAAATATTTATTTATTTTGAAGAAATTTGTTGCCTTAAATTATTAAGCTTTTACGTAAGTACAGGGTGATTATTTATATTTTTACATCCCCCTTAACTTTGTTATTTTTGGAAAAAGAAAAAAATGTAAAGACTGAGGTTTTAGTTATTTTTGCGTAGATTTAAAAAATACGATATCAGAAAAACAATTGAGTAACGCTAAAAATACTTATAATACAAACTTGGTGTTTTTTGTATAGTATCACGTTGTATGAAAATGTAAATAGTCCAAAAACCGCAAAAGATAAATATGCAGTGTTATATATTTTTGAAAAGCTATTTCCATTCTCTTTCATATTCCTCAAAAACATGCAGCATGTTATGAAACAAAAGCACAAGTGTGTATTATATATTTTTTTTGGCGTTACTCAATTATTTTTCTGATGTCTTATTTAAAATCTACTTGAAAATAAGTAAAACTTTTGTCTTTACACTTTTTTCTTTTTCCAAAATTAACAGAGTTAAGGGGGATGTAAAAATATAAATGATCACTCTGTACACCTACCTTTTGACGTAAAATATTAATATCTATATTTATTTAAATATTGTTTGTAGTTTATTTGTGGCGGATAGTTAATATTCATTGAACTTAATTCTGGGAATCACGCAAAATTCTAAAAAATAAATAGAAATAAAAAATTGACAAAATATGTCAAGATAAAAGTGTAGTATCAAAGGCAAATAATTCAAACGGAGACACATTGTAATCAACGAAAACTTAAAGAGAGTGCCTGTATGCAACTAAATAGTACCGACTGTGTCTCTACTAGTTCAGTGTTGCTAGACGAAGTCTGGCTACCGATTCTCCAAAAAGAAGTACGTGACGGAAATAGCAAAATAAATTAGAATTCTTTATCTAGTGATCTATGCATTAATTAATAATCAGTGTCAGGTGTCAAAGTGATCTTTTTTGACAAGTCCATTTTTTGTAATCACAGTTGAAAAAGGACATAGACTTTGGTTCGAAACGTTCTGTTAAGATAAGTTATTGTTTTATAATTGTTTTTTACATATCATATAAATATATATATCTATATATTATATAATATACATTTTGTTAAATTTTCTAGTGTAAAATACTAGAAAACCACTGATACGAATTTTAGATAACAATATTGTATTTATATTCATTTAGAACTATATACAGTGGTTTTCTGGGTCAAACTGTTGAGGTTTGCCTTTGATACTACACTTGTATCTTGACATATTTTGGCAATTTTCTTATTTCTATTTATTTTTTAGAATTTGGCGTGATTCCCAGAATTAAGTTCAATGAATATATTTATTTAGCTTAAAACTTACTTCCTGTTTTCTAAATGTATTTCTGTTTAAAATTAAAGAACAGGTCGCTTTTGTATTGTAAAATTTACCTTGCTCCAAATGTAACGAACATATTGTAATGAAAAAAATATATATTGATATAAAGTGTCGACGCTTCACGTCTAATATATCTATAGTTATTATTAAAACGTTTACAATTTATATGTTCGTTTACACAAAATGTTATAGCACTTTTGACGATAATTCGATGGTTGAATGTACCGAAACATAGGAAAAATTAAACAATATTTAAAACTCGATTTAAAATGATGGAAAATCCAAAGATTATAAAAAAATTGTATCAACGGATTTGCAATAAATATGTGTAGTTTCATAGATGTTTCGATACATTACATTATAAGATACCTACATATTTTGTTGACATTCCAAAAGTCAATAACATGGTATTGTAAGAATATTATTTGTGCGAGACAGGCAGCGAAACCATATTTGAAACATTTAGATGTTCATATTTAGAGGTGGATGTGATATGTTTGTTAAAAAGCTGAGGTGTATTGCACTTTAAATATAACAAATGTGAAAAATCTTTTACAAGGCTGTAAGACAACGGACGCAAATTAATGCGTTAATTGAAAAACATTAAAATAATATACACCTATATAAAATGGATGAGTATTTTGAACATCACATATTCTTGTGATTTAACAAATAAATGTGTCATATTTATTAGTCATAGTTATTAATTCCGGTAAGGTCAACAAATTTTTACATACAAAACAAAAAACAATAAACTAATAAGGAAGTTAAATGTAAATAGCTGTAATATAATATTAAATTAAATATTATTTTGGATGATAATTAAATTACAACTTTCTTATATACTTTTATACTTTCATATCTAGCATGAGGTCAAAATATTACCTAATTTAATGTAAGTATATTGCCCGAAGCTGGGTATGTTAACAACGAAGTTTTCATTTGTTTATAACTAATATTTCCATTAAATTAATTGAATTTGCAAACAAAAAGAAAATGATCATGGAAATGCGTAATACTATTTATAAAATTTTCTTAAATTATGACTTCAGCAGACTCTAGATTTGTTATAAAAATATATTTATGTAAGGATTATTAATCATTGCCATAATGATAATACAAAAACATTCAAGTGTTAGTGACAATAACAATACAGGAAGTAAATACAAGAACTAAAATACCTACCCGAGATCGCCGACTATGAGTATGAAGTAGAAAGTCAATGTTGCATATATTGCGATGTCACATTCAAATGCATAAAAAATTGAAGAAAGTAATTGATTTTTGAGATTCCACCGATAACGTAACTAGCACTTGTAACTTTCAATTTCTCCTGTCGACTTAATGAGTCAACTAATGAAAGACTCCACAGGTAGGCCGGTGTTTCCGTATATGATCACCTCATGTGACTTGTTGGTTCTCTCTAATTCATTCAATGCTACAATACACAATGTTAACCATTTCAATGTTACGTCTATTTAAGGTGACATCAGTAGTTTATCTTAGACCACTTTTAGTACAAAGTCGTTATGGAAATTCCTTTAAGATGACTCTTGATACCTAGAATTGTGCACGCGATAGGCTTTTTAGAGCTTTTGCACTGACGAAAAAAAATGGTTGACGAAAAAAAATGGTTGCCGAAAAGTGCCGAAAAGGAAAACGACGTCGTTTGTTTTGGAGAAACGTAAACACTTAAAAATATTATTTATTTTGACGTAATAAGGTTATCTTTATAAACAAAAATTTTGATAGAATTAAATCTTGGGTGTAGAAACAGGTAGGTAGGTATAAAGCAAATTTTAAAATACAAAAAATAATAATTTCCTTCTCATGAGAAAAGCAGTTTTTGTCAGTTGAAAATTATTTTTGTTGCTAGATATTTTTAAGTGAAATAAAATTTTCTAGCAGATATCTTAGTAACTTTAGTACATTTTTCTCTAAGATATTGGACATATTATGTTTGCTTCACAAGAAATGTTTCATAAATTAGTGCAGTGTATATCATGCTTATAATACAACGCCTGTCATATTTCCAGCTTTTGGTAAATAAAACACTTGCATGGTGATTGTCCAACTGAAGGTAAGTTTAAGCCATACATATTGGCAGACCAGAAATCATAAAAATAGAGTTGGAAAGTGAGTGGTAGCTTATCCATTTATGAACATGTATGTTCTGTGGTGCAGTCGCTTTACAGTTATGAGGAGGATGTTGTTTTATCCTTTTTTCCTTTTTTGGTACGTACATTGTAATCTTGAAACGCGATTTCTTTTGCATAAAGAAAATGTGTGATACGAGATGTAAGGTAAAGTATAATAAATAACGCTAATTAATTAAAATAATAAGATATTTTTAATTGGCTTGAAAAAAAAAATATCTACGAAATATTTACAAAGGAAATAAAAATTAGTTATTAGATATTTTAAAATAAATCAAAAATATCTATTCTATTAACATTTTCTGTAGGTAATGTAGGTATATTTAGGATATACAAAATTAATTTATTGTATCTGAAGTTAATAAACGATATCTCTAATAAATTTTATATATCACTTAATTCGTATGTTCTATGAGTAAATATAAAACGGCGTTCCATATTTCCCCCGTTAATAAGCATTGCAATTTTTATAGATTAGTTGATTTAGGTGGATGACACACGGAAGTACCTAATATCTAGGAACATATAAAATAAAATTATATACGATATATTATAAGTTATAATCATTCAATTTTGTTCCGCACCAGCGCATATAAAATTAATGATTAATATTAATAATTAAAACTCAATCGTGGCTGACAAATTAATTATATACTATTCAGTCTAGGTTGTAAGTATGATTACTGCAATTATATAGATGGTTTAACAGATTATAAAATAAGATAAAATAGTAAAAGTAAATTTTACTATTTACGTCAAAGTTTGATAGTCCTAATCCTCTAATGTCTTAAAAAGACATAAAAACGTTTTTCAGAGCTTATTTGCAAAAATCTACATTTAACTGATAAAAAACCAGTACTACGAATGAATAAAGCAAATAGGTAATTTAATATTGCAATAAGCCCCACCAGACGGATTAATCCAAAAAAGGACTCCTTCTGTTATCAGGCAGCGCACGTTACCATCCCATGGACCGGTTTCTGGCTTATTAGCCTTCATCAGCATGGTACAGGTAACGCACGCTGTATGACAACAAAAGGTCCAGTTACCTGTACCATGCTGATGAAGGCTAATAAGCCAGAAACCGGTCCATGGGATGGTGACGTGCGCTGCCTGATAACAGAAGGAGTCCTTTTTTTGGATTAATCCGTCTGGTGGGACTTATTGCAATATTAAATTATTTGTTTTCTACATTCGTAGTACTGGTTTTTCATCAGTTAAATGTAGATTTTTGCAAATAAGCTCTGCAAAGAGTTTTTATGTCTTTTTAAGACATTAGAGGATTAGGACTAACAAACTTTGACGTAAATAGTAAAATTTACTTTTACTATTTTATCTTATTAAAAATTTACCTTTTTGGATTTCTGACTTCTTTGGATTTCATTTCTAGATTATAAAATATTAACAATTTTTCAAACTTATATAACTTCTAGAAACTTACCTAGTGCTAGATGATTTCAGAGCTGCAGATATCTTGAGCTACAAGCGATATCGTTTTATTCAGAGCTCACACATGTTACCTATATAGAGACCAATGCAATCGAGATATTTGGAAAATGTCAAGTCCTAGCTTTAGATATTTAAAAACCATGTGGCAGAGACGGCAGGTCTTCTAAATATATTGCTATTTTAGTGAGTAAAACATTTGAAACATCAAATTTTTTCTTGCAATTGGTGATGTCTCTTTAGAAACTCTCTGTATCAACTCAAATGTTCTAAAGAGATCTATCTTATCAACAACTTTATTCGTTCTTTATATCGATTTGGTTTTTGCAACGTCTGATATTGTGTACAGTTTTGCTGATGATCCTTCTTAAAGGCCTCAAACTCCAGCTGAATCCTACATCTCAATATTCAGACATACCTACTTAGCTAAAATTATTCAAATAATCTTCAGTCTTCAATCCTTCCAAAACGCAATCGAATGTTTAAAAAAAAACAATCTAGCGAAGGAGCATAATATCACCATGCCAGATGAAGCTGAAGCTGAAGCTGAAGAAACATGTTAAAAAAATTTATCATTTTTAAGAAAATATAGTACAACGTCTATTATATAGAAATAGAATTTTGTTGGCAATTAAAAGCTGTCACTGGCACTGTTAATAATGCCAACTGGAATGTTTAGAATTTCGTAATGGATATCCATGGGTACCTAATCTTTCTGGTGTCAACGAAAATCGAAACCATTACGAGATAACCGGCAGTTCCTAATATCAACATGTCTCCATCCACATTATATATAATGATATGATGTCTGTACAATTATTGAGTCCAAAGGAACCTATTATTCGATAAATAAATATGATGACTTTAAAATTCTTTTGACCTCATATATTTAATTCAAATAGCCATATTTTTATTTGTAAACATATAAATTTACTTATCTACCGGTTTGTTAGTTTTTCCGATGGTTAGTCGTAAGAAACTTGAGAACCTTTTGACATAATTAGGTCTGCTGACATGTGCAAATATAAAGACATCAACGATAGATATAAGCAAATAAGATTATTATTTTTCTAACCTACTTGAAGCCGCAGGGTAACCAATTTTTCTTATTTACAATTTTAATACAAATGAATTTTAACACTTCGTTTTTCTAAAAATTAAAAAATAAGAAGAGAATCAATATTCTTTCTAATATCTTTAAGTAAACTGTTATATCATGCGATCAGTCTAAAATTTGTATGTAACTTCTGATATGTAATGTTTATGGTTAATTTCATATTTTTATTCTATATTAGAGGTTGTGAATTTGCCACTTGGTGATTGAAGATTTACTTTAGATATTAACAGTGTACTACGACCATATTTCAAGTCTATATATTTACTTTATCGTCTTTGTAGGTACACAAGTTTGCAGCACTGAGAAACTATAGCGATTTTATTTTATATCTTCTAGTTTATTTCCCTAGATACTGTTGTGAAACTCCTTACGTGAAGAAATCTGGTGTAAAACAGCACACTTACTTCCTTATAAGTTTGGTGTACCACAAGTGAATAATGAATATTTCCTAAATGACTAGTTTATAAAGAAAATATATCAGGAATTGAGGAACTTATTTTACCAGAAAAATTCGTTAAAGCAAATAAAAATAAACATCATCTAATTTGTAGTTGTTTTTATTGGTGTATATATAAATTCTATAAATTCCAAACAATGTCATTTTTAGATAAATAAAATCAATACAGATATGAAGCTTTGAATTTTTTTTAATTGTACAAAATTCTCGAACTTAACTACCTAAAAGTGACCGCAAAGTCACTATTTTTCTGTCGTTGTACCAACAGAACGTCGAGGACAGTATGTTTTTCTTTTAAAAAGCACTTCAGGAAGAATAGGCGTATTACGCCCTATTGGAAAATACCTATTCACTATGATCTTGAAAGCCTGAGGGCAATAGAACTTAGAGAAGGCATGACCGGTTAGAAAATGCCAAAACTTTGTTATTAGAAATTACTAAGAAAGCAATTTTTGACAGTTATGGAGCATAAATGTAAAGGAATATTTCAAAGTGGTTAATGAGTTTGTAAGAACTACATCATTGATCATTCGTAACGTTCAATTTTGGATTGAATCCAAAATTTTTAGCGTTGTTTTAGTTGTAGATTCCCAAATGTTTTAGTAATATTCCAAATCAGGACGTATCTGTACTTTATATAGTAATATTAGCTATTGTGGAGTAGTACTTGCCTCTATAGAAAACCAAGCTTTTTGCAGCAGTTAAGTTAGTAATATGCATCTGACAAGAGATTTTATCAGAGATAGTCAATTCGAATACGCAGCTTCATCTGGCATGGTGATGTTATGACTCTTCGCTAGATTGTTTTTTTTTTAACATTCGATTGCGTTTTGGAAGGATTGAAGACTGAAGATTATTTGAATCTTGAGATGTAGGATTCAGCTGGAGTTTGAGGACTTTAAGAAGAATCATCAGCAAAACTGTACACAGTATCAGACGTTGCAAAAACCAAATCGATATAAAGAACGAATAAAGTTGTTGATACGACATTTCTCTTTTGAACATCTGAGTTGATACAGAGAGTTTCTAAAGAGGCATCACCAATTGCAAGAGAAAATTTTATGTTTCAAATGTTTTACTCATATATATCTAGTAATAACTAGCCATGCAATATATTTAGAAGACCTTCCATCTCTGCCACATGGTTTTTAAATATCTAAAGCTATGACTTGACATTTTCCAAATACCTCGATTGCATTGGTCTCTATATAGGTAACATATGTGAGCCCTGAATAAAACGATATCGCTTGTAGCTCAAGATATCTGCAGCTCTGAAATCTTCTAGCACTCTCCATCACTTTGGAAAGCATAAAGATCACGGTTATGGAAGATAGTGGTTTGGTAGTAAAGATACTTTCTCTATGTAAGAAATAAAAGAGCCACCAGAGAGAGCACTTGAGCCAGCTCAAAGACAGATATGTTCATTTAGATTTTTCAGATAACTGTGGCAGAATAGCATTTCTGGCAGTACAGGTAAGCAAGTAGGATAAACACTTGTTCGTGTGGTTAGTTCGTGATAAAATCTCAAAGTCAAGTCTTCTTGTGTTGAATAGAATCGAATATATTTCAAACGTTATTCCATTCCATTATATGATATGATAAGTAATATCCAATTATAAAAGATTTCCACTTTCGAGAACAACATGTATGTACACTAGAATAGTAATTGAATATTCTTAATAATGCTCGAAAAAATCGTTTTATAGAAACTTGGGGACAATCGTGTCATCTCTAGGTTCATTGTTGAACTAACTCTAAGTCCTTGTTTATTACAGGTATCCATTCTCGCATAACAATAGATATTATAATTAATTAATATCAAAATAGATAACCTCTTATTAAATAAATAAATGGACTTCTTTTAATCAATAAAGACTAATGTTCTCTAATAAATTATA
Source organism: Rhagium mordax (assembly GCA_963680705.1). Classification (NCBI taxonomy): domain Eukaryota; kingdom Metazoa; phylum Arthropoda; class Insecta; order Coleoptera; family Cerambycidae; genus Rhagium; species Rhagium mordax. Next base: position 119,912,063 of record OY796656.1, read on the forward strand.
TTAAATGAAATTGCACATTATTCTAAAATATTTAGCAAAATTTTTCTTACAGTACATGCTTGTGATAAATTGTTATCCCCGTTGCATCAGTGTATACGTAGTTTTCTTTAAATTCTTATACAATACAATATAAATTTGCATTCACAAATTAAAGTGCGATAAAAATTAATGGTTTGTAAACTTCCATAATAAATCAAACACACGTTCTATTTCTCATGACCCAGTAAATCTATACAAACCAGCGACTGCTGGATTATCGTCTTGCACGTGAAGTGAAAGATGTCTTAAAATATGAATATTTTCATCGTTTAACGGATTATCATTTCGTCTCTATCCTGCAAGTAACGCAAATCTTTATATTTAGTTGAATAATGCTTCTTTAATTAAATTGCATTTAAACATTCGCATTTAAATATATGTAGATAAAATGCTCAGTTGATTATCGTTTACTGGTGGGAAAGTCCAGGAAAGACGATTTTCGAAACGTACCTGATCGTACACCTTACTGCGGTATTATTCCTTTTGCTCTAAGAGACAATACAGGTCTTTAATCTAAAATTCGTTTCCTAAAAAAATTAGATTTCTTGATTTGCAAGAAGAAAGACAAAATAAATTAAATGGCATCACCTGACTAATACGGTGAGGTGAATAAGAAAAAAGACTGATTCAAAATTTTGAGCAGCATGGATGAATTTATGTAGAATCATTACTTTGTTTCGAAAAATCAAAACAAAATTTTTGTTTAACAAATTGTGACAATATAAAAGAGCAAAAGAGAAACAGGATTTATTGCAATTGTAGACTTTTTCCATTAGTCATTAAACAAAGTTTTTCCCTCTGCCCAACTCTATCTGTGATCTATACCCTAAAATAAAAAATAATTTTCAGGTGTATTTGTTTTTATTTAAAATAAACGATTTCGACTGTATTAATTATTGTCTTCTGATGTGACAATCTTTAAAATAATTTGATTGTTAGAAAGCACTTTAATTTGTATGTATTGTGAGTCGCTGAGCATTTGATCATGATTTTAATTCTTCCAAGAATTGGCCAGATTCAAATTATATGCAATAGTAATCAAAACGATATGGAAAAAACAGCAGAGCTCCGTTGTAAAAATTTTGTTGTTTCCTGGGAAATTAGAAAAGTCCCGCTTACAAGAAGATAGCAGAAATGGTTAAGAAACTTGAAAATATTAATGAATTTTAAATTGCATTTCTTTAAGACTCTTATATTGATTATTTTCCAATAAATCTTAGGAACTGTATTGAGGGGCCAGCAGAAAGATTTCATCTAGATATCAGACAAATGAAGCGCCGAAAGAAGCTGGAATAAAAGTATTTTGGGTGACTATTGTTATAGGAAAAAATAAAGAAAGAGAATGCTGCTGCGTAGGATTTTAAAAGAATGCGTTGCAACATGAAAAAATGAATTCATTTTGCATAACAATATAAACAGAAGTACTGCAGTTTTCTCACGAATTTTCATCAATTTGTGAAACGATCTTTGAAGTTTTAGTTAAATGTAGACGTGGTAGATAGAAATCAACACATAAAATTACATTAAGATGTCAATAGCACCTCAAAAGAAGCCATCAGTTTCGAATTCAGTGACTCAAAATACGTAAGCTTTGCATTGCTTCCAATGTTTCAAGTTAACAATGCAATCGTTCCTCCAAAAAAGTGCAAACCCTTGAGTTTAGGAAGAATCCTACATTTAATAGAGCAAGTTTGATATTAGACATTGATTCAGCGGCTCAATATGGTTTAGGTACTTTTACGGTTCAGAGTTCAGTGTAAGTTTAAGGTATTTTTAGAACGTAGGTTAGAACAAGAATCCTCAACGAGTGGCGCAAAAATTTAATGCCGGAATCGGTTTTAGCTCATCAGAATACATAAGGATATGATGGTCTGCTCAGTAGTACCTACCTACATGACATTTTTTTTGCGTAGCTGTGTTACTGTTTTTCAATACATATTTGATTTATTTATCTAATAATTATTATTTTTATAAGAAAAATGCTGACATTCAAGAAATAATTTATCTTCTAACGATGTTACGATATCTGTTACGTGTGTATGGAATGCATTTCAGTCGAACAGCTTGCCAAACCTGTCTTTAATTTTTTATGGGCAATTTTCATTTTTATTGTACTGTTCATTGAATTATAACAAGTGCCTAAGTGTTAAGTATTGAACTTTCATTCCAGTATATATCGTAAATAACAAAACGAAAGTTAACTCGAAGAAAGCTGACATCATAATGTAAAGGCGTAGTGTGTACAAATAAGTTGTCAATTAAAACCGTTTAACACGGTGGACACTTAAATACCACATCCGACTGAAGTAACGAATTACTTGAAAATATTTAATATTCGGAAATAACCACGTATTTGCTATACCTCAATGGTGAAAGCTTTAATAACCGAAGTCATCAAAAATTTCTCTTATTATTTGCGCCAAGTCATTATTGCAAAATATTATTTTTGGGCTTAAGTACCAGGAAATTCGTGAAAGACGATATCCTGGTCGCGATTGCCGTCATCAAGCATTTCCTAATAACGTATCCGTAATCCGTAATAACGATGCTACGGTCTTCGAGAATATGTGATGCGTGTAATAATTCGATATGCACACGTAAAATAAAATAGATATATTCAGCGTAAAATATAATATAAATACATGGATTGTAATCGATGAAAGGTTAAAGTATACGCACGTGGAAGCGAAGTATATTAAAAAAGAGACAAAATCGATATAGAACAATTGGTGTCTATAGACTAATAGAAAAAATACTTATGCCAGAAAGTTTAAATGAAGAACTGACGTCATGTGTGTTTACCGCATAATACGTAGGCTCACTACAGGGGTTCCTACAGTCCTACAGAGGTTTTAATGTAAAGTCGCAGCGGTTAATTTCACAACCCTTGCACGCAACATGATTTATACAATGAGGGTAATGCTAGATCTGAAGCCTTGTAATAAAATCGAAATGGAACTCGATAATTTAAATTATAAATATTTACAACATGTTACTGAACAATTTTAAAAAGAGTACATTCAGCATTCAAAGTGCTCGCGTATACCTAAAACTAGAAAGAAAATATTTACTGGAGATAGCGAAAAGGGGTTCCTATTTTCAAGTATGCTGACGCTAAAACGGAACCAAAAATATATGATAATACCCTACTTATGGATAATACACATTAACGAACTGGTCCCATCGCGCATCGGCAGGTAAAAATACTATGTTTTAACATATCTACATTTCTATTTTGATGTATGAAATATGTTACCAAATATTGTACTTAACAATGTGATTACAGCGGCCATAAGTTAGGATGGTCTTAATTTTTCGACACCTACCTACTACTTCGATATTGAATTTTTTTTCAGGAAATGGAAAATCATCATATTAGAAAGCTGTTGGAGAACAAATAAAATCAATCATGATACACTGCGCAAATATAATAAGACTGAATTTGTAACCACTGAAAAATTGTTCCAAAGCAGTTTGTAAAGGAATATTTCATAGGTTTCTGCTGTGTTGTTTGTTTCTATAATAGTTAGTCTGCCACACTAATTGATTCCGTGGGGCAAATAAATTTGTTACTGCAAATAGCGAAGCGTAGAAGCATTCATATATTATCATAGCCACAACATCTAGCCGATAAATTCATTAGGATGTCAGAAAGATTTAGAAGAAATGCTAATTAATTGTATAGCGATATTGAAAAAATTAAAATGTATAACATGTTTTATTAGTACACTAGAAGACTTCCAAAAATCTAACATGTCTCATCATAAGAGAGTCGAAAAGCTGATGATCTCTTGGAGCTTCCATATTTCTTAGAGTACTAAGTTATAAAATCTGCTACCAGGTTTGTATCTAATATTTTTCGTACCTTATGATTACACTTTTTTTTGTACAAATCTTTGTCTGGATTTAAATATAAAAAACTATTTTTCTTGAAAATGTTTGTAAAATATTTGCAAATTTTTTTTCTAATTAGGTAGTAAGAAAGTTTGGTTTGATTGTAAGGCTTTTGTGGTGCTGATGATTTATAAAAGATTTTGTGTTCCCTTTCACTTTGATTATTTTGATGTTTTGAAGTTTTGACCTCTTGTCATGGTCTTCTACTTAATAATAATAATAATAATAATAATAATAATAATAATAATAATAATCATCTTTATTTCAAACAGCCACAGTACAATATATTACAATGTATATAACAATAACAGTGGGTTGAAATACGTCAAAGAGAAAAAAAAAGAAAAAACAACAATTTACTTAAAACTGAAAAGGAATGAAACAGAAATGAAAAACATACATATATGTAACCAAATTATAAGTGTGCCTTCTGATAATTCATAAATTCTTGTATTGTGTAAGGTTCTACATCGATTAAGTAATTAAAAACCTCTCTTTTAAACTGTTTAAAATACTTGATATTTTTTAATTTATTTGGCAATACATTAAAGGACTTTAAGCTAGCATAACTTGGACCTCTTTCAGACATACTTAATCTATGGATTAACTCACTTCAGTTCAGAAAAACAAGATGACAATAAGGTAGTCGAAATCTCAAAAATTTTAAGTATGCAAAGCGGAAGAGAAATCGAAAACTCTTCTAGAAGCAAGAAAATTGATTGCCTTTCAGAAATTAAAATTTAACAAAATTTGAAACCTGTCGATCAATATGCGTTCTAAATTTGAAAGAAAAGGATTTGCAAACATTTTACAAATATTCTCAATAGCATATTTTCATAAAAATTTTAATTACGTCGTAGTATTTAATCATTCCTTTTAAGGCATGAATTTGCCTAATTCCCTCTGTCTGGTTGGACATAATACGTACACGTTGTCATCCTGCATATATTCAGCCTCTTCCAAAGTTTGAGGCCACTGTGGTCACAACTCTCGACGTGACTTATGTTAACTTGTCATTGACCTGCCTCAAGTATGCCTACAGCCATCAACCTACTGAAATCTGATGTCTAGTTAAATGGAGTCCTTGCTTCTGGCCAATTTCATTTGGATTATAAATTGCATCCCATGACTAACCATGAAAGATTTTTATAAAGGATTGTCTCAATAATGTCGTCCCACTTTTAAAGACTGATTCTATTAGTTATTTTCTATTACTTTGGAAGAAAAATTATTGTTTTCTGAATAAAAAATTACATCAATCTTTGAAGATGTTATTGAAGATGTTAAAGATAAAGATACTTATACAAATAATAGGGGACATATTCTAAGAACTAAGTGTTTCTGGGGTAGGTACAGATCGGTAAAACTTACAGGCCAGCTTACAAGTTTAGGTATAATAATAAAACGATACAAAAAAATCGAATTGTTCTATCCGGTTATGTTGTAGTTGATGATATATTCATCATCAGAGACGTCCCTCATCAATCGTGGTGTTTTCAAAAAATTTACTATATTGCCAACTCATTTTCTTATTAATTATTTACTTACTGGACTCTCTATGCTCTGTTTCTTAGAAATCAATCATAGAAGCCGAATTTATACACCTCAAAATGTAATATCTCTGGAACCGAGGTAGACTTATAAAATTTGGTGAGTTTGAAGCTTTTATGATTTCTTTTCCAATTTTCAGACATTATTTCAGGATTGCCACTTTTGGCGCCACTTTTTTAAATATAAAATCAATTTAAGGAAAATCGTTTATAAGTATTTGTATGATATATACACTGACGACCAGAATTAACGCGCCACCCAAAATTTACTATGATTTTAAAATTTGATTTATTTCTAAATCGTTTGTCTGATTTTAATATGGTTTTATTTTGTGTTATAAGTTAACTTTTCTGGAATGTATAGACGTACCCGATTTTAAGTAAAAACTATTTTTTCTTTAAATATAGGGCGGAACAATAAAGCTATGTTTTTATTTCAAAAATTCAAAACACCTTGTGGAAATCACCAGCAGCAAAATTAAACTTCTATTCAGGCCCAATTGTAGCTTCATCTTTTCTTAACATTTAGTTTTTGGTACACTTTTTTATCTTTGCTCTCGTCTTTGCTATTAAAGGAGATTATAGCGAGTGGGAAAAAATTTTAAAAAAAATAGTTTCTTGGATGTCATTTTTTTTTACTTAACCGATTCGAATAACCATCGCGTCATTAGATAGGCAATTTAGTAGGCTACAAAACCTATAGTTCAAAATCAAAATGGTAGACATAATAAAAATCAAAATGGCAGACACCTTTCAAAATTCATGTTTTTCTATCCTCGTTTTTTATTAAAATCTGATTGAGCTAAATTAGGTTACGAAGATATCATAAATTAAAAAATGCTATTTAAAATCCACATTCATTTGAAATTATTGAGGGTAGCTGTGTAGGGTCAATAATTATGACATAACGACCAGCTGAAAAGTTCGTTGTTCACCTAATTTCTCACCACACTAAGGGGGCTGACCTAAAAGCGTCAGAGCACACATTTTTTAATTATTGGTCATATCCTCGTAATCAATTTATTTAGATTTAGCTCAATTAGATCTTAATACAATCAAATATTGGAATGTTAAAAAATAATAGAACATGTACATATTCAGAATTAGTTTTATTTTTGACTTTTAGAGTGACAGAGAAATTAATTTTTTATAAAAAGTTTCGCTTGTTCTGAAAAGTTCTTGGCCATAGCCAGAATGTCATACAGGGTGGTTAAGAAACAAGAAAACTTAAAATTGTAAGTAAAATATCAACAAATTAAAAATTTTTTTGGAAAAAGTTGTTTCTAATGACAGTGGAAATTCAAATAGGTATAAAATTTGTTATAAATTTCAGACGCTTATTGCAACTAAGCAAAAGAGCCTTGTCGTAGATTGTACCGAAGATTATTCTGTTATTTAAAAAAAATTTCAAATATAGGTACCTACCTATTAAATTTCAGGACTTTTCAAGGGAACGAAGGGGTTTTTAGAATTTTTTTTGGGAAATTATTCCTCAATTTTTTTTCTTCCAATATTCTCATTTTGATCCCAAATGAAACCTCTTATAATTTGGTATAGTCCCACGTCTGTAAATTGAAATATCGAACATAGAAAATTCACCAACCGCCGCCACTAAATGTATTATTTATTGCCAACAGAGTCACCAGACTACTCTGATATACAAGTTCTTCAATTTTTAAACAATTATTTATTTTCTTTATATATTTTAAACATTAAATAAGAGTTATTCTACTAATAGCATTTCATCAATGATGAGCAAATATTCGTAAAATAATATTCCTTTACGTCACTTTGACAGCTGTCAAAAAATTTTTTTCGAGAAAACGTCACTTTGACAGCTGTCACAAAAAAGATTTTTTTCGAGAAAACGTCACTGAAAGCTGGCAAAAAGAAAATTTTTTTAGGAAAACGTCACTGTGACAGCTGTCAAGTTTATTTTTTCGAGAAAACCTCACTTTGACAGCTGCCACCGAAAAGTCTAAAAAAATTTTTTCTTGAAAAAATTCAAAATTTTTCTTATCGATTTCGCCTAACTAATCCGATATCGTCTACAACCCATTCATCCGATAGCCAGCCCCGTAGGGGTTGGCTATCGTCTAGAACCTACTAATTATTCGGCCCCGCAGGGGCCGTTTTAATACTATTTCTTAAATAGAGCCCCGCAGGGGCTCTGCACTTTTTTGTTTTTTTTTTCAAATTTTACCCATAAAATCCTGAATTTTTCCCAACTCCCTGTCCCCGCGACCTAATGTCGGATACTACTTTTTTCCCGAAATTTAAAAAACCGTCTTTCAACTAGAAACCCCGAGATAAAACCACCAACAAAAGAATCAGCCTCGCAGAGATAGGTCGGGCGCCAGCCCGACCTAGTTTCTTTATTAATATTTAAAAAATACATATTATTTTTATCTCTCAAATATTTAAGGAAACTTAAGGAATATGTTTGTAATTATTCAAAAATATGCAATAAATAATCATGTACTTTCTAAAAAATCAACGATCGTGTCACACCCACTAAAAACTTGTTGTCATCTATGTTATCTGTGCTAAATTGGTTGATATTCTTTGATAAAATGAATAAAAATAATAATAAAATAGTGCTTATTTGATAAAAATGCAATTTTATCTAATGATGATGGCAACAAAAAAGCTTCAATAAATTTAAAATGCTGAAAAAGTGCAATGAAAAAAATACAGGTTCATGTTAAATAAAGGACGTAATGGCCGCAAAGAGACGAAGCATCTTAAAAAATAACTTATATTGTCTTTTAGAGAATAAAAAACGTCAACCAAGAAGTTTCTTTAGTTTAACAATATCCCTTGGTTTAAATAACTCCGGAAGAAAGAAACACAAAAATTAAAAATGTCTCTTTCTTTCAAATATGCCGACAAGGACCAAAGACATTTTTTATTTCTCAAGGGCATATTCCTGATCTCCAAATTCTATTTTGCCCTAATTTAACCGAAACTGGATAGGTACTGTTCCGAGATTCGATTCCTATAGTGGGAAGCGAATTTGAATCATCCTCTGCAATACACAATAATGGTAATTATAGGTATATAGCAGAAAACAGAAAAACCTAATTTAACCTTTTAACATTAACATTTGAATTAGCCCAACAATTTGACGATGTGGTGGATTCGCCGACATAAAATCACGTGTATACGGTACCCAATCATACCCAGACCTGTGGCTTTCGAATTTTTTATCTCCATGTGGCGCCTAGGGTGCGACAGAGACAGGCATCGCTGACGTCCGCGATTGTAGCGTGGCAAAGTCTCGTGGCGTGCGGCAACTACTTGCGTTCATTCATTCAGTCAGTTTGAAACTTTGGGTCGCGGCGCAAACATGATCAGGTGCACAATCGGTCTTTCTGTATTCGCCCTCCTCGTGGCTATCGCTCAGTGCAAAGACGATCTGAAAATTGATGTGATTTACAAACCTGACGCCTGTGAGGTAAAGACGAAAAATGGAGATATGTTAACGATGCATTATACCGGTACTTTAACAGACGGCACAAAGTTTGACTCGAGGTAAGACCACAAACTAGTTTTTTAATCCAAGAATTTAACAAGCTCAGGCGAAGCAGGGAAGTTAATTTGCTGGTACGGCAAAGTTGTAAAACTCAAATTGTTGGAGACCGAAAAGTAAGAAGACAGTTATTGCAGTGGTGTCGCTCCATAGTTTTTTATGTTTTTGAAACTAAAACGTGTTGGTGGGAATAATTCGTTTGAATAAGGCTAAACATTGGCATATTTTAGCAATAGTGTAACGTGTGACGTGTGATAAAATAGTACGTTTACTTATTATGTTTAATATTCATTAGCCTACTTTAGATGATAATGCGACTTTCAAATTCGATAAGAAGCTCTATATGAAGTAGCTGGAATATCAATAGAATAACTGTTAAAAATTGAACCGAAGAAATATGTAGGCGCTCAAACTAATCATACAGGCACTACCAACGTTATTATGGTAAAATAGCTCACCCACTGGTTCAAACAGAAATATTGTGAATAAATAAAATTTTAAGGGAACAATCTTTTACTAACTTAATCATTTTCATTGTCGCTATTGGCACTGATTATGTTGATGCTATAATAACATGTGCTCCATAGAATTAAAAATGACCGACGTCGTGAGACACAGGATTTTTTTTATGACAAACTTTTAGTATGTCCACCAAATAATTTCTTTTGTAATTCTCATTGAATTATAGATAAATTAGAACAAATTGACTGCAAGTTAAAACCTTACGTATAGATACAGATAGGTCACTGTCAATAATAGTCCAAAATTTTTCATGGATATCCTGTGCCATCATAATCTTCAAAAGAACAAATGAAAACTCTTTTCCTTCGCCGATATTTTGAAGACGACGCGAAATACGTAAATCTCCACAGCGATGATAATATCAATATTTTAACATTGAGCAATCGTTGCCAAAAAAATTGTCGCATAACTGGAAGCAACAAAGAATTAGCTGAAATCTTTCGACAATTTCTCATGAGTTGATTTTGTTTGACATGCAAACCAGGCCAGAATTATCCATTTTTCTGCTCTCATGTGTTCTTTTTCCGAAATGTGGAGATACGAACTCACTCCAGTTCCAGCTCAATCAAGCTATCCATAGAGAATTAAATTCTCTACAAAATAGGTCTCTTGATTTTTGACAAACAATTGTTTTTTAAAATTGAAGATAGGGTAGTTTTCCCATGAGAATATACTTAGGTACTCGGAATAGATTTATCTATTCAGTTAACGAATTGTTTTGCTAAGAAAATTCTTTCGAGTTTCGTAAAAATTTATAATTCTGAAATATGTATATGCATGTTATTCTAATTTTTAGACGTTTTCAAAATAATTTTGTAACTGAAATTAATTAATTCTATTTGTAACAAATTGAAGGTTCAAAATTTATTGAAAATCGATTTTTCATAAAAAACGAGTGGAAACTGATGGTTCATCCATTTGTAAGATTTCAAACTGTAACTAGTTTGTTTTGTTTCAATATCTGAAGCGAGATCTGAAGCGACCTGACACACATAACTGCGCTCATAATATATTGCCAATTTTGATCCAGAAACTCGCAGGAACTTACTTTCAATTCCATCCCCAAATAAATTTACACCCGATATTACCATTATATATTCCTGATAGTTAAACGCAGAATTCTTTTACATTTTTTGTCTATAACGCCAGTGTATTTAGCTCAAGTCCGTCTTTAGTTGGAACATGTAATATCGCTATTATTTTTCCTCAGTTTAATGATATTCTTGTCTTACATTGGTTAATGGAATCAACTCTACATTTTGACGGGATATTATTCTTTTCTATATTGTTTGATTTTTGTCAAAATGTCCCATTCATCATTATCATTCATTTCCATAACTTGCTTTTCGGCAAAATCATTTCCACAAAATTGTTCACACACGTAATTTCAATCCCATCTGTAGAGCAAATTATCCAAAGGGATAATTTAGAAGATTCTAGAAGATTTTTTTCATTCAGTTGAAAAAATGCTTGGTATCAATAGGTAAATGTCTACTTATGATTACGTTGAATTCCATACTGCGATAATTTTATACTGATAATACACTAAGTATGAGGGGCAGAATGCAAGTACCAGATATCTCCATTTCTGATAATTTTACATGGTGAACAAAAAACCTTATAATTTTATTTACGTTCAATATTGAGTCTATCAGATCAGTTTTTACATCTAATAATTGCAAACAAGAAAATTATTTCGTGTAATTATGGATCTTTAATTTTTTTTTTTTAATGTTGTGATATTTTGAAAAAATTAATGGTTATTGCCTCAAATTGCTTGAAAAGAGTAGATCCAAACTCTTAATTATTATTTATGTTTTGGTGAATAACTATTTTAAAAATTAAAAGTATCGACAGGAAAACTTATAGTCTGTCTCAGATTGGGACTATTGGGAGGGCATGCATTTCTGTCTTGGTTATTGTTAGAGATAGAGGAACAGTTAAGTGGATAAAGCTTTAGAGAATTTTACGACCATTTCGATGATCTTTTTGAATTTGACCTATCTATTCCACATTTAAGATATTTTCAGAAAATTGAAAAATTGCAATTTACAAAACTGCCTAATTTAATAACTGGTGTATAAGTATGTACATTGTTAGGACACTTTTTTAAGGTGCTTTCGTTACCATTATCAGAAAGTCTCTATCGTCATTTGATTTTGAGTTAATGCCACTAACTTTGGTTTTTCTTACGGTTGCCACATTGGATTTATAATGGTTCAATAGGGCTCTTAATTCCCTTTTCAAAATCAGTTTTTCAAGTAGGCTTTGACGAAAATTTAATATACCTAACGTAATTCCATTTTATTGTCTTCATTTAAAATTTTACAAAATCTCTAATAATAACCAAGATAGCAATGCCTGCACCCCCAATTTGGGACAGATTGTATTTGTACTCAAATAAGTTACAAGGTTATTACTAACCATCGGAATATTCTGATGCCGAATCCTTCTGCTTCTTCCGTTTAATTTCACATTTCGTGAATTTCATTGTAGAACCACATATAGATTCACTTTCACTTGCCGACAAATTCGAATCTATTAACACTGTTCCAGTAGAAGTGCACGATATAAATAAATTTTCACCATACACACTAACATGGATAGCAACAAGAATCAGGTATCTCCTGGAGATATCCGATTCTTTGCCTAACGATTCATCGGGTATCTCCACAGTAGCGACGTATTTCATCAGTAGTGGGAGGGAGACTCAAGTAACTCATTCCTGTAAAAAAATGGAGATACCCGGCTCACATTTTTTCAATATTTAATAGGTCTATTTGCAAATAAAATCAAAATGTTTTTATCACATCTACTTGTTCAAAATCATGTTCTTATATACCCAAATACCCATTAACCTTAAGATTCTTAAAGGTCGTTATCTAAAGAGTAGACCTATTTGTTTGATGATCGCTTTTATTGCATCTATTTTAACCACCCACTGAATTCCTCGCCAACGCTAATAGCGGGTAGATTAGTCACTTTCCCATATCTATGAGGTAAATGAACGTGTATGTTATTGCATTTATTTATTCTGTTAATTAGGAGAAACGGTAGCAGGAACGGTAGTTTAAAAATACCAGCTTTGATTCCTTGAGGTATGTAAAACTTCTGAAAATAATAAATCTTTAGAACTAGATATTTTTGAGGATGTGTAATGGTTAATACATGGTGTTTAATTTAATTGTTTGCTAATTTGCAAATTTGCTAGTAATATTTACCTACTATTTGGTTTGAAAACCATATCGTCACCAATTAGAAGAGCAATGAGATATGTACCAATTTTATCCAACTATATCTCATAAGTACCTACTTGACAAGTATTTTTCTTAATTCAGATTTAGAACTAGTACTTAAAAAAGTACTTATTCATCCATCCAGATTTGCTAATCGAATTACACGTATCAAATAATTGCAGAAATAACCCAGTATCAAATAAAGTAAACATGTTTATTACCTATTATCTCTTTAAAAGTTTCAAGCAGGGTATATATAACCTTGAAAAAATAATCTGATAAGAGTTTCTATATACAGGGTGTTTCATGAGGAACTGTACATAGTCCAATGGTAGATAGGGCCCATCAAGGTTAGTAACAAACCACTATTTAAAATCATTTTAGCCAAGTATTTAGGGTTGTACAGGGTGATTTATGAATTTTTACCAAAATTTGGTTTCGTTGCCTTTTAGAAACTAATTGTCCGATTCAATTTATTTTCTGTACACATTAAGTACGATCAAATACCAACAGTTTGCCATAATTACAAAACCAAAATTCCAGGTCCGTATTAGGAAAAATTTCATTTTATCTGTGCCCCCTAAAAAGTTCACCCTGTATATGTTTTTTTTAAATCTTATTACTGAAGTTTGAAAGTACATAAAATACCAACAAAAGTGGAATACTTCATTTTCTTGTCACACTTACAACAGATACAAAATAAACACATTAAATTTAAACATTATCTTGTTAAAATTCAAACTTTCAGTAATTCAATGTTAGTTGTCAAAGTTCCTATCAGTTTAAGCTTCTAAGTAATTATAACTATTATTAGTCAAAAATAGTATGAAATACCAACAGTTAGTCGCAATCAACAAGACTCCAGGACCGTATTAGGAAAAATCATCATCTCGTCGATTCCTCCCAAAATTTTCACCCTGTATATCTTATTCTTAACTTTACTTGCTATAATTTAAAAGTACATAAAGTATCAACAAGTAGTGTAGTGTGATACACACTTTTCAATAATAATTATGAACGTCCAACTACCGACACATAAGTTGTGTAGTAATTAAAGGGTAATCTAGTACATTCTGTTGTAATTTGTAATGTAGAATATTTTCATGTTCAGTTCTAGTTTTAAGAAATGAACTTATTTTAATTAGTGTGCAGCTAAAGACATTTGTGCAGGATTTCTGCGAAAGTTTGTCAATTCTTTCTACAATAGGAATATAATAGACTTTTTATCTACTGACACTGTTAACAAAAGGAGTAGTCGACTTTCGCAATAGTTTGACAGGTATAATAATTGTTGATGAGGTATAACTTTTGTTTCTACGTTACTAATGCCATTAGTCCAACTTGAGAGCAGCAATTAATAGACCGAATTGAACAGTATTGTAACGTAATATGAAACTACCCGGACGTTATACGAAAATCTGTGGAACATTTAGTACTTAGTAGTAGGTAATAAAATGCCGTGAAGAGGGGGGTTTACATTTTGAAAATAAGTTATAGATTTTTACTTTTTATTTTGTTAATATGTATTCCAGTACCTATGTATTATTTTGTTTTGTTATGTTGTTTTGTATTCATGTTGCGTTTTTTATTTTGCTTGTTCTGTTCTGTTACTATTAAATTGTTTTAAAATTCAATGAGTATTACAACAGACAGAATAGCTGCTCTAACTGAAACCAATTTATTGAAAATGTCAATTTTATCGAGATAAATTTTGTTGGTTGGTTTAAAACCTATTGAAAGTGTAATAAGAATACGGATCACACTACACTACTTGTTGATACTTTATGTACTTTTAAATTATAGCAAGTAAAGTTAAGAATAAGATATACAGGGTGAAAATTTTAGGAGGAATTGACGAGATGATGATTTTTCCTAATACGGTCCTGGAGTCTTGTCTGATTGCGACTAACTGTTGGTATTTCATACTATTTTTAACTAATAATAGTTATAATTACTTAGAAACATAAACTGATAGGAACTTTGACAAATAACATTGAATTACTGAAAGTTTGAATTTTAACAAGATAATGTTTAAATTTAATGTGATTATTTTGTATCTGTTGTAAGTGTGACAAGAAAACGAAGTATTCCACTTTTGTTGGTAGTTTATGTACTTTCAAACTACAGTAATAAGATTTAAAAAAAATATATACAGGGTGAACTTTTTAGGGGGCACAGATAAATTGAAATTTTTCCTAATACGGACCTGGAATTTTGGTTTTGTAATTATGGCGAACTGTTGGTATTTGATAGTACTTAATGTGTACCGAAAATAAATTGAATCGGACAATTAGTTTCTAAAAGGCAACGAAAGCAAATTTTGGTAAAAATTCATAAATCACCCTGTACAACCCTAAATACTTGGCTAAAATGATTTTAAATAGTGGTTTGTTACTAACCTTGATGGGCCCTATCTACCATTGGACTATGTACAGTTCCTCATGAAACACCCTGTATATCTAAGTACATATAAAGCAATTTGGTTAACTGCTAAATATAAAAAAAATGAAGTCTGTTACTTTCTGTCGAAGTAAAAATGAAATCATAGAAAGTCGAGGGTGAATTCTTATTTTAATAAATTATTATTAGGATTTTAAAATAAAAAAGACATACACATAAACCTTCAAATATCTTACTTTAGTTGTACCCACGGTAACCAGTTAGGTTTGTTTACCAGTAGCTCAAAGAAGGATCTACTGGGACTAGTTTTATTATATCCTGATTTCATTAAGAAACGTACTGGTTTGCTAGTAATATATTTTATTCGATATTTCATTGGATCGTTAGATATTGATATATGTATACGAATTTAATTTAAAGTCATTTGTTTTTTACTCACTGTTTCCTGAAACATTTGGAGTTCATCTTTGAATAATTTGTAAGTTCTCTGCCACTTTTTGACACACCTTCCAATAAAAATACATCAGGCAGCGATTAATTCTTCTATGATATATTACACATGACCCAAATTAGCTTCATTTATTTAAAAACATATAATTTAGAGGTATTAATCCTGTTCTGGTACGAAATATATAAAAAGGTATTTATTACTCGTGAACGTTAACTATCAACCAGGTTATCTATTTTGTTTGCTGTCGATATCATTAATCTACCCCTCTACATGACATTAGAGAATATTGCTTTGTGTTTTGTTTGGGTTTTTATTGGAAATTCGTTACGAATGAAAATCCTCATGTGCACAATAGCCTCTCAAGTGGACTGGTCTCTAAGTTCTTTTAGAATTGAGACTCTTGTATTTTTACATATTTACTTCGTAAAATGCTCGGTTAAAGTGTTAGGACACTTACATCAAGGATAATAAGAAATTTCTGTTTAATTTCTCCCACAGTTGCTGAATGATTATTCTATAGGAAGCCACAGCCGACTAGTCGACAGTGAAAGGCATTTTTACATTGTTGTTTGTTTTCTATTTATTTCAAGAACATTCTTCATATGTTAATAACAAAAAACAGTGAATGTTTAATGCAGAATGGCCCACTTTTGACATTGACATTTACTGTGCTAAATGACGATCGTTTTCTATTTCTGCAAGATGGTACAAGAATATAGTTTATATAAAGTATGTTGATGCCATAAATTATACAGCTATCATCATTTATATCACTGCAAAAATTGTCACTATTTTCTACACTTTCTGTTAATTTAAATTTCTGCTGGAGCTCTTCTGCCACCAACCTGGAGACATATGCGACTAGCCCATGTTTCTGCAATGTGCCCTAGCTCTAGCTCACTTCGCTGCCGTTGGTTTTTCTGTCTGTTACTTTGTAATCATAGCATAAATCGCCTCATTTTGCAATACATTTGCATGTTTTGTATTTTCTCCATCTTCAGGTAATGTTAATATCAACTACTGTATCCTATTTTGTCCGATGTAGAACCTAGCTAGGCATCTAAGATTTGAATTTACAAGTAAATTTCTATCCGGTAATTTCATCATCACTGTGTAAACAGCATGGCAAGGTTTACTGGAAAAGTTGTTTTTAAATAAAATAAAAGTCCGTTAAAAATTGCACCATGGGGATCAAACAGATAGGCTTTGTCACATAAAGTTCTCCCATAATTTAGTGGAGGTATATGATATATTCCCTAAGGAATGTATTTATAAAATCGTGTGCATATTCATGAAAATATATCCTGTATGTTTAATCATATCGATAAACGCCTTACCAGCTGCCTGATAATGATAAAGCAATCCTTTGGTACATTTTTTCATTCTCCATTGTTATCTTAGGAATTGCCAAATATAGAAATGTTAGTAGAAATATATTTTAACTAAATAAATATATTACCTATTAATTTAGAAAAAATCATACCCCATATTTATTTTTACACAACTCTGCATGACTACAGCTGTAATAAATGTATGTTCTGTAGCTTCAAATTCTTTCCAAAGTTTACTATAATATTAATCAATATTATGTAATCATTTTTTAAAAACAACGGCCAAATAAGAATAATCAAGAGACGTTATTTCTGGTGATCGTGCAAGCGGCTGCAATCGGATGACTGATCTATTACCATGAAACTCTTTGAAAAATTAATGGTAGTGTCTTGCTAAAAGTTAACCACTTGGCCTTCATTATTACGGACCTAGAGAAAATTGTTCTAAAATAAAAATGTAATGCCCTTGGGAATTTATTGTTTTATGTACTAATACGGGGAATGCCACTACAATTTTTAGGTCCTTAACTCGTTTCGGCAGAATTGTGAGAATTTTCACCAACCCTTGACGATTACCTTGCATGGGTGTAAATGAAGTATCTTCAATTCTTTAATTGCTTGTTCAACTAGGAAACTCGCAAAATTTAAATTAGTTATTTTGTGGTTTTTTACTTCTCATTCAGCTGATTTCAATTCGTAAACAATTATTCTAATAGGTATATAAAAAATCTTATTATTATCAAGAAGCTTCTGAAGCTTCTTCCAGCTCGAAAAGTGTACTTATTACTATAGTCGAGTAAACTTTAACTTGGCGTGTGGATGAGTTGTTGTGCATACTATTTCATTTTCTCTTGCACATAAAGTTAAAGCAATAACCCAAAAACATTGTTCACGTATGTTTATACGTAAACAATGGTTTTGGGCCATTGCTTCAATTTTGTGTGCAAGAGAAAGTACATTAATACGCACAATATCAACTCATCCACACGCCAAGTTAAAGTTTACTCGAGTATAAAACAAAATATTGGTAAAATTACCTATTTGATTCGTAGGCTTTGTCGGGTTTCCATTATGTAATGAACGTCGCTAATAACCTCTTTAGTAAAATGAGATTCCTTACAAGTTGATATCCCTTGCAGATGCATTGTTGAGTTTGAAAACAGTTGCCTCGAACACGACAGGGATTGGGACGAATATACGAGTGGCCGACAACTCGCCTCAGTTCGAAATTTGTACATTAGGAGAAGGGAGCGGCAGTGCGCTGTGGCCCCTCACTGCTCAGCAGTCAGCAGACTGTTGTTAGTATCTCATTAACCGTGTTGGGATGTAGAACTCATGTCTGAAAGAAATTTGATTTACGTATTCTGGACCAACGTTTCAAAATTTTTCTAACTTCAATAATTCATCCTAGATAGGATTAACTAATGTAATTTAAAAAAATCTCAAAACACATTTTAATATTTCCATTGTTTGTATTTTCGCAACAAAAATGTGATTCTACAACATAAAATTAATTGTCGCTGCACCTCGAGTGTTGCAGTTGTAATAAAAATTATTATAAAATAATCCAAACAAGGAACAGTAGACGCGAGAGCCATCGGCTACAGCGCGGAGATCCACGATTCCCACCACTGTGTCCGCTTGCCTACAACGGGCACAAGTAAATCGCGCAAAGTAATACCCATGTTCGAACCTCCTCGGTCTTTACTGTATAGAATATTCACTCCAAGACTGAACCATCCAAACAAAAGCGTCTTGCCCCGATGTAAATACATAGGACTGGAACAACTAACAAATCACTACTTAACAATTTTTTTATCGTTATTTACTTACGAACATATGTAATTGAAAATCAACAATTTAGCAGACGGGAAACTCGTCACAGATAAGCACTTAAAAGTCAAGAATCTGGCTGGTCTGTACTTACGTCTATGATACAGAAAATTACTAAATATTAGTCTGCATTTGACCATCTAGTCCTTCGTCCTATCGAAATATACTGTTGAAAAAATTTATGGAAAATATTTAGAGAGAGGCTTTCCAATAGCCCTGATTCCTAAAACACAATAGCTAAGCTCTTAAATTCAACAATGACTTTTGTTTGGGAACATGGACTTGGCCTAATTTTTTAATAATCGTTACTGTTGTTTATTACATCGATAAGAAAATAAACAGCGTGTTTGGTTTGCTCTTTTAAGTTGAATGGATAACTTGGTTTTATTTTTATATCAAGATAGGCTGGATGAGGAAGAGGAAGACAACATTATTAGCAAAAACATTTAATTTCGCTGTCTTGGTTCAATGATAATCGATTTTAGCAAGGTGACCAAATTTTACTAAGCACATTGGAAATATTGTAAAAGCAAATATATAAAAACATATTAGAAAATAGGATACTTTAAAAAATTTAAACCTCTCCGAGCTCTGAATCCTTCCTCGTAGGGGAAAGATTTAGTTGGAAAGCATCGCTGAGGTTAACGAAAACCGCGCACAGATTTACTCTTTTCACTTGTCTGTGTAATAAAAGAACAACAAAGGACTTAAAAGGGCAGATCGAGCGAATTTAAGAACTTAACCAGTGCATACCTGCTTGCTGAATTTTGCGGTCACGTGGTTTACGATCGTTTATGAAAATTATTCTCTACTTATAAATGGATTTATTTACATGAATATCTTAACATTAGTTTTCATATTCATGTAATTCGTGCTCGTAGAGATACTTAAAAATATATCAGAAACATCAAATATGTCATGGATATTTCTTTCAGAAGAGAATGAAAATGGATAAAACCCATGGCGGTTATGAAAAATCAAAAGGAAAACAAAAATTGGCTTGTTTAATGTATGTACATGAACTAGTTCAGTCACCAATCTGATGTTTTAATAAGAAACATTGGAACCAATACAACTGTTTCCAAAGTCCTATACAGTTTTGAAAGTATCTAAAAGTTTTAAGATCTACGAGGCTTGAATATAATGTTATTTCTTAATTCTCTTTATAAAGTGATGGTGAGAATTGGGGAACATTCAAGTTTTATGTTATTATTGGAAATGTGTTATTGGGAATTGAGGGAATCTGTAAGATTAATTTTGGGAGTCGCAAAACAATTCTAGACATTACAACAAATATTAAGAAACTGTGAAACGATATCGTTGATATGGGATTGTGCAAGGGAGTATGCATGCATATGCATATTGTATAAAAGTACAGCTGCTGTAATACCGTAAGTCTAATTAAAACTATTCTGTTTAGTAGAACCAAAATAAAAGTAAACCAAAAAGCACTTATAATATAGCAGTTAAGTTAAAATATTGAAACAATTGCAGACGCAACTCCTGTGAACAGGACAACTAAAATTGAATTATGGAATTCCAGAGGAAACAAAATTACCAACGAAGGTTCTGTTTTTCTTTACAAATGTTTGTAAAATTAAATATTTTGTGAGATATTTTATAAAATACTAACGTACAATTTTTATTACCAGTCTGATTTAGATTTAGAACAAGCAAAATGAGTTTTAAATTTTTTAAAATCCTTTATATTTGAAACAAAATAATAATGTGAGTAAAGGGAATACAAAATATGCCCAAAAGGCTGATGTGTAAATTATTATAGTAAAATTATTATGATTGACCAAAAAACGTTGTTCCATAAATGCTTCTCTTAAAAGTTACAGTAGGGCACGTCAAAGTTGCAAAGAAACTAAGCATGCGAAATTAAATCAGCGGATGTTGAGTTAGACCGACTAAATTTAGGTAGAAATGTTTAGATCTTGTCGTCAATTTAATACAAGATGAATTCTTCAAAAGTGGTGGGTTGCTCCTTACCACTCCCTGAACTTTTTCTAGAAAAAAATGAAAAATTCTACGCCGTTCAATTTTTTTGTACCTTCTAGAGAAAAATCTACCACTAAGAAACGAGCCAATCCAGATGAAAAGTGGTTGTGATAATGTTAAGTTTACACAAATTTTAAAAGTATAAATCAAATTCCCCTTTTCTCCTCTTTTCTTCACTATTTTACTCGAAAATGGCTCCTATTCCGATAGTAATGAATTGACAGAGAAAAAATGATGCATCTATTTTAAATATTATTTCTCAGCAGTTAATTAATTGTTTCTGTAAGTAATTCTTTTTACGAACACAATTCTAGGGATGGTAATGCTAACCACCGTCCTTAAAAAACCTTTCAGTTTAAATTTTTCTTATTTTATATCTCATCAAATTAACGTTTAGACTAGATCTAAGAACAATCTTGGTTATTCTAATTTAACACGCTCTGATTTAATTATGCAGTTTCTTCCTTTTTTTTCAACTTTGTACCTACCTACTTAATATAACTCATCATAGAATCATTTTTATAACAATATTCTTGGTTAGTTATCATAAATTTGAGGTTAAATTTCCACTTCGGTTACTTTAAAAACAAACAGGCTCTGTATATGTTGATGCTTTTACTTTAATTTACAAGTTAAAGAATTTGAAACAAAACCTTAAATATCTTTTATTATTTTAGAAATGAGGTGCATAAGAATTTCTACATAAGCAGATATAAAATTTAAATAACATAATTATTTAATATACAAATTGAGATGGTTGAATAAACCGAAATGTAAGGAAATAAAATATAATTTTTACTTATAAGACCAAGGATGCTGTAAATCGGAAATGGCAGAAATTTAAACCAAAATTTTATTATTTTGGAAAAATATTTTGGCATCTCTCTAAAAATGTTAATATTAAAAAAAAAAAAAACAAATACCTTAATGACAATTTAAGCCTAATTTAAATGTACCCTCACTAACGTCGAGTATTTTTTCTTCTAGCGTTTTAAATAAAGGATACCATGACTTAGCTTTGTTTACTTAACACCTCAACGGTTTTATGAATTCTTTATTTATTTTATGAGTATATGCTCACAAAAAACTGTAAATCTAAATGGATTTCCCAGAATATATTCCGCTTATAAAATAAATGTTTTATTAATAAATCATATCGACTTTAGCAAAAAATAACATTTATGGCTAGTATGTCGAGTATGTTGACCTGCTTTCTAACAAAACAGTTTTAAAATTTAATTGTATATTTTGATATTAATTCAAACAGTCAGTCGTTCAAATACAATAGCCTACGTCGATAGCCACTGCGAAAGGAAAGTAAACATCGTAACTATCGAAATTCAGTGCTTTATTTTTCATTTTATTGTTTTCATATCGTTAGTTTCATTAATCATTAGCCTGCACCAGATATTATAATTGGCTGCAAACGTTAGTATTTAACAGTGAATTTACATTGTGGAATGTTTAAGAAAATGGTTTTAATCGTTTTAAAATCGAGGAAAACTAAACAACTGTAATAACCATTACTTAAGTGAAACTAAAATAGAAATTAACTTGTAGAAATTTCAAGAAAGGTCTGTTTAGAAATTTATAGAATACAGTACACGTTCAATATTTAGAATAAAAAAAATTAGGATATTGTCGAAGAAGTTTGAGGGGTTTGGAGAAATAATTGAAAAAAGCAGTAGGATGCTGTCAGAAGTTATGGGAAGTTAGAGAATTTTCCAGCAAAAAGGAGTACTTACACAATCTTGCCAGCTGTTTTCCTCTCGCATAATTTATATATTGTTGATGCTTTTCTATTTCTTTTTCTCGTTCTTTATTGGCGCAGATACATTTTAATGGTGTAAGCCTTAAGCAAAATTTAAATCAAATAATTCGTTCTTTTTTTCGACGCAAAATTGTAATTATAAAGCAAAATAAATTTAAAGTCATAGGTAAGTACAAATAACTTCCTTCTGTGTTGTTTGTTTAATAAATATTTAACCTCGGCATTTACTTGTTTTAAAATCTTTAAACTCTTCTACAACGTGTAATTTTTTTGTTGCGTGTAAATATCTACAATTAAATTATTTTTACTTTATTTCCCACAGCGAAACGAGTTAATTATTCTTTGTTGGTAGGCACTAAATAAGTAATCTAGCACGTATACATAAATAATGTATGAAATGTCTTCAACGTTTCACGAGAAACTAACTTTCAAACTGTTCAGACAGTCTGCATCTACGACATATGGAACTATCTGAGAATGCAGTAAATTTGGCCCACAATACTTCATAGATAACCAGCCTGAACATTGAATGAGTTATTGTAATTGTTGTATTTGAGAACAAGAATGAATTTAAGTAGTTTTCAAGGCCTATGTTGACGACGAGACTGGATGCATTGTTACACACAAATATGAACAAAAACTGGTGCCATATATCAAAAAAAAAAACATGATGCAGCTACGAACTGATGAGGAGCAACAACTCCGAAAGGCGTGGCCTGTTTTTTTCTTGGGATTTATGCGAAGTCCCTTTTTATTATTATTTAACCTCGTTAACACTAATTATTATTTTTTGAATTTGTCCTTTGGAAATAGGTATGTAAATATGCTGTCTGTCATCATTTGAGAAGTCATATTTTGGCGAAAGTGCGATTTGAGTACTATCTATTGTAGTTTCCAAACTTCGATAGTTTAGTTTCTAATCTATCTCTGTAGTGCGAATCGCCCTCAAAGCGGCTTTAAACCACCCATAAATCTTCTGATAAATTTCTAATCGGGTGCAAAATATTCCCAAGCTCAGGTGAATTAGGTATATACCACGAAACAGTGTACCTGGTTTTCACTAATACTTAAACGTTGCATGACAGTATTATCATAAATGGCCAATCATTTTTAATTTTATTTCCTGCAACACCCATATATTAATTTGCTTAATAATCCTCATAATTAAAATTAAAAAACAAAATGGCTTCAGAAAGTAGAGAAAAAGACACAATTTTAAAATGGACACCCTGTATATTTTTGCGTAATATATTGAAACATCTTTTTCTGATTCCAATATAAAATATGTTGTCATTTACTCCATCCGTTCTTGAAATATTATGCAAAACAGTAGGTACCTACCGCATGGTTGCCATGAAAAAAAAATGACAAATATTTCTGATAATTACTGGCAGTTTACTTTCTGATGTTCCTTTGTTTTATTTCTTATCGCCAAACCATATTTCGCATCAAAATACACAACTTTTGTTTCTACACTTTTTTCGTATTTTTATAAATAAATTCTATAGGTAAGTGTCAAAATTGATGAATGACAAATAAAATTGGTTTTCCACATCTGAATAGCCCATTTTAAAGTATTTGATATTTTGCATAAAAATCATCTGGTGGTAAACTGTCAGAAATTTTCGGAAATATTTCTGTCAATTTTTTCCATGGCAACATACGCGAACTGTTTTCATAAAGAGGCATACTGTTTAAAAAACAACCGGAGCGAATGACAACATATATATTTTTGAAATCGGCTAAAACTTACCTTTCAAAATATGCAAAAATATGCAGGATATTCCGTTTAAAAAAGCATAAGTTGTGTCTCTTCCTCTAATTTCCGATGCCATATTATTTTATATTTTCATTTTATATTCCAAATATCTACAACTTTTGCCTCTACACTTTATTCATATCTCTAAACATAAAGGCTGTAGGTAGGTGTCAAAATATATGGAAACGCCCTGTACTTTGTTAGAATTTAAGACCAACATATACAGGGTATTATTTAAGTGCGTGGCCCAACTTCAAGGGATGATTCTTTAAGTGATTCTAAGATAAAAAGTTTATATAAACATAGGTTCGGTAATGCTTCGTTTTCAAGATAGTGTCAAAATTTTTTTTTGAAAAATAAAATTAAAAATACAACTTTTTTCTTTCTAGCATTTTTTCGCATCTTGCTTCGTTTTTGAAAAAACTTTATTGCATGTCCATGGACAACAAAAAATAAATTTTAATAATTATTAAAACACACAATTCTTTTATTATTGCTTGCATAAATGTTTATAGCAATTTCTAAGACTGGAATAGGCTATTAAATAGAAAATAATAACAATAATAATAACAGGTAAATTTTAATAATTATTAAAACACACAATTATTTTTTATTGCTTGCATAAATTTTTATAACAATTTCTAAGACTAAGACAGGCTATTAAATAGAAAATAATAACAGGTACACCCCACTTTTTGATGGTTTGGTAGTTTGATTTTTTTATCGTTTTCCCAGGGACATGCAATAAAGCCATTTTTATTTTTTTTTAAAAAAGCAGAAGTTGTCTCTTCCTCTAATTTCCGATGCCATATTATTTTATATTTTCATTTTATATTCCAAATATCTACAACTTTTGTCTCTACACTTTATTCATATCTCTAAACATAAAGGCTGTAGGTAGGTGTCTAAATATATGGAACCGCCCTGTACTTTGTTAGAATTTAAGACCAACATATACAGGGTGTTATTTAAGTACGTGGCCAAACTTCAAGGGATGATTCTTTAAGTGATTCTAAGATGAAAAGTTTATATAAACATAGGTTCGGTAATGCTTCGTTTTCAAGAGTGTCAAAATTTTTTTGAAAAATAAAATTAAAAATACAACTTTTTTCTTTCTAGCATTTTTTCGCATCTTTCTTCGTTTTTTGAAAAAACATTATTGCTTGTCGATGGACAACAAAAAATAAATTTTAATAATTATTAAAACACACAATTCTTTTTTTATTGCTTGTATAAATTTTTATAACAATTTCTAAGACTAGAATAGGCTATTAAATAGAAAATAATAACAATAATAATAACAGGTAAATTTTAATAATTATTAAAACACACAATTATTTTTTATTGCTTGCATAAATTTTTATAACAATTTCTAAGACTAGAACAGGCTATTAAATAGAAAATAATAACAGGTACATCCCACTTTTTGATGGTTTGGTAGTTTGATTTTTTTATTATGTTTTCCCAGGGACTTGCAATAAAGCCATTTTTATTTTTTTTTCAAAAACGAAGCAAGATGCGAAAAAATGCTCCAAAGAAAAAAGTTGTATTTTTATTTGCTTAATGCGAAAAAAATACAAAAATTGCAAAAAGTCAGTGACGCACATTGTTTTTGTCAAAAATAGTGGTTCAGGTGCCTTCCGGGACGCCACTAGACTTAATAATTCTAATTTAGATAGGGCTACTTCCATAAATAACACTGCCAAATTTCAACAAAATTGGCTAAAGATATTTACAAAAAAAATTATTTTTTCAAAAAGTTTTGACACTATCTTGAAATCGAAGCATTACCGAACCTATGTTTATATAAACTTTTCGTCTTAGAATCACTCAAAGAATCACCCCTTGAAGTTTGGCCACGTACTTAAATAACTCCCTGTATACTAGAAAATATAGAACGCAAAGTTGAGTTTAGAGTGTCAACTTTTCTTCACTATGAAGACAGAACTGGCCGTATAATCGTGTCGTAAATACGAAAAGAACGTTATGGACCAAGTCAATTTATCAACATAAAAATGTGAATATATATAGATAGCTCTAAATGTGGATTGAAACAATTATTGATATGTTGTCAACAATAGAATTGAATAAATCGACCTAGAACGATAGTTTTTTAGTAAGTAAGCTGCAAAAATTAATCTATTTCAATAGCAAATGATTTTTCAAACTTTTAAATGTCATATTCCGAAGGATATCGACTCGTGCTGAAAACAATCAACATCATAAAACATTATCTTGTATCTACTATCAAAACAGGACATTCTTTAACGCATAAACTACAGCATTAATGATTTAGATATACTTTACGGAATAATACTAGAAAACTTCGAGGCCATTATCTAAAACTTGATATTGATAGCTGCAATAAACTCCCAAGAACTTTCTCTCTAAAAATAGATTACCAAACGTTATAGTTAATTCCACTATTACAAATAGTTTAGTGAACTATATAGCAATTACTACCGAAGTAGTTTATCGACTTTTCTTCATTTAATCTTTTGGCAATAACATGTTAAATTCAAATGAATCGTGATATATCACATAAATATATGTAATATAAACTGATCAACAAAATAAACGTTACACTGGTAACTTTGGAACCGAGTAAATTCGGATTGCTGCCAGCGATTTAGTTTCTGTTTGGAGCATTCGCTAGTCTTATCAGTTCGTGTTTTTGCTAAAATTAGGTATTTTTATATAAAAATTCTACAGGGTGCTAAATGGGACAGTGCATAACTTTTTCACTCGTGAACCGATTCTCAGAATCATGGGAGAATCTTGGAAGTGTAAAGCTGAGTTCAACCAACCACATGGTTGTGACAAAACCACTTTGAACACGAAAACTCAGTAAACGACGACGTGCGATAAAGTAACTTTACCACACTTGTTAGAATAAGTAACTTTATTACACTAGTAGGGTAAAGAACACCTTTTGCGCTTTGAGGAATTATTAGTACTGCTTTTCTTAACACTGGTAGAGAAATAACCATATCATTTTCATTACTATTAGTCGAATGGAGAGACTGCTTTTTCAACCTTTGTTAAATCTATTCGATAAATCATTTCCATGGGTAAATATGTTCCATTATTTAATGTTTTCCTAACAAGGGATAATTTTCGGCGTACGTGCACATAAATAATCTAGCTGTATCTACATCATAGAGACAAAGTAAATACAACCGAAACAGGATTATTGATAATGTGTCCATAAAACAAAATTCATCGCTAAAAACCAATTTGTTATTTTGTGCTGTAGTTTCATTCCTGGTTTTAATTTGTTCGTACTGGGCTTTGCAATTGACGCCAACGATGCGAGTTCCAAATATAATATTAAAGAAATCTAAATTAATGGTATCGGTATTGTACTGGAAATCGGTTTATTTTCATTATCATTTATCAGTAGGTAGCTCAAATTAAAAAATTTTTTGTATGTAGAAAAACAGTGCTGTGTGTTTTCTATAGAGATAATTTGAAGATATAGTTCCTCTAGTAAACCAAAATCAATAAAACAATCCCATAAATATACAGAAATCCTAAAAGATTTCCTGGAAATGCTGTCTGCATGTTTAGTTGGAATCGGTTTGTTACCTTGTGGTTCAGCAAGCCATAAACTGCATTTTTGCATAAGATAAATCTTATCCACAACATGATACAATGTTATACAATTTTAAGCAATATAACAGTAAAATAAGAATTAACAAAATTTTCTTCACATTTAATAAAAAATATAAATATTGGTATAAATTGGGTACATATGAGTAGGTACTTTGACATGTTATTGTTATAAAAACATTAAATGAAGTAAAGTCAACAAACCACTGTGGCAGTAATTGCTTGTTCACTTAACAATTTGTAATAGCGGAATTTACTATGACGTTTGGTAATCTATTTTTAGAGTGAAAGTCCTTGGGAAGTTTATTGCAGCTTTCAATATCAAGTTTTACATAATGGCCTCAAAGTTTTCTATTATTCTCCGTATAAGTATATCTAAATCTATTAGTGCAGCATATGTCGAAATATACCCATTTTTGACGTCAGTAACTACTAGATGTTTTATTATCTTGCCTGTTTCCAGCTCGTCTTTAAAATTGTTCTAAGAAGAATCGATATCCATTTAAATATGATGACATTTAGAAATTTTAAAAACCATTTTGTTACTGCAATAGATTGATTTTTGAAGCTTCCTTACTAAAAGACTATCGTGCCTTTTAGATCGATTTATATTCTGTTGTTGGCGACATCTCAAGAACTGTTTCAGTTCCTCAGTTTTGCCTTATTATATAAAAAAAAATATTTGCCATGGCACAAGAAACAAAATCCGAAACTCATGGATACACACACTAAATATCCACCTGCCTAGCTCTGCTTTCCTTGCAGTCCAGAGGCATAAAATCTGGAGATTTTAGGAGCCGTTCAAAAGTATACCTTCGAGTAATCTAGCGATTTGGAGGAATGTAATTTAACTAGTTGATTATATTAATAATATACTCTTGTCTTTAGTACGAATAGTTTATTATTGCTTTTATTTATTTTGTATTTAATGCTAAAAAAAAAAAAATAAGTAGGGGTATCTAAAGATTAAAGGGATGATAAGTAATAACCAAATATGCTAGGAGAGGTAAAATACCTACTTAAAAATTATAAAATATGTGCGGTTTTTATAAATAATGCTTTAAAAAATATGAATTTTATAAGTATATTTACAAATTGGGTAAAAAATTTATTAATTTCAATATCCAACTGCAATTAAGTTTATTGCTGATCTATGTATAAAGAAATCTATTATGCACTTCGGTAGATATCATAATTATATCTGCTTTCATTACTCATGAATGATTACTCGCTTTACTCCAGCATTACGAATCGGCATATTAGCTTTCCTTAAAGTGAGATTTTTGCTTAATGATGCCTTATTAAAAGCGAAAATATTCTCACTGGGCATATTTTCTGCATTTTTCTATTAATTACGTAGTAAAACTACGGAGGTATGAGCATAGGCATCAGTGGGATTAGTGGGAAGGATTTACTTTTACGACGAGTATTTCCATGCGAATATTTAAATAAATTGCAAATTTTCTGAAAAATTCTGAAAAAAGGTGTATTCGCTAAAATCCGAATATTTCCAAGAATTTTCCCGTAAACAAAAATATTCTCAGGTGATTGTTGTTTTTAGAGATATTGACTCTTAAGTTCAAGAAATACGTCAAAGAATTGCTTATATTAAAAGCGAAAAAATAATTTTTCAATCTTAGAAAAAAGAAAAATTATGCTTCAAATTTATCAGATTTCTGTTTTATTGGGGAACCTTTAAATGGTGAAGAACATTTACTAGCCAACCATCATACATTTGTCTAGCTCTTTTGATTAGCTGAAAAGGAAAACAGCGAGAACTTTGCAAATCATGGATCTGATCCAGTAATCCCAGCATCTTACTGACATGACAAGGATTTTGAAATGTTTTTATATGATACTAATTCTGGTGTCGGAGGAGAGTATTTGTAATGATTAAATCTAAATATGAGCATATTATTATAAATTAACTAAATTAATTACGTGACATGAATTTAAACCCAAAATAAAATCAGTATTGGAAACAGTTTCGCCGACCCTGATCTTGCCTCCACACACCCAAAGTTGTTAATGAATTCTCGTTTTACCTTGATTCATTTCGAGGACAAGTAGGTGTTATAATAGGAGCAAACACACACCGATAGAACAAAATATGTTTTTTCAGGCACCATTTTGTATATTATAAATAGGTACAGTTAGTAATCATTGAACCGCACCTTTGAAAACCCGGAGGGCTGATTTATGCCATCCTTTACCGCGTTGCATTTTCTCTTCTACACCAACTTCTTGATGAATGATTCGAAAACAAAATGATCTATTTATCCTCTTTTGAGGATTTCAAGTTTAAAAGCGGCAGCTGGTGTGTCTGAAAAGGTTTAATTAACTTAACCCGTAAGTAAGTTTGTGAATTTAAGTTTTACGAACTTCGTACTCTTATTTCTTTGTATAATTTGATTCCACAACTTCCGTCTGTGTTCCTTGAAAGTACAATCTAGACGATCCTTATCGTAGCCATTATGATAATAAATATTCTTAAAAACGTGGTCATGTGCAACAAATAAAAAAATGCATAATATACCTGCCAGTAGATTACCAGAAATTATTGGACATTGACTATTCTTTACGAAACATTTTAACCAGTACAGCATACAGTAGAGACCGAGGAGGTTCGAACAAGGGTATTAGTTTGCGCGATTTACTTGTGCCGTTGTAGGCAAGCGGACACAGTGGTGGGAATCGTGGATCTCTGCGCTGTAGCCGATGGCTCTCGCGTCTACTGTTCCTTGTTTGGATTCTTTTATAATAATTTTTATTACACCTGCAACACTCGAGGTGCAGCGACAATTAATTTTATGTTGTAGATTCACATTTTTGTTGCGAAAATACAAACAATGGAAATATTAAAATGTGTTTTGGGATTTTTTTTAAATTACAATAATTAACCCTATCTAGGATGAATTATTGAAGTTAGAAAAATTTCGAAACGTTGGTAGAGAATACGTAAATCAAATTTCTTTAAGACATGAGTCCTACATCCCAACACGGTTAATGAGATACTAAAACAACAGTCTGACTGCTGAGCGAGTGACCACAGCGCACTGCCGCTCCCTTCTCCTAATGTACAAATTTCGAACTGAGGCGAGTTCCCTGTCGTGTTCGAAGCATCCTGGACTTATCTGTATATACAAATAAGAGTCTTCGAGTTGATTACTTTGAATTCGTGACATTTCAACTATCTTGTCGTGGTCTTCTTTACCAAAAATTACGACAGAATAAATGAACAGTCGTAGCCAGAAAGAGATTTCCAACCTAAATATTTGAAATAACTTATTTACAAGTCCAATTACCATAGATGAAATCACGTTTGATTTTAAATAAGTATTCCATCAGGCTGCGCAAATTTCTGCTGGATTTTTACTTAATATTTGAGCGTTGTACACATTTAATACTTGCGTGCAATTGAGTAATATCGCAAGTCAAATATGTTTGAGATATCCGTTTCTTAGGTTGCTCCTAAGCTCGTTTTAGATCATCCTGTGAGTTTTTTTAGCTAGATTAATTTTGTCGGCAGCATTTACTTATTCATTGCATGTTCACGCGTAGTTTTTCCCTTTGGTGTGTGAAGTATTTATATTTCCTTTTATCAGGAATTTAGTAGATTTTATTTTCATGCGCCACCATAAATTATACATGAGGTTTTAATGGATTTATATTCACGGTTTTGTAAAATATTGTCTCTTACAAAATTATTTTACCCACCGTTTTATTTAAATTCTGCTAAAACAAAATCGTACACCAACAGCGATAAATTTAAATAATGGGGTCGTTGCATCTAACTGATGATTTGATTTTGAATTAATGTGGATATGTTTGGCACACATAATACACATTTATATGCCAAATAGCTATTGAAGTGCAAACAAGAAAAGCCGTTATTTTAACAGTTATTATGAAATTGAATTACCGTGTACAATATGGGGACTGGTTTAAAATGAAATGTAATTAACAGGTTTTGTCAGAGTAAAATAAAACGTAATTATAGCATCGCAGTTGTTAATCTATTCGGACGTGCCTGTACTGGATAAGTCACAAAGCGGTCGGATACGTTAACCCCTTTTATAGTGAAATATTCTAGTACATAAGAATTTACATGTTGACCTGTGGGAGAAGGGTTGGATTTTTTTTGTTTTATAAATATGTCGACGAAATACGAATAACGCCATTAATAATAATAATAATACAAGAGATAAGATTACTGCCATATACCCCAAAAAATAAAAATAATAATAATACTAGTGACCATCTCACAAACTATTAATTTCCAGAATATCCAAATTAATTAATGCTATTGTCAATAATTTTACGTTGCAGTGCATATTTATACAACTAGCTAACTAACTAAACAATAATGATTCCATAATTGACGAACTGATCCTTTAGATTTTTTTTTTTTGTCGTCCTGTCGTTGGCTTTGGCGAATAGCCATGAGCACACCAACGATCCTTTAGTTAAAATCGGTTATCACATGACATAAGAATATTTTAGAGACTAATTAGCATCATCGGAAGATTATTAAAATCCATTGTTTATGAGTGACAGCATCCATGACATTCTCCAATTTATTTCTCACGACCTCTAAGCTTCAAAAAAAAAACTGAAGAAAACTAAGGGAAAAAAATTAATACATATCAACATTTCAACTAAAGATATCTTTGAAGGATATTTTTTATGATACAGTAGCAGATCCCAAAAAAACAATAAATCTTTTGATGTTACTACAGCATCAGTTGCAATAATTATTGTAAAAGAAAATTTAATTGAGTTCATGTAAGTATTATGTCAATACCCACTTAAAACATATACATCACTCGCTATTGTTGCTACATACGCGTGTATTACAATAATATCAATCAGGAGCAACTGTTTCTGGCAGGTTAATTACTCCATAGAAAACAAAAATAATTGTCTTTCCATTTGTTTTGCACTGAAAAGAGGCCGTGATAATTTATCGTACTACATAATCATGAAAATGTACCACAATTTGAAAAATGGTGTGCATCAACGTCAATTTAAGAGAAAATAAAAGGAATGTGATTATTAGATTGATGGATAGGCACAGAAAGAAAGGGGAACTGTTTTGTTTTGTTTCCATGCAAAACTGACAAGAAATTTTATGTTGAAGGAAATATTGTGCTCAAAGCCTCAAGCTCAGATCACAATAGAAACGGTGTAAAATATAAAACCTTTCTTGTATTTTTTATTTCGTTAGAAAATAAAGAGAATAGTGTGATCCGGTAAAGAACAATATGCGCGTTTTAAATACACGTTTTAGGGATAACTCAGTTCAAAAAAGCATTTTTTAAACGATCTTGCAGTGATCGTCAGAGATACTTCGATGAAATTTATTTATTTATTTTATCCTTTTGTTTTATGGTAACGACGTAGTTAGGCCAGCTATTCCGCCACTTATCCAGAATAAACACGCAGCCGTTCCCTTAGACAATGCCATCTGCCGTCACCGATTGAACTCAGCGATACATAATAAATGAAACTATATCAAGTACTTATTTTTTCCTTCTACCTGCACTTTGGTCTCAGTTAGTTATCTAGCTGTTCTCGTGGAATTCAAGCACTAGGTAAATCCTCTAAAATTGTTGATAGTTTTCAAAATAGACAGATGGTAAACCAGAATAAGATCGATTGACTGAGCAGATGCTGGAAGACTGATTTTTTATTGATTTTCAAGTGTCTTCTTCTGAAAACCATGAGCTTTGCATAAAGATTATAGTAAGAGTAGCTGCCTTAAGGATCACAACAGGTTGAAGATAATTTATCCACCATCACCATTCCACGTCTGTAACTATGCAGTTCCTCACATCTCCAAAACGTGTTATAGTCCATATAATCATTACTCTTTCTGGATCAGGCGTTCCATTATGCATTAGCTTAATTTTCGTTATTTTATACAACGCAAACGTTCAGCTAGAGCTGAACGTTTGAACAGACCAGTTTCTTACAGTACTTATAGGTAGTATTGGAAATTTAATAGCATCAGCTAGAGCTAGCGTTGCTTCATCTTTTTCACACAAATAATTTCTCTACGTGGTTATTTATTTATTTATTTATTTTATTTCCATTTGGACTTTTACGTGAAAAGTATCGGAATTGTCATTGAAAACTATATACTGAACTAAATTACCTATGAGTCGTTGTTTCTGTGGAACACTACAAACTTTTTGTTA
Organism: Rhagium mordax; assembly: GCA_963680705.1. NCBI lineage: Eukaryota > Metazoa > Arthropoda > Insecta > Coleoptera > Cerambycidae > Rhagium > Rhagium mordax. Next base: position 119,946,197 of record OY796656.1, read on the forward strand.
GTGATAAGCATCGCTTTTTAATAATTTTCAGCTGAAAAAGTGCAACCTGCTATAATAAACATCCCTAGACCACTGCAACATGTATATTTGCTAGAATTCTATGTGTGCAAATAAACGTTAGAATAAGTTACATAATGAAATTATGGAAAATGTTTCAATGTTTCCATGAAAGTTCGTCAGAGTTACATATTTAATTAATTTATTCTTAATTAAAGTTTTCTGTAATAAATAATAAAGCCGGAGTTTGCTAGTTGGTTTTTGTTTTTCAGAATATAGTTTACCGCTTAATGAATAATCATGTTAATTATCAAAAACCCGCTGAAGTTTCAATAGACTACAGCAAAACTAATTACTTTAATAAAGCTTTATAACTGTTATGGGTCTAAATGGTTTAATTAGACATCTTATTAATTAGGCAAACTATAACTTTCATGCATTTCTTCACTTATGCTCATAAATTAAATAATACGTTTCACTACTAAATTCATTAATTCCGTAGAGTTGGCGTTTTCATGTGGCACTGTCAGCAAACTACGTAGATGCGTATTTCGCCACTCAAATTGCCATCATCTGGACTAATTGTTCAGTTTTAGTTTTAAGCGGAAACTGGGTCAGTGTTACTTATTCGAGTGAAATTAGTCAAAATAATTGATAAAAGTAAACTCCTAAAAATATATATTTTTTTTTATTTAATCACCTGTTTACAGCTTGAAAATACATGTTTTCTCCAGTTTTCATAAAGATCAGAAGACTTTTACCCCATTTATTGCATTATTATTAAAAAAAATAAACTGAGAAACTTGGATTTTTTGAGGTTAGGATGCACTTTTAATGTAACTATACCCCAACAATTTGATAGGCTATTCATTTACGAGGATTTTAGTTTTTTTAAATTTTTCTACGACCGATAAAGCCGAAGAAATTTAAAAAAATACTGTAGCGATGCACTCAAAATGCATCAAAAATGCACTTTTATGCGCTTTTCTCGCGAAGCCCGTCTAATTTTGTTAATGTTTTCGGTTTTCGACTCATTTGCATGTAGGATTAAAACAAAAAACGAAACGAAAATTCAACTTCCCGGTTACATCTTGTATTTTAAACTACTGAAAGAAATTAAAACCCGATTATTAAATAAATAAAATTAAAAATAAATTCAGGTAAAACAAGGATAAAATAAAATATACCTCACAAAGAAACAAAAGCGAGAAACTTACGTATGGTATACTGAATAGATATATACAAGTTAAAAAAGGATATCATATTGGAGAATAATCTTCCTAGATCAGCTGTAGAACACCTGTTGCTGCAATAGAGGTCAACGGGCCACACATAAATAAAGGGACAGCTACGCTAAAATAAAACAAACGTAAACGAATTAAAAGCTTAAATAAAGTAAATGTATTGTAGAATGTTTTTTTAAATAATCAATAACAGAACAGCTGTTATTTACAGGCTTTGAACAAAGTTCAAACGACTTTCAACACAACAGTTAAACTAAGATGCACTTTATTTCTAAAAAATTCTATAAAAATGTAAATAAATAGTGTAAGCCTTACTTGTAAAACCACCAGTCTAGTCTAATGACGAGACACAATGTAAATTAGATCTTAAGAAGTGATTGTGAAGTGAAACTCAAAAAGTTCAGTGATGCTTCGTCGAAGTCAACGGCAGGTCAAAATTTCATCTAACGAAATATCAACAAATGGGTATCCACAGATTCGTCATGAAATAAGCATGCTGAAAATAACACAATTTCATAGGAAAAGTATAGAATAAAGAAAAAATAGGCATAAATACAAACCATAAATGACAGATAGCAATCTAGAAACCCTTGATTTGCTAATTTTCTGCATATTCATGAGAAACGAAAACAAAAGTTTAGTTGTTATTGGATAGTGAATACAGCAAACCCTCGTCCAGATCGCTCCTGAAAATAATCGTAAAATTACTGGAAAATATTGGAAATTTATATATTCAAGATAGTCCAAGGATGAGTCAAAGACAAATTCGAAAAAGCAACGGAAAAGCAACTCCAACTTATCAGAAATAAAGGTAATAATTATCCTAATTAGTAAGCACCCATGTGATTGGTCGAATTCCAAAATTGCATCAAAGGCCTATGTGGTTTAATCACATCCAGTAAACGGTGCAAGAAATTCTAAAATAATCTGCCATCATAACTGCACCATAAGTGTCAAAAACAGGACTGCCAATTTAATTGCAGTTAAAACGACTCTACAACCAGAGAGTGTATAGAACTTACCCTGAACCAAATTTTTAAAAACATTAATTTCTTTAATTTTGTAAACATCCAACAGGACACAGTCCTTGATTTGTTATAGATTTAACTAGTTTTAATTATCGCAGGGATTTAGACGATTAAGAAACGTTATTCTTTTGAACATCTGATATGTGTATTAAACGTTATATTTTGAGTGACATCTATGTTTAATTGCAACAACCAAAGCATCTCAGCTGCGTATCAAGCAGACAGCAGTCTCAGCGACATCTAGCTGTTGACTAGTTACGTGCCAATTATTTTAAAAACCAACCAAGTCCATACAAGTCTAATAAAATAAACCAGCACGAAATTCAAACAACCTTTATTTATGAATAACAAAACAGCAAATTAATAGGTAAGATATTTCTTCAATAGTAGAAGGGAACCCCCAAAAGGCCCTGAAAAGAAAAAGAGAAATTGCAGCAAACATACAGTAAGTTTCACGTTAGACTATCATAAAATCGTACGCACTGTCGCTTATAAAAAAAACTCTGAAATAATTCAGGCCAGTGGCGGACTGATCGTATACCATAAGGTCGTTAATTCAAAAATATATACAAGAACTAAAACAATTTCTTTTGAGAAACTAGGTATATACAACTACTACAGGCAAATTAAAATAAACTTCTAAACTAAGTACTATTGCATGCATAAAAATTAAAAATTAAACTTACCTTAAAATAAAAAATTAAATTTAACAAATCCATGAAAATAAATATAAAATCAAAAATCCATTAATAGTATACCTAAAGTCTCCATTACTCAACAAATAATATTGGCGCCCAACGTGGGGCCAGAAAGAAACAAAAAACCATCAATAAAATAAAAAAATAATAAAAAAAAAAATTATCCCACTATATAAAAAAATTCCCCAAAACATAAGAATTATTTCCTTAATTAAGAAGTTAGTTCACGGTCATCCAAATGGATAAGAATATGTCCTAAATTTTAAATTCTCTTGTTTAGGTCTATGTCTCAATATGGAATGTGTTAGTTTGTGGTTCTCAGGGAACTTTCATTGGAAACAAGATTTATTTTGATTTTCTCGTTTCTGAAATCTGTCTGTCATTCTGTCTTTTATGATTATTCAAAATATTTTCGTGATATTTGAAATATCTATAATCTACTTTCACAGATCAATAGTGGTCAATATGCAGGTGGCAGGAGTGGTGAAATTTGTTTGTTTTCAAAATTATTGTCATAATTGTAACATGAAATCCAAATATTCCCACTTTATTTACCATTTTTATTAATTTTGATCTTAATATGGATTTTGGTCTTATTTTAATTCTAATCCCGAAGCCGATCCTAATCCTGTACCTAATCCATATCCTGGTCCTAATCCTGATCCTTATCTTAAGCCCAATGCTAATTTTTAAATATATTTCGTTTGATTTTTAAGAACGAAATGTGAAACTTAAAATAATGGAAAATTCATAACTTTGCGGCTAATAAATTGGTGTTTGACTAATCAGGCGCCAGGTGAATGTCAACGACTTGTGACACTTTTGTCCTCAATCTTTCACTATTGTACAAAATAAACGTTAATAAAATTCCCCGGTGTATTCTGATTTGTCGGTTTTGTATTCTTGCAGGATAACCTAATTAAATACAAATTAATCAAGCCGGGAATTTCTGTCCAAATTATGTTGAGGTAAAGATTGATGATAAGGAAAATATTGCTGCGGAAAATAAAAATGGAAATGAAATGAGTGAGTTGCCTGAGCAAACCCAAGTAAACATATATAAATCGGCAAGCAGACAGTAACATAATCCCTGTCCGGTTAATCGTGATGTATCACTACTAAATTATTAACAGGAAGTTTACCAGGGGATCGCCGGCTCCGTGTTGAAGTTATTGCATATGTTCGTAAAAAACTAAAATGAAATTTGGCCCAGAGCACAAATGGGAATTGGAAATTTAGAGGTTAGCAGTAATAAATAAAATTTATTTCAGGGAGCACATGGGAGTACATGATGTTGTAAAATGATATATTTCTCGCGGAACTGTGAGTATTACTCAGATTTGGTTATTGTCTACAGATAGTATAAACCGTTATTGTATTGTTAATCCAAGCATATATATTAAAGAACTCTTAAACACGACATTACTTGACTTTTTTGTGCCAATTTTGGTATATTTCTTGTGTAATCAAATGCAGGTCGGGGTATTTTTCAGATGAGTAGTTGTTTCCTGCAATTCCATTCAGCATATTATATTGCATTAAAATAATCCTACTAAAAACTAATTTATTCAAAACACTTGGCGCAACTTGCCATACCTTAGTCTTTCTATAAGTTCAAAATAAAAGAAGCGGCGTCGTACAAGTTAATTGCTATAATTTGTTTCTTATTTTTTTTATAATATTGAACATACCCAACCTATAGGTATCTTTTGTGCAGCACAAGTATTAAACTAATCAATAATTAATATCGTATTGTTTCCTTAGTCGGGCTTCCATTGTTGAAAGGATTATTGAGGTTCTGATTCGTATTCCTTTTGTTTTCTTTTGAGCTAGGTTACCCAGTGATAAAACAAGTAGTTCTAAGCCGATTGTTTAATCATGTGTGCTATATCCTATAAAGCAATTATCTCCCAGCAGTTGCACAAACACGTAAGGAAATAAAGTCCATTTTTACGACCCGTATAAGTTTCTAAATGGCTAGGATGTGGGTGATGTGGAAGGTAGTTAATTTAATCATTGTCATTTTAAAATACGTGAGTTTTAAATAGTTGCATGCGGTGTGTCGGAAAATTATTTAGTAAGTATATTTGAATACTATGTAGTGATAAGTACTTTGATGAAAGTTTCGGGATAATTTATTGAAAACGTCACAGTAGAAAATACGCAAGAAATTAAATAATTGTTAATTAAAATATTAGAGGAAAAGACCCGAATGTGGGCCCGGCTTTTAATATGGGCCCCCTTTAAATTGAAACAATACATTGGGCGACATCTCTGATTCATCGTTTAAAATACGCCCAACTGGCACCTAATGGTTTTCTAGGTCGTATTCAGTTCAGTTCTTCTAATGTTATAAGTAGGTGTGCACACATTGTTTTGTGGAATTCCGAATCTTTTATTAAGATAAGTTAGTATTACGATATTAGTGCTTTCTTTTCAAAAAGTAATTGCGAAATTAGCAACATAGGTGATACTTAGATTAGGGTTTATTATTTTCTTGTTGATGTTAACTTATTTAACCTACAAAAAAAGTAGGAACATTTGTTTTGTATGACGTATAGTGTACTAATATGGGCCCTTAGAGATTCCTAATATGGACCAAGGGCCCAGCGGCTGATGAAGACCTAGATCGTGGTGAAATAGGTCAATTTGGTCCTGATGACAATGACGCGTCCTGTTTGTTTTGTGACGGTCATTTTTCAGCAGACCAGGAAGGAGAACTTTGGATTCGTTGTTTAATATGCAGCATGTTACGAACAATGTTCAGGAGCCGAAAACGACGAGTACGTGTGTGACTTTTGTCGTTAATTAGAAAACAATTATAACAAATGTTTTATTTCAGTTGATTTTTGTTACCAAATAAGGTTTATTTTAAGTTAATAAATGTTTTTTATCTTTTTTTGATGAGGGCCCATATTCCAAGCCTTCTGCCCCTGAATAAAAAATTTGCCAAAATTCATATTTGGGTTAAAATTATTTTTTCCTTTTACCTTTTAAAACAATTAGTTTTATAATTACATTGATAAAGCTTTTGCCTAACCATGTGTAAAATTTAAGATGAAAATTTCAAAAAACCTTTAAATAATTTAAAAAAAACAAAAGGGGTGCCCATATTCGGGTCTTTTCCTCTAATTATTTCGAATTTTTTTATATGTAGCGTAATAATTGTGTCCTTTGCTGTTAAGGCGTGAAATTATCTGAGAAGTAGTAACTCTACGTTGCGAATACGACTCTACTAATTAACTTATAATTGACATATCTGTGACCCGAAAATATTTTGGTCTTTTATAAATTCCAAAAGAGGCGTCTCGCGTATCTCTGGTAAAATGCACTTTCATGATGCCACTTATGTTAATCCTCAAGATATGTTAATGATTTCGCACAGTATTTTTCCGATGTATTTAATCAGTCTTATCCATTGGATGATACTAAAAATGATCCACATTTTTTGCATAATATAAATATTAAGCATATATCTGAGACTAATATAATCTTTGCTTCGAAAAAACTGAAAGAGCATTTGTAACACTTCTGACTACTTGATTCTTAGCTCGAAACTTTTTTCCTTATTAATTACAAGTGTCTTAAATTTGTGACCTATCAAAGGTTATTTAGTAAGAAGATTTTATTATATTAGTATTGTACCCATTACTACTGACTAGCATTTCTCTTGGTGGCTTTTTGCATTTATAGTAGAAACTTTCTAGATAGGCATCCTTTATTGCTAATATAATGATTGATTATTATATTCGTCGACTCATAAATTTCCGGAAACTCTAAAATTTCGCAGAAGTGAATACATTTTTCAATATATTAACACGGGGTTCTTTTAACTGCCCGTCAGTCATAGCCTTCTTGGCCTCGAGTATATCGATTCAATCTCCGGATTCAATGGATTACATACATAATAACCCGCCATTATTCCTTATATTTATCTTCATTTAATATGAATTATCTGATAATATCCTGGACGGTGAAACTATATTCAAGAAATTAGGTTGCGAATATGTTTTATGCTAGACTTCAAATTTTCGCGTGTTTAGTTTTTCATGTTTCGATTTATCTGGTAATCCTTTAGTTATTAAATTCATATCGATCACGATTGTCTTATTTACGTTGCCCGCCCTTATCAGTGGTTCTAATGAATTGATATTTCGGACTCATAAAAAAACACAATTTCCTGCCATAGAAATATTGTGGAAAGTAGTGGCGTGTAGACATACGGAGGCAATCTGAGATTAAGGAAACGGAATATTGTTTCCTACTAACTTTTTAATACACGTAATTAAAAATCAGCTTATATATTAATCTTCGAGTAGATATTTCCAAGCAGATTTGATAAATATTTAATGAGAAAATTTTCTTTAAGTAAATGAAATGTTTTAGAATGAGTGTCATGTATTTTAACGATGAACAAATATAACTAATACATTGAATTAAATCCAAATATTTAGTTAATAATAAACCAGAAGAGAATACTCACAAATTACTTAAAGCTAGTAGCTTAATAAAAGCTGGGTCCAGCCCGCCTTGAAAGGTAAAGAACAAACAAGGCCACAAACCAGGAGCAGGAGACAATCTTCTGACCTAAAAAAATAAAATTAATCACAAATATAAGGAATTTCTTAAAATATTGTTACATAGCATCAATTCAACTCAATAATTGTAATTGTAAAGGATATAGTTCACATAATATGCTAATTTAATGTTATAACAGAGCGCCAGAAAATGTCAATGAAACCTTAAATAAATAAGAAGGAAATACACATTATACATTATAAATTTCAATAACGATGTAAGTAAACTGAAAAATTTAGTCACATAAGTAGATTTACTGTGCACTTAAAAATCAGTGTTTCGTTCGTAAAGAGAAAATTGTTAAAAACGGAAGTGCATATCCAGAGAATGGAATATCTTTTAGGAATCTAAAAACAATAATAGTTTTCCATAAAAATATGAAATAAGTAAAATATAAGTTAAATACTTACTAGTTTGAAAACAGATTGGACAAGAAAGCTCTGAAATAGGATAGCAATTTCCGTCAGGTAACTAGGTAACCGGTGAGGTGGAATACAAAGAGCAAAACCACCAAAGCTGGTAAGAGACGTTTTACTTCTGAAAAATTAAGTAAAATTGCAGAAGATACGAATTAAATCGGTTTCAAAACACCATCAAGGTGAATTGGAGGTTAATCCGCGTATGCAGAAGAGTTGCTGTGTTAGTAGGAGAGCCCTCGACCAAAATATCGAGTTATCACGACACGGGTAATTTCATGAAAAATTTTTAGTTCGAGTCAAAAGAAACAAGTTTTATTTATGAAGAAAAGTCCCAGGACGGACGTTGCGGAAAGGGTGAAAATTAGTTTTCAGTCGGTAAAGAAAAAATTACGGTGATCAGGCAGACTCGCCCTAATTTCGTGTGAGTTTTTTTGTACCTTGCCGCCTCAAAGGCTTTTTCGCGGGCCAGTGTCGGCGCGTGGCGTCATGTTTTATAGGCGTCTTCGTGTCGGGAAAATTTGTTAGGCTATATTTCGTAGCGATCCTTCGAGTATTAAGAAAGTTATTAACGTTTCAATACCCTGTGTCGGAGGATTGTGTAAAATTTGTGATATTAGAAAGAGATGAGAGAACAATGACCGGTTCAGGATATTTGCAATTTTTAACCCAACTTCAAAATTTTCGTCAAAACTTCAAAATTCCACTTTTTCGTTCGCTCCTACTGCCTCGAAAATCGCAACGAAACCATGCAATTTATTTAGTTTTAAGTTGGACCCTCTACCTTGGATTTCTTACCAGAACGGCGGTCCGGCGGCGATTTTTCGTTTGGAAGTAGCGTTTAAAAATTTCGTGTTTTTGCAATTTTTGTCAAGTTTTCAAATTTCTCCAAACACGCGTCCAGGCCGAGCTTAATAACTTGCACCCACTTCGAGATGGACCAGCGGCGTATTTTTTTTGAAAACCAGGTGTAATTTAGAAAATCCTAAGGCGTAATCGTTTTTCTCGATTTTGCCTCCTAAGAAAGTTATGAATTTTTGAAAAGAGGCGATTTTGTCGTATTTCAGCGATTTTCCAACATGTACCCTTTAGAAACGCACCACAGCCTTTCCCTTTGAATCTAGAAGATCTAGACCCGGACGGCGGGCAAGAAGAAGGAAAAATGACGAACTTTTTTTAGGTCCATCTCCGATATTAGTCAAGATATGAATTTTTTTAAATAAAGGTCGATTTTGTCGAAAAACTACTTTTTCGGGGGTCCTTGCTCCCCTCTCTGGAGAATTTTTTCGACCGAACTTTCAGGAGAGCTAGAATCAACCTTCCTCTCGGATCCCCGCAAATTTCGTTGCTTAATATCCATCCGCCGCCGAGCTCAGATAACCGAATAACTATTATAACGCATTTTTTTTCTTCGATAATTTTTTAGAAACGAGATAGACATCAATCGCATTAGATTTTTTTTTCATATCGACATGAACTATTTAAAAAAAATTAGAATCCCCGTGACTCAATGAGACCGAAAATCCTTGCTTAATATTGACAAATGCAGTGTTTGAGTGCCAAAAATATCGAGTTCAGTTCCATGCAGTTTCAATCTGGTGTCCCCAAACAAATAAAAAATGCTTTTTGAATTTTAGGTTGTATATGAGAATCGGCGAGTTTTATGTGTACAAGTTTCATCATTTTATTTAATTTTACAATATCTTGATAATGAAGGAAAGAATGAGACTTGCACCATTGATAAATCATAATCATGTAGCCAAAAACTTAAGTTTGTCACAAAAAAATTTGCGATATCGTTCATACTTAGACGTGGAAGTTCTTAATAATTTTTTCGAGAGCAACAAATATATAAGAACAATAAAATGATAAACGAATAAAAAACTTCGGTCATGTCTCACTTTTCACGTCTCACTTTTGGTCTGTACAAATATACTTTATTCGGTTGTTTGTGTGTTTAAAGGTAATGCACACCTGACTGTGTCACTGTCAGTTTACAAGAATACATCCAATGATAAATAGAGTCTACTTGGATATTCTGAATGTTAAGTTTCTCCCTCATAACCTTTTGGGTATAATGTTTTAGTGTAATATACATTTATATTTTTACAGAAATATTTCAATCTGTCAGGTCCTGCTTTGCAACTCCTTCTTTCAGGATTTGCAAGCTGCCACGAGGGAAATGTAATGGTGTTTCCCTGTACCGCTAGGTTCTCCTTTCACACGCCTGTTTTGTGATGCACTACTAAGACACGCGTCTCCCTTTTGTAGTCTTAATTTTTACCTATTAGCGTGAGCGGTTTACCAAGCCCTAAAATAAAACATTATTTTTCATTATATGAGGCAAACTTGGCTCTAAACACGGCACACTTGAATACGCTCTGGGTTTTAGTATTATGTTATCTCATACTTTTCGGTCGTAACAATAGTTTTTATTTAACATCAAAACACGGAATACTTAACTCCACACGAGTTTCGTCAATCAACCCTTGACACCTGCTCCACATGAGTGTCTCAGGTTTTTTCAAACACGCCCTAAATTAATTATATTTATCGCTCATAAGGATATTTTTGTTGGTGCACACTTCTCGCCATATAAAAGAGAATTGTAAGTATAAAAGTTTCAATTTGCTACCGGAAGTACAAAAGCCTTTAAAACTTTGTAAATCGCTCCAATGAATGTAACTAACTATTGATCTGCAGTATAATAAATAAAAGGGCTACTTTAAGAACGTTTCAGTTAATACAATTATCTTGAACTGTATATATTGAAACGTTAGTTCGGTGACTAAAAGCATTTCCAATTTAACGTCCAATTATAATTAATCGTTAGGATTAAGGGTTGGTGAAGACAGCTCTGACCCAGCTAAATTTTAATTCAATTAAACTTTCCTGTCTAAGCTTCGAAGGCTTGATGCCTATATCTTTTATTGATATTTCATGTTTATCTCGTCAATATTTACTGACGTCTGTTGTGCCGAATGCGACTTTACTTCCGGGCTCGTTAAGAGAAATCGTCAGAAATAAGATGAACGCTTCTCCTTTAAGACCTAATCCGTAAAGGTAATCCTTAGAAGAGATATTCTGATTGAAGCTCAGTTCACTACACTCGGATTATTTTATATAATAGCTCTCTCATCTCTTTTATTGTTTACTTTGTTTGCTTTGAATCTTTCCATTACCTACTTCAAATTCTTTGGATTATGCGGGATATTTGATTTCAACTTCCCCTGCACACACTAAAGCGTTAATTGACTATTAGTTGGGAAAAGGTGAGGGATTATTCTCCCCAGGGTTTTCAGCAACGTCGTTATCAGGAGAAGGCGTTACTTTCAGTGACATGCATTTGTGTTACTAATTCAGCGCGCCGTGATGGCGAACGAAACCAAATCTTAAATTCTAACCACATTTCTATTTAGTAATACAATAGCTATTTTTTAAGTGGGGGAGTTCATGTTTCCCCCCGCGGAAAAGCTTACTACCCGAAACGCAACGCAGAAGAAAAACACACCACTCTGGAGTTACACATATGATTCTTTCTACGACCATTTAAACTGAAGAATCGTAAAAATGTACATCTGAAAATCAGTTGCATAAATAGCAACTAAAAATGTCATAATAAAAATTATAATAAAATTACACACCGTAGACAATAGCAGCAGCATATAACATTGATTTTAATTTTTTATTGCATTTTGCAAATTGTCAAAAATTTAAAAGCGGATAACGTTTTAATTAACAATAAGAATATTAGTATATATTATTATTATTGATTTTAATTTTTTATTGCATTTTTCAAATTCTCAATAATTTGAAAGCGGGTAACGTTTTAATTAACAACAATAGTAGTAGTATATATTATTATGTAGTATTAACTAGTTCAGTAAATCGTAAATTAAAGAATACTCATATTAATCGCCTTTGATAGTTTTGAAAAAAACTGCATCCAGCCTAGAGAGGGTTTCCTAATATCCATAAAAGAGGTATGGAGTAGTGTATGTAAAGCATATAGTGTTATCTACGGTGACGGCTAACCAGTCAATTTCGTTTATACATGAGGACGTTCGTTTGTGGGTTGTTCCCTTGCCGTGTTCTCTTGTAAATTTGCTAAATTTGTAGGCTAAACATATATTTATTCATGGATCGGGTTAGCAGAAGATTGCATATACACAGGAGCTGATAGTCCTGTAACCGGTCCGCTTCGCAAACTCCGGCGTATTCCCGGATTCCCCGGAGTCGTTCGCATCCCCGTAATGCACAGGACCCAAGGGAAATACGGCCGATCTGTCAAATGTTCTATCACCGCCATCACACATACTTGCATTATAGCCCAAATAACGTAATTCACTGGGCCGAATGCAGATAGAACAGAATTATGTTTATAATTTATATGCTATTAAATGATGAACAAACGCATCGTTAACATGACGCTGTATAGAATTACCTCAACAATCTGTAATTAAAATATGATCTAGTTATTGACTGATGCATTGGTGAACATGATCGTCAGCGGAATACTTCCCGCTAGACGTGATTTCAGAATGCATTTACTGTGCATCCATGGAATATTAGACATATATGACATTAGTTGTGGATCCAAATAACAAAAAATAAAACATTAATAAATCAAAACACTTTCTTGAATTTCGAATATAAAATGGGTTCCGTGTTTGTCATATTTCACTCTTCATATCATAATAAGTCATATATCATATGTCATATCATATGCCATATGTCATATATCCATATATTTTTATCATATATGAATATCATACATCATATCTCAGCTCGTATTTCATATATCAGATATCATATATCACATATCTTATATCATATATCATATATCATATATCATATATCATATATCATATATCATATATCATATATCATATATCATTATATCATATATCATATATCATATATCATATATCATATATCATATATCATATATCATATATCATATATCATATTTATCATAAATTTTAGATTCGTACTCGTCTAATCGATCAAACAGACGAACAAAATTCAGTTGCAGTTATAGCATATCTATTTTTATATAGACCTTACCAGTCTGTATGTCATATCATATAACATATCAGATATTATACATCATATATTACGTCATACATCATATATTTATCATATATCTTGCGTCATACATATACCATATCATGCAGTACAGTTCATCACATTACTCAAATGATTCCATTTAATTGTTTGCTTTCTTTCTTTAAAATTGTAGATTGCCATTTTGGTTACCAACAAATTTTAAGTTTGTACTCGTTTAAAAAAATAATAAATACACCACATGTAATTACGTTTAATCGCCGTATTTCAAGTTAACCAACGAACGAAAGTCAATTTTATTTATAGCATTTCTATTCTAATTTATACCCTATCGATCTGTAAGTCATATATCATACATCATATATTTTACGACATACATCGTACATCATGATATATCACATTAATTAGGTGAATTGTTTTAATTATTTGCCTTCTCTCCAGCAAATTTTAAACTTCTATTTTTCCTAGCTTTGTAGAGCAATTCTATTCTTTCTGAGACCCAATCTATATGTCATATCTTATTATATCATATACCATATGCATCATACATCATGTATCATATAATCAAACTTTTGATTTTTTCTGCATTCTGACAAATTTGTATAAAATATTTGTATTCTAATTCGAGTTTATGACGTTCCTAAGTGTGCCAAATCTCATCTTCAGTAAATGTTGTTTCATTGAGGTACCCTTGACGTCCTTGACCTTGGAAATGGTTTATGGACACACGGCAGTTTTTGTAAAGATTAATAAAATTCTAACTAATCTGATTAAAGTTAAGCGATGAAGGTTAGCTTAATTAAAACTTAACGTCGTCGGTAGACTCACCTTTGTACATAATACATACATATTTTCATAAACGTACCTACCACGGATATGAAATTTAATATATCCACGGCACTCATATCCTTTTAAAACATTCAGCTGGATGCCATGGGACGTGAAATTGAAGCGTAGCTTTTTCAGGAATGTATGTATCTTAAAACCACAGTTTTAATTAGCCAAATGTATTGAAATCGGTTAACGTTCTCCATGCAGCAAAATTTTCAAATGTCTAGGGACGAGAAAAGCATATAAAAATGAAAGAACCGGAAGCGCCGCCAAAGCGTTTCATCGAAATGTTTTTGCTTAAAAGTCTGTAAATTGTCTGCTCTATGTTCTAAATAACCCTGCAAGTTTAATTTGAGAGTCAGGAAATTTCTTATCAGCATTTGAGGCTTCAGTTTCCTATTTTTTTATTAACTTTTCTAGTATTTTGAGCTATAATTTGCATAATAAATGATTGTAAACTGAATTATAAGTTTAATTAAAGAAATGAACGTTTTGGACTCATATTAAAACCTGTTAATAATATTAAACGAATAAATTAGGCAACAATATCGTCGGCACTGTGGTTTTTATGTTAATTAAGGTAATAGGTTTTGATTGTGTCAAACGAAGTTATATTACATTTATACCTCATTTATTCGCCTGAAGGGAGGAATTAATTTTCCTGTTATAGGAAAGAAAAAGTCTATATAATTTATCGACAGGTGTCTGAACCATTATTTGGTATTCTTTGCTGTTTAAACCTATATCAAAGCGCTTTGCTTCTCTAACGCTTTGAGCAATTCAGTTGAGAATGGGGTTTTATTTTTGGTGTAAATAACGTAATGCAATTATATTTATTTTTCATATTGCCTGAAGAGGCATAAATACTGATTCGCGAAACATCATTAACAAAGAAACCAACATTTAATAGATTGAAAGTACAATAATGAATCCTTATATCGCTTTTTATGGCAGAAGGTCTTTCCCCACTAATTAATTTAATAGAACGTGAAATACTTATCTTATGTTGTAAGGATTACAACAAAGCTTAATGGCTGGTCCAGCTGGTCCAACTACATGCGCTGCGTGAGTATTTAGGGAAAATAGCGTCTTGCATTATTAAAAACTCAATGTCTTATCGTACTGTCTTGTTGGTAAATGAACCCTAACCTGATTGAAATATGACGTAGTAGAGAATTAACCATCAAAATTTAAGTTAGCTGACATAGACAAAATTAGAATTTATCTTAAACTTCAAAAAGGTGCGTTTTTTACAGGGTGATTGATAAAGAACAGGAAATTTCGAATCTGGAGTTACTTGGGTTGGAAATATAGCGATTGAACCGTATAATCTCTGTGCATGTAAAATTATGGGCTAACTGAATAAAAAACTTGAAAGAGCGGCTCCTCGTGGAAATTAATTATTTCTTAGACTATTGCCTTCCTATCTGTCGATATTGAAAAGTCCAGAGGGTTGAAGTCTGGACTTCTGGGCGGCCATTGAAATTCACTTCCACGACCAATCCATCGATGTGGAAAGTACCACAAAAAGTGGTGTCATTCCATCCTGCATAAACCACATAATTAGCCTTAAGGTTGCTGGTGCATCTTCCAAAAGCCAATTTCATTTAAATTTAATTTGAGAAAGTTTAACTATAGGGGATAGTTTAGATGGAAGTGAGAGATAAAAATGACTAATAAATTAATCAGATATCACACCACACCCAATGTTATCTACGGTTCAAATGGTGTCATGATACTTTCTTCTTACTTGATATGAATTCCACTGATTATGTGAAATACTCCCAATAAGGGTCAGTTGTACAAAGTGGCTCAGCTGAACTTGGTCAAGATTCAAGAATACCGTTTGCTTTTTTTCAATAATGGTGTCCTTGGATTTTGAACCATTCAGCTGAACTTCCATTGAACCACTTTTATACAACTGGCCCTAAGAGCCTGAGAAATCGTTTTGGTCCCAAAAATTTAGGAAAATTGGTTAACACTCTTTATAAGGACTGGCTTTTTGTTAACCAGATCATAATGTCACAATTATTGTATTAAAATTAAGTCTAAGCGTTGTCAAACTATAATAACAGTAAGAATGTTGATGGTGATGTCATTGTTAATATCGTTATTACTGTTTCGTTATTATTGGTATAAACTGCATTACTTTTTACATTGCATTAAAAAATAATTAAAAGCAAAGGAACACAAACCAAACTATTAAATGAAAATATTTACCAAATTTACCCACATTGCAGAATATTCATGTGGTTCATCGGATAATAAAAAATTTGGTCCAACTTAAATATGTTTCTTAAAATTAACAGAAAATATCGCAACAAATTTCATGAAATACAAAATTATTAATAAGGCGTCAAATGAAATCAACGAAATATTATAAACTTTAATGCAACTTAAATAAAATAAAAATTGTCAAAAGCGGCATGAAAAATTGATTGAAATGTTTTTTCCATTAATTTTTTGTCGACCACATATCACGATAAAAGTCATCGACGGAAATACGATTTAAGCACAGATTTATGCTTATTCATGCTTTTTGGATAACTTTTCATTACCATACCATACATTCATTAATACTAATTGAAATTTGTTGCGCTAGGTAACAAAATGTATAAACATTAATATTTAACTATTCAAAAATCATTCGCCATAAAAATAAAAAAGGTGCACATTATATCTGATTTATTTTCATAATTTTGCTATAATCGTCTCTAAAACTACCAACCTTATGCATTTTGAAAATAACCATTGCAATACATATTTATAAACTTTGGAAGTGTAAAAATAGTGGTGACAGAAATTCTCAAGAATATTCATATTTTCCCCAGTTATTAATGTAGACGGACAAATTAATTTAGTTTAATCTGCCGAGTTTTAATCCTACGCATCTGGTCTATTAGCCTGCTAAAACGTACGAAACCAGCAAGGCAGGTTCAGATAAAATCTTGAAATTTGATGATGATACACTTCTGTTAGCTCACTTCATCTCTTTTACTTCGAATAATCTTCACGTTGGCGACGTTGGTGTCAGAGGGTCTTTTATCACTTCGAAATCGGTTACGGTGCAATTGAAACTTAAATTCTTTTAGAAAAAATAATGTTAAAATAGCGACTTGACTAAGATTTTAAAATATTTTACAAATTAATTTTTCTTTTTAAGAAGGCGTTATAGAAGAACTCACCAATTTGTTGTTTTATTTCATATAACAAAAAATTATAAATGCAGCTACATAACGGTCTTTCATCTTCGTCCTTGGCAATAGGATGTATTTTTGATAAACACTGTTGGAAAATATTTGTTATTTAATTTAAAAACTTGGCCAAGTTTTGTTTCTTATTTTATTCAAAGGTATATTTCATTTTAACCGCAGGCGCAGTTGGGATAATGCGGATATTATTTTCCAGCAATGAGGCAACCACCGAAAAGAAAAAATTTTAGTGTTAATGACGCAAGGACACAGAGAAATTTGCAAACAAAAAAATAGCAAGGATATAAATTAAATAGACTGGAAACAAAGAGTACAAAAGGGGATAAAAAACAGGAAGCGAAACCAAATGTAATCGGACGGGCTCACAAATAAAGCTCGTCATCCAAGGATCTTTCTGGACCTTTTTAACATTATAAACACGCAACAAGGGTAAAAAAAACGTGTACAATGAAAATGTATAATGCACAAAGGTGTCACTTAGCTGGTATTCGTGAAAAAATTGGTCAAAAGTATATAAGCATAAATTAAGCAAACAAAATTAGTGAAAATATCGCCAGTGATTGTTTGGCATCCTATGACATTTTGCTTACTAATTTACTTTTCTTTCTCAAGTTTTTTGACTGCAGTTGAATTGCAAGAGATAGCTGACAACTTTGATTTAGATTAATCCTCATCAAATTATTGATGAGGATTTGTTTTCTGCTGAGAGCGATGAGGAGGACCTAAATATCGAAAATATTTTTAACAACTTGGAGGAAGTTGGCCCAGATGACTCAGATGATGAACCAATTTCTCACTATCTAAATCGCTAAATCTCTGATTTGTTCAGAAAAAACAAAGATAACCAACTTCTGACAATTCTGATGAGGAAAACGTACCTCCTAGGAAGCAAAGGAAGATACAGCTATTTCGGATAACAGCCAAAATCTATGAATGATGAACAAAAGTCAAGGTCCAATTGTCGAAATTGTGGATGTAGAAAATCAACTTTTGTAAAATGCAATTCCTGTAATGTGTATTTTATGCTGCAGACTTGGAAGGAATTGTTTTACTATCTTTCATCAATAAATAATGTTATCAGATTGTTCTTCTTCAGTCCCAGTGTTATCATTAATGATACCTTCTTTTCCAAAAAAACTTGAAAACTTTTTGAGTAAGATGATGCACCAAGGTATTCCAAAGGACAATTTTATTAAAAAACTCATATTTTGGAAGAAAAACTTTGTAAATAGAAACTGGGATCTGAAATAATTTACTATGCTTTATAATAAAAAGAAAAATATCATTAATTAGAAAAGTCAACAAAATAGCTGAGAAAACATGAAACTACGCGAAATAAAAATTTCATAAATTTTCCTTTCCAAAAACTATTGATTTTAAATATTAATTTAGTGCATTTTACAAAAATCACTTGTTCATTTTCAGAATTCCATACTCTAGCAAATGAAAACGCAAATTTTAAGTGTATGTCTGACTATAAAGTGACTATCAAAACCAATTTACTTATTGATGTTAAAACTGGCTGTACCGAAACGCTTCTGAGTTTCATAATTATTTCAGATTTTCATTAAATTTCATTCAGATTTAAACCAACTCGATTAAAGTTAGTCTAACTAAATTATTTACCTTTTGTTTTAGGGTCCATTGAAACAATTATGATATCAAATTTTAATCATGCAGGGTACATTAACTTCAGCTAAGCTAAACGCCAAACAAATTTACTGTATATTTTTACAGGTTTTAAAATTTGTTTTAATTAAAATACTACATTTCTCGTGGAATTTTAAACTTAACCTGCGTTATGATAGGAGGAAAAGCAATACCATTCGTTCATTTATAAAGTTATAGTAATTAGAAAAATTATTAATGTACTTGCAGGGAGGTTTTCTTTTTATTTCAAGTATAAAGAGCTGGCATCTTGGAACATAGTTTAGATTTAAGGTTGCGATTTACTCCTCGCGATTTCTTTAGGAGTAAATTTTGCAGAAACTAGTACACGGATTTTGAAAATTAATGTATCTAATTTTGCAGAAAAAAGTGTAAATGGCCGTGAGGTATTGAAATTACCATTCTTATCTATAATTGAGAAGGAAAAAATAAGACTGTACATATTGGTAATACGTAGGCAACTCATTCAATCGCTTGTATTTACAATTTTGTATTTTTTTTGTAAAAAGAAATTAGCTTACGGCCGAGTACAAAGTGTTACTTAAAAGCTCACCAAATATTGTCGCTCAAATTAACGTATCTTTCGTGAAATTGACCCTCAAAGAAGAATTTTCACATTTTTAGGTCAAGTAGTCATTTGCATTGCTGAAATAGCGCCCGAAAATAGGCAAATTACAGAACAATATTGCATTACAACTTGGTCTATCACTCTGGAGATGTCAGCATGTAGTAGTAGTAGCACTAGTAGTACTTTATTAGTCCAAAAGAGCAGAAATACAGGCTATAAGCATTGAATAAAGGAATATATTCCTTTATTCAATGCTATAAGACAAGTCATACAACAAACATAGTGGTATAATACACAATATTATAAACACGTTACGTGCCGGCATCTGACGGCATCTGACGGCGAGTAGCGTGAACCCTCAAAACAAAACAAAAATTTGTTATCTGCATTGTCTTCCAGGCCGGACCAGCCAGTGATCGTCTACCCGCGTTAGGCAACCATACAAAGCATATTAGACTAGTAAATCCTAGCCTTAACTTACAAATGCAGAAGTTTATGTACTAATATATATTTTTTTATTTGCAGGTAAGGATGTTACTAAACTGTGTGATACAACATGTGAGTAAGAAAAATATTAATTAATCCTTTTTTCAAGCAGAGTAAGTGTGAAAATTATCACATTAGACGAGGCAAATTTTCTAAATTTGCTATTATCATTGTATTTATTTTGTGATATAGATAAACAACCATTGTTGTAATTTTTTTTGTAGCATTATTTATAAAATGCATGACAGCTATATTTTCAACAATCTTAAACTATCCAAAGAACTATAAAAACAAATGGTTAACTTTCGGGCACAACGACCTGTACTTATTCTAAATTAAAGACCGCCATTGTTTAGGGTTTTTTACAAATAAACTCAAGTATTAAGTACTACATGTTATATGGCGAAACATCTGTCAACGTTGAATATGTGAAAAATGTATAAACTCAACCTCCATTCATAAAAGTTTTATGTTGTCCACACGGATCGTAAATAAGAATAATATGTCCGCCTAATGGATTTACTGAATAAAGGGTGGAAATAAAATGAACTAGACGCCGTAAAACTGGATGAAATTTTTGAATATTCTAAGGATATTAAACTCTCGTTAAAAAAACGAATTTTTGTAATTCTGTTATGCGCCAATTTACTACTCTGTTAGAAGTAAGGTCCAATAGTAGTAGATAAATTTGCGATTTCCGAGTTTATTAGATCATTTCCTGTATTTTCTCATTTAGTGCCTTCAATCTAAAGGACACAAGTAATAAATCAGTTTGAGAACATTCTCTACTATCCGAATGTAAATGTATCACGATTGATGAGTTTCGAATCATCCAATCTTTAGAAAGTCGCCTACTTCGGCGATATGACAAAAAATTACAGATATCCTCGAGTAAGAAAGTAATTAGTTAAATCCGAAGAAGATCGATATATGCGTAAACAACTCTAGCTCATGTTCCTAAATTTAAGTGTAGATCACCTAACTGATTACAATTAACAGGAAAATTAAGGATTAATCGCATTGCATTTATTTATGCAAGTAAAGGTAGAAGACCTGCCAGTCTATATTATGTAATAGGCCCGGCCCGCACCTTAACTATAAGATCAAAATTTTATTGAGTGTCGAGAACTATTACCAAGCTAACTTGTTGCAGTGTAAATTGTGCATGTATTACCTCCATGGAAGCTGCACTGAATTTTGTCTGATTTTTATTTTTGCTTTGAAAACGTTTATTTGTGACTCCGAAGTAGTTTGCACTAGACAGTAAAACAACAAAACACCCGACAACAGGCTGGGAGGTGATTGAAAGTAAACTTAATCTAACAATGTAGTCTATTTCTTAAGTATTATTGTGACATACTAACCCAATCTATGTTTACGTTTTGCAAGTTCTAAGCTTTTAGAATCATCTAGTTTTTATCGTTTGTTACGTTTTTAATTAACAACTATCATCAATGATTATTTTTAAATGCATACTCGCAACACTAATCAGTTTTTTCATATCTATTATAACCTAATTAAAACTGACTTTCTTCTTTGTCCAATATATTTCAAATTGCAATCTTACACACAATTAATTTTGTAATCTCCAACTTTTCAGTTACTCCAATTGAGTTATCTAAAAATGGTTGTAATTTATTTATTGGTGTCTTTAAAAATTCTAACTTTAATTATATTGTCGCTGATCCCAAAAATTTGACCAAAAATTAAGCCATCTCCTCCAGGCTTGTCCAATAATTTTCGATAAATTGAACGGTTAAGACTGTGATTATTATTCACACGTTTCCCTGCTGTATGTGCATATAAAATACAGCATACACTTTAACCCAGCTTGCTTGTAGTATGGTTGCAGATACAAAATTTTTGCGTATGACAGGAAGAAAATAATCGCAGATGACAACGCAACGCCCAAGTACTGCTATCCCATCTAAATATGTGTATTTTTTTATTTTCTCTCTTCCTCGGGAGTAACCGTAAAAAAAAACTCGGTTTGGCATCGACCCTATTAAAGCGCGATTATAAAAATATATTGCATGTAAAATATGCATGTTGTGTGTTGGAGGAGAATAAAGATATAATGAATGGAGGGCGACAGTTACAAAATATAATGGCGAACCGTCGCAAGTTACATTTGCGTATAATGGAAGTTGTCAGTAGTGCGCTTGACAAATTAGATACTTATTTCAGATGTAGGCTGAATCCTCCCCATACTTTATATTTTAATGCTTAGAAAGATTACCTTGAGCACTAGATTACATCTCTTATTTACATGCGCATTTTCAGCTTCATAATTTCACCCGGTATAATCCAACCTCTTAAAATAATTCACCGCCATGAATTGGAATTTATTATGTTCGCCAGCCTGAATACGTATCAGGTGTTTAAATAGTCATACCGAAAGGACTGCGCCGCATGCCTTTTTCCGGCAAAAATACACCCACCCTTGGATTTTACATTGCTGTTAAATGTTTCCACTCATATTTCTTTTAAGCCCATATTTATGTCGCCAGTTTGCGCAGAAACAATTAGTCAGTTTATATGCTATATAAAGTAGTGACATTTTTACAAGGTGGCGCGTTTATTTAAATGAGCCTAGTAGCAAAATATCGTCGGAAAAATGACACCTGCAACAAATGTCGTTTTTCTATTCTATCAGAAACCATATCCGGGACCGAACGGTCCTTTTGGTATTTTTTTATCTTGCGAATTCCTAGACGAAATCTACTGATCTCTTCGTTTAAATTACTTCTATCTTTACACAAAATCGTAGATATTCAGAGTTACTTCGGTGATTTGGAGGGTGGTTAAGAAATCATTCAATTAGCTCAGAATTGGAACGTCCTAGTCCTAAAACTGACTCGTAATTTTCCTTTTAAGCCGTAACCGACCGGACCAAAATTGGGACCGTTAACTGATTTTAGTCCAGATCCCTGGTAGAAATGAACCTATTTCAATGTGGTTTCGATTTACTGGAAGGGAAATCAGATCGGATAATTAAACAATGAACTCAGGATCTCTTTTGGACTTACGAGGGCAAAAATAGGATAACATTCCCGGACGGACACTCCAAATTCCTAACCCAAACAATATCGAAAATAAAAACCAGGGAACCTATAAAATTAAACTGAGACAAATAAGGAAAAGAGTCAGAATGGAACAATGTTTGTTAAGTAAACATGTCACTATATTAACTGAAAAATAGGACCTGAGGGTAAAGATGAATCCATTCGTCATTTACTGTCTCTCTGTGTGAGGTCATTAAACAGGAAGAGTTGTTCAAGGAGAAAGAAGTAAATCCTTAAATGAGAGATATATTAGGATTATTAATATTATAAAATAGAACAAGAAGATTGTAGTGCTAATAGCACTAGCAGTGGAATAATGGTAGTTGGAGCCTGAAACCACAAAGCCTAACCCCTAACCATCTACCAAATTTTTTTCTTCATCCAACCCCTCCTGAACCTGCTAACGAAGATCAGACGTCTTCCTAATCAAGGAAGCTTTCCATTTCCTTCAGAAGCATTCCAGTGGCAAAATTTTTAAATCACAGCCTCCCGATTTCCTCACACTGTCCCAATCGGGAACTGTTTTCTTTTCTATGCAGCATCTTGAGAGATAACTTCCCCCTTTTCATTAGTGGTAGAGGCTTTCTAAATTTGCAGTGGTCTGTCAGAACTCCGATTAGATTCTTCAGAGTCGTCTTGCTTAGATCAGGTCGACCTTAAATTACTTGATTCTGTTACAAACTTCCAGCTTATGTGAGCATGCTGCTCAGTCTTCAATGCTCCTTCAGTGTCTCATCAGTCATTAAAGCCAGTGATTTTGTTATACTCAGTATAAGTTTCGAGTCTGTCCAGTTCATTGGGTCCCTCATCTATCTAGCGAGATATTTTAAGGTTCTTAAGTGAAAGCCTCGTTCTGAGTAAACAGATCGCTTTCAGGGCTATCTTGCTGATGAAACATATCTATAACATAACTTTACTGAATGAAGTATCATTAAGTACAGTTTTTGACTATTTGAATGGCAAAGACCTCTACAAAGACTGTGGTATACGATCGTAAGGTGAAGCTGTACTTCAGATACACTTGTGCTCCTGATAGTCTGTCGACCAGTCGGGAGCCATCCATGTAGCACACTAGAGAATTCGGGAGAAGTTACTTTCCTCATTTGCCACTCTTCTCGTTTTCGCCACCTTAAACAAATGTCTTAATACTTAAGCAATCGGCATTTTCTTTTTAAATCTTCGCTATTTCAAGGTAGATTTTCGATTTTTGGCCATAATTTTTGTCCATTGTCCAAAGAAGTTTGAATTTTTGAAAAGTTAGTGGCGAAAATCGAAAATTTAGTTCGACAGATAGATATGCGATCAAGAATTGAAGATTTCAAAAATAAATTTGTCGTAATTGCTTAAGAATGAAGACTGTAAAGTGATTTACACAAATAAAAGACGTGTTTTGAAGAAAAATATAACTTTTTTTTTAAACCAGTCTGCAGGTTTAAATTCTTATGCAAGTTTTTTTTTAAATCTTCACCTTTTAATTGCCTATCAATATGTCGAGGTAGATTTTCGATTTTTGCTCCTGATTTTTCAAAGATTTATATAGAAGTTTGAATTTTCATGACCCTTCCATTATATGATAGGTACATTTTTTTTAAAAGCAAAGATTGGGGAATTGTAACGGGGTTGGGAAGGAAAGCAATAAAATCTTACAATATATTTTTAAAAATATTAATAATCTTATTGGATTTTTCAGTTTTTCTTAATTTTAGAAAGCGAATATATTTTTCTTCTAATGATTTCCCCTGTAGTGTACTTTGAGACAGAATCAACCTTATAGGCCACGAACTTTCACAAATGTGTCCTTCTAACCTATGCTCTTTACGTGTTAAGTCGCCATTGTGAAATTAAATTTAATTTGCAAGGTCGAAGGTACTCTGCTTATTACAAAGTAAACATTCAGTAGTTTATTTTCATAACATTGTGTTACCACTTGTATATTTTAATTAATTGAATTTATTTAATCAAATTGGGTTTAAGCGCTTACTAATTGTTAGACATTATCTATTAACATTCGCATGTCGGCGTAAATTGTGCACTTTTGTACGCCACTAATTCGTGGGTATCTGGTAAGAATTTTATTCGTTATGATTAATTCAACACTTCAGTGAGTTTGAACGCCACATTTTCCATGCTCAATCAATGTCGGGATTTATAATATATTTATTGTAAAATTATTCACCAAAGGTTTTCCATGTTACTTCGGCAAATTCAAATATTTACGAGTAGATCTCGACTTTTCCCGTGACATTTGGAACATCTGATAAAGTTAGCTGCTATATATGCTGCACTAGTATGAATAAAACAGTTGACATGTATACCGAACAAATAGTCAAACCTCATGTTTAACTGATCATAGGATTCTTCTGCATAGACTGCTGGAATCCTACAATTGCGTTACTTCGATATTATGCTGCCAATAAAAAGCCACGAACCATACGTGTTTCAAACAATAAATGTGTAATACAAGCATCTGAGACCACAGGAATAGTATGAAGTATATATTTTTTCCACTGGTTGAGTTGAAAAAGAGTCGAAATCAACGATATCAACATTCTCATAACGTTACAAATAATTAATATTTTTTAAATATAATTAGCCGACACATGTGGCCGAAGTCACATTCATACAAATTGATGCCAACCGTAATCTAATTATTCAGATAAAGCTGATACAGCTGCTACAAAGGCCCACGTGCTTTTAAATCTTTTTACTTGCATAATCCAATTTTGTAGGGGGCAATAAAACGTGATGTAAGGGTGTGTGTGCCCGACTATATTGTCCACACTCTTTTATCAAAGTAGTTTTTAGAAATCAAATCTACAAATCTTCCAAATGGACTACAAACGTCACAAAACTTTATCGTGTCATTTATTTTCTCCTGATTTAAATAGAAAATTGTTTGCAATGAAATAATATCAGAAGGTTACTTTGGAGTAATCAAATATTCGGAGTGACGCTAAGGTAAAAATATTGTAAATATCCAGAGATACAGCGACAGCTGATGGTAATTAGCACAATTTTCTATATATCAAATATCGATATTGCTAATTATCATTGAATATCGAAATTAATTTTTAAAACTTACAGCATTAAATATACTTAATAATAGTAAAAAAACATTTTTAAAAACAAGCTTTTATTTAAATGCTCTAAAAAGAAGAAAATAAACTTTAAATTAAATCAAACCCATCAATTTACATTATACAATTTATGTGATATAAAAGCTTGTCGCGAGAGTTTAATATTGTATTCTTGTTTATTTACACAGGCAAATCTCGCGACAAGCTTTTGTATCACATAAATTGTATAATGTAATAAATTGATGGGTTTGATTTAATTTAAAGTTTATTTTCTTATTTTTAGAGCATTTAAATAAAAGCTTGTTTTTAAAAATGTTTTTTTACTATTAATTAATTTTTTATTTTTTAGTTTTTTTCGTATTGTTTTCGTATTCTTCTCAGCAAACCCTTTCATTTGATACCCATATTATGATGGTAGATAAGAAAATTTTTTCCGCCATCTTGGTGCGTCCTCCATATTGAATTTAGTGTGATGTCATTTTGTTTTTCGTATTCTTCTCAGCAAACCCTTTTAATTGATACCCATATCATGGGGGTACATAAAAAATAACTAGTCAACCATCTTGGGGCATCCGCCATATTGAATTTAGTGTGATGTCATTTTATTTTTCGCATTCTTCTCAGCAAACCCTTTTAATTGATACCCATATTATGGGGGTGCATAAAAAATAACTAGTCCGCCATATTGCGGCGTCCGCCATATTGGATTTAGAATGACGTCACTTAGCTAAACATGCATTGTCATCCAAACTAAACGTGTATGCAAAATTTCCGCTCAATCGGTTGGGGATAACTATTTTAAAATTCAGTTGCAAGATTTGACATAAACAAACAAACAAACAAACATACATACATTGCAAGTTAAATAAAAGCTTGTAAAAATAGATGAGGAAGTATAATTACCCATGAAAGTCTTTTTCCGATATCATCAATTTTTAAAACTTAGCTGTGAGTAAGAGTAGGTACAATTAAAAACGACAACAGATCAACCGTGATCAATGCAACAAGAGGTTGGAAAAGTTTTAGATTTGATCTTGAGAACCCTGTTAGTCTAAAAGCTCAACCAAGAAACAATGAACAATCAGAAGAAGTAGCAGAAATGGGTAGTCATCATTTCAGAACCCCACAAGATGGTCGGATCGTCAACGCGGATGAGAACCCGAAAACGCTTCTACAAATCATCAGTTCCGCGAAAGCTTTAGAACGAAAATAACAAAAGCAGCTTGAAGCCACTAAACCATACAAACAGTTAGTAAACACTACCTAGTGGAACACGAGAAATCCAGAAAGTAAAAAAAACATTAAATGGTGATTATTTAAACAGCAGATACAGGAACGGAATATTTTTTACAGAAGGCAACAAACAGATTAGTTAATACCTAAGGTCGTTTTATAAGATTATCAGATGGTAATTCAACAAGAGATGATAATCAAAAAGCCCACATAATTGCTAATTATCTAGAAGAAATATTAACTCTGAACGAAGCTATTTTTGGTATTCTTTACAAGATACAGAAAAGATAAAGAATGAGGAAACACATGTAGCAACACCAAAGGAAATAGCCGAGGAAATGGCTGACGAAATTAAAACCAATATTTCTATCCAAAATTATCACAGAAAGGCATTGTTATTCTTTTTAATGCATTATTAAGGCTGACACATGTCCTGTCTGGCGTGGCTGGATTATGCTTCCCAAACCAGATAAATAACCAGTTGTGGTAGATTTCTAAACCAGTATCATTACCAGCGATAATTTCAAAACTATTCAAAAAACTTCTGTTCAAAAGAGTAAAAAAAAATTAATGGAAAAATCTAATACCAAATTACCAATTCAGTTTTGGACACTGGCATTCAACTATCGATGAAATTCGTCGACTCACAGACATCATCGAAAAAGCACAAGAAAAATAAAGAAGACTGTTTAATAGATAAAGCGCAGGGTCTTGATAGAGTTTGGCATAAGGGTTGAATTCAGAAACTAAAGAAACTACTCCCAAATTATTACGTTGAAACTCTGCAGTAGTAGGTATACCTTCAACAAGTTGATTAGGATAAAGTAAGAAACTTCACTATAATCTCTGGTGTAGCGACAAATTTATTTTGGATCGCCTGAAGTAGTTAGATTTGCTTGCAACTCATTATTTGCAAAATAGTGGAAGAGTTTAGACAAAAATCAAAATGTATGGATGTTCCAACTAAAATTAATTTAAATTATATTAGCATCATAGATATTACAGAACCCATTAATACTGAATAGATATTATTGAGAGACACATTTATGGATATCCGACACTCAAGATCAAGTATATAAGAAAAATCGCATGGCCACGGTTGAGCACCGAATCCGAGACAACAAGGTGAAAGTCAAGTCCAAGATATCATATGTTCTCCAAAAGTGACCAAATGTCTGGATATTAACCGCAGAAAGTCTTAAAATGCATCAAATATGCGGCAAATAAACAGAAGCTGCATCATGTAAATGCCATAACGAGGCTATTTATGTGATGTGCAACAGTTCATTCAGAAGGTATCAAATTAACACACATCAAAGGGCACACACATCCATTACATCCACTCGAATGAATCGTTATATCTCTAAAATGATGCCTCGAGGTTTTATTAGGGATATCTACAATCATGTCGCTGCATCCGTTTCATCACACGCATATTTTAATTAAACCATGAAACTCAAATTGCTATAGATACCCCAATTGTTCTATAGTTTTTAAATTTTGATGGACTTAATGTAACCGACTATGACCACATCTAGGCCAATCTGCGAGATTTAATGATGTAATTTCTCTTTTCAATAATTTTTTCCAACTTTAAAATGAGACCAAAAATAATCATAACCTTGATAATGATGTTTATTTGTTATTTCTAGTAGGTTATGAAATTCAAAAGAAAGTTGTCTTGTACTTTTCTTTAAATTACAAAATCATTTTTCTAGTTTACGGTAATTCAATCTGAATTCCAATTTTTTCCCTGATGCAGTTCTTTCTATGTAATACTGAGTATAAATAACTGAGGAGTAATCAAAATTAATTTTTTTATCTTTGGTCACTTCCACAATGAGGTTCAATTCTATAGTCAATATTATATAAGTTTAATTTTAAAACGGAAAAACACATTGAGAAGTAAATTTGTGGCTGTGTCAAAATTGATTCTTCTGGTTGAGATAATTTAAGCGCGTTCTTTTACAGTTCGTTGATTTTTTGTTAGCGCCCCTAATAGTAGGTACATTTTTAATAAACCTGTCAATATCTGAAAGCAATTTCCCATCTCTTTTAAAAATTACAAAAGTTTTTCCATTATTTAAAAGAGGTGATAACACTGTACCTCAGAATTATATCATTTCTAGAGTAATAGAAAGATTTATCTTTAACAGAATCGATTCTTTTGTGATAAAAGACAAAACCCTTTGCGTTTCACGACATAGCTGTAAAAAAGGTTGTTTCACTGAAGAAGCCATAAATATAATTGTAAATATTTTGCTTATTGACAGATTTTTGAGATATGAATGAAGGAGGAAAGTAAATGACTGGTTAAAACCTTATCAGTCAAGCAGAAGGCAAATCGTTGGAGATTAAATCAAAAAACTATTTTCTAAATTTAACATTTGAAGTTTTCTAATGATCAATACGTGGTCCCTTCCTTTTCCTATTGTATACATTGTGGAATAGTTTTAAGTCCCACAGATTGTTTTTAAATGTTTCTAAAAAGCTAAAGCAACATCTATTTTCTGACCAATGGTAAATTATATTATTATAATGAAAGTCATTTATAGGAATTGGTGCAAAATCAACGAAGTCACTTGACGATTATATAAATAATGTTTATGGTTAAGAACCTTGTATGGAGGCATTATCAAAAAACTGTTTTCCTGTGTTTTAGTGTAGCTCATGGTACGTTTATAGAATCAGAGATGTTGAAGAAATAAAAGTTTGCTTTACGGCAGCGGTAGCTAAATCAAGGTGTATAATATAATATTTTAACTCTGACGCGTAATCTGGACATATTTCCGACCAATAATTTAAGTCACACACATAATTCTACTCGTCAAAGGAATTATTTAAATACGCCGATATACAATTTATTAGAGTACGAGGAAAACCACTAGAAAATTCATGAATTTTTAATAGAGTTTTCAACAATAGTAGGAGTAAACATATCAGTAATGAAAACATAATAAAAAAAGAGATGATAAAATGAAATATGAGTGTCACGTGTTTCAATTTAACGGAAGAATTTTTAAATATTATGTAGTTGTAAATTTAATTATTACTGTACTGTGTTTATTTATTTATATTAAGATTGCTAACAATTGCGTTTATGAATTCGGCGCCAATTTATTGTATTTCTAAACTTTTCGTTTATTCACTAAACCATACAGTCTTTGTGGGTATAATCTTAAAATAGCACCTCGTGTCACTCGCTGGTGAAGGTACAACGAGGATGGTTAAAAGTTAGGTTGCTAACTTTGGAGAGGTCTTATTTTATGGTCATCATTTGACCGTCTTCCCTTTTTATTGTGGTAATTATTACTTTGATAACATTGAACAACTTTAACCAGTTAACGCTCGTAAACATCCAAGTTGTAAACGGTAAATGAGTTATAGCCAGTAATCCCACTAGATCATATTTAGCAAAATTATTACTGCCAACATTTAAATTATTTTACATTTACATTTGAACGAATGTGTTTACTCATACTTACAGTACAGTTATTGCAACATACTGTCATTGTTTTTTAATACAAATTGATGCAAAATTTGTTCTTGTGCTTCATTGTATAAAAATAAATCGTGGATGGAACTTTGTAATTCAAATTGAACCAGTGAGTTTTAGCAGACGGGAATACCGCAAGGTCTGCTCCATATACCACATAGGACAGCTTTAGTCGGATCCCTGGTTCCATCAAATTAGCAAATGTACATTATAATTATAGTCATCTCTCGAGAGTGGCTCTTGAAATATCATCTGAATTTTAAATGCTAATCAAGTCTGATATTGATTTAAGCTTGAATTTTAAATTTGGCCGTATCGTGAATTTTGGTGATACATGGTTAGCTCCTAAACCATCCCTTATTTGTATTTCAAAATTGATGCCTGCTTGATTTGGTGAAATGGGGTGTTACATGAGCTAGAGTTATGTAAATGTTGAAAAAAAGTTTGAAAATTTTTATTGCATTTTTGTGGACGAGTCTCGACGAATTATGGACGATACATGAAATTTTTAATATATACAAAGAAATTAGCCGAAAATATTGTTTTTTCAAATTGATTACCTAATTATTTTTTCTTAAATTGAAATTATTTGTTCCGATATTAAAATTACTATTTCCGAATTTAAGATTACCGTTTCCAAAACTAAAATAAAATTACTTTTTCCGAAATTAAATTCATATTTTCTGAAATGCAAGTTACTCTTCCGATATTTCATGAATTTTTTCCGAAATCGAGGGTGAAAAGGTGTAGTCGTAGTCAATATCACCACGTGATTACATTAATTTCTCCTGTTATCTCATTGATGAATGTGTGTGTGTGTCCAATACATAATCGTTCATTTGTTTTATTAAAAAAAATCTGTTATCTTATCGTTTGTCATACCAAGGTTTAATTAGTACAACGGAAATGATTAACAAATAGTAATTAGTATTTACCATGGAAAAATTAACTCGATGATAACAAAAAAAATATTAGTAAAAATTATATTGGAGGTCAACTAAAATATGTAGGTTTTTTCGCGCATTTGTGTAACCGTTTGGTTATTAGCTGTCATCAGTGTGGAACAAACGAACAGCCCAGGAAGTGGGCATTAAATGAGTTTATCAACACTATAGACACTAATATATTGTCAAGAAGTTAAGTAACGCAGTGATTTTTTTAGGTTGAAATTTTAATCCTTCTAAAATTAATTTCACACCCATTTTTTACGCGGAATAATTATTTCGTTCCTGGAAAGATTAATACCTTGTATATGTTTGCAATACCTTAAAAGCAAAATTGCGTTCAAATTTCCTTTTCCTTCTTATAGATTTTATGAGATTTATATAGAATTTATTGAAGTTTATCAAACAACAAACTGAGTGAGTATTGTCATGTATTTTAAACCAAAAAATAAATTAAAACCCTACTATTAAATAAATAAAATTAAATATAAACTCAGGTAAAACAAGGGTAAGATAAAATAACCCTCTTAATAAAACAAATAACGAGAAACTTACGTGATAGATAAATACAAGTTTAAAAAAAGGATATCATTGGGTCACAAAGGGTCAGCTACCCTAAAATAGACCAAACGTAAACAAATTAAAGGCGTAAATAAACGAAATGCATTGTACAATGTGTCTTTAAAATAATCAATAACAGAACAGCTGTTAGTTACATGCTTTTAACAAAGTTTGAACGATATACAACACAACAGTTAAACAAAGATGGACTTTATTTCTGTAAATTTCTTTATAAAATGTAATTAAATAGTGTAAGACTTACCTGTAGAACCTCCAGTCTAGTCAAATGACGAGACACAATGTAAATTAGATCCTAAGAAGTGTTGTGTAGTGATATTCGAAAGGTTCAGTGATGTTTCGTCGAAGTGAACGGCAGGTCAAAATTACAACTCACGCAATATAAACAAATGGGTATCCACAGATTCGTCTTCAAATAAGGATGCTAAAAATAACATAATTTCATAGGAAAATTATATAATAAACTTAAAAAAGGCAAAAATACGAACCATAATGACAGATGGGAATCAAGAAATCCTTGGTTTGGCAAATTTTCTGCATGTTCCTTAGAAACGAAACAAAAGTTGAGTTGTTATTGGGCTGTGAAAGAAGCAAACCCTTGTCCAGATCGTCCCTGAAATAAATTGGGAAAATTATAATTTAAAGTGGAAATTTAAATTCCCAAGACTTTCCCATGATGAGTCAAGGCCAAATATGAAAATGTAACGGAAAAGCAACCTCAACTTACCAGGAATAAAGGTAAAAATTATCCTAATAAATAAGCAGCCACCTGATTGGTCGAAATCTACAATTGCATCCAAGGCCTATATGGTTTAAACAAATGCAGTAAACGGTGCAATAAATTCTAGAACAGTCAGCCATCATATCTGGACCACAAGTGTCAAAGACTTAAAACAGGTCTGCCAATTCAAGTGCGTTTAAAACGATTCGGTAACCCGAAAGTGCAGAACTTACTCTCAACTGAATTCTTAAACCTTAAGTTTATTTAATTTTGTTAATATCCAAGTACTGTCCTAAATCTGTCGTAGATTTAATTAGTTTTAATTAGCGCAGGGATATTGATTAAGAAACGTTAATTCTTTTTGATCAATTGATATTTGCAATAAAACCTGATATTTTGAGTGCCATCTAAGTTTAATTGTAATAACCAACGCATCTAAATTCATCTCAGCTGGATATCTAAAATACAGCAGACTCAGAGACATGTAGCTGTCAAATAGTAAAGTGATTTTATTCAGCAATAGTACAACAGCAGATTTATAGGTAAGATATTTCTTCGATGGTAGAAGGGAACCCTCAAAGGCCCTGAAAGGTAAAAGAGTAATTATAGCAAACCTATAGTAAGTTTCGCGTTAATCTATTTTAAAATCATACGCACTTTCGCTTATTAATAAAACATTAAAATAATTCTGCCCAGTGGCGGACTGATCGTATGCCATAAGCTCGATAATTCAAAAACTATATACAAGAACTAAAAAATACTTGTTTTGAACAAACTATCTACAACTACTTTAGAAAATAAAAATAAATTTTAAAATTAAATATCTAAATAACTAGTAGGTACATAAACAACTATAGCATGCAGTAAAATATAAAAATTTAATACCTAAACGTGCAAATAAAATATAATAAATCTAAATTTAAACTCACCTTAAAACAAATTACATGAATTAAAATATAAATTCAAAATCAAAAATTAATAAACAATCCTCAAAGTCCCCAAAACATAACAGTATGCTTGTTATTCGACATATTCCGATTTCCATTTCGCGTCCTACATTAACTGTGGTAGATCACCTTTCAGAAGTAATAAGAAGCTTTACGTATAGATTTTAAGTCTAGCTTTAAGTTCCAAAATTCGACTCCAAGTTTCCTGTAATCACGCCTGCTTACAAACATTTAAGTATACTTGATCTGAGAATTATAATGTGTGGCTTCAACAGACAACTTTCCTCGACATTCTCACGTGTAAACCTCATATATGGTTTAAGTTTTAACAAGCTTTACCTCTGTAGTGGTTTTCGTCTTTTAAACTTCCCGAGATGTGCTGTGCTCTTATAATCAAAAGCTCAAATTCAAAAGCCTCTTTACATTCCAAGCCTTTCCAGTTTCTAGTATTCCTTTAAGGCGTTATGTACCGCACTTGGTTGTGTGTGTTACGTTTTCCATTTGAATAATCGTATTATTACGCAAACACTGATGATTTGTCCGAAATTGTGATAAAATGTAGTAAAAGGCTCATTATTTTTTACTTTTCATCGCTACAATGAAAATTAAATTAAAAAAAATAATCAAATTTTTTTGGTTTTTATTTAGAAATATCTTCATAATAATGTATTAAATGTGAAATATTTAGTAATAAATCACCTCACCCGTGTTTCATCTCTCTAGGGAGGATGTTTACAAAGGCAGTCATTTGTGTTCTACTTACGATAATATGCCTAAAAGTATCAAAATCGTTGCTTATTCATATACAGGGTGAGTCAACGGTGCGATAAAGTCCAACACTTCCTTTATTATCGATAATAAAACAAAAAATTTCTATAGAAGTTGTAGGAGACCAATATAGCTACATTTTAAAATTAGTTCGAAATATACGGGGTGATTCATAAAAGCGGGGCGCTATAGAGGTCAATTTTTTTAAATGGAATACCCTATACAGGGTGTTTCATGAGGAACTGTACATAGTCCAATGGTAGATAGGGCCCATCAAGGTTAGTAACAAACCACTATTGAAAATCATTTTAGCCAAGTATTTAGGGTTGTACAGGGTGATTTATGAATTTTTACCAAAATTTGCTTTCGTTGCCTTTTAGAAACTAATTGTCCGATTCAATTTATTTTCGGTACACATTAAGTACTATCAAATACCAACAGTTCGCCATAATTACAAAACCAAAATTCCAGGTCCGTATTAGGAAAAATTTCATTTTATCTGTGCCCCCTAAAAAGTTTACCCTGTATATATTTTTTTTAAATCTTATTACTGTAGTTTGAAAGTACATAAACTACCAACAAAAGTGAAATACTTCGTTTTCTTGTCACACTTACAACAGATACAAAATAAACACATTAAATTTAAATATTATCTTGTTAAAATTCAAACTTTCAGTAATTCAATGTTATTTGTCAAAGTTCCTATCAGTTTAAGTTTCTAAATAATTTTAACTATTATTAGTTAAAAATAGTATGAAATACCAACAGATAGTCGCAATCAGACAAGACTCCAGGACCGTATTAGGAAAAATCATCATCTCGTCGATTCCTCCTAAAATTTTCACCCTGTATATCTTATTCTTAACTTTACTTGCTATAATTTAAAAGTACATAAGTATCAACAAGTAGTGTGTGTAGTGTGATCCGTTTTCTTATTACACTCTCAACAGGTTTTAAACCAACCAACAAAATTTATCTCGATAAAATTGACATTTTCAATAAATTGGTTTCAGTTAAAGCAGCTATTCTGTCTGTAAATAATACTCATTGAATTTTAAAACAATTTAATAGTAACAAAACAGAACAAGCAAAATAAAAAACGCAACATGAATACAAAACAACATAACAAAACAAAATAATACATATTAACATAATAAAAAGTAAAAATCTATAACTTATTTTCAAAATGTAAACCCCCCTCTTCGCGGCATTTTATTTGTCTAACTACTAAATGTCCCACAAATTTTCGTATAACGTCCGGATAGTTTTTTATTACATTACAATACTGTTCAATTCGGTCTATTAATTTCTGCTCTCAAGTTGGACTAATGGCATTAGTAACGTAGAAACAAAAGTTATACCTCATCAACAATTATACCTGTCAAACTATTGCCAAAGCCGACTACTCCTTTTGTTAACAGTGTCAGTAGATAAAAAGTCTATTATATTCCTACTGTAGAAAGAATTGACAAACTTTCGCAGAAATCCTGCACACTAAATAAAATAAGTTAATTTCTTAAAACTAGAACTGAACATGAAAATATTCTACATTACAAATTTGAACAGAATGTACTAGATTACCCTTTAATTACTACACAACTTATGTGTCGGTAGTTGGACGTTCATAATTATTATTGAAAAGTGTGGATCACACTACACTACTTGTTGATACTTTATGTACTTTTAAATTATAGCAAGTAAAGTTAAGAATAAGATATACAGGGTGAAAATTTTAGGAGGAATCGACGAGATGATGATTTCTCCTAATACGGTCCTGTAGTCTTGTTGATTGCGACTAACAGTTGGTATTTCATACTATTTTTAACTAATAATAGTTATAATTACTTAGAAACTTAAACTGATAGGAACTTTGACAACTAACATTGAATTACTGAAAGTTTGAATTTTAACAAGATAATGTTTAAATTTAATGTGTTTATTTTGTATCTGTTGTAAGTGTGACAAGAAAACGAAGTATTCCACTTTTGTTGGTAGTTCATGTACTTTCAAACTTCAGTAATAAGATTTTTAAAAAACAAATACAGGGTGAACTTTTTAGGGGGCACAGATAAAACGAAATTTTTCCTAATACGGACCTGGAATTTTGGTTTTGTAATTATGGCGAACTGTTGGTATTTGATCGTACTTAATGTGTACCGAAAATAAATTGAATCGGACAATTAGTTTCTAAAAGGCAACGAAAGCAAATTCTGGTAAAAATTCATAAATCACCCTGTACAACCCTAAATACTTGGCTAAAATGATTTTAAATAGTGGTTTGTTACTAACTTTGATGGGCCCTATCTACCATTGGACTATGTACAGTTCCTCATGAAACACCCTGTATATTTAAAAAAGTTTGAATTCTCTATGAAATTCTCGATATTCTTATATCAGGATATCATAATCTAAAACTTATAGTTCTTTAGATATTTAAGAAAATTAAGAAAAAAAATGAAATTTTCAGCATTATGTTTAATTACTGTTATTTCGTCACTGTGAACCCTTTCATTTCGGGATAAAAGAAGGTTTATTTTAACTACTAGTTTAGACAGAAATTGATTTATTTGTTGCAGGTTGTCCAGAAAATGTTGACATTTTCAGAAAACTTCGAAGCTCATTATTTCGCCTATTTCAAATGGAACACTCCATATGTTTTTACAGAATCTTATAGACATATGTATTCCCCACAACTTTTGTCAAATATGTCCTAAACCTATCCTAAAGGGTTTAGGAGATAATCGCAGATATTTAGATTTTTACATTATTTGGAACGGTTTTATACCTTTTAATCACATTAGCCTCGAGAAAAAACAAACAGATGTTAAATGAAAGAAAAATAAATTAATCAGATTATTTTTAAACTCCCTAATAATAAAATGAAATATTTTTTTCTATAAATAATGTAAAAGCTCTTCTGAACGGGAAAATGATTATTTTATTTTTCTTTAATTGAAAAAAAGCCAAACAAAATAAAAAAATTCAACATGTCCTGTGGCATCAAATTTTCCATAATTTTTTTTTTGTTATACGTCGTTTAGGGTAGGTACTTCATATGATATATTTTAGACGCTAACATTTTTGTCTTAAGTATACTTTGTATGTTTGTGAAACCTGGTATATTCATTTGCAATAATTTTATTTTTCATTCATTTTAGTTTGTTTGGCTTTTTTCAATTAAATGGAAATAAAATAATCATTTTCCTGTTCAGAGGAGCTTTTCATATCCTATAAGAAAAAAGTATTTAATTTTATTAGAAATGCTAATTTAAAAATAATCTGAATAATTTATTTCACTTTATATTTAATATCGAGGCCAATGTGAATAAAAGGTGTACCGTTCCAAATAATGTAAAAAATCTAAATTTCTGCCAATATCTCCTAAACCCTTTCGGATAGGTATAGGACATATTTAACAAAAGTTGTAGGGAATAAATAGGAATATAGGATTTCGTAAAAAAATACAGGGTGTTCTATTTGAAATAAGCGAGGTAATGAGCTTCATAGTTTTCTGAAAATGTCAAGATGTTCGGAACACCCTGTAACAAATAAATCAATTTTTGTCTGAACTAGTAGTTACAATAAACCTTTTTTTTAGCTGAAATGAGAGGGATTCTTGTTTAATTTAACACAGTGACAAAATAACAATAATTTAAAAAAAATGCTGATAAATTCATTTTTTTCTTAATTTTCTTAAATATCTCGAGAACTAAATTTTAGACTATGATATTCTATAATCTATATAGTAATATAGAGAATTTCATAAAGAATTCAAATTTTCAAAAATATATAGGGTTTTCCATTTAAAAAAATTGACATCTATAGCGCCCGCTTTCACGAATCACGCTGTATATTTCAAACTA
This sequence comes from Rhagium mordax, assembly GCA_963680705.1. Taxonomy (NCBI): domain Eukaryota; kingdom Metazoa; phylum Arthropoda; class Insecta; order Coleoptera; family Cerambycidae; genus Rhagium; species Rhagium mordax. Next base: position 119,984,683 of record OY796656.1, read on the forward strand.
ATTTTAAAATGTAGCCATTTTGATCTCCTACAACTTCCCTATAAAACTTTATGTTTGTATTATCGACAACAATGGGAAAATTCGACTTTCTTGCGCCGTTGATTTGTATAGTGCTCAAGAGTGAAACAACCTCATAACTTTTTTCATATTTATCCGATTTGAACCAAATTTCTCTCAGAGATAGAGCCCATTAGGATCAAGTCATGTCCAAAATACCATTCCCCCTACTAATGCAAAGCCACCTACGATACCAAAATAAACGAAGAAAATCAAAAATAACATATTAGGCATTCCTTTATCGGAAAATTTTACCAATGAAAGTTATTCAGAATTGTCTAAAAACCTTAAATCCAGAGTGTCATCAAAATTAAAAATTATTGATATTATGATTGGAAAAATTTTTGAGTCCGAAAATATAATTTTACAATATCAATTATCATTCATTTTTAGTTGCAGAGAATTTCTTTAGTTTTTTTTTTCATAAAAAATAAAATATTACAATCCATTCTGATTTTAATTTGATATTTATGAACAAATTTTTCATAAATTGGAAATGAATTACAAACGAAATAACAGACTTAAAAAAATTAAATTAAATATAACAAAAGAAAAATTAAATATTAGCAAAAATACATTAAATATTATGTTCTATTAGACCTCCCTTAATTGCTTTTAGGCCATTGTAAGCATTATTATTACAAACTAGAATCGCAAAACACACAAAAAGCAGCTAAATAACTTACAAATTTCTTGACAACTACATGACAGTTTGCGTTTTATTTCAAACAAAATGTCACAGCACGCTATTCAAAATGAAGAAACTCATTAAAATATTTTCAGACTTAAAAATTTTTTCAAATAAAATATTAATATTTTTTAAATTTTGATGAAGTTTTGGAACTACAGTTTTTTCATTAGTAAAATTTTTCGATAAAAAAATATACTTTTTTCCCGTTTAATTTGATATCGTAAGTGGCTTTGCATTAGTAAGGGGCAAATGATTTTTTTTGCCATAAGTTGATCCTAATGCGCTCTATCTTTCAGTGAAATTTGATTCAAATCGGGTAAAAATGACGAAATGGTATTTCACTCTTAAGTATGACACACTGTATATACTGACTTCGAGTTTCTTTGATGTACTCGAAGATTCTAAAACTGTAAGAATTAAAACGGTAGAGAGGGAGAAATCGCAGTAGATCAACTCGGTGGTTGTGTATAACGTTTGCAGTTATTCTAATGTACTGTAATTTTTTATTTAATTTCCGCTGTCTGAAAATTAAGAATTTTTTTACTTAAATTATGTCTACTTTTGTAAACAAAAGTATGTGAATAGATTTTTTGTCCCATTTTTTTTTTAAATCGATTGAATTTGGCAAAATGAGGAAATAAAAGATATACAAAATAATAATTTGTTTAAATAAATTATCTAAATAAGAAATACAAGTCTATGCAGTATCAGTGGTTCTATTTATCGTACAATATTTTATTAGAGTTCTACTACTAGATGCTAGATAATACGACTCAATTTATTATTCATTTCTGACCAATAAACCTAAAGTGGTCCGCTCCACTAAACAGTAAGTAACCCGCACTGGAAACATTCTCTGAAGTTTATTAGCAGCGGCGGGGGCGGTTCATGACCTCGTAACTAGAGTATTAAAAATTAATTACCCACTACTTTCTTTTTATAAAGTACCTAATACGAGTGGTGTTTTTTTTAGCTATTATTAGTTTATATATTTATTGAACCTGATACACCACGCGAAGAAGAGTTTATTTTTTCTCTAGATTTAGCCAACGTTGTTTCTGGAGATTTGGTTTGTTTAATTTTATCAGTGGCGATTTTTTATCGACAAAACTTATTCATTGAATTTTGGGAGTACTGCCTTAAAATATAAAACTGTACGCCAGTTTTTGATGGTTTCGGAATCTCGGTTTATCTTCATGTGACGCAGTTGACTAAAGTTCTTGAGTGACAAACGTGACTGATCTCAGCTCAAATCCCAGCTGAGGTCATGTCACGGATTTTCAAGTACCTCGCTTCCGAACTGTTCCTGCTAATCACGCAATATTATTTATATTGGGACCGCTACTGTGCATATTACGAAGCCTGTCCATCTGTATAAATAACTTTACCTTCCGGATTGTACTGCACTTTTTATCAAAGCTTGCTTGTTAAATTGTAGTTGATGCTTTCGCTATAGGCACCAAACTGTATTGGCATGACTGGGATCTGCGGCCGCGGCTCCTACTCTGTTAAAACGCATGGTTGCTTTTATTCCCCATTTACTCTGTAGCAAAGTAATTGAAAATTGCAAGAGCTTGTTACTGAACATACATCAATTTACTGTCAATACGTGCTTGGCATACGAAGTTTCCGTTGTTTGATTAAAAAGGAAATAAAAACCATTTACATATCAGTATCCGCCCTACAGTTTTCATGGGAATTTGGTACACCTATACTGATTTACGGTGTCAAGCAGACAATGTGAATCAGTTACGCCAAGCTGTTATATTTGTAGAAGATGACAACTGTTTTGTTTCATTTTTGAGATAATTTGACTATTTCCTTTAACTTTGATATGTGTAACATAAAACACTAAATATTGTCTAAAAGTTATTTGTGGCATCTTTCTGTATTTTCTTTCTGTTCTTATTTGGGATTTACGTCCACACTTCTGAACATTAATCTGATAATCTGAAAAATATCTGGATTATTTAAAAAAATAACCTTTACGCCTGTGACTTTACGTCAAAGGAACAGTTAAAGGTTGGTTTTTTGACATAAAATATAATTAAAATAAAATAAAAACAATTATGTTTTGCAGACGTTTCGGAAACTTAGTTAATAAAACACTACATAATTGGACAACCCCCAAATCCGAAACCAGAGTTGTACGGGAAGGAGTTATAAATTTAAAAAATGCAGACACAAATCCGTTACCCACCGATATTTTCAGGCCCTCAATAGACAGTGCCAAGCATGATCTTGTACAACACGCTCTAATAGGCTGCCCAATAATTAATAATAATAAAAGCCTAAACTTGAAAAACAAATCTACATACTTTAATTCAGGAAAAAAAAGAAATAATAATAAAGATAATCAACAAAATTTTCTATTTTTCTTTATAGACAGATCAATCTGCTAATACTAGTAATTCATAAAAAGAGTGTTGATTCATACTTTTCATACAAGAAATAATGTGCCGGTGGGAAGAATCTTCGAAAACAAAATACTCCTGAACTACATATTTTGCACTGTTCTGCGTTCAAAAAAACTTGTTTAAGAAAATGTTCTTGTCAATTGGTTTATAATTCATAATAATTAGAAAACTCTTCATTATATGTATTTGATTAAATAAGGAACTTTGGTAAAATCACAAATATTGACAACTTTGTAATACATTTTTATATCATGTTTATTTAATCACTTGAAAAATTCTGTTACTGACAAATCTTGAAACGAATTACAAAGTACGGCCCTGCTACTCATAGTTTAGTTGCATGTAGACTTTAATTGCATATGCCATTTTATCATGTACACCGTGATATGGTAATAGGGCGAACTTTCATTTGAAACAGTAGTTTTTCGGGTCTGGGTTTATCTCCATGCCGTGACCTTTAATAGTAGATGTGAAATTGGATTAACACACCTTCTATACTCTTGCACAGTCCAGTGGAGCACACCCACAATATGTTATGCCTTTACAAAGTCAAGGTTGTAGTGAGAAAAAATTGCATTCTTTAACTCAATGATATTTCATTGGACAGTTTTTTTCCAGCTGTATAAAATTGTTATGGTCTTCGCAGAATTAAATATATTATAGAAAATTTAGACTAGGCAGTATTAGAATGGAATCAAATATACAGTCACGTCCTAAATTAAATAACTTAGATATGGTTCGGATTGCTTCGGTCTTTAGGTAATCTATGGTTAAAGATTTTGAACGCACATTTGTTTTTATGGGTTAAACAGTGAAAAATGTGTGTGTAACCCAGAATAAAAATAATAATTTGCAATAAAATAATATTTTCAATTTATGAAGTGCCTATAGGAATCAGAAATAGAAAGTGTTGGTTTTGCTACAAATAATAGAGTTTGCAGCACTTCTGGAATCGATGGCCGTGGAACTATTTTATAAAACAAACTTAGAAAAGTAATTGATGGGAAATGCATGGAACTTAGGAATTATTGATGTTTAGAATATTCTGAGAACGTAAAAATAAGACCGAAGCCTTACGTCTGCGGTATTACCAACTTTGAACCTAATGCCCCAGACGGCCTCTTAAGAGAAAAACAACGAATTTAAGATCGTCTATATGAATACATTATTATTTGTGCAGTAAATTTTTTGTTAAGTTATCTGCAACTACAAAATAACTAATTTTATTTTTATACTACAACATATTTTCGCAACAATAATTATAAATAATAAGTAATTATGATATGATAAATGACATTTAAAAATATCTTGAAAATACGTCAACCCACTTATACTGTTACCAATTAATTATGTTGCTTACAATCCGTGAAAACACTGCCTCAAATATTCTCACATCAAATGAAGATTCCTGTTTTAGATGCTAGAAATATAAATTGAATTGTTATACTATAACAGTAACTTCTTAGGAAACATTGAATTGAATGAAATACATTAACAAGGAAGGCTTAATTATTAATGTCGGAGCTTTCTTAATTGCCCATGCGAATAATTATTATTGAGTGAAATGTTTTTTTGTTTTATTTTATGAACTACCAACACAGTAGGGCAACGGGTTAAAGTGTGTTGTAATTGGCATACTTGGGTACACCGTCTATCGTGAACTGGGTTCAATTCTCAGCTCTGACACTGACAATGTCAGTGGGTATGGATGTGTGTCTGTGTTTTCCTGTAGTTCCTTCCCAAATAACCTTGGCTTTGGATTTGATGATTGTTTAATTTATGGGATGATGTGTTTCATTTGATTCTAATGTTGTTAATTTCATTCTGTGTAAGCTCTCTAACAAAGTTTTTCCTGTCTGCAAGATAAGCTGACTGGAAGTTGTTTCCAATATGTTATGAAAATGTATCTTATTACCACTTTGTTCCAAAGCTATCGGTGTCGGTTGTAACGAAGTGAATTTTAGCACCAAAATATTGTTAGATTTAATTAAAATATAATTATAAATGTATAAAACAGGCAGGTAAAATTTAACTAAAATTAATTTACTTCAAATTAAGCCTACTGCCGTTTATACATTTTTAAATTATGCCGCGACGAATGCAATAAACCCGATGTTGATCCGATCACTCCTTATTCAAGAAAATGCACGGACTGCAGTGTGAGCCCGCAGTGCGCCAACATAGGTATAAGACGCTTGAAGTCAGCTTTGCGTTCAGAGCGCACGATTAAGTAGGGATACGCGTCATCAACCGGCTATAAAACTAACCCGCCGTTTAAAAATCACTTGGCGATTCGCCTGATCCAATCCAGACTGCCATGTCAGAACGAAGTCCGAACCGACCGAAGGGAACTGCGCATCCAGAAGAGTTAATTAGACCCCTGGCTTAACCGTGTCTTCACTGCAGCTACCTTAGCTTCTATCCTGCTAATAGAGTAAAGTGGTGTTTCTACACTCTAAAACAGAAACTGGCGCCCGAGACACCGTACTAAAAAGCACCGCCCCCTCAGGCGTCAAAGTAACCTCCTTCGAACCCGCGACATAACGAAAGAAGGTTACACGGTACATATATTTTAATTTTTGAAATACGTCAATTAAATATCTTTTATAATTTTGTACAATTTTTTAAAAATTATTTTACACAGGACTGTTCTTTACAAGAAAATATAAAAATACCTATTTATGCTTTAAAAATAACTGTAAGTTTATTATCCGTTAAATATGTATAATTTATTTTTACGGAGAAAGTTTTGCGTCTCATAAATTACTAGAATACAAATTATAGTATAATTGTTTACAACTTTACGTGTCTGAAGGATATTAAATCGGTATAAATAGTTAATTATGTATAATTTTTATTGTATTTACGTTTAAAAATTCTGAGACAGATACTAAATAAAAATAAATAGGCCTTATATTTTCAAATATATCCTGATTTTCTATAACGACTGCACCAAATATCTCTTGGAAAGGAAAATATTTTTGTAAAATTTATTGACTTTTCGTGAGACTCACGATGTGAGACAATTTTGAAATAATTTGACTTTATTGTTTTTATAGGCAAAAAATGTAAAGGGCAAAGTTTTCAGATGCACTAGTGATGAAAAAGTTCAACTCTACGCCGAAATCACTTTATTATACAGGGTGGGGCAATAGTGCGTCGGACCTCGATATCTCGAGTTCTACGATAGCTAGAAATTTTTTAAAAAATTGCAAGTAAAGTAGAAAAAAAAGTCTATAACTGGAAACTATTTTCGAACATACAGGGCGATACAAGACGAAATTACAGGACCAAGTGCCTTTTTTTAAATGGAATGCTATGTATATCAGTAAATTTTTTGAAGCCTCTTTCTAGGCTCTATTCATTCCTATATTAGCATTGAATATTTCCCAACCACTTGGATGTAATGAATTTTTTTGTTGAAATAATGCAATCTACAGATGTATATTAAAAAAATCACCACAGTCACAATTATGGGTTTTAAAAGAAAATCTTTTGTGAATACCAGTTACTATTTAATGTTTTTGAATCATTTTCATTTCCTTAAACTGTACAGGGTGGCCAAAAATTATTTTTCAAATAGGAACTTTTTAAATTGAATTTTCTCAGTTTTTTTAAGTGGAACACCCTGTATATTTTTCAACGATCGGTATCAAAAAATAAAAATTTTAAACTAAAAAAAATTAACTTCGTTTCCCATATATTTAAAATGGTCAAAGGAACAAATACAAGTTGTTTCTTTTTAACATAAAACGTAAATAAAATAAAAACAATAATATTTTGCAGGCGTTTTTGAAATTCAATCTATTTTCTTTTCCAATGCTTAGATTTTTTTAATTTGATTATTTCGTAAAATTACACAATACACACATTATTTTCGGCATTCTCCTAATATTTACAATAATTAAGTATGTTATTCTCTATATTCCTAATATTTCAATAGTATTCTTCATATTTTCGGAATTCGTCAGATATTTTAGAATGTTTCCAATATTTCTTCATTATTATCCATATTTTCGATAATCATATTTTTATTATTTCTAGTAGTCACTTCATATTCCCAATATTTCCAGTATTTTTATGATATACATATTTCCGATGCTTCAATTAATCCTTGTATTTCACAATTATTTTCAATATTTTTAAAGTCGACAGTTACTAAAGTGTGTTTCCTACAATCAAGTTGATATCACTGAATGAAGTATCTCTATTTTCACTTCAGAAATGTTATGTAAAATAATAAATAATATCCTATTACCCGAAATTGCCCGAAAGTTAAGATCAAAAAACAAGTTTGCACCTTTTTTATTTTTTCAGTAGCGCAGGTCTCAAACTAAAATATTTTTTTATCACAAACAACATTTTAGATTGGAAAATAAATTTTTAAATTTAAAATAGTACCTTATCTCCTTTAAATTGTAAAATTTTAAAAAGTCATGAAAGTTTCAAATGTGTATTAAGTAATACATATTTAGTTAAACCAAAATGTAGGTTAAGTCTTTGTCCAGAAAATTACCAATTTAAATGGTATAATTTTTTCGATATTGTCCTAATATTTCCAATATTTCACGGTATTTCTCATATTCCTAATGTTTCAATACCATTTTCAAATTTCCAGAATTCCTCAAATATTTTACATAATTTTTAATATTCCATCGTTATTTTCCATATTTCCGCTAAACCATCATATTTTCGTATTTCTAGTAGTAATTTCATCTACCAATTATTAGATATTAATATTTTTGACATATCTTATATTTTTTTTACCCTTCGAATCGGACCAAAATTTGTGCCGTTATTATATAATTTAAGATTATTTGCAAAAAACTATAAATAAATCGTGTAGTTTCAGCAAATTTCACCAAACTTGCAAACAGGTTTATCCCGCGCTTTTTAATTTTTCCACTTTTCTAATAAAATTAAAATAATTTTTAAACGCCACAACGGTTTAAATTGCAAAATAAATTTTGAAATAAAATTTAAATTTTCAGAATTTCCTCTAGATTTCAAAAAATGAAATGCAAATTTCAAATGTTAAGGTGTCAATTTTGACAATTTTAATTAAAACGAAATGCATCAAAGTTGAGTTCATGTTCAAAAATAAAATTTTTGATCTACAATAATTGCTTGAAATTTTAATTTGCCGTTTTAAATATTTCAGACAAGAATCGGAGAGAGTACACTAATTTTTCTCACCCTATTTTTGCTATATTTAATTAATATCGACAACTTTACATAATTCGTATATATGTAATTAAAATTATTTATATATTTATTTATTTTTTTTTTTTCAGGTGAGGATACACGAATATTTCTCTCATCATAGATAAACTGATAAGTATAAATTAGTGCTAAGCTGTAATATAAGTTATATTTTTGTAACACTTTTGTTTTGCCTGACACGCATTTTTTTAATATAGTAATTAAACCGGTCAGGTGTATACATATTTAGAAGAATAAATGTTAACCTAGTTAAACAGGTAAACAACATTATAAATATTCATACACATGTGTTATTATTTTGCAATAATTTTCCAAATGATGAGCTTGCGTTACATATTAATTACCAAGCGAATTACGCTAAATTGTAAATTTATATAGCAGGTTAGGACTCAGCCTATTCATTTTTAATGATAATTAATTTTATTTAAACATTTATAACTACTTAGTTTTTTTAAATAAATTAATGAATATTTTTTTAAATTATTTAAATATTATTTTTAATTACTTAAATAAAGCATTATGTACATATGAATTGTATTTTAAACAGTGATTTCCTTCAAAAATTATTAATTAGTGTTAAATTGTAGATGTTCAATTGAAGTGAATTTCGCTATAATTCACGTATCGATGAAACCAAGAAATTCATGTACAAAATTAAATAGATATCGCGTGATATATAACAACTATTTCTCATTTTTACGTGATTAAATCATAGATATCGAAGTAATCCTAAAGTAGTAATCCTAAAGTTAAATTTCAGCTATTTTGTAATATTCAGTGAAGAACATGTGGAACAACTGAAATTTCATTTTAAAACAGCGTTAATTGTTTGGAAAATTAATTAAATTCAAAAAAAGAAGTATTCAAATATACTAGACGCGTATTTAAGGCTTACTATTTTAACTTCAAGCGCTCATGCTCTTGTAAACTTTAATAATTAGTTTTTTTACGTGATGTAAATTTTAATATTACTTTATGCGTTAATTATTATTACTACAAAAATAAACCAGAACTGCCGATAATTTAAGTCGTAAACCGGCTGCTCGCAATCGTGAAATAAATGAGGGTCTAAAACTTTCACGTTCATCGGAGAAAGTTGGAACTAACCTCATTTATCTTTTATAAAGTACACGTTGATGTTGCAAATACAAATAACGGCGAAAAAGGAAGAACCATTGAAAATACCAATTACGTAATTAGAAATTTTAGCTGATAGCCTGTAATGGAAAGAAAGCAGAGGCGGATTTTGGAAAGATAAAGAAGTCTTAAAATTATACTCGAATGTAGTAATTGTAGTCTGAAGTAAAACAAATTCTTTTACATTTAAATTTTTTGTATATTTTCTGGTAACATTTTTTGTTTACTTTTCATCGAATGTATTCCATATTTTGTAGCTTCATGAATTGCGGTTTTATATGCTGAATTTAATTAAAGAAGCACAGTTATGTTATCTTTTGGACACAACTGTGTTTTAAAGATATAAAAAATATAGAATTTTAAAACTGCTCTTGTAGCATATTTTCGGAGGGATCAAAAAACAAAAAACATTTGAAAGCAAATGAAAATGGCACCAATATTATATATTTTTATTGTATAATACGCAGTAACAAATCACTTTCATCATATGCATAATAATATGTTAATATAAAATATCTCATATCCGGTTTTGCCGGAAATAAAATTATACAAGCGCATTATTTTATACTTACCCTGTATTAGTATTGAACAACGTGGCATTATAAACGGGTAAAGCACACAAACCACCCTATCCGGTTTAACAGAAAATTAACTACTTGTCCTTTAACTGTCACCCTTTCCGTATTTTTAGAGACTGGAGGAAGTGGTATTTTACCTACCAAGAAAAATATGGCATCTAATTTAATCGCAAATGGACTACATTTGCGTACATACTAAACTTAATTTAAGTTGAAATTAATTAAATATGCCAGTCTGTATAATGTTATTCGGGTAGTTTAAAAAATTGCACATAATATCAAATGGGTTTTTAGGCTTAATGAGCCTGATGGATTTTTTTTTTTTGGACGCAGAGGATCAAAAAACGAAAAAAGTCTAAGAGCGGGTCGTGTAAAAAAAATTATAAATTTAGAACAATTTTTAATTCGGGGTGAGGGGGGCAAAGAGTGTAAAAACATATTTTGTATTTCAAGGTTGATAGTTGAAAAATTGGAAAAAACGGAAATTCCTTCGAAAAAAATTTCTGATGAATTAATATTTTTTCAACTTTTTTGGAAAAAAATTCTCACCGTATAATTGTGGAATTTGTTTTTAGCCCCTTTGGAGAGAGGAATTCATGCAGTGAGGTTTTCAAAATTATTTTCCGACCTCGTTGAAAAATTATTTTTACACCAAGTAGTTGGGGAAATACATTTTTCGATACCTTTGGTACAAAATCCGAGATCAGAACAGAATCGGAAACATGAGTAGTATTTTCCCACACAATTCATACTTTACCTCAGATGCTTGCTCTAACACATCAAGATTTGGATATACTCTAACCTAAAACCGCAAAAATGGTGTTTTTGACCCTTTCGAGGAACTGTTATTTTGATGGCTTTCTTTGACCATAAAGTACTAATTAATATTCATCTACTAATTTCACCTTGGTTTTCCCGGATCCGACTCTTTTTCGCAGAGATATAGAATTTTTAAATTGAGCTTTATTTGAGTCTTGGTTCATGACGTTTGGGTTAAGAGATTTTGATTTTAGCTCTAAGAATTCAGAATCGGTGGATTTTATATTCATTGAATGTACTCGACAAGTAGATGTAGTTATAAAATCCCATAGACAATCTGTTGTGCTAATATGCCTTGCCTTTTAAAGCTAAAATAAAAAAATTGAGTTGGTTACATGGCTACTCTGGTCCTCATTTTTTACCCTCACAGATATAGGCAATTATTGTCAAATCATTTGAAATAAAGTAATTGGCTCGTCATAAGAAGTGATCGATAAAAGTAATAAAACCATGTGGAAATTCCACCTAACAACCTTTGTATATAAATATTTAACAACATATCTGCGCTCTTAGTATTACACATAGCATATGTCATTCAGCCGTGATGTATTCCGCCCCAGATAAAGCTAAATCTTGAATCCTACCAGTCGGCATAACGTACAGATCATTATTGGAAAAACATCAGATTTCGTTAGCTAGTAAATAGGCCACCCTTCAATTCGATTAACGCTGATCTGGTTTGGAATATCACGTCTCTCTTTGAATTTTTAATTTATTAGTTTGCACTTTTCAAATAAATTCTAATAAAGGCGCAGGGGCTTTGTGAATAAATTATTGTTGGTTTCATTCGTTGTTCTGACAATTCGTCTGTTTTTTCCTCACGTGACGATGAATATTTAAAATGGTCAAATGATAATCAACTGCAGCAATACGTACATAATTTGAAAGATAACGTACCTACCTACCCTTTCAGTACTTAGTGAATTAAATTATCCTGGACTGATTTAGTTTCACCGAACGGCCGTGCATAATTGAATGGCGAATGGAAGATAAATAATAAATAACCTTAACTTAAAATAACTTTATTATTACCGGGTAATATAAGTGTTGGCATTTGCAAGGGTGTTCCACATAAAAATCTCCAGATTAATTGCTCTAAAGTTGAAATATATTTTTCAATTCTGCAAACGAGGATTTACAGATAATTTTAGTGGATATGATTTAACATAGAGCAGGCAAAACTGACACTAGCATCGTGGGCGTTAAGATGCCGTAATACATATAAGACACAATTTGAATTTTATTATATAAATCAGCCATATCGTCAATTTATGTTTCGTGGAAGTATCAATTTTTTTTAAAGACGCTCACAAGAAGCAGTTCTGTCTTAAATCGGGAGAACGTAGAGGATACCTTAAGGATCCATTGATGCCTGATCGTTCACGGTGGGACTCTTGTTGAAATTGTTCATTAACAACTACAGGGTATCAAAAATTTAAAGGTGTCTTGATCGTGTCTTTTGTTCTGACATGAGTAATTTAACAAATCTTTTTAAATTTACTCTAAATAATTGATGCGTAAAAATAGTAAAAAAGCATTACTCTGAAGTAGATTGTTCTGTACACCAAATACTCACACTTATGCTATCTACGGTGAAGTTATCGGTAGATGATTACAACAGTTTTAATCATTTTCTGATTGTGGTAGGTATTTGGTGTTGGTGCTATATAAAAAGTATTAACCGTCTTCAGGATTAATCTGTATGTATATGCAAGCAATGTGAATACAAATTCAAATATTAATCACAGTTGTGGAAAAAAGAAAGAAGCGCCTGTCGATTTATCGTTGCGAGTAAATGAAACTGAACACTTTTTCAGACTAAGTATAAGTAAATGCCGCGCTAGCAATTTGCCTCCAATATATCAGATATATGTAGGTATTATTTTTGGCATTATCTGCAGTTTTCCTTATTTAGATTTAACCTTGTTTCCTGGATTACACTAAATTTGAGAAACAATAGTAGAAACTCCTAACAAGGGTGAATAAAATCTGGTATGGTAATATTATGTAAAGGAACTATGTAGAAAATATAGACTCCAACTGTTTAAACAGATTGATGGGTTTGCACCGAAATGTATGTATTCTAACGAAACAATGGTCTCAGACATTGTTACCGGAGCTAATTTAACGGGAAATTTACCTTATCCTAATGCTTGATCAATATACGAGTTCGGAAAGTGAGCGTTTTCCAATGGATAATTTTGCGAAAAAGTTCAGCGAATTACTAGATTATTTGTATAATAATAATAAAATACAAAATTACTACAAATTAACTGAAGTTCTTAAAAAATTTTGGACTTGTACAGTCCAAAATTTTTTAAGAACTTCAGTTAATTTGTAGTAATTTTGTATTTTATCCTCCAAATTTTTATCAATTAAACAGTAGTTAAGTTTGTTTTTTTTTTTTTACTTAAAACATAAATAAGACTTGGGGCTTTCTCCTATCAGATCTATCGCAAGAATTGCTCCAATCAGACGCAGATATTTGCTGAGATTTTTCGATTATTTTTTTGATGATTTCAGTCGTTGTGACCATGCTTTTCTAGACTAGAGCTAAGAACGCCTTTATTACGTCATATTTTTTTCTAAGCTACTGCATGTTTTTTCGATACTTATTGTCCATTGACGACGGTCTTTTATCTTCCCGTTAAATTTATTCGGCAGTTAAAGTTGTTTATTTTCATTGCTGTGACAATTGTATCCTAGGTAACTAAACTGCCGGATTAACTGGAGGTGAAAAGACTAGCTCTAAGACAATTACCAGAGGCTCAATTCTTACTGCGCATGCTCTTATATAAACCGTCCATACAGGAAGAAGTTGAATTCTATGAAACAAATTTATATGTTGCCTGCCGGTGTTGCCAAATATAGGGCTCACTAACATACCGTTTAAATAAAGTTATATACATTATATAGAGTACGTCAAAAGCGCCCGCTATGTACATGTTTCGGGGCGCAAATTTTAGGTGGGGGCTCAACAACGTACTATTCCCATCTTCGAGAAATACAGATTAGTTCTCGTCCGTCTGCAGGACTTATTTTTATTTGTTTTACGTCAATTTACAGGCGTAGACGTTATTTTAAAAAGATCCAGATATTTTTAGATTACCTGGATTCTCAAAATATTCAAGAACATGTGGCAATAAATCCCAAACAAGGAAAGAAAAAAATTAAACAATGCCACAAATATCTTTTAAGAAAATATTTGTTTTCAATATTTTTATGTAATGACTCTCTTGCGATTTATTTTGACAACTATTAATTTAGATACCATTCCAACCATATTTCTCCTTCTCCTTGGCCCCTCTGATTTACCAGATATATTAACAAGAAGATTCGGAAGACGATAGTATAGATTCACCTGTTATTCGCATATTTTTGAAATTGGAAAGTGCTCTGGTCAATGCAGATTCTAAAGAGTTGGGAATCACAATCAGAACTCTTGAGGTGGAAATGTGCTTAACACTGAAAATGAAATAAAAAGGGATGAAAATTCGTCTTTAGCATGAACGGGACTAGAACAGATCGAGATGCAGTTTGACCGCGAAAAACAAGTGCGTTTCCACCTTTAGACCTAAAAAAAAATCAAAGCTGAAGCAGCAGGTAGAAAGAAGACAGGATTGAATACCGTGATATAGACTGGTTCATGGTTCAACTCAGAAATCAAAGTATTAAATAAACTGGAAAACAAATCGTTTAAATAAATATAATTCTCAACAAATTTTGTTGATAATCTGACATTTAGATATAAATTTATCTACTCTATAATTATATTTTAAAGGGTACGCGACTGCCAAAAAATATGCGAAAAATAATCCCGCACCTACTATTAAAAAAACTGAATTTCTCCTTGACTGTTCGCTTTGAAAGTAGATTTACTCATGCGTTTAGAACTCAAACCATGTGGAGCAGATATCTGGCTACTATACCATAATGTCAAGGATGCTGTAATATCTCTGCGTTCAACAAATGTGAGTGGCTTATTATTAATATGGAGGAAAAGAACCTTCAGCTTCAGTGGGTCAAAGAAGCGAAAAATGTAATATTGATTGAGAAGAAAGCAATTGAAGATTAAACCAGAAAATTTGCGTTTTTGACGACTTTTGTGTATGTCATTTGGTTTATTGCGCAAAACACTTATCTAGGCAATAGCGATAGTAAATTCACTATTTTGTTGTTTAACAATATTTACGTGACTCATAATCAGCAGTCTCTAAATCCTATATAGGTATATCGATTTTTGTTCACATAGATTCGTATAATATCCCCCATATTGGTTCCGTCGTTTTGAATTTTTCAATTTTTTCCTCACATCCATAATCGTTCATTTATAAATGTAAATATTCAATGTCTGGGTCAACGTTGTTTTGGAACAGTTTTAACTGTATTCTATAACAGCTTCTTTATTTTCTTCCATCTAATTGAAACTGCCATTATAGCAGAACTTTGCAGTAATGCAGTAATGGACAAGAGGTGTCCATCTTGGTTAAGTACATTACGATTTTATTAAATATTTTAGAGTAAACTCTAATTGAGTGTAAATTTGATGAAGCTGCCTAATTAATTCGAGACTAGCACTAATTATTGTTCGTTGTATACATAGGAATGTCTTGTAACTGTAACAATTAACTGACGTGTACAGCGATAATTGTATTATAACGCAGATCATGTTCTAAGTAGACGCATCATGTTGCCAATAAAGCATCCTATCACTGCTAATTACTCCGTTTAAAATGGCCACCTGCGATTTAAAGACACGTGATTCGCCTACGTAAAGAGTCTAGTGTATTTTTTATACTGATGAAAAAAACACCTTTACAACAGGTGGCATTATTTTAATTTGGTTAGTTTTAGAAAATAATGCAGGTAGTGAGGGAACTGGGTTAATATGCAAGTGAAAGAATCTTCATAATTTAGAATCCTTAAATAGTTGAAACAAATCCATGAGCAGTTGCAGTGTTGAAATCACCAAATTTATTTAACCAAAGCATAACATAGTGGCCCCATTTTATTTATCGATATGCATTGGTCAAAATGGCTATAATCTTGCTTGCATCCTATAACTGCGTGGCGTTGCATAATGGAAGTGATTACTCTTCGGTCTTCCATTGAATTTGGGATTCGGAGGGTTGGTATCGCCTCCCATCGAATGTTTTTCGTACAATAATATATTTTCTTATACAATAAATGACTCATTTAATTTCTAAGTTCTCGAAAATTAAAATTATGTAAAAAAAAATTAAATTACCAACATTTGAAATTATTAATGGCATGTTTCAGAAATTTCAAATACGGGTAACTTTTCCAAAAATAATATTTTTTGAAAAGCAAAAAAGCGAGCAAAAAGTCTTGTCTTATCGAAGTTTATTCCGATATTTTTAAAGAATTTCAAATATAATAAATAATATAAACTTTGGACCACCTTGATTTTAATTTCAGTCAAAAGTTTGTATGCATTTAGCCTCGAATACTGCCTGAGTAATAAATCACAATTGTTATAATATCTAATGCCTACCTGCATCTGCAATTATACACAAAACTCTCAGGAATACTCAAAGTTAGTCAATTGGATCAATGTTTAAAACACTAAAATTTTAATTGTGTAACGGTCCCTAAAGGAATCTGCATTGTCGAAAGTTTTAAGAATTAAGAAGTATAGCGGCAGGAGATAAAGTTTGCGTTAAAAAAACCGTTTAATATTTAAATATGTCGCGCGGTGCGTAACGACGATACAGGGAATAGTGAACTCGGTAAAGTTTAGTACCTTCAGAGACTTGATCTTTTCCTAGCACGAGACAGGACAAAAGACTTAAAATATTCAGGAAGTCATGCATATCAAAACTTCCGTAACATTACGACACAACAGTACATTTAAAGTTTGGTACTTCACCGTAATACACACAATTATATTAATTGAAAGTACAAACTTTTTCTTTTTACTTTGCTCCGCGGGTGGGATAATGGACGGTGGTACGTGCTTAAAAGATCTTGCATGTTTGACACAGTCTCCTAAGCTGCCACGTAAAGTTTTCTTTTAGTTTTGTTTGCATTATTTCCTCTACAATATATACGCTTGGCACAATTATGCGCCGGGGTTGTGCATTAAGGAAAGCTCGTAACTTTAAATAATTATTAAGTTTAAAAAAATCCAAAAAACTTTTTTGTTTCTAGTTTAGCCAAAATTATGTTAGTCTTATATCAAGCAGGATTTTACCAAAATTAAAAAAGCATATTTTGTATCATTATACGCTCTTAGAAGATAAGGATATTCGTAAATTATGAACTTCACGCAAATTTTTTTTCTTGCGAAAATATTGACGTTTTTTGTATTGGAATTTTTAAACTCTTTTGTGATGGTTCCTATATAACTCGTTGGTTTTTTAGCCTTGATAGACGCATTCATTATTGGTTTTAATGTGTGAAGTGTTTTTGTAATGTTGCGACATGGATAAAGGCACTTGTTCATCGAAATTGATAATTAGTATGCTGTAGGTTGGCATAAAATAACTTATTGTTGATGTTGTGAACTGCATTCAGTATCTTCTAAAGTGTGACTAGTAAATTAATTCTGGACAGAGTTGATGTTTTTAAAAGACCTCGAACTGAAAGACCTAATCCTACTACCAGAGACATGATAGAATGTCGATTTGCGCCAGAATAATAATAATAATAATAAATGTACCGGATTAGAACCAACTCTTTTATTTTCGATTTTTCGACAAAAAGTCTTTCTTCATAAAAACGCCTGCTTATCCTGAAAATAACATTTTCCCTAAGGGCATTCGAACAAATTATTTATTTATGGAGTTTATGTGTATGGGTACACTGTAGACGATGAGGATGAATGAAAGAGAATAACGGAATTATTTCCTAAAAATTACATCAATATGGGACTATAACTCCTAAATTAGTTGATTGATAAAAGTTATTTTTCTGATTTATTTATTTTGAAAAATCCTATTAAGATAGCAGTCGCTAAAAATAATAATTTTATGGAAGCAGTAGGTGTAGGTAATATCAAAGTCATCAGTACGGTACAGGGAGTTAATATAAAATGTACAATAAAAAATGTTCTGTGTATTCCTAATCTAAGGAAAAATTTGCTATCAGTAAAGAAATTAGAAATGGCAAATATTAAAGTTATATTTTGTGAAGGTCAGGTTAAATTATATAATGAAAGTGGATTTAATAGGTTTAGGTTATAGAAATAATCTTTATGAAATATCATTTAAAATTATAAATAGGAAATGTTTATCCATTGAATCTGAAAATGAAACTTTGAAACTATGGCATAAAAGATATGGTCACACTTGTTATTCAAATTTAGAAAAACTAGTGAAAGGTGGATAATAAAAAGAAAAGAAGATTCAATATTAAATGACTAGATTTATTAGAAATATTATCACTAACAATTATTTCATCGTTAATATTATCTAACATTAAGCAAATATTTTCTTCATTATCTCCATTTTCTACATAGTTGCCTCTTCTTTGACTAATATTCCTTTCTAAAACCTCCATTTCTTCCATCATTATATCTTCTATTACCTTGACCTCTTCTATAATTGTTATTTCGTTCATGACTATAATCTACATGTCTTCCACCATAACCATATAAACGTCCTCGATTCAAATTTTGTCCACCTCTCATATTATAAGAATTAAATTCACTTCTTTGACTTCTATGCTGATAATTATTTTTGCAATACTTCTTATAATATCCTTTTTCTCCACAGAAATGACATACACCTCGAAATGTACCTCCTCTATTATTAGACCAAAATACTGCAGGTTTCGAGTCTTCTACTCTATTACTGTTTGTTCCTAATGCTTTACGTCTCTCTACATCTGCCCTTAATCTTGATTTGGCTCCATTAAAATAAAAATAAGCAAAAATACAAACCATGAATGACAGATGACAATCAAGAAATCCTTGGTTTGGCAAATTTTCTGCATGTTCCTTAGAAACGAAACAAAATTGAGTTGTTATTGGGCTGTGAAAGAAGCAAACCCTCGTCCAGATCGCTCCTGAAATATATTGATAAAATTATAATTTAAATTGAAAATTTATGTACCCAGAACTTCCCAAGAGTGAGTCGAGAGAAAATACGAAAAAGTAACGGAAAATCAACTCCAATTTATAAGGAATTAAGGTAAAATTTATCCTAGTTAATAAGCACCCACCTGATTGGTCGAATTTCAAAATTGCATCCAAGGCCTATTTGGTTTAAACAAATCCAGTAAACGGTGCTAGAAATTCTGGAACAATCCGCCATCATAACTGCACCACAAGTGTCAAAAGCAGGACTGCCAATTTTCGCGCAGTTAAAACGACTCTATCAGTGTAGAACTTACTCTGAACTGAATTTTTAAAACATTAAGTTTATTTAATTGTGTTAACATCCAACAGGACACAGTCCCTAATTGGTCATAGATTTAACTAGTTTTTAATTATCGCAGGGATTTAGATATAAGGAACGTTATTTCTTTTTGATCAATTAATATTTGCAATAAATGTTATATTTTGAGTGCCATCTATGTTTAATTGTAATAACCTCGGTAATAACTAAACCATTTAAATTCATCTCGGCTGGATATCTAAAATACAGCAGTCTCAGCAACATCTGTCAAATAGTAAAGTGACATTCAGTCTTATAAAGATCTCTAATTTTCTAAGTCCATAGAAATCTAATAAATAAACTAGCGCGAATTTCAAACAACATTTATTTAAAAATAGCATAACAGCAGATTTATAGGTAAGATATTTCTTCGATGGTAGAAGGGAACCCCCAAAGGCCCTGAAAAGTAAAAGAGTAATTGTAGCAAACCTACAGTAAGTTTCACATTAAATTATCATAAAATCATACGCACTGTCGCTTATTAATAAAACATAGAAATAATTCTGCCCAGAGGCGGACTGATCGTATGCCATAAGGTCGATTATTCAAAACTATATACTAGGACTAAAAAATATTTTTTTTAAAAAACTATTTGCAACTACTGCAAAAATTAAAATAAAAATTCAACAAACCCAATAAAATTTAATAAAACCATAAAAAGAACAATAAATCCCTAAAATCCCCTTAACATAACAATAGTATCCTTTAGCCGTTTTCGAGAAAAACGCATTTCCCCTGATAAAAGAATCACCCTGTACAACCATTACCACCATATAGAATATTTGCATTATATGATTATTAATTTCCTTTAATTTATTGCTGTAAATTAAAAGGGTAGATTATTAATACATATAAACTATAAATAATACTTACTTTTTTTTTAAACAAATTATCCTTGCTTCCCTTGAATAACGTTTTTCCATGTGTTTTTATGTTTTTAAATAATAACTGAGAACTGGCTAATTTCCCCATTTCTTTGTTAACTGCTTTTAACTGACTCCGGAATATACTGGTAGTGGTAAC
Organism: Rhagium mordax; assembly: GCA_963680705.1. NCBI lineage: Eukaryota > Metazoa > Arthropoda > Insecta > Coleoptera > Cerambycidae > Rhagium > Rhagium mordax. Next base: position 120,005,027 of record OY796656.1, read on the forward strand.
CCTCTATCTCTAAATGGATCCTGTGCCTGAGGGGGTTGCACAATGCACATTCAATAATACAATATAATACAATACAATACAATAAAATAGAATATATTGATTTTATAGAGTATAATACATTATACAACATAATTAGCTGATTTTAGTAAATGTATATTTCTTTGTGATTAGATAACAATTAATTTTGTTGCCGTTGTAAAAATAATTCAATAATCTGACAATCACAATATACTTTGACCTAAACTTATCACTTTCATATACTTACAGTTATATTGTGTAAAAATAAATTTAATTTTTCTAAAAATAATAATTATGCGTTTTCTATCTTAATATACAAAAAATACGAGGCGTAGTGTACGATAATAATCATCTGTGATGTATTTACAGCCTAAAGAACCGGGCGTCCTTTATTAGACGGTCTTCTTATTTCGTTTTCTTTCGAAGTCCTACTTCAATAATCTTTAAATTAAAAAAATGTGTCATAAATAAGTTTGTTTATGTTTATGCGACGCTATGAAACATTTCAAATGCTTGAAATAAACAATGACCTTGACCTTTTGATTAATTAATTGATTACCCTCAGCTTGAAAAGATTATACGGGGTATCCCACTTAAATGTGAACAAGCCTGTATTTTTTTCATTTTTTTGCCTGGTTTGATTAAATCTTTTTTCGAAATGTAGAGCAGTAAAAATTGATCTGTAGATGATATTTTGTTTTACATTTAAATATGTGACCTCCAGCAATACAATTTTTTTCAAGAAACTGATTATACATATTCTTCCTTCAGGATATTAATACCAACCCTCATCAAAATTCGAACAATAAAAATTTTTCACAGCCCTACATTTAAAAAAATATATATTATTCAAATGGGCCAAAAAATAAAAGAGTTGCGGGATGTTCCACATTTGTGCGAACCACCTTGTATAATAAATAAAAATCATTAGTCATTTCCTCGATCAATCAGCCACAATAAATGATACAATTATTAAATGCACGGATTATCATAAAACTATTAACTGTTTATAGATAAATGAGGTTTAAAGATAAAAGAACTATACAGGGTGTTTGACTTATCGTTCTATAGCCTGTAACTTTTAAACGAATTGTTTTAGTGGAAAAGTGTACGGGGAAAAATATTCTATATCGTGTGAGCTACATTTTCGTATTTTCGAAGAAATAAATGAACGTCTAACAATTCTAGAAAAATGAAAAACCAAGTTAAAAAAATAATTTGAGAAAAAAATTTATTTTGAAATTATATTTGAAATCAGCGCCCAAATTTAATCTCAATTTGATAATAATTTTTTTTATTCAATCACAGCTTGCTTCAATTTTGGCAATTATTTGATTTCCTATATGATTGAGAAAGTTCGTTTAAAAGTTACAGGCTGTAAAATGATAAATCAAACTGGAAAATCATATAGGAAATCAAATAATTGGCAAAGTTTTATTAGCAAATTGAAATTAAATTTGGGCGCTGATATCGAAGATAATTTCAAAATTAATTTTTTCCTTAATTTATTTTTTTATAAATACGAAAATGTAGTTCACGCTATATAGATTTTTTGTTCACTTTTCCGCTAAAACAATTCGTTTAAAAGTTACAGCCTGATAGAGCGATAAATCAAATAGGGAAGTAGTATAGGAAATCAACTAATTGGCAAAATTGAAGCAAACTGTGATTTGACAATAAAATTTTATTAGCAAACTGAGATTAAATTTGGGTCCTGATTTCAAATATAATTTCAAATTTAATTTTTTCCTCAAATTATTTTTTTTTAATTTGTTTTTTTATTTTTCTAAATAACGTTTATTTGTTACTTCGAAAATACGAAATTATAGCTCATACGATATAGACCATTTTCCCCTTTACACTTTTCGACTAAAACAATTCGCTTAAAAGCTACAGGCTGGTATAGAATAATAGAACGATAAATCAAACACCCTGTATATAGAACATGTACAGAGAAATAAAAGGTCGGTAAAGTTCAATATAATCACAATAATACAGTTTAAAATTCTCTACGTTTTTTTTCACAGAATTTTTTTCGAATTTGGGAAATATTTCGTTTCTTTTCTCTATTTTTCTCTAGAAATTTTTGTCAAACATTATCTATATATTTTTAGTTTTTTACTCACTTCCACACCCCCATGAGGGTAAAGGAGTAATTGGCATGCTGTTTTTCATGTGTCGAATAGAGGAAAAATTTTGATTTTACACAAAAAAGTGCTCGTTTTTTGGTTCCAGTAAATTCTAAATTGGAAAAAAATTCCTAATCGTGCTTTTTGTTAGTCGTAACGCATTCATAAGAGTTACGACGCTCAATTTGTTTTGACCGTGATGGATGCATTATTCAAAAGATTACACCTAACGTATTTGAAATTTTTTGAAAAAATGAATTTTTATGGCTTTAAGCAATCTCTCATAGATTGCCACAAGTGTGCTTGCTTCTCAATCATATTATATATAAAATTTACTTTAGTTCCTAAGTCGCGTCGCTTTTGGATGTCGAAGTCGGCAATAAATTATCAGTCGTAACTACTTATAAGTGAGAACACGTGAAAAGTTATACCTTGTCTTACTGACGATTTATTGCCGAGCTCACGATTTAAAAACGACCCGACTTTAACACCGTATATTCGTCTATTATTCTAGAGAGCAAATCTGAAGTTACCGTGATTTCATTTTTATAATGCAAAATTATTGTGGTCAAGACATTTTTAACGTCTATGAGGAAGATGATCGAAACGTCAGGAATTCAAAATATTTAACGTAGAAAAAAAAGGAAAATTATTGTACCTACAAATAACCGTAATGCCTATAAAAGTATCTTCTCTTGTAATAATTCTAATTATGATTTGATAAGCTGTTATCACTGTGTTGTGACGTCAGTTGTAGTGCTATGTTTCGACCTATTTTAAGCTGATTTGAAAATATGCATAACTGCTAAATAAAATATGTACCAGTATGAACATCTGACATCTGATCCCTTATGTCGGTAGAAAATACTTCAAAAGATATTTTCGTGATTAACTAAGCTGTTAAAAGTTAAGAAATGTATTAAAATATACAGTAAAAGATATATTTTCTCGTACTAGGACATTCTTGTTGTATTTTTTGCAATTATCCCTCTAGACGCAACGAATAATATATCACTTTGAGCCGAGTCGAGAAAGTTGTGTTAAAGCTGGTGAAATAGGCAAGTCTATAAAAAATTCACGTATTATTATACATATTACATAGGTAATATCCATTTTTACGGAATATATAAGGAGTAAAAATCTTATTTACTGTATTCGAGTAACGTAATAAAAATAAAATTTGAGAACGACAATAAAAAAAATGTTTTAAATTATTTCTAGCGTGATGCTACTGTCAAATGAGAACGCAGTAAACATAAAATTTTTATACGCCGACGATTCTATAATACGAAAATTTTGATTGTTTTGCTGCTCTAACAGCAAAGCTCTAAAATTTTATGTACCTGTGTAAATTGAATTTACAATGAATCATCCGCAAATGTACATTCAGGGGAGTACATATAATGGATAAAACAGAAAATTTAAATTAACAGGATAGATGTGACTCCAGTTAGTTACAAACAGATTAGTTCCGTGTTTCACTTTTAAATTCGTAATGTAATAAGCTGCGTGGCTAAAGTGGTATTATTTGTTTGAATATACTACAAGATGGCGAAATCCTCGGACATACCTAATACCATTTAGCTATGAAAATATTATATTCATGAAAAAATTACTAGTACAGTAACTTGGTGATGTCACTTCGGACTAATTCTGTAGCAGTTTTAAATTCAAATATTTTTGGATAGTTTGATTCAAAATGTGGCAAACATGAAATATTAAAACGGACTAAGGGTGCTTTTTCGTTGGGGATGAGTTTCACCCCAACGAAGGGGTTTCGAATAACATAAAAAAGTGACTATTGGAACGCGTAGATCGTCAAATTCTAGCCCAAATAAACCCCTATTACGTTATTTTTGCTTTAATATCCGCCGAGTTAGAGGAGGTTGAAAACTTTGATTTTTAAGCAAAAACGCTGATTTTTCAAAGGCTTCAAGCAACGCAATGCAATGCCAAAGTGATGCGAATCTGATTACTGATCAGAGTTGCATAAATTTTCCGTTCTCGTATACAACACTGAATTCCCACATCTGTCTTCGAGCTTTCTATTTCTATTTCAATACAATATTCAGTTTCAAAAATACTTCTTTCTTGTCTTCATTTTTTGTATTAATCAATCAATCTATCTCCTATTTCTTCAACTGGCGATTAAAAGCTCGTTGATCACGTTTTTCATTTCTCTAATTTTTTCTTAATTCCATGAAAATTTACTAGGAACTACTTCTTTTTTTGAGAAAGGAATAAACAAATTTTAAAAGAGGTGTCTATTATTATTCATAAAATGATAAACATGCTAAAAACATGAAATTAATAAACTACTTACGATTTTTCTTCATTGATTCTTTTGGTAATGTACAATCTTCGGGATTGAAATTTTTCTTGCAGACACGCGAATGCTTTGTTGGCATAAATTCATCTCGACGAATTGCTATTAACCATTGCTTTGAGAAAGTTTTGTCGCGAGGAAATTTGTGGCCTCCTTTTTTTCGGGGCAAAGTGGCACTGAGCAACATTGAGGCATTATTAATTAACCTTTCGAAATTACACAAAAAAAAACTGAAAAAATTAAATCTCTAGCAATTTACACAAAAATAAAATAAATCGTAGGTTCATTCATAACCCTTAAAAAACATTTTGACAGATACATCACGGTTCAGTGGCGCCAACTGGTGAGCCCGGATATGTTAGCTCTCATTGACAAAGTTTGTTCAATCTTTCGTATAGTCATTTTCATATCTCAATGTTTCTCTTTTATTATAATCCAATAAAGTTGTGCTCGGCTTATAGGGGCCGCAAAAAAAAAAATTCAAAGCAAGATGATCCAACCAAAAGATCATACTCGAAACCAGAGACAAAACAGTGAATAAGAAAACAAAATGTTTATTGAGAAATGGTTTGAAATTCTCCATTAATTTCCATGAAATTTGGAAAAAGTCATCTTTGCTTCCAATCCGGCTCATACAGAATGAATTTTGCTATAAACCAAGAGAAAAAAAAATGTTCAAATCAGACCACACCGGTTTAAAAGCTAAAGGATTTTAAAATTATCCAAAAAATCGAGTGCGACTGCGACACTTTTTTTCTTAATTCAGTGTATAAATACACGCCCACCCGTATTTCCATAAGCTCAAATTACTTATAAGTAATGTAATGTAATGTTATAATCCGCTATTTCAATATCAGAGCAGTTGAATAGTTCACGGATGTAGATACACCAAAACCGATTAGTATCCGTTCATAAAAAGGATTCCGACCTAGGAGCGTTCATGGCTAATTCCATAAAAAAATTAACTATTCAGCAGTAGTCCTGTAAAAGTCACATGAGCAAACTTCCCTAAGACGCTCGCCGAAGACGTAATAAGAAAACTTTTGTGTTAAGAATTAGACCATTAAATGAGATTCTGTTTAAAAGTTTAATTTTTAGGTGATACGGAGCGCATCGTGGTCGATGGTTTCGTTCTGAAAAAAAAACTTACGAAATGTATCTCCTGAGAGAAGTTCGGGAGAGGACGTAGAAATGTAAGATGTAAATATTTAAATTTGCCAGAGCACTTTAACACTTCTACGATTATTAAATATTTTATAAAACGCAATTTTATAAAATACTGTATGCATTTTTATCAGAGAAACTATCAAAATTCCGTATTTTACATATTATACATTATTTATTTTATTTAAACCACCGAATGGAGATATATTTATAAACGCGCTATAATTGAATGTTTGTCATATTTATATAGTATCAATAGTTCAAGGCAACAAATTAACAAATTTTATTAAATGGATAACGGGTATTTTCTAGCATTACATCAATATATTAGAAAACGGAGTTCTTGCATAATTTCTAATTTCATAGATAAAAGTTCATATATAAACATGACGTGTCCAAAAACACAATATATTTTCTTTTTTTTTTAAATTGGCTTTGGATATTCCATCCAGCCACGAAAACCGAAAAAAAAAAAAAATGGATGTTGCAAATCGTTAACAATTAACATACACACACAGTGTGAAACTGTCTCTAAACCAAGATGATAACGCATGATTCTAAAAGGCGGCCTATCCTAAATTTAAAGTAAAGCCGTGGGAAGTAAATTGTTTCTCTCTGTCCAATAAGCCCATTTACGCCCTTGTATTTTTAATTATTAACCGCAACATCCTCGTTTTATTGTTATATTTACCTTATTTAGTATAATATGTTTATTAAACGAATATCATGAAACCCTTCTCTTAACTTAGTTTACCAGATTGAATCATGTTTTGAGAGTTTTACGATCTTTCTGATATACGATTTCTTTATAGATATTAGATTTTATGAAATAGTAAACTGCTCTGGCGCCATGGAGGCTATAACGTTAACTAAATATATATTTATTACATTGATAATTCTCTATAAACCGTTGATTTACTAACGTTATTCTAGATTCAATATCAGAAGGGGCGTAGCCAATATAAAAATAGCCCCGAACTAAGAACCGGTCACCCAAGTAGATTGAGGACCTTGCAAAATATGCAAATTTTTCAAAATTTATTTACCCTTGTTATGATAAAAGGTCCAATATTCTTCTTTCTTTTTTTGTGCAGTTATTGGAATAGGTACCGGTTAGCGCACAATTTAAGAATACTATATTATTATTTGTATTATCTCTCACTACCTACAATCAAAAATGTCACTTTAAGAGAAACTAACGTATTTCAATTATTTTGCAGTTTAGACCGCGAGCAACCTTTCACATTCCAATTGGGAGTCGGACAGGTCATCAAAGGATGGGATCAAGGCTTAGTTGACATGTGCGTTGGCGAAAAACGGAAACTCACCATCCCACCCAGCCTGGGATATGGAGACCGTGGAGCTGGAAATGTCATTCCTGGAGGAGCCACGTTACTCTTTGACGTTGAATTGATCAATATTGGAGATTCAGCTCCCACTACGAATGTTTTCAAAGAAATTGACGCAGACAAGGACAATCAGCTAAGCCGCGAAGAAGTAAGGGGTTTTGTAAATATAATCCAATCTTTAGACACGCCAGTCAAATTCATTAATAATTTAGTGACCCGAATAATTCAGTGGAGCGAATACCTGTATCATTTTAATGAATCCATTTAAAATTTTCTCTTGTTTTGTTCCTGAATCAGAAAAGATAATTGTGACACTATTTTATTTTATATTTTGATTGATCACTGATAACTAAAACCACCAACAGAATAATTTGACTAGAAGTTATCGCATATAATATGATAAATAAATACAAGTCAATTCTAAATCTGTAGGTTGTAATTTTTTAAATAAATGCCAAGATTGCTAAATTTTATCTTATTTTGTTCCATTTTATTTTTTTGGACTTTGCTGAAATTTTTGACTGGATACCATACTTCTGAAGCGCTAAACTGATTTGGTTTTAGGTCAGCGAGTATCTTAAAAAGCAAATGGTGGCGGCGGACGGTGAATCCCCTAGCGAAGAAGTAAAGAATATGATGGCAGACCATGACAAACTAGTGGAAGAAATATTCCAACATGAAGATAAAGACAAAAACGGATATATCTCCCATGACGAGTTTTCCGGACCTAAGCATGATGAATTATAAAAATCGACTGATAAATAGCTTTAAATTTAAACAGTCTTTCCATTAAAATAAAGAACATTTAAAAAGGAATCTTTTTTACCGTTTTTTATAGGAAAAAGAGAAAATGTTAAATTTAAGTTAAAGATTAGTACTTATATTGTGTTGCGACAAATCAACAAATATTTAAAACTATGGATGTATTTTTTATTTTATTTTTCAATTCACTATCTCCATCTTTTAATATATAGATAATTTATTTGTAATTAAGTTTATGTAAAATTTTAGTTTTCATTGAACAGATTTTGCTATAGTAATTATTGTTATCATTAAAATTTTTTATGTTGGATATAATTATGTTGTTATATGAAATAAAACAGTTATAATAAAAGTTTTCTAGAAAATAGTTGCTGTATTCTTTATAACACACCTATTAAAAAAATATGATATAATAGAGGTGTTAGGTCGTGTTACTCTTGATGAACTGTAGATTTTAGCAGATTGTAACAATAACAAACTCCTTGACTCGGATTAATCACCAAATAAATCTACATAATTAAAACGTCTTATCTAACATAGCCAGCTAAGAGTATTTGTTAATGAGCTAAGAAACTTTCAATAGACTGATGGTAAAGTTATGAAAGTTAGCCAGATTGGGTAAGCAGGTGGCAGTAGTAACAAACAGATAATTTAAAGTGTGATTGAGGAAGCAACAAAGCTGTTAGAGTTTTGGAAAATCATACTAGAAAATTTGAAGAATTTTATAAGAAGCACCTAATACAAGTACCCAAGTAATTGTCGCGAGAAGATCATCAGTGTTATATTTCATTTTGTTCAGTAATAATGGTCTCGTATAATGACACGTTTTTGGTACCTATTTACATATTTTTGTATTTAGACTGTTATGACTGTAAAGGTGCCTACTTTCTCTATACTTACGTAAACTTTTTAGACGGAAAACTCGGGCGCCAGTTCCTTAATTTTTAAGTGCAAGCACTTTTTGGCTCTTCTATTGGGAGAGCAATCCGGGGTAGCTAAACAGCTGAAGACACGGTAACGTCCGGGGTAGGGAGGTGAAGGTCTGTCTAATGGACTTCGACAATTGCTCAAATCAGAAATAAATGACAGAAATAATAACTCGTGAATTTTACCTCTTTATACCAACGTATTTATTTATTAACCCATAAATGAACAAATCAATTAAGTCTAATACCTCAGCGACTGTATAGTCGAGTATGTACAAATTTTAAAACAATATTAAACCAGCAAGTTGGCAATCAAGAATCTTTACGCGTGAGTACGATTTTATTTCGGAATTTTGGATATCCGGGATTTGTTTTCGCGGCTTGAAACAATTTCGTACGGCAAGCAAATGAGATTCTCCAACAGGGTGTAATATGAACGGCGGGCAGTCGGTTAGCTATAGATATTCTAGTCTATACAGAATGTTTTATAATACGGCGAACTACTGCCACAAACGTAGAGCTTTTATTTATCAATGACTATTTTTCGTAAATTATGTTTTCCGGTAAAACTTTATGCATTGAGGCTTTATAGATGGCCCGAGTGAACAGATCTAACCAGCCGATGCATACATTATAAAATAAAAGACCAACGGAGGTATTACTAATTAGCTCTAGTTTGATTTAGTAGTATATTACAGCGATACTCACGAACAATAAGATCTCTGAATATCTATACTTAACTGACGGCGGTACGTGCGGATAGTAGCGGACCTCGGTGTATTCTTACCAATATTATATTCAAGAAAATTTACTATTAAAACTCGGAGCGGCGGTACGGATGGAAACGGTGACGGCTTCGGATTGATCTGCAATTGATGACTGTCGATCGGATCTGATGCGGCGGACTGTCTCGGACTGAACCTGGACTGCTGCGGACTTTCTCGGACTGAACCCGGACTCGACTGATCTCCGGCATTTTATCACTTTTCTGACGTATCTAGATGTCGTGTTAAAGGGGCGTACTGACTTGAAACGCGGATTCATATTCACAACCCGACGTTACTTACGGAGGTCGAGCGCATTATGCAATTAACAGATCATTAATTCGGACCATCAATAACCGGAAATGCGTTACTTGCAATTTCTAGACTATGTTGCAAAAAGAAACGGATTAAAACGGACACGGATTAATATTTTAACGGGTTTTAGTAACTAATGATTTTTGTTTCCGACTCGGTCATTATTTATAATAATTCTCGGATTTTACTTATACGGGGGATTGTCGAAAATTAATCAATTAATTACTTGACTGCTTGTTTACCAGCGGGCTTTTTTACAACTCAATACTTACTTACTAAAAGCGGCGGCAGGGTGTACCCATGTGACGGTAATATTTAAAGTAAAAACGAACATTCCTTGATTGGAAAAAATCACTTCGTTACATGACTATTATTTACTTGAAGTTGAAATGTTACCTACTCAACTCTCAAACTTTCAGTTGAACTGAACGTTTTTAAATATTTTTTCATCACAAAATATATTCCTTGAATCAAAACATGGCTTTGCTGGAATCGTAGTTTCAAAATGTGTCCAAAAATGTAAATTGTTAATAGATCCTTCTAAATCTTTGAGGAGGTTGAGCTAATAAAAAAATTCGTCTTATGGCATTTGCTATACGGTTTTGAAGAACAATCTATTTTTCTTCTACAAAATTCATTTTCAACATTAAATCTTGCCAAGGAACTTCCGTTCGTCGATGCAAAACATTACCTTTACACTGATTATTTGCAACTCAACTATGATTTAGATTAGAAAACAGATCAAACTAATGAAGTAACTAACTCTGGATAAATTTATGCAAAATGTACGAGATCCTCTCATTTTAGTCCTCAGCATTCCTAAGATTGTAACCGATAGTATGGGGTATGGGTCTCTTAACAAAATGCAATTGGCAATCTTAATTACAAACTTCTTTCCTAACCTAACCATATTTTAACTATGGACGGGGAATACCTCCGTATTTCGTTACCTACTTCGTCACTACTACGGACTATACTACATACAAATGTTGAGGTGTACAAGGTGTTTCCTATAAAACTATACCCCCCCTTATTTCGGTCAATTACCACCGATTTTAATTTTTCAAAAACCGGTCTAACACAGAATTTTCCATAGATTTTGAATATGCTATTACTTTTTTTCCTACTTCAACCGTATACGAGGGACAGAAAAAAGTATGGATTTTTTAAATGGAACACCCTATATATTTTTACATATTTGGATTCGCCTCGTCCTTCTGATCACAAATATATATGATACTTATATATTTGCTATAAAAATGGCGCAAATATTGAATTTAAACTTGGGGCGTTTCCTTAAAAACTATACCTCCTTATGTCGGTCAATTATTAACGATTCAAAATTTTAAAAACCTACACGTAGAATTTTTCGTAGATTTCATATATGCTATTACTTTTTTTCTCCCTTCAACGGTATACGAAGGGTGGAAAAAAGTATGGTTTTTTTTTTGTGGAATGCCCTGTATTTTTTTACATATTTAGATCCGCCCTACCTTTCTGCTTATAAATATATATAATACTTATATATGTACAAAAATACAGGGCATTCCATGAAAAAAAAAACATACTTTTTTCCACCCTTTGTATACCGTTGAAGGGAGTAAAAAAGTAATAGCATATATGAAATCTACGAAAAATTCTATGTGTAGGTTTTGAAAATTTTGAATCGTTAATAATTGACCGAAATAAGGGGGATATAGTTTTGAAGGAAACGCTCTAAGTTTAAATTCAATTATTTACGCCATTTTTATAGCAAATATATAAGTGTCATATATATGTAAAAATAAAAAAAAAATATGTAAAAATATATAGTGTTCCATTTAAAAAAACCATACTTTTTTCTGCCCCTCGTATACGGTTGAAATAGGAAAAAAAGTAATCTAGCATACTCAAAATCTACGGAACATTCTGTGTTAGACCGATTTTTGAAAAATTAAAATCGGTGGTAATTGACCGAAATAAGGGGGGTATAGTTTTATAGTAAACACCCTGTACAACGCGAAATTGTATGAAAACCAATCCATTTTCAAAATAATTCGTTCTAAACTTTCACAGGCTACAATAAATTGTTGGATTCGTGATATACCGGAGTTATAATGTATGTATAAGAGCTGTCAATTAAGGGTGGAAATGTTAATCTGAGCAGCTGGCTAATGGGAAACACCTAAGGCCAATAAAATTTAAAAAAAAGGGTGGAAATGGGAAGGTTTTTTCGTGAATGAAATAAGTAACACACCGAGATAAAATAAAAGTCTGATAGTGTTTTAAAGTATTTTATTCAAACAGGCATATAGATATTTAGTACAAATAAATGAAAAAGCCTTGAGGAAATTGTTAATGTAAAAAAGACATGTTTTAGGAATTGAAATAAATTGTGGGTAATATTCAAATAGACAAAATACCTGTACGACCCTGTATATGAATATGGCACGCACTAGCTGTCAAATCATCCAAAATAAAGTAAGCCACCACCTTCGGTGTAACTTTGTTTAATTTAGTCAGTTTTTATCTAATATTTTAAGACCAAATACCTTTCGTACTTCTGTACTATTACAGGCCTACAAGATTTTACACCTCGCGACCAAAATAGGTTATTCTAAATACTATGCCGTTGCCCGTTTTGCTCCTTCACGTCCGGATTTTGGGATATCCTAACTTCAAAGTGCCATTTTTCTCTCTTAGAAGATAAGAGGGTCGGCAAAATTTTTAATTTGGGGGTTGCTCCTCTTGGCGTCGGTGATTGGCGGAAATTGGCGACGTTAAATAATAGATTTTAAAAAAATTGCCGTACGCCGCCCCTGCTTTTCGGAAGGGTGTAAAAAGATTTAAATGTAAATGTAATGTAAAAAAATAAACTCTTCCTCTCTATTTATAAATGTGGCCATTGGCATTGTTTGTGAAATTTACCGTTTTGTAATAAATCACACCCTCGAATTCAAGGAGGATAGTTTATTTGAAACAGATATGAATTTGGATAAAACTTAATTTATTTCAATTTAAACATTGATGCTCGAATAAATTACATACAGGGTGGCCCAACGAAAACGAAACGGGGCGGTGCTGGTTTTGGACAATTAAGCTCATTAAAAAAAAAAAAATGCTCGGACACGTCAATTGTGTTTTGGAGGGGGACACTTTTTAGGCATATACTTAAACCCCTATCTACAACCTCTTGAGCAGAGCGAGATTACCCCCAAAAGCGTAAATAGAAAGGGGGTCAAGTGGCCCCTCGTTTGAAAGGTCCTTCGACTTTCTTTACAAGGATACCTAGTTTATGCTACCTATGACACTTCAAATTGAAAATTTATTCGAGTGATTAGCAGAAGCCATTTACAGAAATAAAAAGGTAAGGTACTTACACATTTTACTTTCACTTTCACTTTTTACAACCGCAACTAATTTTATTTTCTGATTAACCATGTTAGTGTCCTCTATCACTCCTTTTTCACCCATTGCTTCTGGAAACTTGTGGAAAATACTTTATCATACAGGGTGAATCTTAGAGTGGCGGCCATATTTATAGGAGGCGACACCGTTCACTATGGGAACACAAAACTACAATTTTTTTTTTTTAACGCGCTATGAAAAATGAATATTGTTTAAACCCTTTTTATTTGAATTTGGGTACCCCGCCAGTGGAATGCGCTAGCGAGAGTTTTTTATTATCTACACTTGGCAACACTGTCGACCGGTCACACGTAATGCAGTAAGTGCTTGCCCAGCGGCGCCGGAATTACAGGAAACTTGAATCGCAATTTTTTTTTAAAAATTCACAACTCGGCCATTTTACAACCTACAAAAAAAAAATCGGATTCATGTTCATGACGACTAGTACTATTAACCCCAAAAATATGGCCGCCACTCCAAGATTCATCCTGTATACTTTGCTGGCTAACTTAAATTTTTTGTTCTCAAATGACAGCAGGAAAAGCCTACTATTATGAATGGTCGTAGAAAAATAATTATTTCAACACTCGTAAAAAAATGTACTGCTAAAATTCATAGAAAGTGAAAATGTATTCTTCGTCAGTGAACTGTATTTAGTTTGGTCAGAAGCCCTTAGGTTAACCGTTACATTATATTAAATCACAAAAACTATAAATATTTTTACTTTTTTAATTACAGGTATTGATATATTTTTCTACTAAAAATATATTCAAAGACGATGATTTTATATTAAAAGAAGAAACATATTATAACAAAATTCATTTATTATACATTTCATTTGAACAATTAAATACTTAACTAATAACATAAACACAGCAATAATGAAAATGAAATAAAAAATCTTAAAATACGTAAATAGGCAGGTCGTAAACAGTCAATAAGAGTCTTACTTATAAACAGCTACAAGAAAAGAAAAATTAATTGTGACAAAAGGAAAAAAAACTAATTCATCGAGTAAAACCAAGACTAGTAGCCATTTTGGGAAAGGCACAATTATAAATACAGTTAAACAGCTGTTCCTCATCCCTTTACAAATAAAAATAAATAAAACTAACTCTAATATCTACTAAACTTAAAATTGTATGCATAAATAGTACAAAACAACAAGATGAGTGAGCAGCCATACATTTATCACATAAAGTCAGTATACAAAATTTTACATCTTTAAGATGTGGTAGTGGTTTAATAAATAAAATATTTATTACAGGACACCGCACTATTTGGTTTTATAAGTTGCATTAATATCCCTTGATGTATGCTGACAGGTGTTTCTTCTCTTCTTCAGATAATCCATTTTTAAGTGTTCTGCGAACTGAAACGCAATAATCATTGTCAACAAAATGAATTCCAATGAGAGATATATCAAAAATCATGCAAGGTCCCTACACACATATGGCAAAAATAAGTTTTAATTATTCATACGGCTATATAGAGAGCTAATATTTGAAATAAGAAAATGTAGAATCAAGCTTATTAAATTAGATCATAGATTACGAGGAAAACGATTTGTAGTCATCCTCAGTGGTAGTTACGAAAAAAATTTGTCATTTGCCTTTTTCTTTATTTTTAATTAACTCTCCCGCGGGGTTACGTATGGAGACCGCTCGCACGTTGCCAACTCCAATCCTCGATAAACTAACCAAGAAAAAAAACACAGCACTATTTGAGGGGAGTTAAAAACATGCTAAAATAAAAAAAACATTTATTACACGTCCAACATCACAGCCATGCATTAAAATCCAGAGCATTATCAAACTAGAAGTAATCACACCCACATACCAACTGTAAGAAATCTATGGAGAATCTCTGCTACCAAATGGATTATTCTCTCTTGTTCGAGAACGTTTCACTACATATGAAATAAAAATTTATATATTTACAACCCTTATTATTACTATTAAAATATTAATGATAGTTTTTATTGTACAGAAATGACATTAGAAATATGCTATATTATTAGTTTTACCAAGCAATAATAGGTTTACAGAGGAGAAGGGTTAGGATAATATACTGTTCTAAATTCAAAGTAAAACTAACAATTCTGTGTAAATTCTATGGGGAAAGATTAAAAACAGTTTAGAAGCCGCTTTTGTCAAATTTTCATATTCATCATTCAATTTATCAAAAAATATTATGTTCCCTATATTTACAAAGTTATTTTCATTTCTATTAGGCAAGGGATTATGTTGTGATACAATTACGACAAGGAAAGATTTTAGTAGATAATTAACATGTGTATTATACATTATTAATATCAGACTACCCATCATGCAATTAACAAATACATTTATTAGTAACTAAAAAATGGTTCAACACTTACGTGATTTTCTGTCAGCATGTCGAGTCCTCTTCCTTTCCCTGGGCGCTGTTCTTGAAGCAGACCCTTTAGTAGCAGTTTTAACCAAACTTTCAAGTATTTCATCATCTCCGTCGGTTAAATTACCATTGGCGGAACCCATAAATGATCTATTACCATCTCGACGGGTTCTCCTCCAAGGTAATGTACCCTGCATACTTTCTACATCAGAAATATCACTACCCAAAAGTTGTCGTAATTCCGCATCTGCTCGATCCTCTTTTGTTCTGAATTTTCCAATCTAACACAAAAAATTTCTAAGTAAACCAACACAAAAGGATATCTAATTAAAATTTTACATTAAAACAAAAAATAACGTGGAATACATGATTTCTTGATATTATTTACTTACATCTGTTATCATCTTTCCACGGGTCTTATTTCTCTCTCTATGATTAGCCTTTTTCTCTAATTGCTGCAGAACTCGCTCTCTTGTAGTTCTATACTCCAAAGCAAACTCAGATACAATTCTACAAAATTCGTTTGGTTTCGTATCCGAGATTTGATGTAAAGGGATGCCCAACCACAGTAAAAATTTGTGAAACCTAAAAAGAAATTATAAATTTATTTCAAATTCTTAAACAAACTCTGTTTTCCGCATACCTATTCATAATTCTTCTATGAATTATTCCTAATAGTATAATCCTCTCTGCACAATCAGATAGAAAGTCAGACATTTTAACTTTCATCATTGTGGATCCATCATGTTTTGCAATTAATTTTAAATGATCCCAGGAGAATTTACAATCAGCCTCCAACCTCTGTATATTTAAAGACAGCTCATCAAAGTCGATTTTTGATGCCCTCGTTATGGCTCCAATCTAAAAAGAAATGTCATGGTATGGTTAATACAAATAATATATTGGAAAAATTTTGCACTTACCTCTGAATATAAATCACTAGCGTCTGGAAACTTTTCCATGACAATATGACACAGATGATGCAAGAGGGAGTGTTTATGGACAGTATCTTTAACTTCAGGTACTTTGGCAAGATATTCAATTTGAAAACCTTTAACTTCATTGCCATTTAGGAAATTGCCGATAGACAACAGTGTACTTAAAATTCCTCGGAAAGTTTTGTTTATACGTAGAACTTCAAAGCCCTGTTTGAGATCCATAAGTGGTTCGGCAATTTCCCTTTCTGCATTTTCAAAATCTAGTTTAAACGCCCATAATTTCAATCTAGCCGGTAATTCAGAAATAGAGGCTAATGTAAGAAGGAACTGTTCGGCACTTCCCAAAGGCAAGTCTGGATTGGCAGCTTGAGCTTCTTGAATCTTAGTCCTTTCTTCCTCGGTTGGTAACATGGTAAGAAGTTTTTCGATACCTTCCCTGTTCATGATGGTCGCATCCATTTTCAATATTGCAGTTTTAATAGATCGTGGTGGAGGTAGTTTCGTCATTCCAATGTTGATGGCGTTTGATCGTTTGGGGTCCAGTACTATAATCTCTTTATTTTTGTTCATTTCTTGTTGTTTCTAAGGTAACAAAATACGTCTATTAATATATTTTAATAACAATACTTAGACGTGACTTAGAGCGACGTAAATATTTTAGATAAAGGTAATAAGAGGCAGAGTAACCATACCCATGCTGTGTATACTACCATGCAGTGTGTATTGTTAAAGTTTATCACTAACCTAAATAATTTATTAAGAATTGTCTGTAATTTCATAGCACTATACAATATATAGTTTTATATTATATAGATACTAAATATCTTACAATAATTACAACATACACTCTGGAATATTGAACCAGTTTTTTTTTTAATGATTTAGAAATGTTTGAGTTAGGAAATCATCATGATATTATGATGTACAGTCGTGGTCACATAAACATTTACACAAAATATTTAATTCCACCAAATAGTAGCAATCTTTTATATGGTGTTTTATTTTCCCGCCAAAAATCAATTGGTGGTAAAAGGGGTGAATGCTTTTGTTACATATTTTTCATAAGAGAAGGAATAAAATGAGGACACCCATTTTTAGATACAATACAATCTTTTGTTTTGTTTGGGTAAAAAAAATTAATCTAATAAGCGAATGCTCTCTATGCAGTTACCTTTTAATAGAGTTAACCCTTATAAAGTCAAGTAAAATACTACGTGTGATAAAGACAGATGCAGGAAAGGTGACAGATGAAAAACTTAAATAATGCTAAATATTCTACGATAGTTTACAACAGTAGTGCAAATTCAAATGCAAAAAGTATTGCCACCACCGAGAAATTAAAAGACTCACCTCCTGAGGCCAGCACATGCCACGTGCGGATCACCAAAGGAAAAAGAAAAATACATTTAAATTAAGCTTTTAACAGTAATAAGAAATGAAAACCCCCACCAGAAATAAAATACAATTAAAGCAATTATACATAAAAACTTGCCCTTGACAAAATAACTGTTAACTAAAACATAAATTAAGAATTTTCCATAATATGAAATTTACGAATTTTGCCTCAGCATTGCACATCATATTGTAAACCTACCTTTGTTATTAAATCTTTAGCTCTAGACTCAAAAAGATGTTCCAATTTTTGGGTGTCAACAGTAACTGGAGTTAGCTCATCCCAAATGAACCCAGTTTTTAATTTAACCTGACTAATGGGATCATCCCTCACTTCTTTCCAGAACAATTTTACGGTTTTCTTATTTTTCTTAATAGGTATTTTAGTGTCAGATTGTCTATTGGACCTTTGCAAATTGGCTCCAAAAACTGGGGGACAAGGGACTGGAGGTACCATCCTATTTGACAATGGTGGAGGGGGTGGTGCACCACCCATATCTCGTAAGGGAGGAGGAGGGGGAGGTATACCATTTGTAACAGCTGCAGGTGCTAAAACATCGATTTCATCGTCACTGGCTAAGTCAGTGAAGTCCATGTCACATAAATTTAACGATCTATTTAAATTTGCAACAAGTTCTTCCCACCTCATTTCGTTTTCCGATTTTTTCGCTTCTAATTTGGGCACATTTTCATTGGTTGGACTTTTTAATACATCAGCCTTAGACTTTGATTTGGCTAAACCTTCTTTAGCTTTAGATATTAACCCAGACATATCGCCAATTCTATTTACTTTGTTTTCCTCTGAGGGGCTGTGCAAAATATTCTGGTTAGCTAATTTTTGAGTTAAATCCTTTACGGTATTTTCTCTTTTCAGCTGTAATAGAACGCTTCGCTCGTTTTCGTTCGTATTCTCCGATTCTTCCAGACTTTCTTGATTCTGAATCATTGAATAAATCCATGGCTGTTTGTTGAGGCTGTCCTCGGAATCCAGCTTGTTAACGGCATTTAGTAATGGTGTCAGATCTTTTCTGCTCGAGTTTCGATTGAGCCCGTTTCCGTTTGCAATTCTCTGTTGAAGAGTGTTGGGATAGTTTCCTACAAAATGCATATAATTAGAGAATGAATTGATCAGAATAGATTTCTAGTTGAAGATAGCTTTTCTACAATAAAAATGGTTGGCCTTATTTCGTATGACACCTAAATTGAATCTGATACATTTTTGTAAAACGTGAATATTTAGTTCAAAATTAGTTTTAAAACGCACAGCACTAAAATTAAGATTAAGCACCTACCGTTTTCATTCTCATTGTTTTCTTCATTGTGAATAGATCCTTTAAAGAGAGCAGCAGTTTCCTGTTCCTTCATAAAACTTCTTTGCCGTTCTGCTCTTTCTCGACGTCTTTTCAAAGCCGGAGTGACGCCAGCGTCAATAGCTAAGCAAAGCGTAATTTAGAGACCAAAAAGCACACACCAATAGGAAAAAATATCTTACCTTTGTTACTATCCTTATAACTCCCGTTCAGTTGGGAGTTGTTCAATCCAGAGGATTGCGAACTGGAAGACTCGTCATCTTCATCTTCTCTATTAGTCTGAAGTATGTTATTATTATTATTCCTATTCAGTCCGGTATACAGAGGAGTATTTCCTGTAGAATGCCTTCTGCTTTTTCTTCTCTCCGTGGATTCGACCACAGATTTTCTATTTCGAATGGTTTTCCTAATACTTTCATCCAAGTGTCTAATTGGTGTTCCACCAATTTCTTCCCCGTCTTCGTACTGCAGCACTGCTTCATAAATTTGAAACTGTTGCAGAAGATCTAAATCGGTGCCCGGTTTGGACATGTACCTTTGAATTATGGCTTCAAATCCTTGCTCCTCCAACGCATCTGTTTGGTCGTAGTAAGTATCTTGATCGGGTACGCCATTTAAAACTTTATTTATCAAAGTTGTGGCGTATATTAGTAGCTCGGTATCGGCAGAATCGAAATCTTTCAGCAGCTTCATTATGTTATAGTAAGGCAGACTGCCTTGGGAATAATCCACGGTATGGATTGCTTTTATTAATAACATACAGTTTGAATCTATATATTCGACGAACACTAACAATAATTTCAAAGCTGTTTTTACTACTAATCTAAATTTGGATGATATAAGGCTATACAACCACTGTATCGTTTGGTTGTGTTCCATAACGCCGTTCATGCCGTCGACATAAAGCATTACTTGGCCCAAAGCCCTTAGAATATAGTTTTGGTAATTTTGGTCGGCCTCTGATCCTACTTTTATCAGACATGATAGACCGTCGTTTTGTACAAATTCGTGAACTAAGTCTTTGTCTTCTTGGAAGATTTGTTTAAGGGAGAATAAAGCACGTCGAAGTTCCCGGCCTTCGGATGTTAGCAGTTTTTCTGAAACAAGAAAAGAACATATAGATAAATTAATATTGTAGGTACAGGTTTGGCGGTGATGAAAATAAAATATCAAATTACAGGTTACAAACAATAGACAATAACAAACACTATGTACGGGCATGTCAACATTTCTTCGGGATTGTAATAAAGAACGAGTTCGTCAAACTAATGATTGTTAGTGAATTTTATGAACTGTCTAGAATTTAAGCATTTATAATATTAAAAGCAAATATTGATTCGCAATCTAGAGACTGCGCTTGGTATTTGAGTAAATTATATGTTTCGTGTAGAAGAGCAATTGAGATTAGTGTAAAAATATTGTGGTTTTTATCTAAGAATCTCATCACGACCGAGTACAGGGCCGTTTTGTAAGCTCAGAGTACAGTCTGCTAAGTCAGACACTGTTCGTTAATTTATTGATGGTAGAATAAATATTTTGTTTTAGATATCAAGTATCTTTATTAACAATTTGAATTAATTGTATTGTATGAAAAAAAGCAAAAATGAGGTAATTAGATGTAAAGCTTCAATCCTGGCATGTTTTCCTTCCCTATCGATATAGTTTATGCACCTATAAACATTAAACTTTCAATTACAGAATTTTGAACGAATATATTAACTTTCTTATTCATTTTACTGAGGAAAAATAAAAGTAAACAACTCTAACAGGAAAGATGATCGAGGAAGCAGGAAATATGTTGCATAAAAGCTACAATGTAATGCAATATTCACCTTCTGCACTTCATATTACTCATAAATATTAAATAATAAAATTTATTTGTAAGTATAAATATTTTTTTTATTTACGTAATTTATTAGATAGAAACTTGAGAAAGCAGAAGACATTAGTTTTTTACAAAACAATTACTGTTAATTGGAATATCATTTTAAAATAAATGACGATGTAATGGTATAAATTGTGGAATTTCTATTTTCACCTCTATGAAGACGCCAAATTGTATATCAAGATATATGAAGATCTACTGACTGGTAAAGAAATGGAAAGGAGTATATTTATCATATATGTACTTGCTTTTGTAAAAAGCGCATCGTTATTTTAATTAAAAAAAAAAACGCTTATAAAAGAAAGTTGTCAAATTTATTTGCCAATAACGAAACGGTCAAAGGTATTGTGTACTTAGCTATTATTTTATTGTAAATATTGGTATATAAGCGAAAGAGAGATCATAATAGCAGTAAAAAATAGCTATAATATAAACTAATCTGCACCTACGTGTATGCAAATAATACGTAATTATATCCATATTTGTACAATACATTTTCACATAACAGTTGTTAATTGACTATAAAATTAACCTTATGATATGAGCAGAAATACAAATGGTAGACTTTATATCAGAAATAATATGGTTGGTTTACCTTGTATTGTATTTATTTTAATTTTTTAATTCACCAAATGTTGATATTTTTAAATACAAAATTGACTAAACGAAGTTCTAATCCTGCATACTTGTCAAAGATATACAGGGTGTCCTGATACTAATGTTATATGCGTCTAGGGAACAAGAAAAATAATAATTTATTTTGCTCAAATTATTTCATTAAGAAGTTACAAACAAAAAAAAAACAGTGGAAACCATATTTCTGGGATAGAGTAAAAATTTGTATAGTTTAAATGAAAATGGACATATGTATTAATGGATTGTAACCAATCAATTTTATTGAAATTGGTTCAATGATTTCTGAATAATTAAAAAAAAAAATAAAAAACAAGGTAAAGAATTTAATTTAGAGCATTTTGTGTTATAACGATATTATTACTTTTTTTCATCTGGTCTACTTTTTTCAAGAAATATACTGCGAGAGAAAGAGGGGGGTACATTGAAAGCCTATATTGAAAAGCGTCTCTCACAACGTGTATGGCGAAATTCCTTTAAAAATCCGCAAATCTTAGTTTTTCTTATTTAAGGATTACCATTGTAATTTGGCAAATTATCAAACTTGTTTACACATTTATTTTATTAACAAAATGCAGTGAAAGTAGGCGCTTACTAATACCAAGACTGAAACCATGTTCCGAACGCAAAGCTAAGTACCTATTTAAATATATTTTCTATGCATTAAAATAACACATGATAATTTGATTTAAATATGTAAAGTGAATAAAGTAAATACTAACCTACGTTCTTTTTATATAAAGTGGTTTGCACTAAGTGTATATTTCTTAAAAATCACTAAAAAAATATCAAGCAAAATACACTTAATTAATTTTTTTATTTTCTCTTATGATTACGGTTTTGCAAGTAACTAAAAACAAGGAAAATAATTATTTTGTGAGAATAGCATCAATCATTTTTCCAGCGTTTGAGAATATAATTAGGCCATTGTATACTGTTTGCATATTTGGCCATAATTTAATACATACTTTCTATAATTAATTATTTTTAGACCAAATAATAAATAACAAAAAAAACTGCTTCACACCATTCCTACCGAGATTCCTACTGATCTGACAATACGTTTGAGAATATTGATAAATATTAAAGAATACCAACTGGGGACTAGTTATTTAGCTTTCAATTATTATTCTCTAAAAATGTAAGTTTACTGATTTTTTTCCGTGTCGATGATTTTTCATTAAATTTTACTAAAACGTGAATAACTTGGCAACGTTACATCTGATACCCAAAATAAAATATTTTTGTAAAGTCCATAAAAGACAGATTCTAAAAATAAAAATATACAGGGTGTTGCATTTAAAAAACAGTCCGACTTCGTTGTCCCGGATTTATGGTACACTCTGTACATTTAAAAATAATTTTAAAAGGTAGTACATTTACGGTCCAATAAGTCAGATTCCTTATCCTTGTATTGTTCCTGTCTCAGGCACAAATAATGGATAAGAACTAAAATACCAATGATTTATTTCCATAAAAAACTATCAAGGTTCCACTAGTATTCATGGGTAATTATGCTCCATAAATCCAAATGGCTTCCAGCGCAGGTTACAATTTTATAGTATATTTCTCGATATTTAATAAAGATTAAAGTAACGTTTATAATTTATATG
This sequence comes from Rhagium mordax, assembly GCA_963680705.1. Taxonomy (NCBI): domain Eukaryota; kingdom Metazoa; phylum Arthropoda; class Insecta; order Coleoptera; family Cerambycidae; genus Rhagium; species Rhagium mordax. The sequence goes on from OY796656.1 coordinate 120,028,314, forward strand.
ATTTGTTCGTTCTTCTTGTGAGAATATAGAAACCATATTTTCCACGTGTGATATATTAATACACTGAACTATCTGCATTAATTTTAATTATTTTTAATATAATATTTTTGCCTGTCCAAGACAATTTAAAAAGTCGTCGGAAATGACGCTTTGTTTTACAAACTTTTAGAATTTTGCTAAATTTCTGAAATTGGGGGCATTCTTAAATCTGAAAATTATGCAGGATGTCCTTAAAATAATACACTCAGTGTAAACTTTATTTATAGATATAGCCACTTGGCTACCTACCTGCTATTAATAGAATAAAACAACGGCAATAAAATTTTATTAGCAATGGATTATCCAGCAAATGAGTTTACAGTTCAGGTATGCACAGGTACACAAAGATTCTCTAAGAATTTTATGGGTTATGGGTATCGGATTAATGAAAAAATAATTTGGCCTTGATAAAACAAAAATTTAATTCGCGAACATACGAGTGGCGACTCCAAGGAGTGGATTAGATGCATAGTCGCAGTGCAGGATTCAAAGTAATCATAAGACACTTATATCTACAAAGCCAAAGAAATTGGAAGAGAAACTGACAATCAATGAACGTATCAACAAACTGTAGACCATCCGATAATCACGAAAATGTATAAAATGAAGAATAAATTGTGCCAAATTTGAATTATTTTCGTCACAATACTTGTAACAGATGAAACTTAAATCAAGTGTGCTAGAACAACTTTGTGAAAGTGTAGTCAACGCATCAGTTGTTAACATTAAAAGTTAATCAGAGGAAAATTTATTATGGAATCGAACCGAATTCAAGAATGGCGAATGGAATACTTGACGAAAATCAAACAGTACAGAAACGAATATTGATCTACTTGGTTGAAACACTCGACACTTATCATCGGTTGGTCAATGTAAAAATACGCGTTGCTCAAAAAATACAAAAACATGAATGAAGCGAATAAAATGGCAAAAAAAAGTTATACTTTATTAAAAAAAAGAGTTGAAAATTCATTCATACTGAAAACACTTCAAAAATATTTATATTTGATTTAGGTGCCGATAGTGATAGTGAAACTGATTTATATATTAAAGTATAAGTGGATATTAAGGTCTTTAAAACACGCGCGATTTTTCGAGCACGCGGCGCAGCCGGAGTGCTCGAAATAGAGCAAGTGTTTTAAAGACCAGTTATCCACGAATAATTTACGCTATTTTTTTTTATTGATACACTTTGAAATCATAAATAATTACTACAAAAAATGGAAATAAGAACTAATAATGTAAAATACCTCTAGTTGTCATCGAAATGAGAAAAACAAAAATTAATTTGCAATCTGCCATATAAGATTAATTAATTGTTGTCATCACAGTTAAAGCTTTTGAAACATTTATTTGTCAGTAATATTTTATTTGACGTTACAAGGTACTTCTGTCAGATCAATAATTAAAAAGCTGACATTTACACTTCACGTTTCTCGTGTTATTGACGTTGCCATGGTAACTTAAAACACGCGCGTGTTTTATAGTTGGATTTAAACACTCCGATGCGTACTTTAAATAAGCAAAATAGGGTACCAATAAAAAAAATATATTAATGCCACAAAAATGCACAAACTGCGCACCGTGATTTTTTACTCTTTAATGAAGAAAAAAATGCAACTGATTTTTAATCACCTTTTTTTCATGCACAACAAAAAATTAGCTCATTTGTTTCATATCGCTTAAAACTAAAATATATGAAAAAATGAGCGACTTCTAAAACGCAGGTTCTTTATTTTTATTTTAGTTTACTTCTTTTGTTTTACCACATTGATTCTTGGCAATCATGATGTTAATTCGCAAAAGATATTTTTACTACTCTACAAGATTTTCAAAATTTCCAAATGGTTTACATAAACTAATAAAATTACGTATTTGACGTATTTGATATATTATAAGATCAAAAAATATTTTCTTAACCGCCTCTCAAGTCGTCGAAGTAACCCAGGAAAATCATAGGATTTTGTGTTAGATAAAGAGAGACGAGACTGTACGGTTTATTGTAGAGTTCAAGCCATTTCTAGGGCAATGAGTTTCCTCTCCCATCACAAATACATTTTTAATTGTCTTCAAGACAGAATCCAATCGTTGATCTTCACAACCAAGTAAGTAGATACAATACATTTACGCATTTGGCTACCGTATCCGCTTGATGGCAGTATTCCCAATTTTAGTTTTTATGTATATCAGAAATAAATAGAGAAATTCGGTAATGTTGCAATAGAAATATTACAAATATTCCACAATTTTACGTTTTAACATTTTGACAAAAATGACTTCTTCATATGAACGATAAATCGGCAATTTGTATACGATTCAAATTGGATCCGCGAAAACTTTATACATAATAATATATCAATTCAAAAATTTCAAATAACGACGATTCTGCACTTATAACATGAGGACATTTTCTTTGTAAATCCGCGGCTTTATTTGACTTTAAGCTTTGCATATGATCCCTATCTAAATAAATTTTTAAAATTAAATTAACAAAAACTATTCAGATTGTTGCTTTTCTGTCTTTCAGGATGTTCAAAAAATCAGTCTTTCAGGCTGTTCAAAAAATAAAATTTTTCGATATCTTTCTTTTCTTAGAAAAACGCAATATATTGTTTATAAGAATATAGGAAATTGCAACAATGTGACGAACATAAAACTTTATTTTCTCTTCCTTTTCTTTTTCGCATTTATTACCACATTTCTAGAAATTCATATCCAAAAAAAGTTGATTTATCTAAAAAATATTCAAATTAACCGGCTTAAAACTGGGAAATAACCTCTACGCCTTTTTAAACTGGTTATTTTGAATATTTTTTTAGATGAATCAACTTTTTTGATAGGAATTTCAAGAATTGCGGTAATAAATCCCAAAAAAGAAAAGGAAGAGAAAAAATGCCACAATTAACATTTTTAAACAATAAAACTTTTAAAAATTAACAGGTTTGTTGACATATTTCCATCGCAACAGAAACGTCATAGGTGACCAAAAGTGCGATAATAAGAATTTGTATATTTAAAAAAAAAATCTTCTTAAAGCAATTGCAAGCTATGAAGTGCTATATTTTTAATTTCTGGAGAAAAAATGCTGTTTGGAAAAAAATGCAATATGGTAGCTATATTGGGTGACCACTGGTCATGGTAAACCCCCGCCATTTCCACAATTTTTGAGCTATCCAAATGAAATTTTGTAGCAGTAATGTACGGCCAAAAAAACTCATTCATCTGTCAAAGTTACGTCTTTTAATTGTTTCTTCCATGGCTAGTATGATAAGTAGTTTAAAATGTCCTGTTGTGTTCGATGATATTTTCCCTTTTTTTATTACTTGCACATTGCAGATTTATGAAGGATGGGCAAATCAATGGATTCCATACAAAATATATTATTTTATGGTATCGGTTTACCATTATGATATCTTTTGGGAAAATGGTCAAAATGGACAAAAAATGATTTGGTCGAATTTGAGTTCACGCCAAGACGCCATTTTTATATTTTTTTCTTGTCGATCTAATTTTTTGGGAGTTATACCAATACATTTGTACCAAATTAGACCTATCATGGCACTCTAGATTAATAAATGAAATTGTCTCTAAAAAAATCAAGTGGGCTTAAAGAGTCGTCCCCAAAATAGTTCTATCGTACTCAGAATTTTCTCAGGTTTCCAAAAATGCAATAATATACAGCGTGTTTCATTTAAAATTCCAAAGTTGAGGTCACCGTCGAAATCGGACGTTGAAAAAAAAACCGGATGGGCCAAAATAAGTCTTTTTGGACGTACATTACTGCTGCAAAATTTCACTTGGATAGCTCAAACATTGTGGAAATGGCGGGAGTTTACCATGATCCGTGGTCACCCGGTATAAAAAACGAGGATGTTATGAATAAAATAATAACCAATCGACATAAAAAAATTAAAGATGCTATTATTAAATTTAAAATAAAAACGTGCAAGTTTTTCCAGAATTAAAAAAAAAATTATGGATAAAATAACTACGAAGAATGAAAAGCATAGGTATTAATGTTTTTTGTTATCACTAGAGATCAGTGGAAGACATCTGAATTTTCTTAGAGAGTAGTAAATAAAATAAGATTTCATGTGACAACTTATTCTATTATAACTGATTAACTTACCTATTATAGTGTGTACTCGCACCGAGAGTTGTGTCCGTAGAACTATGGAATTTTTCTTGCTGAAAAATAAATAACAAAAATTACTTGTCGCTCTTGAAAAATGTATACCTATTTGTACGTAATTTATTTGAAATTTGTTATTAATAGTAATTAACCAATGAAACATCTACGTGTAGAGAAACGTAATACCTAATTAGGGTTACATAGAGTTTGAATAATCAAAAATGGGCTGGACCATGCCCATGGCGGTGGTCATTGAATTTATTGTTTTTCGTCTTCTACTAACTTTTACTATTTATTGGTTTTTTTACAAATATTCTGCGATGCGCATGTGAAATAATCACTCAATTCAAAATGCTGTTTCCACGGTAATAACGTTTCAGTATTGTAAAAGTGTTAATAATATTACGTTTAGATTTACTTTTTTAGACACGTGAATTCCATTCGTTACCTTGCAAACTGAATGACTGTTTATATTGGAAAAATATATAAAAAATGTACATACAGAAATACTTAAGGAAATATTCAATTATTTACATATTAAAATATTGTTTCGGATATTTTGAAAATTAAACTATCATAATAATATGATAATATTGATAATATTAAAAGTTGCAAGAAACCGTAATTTTAAAATGAAAAAGAAACCGAAAGTAGTCTATTTATTTGCAATTTTTACATGACGTTTTTTTTGTTAAAAAAAATATGACTAATTCGTCATATTAAACATTATGTTAGTATCTGAAAACAAGATGGTTTTGTCTAATTAACAAAATTGATGGAGTTGGTAGTCCACGACATAAATTGATGGTTATCTGTAAGTTTAATTTACATAGTGCTAGAATGAGTTCATATGATAGAAAACAACATATAAATTATTTTTTTATACAGAGGTTGGTTCAAGATATCTCAATTATTATTCAAAGAATAGCCGCGATAAATTACCTTTAATACTTGTGATGAAGTGGAATTAATAGGGATACCTATAGTGTTGGAAATGCAACTTTCTAGAATTAAAATCATTATAGCGCAAGCATATTATGATATAAAATTGAAAGAAAATTTCAGTAATTGATAACACTATTCAACACCGTCCAGGAATTGTTTTGGTACACGAGTACCTAATTATTTTTTATTACTTCAGGAAATATTGCTATGTGCGCGAAAACACACACCGTCAGAATATTAATATTTTTCGGCAGAATCTGATTGTTCAACCAGATACTTAAGATTCCATTTAAAACACTGTTATTCAAATAGTAAAAGTTGCGGAAAAAAACGTTTAGAATACAAATTAGTGGGTTCACTTTCATACGATGCACCTGCTCTTTGAAATTAATAATGCACTTATTTTATAGTAACCATTGTTGTTTATATATCTTTTATTTTCCGTATCACTGGGTTCATATTTTTGTTTACAAAATATATGAAATATACTATTATGAGGAAACGCAATTTGTGTGTGCTATTTGTTCCAGTTATTTTCGAAAAATTGTTTGTGAGTGTTATGTCCGTTCAAAGAAAATTAGTGCTTCAGTTCAGGCCCATAATGTTTTGCAACAAAGCAAAACTATTAATCATTGGAACAATAAAAAATATATTTATACAAAACATTTCAGAAATGCATGTAGATAACGAGAAAATAATCTCAAAGTTCATATAATATTTTCTTTTACGAGGAAGAACGCTTGCTGAAATATTCCAAATATTAAACGAGATGAAAACACAATTTTTTTGGATATGATAATTTTTGGGGTGGCGTTTTTTAAGAAACACATCATGGCAACCATGGAAGAACTGCTTATTATGTTCCTAACCGCAAAACTTTGAGGGATAGGTTTCGTAAATTGTAAAAATTTTCCATAAAAAAACCGAAAACATATGCTGTTGATTCCTTTCCAAAAAATGTTCTTTTTTTTTCGGAAGATGCATTTATAAATTTATTAAGCCATGTTCTTATATTCTTTCACATCATCACGTTTTACTAAATTCTGCAAGATCTTTCGTAATAATCTTTCCATTCAACTACTCCGGGTTTAACTTTCTTCTTTTGCTTTTCAGATATTTTACTGACACATACTGACAATTGATTAAGATCGTCTAATTCAGCTATAAATAACTTTACAAATTTAGTTTCTTTTATCTGCCAAATGTAAAACGAATATATTTATAATGGCATATTTATGTTCTCCTACTTCCTTCTAATTCTTCTTCGCATTAATCACACTCAACGACATCACAATTAAAAAACGATTGTAATTCTTAGCATTGTTCATGACCCACAGTAATGCCATTCCATTCCATTCTCTCTATTTTTCAGGTGGCACTGCAGTAAATATTGGCTTCCAACCAACACCCACTACATAAACAGGTAAACTAGGAAAACGCGTGTGACACTTCCCTTTTGCACACACTATTTGACATTCCATATAAGAAAAGATAATAAATGTGTGTGCATACAAGGAAGTGGAGAAAGTATGGAGACATCGGGAACGAAACTTTTTAATTTGATTTGATTTAATTTAATTATAATGTGAGAACTAGAATTGTTTTGTGGTATATGTCGGTTTCGTTTATTGCTTAATATTTATAATTTATCACCAACAATGGGCAAGGAGATTATAATATTCCTTCCTTTAAAGAAAATATTTCGACTAAAAAATTGAACCGCTTTTATAAAACCTAAAAATATGGCATGATTAAAAAAAAAATTTATGGAAACAACTTCAGAAGCATAAAATTAGCAGAATTTTATTAAAAATAAAAAATACACATTTGCAACTGGCTGGAGAAGTACTGAACAATAAACGAAATGTCTTAATCAGTCAATCATTTTTATTTTATTTAAGTTATACGTGCATAAACTAAAGCCAGAATTTCATGATGAGCAAGAAAACGCAAAAACACTCTTTCATAATAATCAAGTTATTTCATTGGCAATATTTCCCTGGTCACCCAGTATGGGCGGAATTGAAAGCATGCTTTTCTGAAGAAGTTGAGTGTATGAAAAGTATACAACAGATTATAAACGTTACAAAGAAAATAAGATGTCTCCTTCCTATTTCTAAACTGTCTTGGTGGCTGTTCACTAAGTACCTAATTATTTCCAGAAACAATGAAGCAACGTTGTTTGTTAAGTATAACAACGAAGGTTTAAGAAGTATGCTAGTTAATGTTTATTATGTCGGAGTTCTCACGGATCTGAATAAAATCTATTGAATAGTCATGCTCTTATCCCATAAGGGGCATCATTAAATGCCTTTGTTGCCAGATATTTAAAATAAAGGTTACAACAAAAAACCAAACGTCTTGTTCTACTGTAGATACTAGGAGCTAGGCAACTTTTAAGGATTTTTCCGAAATAATTGATCTGGACAGTGAAACTTTTAAAGTAACTCCGACCATCTTGCAGTATTCTGAAGTGACCACGACAAAATGATCGCTACGTCAAGTATTTGCAATAATCAACGCAGAAGGGAATTCGGAACCCTTCAGCAAATTACATGTTTAGTCTTAGAATGAAAGTCCAAGTATGTTTATACATACACCAAGGTCCAAATGTAATTTGCCCCATACTAGTTTTTGCGTTCTTTTCAGTGAAAAATTCGATATTGAAATGACAAGATTGGGCTGTATGTCTCAAGGCCAAATGCCAAAAAATAATGACAAGATTGCGTTCGGTCGTCATGTTGGATTTGCTGGCAACGTCCAATATTCATAGGCGTGTGACACTAAGGACCAGTTGTATAAAAGTGGTTCAGCTGAACTTGGGTCAAAATCCTTGGATTTTAAACCAAATTAGCTGAACTATCGCTGAACCACTTTTGTACAACTGACCCCAAATAAAAAGTCTAATTTTTAATAGGAACATATCAATTATCTAAATCGTATCAATCTCTTGATCTGCTTTTATGGATTTTAGGATGAGAATAGCTGAGGAACGATACCAAATAATGTATGAATAGAACTTTATTAAAAACAATTGAAAATCGATGCGTTTGAAGAAACATACTTATAATTGCAACATGAATTTAACAGATATAGCCGGCTAAAGGAACATTAAAATGAACTCAATTCAAAAAATTTCTTTTTGGTGGAAAACGGTACAGTTTGGATTTTACAAAACCCCCAATAGAAAAAGTTTAATAAGTCAGATGAATGCGCTGGCCATAAAATTAAACCTCTCCGATCTATTCGTCTAGTTGGGAATTGCTCTAAATCTAAATACGTTCTAAAAACTGGTCGGTTGAGTAAATTACGTGTTACTAGGTTTATATTGCCCACGAAGTAATGAGGATTTCCTTTACTTCAATAAAAATACCTACTTATTTATTTAGTTTCCTGTTTAATAAAAATGTTGTTTCATCAGTAAAATAGTTCGGATTTCTTCTAGTTAATTTTTTACTGCTACACAAAATTCATTCTTTGGGAGTAGGATCTCCAGGTAAGGGTTCATGCTAAAGTTTAAATTCATATTGCAGCGTTTTAGATCTATTGGGGAAACGCTTATTAAAAACCCTTATGGTTCTGTGGCAGTTTCTACCAGAGGAAGCTGATGAATTTTTGATATCGATATTTAGAGACATGGACCTATACCAATTTATGAGAGATTTCACTTGGGATCAAAATGAAAATATTGACGAGAAAAAAAATTGCAGCACAATTTGTGAAAATAATTTCCGAAAACTCTCCTGCCTTCCCTGGAAAGTCCTGAAATTTTTTGAAAAGTTACCACCATTTGAATTTTGTTAAACTAAGATTCAAATCATTAAAAATTTCAAATGCCAGCAACTTTTCTAGAAAAACCTTGGCTTAGACTGTATCGAAGATTATTCTGATACTTATTAAAAAAAAAAATAAATATATAAAACTTCAGGAATTTCTAGGGGTTTCGGGAAAAATTTTTCGCAAATTGTTTTTCAATTTTTTTTTTTCGCTAATGTTCTCGTTTTGATCCCAAATGAAATCTCTCTAAATTGAAATATCGAACACCGAAAATTCAACAGCAGCCGCTGGTTTTTACCCATTTCATTTAAATTATGCGGCATTATTTGCAGCAACTTTGGCATTATTTTCATGTCACGACTTCTTACTTTATCAAAAACAATAAATGCTGACAAAGAAAACGGAAATATGGCCAAAATAATAAAAAACTTACAATTAAGCACCAGATTACTAGTAGATATTTTAAATACAAACAAATCAGTACTGAAAGAAAGAAGCAGATAGGGAGGTAGATGCGTTGTATAAATGTGGCATTTTGTTATATTATAGGGTGTTAGGAAGTTTTAGGCAAATTTAAATGGGTGGTGTAGAATGATCCAACAATTAAAAAGGTCTTATGACATTTTTCTGACAACGTTCAATGTTCTTGTACCATAGGCGGGTAAAAAGCAAGCTATTACACGATGTTTTTATTTACGATAAACATGTTTCTTTTGAGCACAGTACAGAATCACAGGCAAAACTCACGTTTACATTTTATTTACTTTGGGAAAAGTACATTTCATAAAAACACTAAATAAAAATCATTAAATTATTAATATTGTTTATGAACAAATTGGCCATATTACAAAATAACTTCGCCTGTCTATCACTCCCAGCTCAATGTAAAGCGCATTCTGGTCGTTCCGAAAATACAAATTATTGTTTTCTGACGAATCTATTGCTATAAGAAAAAAAATGCCATAAGATTTTTTTGATTCTTGGATAATTCTACACCACCCACTTAAATTTGCCCAAAATTTTTCCTATTATCCTATATATGTAACTGGAATGACATAAAGTATTACTACGTGACCACCGTCCGCCTTTAATATGAGGTATCATATTATGCCTAAAGTTATTGTATGGGGACTGACATGATCAAATCCGATCATGGTTCTGACGTAAACCAGTGACCCAAACCTATTATAAGTTGGGTCTGGTAAGTTACGTATAGGATATGTGTATTGTGCATTATATTTAGTTTTTGCGTTTATTCTCATTCTCCCTTGGATTTTAAGCAACAAAAAGCATTTTAATTTATTAAGACATTTAAGATTCCATAATTATTACATTGACCAAGATTTTGATGACTACAGAATTTATTTAAATTTATTTAAATTAAAAATTGCAATGTTATTAATAAATATTTTTTAAACTCAATTCGGTGTTTTATCAAAGATATAAAGGTTATGTTCGAGTACAATAATTATCATGTAATTTATTTATTTCATGGTTTAATTTGACTGCTGATCATATTATTTGTCGCTTAGTTATAATGACACCATTTTTTTTTCATTACTAATAATATATTGTACTGTAACGCTTGCGGGGTAGCTAACACAGTGGAGATACGGTTGTTTGTGCAGACGGTCGAAAGATGATTGTCTTGTCAACTGGACTGGACAATTTCTCAAACGGGTTAATTAGAAATAGACAACGGAAATAATAGTACATTTATTTATAAGAAAACAATCATGAACAAGTAAGGTAAAACATAGAAGTCGGCCCAAGGCCGGTGGTAAATTACAGGGATCCAAAGAGTACAAACTGGGAGGGGTATAAACAATCCCTCCAGGAACATCTTCGATCCACTCTCACCACTATCAGGAATCATGATGAAATAGAAATTGCGGCGGCACAAATCCAAAACGCAATTATCTCAGCCTATCATGAAAACTCTCCACTAAAATCAAAAAAAGATAACAGAGGGGCATCTTGGTGGAACAAAAAATTAGATAAAATGAGAAAAGAAGTTCGACGCCTCTTTAATCGAGCTAAAGTTTCAAGCAACTGGGAACAATATAGATCTGCATTAACGGACTATAATAAGGAAGTTAGGAGGGCAAAAAGGGAATCTTGGAGGAAGTTCTGCGAGAGTATTACTGATTTACCTAGCAGTACTAGGATCCACAAGATTATTTCTAGAGAACCAGTGAGGGACCTCGGGTCGATAAAACGACCGGATGGTACTTTCACTGAGTCCGGAAAGGAAACCTTGGAACTCCTAGCACAAAATCACTTTCCAGGGAGCTTGACTCTGGATAACCAGGAGCTGCCAGCTACGATAGGACGATTTAAACGACCTTGTAAGAACGACTGGCTGGTAGCTAACAAGGTTATCACAGTATCAGCGATTGAATGGGCCATCAAAACCTTTCAACCATTCAAATCGCCAGGAGAGGATGGCATTTTTCCAGCTCTGCTACAAAACGGACTGGAGATACTGCTACCACTCCTTATTAGACTATTCAGAGCTAGCTTGGTATGGAATTACATCACATCCAATTGGTCGGTGGTCAGGGTGGTATACATACCTAAAATGGGTCGGATAGACCCAGACCCCAAATCACTTAGACCAATCAGCCTGACATCATTTCTGTTGAAGGCCTTGGAAAAGGTGCTGGATGGACATATAAGAGGAAACATCCTGAGCACACAACCTCTTAATGTACATCAGTATGCGTACCAGCCGGGCAAATCAACAGAACTAGCGCTTAATAACCTAGTCGGAAAAATCACCCAGTCCCTCCAAAGGAAGGACACTGTGGTGGCAATTTTCCTTGACATAGAAGGAGCATTTAATAATGCACTGCCCGATTCCCTATATACAGCGACAACTGCAAGGGGAATCGAACGGACCATATCAGACTGGATTCGGGCTATGCTAGAGAATAGAACCATAACAACGTCTCTTCAGGGTGAAACGGTCAGGTTTAGGGCCGCGAGAGGGTGTCCACAAGGTGGGGTTCTCTCCCCCCTGCTGTGGTCACTACTCGTGGATGACCTACTGGCTATTCTCACTCTGTGGGATGTTGAGGTTCAAGCATATGCAGACGACCTAGTGATTCTGGTAGGAGGAAATTGTGAAGGGATGATCTCCAATACCCTTCAGAATATATTAGATACGGTACATAGCTGGTGTGAGAGGGAACAGATGTCTGTAAACCCTCACAAAACAACTATAGTACCATTCACCAGAAAACGGAAGATGGATAACTTAGAACCACCTTCCCTATTAGGTGAAATCATTCCATTTGCGGAGGAAGTGAAATATCTAGGAATCACACTAGACAAAACACTAAACTGGAACTCCCATCTGGAGAAGGTGATCAACAAGGCAAGGCTATCCTTGTGGACATGCCGTAGAATTTGCGGAAAATCCTGGGGCATTGGCCCACAACAAATATACTGGATTTACGTTACAGTCATAAGACCTATGATAGCTTATGGCTCTATAGTTTGGTGGACGAAGGGGCTACAACGGACGGCCAAAACCAAACTCTCTGGGTTACAGAGACAAGCGTGCCTGGCGGTAACTGGTGCAATCAGCACCACCCCGTCAGCTGCTATGGAAATCCTCCTGGATTTACTTCCTCTTCACATTTATCTGGAGAGAGAAGCCAGGTGGGCAACATACAGACTTCAACAAGCGGTTATTAATATGCCGCAGGCTAACATCATGGAACACAATGGGCTGCTGGATGACGTGGAAAGTCACAGCATCTTAGGAATGGTCTCAGATGTTATGCCTACCAGGACCAACACCGAACTGCCCTTCAACGTCCTATTTCCTGGAAGAGACGAATGGGAAGAAAATAAAATCGACCTATTAAGGGCAGACAGCTGTTGGTTTACTGATGGCTCCAAAACACCTGAAGGAATTGGAGCCGGAGTGTATAGTTGCAACCCAGAAGTTAGAATATCCACAAGCCTGGGGATCTATGCAACTATATTTCAGGCTGAAGTTCACGCCATTGAGCTGTGCTTGCGGAGGCTTGAACAATCGCATCCCAAGCGCAGATCAATAAAAATATTTTCAGACAGTCAAGCAGCTCTCAAGGCTCTTGAATCATACCGGTGTAATTCTAAAACGGTATGGAACTGTCAGAAAGCCTTAACCCAACTGGGAAAAAGCAACAAAATAACTCTGGTCTGGATACCTGGACATTCTGGAATGGAGGGCAATGAAATTGCTGACTCCTTAGCCAGGAAAGGTGCAGGATCACAATTCATTGGACCAGAACCTGTACTCGGCATATCGTCAAGTACTGCTAAGACAGCAATCTCAGCCTGGGCTGAGAGTAAAACACTCCAGCACTGGCAAGACTTACCAGGATTGATCCATTCAAAGGCGTTCATACCGTACCCTTCGAAATCAAGAAGTAAGAAACTATTAGAGCTTAACAGGTTAAACCTAAAGACTCTAATTGGCCTGTACACAGGGCACTGCAGACTAAATCACCACCTACACAGAATTGGACTGGCGGAAAACGCCGAATGCCGTCTGTGTTTGGAGGATGATGAAAAGGCAGAGCACATTTTATGTGCATGCCCCGCTGCAGCTAGAATCCGGTTCTCAATGTTCGGCAAAGGGGAACTTCTGCCGGAGGACCTGGACAAAATATCACCCAACAAGGTTATCAGCTTTATTAAAAGACTGAACCTGTTGGGTGAAATATAATTTGGAGTGAGCCACAATAGACCGAGCGGTCGCAGTGGAGGGTCTGATCAACAGCCCACTCACAATTTACCAATACCAATACCAATACCAAGGTAAAACTGGACCAGTTAATGCAGCGATTTACTTTGCTGTCGGTTATGTACAATTTTTAAAACGATCATATGCAAGCTAGCAAACAAGAGTACGCGTGGAAATAATTTAATTGCGGCCGGCGGTGGACTCGAAGTGCGAACGGATCGAGATATACCCACGCGGAGAAATCAAACGGCTGGGGCTAGCAAGTATGACTCCAACGGGACACTAAAATATCGGAGCGCTATGAATAAGCCACAGAGATTCTTTTTATTTCGGATACTACTTAACAAACGCGGATTCCTACTGCCTCAAATACAGAAGCAGCTACGCTAACAAGGAAGTTATTTCCTTTCTTACCGTAAAATAAAAATTTAAATCATACACTGGGGCCACAAACTACCATGAACAGGTTACCGAATTGTTTTGCCTGTGTGATAAATCTACGTTTTGAAATATATTCACTGGTGGCTAGGCCTTACCACCTGAGCAGGACACTGTAAGGCTCAACCAGTGAATATGTGATATAACGTTAAATACGAATAAACGGAAAATTTAAACCGAACTCTGATTTAATTAAGTAGTTCTACAAGACGTCGGTATTTACACGATGAACAATAGCGAATCTCGGTGCTTATTCGAAGGCGTTACGGCTGGATAACGGCGGATTACTCTTGTTCTTACCAAGATGGTTCACGATAAAGAAAATATTTCGGGTTGGTTCTCGTTGTTGGTGCCAGGGTATCGATAATTCGATTGATGTTGATTTGGCCGTTCCCCGTGAATTTTTTAGCTTTTTTTTCTGACGCAGGCGGCGGCGCGCTCATACGGTGGGTGGAATCCAGACAGGTGGCTCGAACTAAGAACGCGGTTCACTAACTCCGAGCGTGTTATGTAACTTGCCATATTCAACCGGGTTAACTGAAAACGGAGATGCATTGTTTACAATTTTTAAATTATATCGCAAAAAGAACCGGCTTAAAACAGACACGGATTAATATTTTAACAAGTTTTCGTAACTAATGATTTTTACTTCCGGCTTGAACATTATTTTTGAAAAATTCACGGATTCTAGCTATACAGGGGGCTATCGAAATTAATCAATTAATTTACTGCTTGTTTACCAGCTGAGTTTATTCATTGTTACCTTAAACCTAACTTAAATACTAACAGAGTTACAGGGTGTACCCAAGTGACGGAGATATTAAAATAAAACAGGCAATCCTTGACGGAGAAAAATCACTTCGTTACAATACATATCTTTTGAGTTCACTATTTTAAAACACATTTTTTTATACCTAGAAATTACATTATTTTATAACAACAAATCAAATAGAATTAATGGCTATGGGCTATGGTAACGTACCCTGCACAAGATCAAATAAGTATATCGGTTGTAAACTATTAGTTATTTTCTTTTCATGAAAATATTTTTTTAAGTATCGTAATTATAAAAACAACATTTGTCGCCGATATAAAACATATTTATTGATATTATTATTTGTAGTTTATTTATTGATTTATTATACATAAACCAACTATTAAAGTGATCAATCAGGTGGCTTAGATTTAGGTCATTGACTTACGTCACGCTCGCATCGTATCGGGACGCATCAGCAACTCCTCAGATAATAAGTTATATGATTACATTGGATAATGAAAAACGAATCCAATATGGCGACATTTCAAATTTGATTTTTCACTCGAAGGGTCGCAAATCAAACAGAACACGACCTCACACTTGGGAAAAAAATTTCTGCCGCTGAAAAATGAAAGGGATACAACTTATCTTTAGACCTCATGTTATGCTTATGTAATGAGATTATTTAAAATATGACAATTTTCTTTAATAAAGCTAATTATAATTAGAAATAATAATAATTATTATTTCTTAAAATTTCAAGCAATGCGATTTATTGTTAAAAGTTGATTGAACTTGTAATTCAGTGTTCTGAGATTTCCAATTTCAAGTAGTTTTAAAAACATATTTACCTGCAGAAATAACACACTGGACCTAACGTACAGTTCTCTGTCAGAGCAACCAGAAGATCAGACTCTCTGTGCGCGATGCTGCGGCAAGGGGGCATCGAAAACACGTCCACATTATGATCATCCCCGTCGCCGTCATCAATATTCTCCCCATCCGTGTCGCTAAGCGTACCATCTGTGGACTCTAAAGAGTTGGCACGTTTCTCGTGTTCTGCTGCGTCTTCATTGAAGTCGGCGTCAATGTAATGCAACCAGAACAACGACGATCTAGTTTCCAACGAGTTCAACCACTGCGACAACAAATCCGCGGATTCACTTTTGTAACAGCCGTAGTCAATGTCACTTTTGGAAAGGCTTCCAATCAGCAAGGATTGGGTGTCCATTTTACATGTCATCTATTACAAACCTGGTACTTTTTATTGTTACTGTTCCATACGCTCAAATCAACGATAAGTGAAATAATAGAGAAAAGAATAAAGTTTATTTAAAAATGTATATAGGACTGCAAAATATGAGATACTAACAATTAAGTCGCTGCAGTTATATTATGTTAGGTACTCTCTGTTGGTTTTAAAATAAGGCTCAGTGCAAAAAAAACTTGGTTTTAAAGACAGTCGATCTATTATGGTAATTGAGAATATTTATAGTTATTTTACCCACATTTAGTAGGTATTTAGACCTATCTATTTGGGGTGCCTCAAGCACCTGATTTGAGGCTACTCTTATTTCCAATTTATATTAGTGATTTAAGTGCTGAACTAATAGTTAAGTTTTTGCAGATAATACGCTAGATTTAGCAGAGAAAACAGTTTTGAAAGAAAACAATGGACTAACAAAAGCCAAAAAATTGGATAGTACAATAAATGGAAAAATATAAATTTCAGTCAATTTAAGAATAGGTACTTCAATGTTTTTATCTTAGTGGCATAGTAATTGTGATAGCCCTATTATTATTTTATAGGTTATTTTAGTCTCCGAGTTCTCTATTTATATATTTTTGTCATTGGTAGTTGAAGTTTTTGCGTCAAATTTTTTTATTCAACGCTTTGGATTTATTAAAATCTAATAAAATTTTACAAATGAGAAATAGCAACTGGAAGATATGGGGAAATTACATGCTTACCACTGCTATCTAAATAATGCACGCTGCACATTAAAAATAAAACGCCCCAAATAGTTATAATCAATATTTGATATTTCTTGTAAGAAACTGTTGCTCGTACTAACCCATTTCACTTAATCCGACTTTTACTTTGCTGTCGTTGAGGTTGTGATAAATTTAGTTACATGACAAGCACATTTTTTCTATTATCAAGGGTAACATAAATTATCAAGTCGTGATGCATATCTGAGTTAGAAATATAAATTTCTTGTTAGCCATTAGCTGATTCTTGAAGTTATAGCTACAGTGGCTGATAATTTGCTGGCGCTTTCCCATGAGAACCAAATTAAGGGGTTGGAAAGAAAAACTTATTTATCCACTTTCACATTTTCATGAATTAAATGTTATGTAGCCAATCTGCTACATGTTAATCACTCAACAGCTAGTTGGACGATTCTGGGAAGCTGGATCTGACCCTAGAAAACGTGGACAAAGTAGGTAGAAGGTTTCAAGTTTAAGGGATGCATCAAATGCGGGTCTTAGTAGTAATGAACTAGTAGCAGTAAAGAAAACACCAAGAGGAACAGACCAAACAGATTAAATTTTGTAAGAAATCAGGCAAATAGACTAGACAGTTAAAAGTAAATTTTGTTTGTAGATAAAACCAGGGTGAGCCTGAAATGTCCAGATGGTCGTAAACATCTATGTCGCAGTCTGGAAAAGATTTGCTTCCTTTAAGGGAACCACTTGGTGATAGTTCAAGAAGGTTCAGATTCAGCTTCTAGTCATCAAAGGTTAATTATTTTCAGTTCTATCCACATTATTGAGGACAATATTATGGCTTTTGCGACATCTAATTCGGATAACATTCCATCAAGAAGCCATTCATAGATGAGAAGTTTACCAAGATGAATGCAGTTATTAAATTGGGATAATAATATGATGATTTTTATAATATAAAATTTATTATATTATTTTTTTCAACCTCAAGTGGATAAATAAATTGCTGCATTTTTGGCTGATTATCTCTCTCTACGTCTCCATACCCCGATATTGAATAATAATTATAACTATAAAAATAAGCTCTATTAGTGCTTAATTTTTCAAAAGTATAATAGAAGAAAAACGTGAGCACTTTCTGGATTTTGTTAAATGTGACGAAACGCCGAAATGTTATTAGCCTGAATAAATAATAGAAAATATATTAACGTGGTAGATGATTTGTAACATACTTGATAAACCTTCATGGCTTGTTACCCATTAATTCACGTATTGTAGAACACATATAAAACACACCTTTATGTCGCAATTTATTACCTATTTAATTAAAATTTATTACGGGCCGTTCAATACAATGTCATGTCTAACTTCCATGGCAATAAAATTCGATTAAATGAATATAAAGAAGAACTATCGGAAAAAGTCTAATTGCCAAATCTAATTGGATTAAGTGAACAATGTCAAATATTTCACTGGGTTAATCAACAGTAAAGCAAAAACTCGGTATAGTATTTATCCGGCTTAGTAATGCTGTGTTCTGTTACGGTCTTCAACATTTGTGTTTTTAATATAGCGTAAACTTCTTCAGGACCGGATTCAGAATTTAAAATACTTATCTCCCTTATTATAAAGTATTCGCCTAACGCAATCAATTTATTATTATAAATAATATTATTCCGTGTTAAGGGAAGAGTTTCAACAACTTCAAGAACATTCTGTATATGTTTACGCAAAATCCCCATACAAAATATGAAAACAGCAAAGGAAGTAATGCAGTTTAAAATAAACAAAACAGGAAATAATTAAAACACTTTCTCACAAAACTCGATATTACTTGACATTTCAAATATGATTTTTAGCTAATCGAGAACTGAAAACATGATTCAGGGGAAGTATAATCTTTATTTTAAATACCAAACGTTTTATTAATTTTATTATCGACACCAACTACCGCCGATAATAAATTAATTAAAACGTAAATTAGTTCAATTAGTCTTTTATCATCAACTTTCGCAGATTGACTATTATTTACATGTCTTTATGATAAAGTGATGTGAGTATGGTAACGGCATTCAACAAATCATTGATAATTGTAAATATCTTTTATTTAAACTTTATCCGAAATGAATTAATAGAAAGTCGCGTGCCTTTACAATCCAATTTTTTTATCTGTAGCTAGCAAAAATATTTATCGTTTTGTGTTTTGTTGATACCTCTGTACAGTTATTAAACAGCTGTGCGTGCTGTTATATGGTGTTTAACTTGTCAATATATTCAATACTTCTGGCTATTTAAACACCGTTGTTATACCAGAGTATTTCCTTTTTACCTTCTGTTGATTAGTAATCCTTGACAGCAGACAGTTCTATTGTTTTTGTATCCACTTAGTGAAAACTGCTGTCAGTATGCTTGTTCTATTATCTACTACAAAAAATAAAAAGCGTGGTTCTTAAATCTATAATGCGTTGGAGAGCTACATGAAGTGTATAAACTGGAGCATTCAAATAACACTAATTCAGAAAATAACGCTACAAATCCAGCAGATGTTACTACAACTAACTATAGCATCCGACTCTAATTTGAATATAGCAATATTCACATTTTCTACTTTCTCGTCGACTACCTATGTGTTTATTTATTTCTCATTTCATTGATATTTTATAAAAATACTCGTACAAGCTAATTAATACAGAACCGTTGTTAGAGAAATTTTTATATAATTTTTTTATGGATCATTTGATTATTAAGAAAGCTGGGAAATTATGTTACCTCCGCGCGACGTTCGCGAATTCCTCATCATAATTAAATCATTGAAATCAATCTAGAAAATGAAGCCAACAAAAAATGGTCTATCTACGTTCATCGATTGATTATTAATTATCGCGGTTAATAGATATCCTGTGTACTGGCTATAATGTAAACGTACTAGAATTTCAGCTATAAAAAAATAGCACAAGAATGTTCAAAATAAATCGTAGAGTGTAAGATTAGGCATGTGTGCTATTTTTTCCACGCTGTCCTCATATTTCAAATAGAAGAATGCTGCTTGTATCGTTTATATTAAAGTATGCATCGAAAATATATATTAAAAATATCAAGCAAGTAATAGCATTATTTGTATTATGATAAACTGATATTTGAAGTGAAAGTGCAGAAACAACTCCTTTATTTTATTCTAAAGATGAAGATAACCGTAATATATGGCTGAAAATTTCCTTAATTCTATTATTGACTCCACCTGTATAACCACCTGCTGTCACACAAGTTATATTCGATACAGGGTGAGTCAATACTTAAAGAGCAAAAACATGACAGTACAAATACTATTTAATTTTTTTTTAAATTTGGTATTAAAACAACTGCCCTGCTTTCTCGGATTTTAAATGAAAAGTTGACAGAAAATTTGACAGCTGAATAAACATGTCATTTAATAATTATTTCCACAAACGACTTTAGTACTTAAAAAGACATTTTTCTATAGGTTTTGGAGGTAGGTACTGAAGTTCAAATTTAAAACTATGCAAGTTTATCTACCATAACGTGAATTTCCATAGAAGGAAAATCAAGGTTTTTTTTTTTAATTTCTTAGTTCCATAATTGATATTAAAATACAGTTTTTACTTTTGACAGCTGTCCAAATTTCTGGTAAATTAATGAAAATGCCATTTAATAATTATTTCAACAAATTAAAGTACCAAGTAGATGCTTCTCTCTAGGCTTTGGAGGAACTCAATACGAAATTGTAGTAAAATATTTGTTGGTAGCTGACAAAACTGCTAGCAAATTTAAAATTGTTGCAAAAAAAAATTATGATTATTGGTAGCTGCCAAAACTACTGTCAAATTAAAAAAAATGTAAGTGTGTCTTTCATAATTTTGAAAATAACGTGAAGTGCTGTTAAGTGTTTTGAAATTTGCTAGTTCCATAAGAGATAATAAAATAAAGTTTTCGCTTTTGCCAGCTGTCAAAATTTTTCAACTTAATGAACATGACATTTTATAATTATTTAAACATATATAAACGTACTTAACAAACATTTTTTAATAAATTTTGGAGGTACTGAATACGAAATTGATGTCAAAAAATATACTATGTTGGTCGGCATATGCCAAAATTGCTGTCAAATTTAAAAATTTATAAGTTTATCTTTCGTAATATTGAAAATAACGTTGATTTCCATAGAAGAAGATACATAAAATGTTTCAAAACTTTCTAGTTCAGTAATTGATATTAAAATAAAGTTGTAACCTTTGACAGCTGTCAAAATTTCTGTCAACTCAATATTTGTGCCATTTCATTATTATTTCAACAAATTAAAGTACATAACAAGCATTTTTCTATAGGTTTTGGAGGTACTGAATACGAAAGTTATACGAAAATGATGTATTTGCATATTTGGCAGCAGTTTTGGCAGCTACCAAAAAACATAATATTTTTTTAACATCAATTTCGTATTTAGTATCTGCAAAATAAATAGAAAATTGTCTGCTCGGTACTTCAATTCGTTGAAATAATTATTAAATGGCATTTTAATTAGGTTGACAGAAATGTTGACAGCTGCCAAAAATAAAAAATATTAACATTAAATACGGAACTAGCAAATTTAAAAAAACACTTAATTCCTTTCTTTAATGGAAACTTACATTGTTTCCAAAAAAGGAAGACAAACTGACACCAATTTTGGCAGTTACCAATAAGTATAATATTTTTTTGAAACTAATTTCGTAAACATTACCTCTGAGGCTTCGCAACCTATAGAAAAATGTATGTTTTAATACTTTCATTCGTTCAAATAATTATTAGATCGCATTTTCATTACGCTGACAGAAAATTTGACAGCTGCCAAAAGCGAAAACATTGTCTTAATTTTAATTATATAATAGAAAGATTTAGATTTAAACAATTTTGTATGTTTTTTTTATAAAAACTCACATTGTTTTCAAAATTACAAAAAACATACTTGTAAAATTTCAAATTTGACACTAATTTTGGCAGCTGTCAAAAATAAAAAAAAAGAAGAAAACATTCTGTTTTGGCGAATCTTAATATCTACACTTATTTGTGACCTTTAGACTGGCTTTAACTGAAAAAAAATGGTATTTTTTCAATAAAAAATCAATTTTGGATATAAATTATAAAAAATTTTAAATTAAAATAAAAAATCCGGCTCGAGAGATTGATGAAGAATTTAAAAACGAACATTTAAAATAAAAAAATTAGATGATGAAATCCAATGTTTATTTACATTTTTTTCATTGTATATATGTATTTCATTATTTTGTTTTTCTTGTAAAAATATTGATCTGTAAATAAACATTATTATTATTTTTATTTTTATTATTATTATTTATTATAATGAGGTCTACAGTGACCTTTGAACGGTATTTTTTTCCACTCCACTGTGTGTCAGTCAAGATGTTAAAATATTTATATCTTTGTTAAGGTTAATTGTTACCTGCAAATCAAGCACAAATAAACGGTATTGATAAAATGACACTAGTCATATCTCATTTGAAAAAATTGATATATGGGAGTCCAAATATGTAAAAAAAACTACCGTGGAAAACAACTGAACTGGGTTTACCTTTGTTAGTAGGTTACATTCAAATTGAAAAAAATTTATGAAAATATGTATTTTGCCGATTCTACCCTTTATCGCTGCAAATGCAATATTTCGGAAAAAGTTGAACAACGTGTAACAACACCACAATGTAAATAAAGAAATAATTTTGTGTTCTGTTTAAGAACTTGAGTGTTAGCTTGACACTACTACGTGAATCATCCGTAAATTTAAAATAATTTGGAATATGTTCACGACCGTCCAGACACTACTGATTCACCCTGTAGTGTCATATAAACAAATTCTTGTAGTGGTGTAAATAGTTTTTTAAATATAGGTCAGACATAAGCTATATTACAGTTGATTTTGACTTTTTATAAATAGTGAACGAAAACCCTCCAATAAGTACCTAAGCAAAAATCGATATCAAAATGATCCATAAAAAACATATTGCATGTCATCCAAGAAAACAAACTGGAAGGCAAGAATGGAAGCATAAATTGTTATCGAACCAAATCAGTGTACGATTTTTTCGGTTTTGCTTCAATTATTAGACATAATGTTAGGACCTAACCTCAGAAAAATTCCAAATCAAAGGCATCCCAGTAGGTGTTGTTAATTGGATCATATTTCATTTTACTCTGATACCCCTGAGTCCATTTAAGATTCCACTTTGCCTTATTAGGTTATTAAATATTGGCCCATATAATCGTCCTGTTGCCAAATTGAGGTATTCTTCGAATTCTTCTGGCGTTTCTACTACTCGTAAAGTACTATTGCCAACAAAACAAAAATGGTATTTGAAATCCACTCGGTTAGGATAAAATGTGTTCAAGCGATTTAAGAAACTGTAGGGCCTCGATTCTATTCACTTAATACAAATTCTTCGAGCCCAAGCATATTTCAATGACTTGACTATTCCAACACTGCACAGACAAATGTGCCTCCTAAAGCCAAAATGGAAAATCCGTGAGTATAATTACGAACCGGTCAAAGAATAAAAAATACTCCCGTCTATTTAACTAACTGTATAATGCAAAGGCATTTTAATGAAGATTTACAAGATAGTGCTGTGCAATTTGCAATTTGTTTTGACGTGGGATACTATACTATAAAACATAAATTAATTTTTCAAGAGTGCTAGACAAAAAAAACGATCTCCTATATTCATTCACACAAATCATAACTGGCACATCGTCTAGTAATAATCTCGGTCTGAGAATGAACGAGTCCCATAATCACGAATTTATTATAACACCTGTTTGGCGTGTACACGTTGTATTTTGAGTTGTGTATATCTTGGATCAAGCCAGAAGGCATAGGTAACCCACTGACCGGAGCCTGGCGGTCGCCTCGTAATGCTGCGACACTTGAAAAGATGTTCTCTGAAGTTATTGCCTTCGCTTACTGCAGAAGGTATTTATGCAATTATGCGCCCAGCCCTGATTCGTTTTACTATCGGGTGTATGTATTTTCATTGCTTTATTTGCTTGATGTACGATTCTAGATGGGTAAATAGGAGTTAATATATTCTTGCTTGTATTTAGAATTAGTCGCGCCTCAGCAAACATTTTGCGCAACGTGTAAGCAACCAATTATCGCCTTTTAGCTGTTCACTAGAACAAAGGTTATAAATGAAAATGTTTAGGCACTATCGACTGGATGAATCATTTTATCATTTTATTTATACACTAAATAAATGCGCACTGTATCTTTGATAAAGAAGAACGTGGGGTATATTTTTATACGGAAAATGTTGCTACTATATTTGGCTATACAAGTGATTAACTGCTGTTATACTAGATGGATAAAGAAGTCGCGTCGTCGAGTTTTTTGTAAAAAAGCTGTAATGTAAAGAAAGTATATGAATTCCGTTTTGGATTTACTTTTTAAACCACAAAAGGGGAGTGTGGTGGAAAAACACCAGGCTAAATATTTTACAGTACCTATATATGTATGTACAGGGTGATTCCTACAACGTTCTCATACCAATTTTTTTTTATTTGTCTTTGGATATAAAATAAAAATATTTAACGCAACTTAGGTATAGTGCTTTTTTCCAAGGATTTCTAAAACTTCAATAAAAAAACAATTGAGTTAAATAAAATTGGGAAAAAACAAAGCAATTTTTTTTAAATTATATTTTTATAATTTTGAAAAAAGTTTTAAATTCTCTTCCCAAAAATGTAACATATTTGGCAAAATACTGATAATAATTAAAATAATAATAATAACAATGATCAGTATTTTACTAAATATGAAGGTAAATATGTTATGTTATATTTTTGGAAAGAGAATGTAAATCTTTCTTCAAAATTGTAAAAATATACAGGGAATTCCATTTAAAAAAACCTTGCTATGTTTTTTCCAACTCTTATTTGACTTTCAATTGTTTTTTGGTTGAAATTTTCGAAATCCTTGGAAAAAATACTATAAGTTTCGTTAAATATTTTTATTTTATTTCCAAAGACAAATACGCTGCTACTAAGAGATCATTGTGGATATTGGTAGTATATTATACATAAAATGGGAAACAAGCTTACAGGAGTAGGATACCGATTTGGTCCTAAAAATTGCTAAATTATGGGACAATTTATGTACCTATTTTTATTTGAAGAAATACAGAAAAATTTTATATACAAAATATGCAGTATTTTTCCCGAATTTTAGTAATCTAATAAAACAAACAAATGACAATCGCATTATTTCGAAATTCTATAAACTTAAGGTATTTTTTGGAACACGCCATACAGGGTGTATCGGGAAGTAAGGGAACTATTTTAAGGACGTATCCTAGAAGTCAAAACACAGAGTTTCTATAAATAAGAGTCTGAAAATGTCCAGATACAGGGTGTCAAAAATAAATAATTCAAAATTCTATTTTTTTAATATCTCAAACGATTTAAGATATTAATTTGAGCTTTGGTGTGCACTATGGAAACACTTCTTTTTGATTCAACGAGTTTTGATAATTTCACCAGTGATGTGCGTAACAGCAAATAATTAAATGATTTTGACGAAAAAAATAATACGCCACTGCTTTCTTTCAAAATTGTTTCGTAATCGGCAGTTAATTCTAAAAAGAAAAGGCCTCCTGAGTTTTTCTGGTAGGACAAATCGTTTTCGACTAATAATTAGAAATTATGTTTCTGCGTCACTGATATTTGTTTCCGATTTCAAACCGTTTGTAAAATATTTGATTTTTAAATTGTCGATGTTTCTTGTATCTACAGGGTGATTATCCAGGCCCTTATATTTATGTATTATACATATATACAGTTAAACTTCATCGTTCTCCAATACTCACTTCAATTATGCACCACTTCAGTTCTTTGCTTTTAGAAAAACGTATTTTAAATAATTTTTTTTACTCCCAGTATCTGGAAAAGGGAATATTTTCGGATTCTTATTTATAAGAACTTTTTTTCTTATTTTGACCTCTAGAATATGTCCTTAAGGTAGTTCCCTTTCCTCCGGAAACACCCTGTATATTATTATATTTTCGACATCCTTAATAATTTTTTTATTTCAAAAATATATTGATTGTCATTTGTTTGTTTTATTGCCAAATTATTAAAATTCAGGAAAAATACTGCAACTTTTGTATATAAAATGTATTCTACAAATAAACTCTATAGGGATAGGGGGTGGCTAATTATAAGCTGTATAACACACAAATACATATAACTTGAGTTTATGTTTCACTTTCGTTGTAATATTGATATAAAAACATTAATTTAATTAATTAAAGAGCATTGTCAGTACATCGCGATAAAATGGGGAACGGACGGAGCAGTATACCCAGCCCTCGCTTTTCCAAATTTGTAATATTTACCGAATCAAATAAAAATGAGGAAAAGCATTTTAAAAGTAAGCAAAATGTCAAAAAAAATTCCTCATAGGATAAATTACTTAGGTAATTCATTTTAATGACACAATGAGACGACTTTTAATTATTCCCTAATTTTACAGCTTTTGGATAATTATAATTATAAATTATAAGAATTTATTTTAAAAGAACGCAAAGTGAAGGTTGTAGTACATACTTTTCATTATTCATAAATCTAAATTTTATCAAAAAGTACATTGAAACAAGTGATTGAGAAACTTTTTTTTTCTATTTTTATATAGTTCGTGCGACTTGTGTAAATAAAATAAAAAAATATAAACGGAAGCATAAACATTAAATACATAGCGTTTTTTTACTTGATTCTTTTGACACAAAATAACCTGATTTTAAATAGGAGAAATAATATTTGGACTGCGGCCCCCGTTTATCTATACCCTTATCCCTGCTGTTTGTGACGATGCTAGCGCGTCTTATGTGTGTCTTAAAAAGGATTGAAAATAATGAGGTTCCTCTCAAGGGTAAACTACTGGAGAAATTCAAAAGAAAACGAAAGAATATAATGATGTTTAATATTGTATTATTTTAATTACTCTTCTTTATTATTTTGAAAATAAAAAACACTAACAATTTTTTCGTTCAAAAACATTATTTTAAAAATTAGAAAATGCCCTTTTGTGTATATTACCCCATTATTATGACGAATTTCAGGTTGAAGCCGGTACATACTTCCTCCACCCCCGCATACTTTTTTTTATTTAATTATATACACAACACACTAAGTGGAAATCATATAACCAATTTAGTTAGCTAATTATATGAGGCTTTAATTAATTTTACTCTTTCAAAATTGTACCAACAAGGTTTATTAATTTAACTGCAAGTTTTAATTACAGGTATTCTAACAATAGTATTACTTTATTGTCAATCGATAACATAAAATTTTACGAGATATAGTTTTTTATGCGCGTAATTTATGTGACAACATCTCTGCTGTCATATAAAATAAAATGGAAGTAGTAATTATCCAATTAATTACAGTTAAGTTTCGTAACGAAATAGTACTTATTTTTATAATTACTATGCAAATCCAGTCTAGGTTTAATCAATAAAAACTAATAATTGATTAGAAGAAAGTTGCCCTGCTTGATAAAAAAGAATAGGTATGTCAATTTATAATAATAATTGCTAGGCCATAATTTCCAATACGATAAAACTTTGATAATTGATTACAGACAATAAAATTATATTTTGGATTTGTCCAAACCTGATTTATAAAAATTCGTGTTTGTAATTTAAATAATGTAAATCCGGCTAATAAATATCAAATTCTTACTATATATTAATTTAGCTGACCCACAAAATGTTCATTCAAAAGCTTTTGCATTTAATTAGCTGAAAGTAAAATTGTAAACTGAAATTTGCTAATTAAATACAAAAGTTTCCATTAGTAATTTCCTCAATAATCAAAACAAAACATTTCCTAAATTGGTATTTCCCAAAAAAAAAATTATATTTCGCATGTAGTTACTTAAAAGACAGTTTTTATATCCTTTACGATTTGTTTTTTATAAACACTAATATTTGTCATAACACAATTTTCTTTCACACTGATTATGTAGAAAGATTTGAACTACAAAAATGTCTGTTGGTAAAAAAAAAAATAATTTTTCGGTTTATTATTCGAATTTCCTTCCATATAACTGTATACTTTTCTCAATTTAGGTTAAAGCACTTACATTATATCTCTCTATTTTGAACTAATTATTTTGAAAGGTAGTCGCTCACGTTCATGAATGGACATTTAACAAGTTATCTTTTAGACACGCAATGTGTCCCTTTAGTTAAAACCTAAAAGTAACCAAGTAATGAATTCATTTGATGAAATATTTTTCAAAAATATCCAAGAAAATATGCGAAAAATTTTATTGCATTATTTTTTCTTCTTTCACATTAAATGATTGACT
Organism: Rhagium mordax; assembly: GCA_963680705.1. Taxonomy (NCBI): domain Eukaryota; kingdom Metazoa; phylum Arthropoda; class Insecta; order Coleoptera; family Cerambycidae; genus Rhagium; species Rhagium mordax. The sequence continues at coordinate 120,056,467 of OY796656.1, forward strand.
TGTAAAGATTAATAAGCCTTTTTACGTTTCGCTTGCTTAACACAATTCAAAATATCCGATGGAACAGTAACAATAAATATACCAAACATCTCTAGTGAGATACCAAAGAGCGAAGAACAATAAAAATAAAATTCTCACTGTTGTACAAATCCAGTAATCCACCAACAACTTACAGTTAACAATTTTTTCAGTCACTTAACCACAGCACTCGCCATTTTATAGAAATCAAAACAAAACACCGCGGTCGACGGAAGGTGTACAAGAACCGAATAAGAGGAAGTGAATGGATCTCGGCGAAGAGATTGAGGACCGACAATAGCTGCAAGTCGTCGACGACTTAACTGACCACGAACCTACCACGATGCTGCATTGGTGACACATTTCGGAGACCCACATTCGCAAATCGGTGCCGCTACTTCCACTGGTAGCAACGTTTAGGAAGAAATTGCTTCAGCTGTATTACGATTCTCGGTACCATTGTTATGTAATATGCTACATTATTCGGTATTTCGATAGTTAAATTAAAGTTTTATTTATTGTTAACATCAGTAAGAGATTCTGTCGCAGCTATTTTTTTGTAACGCTCATGTTTTAAAAAAACCAGTATGAAGTAACATTATAAGGTCAAGGTGGAGCTGATGATTTGTAAAAAAATTTCAGATCCTCTTCTGAGTTGAATATTTTGAAATTTTGACGCTTCGACCAATTTCTGATCTTCTAAAACGCTTCAGAAGATGACCACGACGAGATGGCTGAAACGGCAATATTTCAAAATATTTAACGTGATTTTCAGAAGAGAAACTAAAGACGCAAGTTTACACATTAATGAATTAAGGTGAATTTATAGACTAGGAACGTCCACATAATTATTTTAACAGTAATTTATTTTTTTCAGGCCAGTAGAATTGGGTCCAAAAAAGAGACTGCCTTCCAAAAACGAGTGGAGGTCTGAAAACTGTTTTAATCACTCATGGGGGCCTCTGATATGAATAATCTGAGTTTGCGCCGATTTACAATGGAGCTTCAGCCGTGATGTTAAAAAAACATTGAAATTTTTGGATTTTCTTCGGTTCTTCTCGAATTCCTCCGAAACTAAGCGTTTAGTCGAAAATTGCTAAAAATGTAGAACTAAATTCTGCGGCGATTGACTTTGGAATTTGATCAAGTGGTCTTGTAGAAAAGCTACGTCAAAAACGCCAATTTTGCACATTTTTTGAAAAACACTCTTTTCGTCTATAAAACGTACAATATCTATGAACTTTAACGCAAAATATTGTAGAACCAAAGTTGTAGAGCATCAAATCATGTTTTCAGGAGTCCAAGAAAGTGTCAGTAAACCTAACCAGTATAAGAAGTTTTGAGAAAATTTAGTAGCTACCAATATTTACTCAAAATCAATCATCATAAAAACCACGATCGCCCTAGTAAATTATTATTGGTATACTTAATCCTTTTTTTTTTTTTTTGAACATCCCCTATAGCAATTTTTCTTAAATATGACGAAACATATTTATTTACGTACACACATAATAAAGGGTCTTCATACTCTTCATAAATGATTGTAAACCACGTATCTACAGATTTAGGCAACCAAATATATACTAAATGGTATGCAATAATAATAATAATAATAATAATAATACCATACGCAGAAAAAAACAAATTGTGTACCTGGCTGCCTATTTTGTCATTTTGTCGTAGTTTAATGTTGAGGCGATAAATATTTTTCCATAAAAATTGATGATTGAAGTTTTACTCCTAATTAGGGATTGCCAATCCGGATTAGCTCTGATAGAAGATGATTGTGGATGTCAACCTGCGGCAATGTACCTGTCTCTGATATCAACCATCTGAATATTATACTAATGTTATAACGTGAGCAGGTGGTTAAACCATAACAAATTCGATCTATAAGTCATCCATAAATGGAAGATAAATAAATCATAAATGACAAGTTACACTGAAAAGTGTAATAAATGCATAACATAAAATAAGAAAATGGAAACGTGGCTTTGAAGAATACTGCGACATAAATTGAGTACATTTTATTGATTTTATTATTATGTATTAATAAATGATATTTTTAAAAGAAAACTGTGCCAGATTGCTCAATAAAGAAAAGAAAAAATCTGACGTTAGACATTATACTTCCGTGTAGAAGTTATAGGTACTTAAAAAATTGCCACACAACGAATAAACGAACAATATTTCTGAAACGACGATTTTCCAAAAATATTTTTATTTATAATTTATTAAATAATAATATACTATTCCTCGTGCTTGCTACCTCCAGCAGGCAAACGAAGTAACATTCATTAATTTGTGACTAAGGGAATATCGTTGGTACGTACATTACCCGCTTCGGGCTAATGAAGGTCAATAGCCAGAAACTGGTATTTGTGCTATGCCCAACATGGACAGTTTCCTAAGACTAATAATAAATCGTTTACTGACAACTCATCGCAGTCAACTATATATAGTTTGCCTATTTAGTGTGTGAAATTTTTTAATTTAAAAAAAATTCGCTCTATCCTACATTTTTTTATTATCGTGCCCAATAAATTATTATACATATTTCAAAAACCGCCAACTATCACTTACTCGCGGAGGCTAACACCATGACAACGTTACAAAACGAAAAAATCCTGTCGATTGCTCCTCCTGGTATTTTCAAACTTAATTGAATCTAATAATTAAAATTCTTACACGTATCTAATCTACTTTTCAGTGCAACCTTAAATTATGATCATGTAGTAAACTTTTTAATACAACTTGTCAGGGTAATGACTTTCTATATCAAATTTAACCGTGTTCAAATATGTATTCGCAGTAGGAAACACATAAGTGAAGGTATTTCAACTTGTTTATTACCTATCGCCTTTCTAGACTTTTATTAATAAATTAAATAGTACTTTCAATGCCTGCAAACACATTCATTGTCTAAATTTAATAAAGAAACTTAAAGAATATGTAACTATTTTTGTATACGCTAGCCACAGACACTTTCCTTTAGCAATTTATTAGTTAGAGATAGAGCCAATTAAAAATGGTCTTAAAATAAAAACGAAAAGTTTTCTATTTATGCAAATTGTGCGTCTACTTAATATTTTGTCTGCATTGGCAAAAAATTTGAAGCAGTAAAAATATAATAAAAGTCATACGCAGAAGGGTCTACCAACTGAATCGATTTTAGTTCAATTTCTACATCCGAAAATTTACACACGATAATAATGCGTATTTTTTGCATGGCATTGGTTCCATTTATAGGTAGTCTAAATTCATATAAAAAAGTTTATATTATATTATTATATACCAAGTTTTTATAGTTTAAAAGTATTAGTTTTCTAAGAATATGCTGAGAATAACCGGGTTTATAATTTACCTGTAGACCTTACATCCTTTCCACGTTTAAAACTGTTTATCATTTCTAAAATTGTACTTGTAAAGAAAGAAGCACTTCTTGTCTGCCAATTTTATATTTAAAGATTTTTGTTAAATATATGGGGCTTCTAAGCCGCACATTTAAATCAGCTTGAGATAATTACATACCATTCAAACGACTTTAATTGTAAGATAGACGGGTATCTGACTGTGGTTGAATTAACACGCAAAATTTGATAAATTAAATGGTTGAACAGATGAAGATGAAAGCCAAGTTGACGCATGTGTTTATTTTCAAAACTAATTTACGTACTCTATTAAACATCTCGGAATATTCCCTTTTTTGTGTGTTGAATTACAGGTTGCGTGTCAGTTCTAATCACCGGTTTATGCTGTTTAACTAATGGATGTTTACAGGCTGCCATAAGTAACAAAGCTCTTTAGCAACTACTTGTTCACTGATGTGATGAGATTTATATGAATTATCTTTTAATGAAATTCCACTTGCATCTCTCGTATGTATGTAAGTATGTAAAACCAAGCGCAGAACTGCTAGTTTCGAATTATACATTGGATTTCGATAAAACTTGGATTTTTAAACAGATATGGAAAATTCCATCTGTCGGTCTGTCTTTCTGTCAGTCACAGAAAAGTGCTCGAATTCTTCGTCCAATAATTATCAAATTAACATTAATGGAAGGCACTCACAAAAAGACTTTAACTCTAGAGACAGGAAGTAGATGAACAGGCAGTAGAGATACTAGCGTTTAAATATTTCATAAAAGCAGCTTGTAGCGTATTCACCTACATATTATTGTATTCACCTACATATTATTAGGTTTATATTGTAAATATCATTTATTAATCGTAGCTATCATTTTTTATCGTTTTATGTTTTTTCTGGTTACTAAGAAAAGAGAATAACATAAATAATTAATTTTAGAATATCAAAAATATAATTTTTTTTTATTAAGCAGATACTTTAAGGTATTGTTGAAATCCAGACATCTACCTGTAGAAGTTAGAGCGATAAAACTTCGTTCCTAGATATCTGACATGGCTCTAAGTCGAATGAATACTTTACCTTTTTTGTAAGCATAAACACTTTTATACAGGGTCAGTCGAAAAGTAAAAAATTTGAAAATACGCTACGCTGTGACAAACACCCTATATAAAGTATTGAGCTCAAACTTTGTATAAAGGTATTTGAGGCACATCTGAATCGAATGCGCTATCCATTTTTTCGATAAAAATTGCCTAATGGTCGATCGCTAAATTTCGACCCATTTAGCGGGTCTTAGCAGGCCTCGAAAAAATCAAAATTTAAAATTTTTCCACATGGTCAAACAGAGCTCATCTAGCACTATGTCCTAAAAAAAAAAATAAAATCGGTCAACGCGTTCCGAAATAATGGGGTGTTCCGATCTTAAATCGCACACCCTGTATATAGTTTGGCTATTTTATTTTCAATACTTTCCGAGATATTTAAGTTTAAAATAAAAATTAGTATGTCGACAAAAATGTTTGCAAAATTAAAAAGTTAGCCATGACGATAAAACAAAATGCTAATAATATGTTTGACAGATAGGTAGTCACTAAAGTAATATATTGCTTTGATCTTAAACATTTTATATCGCATTTTTCTTTCGAGTATTTCGTAATAAAATAGATTACACAGAACAAGAAAAATATGACGTATTTTCAATACATGTGAGGGTTCGCAATTATCTAATTATCCTGTATGGGTAGGAAAAAACGGCGTTATCAGTTGGCCTCCTAACAGCCCTGACTTGACGCCTATGGATACATTTCTTTGAGGTTATCTAAAAGAGTTTATTCCACAAGAACCAATAATTTTCATCAACTTCAAAATTAAATTATAGAAGAAATTAACACCCTTAACAGAAAAAGAAAAGTTCATTCTAAGTGCCATTGAAAATTTAAAAAAAAAATACAGATTATGCATGCATTGAGCATAACAGCGGCCATGTTCGTAATAGATATATTTTTTATTTTTCTTGACTTGATTATTTTTTAATAAAAAAAATTATTATTAATAACCTCATTTAAACTTAAATATCTCGGAAAGTATTGAAAATAAAATAACCAAACTATATAAAGCTGAAATTAGAAGAAAATCGCTATCCAGATATGTAATAATATACAGGGTGTTTCATTAAAAAAAAAAACAAATGTTTACCCTATAGCTTCTTTAAACAACATTCAATTGTTTTTCTGAATCCGAATTCTTGAGGCATTACTAAGAGCAAAGAAAGACGGATACTCAGGAAAAAACTTATCAATAATAGAAGAAGACTGGCGAAAACCGCATTTCATTATCACAACTAGTTCAAAAGCTCTATAAGTTCAAAAAGGATCAAAATATAATGGGACACCCGGTATAAAGAGCATTTGTTTTAAACATTTTGTTTTAGACATGCCAACCCTGTTCCTATACTTTCATACCTACGAAAATTTTCGAATTATCAAAAATAGACGATAAAGGGGGGGTCCAAATATAACCAATAACATCTGGAAATGTCGATTTGTCCAACTAGTGCTACTGAAATAAATAGAATAAACCATCACTCTGTATAATTTCCATGACAAATATGGGATTTTCAGAAAGGGAAAACAATGGGCTTTCCAACTGTGAAAAAATATACAGGGTGTTCCAATTGAAATAACAGCAACAAGTTGCCCTATCTCCGAAAATACGCTGTTATTTCCGGTTAAACCGGAAGTGAGCAAAAAAAGACGGATACTCAGGAAAAAACTTATCAATAATAGAAGAAGACTGGCGAAAAGGTTAAAAAGGGTCAAAATATAATAGGGCACCCCGTATAAAGAGCATTTTTTTCCAAGAGGAAACAATGGACATCATTGTTTTGACAGGCAAAAAATAGTAAAATTAGCTAATAGTGTTTCCAGTAAACGTCGTGATGTAATTCGGGGTGTACCTCAAGGCTCTATACTGGGTCCCCTCCTTTTCATAGTTTTTTGTGAATGACTTAATTATCTAATAAAAACAAACAATGTTATTTAGTTTGAAAAAAAACCCAAATCCTTTAGTTTTTTCTGGAGTCTGGAGTCATTGAATGAAGGAATTAAGTACACCTTTAATCAATGATTAGGTGTTATAGAATGACGAAAAAAGCGCCCAACGCCAACGTCTCAATTTTTAATACTTTCCCAATCCTCTGAATTAAATTGTGAAGCAGTATTTCAATGAACATGCACTATCGTAAATTCTATCATCTATAATATGTTTTCTCTATATCCTTCAGTTGGAATGACAGAACACGTAGGTATTGGTTTTGCATAAATTTTTGTATTTCCTCTAAGTATATCTTAAAGAAACTTTGTGCTTTGTAAATATATTTTCACCTTCTTCAATTTAATTAATTGCGAATTTACTAAGAACTAAAAGAAATCCTTTGATTATATTCACTGACTGAAAACAACTATTCTAATTTTTTTTTCGTATTTCGATTGTATTGCGGGAATATTAATTTATGAAAGAAAATGACGTATGAAAATGTTCGTCCGTGTGTTCACTATCAGTGGAGAACTGCTTTTTTGAATATAAATTAATTTGATTTAATTACTAGTGTTCTCTCCCATATAAGATAACAATACAATAACGGTGTGACTAATAAATTTTCAGCCGAACGAACAGTATATTTACTTACAAATGCATAACCTAATGTAACGCATTTGTTTGTGCAACAAGCAGCACGTAAAAACGTGGAACATGATACTTTCAAAAGTATTACAAACTCATCAGAATTGATTTATGCACAAAGAAGAAATACATCAAGCCAGAATTGTTACAGCAGGTTCTGATAGTTCTTTGAGAAACCATCACGAACGTCCCGTTATAAGCAACTACTCATTTAATTATTCAATGGAAGATAAATTTTCAGACAGATTTAAATTTATTAATAAATGAACTACTTTAAATGTTAACATCTCTCTTCAGTAAATTATAAGCATAATAAATCTCTAAGGCGTGCACTTTTTTTTAATTCAAAATAGAGTTGCTAATACACATGGCCTACATTATGTAACCTAAAGAAAATTAATATACATTGAACTTTTTTATTTGACGGAGATTTATATATCTACTATAGTTATTATTTTCTTTACACCTGATCTGTTGATAAAGGCAGCATTAACACCTTTGAGCCAAAGTGAAAAATTAGTAGAATATATTAGATATAATGTATTACGAAATTAAGAACCTATAAGGATCATAAATACAATTAACGAATAATTTGAAACTCAGTTTTTAATTTGCACCTACAACTTTAGCAGGGTTGGTAAAATAGTGGGTTTTTTTATTTTAAACAAACAAATTCGTATTTTTTATTTAAACTGTCAATTTCATTTTCAACATGCTGTAATTGTTAAATAATGAAAATATATTTTAAACAAAAGAAAACCACGTTTTTAATAGCTATTAACATATCTAGGAATGTTATGAGTATCATAACTACCGCAGATGTCGGTTTGAAATCCGAGCTCGTAGAGCAAGGATTTTGAAACATCTAAGGCTGTTGTGATTCATAACATCCGTGATTTGTTGAATAGTTTATCGGTTTCAGAAAATAAAGACATTATTAATAGATATTATTAGAAGCAGGAGCAGTAGTGATACATTTCAGTATTTAATTATTATTGTTTGCTGTTTTCTGTCTATTTGTATGTTTTTTCCATATTCTCAGGTAATTTCTAAATCTTTCTACATCCCCCAAAGCAAATTATTTTAAGAGGATTCCTAAAGCTCCATACTGGCTTCCCCTTAACATGCAATTCCGTATCCAAAAATAGCGTTTTTACGCTGTCTATACCATCCCAAAAGTTTTCGCAATTATTCAATTAATAAACCAGAAATAGTTTTTACACCCACCCGCACGAACAACTGATTGGACGCCATTTTATCTGATTATTGATTCAAATTTATGCTTGAAGCGTGTGAACTAAAATCTTGATCGACTTCAGTTAATTCAAGATGATCGACTAAAATTGAATCGTGAGAACGCGCCGTTAGTTGTATCGACAACTATTCGAATGTAGAAAATTTCGTCACAAAAAACTACCCGAATCCTTTGTCCGATATTTATTAAATTAACACTAAGCATATTCACAAAAATAACCTTCACTCAGAGATGGAAGTTTTCAGCCTACCGGAAATGAAGAGCATCTGAAAATCTCCATAAAAAAACAATATAGCTAACTTAAAAATAGTCCAACCAATCGAGATGCAAATAAAGACCAAAAGAGCCCCTTGATTAGCTGTATAATTAATAAAAGTTAAAGAAAATTGGGCTTTTTGGAAACACCTCGGGAAAAACTGTCTTTCTTCAAAACAACCAATGAGGACAGTTCCAACTTCTCTCCTGTTAAGAATGTTCCTAGGCAGAAGCATCCCGTTTCTTCATCTCCCTCATATCCAGGCAAATATCTTGGACATCCTGGGAAATCTCGAAACACATCAAGGATTTGTCAACAAAAGCTGCCACGTTAGACCATAGATGGGATGCGGTTTATATTAGATGTCACAAATGTAAAGAAAAACCTGTACCGTAATCCCAAGCAAATGAATAACGATTCTTAGAGCTATTTTATAGTCGATAAGAACCTCTAAATACAATCTAGAAACATTAAAGGACATCGACCATGGTGTCGATAAGCCACATGGGTCCTATAATCCTTGTCCACTGAAAGGACTCAACCTACCAAGCCTTTTCTTTCTGGAATGTGACAATAAATAATTTCAAATATAATATTGTCTATGATTTCTCAGGAGTTCCTCAGAGGTCCCACTTGAAGCCACTTTTATATAGTTTCTTTTCAATGATATCAAAAAATGCTTCGAATCATTTAAAATATATGTGTATGCAGATGACTTAAAAATATATAGTTTACCAGGTTATAAAAACCTACAGAATGACTTGGATCGGTTCCTGATATACTTCCACCTAAGTAAGTTATATTTAAATATAAACAAATGCCCCCAAATTGGCTTTTCAAGGTCATAATATACTCCTTCAGATATAAGACTGACTGATGCCGAACTCAATGTTATTTGTGAGATACGGCATTTAAGATTAACTTTAGATGGAAAACTTACTTTCGAGAGTCATATTGGAAATATTCTTCAGAATCACGAATCTTGGTTTTATATGAAGAAAGACGAAAGATTTTCCACTCCTCAATTAGGACAACCATATCCAAATTGTTAGACATATTTTAGACATACTATATACTAAAAATCTGAAGCCTGTCCATAAAAGAGAAATTCGTCCCGCTATTTCTCTAGTATTGAAGTGTCGACGCTGATGGAATGGGTTGTATTTTGTTTGTATTTATAAAAAAAATTATATAATATTAACCAAGCAATATAATATAAATTTATTGGTTAGTGATACATTGCATACCGCAGCCAGATCACCGTAAAAGGTGCAAGATTATATTAATTATATTAACGCTATAACAGTAACGTGCCCATCAGAAGAGGCGCACATCTCCATAATATTTGTTTAAGGAAAAAGTATTAGCTATATGTAGCATAGAGTAAAAGTACTGGTGTTTACAGTTAAACCATTGTATAACCTAGTTCACATGATTTATAAAGAGTGATACAAGAAAAATTGGGGAACGTTTTGTTAGATGTTCTAAATTTGATTATACAAATAAGGTTAGTAAGGTTAGTTAAGAATATAGGGTCAAGTGTTTACAGCCGTGGTAAATACGAATATTACTTTGGTAATAATATTCAATACTTTATATCATGTTCTAAAATCAACGGTATTTCGTAACAACTCTGATTATTAGCTTACCGGACCTTTCCTACAACTTCAAAAAAGAAAGGAAGAAATCTACAAACGTTTAATCTAGAGGTTTTGTCAACCTCTGTATTGATGCTCACTACTTAATTTCTCTAGAATAGTCTTACCTATGGACATTCTACCGGGTAGCCAATTCATCAATCAGGATCATCAGCATTATTTGATTCCCGTACCAGGATAGTTCTATACAGGGTGTCCCGAAATTAACTAGAAAGATTTTGCCATGAGTTTCTACGGCCAATAAAAGTAAGAATAGTTCATATAAACATGGGTCCAGAAATGGCTCCTAAAGGGGCTAAAGCCTTTTAAAGGAAGGCTGATGCTGGTTTTTAAATACGTATTTTGGAAACTTTTTGTGATAAAGGCAATTAAATTATCTACGTTTGCTAATTTTTTTGTTCCCGATTCAAAAATGTAAAAATGATTCTAAAATTGTATTCAGGAACGTAGTAATCAGAAGGGATTGGGGATGTTTATAGCCCCAACTTTTTTGCCTGTGAAATTTTTCACAATTTAACTACAGAAAATGAAAATTCGAAGTTTTCTACCTAAGAATGGAACTATTGTTTAACTTCGATACAATGCATGGTTTTCGAGTTAAATTGATTTGAAAATTCTGTTACACAATAATAGTTTCCAAAATATTTACAAAAAACCAGCATCAGAAGCGCTCCTTAAAAAGGCTCCAGCCCCCTTAGGAGCCATTTCTGGTCTCATGTTTACATGAACTTGTATTACTATTTTTGGACGTAGCATCTGATGGCAAAATCATTTCAAGTTAATTTCGGGACATCCTATAAATTTAACTGATTATGGATGCCTTTCATTGAATAACATTTTGATCATTTTAGCCAATAATACAAAATTTATAAATCTGTATTCAATACACTCACATATACAGTGTGCTTCATTTAACATGGATACACCCCTACAACTTTTTTCATTTTTATCCGATTTGAACCAAATTATACTCAATGATAGATCCCATTAGGATTAACTTATGGCCAAAGAACCATTCGTCCCCTACTAAAGCAAAGCCACCTGCGATACCAAAATAAACGCAAAAAATCAAGAAAACATATTAGACATTTTTTTATCGGAAAATTTTACTAATGAAAGTTGTTCAGAATTGTATAAAAACCTTAAATCCAAAATCTCATCAAAATTTAAAAAAATTGATATTTTGATTTAAAAAATTTTAACTCCGAAAATATAATTTTACAATATCAATTATCATTATCAAAAAATAAAATATTACAATACAATAACCCATTAAAATTATATTTCCAGACCTCAAAATTTTTTCAAACTAAATATTAATATTTTTATATTTTGATTAAATTTTGGACTTAAGGTTTTTGAACAATTCTGAACATCTTCCATCAATAAAATTTTTGATAAAAAAATGCCTAATATGTTTTTTTGATTTTATATGTTTATTTTGATATCGTAGGTGGCTTTGCATTAGTAATGGGCAAATGGCTTTTGGGTCATAAGTTGATCCTAATGTGCTCTATCTTTGAGTGAAATTTGGTTTAAATCGGCTAAAAATGAAAAAAGTTATAGGGGTGTATCCATGTTAAGTGAAACACACTGTACATAAATACAACAAGCTTTTTAGTAGTCAATAGTTAAGAAATTATTTAGCAGAATCTTCTTTTGTTTAATTTGAGTAAAAAATTGTATTGTTTTTTTACAATATTCCTAAATTTTCAAATTTTCTTTTCTCTTTAAAATATAGGTACCTGTTTCGTTCTTTTATTCTCCATTTTTTATTTAAGTAATTTGATTTAGAATCATGATTTAGCATATAAAAAATTCTTCTAAAATAAAAAGGTCATGGATTTTATATAAAAGAAAATAGGTACTATATACAAAAACATGTATTTCTTAAAAAATAAATCGACTTATTCGAGCATTTTACGTAATAATGAGGCCACGATCATTAGCTACTATCGAAAGAGGCAATATGTTATTGGGAATAGCCATTTAATTTGTCAATTAGGAGTTTTGAAGTTATATGGGATTAAATCCGAGTAATATATTAATTACTGTATTATGTCGAGTTTAATCCGAAAAAATCACTTAATTACACCAAAATTAAGTTTTATAATGATCGAAAGTCCTAATCTCTGAAGAAAGAGCAATGTGGCGTTAAATTAAGGTCAATTTTGATAATATATAAGACAAAAACATTACCGATTTCATCACATCAAAGTGAAATTGAGGAATTAATATTCAGTCTGTTTCCTTCTGTGTACCATAAGGTCTAATATCGAGGAAATTGCATCAACACACATGGGCGCATTGTATGAATTTGAATAGAAAATTGGTACTTTAAACACTACCTACAATTTATCTTTTGAATTCCGAAAGGCAATAAATTATTTTTATTGCTATTGAAAATCTTTGTACAATTATAGTTACACAGAACAAATTAAATTGTTGCCGACATATTTCTTAAAACATATTCGAATTTTCTCGTAACATTATTTTAATTTATATTACCAATATCCTCTTTCTAATAATTTATGTACAGTACAAGGTCCTATAATTATCCTTAATAAAAGAGTAATTTGTTAGAACGAAATCTCTCGATATTACCAGTTTGTATTTTAGAAATTACAATGATAGTAGGGACCTTATAATAAAATTTCTATTTGAGAGCCTACGAGTACGCCTTGACCTTTTTAATAATGGAAAAATGAGAAATGATTATCTATTAAAAGAAAATATCATAAATATATTGAAGTTTCCCTTAAATAAACGTTTTACTAAAGTACAAATATTTTTATTAACAACTGGTATTGCCTCCTCTAGTAGATTCTCTTACCCACACTTAATATTAATTTATACAATTTTTATGAAACATTATTTTTAAAAGTTGTCAACGGTTTTTAAAATGGGAATTTTCACTGTAAACTCTTCTTTAGAATTTGTGTCGTGCATGCTTAATGGGATTAAGCTCGGGCGGATGAGCAGATCTTCCTGGTAAAATTTAAATTTGATTGGATTTTAGATATTCTATTGAGTAATACATCTAATGTCGTATATGAATTTAGCGATTTCATCTACAGTAGGTGACCTGGTGAAGTGCCACGGGTCGAAGAATCTTATTCACACAATTTCTGGTTATTATAATTATGTTGTTCATAATCTTATATAATGCTTACATTGCAATATAAAGTTCATCCACACGACTTGAAAATATTGATTTATATGATATATACAGTATAATTACTTAGGGCAATGTTTAACAAATGGAAAACCTCTTGCAATACGATATTTTTACGTTAAAATTTAAACGCCCACTCTGTTAATTATGTTGTTCATATTAGTAGAAGAAAGTCGAGTCCGAAAACAGATATAAACAAATGAAAGTCTCTACTACAGCGTCGGTATTGCGAAATTGTTGGAACGATAACAGAAAATTTTTTTTACTTAAATACTTAAATAAAAAGGAAACGTGGCGATTTTTAATCGTTTGCTAGGAATTTTGGCAAAGAATATTAAACTTTCCATATCAACACAATATGAACTAGAGCAATGTCCACATCAGGAGAAAATTCTGACTAATTCACATGCTCTTTACGTATTTCCCGTCAGCTCTGAGAAGTTTTTACAATAACAAATCGTGCGTGAAATTTATACATAGTCAGACCGTATTACCTTTATTAACACAAACAATGGCATAAAGTATGAAGAAGCTGGATAACACACAAATGAGAATGACAAAGTGCAATCGACTTTTAATTGAAATACCTCCGAGTAATCTACAGTTTGGTTTATTTATAAACAACTAAAGTTTACAGATTGCATATAAGCATGTAGAAAGTGGTAATAACGCTAATTATTATTTTTAGGACATAAATTGTCGCTGGAATGCTTAAAATTTGAATAAATTTCCATATAATCTCGTCAAATTTAATAATATTATCATGTATTTTCATCGCCTTTTAACAGCAAAGAAATGTTAGTAACGTAATTTATCCACAGATATTAAGATGTGACTAATATTTATGCGGATGTAGTGGAATTCACTTGTACCGGGTGTGTCCAACATTAGCACATCGCTTACAAAAAATTGAAACTTGTTTGCTTGACGATTTATGTACGTCGTATGGCCTCAAATGATGCAGTTAGCACATGTGTGGAATCTCATTGCACGCCACTGGTGGATTACATTTGGATGAACGTAATTTCAAGCGACAATTCGCACAACGAAAGTATGAATAAAAATGTTTGTTTGATTTACTCCTTTTCCTAAAAGATATGAAGAAAAATTGATTTATTTTTGTAAACTTTCACACCCTGCAATGCCCTGCATCTTTCCTAGGAATTTAGTAAGTAGCACACAGTATTTAAGATTAAAACTGATTCACCCTCTATATTATCCCACGTCCCACTTATTAAAGCAAACCCTCATTTTTTTTTTTGCTCTCATTTGTATCATTAAGGTTACTCTTCAATGCATGTATCTAGTAAGAGATTACTAATAAATTTAGAAAATTCCTATGCACATTGCGAATTTCATAAATGAATAAAATAAATAAAACATTTATTTCAAGAAAAAACATGCTTGACACGATATTAAAATAAACGAAAGCGTCACATTTTATATCACGATTAAGGAATTTATTGGAATAAATAAACATAAATTTTGTGTTTTTAAATAGGTTAAAACGTGATGTTGTATCACTTGGCGGTATGTCATATATTATCTCCCAGTGGCTTACTGTATTTTAATATTTCACATATGAACGTCTCCGCGATCACAAAATTCAAATTTACGAGGTGTCAGGACTCAATTTTAATATACAACTTGACTGACATTCAAGATATTTATTATTCAACTCAGCAAATTTAAAAATAATTTCAAGGTGTTTCTCTTCAAAATGTTGGTTAATGCTTTAGAGAAAAAAAGTTTTATATTTATTTTATATGATTGGATCACTAAATATTGGCCGGGCAATTAGGTGAATAAATAAGGAAAATTAATCAATGACAAGAATCGTTTTTCAAATGTTCTGACAATCGCAGCATAACGGGGAAATTAAAATTGTTTTAACGCGCGAAGACTTAAGTGGTAATTTAATGTTTTAAATAAATATACCTACATCAGTTCAGTATCAGATCAAAAGTTCCAATCCTCATCAAAATGTTTTCATATTTAATTTGAAGACAGTAATAAGTTTTATATTATTATTACTATAATTATATATAATTGTTTAAATAGCATTCTTGAAAAGGTATAAATAGCTTTAACAAATTTTCTCATCTTCCTTACTGAATTCAACTAGCGCTTCGACTTTCAAGTTGGTATTATCGGAAGCTTAAAACTCTTTTATCGTTCGTCGAATTAAATGCTCGTATATTAGCGTTAAATAAAACTAAGTCAGTTCAAGGCCAGATTAAAAGTTCCAACGCTTCCCAAAATGTTCCCATATCATATTTTAAGACTATTAAGTGGTATATTATGATGACAACTCATACAACTAAAAAAGCATAGGACGTCTTTTGGAGGATAACTGTCAAATGCCATATTATGGTTTCCCTGCACTTTTTTAAAATTGGTGCTAACTCAAGAAATCTATAAAGACTAAAGTTCCGAAATTGAACTGTAATTGTTTAGTTTTATCATCACTATATACCGGGTGTAAACGAATAGTGGGCCACCCCTGTAACTTCCTCGTTTTTAAAGATATTGGTATAAAATTTTGTATCGTGAAATTAGGTAAGATTTCCAACATTTTGAGACCTATCCGCCATATTTGTCACTTCCGGTTTCACCGGAAATGACCCCAATAGTCTATTCTAAATGGACCACCCTCTATGTTTTTACATTTTTGAAATAAAGATCACATTTTGGATACATTTATACTATTTTGAACAATTTATACAGGGTTGCACGAAAAATAATTCGAATTTTAGTTGTCAATCTAAATGGCTGCGAATATGTTAAAATTACTTTTATTTTATAGAGCTACTTAATTAAATCAGAGTTCGATATAAATTATCCGTTTATCCGCATTTAATGTTATATCACACATTCACCGGTTAAGCCTTACAGTGTTTTGTTCAGATGGTCGGCCTAGCCACCAGTAAATGTATTTCAAAACGTGGATTTATCATACACAGGCAAAACATTTCGTTAACCTGCTCATGGTAGTTTTGTGGCCCCAGCGTATGATTTAAATCGTTATTTTCCGGTAAAGAAGGAAATAACTTCCTTGTTAGCATAGCTCTGTATTTGAGGCAGTAGAAATCTGTTTGTTAAGTAATAACCGAAACCGAACCAAAAAGAATCTCTGTGGCTTATTGATATTTTGGTGTCTCATTGGAGTCATACTTGCTCGCCCTAGCCGTTATTATTTCCGTTGGCTTCTTTCTAATTAACCCGTTTGAGAAATTGTCCAATCCAGTTGCCAAGACAATCATCTTTCGACCCTCTGGACAAACAACCGTATCTCCACTGTTAGCTACCCCGTAAACGTTCTCACCCCGGTGAGCCAGACAAGTGCTGTTCCTTGCACCTAAAAATAAGGAACTGGCGCCCGAGTTTCCGTCTAAAAAGTGACAACGCCAGCGAGTCCTGTTTGTAGGTAGCCAGATACAAACAGGACAGGCTACGCAATTAAAAGTGCATTACAATAAATATATTTTTGCTGTTTTCCTCGTGTCTTAAATTAATATATTAAATTCTAAAACACGATTTTTGGATGTGGTTAAATTTCATCAATTTAAGTGTATTCTCACTTGACGAAGGACTGCAGGCAGGTTTGCGAGAACAAAACGAGATAAGTCTTCGATGTTGAATTTTAAATCTACATCTAATGTATGTCATAATTATTGTATAATGGAGTCAACTAAATTGAAATTTAATAATTCAATACATTAATTATTTATATATATCATACTGAGTATTATGCAGTAGATAAACAGTCTAAAATAATCCTAATCTTAGACTTTAATTATGATTTATGTAACGAGAATTTTGTATCGAGAGATAATAAATAAATATGTTACGTAACAAAGCACTGTATTTAAGATAAACGTATAATCAGTTCCTTAATTATATAACTTTTCAACGACAAAGATAAGATTTAACTAGGTAAATCAATTTCACTTCCGTTTTTCTAACTGACGAATGTCTGCAAACATTTAGGTGGACAAATTATATTGTTTGAAAGTGGTTTTGGAATACAAAATATTTTATTTTTATTCCCTCACAGTAGAAATGTAAGAAGATGGTGATTGGTCTGTTAAATCGTCAACAATTTATTGAAAAAAATAGGGTTAATTCAAAGACATCATTTATATTTAGCGGTATCCCTCAGGGTTCTGTACTTCGGCCCTACTTTTTGTAAATTATCTGCCGAATGTCGATAACGAAAGCTCATTACTAATGTTCGCATACGACAATTCGCTATAAATTCAAATATTCACATACAGAATCTAATTCAAGATTTAGAACTCAGAGAGGATTGTTTTATATCAAAATTTCAAACGAAAGGACTGTTATTAAACGAGAAAGAAACGGTTTCTATTCAGTTCCTCCCAAGTTTTTAATACAACGAATTTCAAAGGGCTAGTTTTTAAGGGATGGTTTTTAGGGGTAGTTTTTCGGGGTGGTTTGGGGAAGGATAGTTTTGAGGAGAGGTGATAGTTGGGCGTATAGTAGTGGGGGCTTTAACCTGAGATGGGGGAAGGGTGGGGTTTAGAGTTGGAGTGGAGGAGGGCGGGCTGAAGTGGAGGTACAAAAGTGGTAGGAGTGTACCCACACCCACTTCTTATTTCAACGGCTTTATTGGCTCACACTGTAAATGGTTCAGTAACCCCTCAAATTAAAAAAAAATAATATACAGTAAAAATTGCAGTTCTGAGAACATAAGAAATAGTAGGAGGCATTTACTTTTGCAAGTTTTGCCCCTTTTTACTAACGGTGAAGGATCAACCGGTATTTGGAACTTAACAATTTATTTCTCTTCGATACTCAATTAAAACAAGTTAAATCTGATGACTGCACTCGTGATGGGAATAATAGTAATGCATTAACCACGCCCGAGCGTGTATAGTAAACGCCAGGTGTAAATTATTTTCATTCTCTTTCATGTTCGCACTCATATTTAACTTTAGTGAAGAATTCATTGTGCTCACATTATTTATAACTACCTTGTACGATATAAAAAAAATATGTATATCAATGTTGTTTGTTATAACAGATAAGGAACAAAAAATGGTTAAATAATTACCTACGTTTGCAAATTGACATCGGTGCCAATTCCACAACCTATTTAATTATATAATACGTAATGCTAATAAAAAACATTTACATAAGCATAAGCCTCATAATATACGGTATACCTACGTATATCATTAAATAATTACAAACAAATTATTTTCATCATACAAACATATTGCTAATTTATGCATTTTTAATAAAAGTATTCTATTTAAATTGCCACTGTCAAACAACGTCCAATTGACTTACTAGACAATCCATCATTTAAACATATGCATTATTAATGGAAACTGTCCAGTAGACGCGCTAGATACACCGGTAGACGGTCTAGAAATTATATTGTAAATTAACTTGAAAAATGTGAGAGGCACTTATTATTTCATCATTTCTAAAGACGAGGATGATAAAAAAATTAAAATTCAACTGAATTTACATAAAATAAATGTTTGCCCACCGGCACGGCATAAGCGACGAAGCGCAACATGAAAATTAAGGTGCCACATTTTCTAACGATTTTATTTTTAATAGTCGTGAGCAGATATCACTCATATTATTTTTGGTCTATAATTATTTTAATCAAACTGGTTGGGCAAAGAGAACATTACTGTTAGGAGGTAAATGAAAGAATTTTGCATTTTAAAATGTAAAATTTTGTGTACAAATGAGTTGCAATATGATAAATGCCACATTTCTTTAAGCACTCATTAGCTTGGCAAGTTGCGCTCGAAATTAGATGATCAATGTACTGCTGTATGCCATCACACTTTCAGAATGTTATCTTGAAATTTCTCCAACTAATCTCATCTCGGAAGGTGAGAAAATTTGGACATCCGAATGGAGTACATGGCCTAAACGCGTAATATCATGATGAATTTGCAAAACGTAAGTAGTTCTTAACCCTTTCAATATAAGAACAAGCTATTTTCCCTGCTGTAGCCGCAACAGGTTGTATCTAGTTAGTAATGTAGCATTTCAAAATATCAAACACATAAACCAAATGTTACTATTCCATGTGCCAAGGCATTATTTTATGTACAATGACAAGGAGTTAACAGAACCATAAAAATGGTTGGAGTCAAGAAACTAAAAGAGCTTGTTCAATCCAAACCGTTCCATTAGTTCTACTTGTAGGAAAATAGACTTCGAAAGCTGAAACTCTGGAGTGAAATTTTGTATGTAATTCTACTAAGATTTTTATATTGTGTGTTTCATACTACAATTGTCTAAAAGTTATTTGTGGCATCTTTCTGTATTTTCTTTCTGTTCTTATTTGGGATTTACGGCCACACTTCTGAACATTAATCTGATAATCTGAAAAATATTTGGATTATTTAAAAAATAACCTTTGGTTGGTTTTCTGACATAAAATATAATTAAAATAAAATAAAAACAATTATGTTTTTATTTTATTTTTTCACGAATTACACAAGAGAAAGACTATTTAGCATTGAGAAAGGAAACAGACTAAGTTTCCGAAACGTCTGCAAAACATAATTGTTTTTATTTTATTTTAATTATATTTTATGTCAAAAAACCAACCTTTAACTGTTCCTTTGACGTAAAGTCACAGGCGTAAAGGTTATTTTTTAAATAATCCAAATATTTTTCAGATTATCAGATTAATGTTCAGAAGTGTGGCCGTAAATCCCAAATAAGAACAGAAAGAAAACTACAATTGTATTGTACTATTGACCTGCCAAAAATATTTCGTATCTTGGTTAAATAAAATCTATTTAAGATTCACGTTGCCACTTATGAATACTTTCCTCAAACATAATCTGCATCAATATATTTGATATATTCAAACCTTACGGTCCATATAAATGTTTCGCAATTTACTTCATTAAAAACTGCTTCTTTTTCTTGATCAACCTTCTGTTGAAACTGTCGAGCTTCTTTATTTTAAAGAAAAATTCGAAAAAATAAGTAGAAGGAATATATGTATATTAATAATTTAATCATTTAGAGAATTGATAGTTTCAAGAAAAATATCAAAAAAACGAATAATAACAAAAACACATATTTTATTCTAATATTTATGTCACTCCTATTCTAGAATTAATTGACTAATGGTGACAATTAATTGAAAATTACCCAATTTAATCTTTATATTCTAATAAAATCTAATAATGTGAAAATTAAATTCCCCAATTGGGAGGATTTAAATTGGGTATATTTGTGCATATTATGACGTCATTTTGAAATTTGTGGTCTAGGTGATTTTTTTATGACAATGGAGACTGGTTTTACTATTTTCTAAAAGGACTAATGTTCTAATTTCCAAATTATATAATAAGTGTGAGGTTGCATAAGGAATATTTGAAAAAAAGTTTAACTTCTTTGTTGAACATTTAAACTTTTAATAATTAGGTATTGTCCCAACATTTTTCAAGCAACTACATATTTATGATACATTTTTATAATCAGAAGAATTCCGTTATTCAGAAGATTCAAAATACTACCAGTATCGCTATTTAAAAAAATGTCTTTGACTTAATTAAATTATGTATGATTAATTAAATGATGTATGTGCAAATATACCTAATCCTCTAAATATTTTGTCAGCCGTTTAATTTAGACTTCACAATGGCGGGTTCATACATTTGCCACTCACTTTATATAAAATATACAGGGTGGGCCATTGAAAACGAAACACGTCAGTTTTGGGACACTTAGAGTAGTTTCTTGAAAAAACGTTCGGACAGGTCGATTCTTGATTTTTGGGGGACAACTTTTGATGTCAAACTTGACATTGACACATCAACCCCCTAGCCCCAGCAACCCCTAACTTAAGAATTTAAATATGGCAAAGGGGTCGAGCGACCTCTCATTTGAAGCGTTTTCCAATTCTCTATGCGTCAGCATGGTCGAAATTAGTTTTTTTCAATTTTTTTTCGTCGCCATGAAAAGCACCCTCTAGATTAACTAAGGTGGGGGTGTTGTTTGGGAAAAAAATCCTGAAACACGTCACCTTTTATCTTTTGAACGGAACATATTGATGTCAAATTTGACTTTGTCAGGTCAACCCCCTAGCCCCAACAACCCCCAACAAAAACAAAAATTACGTTAAGGTGTTCGAGTGACCCCTCATTTTAAAGGTCTTTTGATTCTCTATGTGCATGATTGTTTTTAGGTTTACAAAAATGGGAAAGTGTAGAAAAAATATTGAAACATCAAAATTTAACATAAGAAGAAATTTTTATTAGTTCAACAAATGCTCAAATTGTTTCTTTTTAAGAAGCCTGTAAGTAGTACACATGTTTTTCTTAAGAAGTAGGTTTCATTCTGTTATACGCAGAAAATTTTTTACACTTTTCCCATTTTTGTACATACACCTAAAAACAATCATGCATTCACATAGAGAATCAAAGGACCTTTAAAATGAGGGGTCACTCGACCACCTTACCATAATTTTTGTTTTTGTTGGGGGTTGTTGGGGCTAGGGGGTTGACCTGACAAAGTCAAATTTGACATTAAAATGTGCCGTTCAAAAAATAAAAGGTAACGTGTTTCAGATTTTTTTCCCAAACAACACCCCCACCTTAGTTAATCTAGAGGGTGCTTTTCATGGCGACGAAAAAAAATTGAAAAAAACTAATTTCGACCATACTGATGCATAGAGAATTGAAAGACGCTTCAAATGAGAGGTCGCTCGACCCCTTTGCCATATTTAAATTCTTGAGTTAGGGGTTGCTGGGGCTAGGGGGTTGATGTGTCAATGTCAAGTTTGGCATCAAAAGTTGTCCCCCAAAAATCAAGAATCGACCTGTCCGAGCGTTTTTTTCAAGAAACTACTCTAAGTGTCCCAAAACAGGCGTGTTTCGTTTTTAATGGCCCACCCTTTATTAGATATTACCAAATTTTTCAAGTAAAAAATTTCCACCGAAATTTTAATGCAATTGAAATATTTTTCAA
The DNA here is from genome assembly GCA_963680705.1 of Rhagium mordax. Lineage (NCBI taxonomy): Eukaryota > Metazoa > Arthropoda > Insecta > Coleoptera > Cerambycidae > Rhagium > Rhagium mordax. The sequence continues at coordinate 120,078,859 of OY796656.1, forward strand.
AAAATGTATGGCGGTCTGTTAGCCTGCCTACATACTGAGTAATTTTTAGTACATTATTCGAGATATTTTGATGAAACTTCGTAAGAAGGCAATTTTTTAAAAAACAAAAAAGTGTCAACTTTTATTTAGATTGTTGTTCATGGAAAACGGCACTTTGTGGGAAATTGAAAAACTCTATCACAAAAAATCAAGGTCTATTTTGCAATTTTTTTGGAGTGAAAATTCGAGAAATCGTATTTGCGATTTGTTACGTGAATACCTACGCACTAAGTACACCACTGTATACAGTGCCCCATAAAATGGGTCTGTACCAAATTTCATCTTAATGTAGCGCATATTAATAATTTATATTAATACTTTTAAAAATTAGTTTATACACGGAAATGCTCAAATAATTTTCTCAATAAAATAATTTGTTTCATGAATTACTTGATTCACAATGCATTTCCAGGTATAAATTAATTTTTAAAAGTAATTATATAAATTATTAATGTGGTAGGTAGGTACTTTAGGATCAAATCTGATATAGACCCATTTTAGGAGATACTGAATAGAGGCGTATTTAGTTTTCACCTAAAATTTCACTCCAAAAAAATTGCAAAGTAGGCTTTGATTTTTGTGATAGAAATGTGTCAATTTGTCACAAAATGCCGTTTTAAATAGGCAACATTCTAAAAAATAAGTTTTTTGTCCCCTGGCTGATTTAAAAATAATTTATTTCATTTTATCTGAAATTTAATTTTAGGACAACTTCATTTTCGCTTTTGTTAAGTTTTAATAAACTTTATTGTTTTCAGTTATGATGGGATATTAGCTGAAGCAAAGTGTGAATGATTTGAATTAGAAAATAATCAAAAACTCAATAGTAGCTAGGCTATGAATCTAGTCCTTAAAATTTGTCAATTAATTAAATAATAATTAAATTCATTAAATATTTTTTAGTATCATTCATTAAATATTTTTCATTATTTTCATTTACCATCAAACGCTCGTTAACAATTTGTTTTTACATTGGAAAATATCCAATATTTTTTAATGCTTCTACAGAAACTTAAAAGATAGATTAATCATTGTCCAACAAATTATTTCACGATTTGGAAGAGTTAGAGAAAACCCTATCTTTTCCGGTGTGGTAGTCGATACAAAATTAAACCGTGAGAACTGCCTGTCGATTTCGTAAAATGTATAATTATAATAGTTTGATAACCTTGATCAAGAAAAGTTCAAATACCGGATGCTCCTGCAAGTTCATCAGACTAAATTTCACTTTTTATTAATATTATGTATTATTAATAGGTTGAAAATCGCCTATTCCTCTGTTGCGATCAGCTTCGAGTTAAAAGATATAATAATATAGTCGTATTAAAATATACGAATTTAATTACGATCAAAAGTCTGCTAATGACTGATAATACTATACCAAATGTAGGTACTAAATGAAAAAGAAAAATATAAAAAATCAAGTGGATGATTTAATTGATTTACCAAATTCAATGTTCCACAGGGATAGAATTTAGACCCACTCTTGCAAAAATGTTCATCGATAATATTGTTACTGCCATGATATTGTGATTCTAGGAGTGTACGAGTTTTCGGGTTCCGTTTCAAAAACTAAACCACCGAACTTAAAAGACACGCGAAAATATAACCATCCATATAATATAACCACAAAATTCTCTTGATTTTTAATTGCTCGTGTATGAAATATTCTTTTCCTTTTAAACTTTTCTCTCCATTATTTTTCAGTACAGAGAATATTCCTTTATTTCGAAATCTAATGCCACCTCTTGCAAATAGGTGCGCCAACTTTACCATCCCCGTAACTTCAATTAGGGAGTGATTTTCATAATAGCGCTAGAGAAACAACAGTACCGCAAGTAATTCGAGTTCAGTTGCATTGAATCAGTTATACACGCACAGAACATGTATAGCAATAAGCAATTAATAGTAAATACCGATAAGAATGCACTAAAAAAAAAGTGGAAGCAGACAAATACAGATCGATCTCAGTTAGGCGATTCTCGATAGTTAAAAACTCGACTACACTAACGGCAATGTCACTGCATATCCGTACTAGCCTAGCATGTGCCATAATAAACTTAGCGGTTGACCATACGCACACACACATAAGAAAAACCACGAATGTTGTAACGAGTTAATCGCATGTTAACGATACTATAAACTCTTTCAAACTGAAGGTGTTAGGCAATCACTCTTATTATGCAGAAGCACAAATGATTCAGTTTATACATTGCGTGTGACATGTTTTTCTAATAATTACTGTACAATCCTATTGAAAGCGAGACTTCCTTACATCTGTATATATTCCAAAGCCGATGATCCATTTTTGATTTTCGTTTTAAAAACGGTTGGCAACTTATGAAAAAACAATTAATTCAGGCTATCATTTAAAATAAAAAAGCTGAAGCGCCTTCCGGTTTCAAGTGATTCCGGTTGGTCAAGATATGGACATATGGACAACCTCAGTTAGATCTGTTAATTTAAAAACAAGAGCTTCCGGTATCAAAAAACCCACTAAATTTTCCTATAAATCCAAATACATGTTGCCGTCTAATTACTTGCTATGAAACAGTCAATTGGATCTAAATTAAACCAGAGTTTAGTTCTTATCTAAAAATATTTTTAGGGAACTATGAAAGTAGAGTTTGAAGTTTGAAATTAAAAGGAGTCCAAATTTTGCTGCCAAAAATATTATAGATAGTTCACCCTCGACTACCATTAAGAAGAAACATTTGATATTCACTTACAGGATTATTTTCACGTTTTCTACAGCGGTCTGCCACCTTACAGACTATATATACCGGGTGTAAATGAAATTAGGCTTACCTCTATAACTTATTTGTTTTTTCATATATCATTTTGAAATTTTGGGAGTTGCAATAACAGGTAAATTTGAATTAATGCACGTTAATAAAATGATTCTAGCACTTCCGGTTTCACCGGAAATGACCGTAACATCTATTTTTTAAATGGAACACCCTGTATATTAATGGAAATATGTACCGATGGGAGTTCATCTTATATAGAATATAAAAAGAAAGAAAAGTCTTTATCTCCCAAAAAACTTTATTTGACTATTATAGTCACGAAACTAGTTGCGTCAAATAAAGTTTTTTGGGAGATAAAGTCTTTTCTTTCTTTTTATATTCTATACCCTGTATATTTTTACATTTTTGGATTCAGGGATTCATTCTGCATACGATGGTATCAACTTGAGAAAGAAACATAACCTCAAACATTCTGTTTGGATAATTCAAGTTAGCATCTAGCCATGACTGCTGAAAAACTTTTCAGTCATTGAGTATTGGAAAAATAAAATCAGGATATTAAGTGAGCTAACTTTGCTTTTATAGCCATTTAAACATCTCGGAAATGGTTTTTTCGATATAAGTATTTTTTTTAAAATGGCATCATTATACCTCTTTATGCTATTTTAATAGAGATTTTCTTTATCTACATTTCGATAACAAACACTTCACCATTAATTCATAAATAACTTACAAAAGATACTTTATGACCTTAGTTCAAATTTATTTTAGCAAGCTCTGACCAAGTTAAACATTTGATATGAAATTAATCGGGAATGTCTTGAAAAAAAAAAACAAATTTATTAAACTAAAATAAATTTGGACCAAGTTTGTAAGTTACTTATGAACTAATGGTGAAGTGTTTGCTATCGAAATGTAGGTAAAGAAAATCTCTATTAAAATAGCATAATGAGGTATAATGTTCCATTTAAAAAAAATTCTTAAATCGAAAAAACCATTTCCGATATGTTTAAATGGCTATAAAAGCAAAGTTAGCTCACTTAATATCACGATTTTATTTTTCCAATACTCAAAGACTCAGAAAGAAAAGTTTTTCAGCAGTCATGGCTCCCTAGATGCCAACTTAAATTATCCTAAAAAAATGTTTGAGGTTATGTTTCTTCCTCGAAGTTGATACCATCGTATGCAGAATAAATCCCTGAATCCAAAAATGTAAAAATATGCAGGATGTTCCATTTAAAAAACAGATGTTACGGTACTTTCCGGTGAAACCGGAAGTGCTAGCATTAATTCAAATTTACTTGTTATTGCAACTACCAAAATTTCAAAATCAAAATAGAAAAAATAAAAAAGTTATAGGGTGAGCCTAATTTCATTTACACCCGGTATATAAATATATTATGTATGTATATATGTGTATTATAAATTATATGCGTATAGATGCAAATACTTTAACAGGTTAGTCACATAATCCGTTTATGTCTGGCATTAGCATAGAGCGATTGGAAAATCTTGTGTATAAAAACCTGCAAATCCTTGCTAAACAGTTATGTTATAAACAAAAGTTGAACTGCAATATTGGCACTAGTAATTTGCTCGTCAAGTCGTTTCGATATAAATACCTGTTTGCAAAAAGTTGGTGCACTAAGTAACCCATTTTGTGCAGTTTCTGTCTCTCGGTAAATTTTACCGTTTTCCACAGCCTCACTCACACACTTCAGCCTGGCCGGGTCGAATATATCGCATAAACTGATTTACGAAAAACAAAAATATCAGTCTAGGTGACTATCTAAAAATAATTGCCTAGATAATTTGCCAAGACGAATTAATTTTGATGCACTACAGGTATTGGGGAATTTTACCTGAAAAGTGATGGCTTCTTAATGGAAAGCAAAATAAGAAGTAGATATTGTTTTTTACATTTTTCTAGTTACAGTAGGTAATAATTGCTCTTGTAATACAAATTATTACAAAGTGAATCAAACCCAAGAACTAAAAACTTCCTCCGATGTAGTGAAATTTAAATATTTTTTTACTGTGGTGCATAGTGTAAGCAATTAGTTGTCATATTTATACAACTTTTATGTTGCAGGGGTATTTACGAGTGTTTTATCCAATAAGTTAAGACATCTACGCGCAGCGTCTTCACTTCCTTAATATATCTAAAATTTCTAATAGCACTTGTGGCTTTGGACACTCCTATTTAACAATTTCACTTTAGAAAACCATTTTTTTGTATTCTTTAAAAGGACTTTAGAGAGCAGTTTTTCGGTATTTCTCAATTTTCAATATTGCAAATTTCTACAAAATTGTTATACTCAATTTTATATCGATTCCAAAAATACTATAACACATTTTTTGTGATTTTTTTATGAAATTTTTATAATGAAATATTTTTTTTTATTTTCAATTTTTTTAGCCTTTAAATTTTCTAGTTCACCTGTTCCTTCCCCCAATTCTCTACCTCAAATAAAAATTGTCAAAGATAATTTTTGATTGGGGATTGATCACAAAAACCCTACTTATTAAATTTGATTTAAATCAAACAAAACCTAATAATATTCTAAAATCAATCAGTTTGCTAAGTTTTTAAAACAGACAGACAGACAATTGAAAATGAAAGTCAAATATTTATAAGTCAAGCAAATTTTACGTTTGTAAAATATTTTTTCTAAAGATAGAATTATTAAGACCTTACTTACTGGCATTAGCTATCGTATAGAATTAGAAACATTACAATTTTAATAAATTTAAATGGAGCCTTATAAATTTTTTATTCGAAAATGTTTAGTACACAAAAGATTTAAATATGTTCTGTTATTTTATTTTATAATTACATATTATGTTCTTTAATTATTTTTTTATTGATATTTTATATTATATCAATTCTTATATTTTTATGGTGTTAAGCTGAATACATAAATAAATAACAAAAACATACATTACAGGCCTAGAGGTACAAAAATTTAATTTTGACAGTGAAATTTGAGTTCGACATATTTTTGTATTGGAGCCTACGATTCAAGCCATACTTAAATGCATGACCACCAAAACCAAACGAAGAAGCTTTTAGACGAAAAATTGCAATTGACTTCCAATTAGAAGATGCCACACAAGTTTTTTAAAAATATTTATAGAATATTTACGTATTAAAAATATTGGTTTTGAAAATAAATATTTTGCAAATAAATATTTTTATGCAGTTTTTTTTAAATACTTTTGTCTTTCGATTAGCTTTATCCCGTTTACATTTGGACGAAAATTTTTTTAGGTGTAAAACTTGTAATATTTTGGATATGCCGTCAAAATTTGGATTTGAAGAAATAATTCAACGTCATATAGGTAATACCTACTAAAGTTATGGGGTACACAATTTTTTTTTTTATTGGAACACCCCTATATTATTACGTATCTAAGTAGACTTCCTTCTGGTTTCAGCAATATACAGGGTGTATCACGAATACCTTCTATTAACCGTTTCTATAGAACTACACATTCTGGAATTATGAAAATATGTATAGGTGGGTTAAGCACAATGTTCTATCGACTAAAAATATTGACAATATTAATTCGTTGAGATGGGACTTGCGGTTCTACCGGAAGTTGCGATCAACTTGGTTATTTCAAATTGAATGCACTACTTTTATTTAATTTTTGGATTCTACATCGAAATTTAGATAAGTCATATAAGCATACCCTACCCTTAAACTTAAAACTTTTCGAGATATTTTGATTTTTTCAAAAATTTTGCGAAAAACGTACCTAAACCTAATCGATTCTATCTCCTTTAATTCTTAATCTAGAGGGCTTAAATTTTAGATGGATAATACTAAAATGTATTTAAATATCTCTAATTCGCGAATTTTGTTGAACATTTTACAGGGCGTCGAAAACAGACCAATTCAAAGCTCAATAACTCGCTTATTTTAAAGAAAACACCCTATGTTTAGTAAACTTATTTGATGCACTTTTTTTAATCGATAGAACATTGTACGTAACCCTCGTATACAAATATTCAGAATTCCAGTAAGCATAGTTCTCTAGAAAACGGCTAATAGAAGGTCTTCGTGACACACCCTGTATAGTTTGGCTATTTTATAATCGTCACGGCTAACTTTCTTAATTTTGCGAATGTTCTTCGCCTCGTATACTCATTTTTATGACAGAAATATCTCAGAAAGTATTAAGAATAAAGTAGCCAAACTTCATATTACTGAAATCAGAACCTTAATTGTTTTACCAAATACACATTTTGACGGCGTATCTAAAATACCTCGCAAAATGCTAGGTAGATACAACCTTTTACCTACAAAAATGTTCGTATTTTTTTATAATAAACGAAATAAAAAGTGTCAAAATACAATAACCAATAACCTCGCCAATAACCTTGTTCAATGCATATGGGGAATTGCAGGAATTTATAAGGAATTGCAGGAATTTACAGGGAATTGCGGGAATTGGCGAGGAATTGTAGGAATTTCCAAGGAATTGCGGGAATTGCCGAGGAATTGTGGGATCAAGGAATTGCGGGAATTTAAATGGAATTGCGGGAATTTAAATGGAATTGCGGGAATTGCCGAGTAATTTCCGAGGAATTGTGGGAATTTCCAAGGAATTGCGGGAATTTTTGGACAAAAAGGAATTGTGGTGTACAAAATTTTTCAGCTGTTTACCCCTCGCTTTTGCATATTTCAATTACATTTTTTTTTTTGTGAAGATGGAAAATAGAAACAGGGATCGTGGGGTTAAATTATAACGAAACCGGGAGTGTTATATATCCTAAAACGTATCTTTAAGATACACTATGTCTGATTTGCTAATATAAGAAATTTCCCATTAGTATTTTAAATGATATGTATTTGTATCTACTACAGAAACCGGTACTACAAACATCAATAAAATCATATACTTAACTGTTCCAAATAAACATATATTATGTATTTCACAAAATCTATTATTATATATGAACATCTGGCTGGACACCATCCAAATAGTGTCTGTGAGTCATAATTTTTAGCTTGTTCTTCGAGATTTTACAAACTACAACAACCAGCGGATGTCATTCAGCTAATTAAAAATAAACGCAAAGAAAAGTGGAGAATACTTTTCCCGAAAGGTTAAACTGAAGTAGGTATAAATATATAAAAACTATCGCAAAAGCATCAAACATTAATTTCACACTCATTGGACACCATTAAATTCGTAATCCTTTAAATTTGCGAAATCAATTTTAAACATTTAACCAATTAATATTTAAGCCACAATTAAGAAGGAACTTTTACCACAATATGTAACCTTGAAATTAATCCGAAGCAATATTTTTTAATAAACTGATTAATATCTAATAATTTAGCCAATATAAGCTCACTTAAGAATTATTCCCGGTTTTATTAATATTTATATCGTTTTAATGATTTTCGCAATTAGAATCAGTTGATACGAATTACTATCAATAATTATTAACTGTAAATCAATAAATGAAAATAATCTAATTACATCCACATCCTATTGAAACAGAAACATTTGCATTTTAAAAGCACAGGATAATTCCACCGCATTTACGACAGATTGTAAAAATACAGGATATTAAAAAAAAACGTATATTATACAAAATTAATTCCTATGTATCAAAATTTAAACCCGTGGAACATTAGATATGCAACCAACATTACACCACTGTTATGCTGGTTGTATACACTAACACAATCTTAATCGATATTTTCCAACAGTTTAGGCAAACATAAACTGAAAATAAAATTATAAATAATACATGAATAGATAAATTTCAAATTCAAGTATTCGCAGATTCAAGTAGTATAATTCCATTATATAATTTTAAATGTGCATTCTTCTGAAAATGTATTATGCCTTAAATAAATTGAATTTTAAATTAGATTGGAAATTGTTGGTAAACTACTGATTACTGTAAAGGTTTTATATTTTATAAGTAGATGGAACTTTTTGTGGAATATTTCTCAACTCTTTAGAAGTTTAACTTAACAATATAGCAATAGTTGCAATAAGTACATAAATGGGTATCTAAGGGAAACAATGTAGATATTTTAGGCCAACCGGCGCATCCGTCAAAATATGAATTTTTGGAAAAAATAATTATGAATCAAAAAAATTTATCAGGGACATTTTTTTTAACAATTGATCCAACAGAACAAGGGACCCTTTAAAAGTCGCCTCCTCATTATAACCAACTTTGTTCCAAACTTGACAAAAAATTGGTTTTAAGCCTTCATGGAAAGAATTTTTTTCCTGATACAGAATATCGGTTCTACATTGAGACTACCAAATTATACTCAGTTACACTAAGCTCTGGAGTGTTCCTCAAAGAAACCCAATGGGACTGAAGTCTGGACTTTTTGAATGCCATTGCATAACTAGAATATTATCGTTATTGAGTAAGTAAGTACTGTTCTAGTCACCTCATGGTCTTACATCAAAAAGCCTTTGCATCTAGTAAACCTTTCCACTCCCTACTTTTCCTTCACTTAAACATATTCAAATGGTTTGGGCAGTGATGACAAATTTCTGACTGGTTCCATTTATTTTGTTAACTTTAAACTTGTCCTGTTCCGTCGTCTAGTTGTCTAATAAGAAAACGTATATTTTTCAACCTTCGTGAATATCTCGTTTCAATATACCGCCAGCGACTAATGATTAACTTCCCACAAGTTAGCAGTAGATCACCGACAATAAATATCCCTTATCCAGTAACCTGTTCTTACAGAATTAGTGCATCAAGGTGCCTATTTGCAAACCATTACTTTAAAACTGTCAAACAAAACGAATAAGTCATCAAAATGTCCTTACGAGTATTATCCAAATGCAAATGTTAGTAATTTAAGTAAAAAATATGAGTTACAGTAGTCCGTTGAGTTGCGTATACGAAACTGACGATTTATACATTATGCTAAAATTATATAAACACGTACATACATCTCCGCCGGCACGCCTCGTATAATAGCGTACATGATATGGTTCGTTAACCCTCACTGAGTTACTCTTTAATTTGGTCGCAGGAATTCTTCTGGATGTTAATAACAAATTTCAGACAATAAACGACAAATTAAAAAGCATTTGTCGTAGGCATACCTACGTTCCCAACAATCATAATAATAGACATGGATACATCATTAGTTAAAGTGACTATACATCATACTCACTTTGATTGAAAACCCTCAAACTCCTCTTGTTGTTCGCTTATGGAGGCTTCGAGGTCAAGGTAAGATCCATAATCCCCATCTTTGTACAACTGAAGTGCCGCATCATCCAACTGTAACAAAATAAATGCTTATTATTTTTGTTCGAAACTTCAATAAATTCTGTATTTATTGCTGCTATATGCTATATTTATTTATTTGTTACACTGTCGACGGAGAAGAGTATAATCAAAGCGTTTCATTTTTTTAATTTCAATTGTTCAGGTAGGTAAATTATCATCTATTAATGAAACGCCGCGCACATACATATTTCTTTCTAAGACTCAATATTAAAGACAGGTGGGACAGAGTGGTATGGGAGTAGATCGTATAAATTACTACATTACATGACTTAGGAAAACTCTCGGGAAAACTTGTAAATGTACAAATAAGGATTTTAAATGATTTTCTGTCTGACGTGAAATCTCCAGATCTGTTCATCTAAATACAGATATACCTATAGATGCAATAATATCATGTCCGAATAATTTTCGTCCACTGCTAGGAGTGGGGTCTCGATTTCTGACACGGGACGGTCGACTAGCTTGTAATTCGATTGTGCAGTGTACTGCGACTATTGTTCTCACAAAGTATTAAGTACTTAGTTCATGTTATGAAATGCCAGAAAAAGCGTCTATGATAGATTGGGATATTTTCTTTTTCAAAATGGGGGTATTGAACATTTGCTCTCATTTAAAATACATTTTGTTTCATTTCTTAAAATCCCTCAATTTTTTTGAGAATGAATTTGTGTAAAATTACTTGTTAATTTCGAAAAAACAACGCAAAATTTTTATTTAACAAATTGGCAAAATACGTAAGAAAATTTTCTTTTTAGATAAAGTATAATAGTGCAATATCTAATACAGTACAAACTGACTGGTAATAATACATCGGGCTTCTCTTCTGCGCTCTGGCTGTATGTCAGGGAAAATTCAGAGAATCCCTCCCCCCTCCTTTCGGAACCATAATCTAATTCTTGTTAAATAAATGGTGCTACGATTGCCATAAATATTATAAATTATAACAAATATTTTTATTACAATCATTGTAAAACTTCTGAAAAATGTCAAGACAATTCGCGAAATTTTAAAAGAATTTCACGGCATTCTAAAGACTTCCAAGTGATTCTAAAGAAAATCCACGGAATTGTAAGGGAATTTTACGAATTTCGAGTTCACATAATTCTGAAGGAATTCCACGAAATTCTGAAAGATTTTCACGTAACGCAGAATCTATAGGGGAATTTTAAGAACTTTCAGGGAGAACTCATGAAATTCTTAGAATCCTTTGAAATTTTTTTAGAATCACATGAAATTCCCTTAAAGTTCAATAGAACACAATAAGAATCTCTTGAAATTTCCCTGGAATTCCTTCAGAAATATGTGAAATTGTCTTCAAAATTCGTAAAATTCCCTTACAATTTCGTGGAATTTCTTTAGAATAACTTGGAATTCTTTAGAATGCCGTGAAATTCCTTGAAAATTTCGCGAAATTGTCTTAGCGTTCTTCACCAGTTTTCCAATGATTGTAATAAAAATATTTATTACAATTTATGGAAATCGTAGCACCATTTATTTCACGTGAAATTCCTCCAAAAATGTGTGTAATTCCCTTGGCATTTCGTAGAATTTCTTAGAATCCCTTGAAATTTTTCACATGAAATTGTCTGAAAATTCATTGGAACACCCTAAAAAATTCTACGAAATACCAATGGAATTACACAAATTTCTGAAGAAATTTCACGTGATTCTAGAGAAATATTATAGAATTATAAGAAATTTTTACGTAATTCTAAAAGAATTCCACGAAATTTTAAGGGAGTTCCATAACATTCTATAGAATTTTCACGAAATTCTAAAAGATTTTCGGGTGAAGCAAATTCAAGGAAATTCACGAAACTTCAAGGAAATGTCACAAATGGCACGGTAATATTGAGATGAGATTACATGTTACTATGAACTTTAGAAATTATTTATAAGAATACAATGTCAATTTTCAAATAAAATGATGTAAATTTTATTCTTAACAGTTTTATATACATTTTAAATAGAAAATCCCCTGTAAAAAATGTGTCGCTATTATCCAATTTTAATGGGACATTTTTTAAAAGATAGACCATCGAAAATTCTACTTTTATTTTTTTTTTTTTTTATCTACTTTATTTTCAAGACCTATTATATTTTTTTTTTGTTAAATGTTAAATGTTAAAAATGGACTAAATTGATTAGCGATTTTTTTTTATTAAAAATGTAACTACACTGGATTCATAAACATCTCAAATGGGTAAATTCAAAATTTCGTGAAAAAAAATATGAGTTGTTATTTTGTTATTAAATACTATCTAGCTAATTACTAAGGTAGTGGCGGCATATATGGCCCACTTAAAAAAAATATTTTTTTTCTCGAAAACTTCATTAAAAAAAATAACAATGCTTACAGGAACTTAAGCGTAAACACCTTCGCTTTCAGGAAAAAAATTAAACTTTGTAAAAATCAAACGTAAAACAAACAAAAAAATTTTTTTTTAAATGCAGTCAATGGGCCATATTCCCAACCAGGGTTGGAGTTATGGCCCTAGAAAAATTTATTTTAATTGAACGGTTCATTAAGAAAATTGAGCTTAGACATAATAGATAAATAGACTGACAACAAAAAAAAAAAAAAAGATTGCAAATTTAAAAATAAAAAATAAAATTGTAGAAAAAGTCAATGGGTCATATCATCAAACCCATCTGAAAATATGGCACTTACAGAATTAACATAAATCTGAGTCCTTTAAAAAAATGCAAAATAATTTTTTCCACTAATGTAAAATAAGTATTTTCTATCAAGATAAAATACTTAAACAATGTGACGAAATAAATACATGGGCCATATGACCAGTTGTGTAGTGCACATTATGAGCAACAAGAAAAAACTCTTTCACAAAATTTTTAAGTAAAATAAATATGTCACTATGTAACACGTAACTTAGAGTGTCGATCCTCCAAAATTTAGGTTTGTTTTTCAATGTTTCCCGATGATTTCACCAAAACACTTTCATTAAACTTTATTATTCGAACACCTGTTGTGACGCCATAATCTAAACTAGCCGGTATTGCCGATATTGCCGGAAGTTCGGCTTGTTATTTACAGAGGACGCTTAAACGTATTGAAAGAAACTGTGAGAACGTCAAGAAGTTGGGTTTGAGGCGGTTAGTTTAAAATTTAAGGGCATTGGGCCATATGACCGTCCGGGCCATATCTACCGCCACTACCTTAGATATTATTTTTAAATGTTAATACTTAATATGTTTTTAAGTTCTATAAATATGATTAAGTTTGTTTAAAAGACTATATTTATTAAAACTATCTACTTAATTCATTTTTCTTTTACTTATTTTTCATGGGCTACTTCGATTTTTAGAAAAAATCATGTAAAAATTATTCAATATTTTTTCACGAAATTTTGGTTTTATCCAGGTTTTTTTTCCACTCAAAATGAGTCACTGTAGAAGTTACAAGAACAACATATTTTTGAGCAAATATTCTTTGAATTAAGTCTTGTTTATCGATTTCAAACAATTGATCCATATCAATAATAGGTACTATACAATATTAACTTACAAAATTTAATTTCAATATTTTGATGTCCTCATTAATTTTTCTTATTCATCAAAATCTAACTAAGAATGACAAATATATCCTAATTTATATTGATGGCAAAAAATTCTCCATTTATAGAGTAATAAAATTGTCTGTGACGAAAAACGTTTTTCTAGGTACGGCACCACTTCACATTTTTTCAACTGAAGATCTAAATAGTAGAACTACACTGGTTAATTGTCGATAAAATTAATTATATAAATAATTAATAAATAATGAAACAAGAGGAGACAAAGTTTATTCCTTGTAGTACATCAAACTGATTTGAATTGTCGATAAAGGTAATTACATATATCATTAATAAATAGTAAAAACAAGATGAGCCCAAGATTCCTCCCTTGTGGTACACCAAACAGATTTGTTAAAGCCAATTTTATCAAATAGATTAGATAAATCTGAATGATTAATAAGACTCAAATAAATCTACTATTAATAAATGTGGGTCTATGGCACTATTCATTTTTCTTGTGTTATTTAACCCGCTAAACGTCACTTTTTTTGTTTTTTAATAATAGATAAATGTGTTCGGAACTGTCAATTCAGACGACTTAAAATTCCGGGTTGCTAATAGATAGCCCAAAAGTGTATTTTAATACAAAGTATTTTGAGCAAACAAAAATTTTAATAGTATTTTAATGACCACCACAGTATAGAAATTATAAAGATAAGCTCAACAATCATCGACTTCAGTCTGAATCCGATTTATTACCTTGCCATAAACTCCTTCGGTGTTTTTGAAAATACATTAACATCTCCATAAATCTCAATTGTACAAATAAAAATGTCATTGTAATTAATACTTAACAGTTCTGGAACAGCATGTGGTATTACATTACAATTCATATATTCAAATATACATACATTAGTGGGTGGATACTGCTTATATAACAGACACATGTTTACCAAACTAGTACACAAAATATAATGCCTAAATTAGGTAATCCTGAATTATTGTACTTTTATTATCCACCCAAAATGGAGAAATCCATATAGGAATAGTTTACACGCGCGTAATATAAAAGTGTGGTAATCTCTATTTTTATTATTGTATCGTTGGCATATTTAATACGAAAAACTAGAAAGCCATTTGCCAGATGATGCCAATAAACGTGCTAATTGACCACTTCAACAAAGACGAATAAATAACGAATGATAACTACAAATAAAAAAAATTAATATGACATTGGTTATTTACTGCTGTTTAAATATCGCGATTAGTTCTCGGTATTATATTGTGAAAAAAGAAACTAGTCGTTTATATTGTGCCAACTGAATACAGGGAGTCGCATAGTTCTTTTTATTTTCTGAACAGGAAATATTTAAGAAAATTAAAAACATTTTTGAATTCAACATTCATAATTAATTATAGTTTTCTTACGGTTTAATTTGGGGAAAAGAACTTACAAGTCTTCAGGTAGGGGATTTTAGTTGATCTATTAACCTATGTAGCAGTCTTAAGGTGAGGGTTCGATGTATTTTTAGCTGAATATAAATTTAACTCCTTTAAAACATGTTGGAAAAATTATGTAAAAAAATTAATATACCCTCAAATTATGTGACTCTAATTTTGACGAAGTTTCAAAAAAATTTAGGTGTATTGTATATTCTTCATTCCTATATAATTTTATTACAAAAATGAATACAAAAAGTATTTCAAAATGACGAAATAAATTAATAACCGTCAATTTGTTGGTACGTTAGAGAACCGGTTCTTAAGACTTCCGCTCTTTAACCTCGATGATCTGTTCTAGTATCATCCAGCAATAAATTTACCATTAAAAATAACACCAGTTTCTTGAATTCATCCTCCGATAGCGTATTTAAATTTATACAACCAAAATAAATCAAGTACCGAAGTACAACCAGCAAAACTAATATCCAACAAAGCAACTTCTTCGGTTGACTATATTTTTATTTGACCTGTTCCAGTGCATCCTCTCTTTTCAGTTAACGACAAACAAGGACGGAGCTAAACCCGTACATGAAATTAAATAGTAAATTGTGATTTCTTTTCAATACTATCACAAAAAATCTTGAAGGTCGCAATACAATGCACTCTACAATGTTGCCGTTAAGAGGCAGTTCCACTGCCACATCTTTAATTTTGATGGTTTTTGTCCACACGCATGTGTGGATAACGAGTTGGGTTTGCAAATATGTAAGTGCGCAACTTTTTTAATTTTCTAGGAATATCCGCAGAATGTAAAGCCTTTAATTGACTTGGGGAAGGAGTATTATTATATCAGAAGTAATTAAGATGATGACATGGTTCAAGTTTGACTTTATGCTATTCTGTCCTTTCTTAAAAAATTGCAATTTTTTTATAGCTCGGTTGTAAGAATGAAAATTTTAAACTCAAAATTATTATTATTTTTACTGGTAGTTTATTTTTACACCTACCTATTTTTAACTAATTCTTAAATTAATTAACTAAATTTATAATGCAAAACGGAATAAACATGAACTGCTCGAATAATTTTCAACGCTCTAGAAATTTGAAATATGGCATCTTGATTGCATAAATTTTCTGATATTTATTGAATTTCGGATACGGTATTGGACTTGATATTGATCTTGGATTTACGGTGCTGATTTAAATTGATTACTGCGGTTCATTAACACCGATTTCTTCACTTCACTTAGCTAACAAGAGCAATTCCCCCTCGATAGAATGGTACAGTAGTTAACGTTATTTTAAATCTAGCAACAAATGACACTGTTGGTTACATCACGTAAAATCTCTTCCAGGACTAAATTTACCTGAAGAGAACTGCTCCACTCCTGAATAATTCTATGCCGGTACTCATTAAAAAAAGAAGACTCAAAAATGCGAGCAAAAATGAGACGCAATTCAAACCTTACAGTAGTCAACGAAAGAAACGAAACGAAAGAAACTAGAGAAGAAAGAGACTGGAGAACAAACACAACAAGTTGGAAAAAGACACGTAGAAGAATAAACCCGCAGATGTCGCAAATAATAAATAGAAATTACGAACCTCCACACCTTCAATAATTCTTCGAAGAAATATGTCGAGGTTTGTATACGATTTTTAAAAAACGATGGGATCTAATTTGTCGCCACACCATGAGCACCAAAAGCATAAAATTTTGCAGAGGAAAACTATTTATAAATAAGTACCAAAAGATCAATTCCTTATACACATGCATGTATTTAAGGTACTAACTTGAAATCTCGTTCAATCGCGACTTGTTTTAATATCGCGAATATCGCGAATCGCGTGCCAATGGTGTATGGAAAAACTGGCAGATATACAATATACAAATTAGATTTATCGTTTAACTGGATTAAACGAACTGATGGCAAACGTAGTAGGTACTATTTATAGCAGACAAATATTGAAATAAGAGCACATTTTAATTAACGTGAGGCACATGCCTTTGATAAATTGAACTAGTAGAAAACGTGACCCACATGGAACAATTTAGTTATGTGAACTTCTATATAATAATGGAGTTCTTTCTATAATTGGTACACAATTTCAAACGATATCTCTGTTAAGGATCAATTTACCCATCTAAAATTTTTAACAGGAACAAAAAAATGCATCGTTATGAAACAACTACTATTGTCAGGTTTTAATATTATTTTTAGTGTATATAGTGTATAAACATACCAAGTATGAATGGTTTGTTATTTACATTCTTTTAATAAAAACAACGATTTGCGAAAATATTTATTCGACATAAATATATATTCCTTTTCCCATTCGCGTTCATTTATGCACTTACTTAGTGTATTATTTATTGTTTTTGCAATAAAATTGTGAATCACCTAAGTGATGAATATGGAGAATAAAAGTATTAAAGTGTTAATGTTTCCTTTAATAGCTTATTATTTAATGTTGGTCTATTTTTCCTATTAAGACAAAATTAGTCTATCATGTGTCCTAAGGTATGCTCGAAAAGACTGGATGTCTGGCCACAAAACATCAACACTAGACGTTTTTCGAATTATTCTTACAATGGCAATGTTGATTCGGTCAATTCGATCAGTTTGATCCTTACTTTGATGGTAATGCAAGGCAAGAAGTTTGTAATTTGCAATCTATACAGGTGGGAAAAGATCCTAAGAATCTAAAAATAAAACAATTCCGACCTACGATTATGCTATAAAAGGACTACCAAAATAGGGAAATGAATTTGTACCATAACAAAATACCAAACATTTATCTCCAAGGTTGTACTGGAATGCTACAAGAAATTAAAGAAACTCGAATAATACAACACAATAAAAATAGTGAATATTGAAGGTACAAAGGTTGACAATCAAATTACATCATGACATGATGATGATTAGAACAACTTAAACAATACTGGCAAGGATTATCTACAGGGTGACCATGAAAAAAGTGCAATGCATAGTGCCACACGGTAGAGGAGCCTAAAATAATGAAAAAAGTTCGTGTACACTTAGGTCCTAATTCCTTTCGTTTTCGAGATAGAGCGTGTTAAAATTTTTTTTAAATATTAATTTTTTCTTACTTCACAATTTCTTTTCGTTTTTTTCAACGTTTTTTCACAATGAAAAATTTTCCCCTCGATTTTTCATTTTGGGGGTAATGAAGTATATTCCGAAGAAATAAACAATGAAGAGCATTTATGGAACAGAGTTATTAAAGCTGCTGATCGGTTTCGTAATAATCCCGGGATGTTTCAGAGATGTCGTCAATCAATTTTGAGAAGATTGGAAATGTGTATTCAAGGAAGAGGCCGACAATTTGAACACCTTCTTTAAAGTTGCACTTTATTATTCTTTGTAGATGTATTATTATTTTTGTTAATATTAATATTAATGTTCATATTTCTGTATGTTTTGATTGACCATAGTTCATAAAAGTATTATTGGTTTCCATTGTTTCATTGCGTTCATTAGTTATTTAAGAGAACATTAATTTTTTATTAAATCAAATCGAAAGTAAATTTTTCATTGTGAAAAAACGTTGAAAAAACTAAAAGAAATTGAGAAATAAGAAAAAAAATAATATTTAAAAAAAAATTTTAACAGTCTCTATCTCGAAAACGAAAGGAATTAGGACCTAAGTGTATACGAACTTTTTTCAATATTTTAGGCTCCTCTACCTTGTGGCACTATGCATTGCACTTTTTTCATGGTCACCCTGTATGTTAGCATATTCCAAATTTCTCACCAAAAGGTTCATCCAAAACAAACGCCGCAGCCGATGAACTCCCTAAATTAAAAAGTGGTAAAATTAGGACAATAACAGGAGTAAATGAACATTTTCCTAGATTTAGAACGCGAAATGCACCTTTTGAGGAACATATGAAGAGGGTAAAGCTCCTCCAGTTCTGGTACCTTCGATGGAAGAAGAAAAATATTTTACGAATTAAAACTAGCATCTAATACTCACTTGTTGGACTAAATCCTCAAAACAGGGTTGGTGAATAGTATAATTATTAGATGAAAAACTTAAGAGGTTGCCCTTCAGGAAAACACAAGTTGATCATCAATACGATGCAAAATTGTAAAAGGAACCTTTCTCAACCATATTGATGACCTCTGAATTCAAAATCCGAATGAATCGCTTATAAATTGATAGGTCCTGAATCTGATATTGTATCCAACGAAACTTGACAGGACATTTAGTTTATTTGGACAGTAAAGTTACCTCATTGGGAAGATGAATCAACGCTACCTTTACCTTTACAATGATAATGAATTCATTCTCTTTATCAAAATGTAAAAAAATTGATGACGAGTTGCTGAAAGAAATTCATGCTGCATGTATTCCAATGCTACACCTTCAAACTGGAATAGTTGCAGTGATTTAGTGCACTAAGGTCGAGACTAAGGTAGCACCTGGACATACCTGGCTAAATGGATTTAAACTTTACTTACAGAAAAAAATTCTATATACAAATAGCGTTGATGCCTACTTTTTTGATTGAGCAGATCGATTGTTCGATTCCATCCTGATGCAAATTAAAATTTATTTGCGATTTGCTTTAGATGCTGTGACGACGATTCCCTAGATGTGGCTTGGACAGCACTACAATAGAAGAGGCAAGAGGCGCTAAGAAACCATTATCTCCAAGAAGTGGTTCGAATTCCACTATAGAATGTATGTCACAGTTTCTTTCATTTCATCAAATTTATATTTCCTAAATTTCGTGTTGCTTCGTACCTTAAAACGCGGTTGTAGATATTTATAATTTTGGGTTTTTAGAAACATAAAAGAAAGTAAATAATTTATAGGTACTAAAAATTAGTATAAACGACTGGACCCCATATTTTAAACATTAAATATCTTATAGATTTTGGTAAATTACACACCAAAAATCGTAACTCATGATTACGTTTTTTTTTATCAAAGTTTTAATAAAAAATATTAGGTTGTTTTGTTGTTTATTAACTCCCGACCTGACAATAAAATTTTGCCAGGGAGAACTCTTCAAAAAAATCAGCTTTTCTTATTCCATAATGTCACAATGTATTATCTGGATTTATTCAAGTTATTAAAGAGAAATATATGTATTTGTTTACTTGTAACACAAAAAATACGATAATTAATTTTTTCATCTCACCCTTGAAATAAATTGTGGTATAAGAAGTAGTTTAGTTATTACTACACACGTGGAGGCCTAATCCAATTATTAGCGTGAGGCATGCTAATGCGTTTATATATTACTATAATGATGAAAATAATGCAGACATATTTTGCATGTATATATCAGTAATTATAAACGCAGTATTAAGCTCATACAAAAAATAATACTTAATAGCATTATTAGTAATGGCTTCTCTGGAAACAGCTTCATTACAACTATGACTCGGTACTAATCTGTTGTTTTTTTATTTAAGTACAAGCCTGTGACAAAACCCTTAAGTTTATTGTCCAACTAGCCCGCAGTATCTGCTTTTTGGGTTGTTAACTATTAACCTGGTTTATTAACAAAATTTAACATCGAACGCTTTCGGTCCGTTTTACCCATTTTTTAATTCAGAAAAAAAATGAGTCTGATAATATCCCAGAACCATATTAGGTTACGGCAGCCAAAATGCATTTCTGTTCATTATTAGCTTGGCAGTTTATAAAAATTGTTATATTTATATTTATTTTCTCTGTTCCTGGGCTGCCCCATTTCTTTGAACGTAAAAATTGTATAAATGGCTAGCAGTGATGTAAAATGCTCTTGAATTTATTTTTGAGGAACGTTTTTTAAGCACCAACGAACAAAGCCGAGCATAAAATAACAAATGACAATCCAAAAATTAAAAATCAGCGCATCTTGATACAGGTACTCGAAAATGTAATTTCTTAATTTATTTTCAAATAAATTACGTGCTCAAAATACTTCAAGTACGAGCGAGCACAACTGAGCATATTAATAAAAATGTTTATTAGAGCATCTCGATAAACCCAAAAAATTTGAAATTTTGTTAAACAGAGACAATTTTCGATTAATTTGTTGACTATAACAATAACATTAATTTTTAAAAAACAGAACGAAACAACTTTAACATTAAAAACATAAAATAGTGAAATAAACTGTTGCTTTCAAAGTTAATTCTAACTCTCAAGCAGTAAGTCGATGAAATGACATTGCTTACAAATTATTTTTAGAAGTGGTGAGGAATAAGTGTAACCCTCTGGTGGTCAGAATGTGCTACCACCTATCAAGAAATCAACGATGCCTGCCAAGCAAGCACCAAGAGCGGCGACCTCTAATGGACTAAACTGCATCTAAATAGGATTACAAGAAACAACTACTCAGCGGCTACCAATCAGGATTTGCAGGTGAAAATTTTAAAGGATCATCCAACATATATCAGGATTTGCAGGTGAAAAACAGTTGAATTTGGCTTCGAATTTGCATGTTACAAAAAATAAGTCAACTATTAGATAGGTAGGTACTTTAAAATTAGTTTTTTAATCAATTTATAAGATTATCTATTAATTTTATTACACATTTCACATTTTACGAAATGTCGGTGAATTTGCTATAAATCGTTTATAAACGAATATAATAATATTGTAATTAAAACTACCTATTGAATATTTTAATATGAAACAAGTTTTTTTTTAATTATTGTAATTATAACTTATATAATACACCAGTAACAAAGCGTCTGGTACATGTTGTAATATCAATCTAGTTAGCATTACTGATTGACATATTTAAATACCTAATAACAAATATTTTTCTGGTACAAATTTAACAGAATCGATCATTTCTGCATACATAAATTTTGGAGTGGTCTTTCAAGGATACAAATTTTATATGTAAAACTGAGTACAAAACAATAGAAATGTTTTATATATGATTCAAAACATTAGAATTTGCACAATTTACATAGCGAATCTATTTCCTCATAAAAAATAAGAACTAATGATATTGTAAAATTTTACAATATCCTATAAAATGTGTTGGTTGCATACTTACATAAAGATTATCGAAATTATGGAAAATATTCGAATTTCCTCGTGCTATTTTAAGTATTGAAAGAAAATCCCTTCGATTGGTAACCGGTGTTATACCTAGACGATATTCATAGTAGTAGATATAACAATAGGATATGCATAATTTTAACTAACGAACCCTGAAAATACGTTTGTGCTGTTCTCTCCTCCAGGTTACATCTTGAAAGAAATTTGAATCTTTTGAAATAAATTTATATGAATGCGAGTTAGAATGATTCCCTGAATGGATTGTTCTGCTCTTATATAATTATACTGTACCGATACAGTATGTTGAACAGTATGTTGAACAGGAAACGGCCGATTTTCTCGAAAATTACACATTTCAGAAAAAAAATGGTTCATATAAAAGTTTCCAAATTTTTGGATATCTACTATGTAGGTGATAATATCAATATTATTATTAGGTGTTTAATTTCAAGGTCATTTTGTGTTTTGTAAAAATAAAGTTCCAGCATCTAAAAAAACACCAAATTCTGCGAATAAATCATTTGAACTTTAAATCCTGAAGATGATATAGGAGGAGGAGAAGGAGGAGGAGGAGGAGATATTCAATGTTATCTAAAAATCTGAAGACGGTCAATTTTCTCGAATTATTATTAATTATCTTCCCAAATGACCTTGAAACTCTTCACATATCGAAAATTTCATATTGTTATCTAGTGGGTAAATTTTCAAAAAACTGGGAAACTTATACGAACCATTTTCTTTTCTAAAACGCGTAGTTTTCGAGAAAATCTACCGTCTTCAGATTTTTAGATAACGTTGAATACCCTCTTCAGGAGTTTAATGGTTCAAATGATTTAGACGCAGAATTTGATGGTCTTTCAGATGATGGAATAAAGAATACATCGTTACATTTAAAACACATAAAATGCCCTTGAAACCTTGAAACTAACCACCTACTGAACATTTGATATTACCATCTAGTAAATCCAAAAAATTTTGAAAGTTTTATACGAGTCATTTTTTTCTGACAGTTTTCGAGAAAATCGGCCGTTTCCAAACTTTTGGAAAATCCTGTATACGCTACTTTTTTAAATATAATATATTGTGTGAAATAGTTCTCGTACTTTTATATTGTTCCTTGTAGCTACCATCAGCACGTTACAATGTGTTCTGATTTTTGACGACGTGGTACACACCTCCAACAGGAGCTTTATATTTGTTTTATTATATAGTTACAACGCCAATAAAGTAAACACATTAAAATATCCACTTATCAAACTATGTAATATCTTAAACTAATATAAAACTACGCACAGAATTTACTGTCGTGACTGATGTTTAAGACGGATTTACGGCTCTTTGTATCATTAAAAAATACTTTTACGTGTGAATTTATTAAGCCGTAACGCGGCAATCATTCTGGAAGTCACAAACCCCAAATTTAATTGACCGTTAATGCGATATTCTGACGATGCGTTGCGTCCTCTACTAAAATTAGTTAATTTAATTGTCTAGCCACGAATATTATAGGTACTTATATTACGCAAGAGAAAGTTAAAAGCAGAATACAAAATATAATATTATTAATATAGAGGTACATAAATTACTACTATCTCAGTGATAAAATCTTTCTACTAATATCAGTTTTACAACAAACGATTAGTTGGGTTTATTACCATATTATTTAACAATAAGCCTTGCATAATATGTTGTTCACAGCATTTTAATAGACCTGTTTTACAATTAAAAATTTGTACAAATAATAGATTGGGTGAAGAAATTGTTTGAAAAATGATTGGTGCACCAGAAAATTGACCGGTGTGAACTTGGCAGGCTAAACCTAGCAGGCGATTTGACGGAAATACCCGAACACCCATAGACGTGCAGGTAAGTGAGAAACGGGCAATAAAATATGTGTAAAGTTTCATATTGACCTTCAACTTGATCAAGTTTTCAAAAAAAAAACCTCCCCTATTATCATAAAAAAATCGAAAGCGGGAGAAGAAAACGGCGGCTCAAAATGAAACTTTGTGGAAAAATGTGTCTTATAGTGGTGAAACTTATGCCAGAAGCACAATGACTTGCAGGCCGTCCAAGGGGTTGAAAACCTCCCTTATTATCTTAAAAAAATCGAAAGCGGGAGAAGAAAACGGAGGCTCAAAATGAAACTTTGTGGAAAAATGTGTCTTATAGTGGTGAAACTTATGCCAAAAGCACAATGACTTGCAGGCCGTCCAAGGGGTTGAAAACCTCCCTTATTATCTTAAAAAAATCGAAAGCGGGAGAAGAAAACGGAGGCTCAAAATGAAACTTTGTGGAAAAATGTGTCTTATAGTGGTGAAACTTATGCCAAAAGCGCAATGACTTGCAGGCCGTCCAAGGGGTTGAAAACCTCCCTTATTATCTTAAAAAAATCGAAAGCGGGAGAAGAAAACGGAGGCTCAAAATGAAACTTTGTGGAAAAATGTGTCTTATAGTGGTGAAACTTATGCCAGAAGCACAATGACTTGCAGGCCGTCCAAGGGGTTGAAAACCTCCCTTATTATCTTAAAAAAATCGAAAGCGGGAGAAGAAAACGGAGGCTCAAAATGAAACTTTGTGGAAAAATGTGTCTTATAGTGGTGAAACATATGCCAAAAGCACAATGACTTGCAGGCCGTCCAAGGGGTTGAAAACCTCCCTTATTATCTTAAAAAAATCGAAAGCGGGAGAAGAAAACGGAGGCTCAAAATGAAACTTTGTGGAAAAATGTGTCTTATAGTGGTGAAACTTATGCCAGAAGCACAATGACTTGCAGGCCGTCCAAGGGGTTGAAAACCTCCCCTATTATCATAAAAAAATCGAAAGCGGGAGAAGAAAACGGCGGCTCAAAATGAAACTTTGTGGAAAAATGTGTCTTATAGTGGTGAAACTTATGCCAGAAGCACAATGACTTGCAGGCCGTCCAAGGGGTTGAAAACTTCCCTTATTATTTTAAAAAAATCGAAAGCGGGAGAAGAAAACGGAGGCTCAAAATGGAACTTTGTGGAAAAATGTGTCTTATAGTGGTGAAACTTATGCCAGAAGCACAATGACTTGCAGGCCGTCCAAGGGGTTGAAAACCTCCCCTATTATCATAAAAAAATCGAAAGCGGGAGAAGAAAACGGCGGCTCAAAATGAAAATTTGTGGAAAAATGTGTCTTATAGTGGTAAAACTTATGCCAAAAGCACAATGACTTGCAGGCCGTCCAAGGGGTTGAAAACCTCCCTTATTATCTTCAAAAAATCGAAAGCGAGAGAGCAGACTAAATTAACTGATCAATTAATTAAATTTTAATTAAAACTCCGTACATTTAAAACAATTATCTGCATTCATAATCACTTTTAGAGAATCTTCTCTTCAAGGCATTATAGAGGGTGACAAAAGGGAGTTATTTTAATATCTCGGGGGAGGTTCCAACTCCTGACGGCCTGCAAATAATTGATGTGCTTTTGGCATACGTCTCGCCACTTTCATAGACATTTTTCCACAAAGTTTCGTTTTGAGCCGCCGTTTTCTTCTCCCGCTTTCGATTTTTTTATGATAATAGGGGAGGTTTTCAACCCCTTGGACGGCCTGCAAGTCATTGTGCTTTTGGCATAAGTTTCACCACTATAAGACACATTTTTCCACAAAGTTTCATTTTGAGCCGCCGTTTTCTTCTCCCGCTTTCGATTTTTTTATGATAATAGGGGAGGTTTTCAACCCCTTGGACGGCCTGCAAGTCATTGTGCTTTTGGCATAAGTTTCACCACTATAAGACACATTTTTCCACAAAGTTTCATTTTGAGCCGCCGTTTTCTTCTCCCGCTTTCGATTTTTTTATGATAATAGGGGAGGTTTTCAACCCCTTGGACGGCCTGCAAGTCATTGTGCTTCTGGCATAAGTTTCACCACTATAAGACACATTTTTCCACAAAGTTTCATTTTGAGCCTCCGTTTTCTTCTCCCGCTTTCGATTTTTTTAAGATAATAAGGGAGGTTTTTAACCCCTTGGACGGCCTGCAAGTCATTGTGCTTCTGGCATAAGTTTCACCACTATAAGACACATTTTTCCACAAAGTTTCATTTTGAGCCTCCGTTTTCTTCTCCCGCTTTCGATTTTTTTAAAATAATAAGGGAAGTTTTCAACCCCTTGGACGGCCTGCAAGTCATTGTGCTTCTGGCATAAGTTTCACCACTATAAGACACATTTTTCCACAAAGTTTCATTTTGAGCCGCCGTTTTCTTCTCCCGCTTTCGATTTTTTTATGATAATAGGGGAGGTTTTCAACCCCTTGGACGGCCTGCAAGTCATTGTGCTTCTGGCATAAGTTTCACCACTATAAGACACATTTTTCCACAAAGTTTCATTTTGAGCCTCCGTTTTCTTCTCCCGCTTTCGATTTTTTTAAAATAATAAGGGAAGTTTTCAACCCCTTGGACGGCCTGCAAGTCATTGTGCTTCTGGCATAAGTTTCACCACTATAAGACACATTTTTCCACAAAGTTTCATTTTGAGCCGCCGTTTTCTTCTCCCGCTTTCGATTTTTTTATGATAATAGGGGAGGTTTTCAACCCCTTGGACGGCCTGCAAGTCATTGTGCTTCTGGCATAAGTTTCACCACTATAAGACACATTTTTCCACAAAGTTTCATTTTGAGCCGCCGTTTTCTTCTCCCGCTTTCGATTTTTTTATGATAATAAGGGAGGTTTTCAACCCCTTGGACGGCCTGCAAGTCATTGTGCTTTTGGCATAAGTTTCACCACTATAAGACACATTTTTCCACAAAGTTTCATTTTGAGCCTCCGTTTTCTTCTCCCGCTTTCGATTTTTTTAAGATAATAAGGGAGGTTTTTAACCCCTTGGACGGCCTGCAAGTCATTGTGCTTCTGGCATAAGTTTCACCACTATAAGACACATTTTTCCACAAAGTTTCATTTTGAGCCGCCGTTTTCTTCTCCCGCTTTCGATTTTTTTAAGATAATAAGGGAGGTTTTCAACCCCTTGGACGGCCTGCAAGTCATTGTGCTTCTGGCATAAGTTTCACCACTATAAGACACATTTTTCCACAAAGTTTCATTTTGAGCCTCCGTTTTCTTCTCCCGCTTTCGATTTTTTTAAGATAATAAGGGAAGTTTTCAACCCCTTGGACGGCCTGCAAGTCATTGCGCTTTTGGCATAAGTTTCACCACTATAAGACACATTTTTCCACAAAGTTTCATTTTGAGCCTCCGTTTTCTTCTCCCGCTTTCGATTTTTTTAAGATAATAAGGGAGGTTTTCAACCCCTTGGACGGCCTGCAAGTCATTGTGCTTCTGGCATAAGTTTCACCACTATAAGACACATTTTTCCACAAAGTTTCATTTTGAGCCGCCGTTTTCTTCTCCCGCTTTCGATTTTTTTATGATAATAGGGGAGGTTTTTTTTTTTGAAAACTTGATCAAGTTGAAGGTCAATATGAAACTTTACACATATTTTATTGCCCGTTTCTCACTTACCTGCACGTCTATGGGTGTTCGGGTATTTCCGTCAAATCGCCTGCTAGGTTTAGCCTGCCAAGTTCACACCGGTAGAAAATTGATACTACTGAGTTCTTCTTGGCATGGCTCGAATTATTTGGCGAATAATTCTAATGAACAAGCATTAAGGCTCATATCCTATATTTTTTTACGGGGATAAATCGGTTGAACTGTATCAAAAAAAGGAGAAAGAAACATTTTTGTAGGTTTTAACTCCAAAACTTTCACGGAACTAATAATTTGTAGGATGATTTCTGGGTTCTCCCCAATTTTGACTGCTTGAAGAAGTGTTATTTTTCACTTCGCTTCAGAAGAAGAAAACTCGGTTATTATTCTATATTTTCTTGACTCTTTTAGCAGCCGTTGACTTTTTATGTTTAGATATACACAAGTGATGATTCCCACAAATGTAACGCTTTTATTTTATTTTATATTTATTTTTCGGTTATTTCATTTTTCTCAAATATCTCGCTAACGGTTTGATAACCGCAAAAAAGTTTAATAGGTTTTTTTATGAGGTCATATAATTCATCCAACGACCAGAAAATAATATTCCTACCACCTCGACGCTAAGCGTCGTGACGACCAACTTTTGTTTTTCTTATGGACACCTACATATTTTTTTCTATAATTCGATTGAGCAAATCAACTCTAGATACAACTGTGATAAGAGAGGATCTCTATCTGTTCTCTTCTAGAAGTTACAAATTAAAACCATAATAATAGTAATAATAACAAAAATAATTTAGATAAACAGAGAAGGCAATAACAGTTTCCATTTCATAAAATATTAACCGAAATATACAGGGTTGATCAAAATTTAATTGAAGTTAGATACCTATAAATCGTAAATTTCTTAAGAAAAATTGTCATTCCTGCCGGTAACGATTACACATTACGGAACTTTTGGTACCGTTTAACCCCTACTAAATAGAGCTTTCTGAATATCCGGGTGGCCCATATCATAATATTTAAAAAAAAAGAGTTATTTTGAAAAATGTGATTTTAATGAGTTTACCCCTGTATGGTGTATTATTGGACATATTGACGTTTTCGTATTTTTTATATGAATTACATTGGAACGAAAATAATTTTAACATATTCGCAGCCATCTAGATTGACAACTAAAATTCGAATTATTTTTCGTGCAACCCTGTATAAATTGTTCAACATAGCATAAATGTATCCAAAATGTAATCTTTATTTCAAAAATGTAAAAACATTTGGTCCAATTAGAAAAGACTAATGGGGTCATTTCCGGTGAAACCGGAAGTGACAAATATGGCGAATAGGTCACAAAAAGTTGGAAATCTCATCTAATATCACCATACAAAATTTTATCCCGATATCTTTAAAAACGAGGAAGTTACAGGGGTGGCCCACTATTCGTTTACACCCGGTATATTATTATGTATATTTTCGAAATCCTTATAATTTAAACTATCAGTTCTCCAATTATTAAAAATAAAAATGTAGGTATGTAAAAACATGATATTGTCTTAGTAACCCATAGATTAAAGTAGACATTATCATGTTTTTACACCTTTTTTGATTTTGGATAACTGAAGAACGGATAGTCCAAATGTAGACTTATTTTTGAAATCATGAAATTATAAGGATTTCGAAAGTATAATAACATACAGGGTGTTCCATAAAAAAACCTAAGCTATTAGAATTTCGCCCCCTTTGCGATTGTCATTATTTGTTTGTTTTATTGGCAGATTATTAAAATTCAGGAAAAATACTGCAACTTTTGTAAATAAAATTTTCTGTATTTCTTCAAATAAATTTTGAAGTGGGGGGGGGCTAATTATATATGGAAAAACCCTGTACGGTCATCCAGAATTCCACACAACAAACATTCACTTTAAATCGAATTTGATGTCTTGTTTCGTATACTAAATGTGGATTTTCCTGACCTCAATAATGATGATTGTGACGATTAAATAATCCGTTATTAGTGAATGTTCATTCATCGGATCTTCAATAATTCTATTTTGAAATCATATATCTTCAAAACCCTATTATACCCAAGCTGTATTTATAATCATGTTATTTATGTTGTCTCAAAAGATTTGGCACTCGTTTACCACATTCACGGGAAATTTTATTTGTAGAAATGTTTGGATTGAAATGAATTAATGCCAGGATATGTATGATATTTGCGTTAAGAAAACATTATAATTACCTTTCTTCTTTTTAAAACATTTTTCCATCTACGAGAAAATGGAATGGTTTCAATAATACATGCTATATCTCATAACAAAATAGTTTTGGCCGATTTTTTAGGCGACTATTGTAACACAAATACTTTGTGTTATAATAGTATCTGAAGATGGTTGAATAAATCGAAACGTTAGAAAATAAAAGATTGTTTCTTTTAAATTAAATATACGATGCCCACCATTAAATTCCACGTCATTGGGAGGGGGCGGCTTCCTTCCGTTCAGGTCACATGGTGAGCCACGTTGTTATTCATTGGAAACATTGATTATCACGTCATCGGTAGTTGTTCAAATTATTTGAATTATTGTGTATTTCTATGGCTTCTCCTTATCTTCACGACCAATAATTTCTTGTGAGCTGTCATCTCTCGGTTTAGCCAAATTTTATCCAGTGTTTGGCTTACTTTGAATATTTGGCAACTGCTTGTATTTCTCAATGTTTTCATTTTCTTTTTGACTGATTTGTTCTTTAACCCTGGTGCTTATACGACTTTTAGTGTTCCCATTGTAAACATTTTCGCCTGATTCATAGAATCAATATGTACTTAAAAAATTAAAAATAGTCTGTATAAAAATTCAACGTGGCGTCCATAAAAATCAAATTTCGACATTTTTCGTGGTTTCATCATATTCCCTCCATGAAAGTAGGTTAAATTTCTCACATGCATATTTATATTTTAAAAAATGTGTAAAATTGGAATATTCAAATACAGCGATTTTCATTTTATCCAGAATATTTCAGGAACAGTTACCAATATCTGGAATTTCTTATTAGACTATCCAAGTAAATATTTGTTTTAAAATTACTAATACTAGTGATCTAAACTTTGCATTTATTGTTGTTATATACGTTTCTTAGAAGAAAACAATGAGTTTTAGGAGAAACCTTTAAATTAGTAAAGAACTAAAATATATAGGTATGCTAAGTCTAATTTAAAAAATATATATTTAAGTGATAAACGGATCAAACAATATCATTTGCCCATAACCGAGTTGCATACGATTTGTGAAGAAGAAACATATTTTATGTTCATATATTGCCCATATTCTTGACGGCTGTCAGCTTATGTCTATCAATATATACCTACTTAGCACGCAGGTTATTTTACACTTTGCATAATTGTTCTAACGAGAACAATAATTCAAACACAATGTACGTTTTCTAACACTGGAATTTTAGTTAGGCATCACTCGAGCGAGGCATAGCAACCATATTGAAGTCTAACGCACACCAATCGATCAGATGATCCTGGATGTATTATTACAACAAAACGTGTTTAATGTTGAAGACACACTTAAGCCTTAAGTGTCACTTATAATAAGATTATGAATATAATTATAACTGTGAAGATGACTTACAATGTATAGCGTACGTGTAGGTAGTATAATTTTGCTTCTAATATAATAATATACTTTTATTAATAGCGAAAAGTCGTGTGCTGGTTGCATTTAATATAGCAAAAACGAACAACTTCCAATGACAGATTGATTACTTCAATTGATTTTAATGAAATGGATACAGTAAGCCAGATGCAGAAAAATACCATCGTGGCAGGAGAAATGGTATATTGAATTGCTGATGGCTGGTAATAATCATAACAACACAACAAATAGATTTTCTATTAGATTTCTCAGCAATATTGTAAATCTAGTTTACAATAAGATCGTGGCATTCATGTCACTGATGCAATTATTTTAAAGTAATAACAAGCTGCTCCGAGGAATCCATTTTGCATTCAGAGGTGTCATATTATGCATCTCATCTCGATAGAATTGCACAAACGATAATCTTATTGTGGATTGCAGTGAATATTGTCAAGCCCACGTCAGTCCAGCGAAAGTAATCAACATTATCATAATACCTACGCGATGTCGTAAACGTAGTTGAATTACCGCATGGACAAGATCTTAAAGAAGTTTGGACGTAAATGAATAAAACGGTAAAGAGAGTACGAATTCAATTAAAGTACATCTTGTTTTAAAAGAATATCCAGAAATTGTTAAAATTTTACGTGGTGGTATAAATAAGACTTTCAGTACATTTATTTTTCAAAAATATATTTCCATGCGAGAACGGACTCTTCGACTTTATTCATTATTTCCTCGCAATAGTAAGTACAGTGTTTTACATTAAATTGCTATCTATGATCACTGTCAAAAACCAAATTAACCACGCTCAAAAATAAGCATTGCACATTCCGGAAGAGGAAGAATGTTCTTGATTCACTTCATAAGTTCACCAGCTGCGTTAAGTTATTACACATTTAAATTATTGTAAAACAGATCCGATACAGCCAATTATTTTTTTGGCTATAATTCAAGTGTCATTTGTCTCCTAGTGTGTGTTATATTGCAAGCCATGGTATAAATAAATTTCATTATTATTGAATGTATCGTTTGTTTAAATAGAGTTCAAATTTTAAATATATCTCGTTCAAAATCATAAAACTACAAAAAAGCACTGGATAAATGATTAAGGAATAATGAAATAAAACAGAAATGTTTTTGTTTCACACTAAAAAAATAAATAGTATTTTAAGAGGTTTAACCCAAAAAAACATTGCAAGTTGTTTTCACTTTTCAGATGTAGCTAAGAGTAATAGTAAAAGATATATTTAATACTTTAAATATAAATATTTTTAATATTAAATAATTTTATTACAACTTTAGTATACTCATGTATTAAGTCAAAAATAACAAAGAGGCGCAGCCGCGTCGGTTTCGAGTTTATATATAGTTTGTACTTCATCACAGGACAAACTTTTTACTACAAAGTGAATAAATGAAAAAAAAAAATTAACATTACTTCAAGAGAAACTCCATTCTATCAATTAATCTGATAAGTTCTCCTCAAAAAGTTTTCTATAAATAACACAGGCACACACACAAAAAAAAAGAACCGACCATAATTTTTTTTTAGCTAGGTAGTCAATTTTCCGCTAGCACCCCCTTTATAGTTAAAATTGCACTTTTCCTTATAATTTAAAACTCCCCATTACCCATCCGCATGTATTTTGATGCACCGAAACCGAATTTAACAATAAAAATTTCTTTTATTTAGTTGCTTTTCCGTTAGCACCCCCTTTTAACCCCCATTTGGGGTTAAAATTTAATTTTTCCTTATTTAAAATTCCCCGTTATCCTTGAGTATTTTGACGCGATGAATCCAAATTTTACAAAAAAAATTTTGATGAGTCAATTTTTGGTGACTGATGCGCTGAATCCAAATTTGACAAAAAAAAAATTTTGGCGAGTCAATTTTTTGGCGATGAATTGAATTTTTTTCTATGATATCGAACTCTCTTGTTTCTAAATGAATTTCTTGCTGGAATTTAAAAAGAGATTTGCCTGGAAACCTGTAAGGAACCAAGAGACTGTCTCTAAAAAACAATGGGCTGGAGATTGGCTCTTAGAAACAAGAAAGTTCGCTATCGAAAAAATTTTTAATTCATCGTCAAAAAATTGACTAGTCAAAAATTGTTTGTCAAATTCGTAATTAGCGTGTCCAAAATACATATAAGGAAAATGGGGAATTTTAAATTATAAGAAAAAATGCAACTTCAACCCCAAATAGGGGTTAAAAGAGGGTGCTAGCGGAAAATGGACTAGATTAAAAAAAATGTTATTGTCAAATTCGGTTTCAGCGCGTCAAAATACACAAAGATAATGGGGAATTTTAAATTATAAGGAAAAGTGCAATTTCAACTCCAAATAGGGATTAAAAGAGGGTGCTAGCGGAAAATGGACTAGATAAAATATTTTTCATTGTCAAATTCAATTTCAGTGCGTCAAACTACATAAGAGTAGTGGAGAATTTTAAATTATATGAAGAAATGCAATTTCAGCTCCAAATAACGTGGTAGAAAATTGAGTAACAAAATAGTTATTTATGCAACAAGTGCGTAAGGTGAGACTTTTTCACGAATAGGAATCCCATGAGTGAAAAAAGCTCATCTTACGCACGAATTGCATACAATATTTTTTCTACTACCAAAATGGTTACTAAGAAATATATGTTTAAAGTACAATTTACTTTACGCACTAGTGCGTAAAGTATTTCATTTTTTGCACTAGTGCGTAAAGGCAGTTATTGATTAATGCTGCATTCTGCTTAAACATACTTGTTATATGAGAAAAAATTAACAGTTCTGTACTTAACAAAATATATTGTAGTAACGAAAATTACGTGATTAATTTTATATAATATATGAGATATTGTTTCTAACAATGGTAATTTAAGCAAAAC
Source organism: Rhagium mordax (assembly GCA_963680705.1). Lineage (NCBI taxonomy): Eukaryota > Metazoa > Arthropoda > Insecta > Coleoptera > Cerambycidae > Rhagium > Rhagium mordax. The sequence goes on from OY796656.1 coordinate 120,112,908, forward strand.
TTAACCCGTAGGTAGTCATTAATATGGCTTTTTGTGCCGAATTGGCTATATTCGACATAGTGCATTCAAAATCTGATAAATCAACATCCATATTGTACTTATCTCTTCGAGAACTAAGAAATTTAAAATAAAATAAAATTTAAAGTTTTGAAAGTATAAATGAAACTTTAAAAATCATATTTAATAACAAATTTGAAGGTTTCCTTACTTAAATTTTCTAATAATAATATGAAATGCACTTCAAAATGTCAAACTTACTTATACGTCAAAATTTAACAATGGCAATATTGCTATGGCCTATTTAATTTTAAATGAGTGACACTAATCAGTTTTGAAAGTATAAATGAAAATTCCGAGGAAAATTCAAACTTATAAAAAATTCAAAGATCCATTGTTAAAGAATACTGAGAATTAGGTACGTTTTATAATAATATACCGATTTTAAATAAATGGACTACATAAATTACATAAGCACATTTAACGTTTTTAAAATAAGATATAATGGGTGCTTATAGGTGCTCTAATATGCAATTTTTTACTATTTTATTTACGCACTAGTGCGTAATGAAAAACACTTTACGCACTATAAAGCGTGCGGAAAGTTAGTACTTTAAGATCGGTAGTAGAAAAAAATGTTATTGTCAAATTCGGTTTCAGCGCATAAAAATACTTAAGGGTAATGGTTTGTTCTTTGATTCTGAACATCTTTTTTTGTCCTGTAGTACCGGGTGTTTGAGAATTCCCGCCCAGGGCTATTATTTCCTAAACGGGAAGAGGTACTTAAAAAATTCAAAGAACGTTCTGTTGAGCTCAACTTATTCTACAAATCTGGTAAATAATGTTGCTCGTGTATCAACGCTCGGCGTCGCGACGCGTTTTGTAAATTTTTTTGCATGGATACCAAATTTTTATTTAGAAGACATTCATTTCAGAATCTTTTTCTAATGTTTTTTTCCCAAAAATTATCAGTTTTCGAGCTATGAGCAAACAAAATGGCTGGTACGTAATTTCAACACATACCTTTATCTCTTAAACAGAAAGAGATATTTGAAAACTTAAAAAAACCTCGAAAAAAACATTCTTTTGGGTTCAAATTATGTATTTGATGCATCGACGCTAGGCGTCGCGACGCGTTTTATATATTTTTTCCATGGATACCCAATTTTTATTACACAGTATGACACGCAAAAAATACCAGGTAGAAAGTTTTTCTAATTAATGTGTTCTATCATACTATGCAAAAAAAATCGTATGTGAGGACTAGAATATAATACTAAAGAATTTTTGCTTCTGCTTAAATCCCTACGCCGCTGGTTGCTCTTACAGCTCCGTAAATGACTGATCACTAAGCCAGTAATTTCATCGATTGTTTTGATATTTGTTTGAACGTATGATATTATAGCCAGCGGTGGTCGAATGATGGATTTGCACAAGCATTTGATTCCCAGGCATACCGCATTATTACAACTTTTGCTTCGATATGCGAAGTTAGCTTCTAGTAACTCTCGCCTTAGGGTGTACAATTTAGCTCAGTGGTTGCAAATGATAAACAGTTTAACTAGTTAGTATACTATATAAATTTATGAATGTCGTTAAGGGGATAAAAATAAATGTTTGTGGTATTAAGTCGAGCTACATGGGAAAACAAATGCGGATCCTCGTCCGACTCTACGTGGAGGTATTATAATATTGTTTTTTATTTGGACAATAAATTTCTAAAACTACTTGTAAATAATATTCATGGTAATGTTATATCTAGACGGGACATTATGAACGTTCAAACTGTTGGTTACTTTGTTTTCACTATTCGTGACATTCGTGTCGATGATCGCTGCATGGTCAGGTTTATTAGATGTAAGTTTTCTTTAGTTTATCTTCTTCAAAATGATGTAAAATTTAAATGTCTAATGATCTTGGAAAGGTAATTAGATTAAAAATGGGTGGGATTTATCAAGCCTGTTAAGAAAAGGCAAATAAACAACTAAACGATTTTATGATAGTCACCTTTATTAATACCACTGCAGTGATTCATAATCACTAAAATAGACCAATGCATAATACGATTATTTTGGCAGCATCTGGTTGTCTGAAATCCATCATTTTTATAGCTTTATCCAAAAAGAAAAAACATTAAAAATGTATTGTCTTTCGCTTTTAAGATCGTGACACCAAAGGGAAATAGTATCAAAAAGTAGGGCCAGCCAGTAAATATTTTAACGTTTTTTAACGTTAGACCGAAACATTTTGTTAATTTAACTAACACTTTGACCAAAGAATAACATAGGCGGGCCCAGCATTCTGACCATTTTTATTATTTCATATTTCGACTTAGGCCAGTTAAACTGAAGAACGAGGCTTGTGATGTAATCTCGATTTTCTCGTTTATATAAATCTACCCTTCTGCAGATAACTTAATTTGCAAGAATTATCGGAGAGGGGGCACGTCCCTTGTACCTCAAGGGACGTGCCCCCTTAGGCCCGTATTTGTGATGTTGAAAGCCCAGGACATCACTAGTAATGTTATCGGACCAATGAACATGCTAGGCAGTTTGCTTTGTGATAATTATCGCAGTTTCGATATTCACATGTTCTGTCTAATATTACCTTACAAGTTGGTGAAAATTTAATTAATCGATACAATAATATTCTGAACATTAAGACTGTAACATCGAGAAGGAGATTCACAATGTTGAAAAAGGTCATGGAAATGACGGTTAATGAAAATATAGAAAATTCCTACATCGTAATAAGTCGCATCAAAACGTGGTACATATTGGTGTATATTAGGAACTTCTTCAACATGGACACGTAAGGATGAAATTTTTGGAAAGGATGGGAAGTATGTTTAGAGAAGAAAGAGGGAAAAATTGAATCCGCGTCACTTGAATTTTTTCTAACACTCGTAATTCTTAAAGGTGACAGTAGATTCAACATCCATCCTCCTATTGATGTTAATGAAAAATTATGGAAGGCATCAAGGTGCCGCCAAACAATTTTTTTTAATATTTTATAAACTGCAGTATTTTTTCACTAGTAATCTCCCTAGTTGAATTATTACCGGAAATTTTTCGAGTGCACAAATTTTTTGAAAATTATCCGAGTCAAATATGATCATATATTATGTCAATAATTTGACAGAAAAATTTCCACTTATTATTATCGCTCAGGGTAACCTGGAGGATGAAAAATTTCCGGACATTTTTTGGGTTGCCATGGTAACGCAACCCCAAAGACAAACTTCTGATTCGCTAAAAAAAAAAGTGAGGTGTCATGGCATAGGACTGGGAGTGATTTTCAACAATGACTTGTTTTTTCTTTTTATCCTGAGTAATTTTTCAAGTATTAAAAAATACGCTGCTTTCTTTAACAAAAGTTAAACTACAATATCGTGATTGGCGTCGAATAAAAATTACAGTAGTTAACGGAAAAATGTATCTTAAAAAATTATAGAAAATTTCCAAATTTTGGACAATACTTTTGAGATTTTTCCCATATCACCATGTTCTTATATGATTATAACAATATGAACTTATTAAATAAGCTAAAGATTCGCACTTTTGAATTTCTGCAATCTTGTACGACCACCCTGTATAAAACATCTGTTACTTTCGTAACTGTAATACAAAAAAAACGTCCAAATTTATGTATCTTAAAAACCCACTCGGCATTATGGCAACGCAATTGTTGAAAGATAATAACGAACAGATTATTACATATAAAATTGTGCACAACATAACGATCAATAATTTATTAAGAAACAAGCTCATTAAATTAATTCATCTGTCAACTTATGCAAGAGTTACAGCATTAAAATTATTAAAAGCACAATGTTCCCAAATACAACCAAAACGATAAATATTCTAATCGTTTAAAATATATTGTAATATAAATAATTTGATTATAATTTTTTTTTTTACATACCTCGGCCACTGCCGCTACGCTGCTCGTGATGTCAATACCCATAAACAAAATAGTTTATTCTCGCAACACAACACTGTCATTGATTGGTACTATTTTTTATTATATCATCTAAACACCTCAACCTGCACGTATAACTAGATTCAGAAGACTAAATATTCATGACATGTATTTCTCAATACAAACCTAGCGGAAAAGCGGAAAATCAAGACCGTTTCATTCGCGATATAAAGAATATATAAAGTTTCATATATTCTTGTGACACGACCTCGAAGTTCCATGGGTCGGCGAGCAGACAACAATGAGACCACAATAAGCTATCCCATGTTTACGGTAAGGTGAACAAAATGGTCTGGAAGACCGTGGTAATTTTCTCCGTCTCCCTAGTCGCATGAAACATTGACTTTTATTAAATATCTATTATAATTACGCATGGATGTACTAACGTGGGAAAAATATTTCTCTTTGTAGACGTGAAGAATTAACTGCAGGTCTTCGAAAGACGTACGTTTAGCATTTTACAGGTATTTAATTTCCACGATAAACGTTATTATAGAACCAGCACCAAGAACATAATCTTAATAATTGAACCGATCACTAATTTCATCAGATATGAGTTTTATTGTCCGTATGGTCTACTTACGAAATAATCCCCAATAAATGCCAACGAACTTATTTGAATCTATGGCGAGGCGGGAAGTATTTATGTATCTCTGTATCTCAATATATTTTAGAAGCTATATGGATTTTTATCCTAATTATTTCAATCATATGAATAGCAATCACAAAGTAATATTTTGGAGTATTCCTTATTGATTTTATTACGGAAGCTTATCATTTTATTTTCATTATCCGTTCTATCTCTACTATCAAGATTCTCAGCAATTTTCTTGTCCGCTCTTCTTGTCTTTCAACGATAACAAAAATGAACTCTGCCTCGTATGAAAGCTGAATCCAAGAACAGGATCATTTTTGCAACTAGACCATCCGTCAAACTGAGGTAATTGATCGATTGGTAGCAGTAATAGCCAATGCATCAGTAAATTTTGCATCATCTAGCAACTCACCTGAAAGTTGCCTTCTGTTGGGAAGTGCATGGCCATGACATAATATTTTAAGCATTCCCCGAAAGTTAATATTTTCAAAAGTGTAAAATGAAATATTGCAAACGTAAAAGAATTCAGCAAACGTTAGGCCAATTTGAATATTATTTATGCTGTCCAAACTATCATTGTCATCGCTTCTACCTCCATATATGTAATAACAAACGTAGATTCGTAAAGGACTGCTTAACTAGCTGTTCGAATTAAAGTCTTTACTACAAAATGTGTTTAATTCAGTGGATGGATCACATGTTGCCACTCAGAAGCCTTTGTATAACGTCCTTCATGAATATGACCATATTTGCCCTTTGGTTTGGATATTTTTTTTACTTGTCCTGATCCATTTTTTAACATTATTATCGTTGTTATTTTAATATTAAGAACACTTCCAATGTTGCCTGTTCTGTGTTACCATTTCATTTCTGCGATTTCTTTGTCATGATCTACAACTCCATCAAATTAGGTTCCGATATTTATACTCGATCGTAGACGAGGATATTCTCAGAAGGTGGAAAAACAATGCCTGTCTGCTGGCGGATTATCCTGATAGGTACTGTTGCCAATCATTTCCATTTTAACCACTTCTGCATTGAACAATGTTTCTTTGATTAAAAGGTTTTTTTTTTATTGTCAATTGTCAATATCGATTTATTCCATGTCTCTTTGTTTTCTTCAGCCATACTAGACCAAGACAAGTATAATATAGTAGTAAAATCACATAAATTGTGATTTAGAAAAAATGAAGTTATTTTCATCACCAACCCAGCTTTGGAATCCAGAATTCAAGATACAAATTATCTACTACAAATTATGTATTATATATAATATTCTCTATGAACTGAGATGACTGAATAAATTGTACGACTTTCTCTACTTTTTTTGGTCATTAATTTGAATGAGTTAATTATTATAGTATCATCAAAACTAAAATATTAATTTTTATTACATTAGTGTATAAATTATTGAAAAATGAAACTAAATTTTACACAAGTCAAGTTTTTGCCAACCTTGCTGCTTTCGAGAATAACCTTATCATAAAAATAGAGAAGTACAATATGATAGAACATTTACGTTTTCAGTTGAAGGTTAATTCAGGTTTCGAGCCACACAAAATATTTTTATAAATAAATGCTATTAATTAGTTTTAAATGCTATATACTGGCTCGGTAATTTCATATCAAATAACCTACTCTTTTCGCAGACGCGTAATAAGACAATTGCCCGATGTGCATTTAATCATGTATCCAATTGCTTCCCTGACAATATTTTTAATTAATGGTTGTTAAGGATAATTTATAATTTTACTTAAACTAGCAATTATTGCTTATCGATCCAAGGAAGGCTGGTAGTTAGATAAATCTTAACGACGAACAGACTGAAAAACTTTCAAACAATGTACTTCCTGCATTTTACTAGCTTCGGGTGCTTAAAAAAAAGTAAACGACGAGGTGAATTTGATGTACGAAGAGCTCGGCTAAACGCGTGGGAAATGGTTATTTTAACATGCACAGAAGTGTAGCGAATGGATTACAGTGATTTAAATAAACTGGCCTAAATTGTTACCCAATGAAATACTGTAATATTTGCTTACTAAAAGATGAGTCGGTCATCGTAATATGAGTTGGAAGGAAGTTTTGTAAAAAGGAATTAATTAACTAATGTAACAAATTCAGTTACAAAACAATTTCATTAGTTGAGGCTCGTATTTTACGGGCTGTGACCGACTCAAAATGGCAACTTTAGTATTGATTTTAGAAATAAAAGGCATGTAGCCAAGGTTATCAAAGTTGGCAGAGATTGCAGAAACAAAACTAACATTTTCTATTTTCTTTCCAACTTATCGAGAAAATTTCAGGACTTAATTTCGACTCAAGAAAATTCCAATATACCATTAGCGATATTAGTTTTAAACAAAACAGCGCTTTTTATTTTCAAAATTGAGGTTTCAAATATTCTGAGTTGAAATCTTTATTTCGGGATTTCAACACTCAAGTAAAAATAGTAGGTATATAATCTGCAGTTTAGTTTTTTAATCAAATGGAGATTAATAATGAACGCATTTTAAAAAAAATTATACAGTGTATCCCAAAAGTAAAGAATAAATTTCATATTTTTTTCATGATTGGTTTTCAAAAAATGAAGAAATAGGTCAATTAGTATTGTCATATTATGTCAGCAGTGTTTCTCTTGTTTTCTAATATATTTAACAGAGCTATGACGTCATTAATATTTTTTAATGAAAATTCGGTATATAATTAATTTTAAGGTTAGGTTAAAAATAAGGTTAGTAAATTAGCGACTGCCTAATGGATACCGTCCAATGCCAAAAAATAAAAAAATAATAATTTTAAGATTACATGGAGGAGACGATTTTAAGAACTTAACACATATATGGGCTAAAAATGATAATTTGGGAGCTACAGAAATTTTAATATGTAATTTTTTTAACTTATATAATAGATTTGTAAACTTAAGACCATGACAGAATTTTGAAATCAGCGTTTAAAGTTTCAAAATTATAAAAATATACGGGAGGTTCCATTAAAAGATATCGAGGACATCTCTATAAAAAACGGAGCAAGAAATGAGAAATACTGTAGAAAGGTGGCAATATTTATACACTATTGTTCTTGTACACCTCTTCTCTCCTTTTTTTTAACCAAAGAGGAGAGAAAAACATGAATTTTAATCCTTACTTTTGGAATACACTGTATACTTTTTAGAAAAACCTAGTAAGATATTCTTAATCAGCACTTTTAGAAACGACATCCCTTTGTACAAGATTACATCGTAGTGGGTTCAAAGGTGTTCAAAGATAGGGGCCCTCAAAAATACAAATTTTTCAAAAAAAAATAATTTGTGTCAGTTAAACAGATTCTCAAACGAAAAAAATGTATTCCTCAATTGTTTCTTCAGAATAAGCCATGAAAACAAGTTATTCTTTTGTTTTCTTTAGATCTTTATTGAAGATTAGGTATCGGTTAGAAAAATGGTAGATATGTACAATTTTCGAGTACGAATTAGAATTTTTGCTTTAGTAAATAAATAATTATTTTGTTGTAAAATCAATTCAAACTAGTACTTTTGACTTTTGTTATTAACTTTTGAAAATGTTATATTTATTCTCTTATTTATTGTGAGAACCTTCATTCATAATTCATAATTTGGACTTCCCAGATTTCAAAAGTTGCTTTAAGACGTTTAATAATAATTTATGTTTATTCACAGAAGTAATTTCAATTGACTAAAGCCCTTAAGAGTTCTGCCCTAAAAAAATAATAACTTTAAAATCAACCTCAACCTTTTAATATTTAAGAACAAAAATTCTTCCATTTGTTAACGTTGGTTGGTGTTATTATTAATCTGCAAAAGAACGTCTTTGAATTAGTTAACGCCAGAATAAACTCTAAACGATATTTAAATCTTTTGCACCTGATATTTCTGATTAGCCGCGACCCTCCTTTCAATTTCAATTTGGTCAAAATTTCCTCTTGGATGGTTTTAACAGTTAACGATTTAGATACTATGACAAAGATCGCCGTTTAAAAATAATTTTAACATTATTGGACTAAATATAAGCTGTGCCAAATATTACAATATAAAAAATATAATATACAAATAACACTGTACTTTAATATAAGAATTATTTTAAAACATTCACATAATGAAAAAATTCTTCTTTTATAATATAAAACATTCGTCGGTTTTCACAAAATTTTGAATTTTCAACAGTTTCAACGCCTCCTGCAGAGCTCATATATTGACCATATTTGCAAATAGCATTGAACTTGACATATCTCAAATTTCAAGAAAATAATATGTCGAAGAAATCTCAAGTTATTACGACAGACAAACCAAAAGCGAGATAATTTTATAAATATATTTTTTCGATTTAATGTGCACACAAAGTTTTTCACTTTCTTAAAAATTACATTTTATAATTAAGTCAAATACGTTCAAAACCATTATCACGAATAAAGCAATAGCTTAAATATTTAATTAATTCCAATACAATTTATTACCACCATTAATAAAACATCTTATATATTATAATTTCATTATAAAGACATAAACGGAAATCTTTTATTTTTATTACGTACCTGCCTAGGTAGCAAAAACCTTAATTAATATGAAATATAAATAGGTACATGATAAAACTGAAAAAGGACATACAAGAATTATTAAATTTAATGTTTCCTTGCAAAACAGCAATAAAGCTTCCAGCAAATAAGTCTGTGAGTGAACCGTTGAAGATATTTTCACGGTAATAATAATTATTATTATGAAATTGCTCTTGAACACACTTGCTATAGGTAGAACAACGCCAACGGTTCTCCACTTTCACCTAGCCTCCTGAGTGTCCTTCAGGAGACCATTGACTTCGCTTCTTGCCGGCTATAACTTTTTACGTTTTCCTATTCCAACGTAAAATGAAAGTATAATGTTCATCCTATATACCCACCTACAACAATGACCTTTACCAACGCTGACCCCTAATTTTTAATTGCATTTTCTGAGAAAGAAACTACAACTAATTTATAAATGTTGTTTTAACGCTGGAATAAAACTATTGTCTCATTACGATTGATACTGTTCATTTTAAGAACATGCTGGGAAATCCAGTGATCGCAGTTCTACATTATTAATGAAATGTGTTTTAATACGAGGGGATTTGCGTACACCGGAAAAGTATATTTGAACTTATTAGCACCGAGTGCAGTTCACAAAGGATGCTGGAGGGAATTATATTAGTTATAATCGCAAATTATACGTTTCACTTCTTTGGTGTAATTCTTAAAAAATATATACCGGGTGTAAACGAATAGTGGGCCACCCCTGTAACTTCCTCGTCTTTAAAGATATCATTGTCATTCCTGCCGGTAACGATTACACATTACGGAACTTTTGGTACCATTTAATCCCTACCAAATAGAGCTCTCTGAATATCCGGGTGGCCCATATCATAATATTAAAAAAAAAGAGTTATTTTAAAAAATGTGATTTTAATGAGTTTAGAGCACCCTGCATTATTGGACATATTGACGTTTTCGTATTTTTTATATGAATTACATTGGAACAGAAATAATTTTAACATATTCGCAGCCATCTAGATTGACAACTAAAATTCGAATTATTTTTCGTGCAACCCTATATAAATTGTTCAAAATAGTATAAATGTAACCAAAATGTGATCTTTATTCAAAAACGTAAAAACATACAGGGTGGTGATTGAGAAAAAACTGTTGGGGTCATTTCCGGTGAAAACGGAAGTGACAAATATGGCGAACCCTCGTTAATTTTTTAAATAAAACACACTATATATTTTATTATTTTTGGAATCTACACATCAAATTCTATCTGAGCACGTTGCAAAATTTTATTTTTTTTCAAAAATAATTTTCAAATTATTGAATCACATATTTTATTTTTTAGAGCCAAATGGAAATAAAACTACACCTTTTACAACAGTATTTAAGATAGTATCAGTTTGATTTAAGAAAGTATCATTTGTATTTTAGAATTAACATTTGTATTTTAGCAAAATCCATATGTATTTTTGATTTGTCAAATGTATTTGCGAAATAATCAAAAGTATTTTAGAAATAACAATTGTATTATCGATAATGCCAAATGTATTTTAGAAAAGCCATATATATTTTAGATTATAGCAATTGTATTTTAGAAACACCATATGAATTTTAGAAAGCATCATTTGAATTAAAGGAACGATCATTTGAATTTTAGATTACATGTAGGTATGCATAAAAAATTACAGGGATGGACATCTCTCGTTACAAATTTGGCAAACTTAAGGGGGGAATTTTAAACAAATCACCCTCTATTTTTACATTTATATTATTTGTTTAATTCTACATAAATAAATTACTCTTATAATAGGTACCTAACCTAACCTATGTAATAAAAAAAATATACAAAGCTATATTCCAACCGGCATGTCTTCTAAGCCTATCGCTGCGGCATGAAAGGTAGTGGAATGTTGAGCTGCACGGACGCAATCTCCTCCGACTATGGTATTCTTAGCTTGGTCAATAATTCCCTCCAGGTAGACTAATCTTTGTTCAATTACACCAGGTGCAGCAACTGGCGGAATTCCAAGGTGAACTTTTACAAATGATTTAATTTTTGACCAAATTGATTCAATGGGATTTAACATTGGTGAATAGGGCGCTAATCTTAAAAGAGTGGCATTAGTGCCAATCAAAGCAGCTTCAAGCCGGGAATGACACGGCGCATTATCGCAGACAATTATCAGGTCACCTGTTTGATTGCCGCCTATTTCCCATTGGTGCAACAAATGTCTGACCCAAACAATAGCTGCTTCTGCTGTAAATGACCCTCGTCGACGTTCTATTGATACTACACCTGCAGCAGATATTCCACCAATGAGATGAACATTTGGTCCCCTTGAAGCTGGTAATATTTGTACTGCCCTTCCTTGCACCAGTCCTAGATCTTCCTCGGGTTCTTCGACAAAAAAGGTTGAAGTTGGTCTCATCAATCCATACGATTTGTTTGCCTTCTTGAATAAAAGTATTAAGGGTGCGCACGTATTCTGCTCGAAGTATTTTATTCTGATTCGAGTTCATAGTTATTGGCTGTCGATGAACTTGTTTGACTGTAAAGAGCCTTCCTTCTAGGTAATTGCTAAGGGTAGAAATAGCAACAATAATTCTAAATTCATTAAACACCTTCTCTTTTAAAACTTTTAGCGTTATGCTGCAATCTTCTTCCACCCACTCAATTAATCGGTTTCTTTGTTCTTCTGTAAGAACTTTAGGTTTATGACCACCCTTTTTATTCATATCTTCACGGCCTGACGAGACCCAGTTGTAAGCAGTTTTATATTTTATATTTAAAGATTTGGCTAACTGCACCCAGTCTTCACCTTTGTTGGCACACACGACAATTCTTTTTCTATCCTGGGCAGAATATTTTTTGTTGATTCTACGAACCACATTTTCTGTTCCAGTTATTTCCGCTCTACACATTGAACATAATGATCCTGGTGTATTTAGCATACCTTGTTCAACACAATGAACATGAAAAAGATGGTTACAGGGAACAACTCGTAACACTGATCTTCTTAACATGGATACTCGACAAATACCACAATTGTCTCGAACGTTCATTTTTCTCCGTAACTGCTTATTTAAACAAAATAACTGTTAATAAAAGCTTGAAAGGAACAATGACATTCAACGTGATAAAAAGTTTGACACCTGTCTGATAAAAAAAAAAAGTGAAGTATTATGACAAAGGTATACTGATACGTACAGAAGAGATATCTAAGAAATAGAGCAATAATAATTCTAAGCTACAATTGAAACTTTCTTAAACTCATATGGTTTGATCAAAAATACAAATGACGGTTTCCCAAATTAAATTGGTAATTCAAAAGTTCATTTGTTGCTTTCTTAAATTAAATTGGTTTTTCTAAACTACATTTGAAACATTCTCAAATTTAAATTGTAATTCCAAAATACAAATGATGCTTTCTAAAATACAATTGATTATTCCATTATTCATATGAAGATCTCTTAATTACAAATGACTATTTTAAAATACAATTGAAGGTTTCTAAAATACTGTTGGAAAAGGTGTAGATATATCAAATATCATCGTTTTCAGAATAAAATGTTCTATCTAATGTTGCGGATGGTTCATACACGTTTCATTTAAAAAAATTGAGTTATTTCTCAAAAACCAACACTTTAATATTGATAGGCCCACAATCAACGTGATAAAAAGTTTGACACCTGTCTGATAAAAAAAAAAAGTGAAGTATTATGACAAAGGTATACTGATACGTACAGAAGAGATATCTAAGAAATAGAGCAATAATAATTCTAAGCTACAATTGAAACTTTCTTAAACTCATATGGTTTGATCAAAAATACAAATGACGGTTTCCCAAATTAAATTGGTAATTCAAAAGTTCATTTGTTGCTTTCTTAAATTAAATTGGTTTTTCTAAACTACATTTGAAACATTCTCAAATTTAAATTGTAATTCCAAAATACAAATGATGCTTTCTAAAATACAATTGATTATTCCATTATTCATATGAAGATCTCTTAATTACAAATGACTATTTTAAAATACAATTGAAGGTTTCTAAAATACTGTTGGAAAAGGTGTAGATATATCAAATATCATCGTTTTCAGAATAAAATGTTCTATCTAATGTTGCGGATGGTTCATACACGTTTCATTTAAAAAAATTGAGTTATTTCTCAAAAACCAACACTTTAATATTGATAGGCCCACAATACACTTACTACTAAGAATTATTATTCTGTGAATAACACAGAATGAAGATTGATAGATTTTTTCCACGTCACAGCCTTCTCGATTGAAAAATAAAATTAAATATTTTAAATTATTTTTGGAAAAAAATGCAAATTTCGCAAGGTAGTCAGATATAATTTGGTCCATAGATTCCAAAAGAATAATAGAATAATAGAATATATAGGGTGTTCCATTTAGGAAATAGAATTTGATGTTATTTCCGTCGAAATCGGAAGTCGGCCATTTTGAATGTACACATCACTAAATTGGAAAATAAGTCTTGTATATATCAACGTTTAATAACTAAACTAATTTGCTAAGGCTGTGTCAACGTTAGTTAACCATTCGTTATAACCAGTGATAGTGGGAGGGAACGACCGATATTCGATTAAGTCAACCAACCGCTGTCACCACATCTGATTTAACTCTTGGCCGTTGAATTCAACGCAGGTCGTGGCAAACCCTTAATATATCGAAGTCTCGAAATCGATAGATTAACGGCAACTGTCGACAATGAATGCTTCCTCGTATACAGGCTTCGCAACGTCCTGAACTAAAGATACAACACTAGCTAAACACTTTGCACAATACACAATTCACTTCTGACACCTGCCCAGACAGGTCTTGCTCGTTCACTCTTCTTTGGCTTCAGCCGAATGGTCAAACCGACGCAATTGCGAGGGTCGTTAGCTATGGGGTCAACACAGATACTAGACTATTACTAGAACGCAATAAGAAGACATGGATAATAAATAAAGGTATATATTAAACAATCATCATAGTACATATAGAGCCTCACCTAGCAAGGTCTGCCACCATAACCACGATACCCCCACAAGGGGTCAGCGACCGCGACGGCCGCGCTTAAAGACGAGTGATCGATTGCCGAAAGAGAATTATTACATGGACGTGACTGGCAATTTAGTGAGTGGGTTTTATAGATTTACTGTTAGAATTAGACTAAAAATTTAAGGTAATATTCTCCAAAAGGGGTATATGCCGTTAGACGTCTGTGGATATTTCAGAAAGGGGAAATCTCTTCGAATGCTATCTCACAAGGCGGTCACCTGGTAATAATGGGGAAGTGCCCCGGTACCCGTGCGTACCGCACTGAGGCTTATCCTGGCTTGATTTAATCAAAAATGGCGGATTTCCATTTTGCGAGATCATTGGGAGGTCTCCCACTATATATATGGAAATGACCCGAGACCGCTTCATGTCGCCACGTGGCGTCGCAAATTCCGCTATTTCCAAATTTTATTCAGTTCCTAAAATTTCAAAATGGTGCTATCAGACACGATCCCGGTAGAGACGATGACCAATGGGTAGGCGAGGCCAGCTCAACCATCCTTGGAAGCCGTAGGTCACGGACTCACTAGGAATTCCAGAACGCGAGGGTAGAGTGAACCTATGGGTCCGTAGATCAGTGCGACCACGAAGGTGGATCAGTCTATGGTAGATCAGATCAAGAGCTACCGATCTACGGTAGATTCACTCTCGCGCCTTTGTGGAGTATTCCTGTGATCTGTTAGACCGGCTTATGAAGATGATTACCTGCGCTGTAATCATCATAATTAAAACCCCAGTCCGTCCATAGAGGATTCGGCACTGGCAGAGGATAATGCATATCCTTGGTCGTCTCTACATGCTGCATCGTGCCTGGATGCGTTCGTTCAAACATGAGATATGGGCCGAAAAAGATAAAGGGAATTTTGGAAACTGTACTGAAAATCGTCTTAAAAATTTTATAAAAAATCCTGATATGCATGGATTCACGCATATCAGGCAAAAATGAAGGAATTTTGGGTTTAGGAACTGACTTGAATTTCGACATATTTTTGATAAAAAAATGGTGTACATGGAACAGATGTTCCACATACACCATTCAAGCCTTAGCTTGTGTGCTTATGTCTAATTGGGATCTTTTACTTAAAACTACTTTCACAGCATCTCCTGGGTTCTATAACATATACATTATCAAATTTGGTTCATAAACAAAAGTGCTAGAAGCCACGGCCGATTCTCGTGGCCATCCGGTATATCACAATATATCATATATCATATATTATGTCATATGTCATATGTCATATGTCATATGTCATATGTCATATGTCATATGTCATATGTCATATGTCATATGTCATATGTCATATGTCATATGTCATATGTCATATGTCATATGTCATATGTCATATGTCATATGTCATATGTCATATGTCATATATCATATATCATATATCATATATCATATATCATATATCATATATCATATATCATATATCATATATCATATATCATATATCATATAATATATCATATAATATATCATATATCATATATCATATCGTACATCATATCTTATATCGTATATCAAAACCTTTTTGTTTTAGAAAATGATATTTCTTAAAATAAGATATTTATTTTTTGTAAAACTATATGCTTTTTTTCACAATTCCGTAAGCTCAAACATTTAAACAATTTTTCCGTTCAAAACTTCGTAAGTAAGTAATAAAAGAACTTCGCCAAAAATTTGGGTGGTTCGACTTTCTTGTCGGTGAGTAACTTAATAAAATATGCAATAAATCGACTGCGAAGAGTACGTACCACTTACATCAGTTGTTTAATTTATAAACTAGCAATCATGTTTTAAACAATAATTACATGACTAAATTTTATATTGGAAATAGACTGTCACATATAAGTAATAATTATCAACCAGTTCGAGAGAATTAATTAAAAAATAACACGTGTCATCGCATTATTTGAAAACGTTTCCATAGACAAGGCTAACACTATATCAAATTTATTAAAACATCTCACCTATTACATCATTTTTCTATTAGGCGAAATTGCCTTTTAAAAGATCAATTAAAACTTAGTTAAGTGCCAAAACATAACTAATCCTAATTGACCAATTTCGTGCACAAAATAAGAACTAATTTGTCATTATATTTATTCTGCTCAGCTTATAAATAATGTATATTTACCGCACAATAAACAAAAAATACGGTGTATCACCTTACTATTAAGTCAGTATCGATAAATTTCTAAAGTTAATTACTATTCTATGAGAATAGCTGGCGCACCTGAATATTAAAATACAAAAAGTAATTTAATTAAAATAATGTCCAGCGTAAGTGTCCGTGGCAGATAAATCATTCATATATTGTTAGGAACAGGTTATAATAACCTAGACTAGATAATATAGGCCTGGTTCACTTCGTTAAATTCGAACTCCTAGAAGCAAAACATTACTTGTTGACAACTCACGTTTTAATTTTTATCGTACTCCAAAACATCGACAATATTGTAGTACAGAGATAACTTAGCAATATAAGTGATCAAACGTAGCTCATACTTTTGTTTAAAAGGATGCATATACAAGCAAATATAACCTTGCTCATCGGTGTGCAGAGGAGAGGATTATTTCTATTTAAAAAAATAACAAAGTTTTTATTTAACGACCGCCTATCTCTCCGACAGATACTGATCGAAAACTTGATAACGGTACACACTGTGTACACGTTTCTTCAGGATTGAAGCTAGTTCTTAGCACCCTCCCACTGGCAACCAGTGCTTGCATAAAAATCTTCTCTTGTTCGTGTAAGTCTTTATTCCAATACATAGATTATGCAAATGTTTCAAATCAGTTGAAATGTTCGAGTAGCCGTTTGCCTGGATGCTCGGATACAGATAAGCTAAATCAGCTTAATGAATAATCTAATGGAGACTTTGATTAACGATTTTTGATACAACCATTCATAATTTTTTTTATTGGAATATTTAACGTAACACTTATTTATCTTCTTAAAAAGTTCATATTAATAATTAAGTCTGACTAATTGAATATCAAAACACTACCGTAAGTTTTTTGTGAGCAAAAATTTTAGGTTGTAAAAAATAGTCCAAGCAAATACTCGTATAACTAAATCCAACGTCAAACACAAATATGATTTGTTGCTAGGACTGGCTTCTAAAAGCTTTCAAGAAAATCTGACCAAGACTAACTTTACAGGTGATGGAAGCCGAAATATATTTCAACATAACTTGAAGTAAGGTTCCGAACAAGTAATGTGGTCGATTATTTTAAATATGCTTCATGTAGAACCCCGTCATCATAATTTAAAAAAAAATTATCTTGATTTTTTTCTCTCAATTTAGGTACTTCTTACAGCGATATGTAGTTCTAAGAAAGTAACATATATGGGTGATAAATTTTCTGAATTTATTTAAAGCCACAGATTGTCAAAAAATATACTTTCGAAACCTTTTGAGAAAATTAAGTCAATAGTATAATCTATTTCACATATACATTTTAAATGCAGGGTTCAGTAATAATTGGAGGTTCAGGAAAATATAATGACCAATAATTATTGTTCTTCGATCAGTCTGCCTGTGTTCTGAAAAATTTATTCCTGTTTATAAGTTTCATATCTAAACATTACTTTTTAAATTGAAAGCTAAGTCGACGCACTATAATATGATATTAATAAGAACGTTGTCGTTCTAACCTTAAGTTAATAATCCAAAAATTATCTTGGTGGCAAAAAAAGGAGAAAGTTTAGGAAATTAACAACATAATTTAACATTAGTCGAATGACAATATAAGTATGTAACTGAATGGGCATCAAAATCTATTGGAATTTTTTAAATGCTCAGTAGAATGCTTTGAGCTTCGGCTTTAAGCTCAGAAATTTATGTCGAGGTCGAATTAATCAAAGACCGTCTGGTTACTAGATCTTGAACCATTCGAGTTCTGACAAATCGTGGAAGTGTTGAGGAAAATCATGTCTGCACAAGACGCGGAACAAATGAAAAAATATCCTGCCATTCTTGGGTGGTTGAGACATGAAACTCCGAGGAGGCAGCACATTTCTGAAAGATGACATGAGCTCGATTAAAATAACCATTCTGACCTTCAAGAGAAAATCGATCAGATTCTAATGAATAATATGAAGGTTGAGGTGATAGTAATCAGCATCGCCTAGACTAGCACCATGTGGTTGAATACTTGAGTAGCCCATCTAGATCTATTACTTATTCGATTGGCTAAGTGACCAAATATTTATTGAGTTAGAATTACTGTGCACTAGAGATTCCCAACCACTAAAGATACAATGGCGTAAATTGGTGGTATCAAGACCCTGTGAATATATACACTTGCCATTCAATGAAATTTTACCATTATGATTTCATTATTATTAGACATACAAACAAAAATTTCGTATAAAAGTTTTAAAGCTGCATACAATGATCAAAATTCAAAATACTGTATTTATAGTATTCCGTGTTGTGAATGTGGCAAATATTATGTTGGTGAGTCGTCCATATTCTTCAATGTATAAGATTGGGCGAACATAAAAGTTATATTAGAAAAAATGAAATTGAAAAATCAAAAATTTGTGAACACGCTTTCGAAAACGGACATCCAATAAATTGGGAAGGGGCAAAAAATTTAACAAAAGAACCCAACAGTAAAAAGTGTTAAATTTAAAAAACTGCAATAATTTTACTAAATAAAGACAAATGCATATCAAATTATTCTGTATATTTTTGTACAATATGGTTACCGATGCTAAAATAACCTTTAACTGTTCCTTTGACGTAAAGTCACAGGCGTAAAGGTTATTTTTTTTTAAATCCAGATATTTTTTAGATTGTCCAGATATTTTTTAGATTGTCTGGGTTATGTTCAGAAGTGTGGCAGTAAATCCCAAATAAGAATAGAAAGAGAAAACTGCATGATTCCACTAATATATAAAGTGTATATAGGTACATGTTTTCTTTAAACAGAACATAATATTTTGTGTATTATTGCTAATATTTAATTATAATGTTTAACATTTTTTCATATTTAATGATGATTATTGACTATTGATGAATGCCTACTGTCTAATATCAAAAGTTAAAGGTCTAATGTCAAATTTCTAATGTCCAATGTCTAATATTTAATGTTTTATCATTGAATGTTTAACGGTTGTTGATGAAAGTCCAATGTCCAATGCCCAAAGGCCTAATGTCTAATCTCTAATGTTTTACAATGTCTAATGTCCAATTTCCATAATGTTTAATGTTTAATATCAAACGTCTAATATCTAACTAATGTCTAATGTTTAATGTCCAATTTCTGAATGTTTAATGTCCAATCATTTAATGCCTAACAACAGTAATTGACGAATATTTGATGAACAATATCAAAGGTCTACGGTCTAACATCTAACGTTTAATGTCTAACGACTGACTAATGTCTAATGGTTAATGTTTAATGTCTAACTAATGTCTGTCATTAATTGTTTAACGGTTATTGAATAATGTCTAATATCCAACGCCAAAGACTTAATGTCTAATATCTAATCTCTAGTATCTAATCTCTATAATGTCCAATGTTTAATGTCTAATCTCTAATGACTAATTTCCAATGTCCAATCTGTTTGACATCTAATGTCAATGTTTAAACATGTCTAATCATTGCTTTGTGGTTATTGATAATTGTCTAATGTCCAATGTCAAATATCTAATCTCTAAAATTTAATGTGTAATTACCAATTTCCGATGGCAATTGGTATAATTTCTAATGCTTAATGTCGTATGTCTAACGTCTAATTATTGAGTGTTTAATGGATATTGATCAATGTCTAATGTCCAATGTCCAAAGTCAAAGTTCTAATGTCTAATGTCCAACGTCCAAAGGCAAAAGTCTAATGTCTAATTTCGCATGTCCAATGTTCAAGGTCCAATATCCATAATGTCTAAACTAACCTAATTTAATATGTATGCTATAATGTTGTGCCATTACGTTCCTTAATATCTTAATATACATTCCCACATTCATTATATTAAACAGTTTCCATTTTTCCTTCAATAAAACGGTATTTCTGTATTTTTAGAAGTGAAATACAAATACATCAAAAAGTATATTAATGGTGGACTTATACAGTGTTTCCCCGGATTGAGTTCACAATAGAAAACTCTTTTATTTTCGATTTTTCGACAAAAAGTCTCTCTTAATAAAAACTAATGATTACTTTGAAACTAGCATTTCTGCTAAGATTGTTAATATTCTCTGTACAGGTTGACCGGAAAAGTCCATAATCTGGAAAAAACTTTTTTCGGCAACCGTCCGGAAAGTACCCACTTCCCTAATGCTTTTTCTTTGAACTATTATAAAGAAACGTGCTTTAATTATTGATTTGTTATTCCACACGGTTGCCGAAAAAATAGTGCACTCAACATGCCCGGAAACTGTTTTCTTGGGCTCCAAAAAAACAGTATTTTCCGGACATAATTTACTATTTTATTTTCGATTTTTCGACAAAAATTCTTTCCTAATTAAAGACTTCTGCTTACTTTGAAAATATCATTTCTGCTAGGAGTGTTAATATCTATTTTCTGTACATGGTGACCGGAAAAGTCCATAATCTGGGAAAAAAAATTTTATTTTCGATTTATTGATAAAAACACTCGTTCAAGAATAATGTAACTTTTAATTTCATTTAAAAGCAGAATATCAAAAAAAGTGGTTTGAAATAATAAATTATAACTAACTGTTTTTATTTTGTTGATCTTTGAAATTTTAGTTTCGTTTAGTTTAGCAATTTTTTTAAAACCCTGTGTGTTCAGATTAATTTGTTTATTTTTTTTTACCACTTTTAACTTTATATTAAATCAAAATAAAAGTTGTGTTTTCACCAATAAATCGAAAATAAAAAGTTTCTTTCAGCTTATGGACGTTTACTTAGCAGTATATGGATGGTCGGAAAATTTTGGATTAATGGTATATAAATGGGAAAAAATTGATTGGACCCAGACAATTAAAGAGAAGTAGGGTGGGGTGGGAAAAGGGGTGTTTTTAGGGGTGAAATGTGGTTTTTTACTATCGAAAAAGTTGAATGCAAGTGTTGTAGATAATTGAAAGATCTACAACTTTTACTTCAACCATTTTTCAACATAACCTCAAACCGAGCCTCAAACTATTGAGAAAAACGCCAAAAACCAATTTTTTTATTTTTATCTCCCACAAAAAACGTGCTTTAATTATTGATTTGTTATTCCACACGGTTGCCGAAAAAATAGTGCACTCAACATGCCCGGAAACTGTTTTCTTGGGCTCCAAAAAAACAGTATTTTCCGGACATAATTTACTATTTTATTTTCGATTTTTCGACAAAAATTCTTTCCTAATTAAAGACTTCTGCTTACTTTGAAAATATCATTTCTGCTAGGAGTGTTAATATCTATTTTCTGTACATGGTGACCGGAAAAGTCCATAATCTGGGAAAAAAATTTTTATTTTCGATTTATTGATAAAAACACTCGTTCAAGAATAATGTAACTTTTAATTTCATTTAAAAGCAGAATATCAAAAAAAGTGGTTTGAAATAATAAATTATAACTAACTGTTTTTATTTTGTTGATCTTTGAAATTTTAGTTTCGTTTAGTTTAGCAATTTTTTTAAAACCCTGTGTGTTCAGATTAATTTGTTTATTTTTTATTACCACTTTTAACTTTATATTAAATCAAAATAAAAGTTGTGTTTTCACCAATAAATCGAAAATAAAAAGTTTCTTTCAGCTTATGGACGTTTCCGGTCACCCTGTATGGAAAATATTAACACTCTTAGCAGAAATACAATTTTCAAAGTAAACAGGCGTTTTTATTAAGAGAGGCATTTTGTCGAAAAATTAAAAATAAATAAGTTTTTCCTATTGAGAACCCAATCCTGGGAAACATTATACTCAGAATCAGGATTCACGATAAATAGGGCTGTTCAAAAATGTAATAATATGCAGGATATTATATTTAAAATATTTTTTCGACCTGTTAACTTATTTTTGAATGGATTTATTGGGTTTAAAAGTCTATTTAAAGAAAGCTACTTTGATTAAAAAGTATTATAATATTAATTTTTGTATCTTTTTGAAAAAATAATTGTTTTTGGTGTGTTGTGTTTTTTTTTTTCTATAGTGTGTATAGATATTTAAATGTAATTTTTGTGGTTATATCGCAGTGTTCTTTTTAACAATTTTTAAGTATTAAGTAAAAAAAAATATTTTTTTGGTGACCCTGATTTTTTTATGGTTTTTTAAAAGGCACAACTATACAATATTTCTTGTATTGTCATTAATAGGAACCTAGTGAAATTCCGCTGACTGTGTTTAAATTCAACATTTTCAAAAATCTACTTGATAATTAATTAAAGAATCTCTGAAAAGATAATAGAATCAC
Organism: Rhagium mordax; assembly: GCA_963680705.1. NCBI lineage: Eukaryota > Metazoa > Arthropoda > Insecta > Coleoptera > Cerambycidae > Rhagium > Rhagium mordax. The sequence goes on from OY796656.1 coordinate 120,135,465, forward strand.
TTTCGTGCTCCATTTTAGTAATAATTGAAAAATTGATACGAATTCCTCAAAATTGCTACCTTGTCCAGATTATATACCATTTAAATGTATAAAAAGTAGGAAAAAAATCTGGCAAACGTTGGACAGGACGTTTCTAAATACTTATCCAATTAGAGTTAGCAGTTAATAAGTGGTTAGAGGCACTCTAGTTTTAAAAGCGCGTTTATTTCTTTCTTGTTTAGTTCTAAGCTATGGTTAACTTTCAATTGAAATTTCGCTGCATATAATTCCACAGCAAGATGCAACACGAAAGAATACTCTGCTATAAATTTTCGTCATAGTTTCTTAAACAGATAAAAGTAAAAAATACGCAACAAAATAGTATAAACGAGACGCTGTCAGCATTTTACCATTCTCAGCGGAAAAATATAGCAGACAATTTAAGTGATAAAATGAAAAAGTTACATCTTCAATCCAAATATAAAAAGGCATACCTCCCAAAAATGCTACATTTTGTTAGAGTATGTAATAGGAACTGTATTAATATAAGAATGGATGTAGATAATTTAACTACAACAAGGTGCTTATAATGTGAGTTTGAATACCATGGATGTTATAATATAGATTCTTCATATTAAGCAACAATATATTTTTTATGATGCTTAAATTAGTATCTCTGCTAGCCGTTTGTTATTTATATCACTTTTATTAATAATATATGAAAAGTTGCTTCAACTGGACACCAACACACTCTGTACTTAACTATTGCTTCGATTATATGAATTATAGTTCACTAGTCATCAGAGGGAACTATATGGAATAGGTCCCTTGTCGCTACCATATTATTGGTTGTTTTGGATAGGATAGAGCTCTTGTTGCACTTTTAACAAAGTATATCATCTACTTTATGTGAACAAATATGTTATCGAGATGATTCTCGAAACCGAAAATAAAGCAAATTAAGTTTACACGTTAATAACCGTTCGGGATCCTCATGAATAAATTTACACTTGCCCATCACTTACAACATCGATATTGTCGTTTATAACAGAATCAATGCTTTACTAAATAATTATGTAAATTTAGTTTACTTAATTGGTACAAGAAAGTTAGCACCATAATTATTTAATTATCTTAATTTGTTATATTATACAACCTGAGGTGGGTGGGTCAACCATAGTGCCGTGTAATATTTTATGAAAACGCCTGGGAAACCACCGGTGATTGCCGGCGATCTGTCTAGATCGAAATGTGAATAGATAAGTAAGGAAGTGCATAACGTACATATAGCGCATATATTTCCTGATAACGTTGGACACGGTTGGTGCATATACAGGTTAATTAGCATGAAGGAAAGATATTTGTAAGGTATTTTATTTAGTGATTCCGAGAAATCCCTCGATGGGAATAAGTAGTTGTGAAATCAGTCGGTAGTTGGTTTGATTTAAGCCAGACTGGAATCATTTTTAAATACTAAACTGAGTTTTAATCCAATCGTTGTTAAGTACACTTTTGAAAAACGTGCTGTGTGACAAGATATCAAATCAATTTTTTTAAAGGAAAAATGTTTCCATTATTTAAATTCAATTTATGATCGGTACTCGAAGAAGGATAGGTATATAATTATTGAAGATGTTTTGACTGAGACAAGGCTGATACATACATATTTACTGTATCCACATAACCACAAATAGAATGAAGCTCAGAAACTCATGATTTAGCAATAAGCTCTGTATCTTTGTTGCTAGAGATATAATAGTGTAGTGCCGAACCGGTTTTTAGAGGCCAAAAATCGACAAAATTCTTAGCAGTATATGGATGGTCGGAAAATTTTGGATTAATGGTATATAAATGGGAAAAAATTGATTGGACCCAGACAATTAAAGAGAAGTAGGGTGGGGTGGGAAAAGGGGTGTTTTTAGGGGTGAAATGTGGTTTTTTACTATCGAAAAAGTTGAATGCAAGTGTTGTAGATAATTGAAAGATCTACAACTTTTACTTCAACCATTTTTCAACATAACCTCAAACCGAGCCTCAAACTATTGAGAAAAACGCCAAAAACCAATTTTTTTATTTTTATCTCCCACAAAAATTATCCGATTTTAATGAAATTTGGTGAAAATGTACAGGGTTATTCATTATAAATTACCCACCCCTTATCAGCGTTATTATTGCCTATAGAAAAAAAAGTGTTAAATAAAAGTTGTGTGGTTATGACTGAATTTTGTTAAAATGCCATCAAAAGTACAGTGGCGTGCAGATTTCAGGGGATACAAAAAAATAATACATTTTTTTAAATGGGATACCCTGTATATTATTACATTTTTGTAATGATCCTTTTTTCCTGATTTCAAAAATATAACATATGTTACCCCTACCATATACCGCTTTTGAGTTATTAAATGTCGAATATCTTAGTTAAACTAGTTACTGTAAATATGGAAAGTTAACATTGTTAAAGTGAGCTATGTAAATGACAACTGTTATGTTTGATAAATGACATTTCTTTAATGAAATTATCAAAATGGTTTACAGTGTCATTTTCATAGCTCACATTAATAATGTTAACTTTTCCATATTTACAGTAACTAGTTTAACTAAGATATTCGACGTTTAATAACTCAAAAACGGTATATGGTAGGGGTAACATATGGTATATTTTTGAAATCAGGAAAAAAGGATCATTCCAAAAATGTAATAATATACAGGGTGTCCCATTTAAAAAAATGTATTATTTTTTTGTATCCCCTGAAATCTGCACGCCACTGTACTTTTGATGGCATTTTAACAAAATTCAGTCATAACCACACAACTTTTATTTAAAACTTTTTTTTCTATAGGCAATAATAACGCTGATAAGGGGTGGGTAATTTATAATGAATAACCCTGTACATTTTTGTGTCTCAAATAAGCTGTAATTTTTTTGAAGCGAAATATTCATTTTTTAATTTTATTGAGAATTTCATTTGAAAAAGAGGCCTAATTTTCAATCAAAAAAGTTGTTTAACAAAATTTTTATTTTTGAAAATTTCAGGACGAAATATTTTTCCTTGAAACCTCTGCTTTAAGATGGTGTAAAAAAATCATACTGTTACTACGGAAAAACATTGTCAAAAATGGGAAAAATCAAAACAAAGATCTTTTCAAGATCGATTTTTCCGCAAATGTCGCGAATTCTTCATTGTTTATTGAAATGAAGTGTTGAGAGTGATGCAAAATGGTAATTTCAATGTAATATCAAATAAGGGAACTTTTATTAAACTTGATTATTTATAACAATTTAGAAAGTAACGTAGGCTCCACTGAATTTACTGAACTTTCTGGGTTTGGCATTATTTTTGTAGGAAGCACAGTTTATCTTATTTAAACGTATCTCTTATCTGTATTTACTAATTGACTTGCGTTTGAAAATTATTTATTACATCCAACCTGCTACAAGTTTATTCTGCAATGTAGCGTTTCCATTTACGCAGCTTAGTGACATTTACAAATAAAAATTGATAAGAATTTAGAAAGTCCAATTGTATTACCTCATAAACATATGTAACAGTCAAATTAATGTATGCAAATTATAGTTTTCTTAATAACAATTAATTGAGTTATAATGTCAACTACTTCAGAGGCCACGCAAAAAAGTATACACTCACTTGCTGGCATCACAACGTAATTATTGTTGAACCTGTTTGGGTCTTCATCAGTTTAAATATTATATACTTACCTATTTCAAAATAGATTTAATGCAAGATGGTTCTTTCAGCAACAATTATCATCTAGTCTAGTAAATACTATTTATCCCAAAATTCAGGCGTAAAAATTTGTTTTATGAAGCGCGGTAGACAAGAGAAAATTTTAGTACCATAACCTCACTATCAGTAAATTTGGAGATTATACAATCAACCTAAAAACTTTATAAAAATGTTACAATTTTACTATAATCTTATATAATTGACTAACGATTAATCATTAAGAGGTTGAATACTATTGAATAGCCCTCTATCTAAATTATTAGTTTTACATTTCATATTGATTGATCCAATGCTTACTAGGTGGCGCTATAATAATTGATAATTTTAATGCAGAGCAGATGCAACAATTTAATCACAAAAACAAGCTTTTATTTTTTTAATATCAGTCAATAGTTGCCGTTTTTTTAATTATTTCATTTCATCATCGATCTTCTCAAATTATAGGATATTTTTTCATTTGAGGGAGCTCACCATTTCCCTAAAAACATTCTGGCTTCACAAATTCGTGTTCTCAACTACCTAAGAGGTAAAACTGATTCAGAAAGTAGTTTCTTCATCTCTGCCTCCTACATGGGTTGAATTTTCATCAAACACAATCAATGACAAGTGCCTCGTAATTGTTTTTTCATCAATTCTTGGTGAACCAAGAAGTTGTTTCTTCAGCTCTATATTCTGGACAAATATTACTATTCTTAAATCCAATATATAAAAAATGCTTCATAATAATTTGCTCATTAATTTTCGGCGAGAAATCAATCGAATTTGGGTAAACTTTAGTTTGAAATGCTTGTAGTCAATACAGAGTTAAAACTAACAGGTTTATCCATCCACCATTTGTTGCTGAACAGCTGTTCTCTATAATATTTTTTGTTTCGTATGCTTTGGTGGACCTTTTATGATCTAGATTCCTGTATGAGGAAGTAAAAATAATATTGCAGACTAAAACAATTTAAAAAATTTGATTTGTGTTGACGTCCTTCATCTACATTTTTCCTCAATTCAATTTTAATTTCAGAAATCTACTAGAAGAAACGATTTTGTTAGGAATATTATTGACAAGACACTCCAATGTTTTGTATTCATTTGTAGTCAACTTCAAAAGAAATACTTTGTAGTTGTATTCCCATAAGTTTAACTGTTTACAAATTCAAAAAGATAGCGAAAAAATTGTATTTACGGCCAAAGAGAATAATAATGGCTACCGCTTTCTGAGGTTACTTAATTACTTCCTTCTTGGATCTATTAGCATATTTCAACTAAGAATAATTAAGAATTCTTATCGACGGAAATAAAACTTAAATAATAGAAATTTTACGTAGTCAACTATAAAAAATTCCTCACTGTAAGGAAGAGAATAAATAGAACGTGCAGTCACAAAATTATCCCCTCAACTGCATTAGAGGGAATAACCTAGAGACCTAAATTAAATAAATTCATAGACATAACCGATATTTTTATACAAAAAGAAACAAAAATAAAATAATATACAATTTAAGTTCCTGTATTGTTAGGGGGGTCCTGGGGTTATCCAATTTACCATGAACGCTAAATTAATTGAGCATCAATAAAACTGTGTTACTAATTTTGGTAGAAATAACTTCACAAAGTATTGCCAAATTTTTGAGATAATATTAAACATTTACTCACTGATGTAAGTCAAAAGTTAAAAGAGTGACACATTTAAAACTGGCAATTTCTTTTATATTCGTGCTTAAATGCAAGTCATGCACGTTGTTGGAATATTTTCAACAAAGTCAAAAATGTTTCTATTTATTTGTAGACGCGGTTTTCCCATTGGAGAGTGACAGCGTTTCTAAAAATATAAATTTAATAAGCATTCAAGTTAAACACTTGCAAATCGACTTTAATCGACAAAAAATGTAGGTATATAATTTAGCATTTTGTTTTAATAATAAATAAGCAGCGAATCTAAAACCAGGTAAAACGGCCGATATAAATAAGTACTACAAAAGTTAATTGTTGTTAGAATAACAGGCATTAACTGTTGCACCTGCAAGAGAAACATATAGGTCAAAACAACATTATATTTTTAGAAAATCCGTAGCAAATTTCCGCGAAATCACAATTTTGTAAATGGTTTCTGAAAATAACGCGTAGTGTAGAAATCCTTTCAAATAATAATAAATATGAGAATAGGAGTGCATCACAGAACCAAAATTATTGAATATGCTTTTAAATGAAAATTTAAATATTTTTTGCAGGAACTTGCAGGAACTTTTGTAGTACAGGGTGTTCTTTTTTGGGGTGGGGGGATACCTTTCTTAGAGGGTAGGTAGTTTAGTGCAGAAAATTGCCTTAACTTATTTAACTATTGCTGCCCATTTGCTTTGTTTATTAAGCTACTTGTGCCTATTAAATATAATTCAGCCTATTAAATATAGTGCAGAAAAATTTTAACCAAACTATAAATAAAGCTTTCAGACCTCTAGAAAATATGACATTTTTTGGTCATTCTGAACAACTTTTCTTGACGAAATTTTTCAAAATCTATAACATGAAAGGTACAGGGTGATTCCTATAACGTTCTCACCCCAATTTTTTGGTTTGTCTTTAGAAATAAAATAAAAATATTTAACGTAACTTATAGCATTTTTCCAAGGATTTCGAAAATTTCAACAAAAAAACAATTGAAAATGAGAAAAACATGACAATGTTTTTTTTTAATGGAATTCCCTGTATATTTTTACAATTTTGAAAAAGATTTAAATTCTCTTTCCAAAAATATAACATAACATATATTTACCTTCATTTAGTTAATGATAATTATTATTAGATTTTTTTTTTTCTTAATAACATTTTGTCATATTTCCCACAGAAATAACACTTCACTAGTGTGAAAAATTACTTTTTTGTAAATTTCCAAGGTACACTTGATATTTAGAAAATAAACACAAATTAGTTTCTATCCAAGCAGGGCTGAACCCCAGAAGATGAAAATTTAACAAAAAAATTTTAAGACTTTTTCACCTATTCATGCGTCGATTTGGGGACACTGTATGATCGAAAATTGTGAAATTACGAGGAGCGTTCCAAAAAACAGGACAGACTGCGTATACAGTATCCAAAAAATTAATGAGGTCAAATTATAAGGATCATAACAAATTGTTTCAGCCAAAGTTATCGATACCTCTACCAAAATTGTTCAGGAAACTACAACATCCACTTTCTATAATTTTCTTTTTTGCACTTTTCAAAACTCTGTGGCAATGATATGATATGATGCCCATACAAGACATGAGTCAGTATACAGGGTGCATACCAATAACTAATTTTAATTTTAAGGGATGGTAGGTCCCTTTTAATGGTAAGGCCATATACCACAAACAAAAAATATATACCTTGTAGTTTTTGAGAAAGAAAATAAATTAAAATACGTCAACATTTTCAAAACTTCGTAACTTACCTACCTATCTCAACAGAAAATAAATCGGGATGGGTCTTTGCCTCTGACATTCACCTTGTTTTTTGCAATCATAAATTCACTAGTTTTTGCTGTCACTGTCAATTAACTTGTCTCCGACCTCAAATTTATGAAAGACCGTCGAACGGCGGCTTAACTTTATTAGACGTTTTTTGTCACGTTTTTTATGTTAGAACTTGGAGCCTGTGACTTGGATACAAGGCATGTTGTTCACCCCATAAGTGGGTCAGTAGAGCGACGAAGCGGTACTCAAAAGTTTACCAGAATTTTACGTAGGGTAGGTTTTTCAACTTTCTTTTTTTATATTTTTTTATTGGTAATTTGTGTTATAAATATCAACAGAAACCCCCCCTTAAAATTAAAATGAGTTATTGGTATTCACCCTGTATACGCAACACTTACTTGGGGACAGTAAATAAATCTCTATAGATTTCTACAGGATATCCTGAAAATAGAATACATCCAAACTACAATAGTAAACATTTCCGTGATGCAATATCTCATTTTATCTTATTTACAAACTTGAATACATCATTGCTAATTTTCATTGTATATCGGCAAAAGTCCAATTTTAAGATTTTATCTACGCTGAAAATATATTATTGCTTTTAGCTGGATGTCCTCGAATAGCTCACAATGAAAATATCGCCCTCACATTTTATAAAACATAAGTACATTTTTTAATATAATTAATTGTGACGGTTCCATTCTCTTCTAGATTCAATCAATTTAAATATATTTATATTCACTTCTCCAATTTTGTGTTATTGGATCCACACGGAACAATAAACACCTACACAATTCTATAAATCCAATTAGTCTTTGGTCTCACGAACACTGAATTTTCGTCTTTAGAAGTACAATAGTGAGATATTTGCGTTATAATCTCTCTATAGCCCGTCTAGCAGTGTATAAGTGTCCTAATTTATCACATTAAATTTTAATTAATAAACATGCATATAAATTTATTGTTATTCCGAAATCAGTGTGAAACATTGTTAAACTTGAATAAGGTAAATTTAAATAGTTCTTTCTCATGGCACATACCAATTAAATATCTACATTCTTTTTATGTTTTAATTATTTTGTTTACACCTATTTCATTTCGTTAATGTTATTTATACAGCGCCATTTTATTAATTGGTGCGCTCTCTAACTAATTAACTATATTTAAAGATTTAGAATACGTGTACATAAAATTGTATAGCAATTTTTATTCCGACAATCGAACGTAGGACGTAATGAATAGTGAAAACCACCACTTATTTGATTTTAAAGTAGGTACTTGAAAATTATATTTTACTAATGCTTAAAGCAAGGTCGCTAACGTATTATTTTTGAAAGTAAGGTAGATCAACAGGCTCTGTCATCAACTCTCCTGACAGCAGTGTTTTGTTAGGATTTTGAATGTTAATGAGGATACTCAAGTTCCGAATCTAAGGTCATTAAAAGCAAGAACATCTGCATTCTTGGGCCAATTTAGAAGTTAAGTGCAAAGTAAGAATTCGACGTAGCAAAGTATCATATCTTCCAGCACATCTAAATTACATAACAGCTGGCAAACCGCAAAAGTTCTACCTGATCCGAGGTGCCCACACTGAGAGCTTGCATACTTTATGAATGAAATCGACTGAAAGAATGTGTAATGTTTCTATTGCATAATTTATACTATCGATTGTTCTTGTTGTCTTTCCTTATTTAAATGCAAAGCGTCGTGACTAAAACATCGATTAGCTGAAAAACTAGAGCAAGTAATTCACATGCTGTTTTGCATATTTAATGTGTCAGTGCGATCGTAAAGCAATGATTTTACTTTTTAATAAGGTATATGTTTCAAAACACAGGTATAGGTTTCGTTAAAATACATTATATGGAATGGTTTAAGCTTATTATAAATACCGCCTCTTAGGATAAGGCGTTTAATGTAGCGATATACAGGGAACGTTTCACACGTATCTATAGCAAGTCCATATTGACACCAAAATTTTGAGTAGTAGAATTTATTAGTGATTCGAATACTAATTAATTTAGAAAAATGTCGATTATAAACGATTTTCTCCTATGAAGAGCACAAAGAAAAATGTCAGTGGCAAGGGAATTGAGCATGTTCAAAAATGATTGACAGGAAGTAAAATTTTTGTGTAAAGTTTAAAAATTTAAGCAGACCTACGATTAAAAACAATTCTTATATTATCGAAAATGTCATATTATAGATTATGAATTTTAGAACGATTATTATTCTTTCATAGATATTACGGGATGATGTAAATATACTATATAAATTGTATACAGCGTTATAAACACATTATAACTTAATCCTTGGATTGGATTGAAGCTCAGTGTCCATTATAGTTGTAAAATAAACTGTCAAGCGTTTAATATGCCTAATCCTATAATATATTTTTTCAGTGAACATGATAGAAAGGAGACGATTAATCTTTCAAGCCGTGACCTTGCTTGAATTAGTTTTTAATGTTAAAACAAATATGTATGCCATCTTTAAATAAAAACCATAAATATGGGCATTGCATAAGGTTAGTGCTACGCTGTGTCCTCATTATTCAAATATGAATTAATTTCCAATAGTTTTGTACTATTACAACAAAGAAAATAATTTGTACAAGTCTTTAAATTCGTGACGATTCGACCATCTTATCGTCAAGGGTCGATATGTCAAAATAACCTGCAAATACTAATCAGTAATCAGCGCGGAAGAGAATCCGGAAACTCCTCTATACATCTTCGCTCTGCGAAAGTGTTTGAATTAAAAGAAAATAACGTATACGTTATGCTAAATCTCATTATCCAGTGGATATTAACCAGATTGTACGCTTGGTATACGGAATAACATTAGAACGGATTTGTTATTTCGCCATTTCCTTGTAAATATTTAACAAATATTACGTAGGTAGGTTTAATACAAAATTATAAACATCAATTAATTCAACTAATTTCGTAACGTCCATAGTAAATATTTATACTAACTACTAAATTAAGTAATGCTAATTTATCAAACTTTATAAATTTTTTCCGTACATATAACAATTCGCCCGCTACGCACAGAAATTCCAAAAACAAAATCATGGGAGTAATCGTGAAAAAACGGACCTCTTTGCACAACTAAAGTTTTTTCTCCTGTAAATGACACCACATCAATGACATCAAGAAAATTTCGTTCCTCAACAACAGAAATGCACCAGGACTAATTAGATCAGATTACTCTGATAATTCTGAACTACCATCAAAAAAATTATTGATGTTAATGACTCCATTACTATGGTCCAACCAATTGAAAGGTTCCGAAATAGTCCTTTATACCTAAACCTGGAAAAATTTTACCAACGTTATATACCACCGACCAATTAGTTTATAAACTAGATACTAGAAAAAATATTACTTCATCGAACAACCCCAACTTAAATATAATTCCGGAACACCAATTTGATGGGCATTCCACTATGCAACAGTGCCACCGTATTTTGCACGCAATCAATGAAGCTTTAGATGGAAAAAAGTACTGTTCAGCAGTTTTCATCGATGTGAGCCAAAATCGATAAGGTCTGGCACGAAGGCCTACAATATAAAATCAAGGGATATCTTTCCATACAACACTACAAACTAACAAAATCATTTATCAGACAGACAATTCAGAACAAGAGTAAATGGTGTAACTTCTAACTTCCACTTCATTAAAGCTGAGGTTCTTCAAGGAAGCATCTTGGGACCAATATTATATCTAATATATAGGTACTTCTGACCTCCCAACAACCGATTATACCATCACAGGTTCGAGGAAGACAACATTTTTGGCTATCCACGAGGACCCAGTAATTGCCTACTCAAATTCTCAAGACCACCTTTTCCAATTAGAGGAATGGTTGGAATGAAAGAACTATGTGGCAGAAAATTTAAGATGTCATTAGATAACAAAATCCTGTTATATAAAGCTGCAATCAGGCCCATATGGACCTACGACATAGAACTGTGGAGCTGTGCCAGCAGGTCCAGTATCACAATCATACAGAGAGGACAATGTAAAATTCTATGGGCAATAGCTGATGATTCATCACAAATCAGATACTAAAGGACGACGTATGTTTACCAACTGTTCAAGAGGTAATCTACGATAGAAGCGTATATATCACGGAAGATTGGATACACATGTCAACCCACTCCTCCAACGCAAGAACACAATAAGAGAAAATTGAAAAAACGCGGGTCATCAGACCTGAAATACGGTTGAGGAGGTCCTCCTTACTGGAGAAGCTTGTCCCAACGTTAACGGAGTTATATAAAATCTTATTTATCTTAGAAAAAATGATATGTTGAATAAAGTGGTTTCACGTAGGTACAATAAAAATGTGAGTTTTATCTGGAGTTCCTCAAGGCTCCATACTTGGGCCACTTCTCTTTATAGTGTTTAACAATGCCATAGCAGAGTGATGATAACATGTTTGCCTGTGTGCCCTGCAAATTGGTATCTACTTTTTAACACGCTTTTATTAGCTTCACCTGTATGTTTGTTTGTATGTTTTTTTTTTGGTTGTGTTTGTTTGTATGTAACGGAATCTTTCAACGAGATTTTCACCCACTTCAAAACGTCAGATTAAACTGAAACTTTGCACACTTATCAAGGATCGATGACAATACAATAATTTTATAACTTTGTCATAATGTCCTTACCAGGACCATCAGGATAAAATAAAAATAATTTTACAGGTTAAGCAGATAAATATATGCCATCTACAGAATGACGGTAAATGTTATCCTTCTTCTAAAAAAAAACAAATTTGATATCAAAAATTTTGAAAAAAATTTGATTTGAAAAATTTCGAAAAAAAATTGAATTGCAAAATTTTTGAAAAATATTCGATAAAAATTTTGAAAAAAAAAATATCAATTGAAAAATGTCACAAAAAAATTCAGTTCAAGAATTTTGAAAAAAATTCGATTTCAAAAATTTTAAAGAAATTTTGAAATGAAAAATTTAAGAAAAATTTGAGTTGAAAAATTTTTAAAAAAAAATTGATTTCAAAAATATAAAAAAAGAATTATAGTTTAAAAAAGAGAGAGAGAATAATATTTATCTATTAAGATTTTGTACTACAGTGATAAATATTCCACTAACTCAATATACCTAATTAAATGTTTTTTACTAAGTTTAAAATAAGAATAAAATGTTTGACAAAAAATTATTTTATTGTAAAAAAGCGTGGGGTGCATGATATCATCGTCGAAATTGCACGCCATTCCCCTGACTATATTAAAATGCATATGAACATGTTTAACTGTAATTACAGTTCTCTAAAAAAAGCTCGAAAAAAGTATATATATGTACCTATTTTTAGCTAGTTAGGCAACTTATTATTCCTACGACCGTCGTATAAGTAGACTTTTACACACTATTTTGGTGCAGTAAATTTATGGCATTAGTGTTCTAATAAAACTTTATAGCAACTTGTTATTGACGACCACGAATAAAGTGATTTCATTTCGCACTAAAACAAACTGTTAGCGAATGGCATAAACAAATTCAACTATCAAGTATATTTCCTGTGATTTTGCTGTCGTAGACAAAATAATTGTGGAAAGTAAAGATAAAAACCGAAAAAATAAAGAATGTCATTATTTACCTCGTTATTTACCATGTTATAAAAAAATTGGCAGACAAACCTTTGAACCAAAGCCTGTTACTGGGTAAGTTTACTACTAGTAAAACATTCACCAGACAGACGTTTGTTTATACGAAGCCAAACAATACAAAATCAATAATTACTGTTAATTTTACGATTAATCGACTCTATAATAAGAAACTAAAATAATCTAATGTAATCATGAGTTATTTACAACAGTTATTATCATCACCGTTTAATTTTAAAAAGGTCATACTGAGAAGGCGTTTAATGGTAACATTTCAACATTTAGCAAAAAATTATATGATTTCCTGTCGGCTATTACCAGTCATTATAATTTCCGCATTACTACGTCCACCTCAACCATTGAAATAACGAGGAAAATTATCGATCGATCAAACTCCGAGTTCTGGTAAATAAAAAATAACTGCCCCAGTTTCATTGAAATATGGTTCAACGCAACTCAATAGCCGTAAGATACACAATGCCATTGTTCGCGAGTAAAACTATTTTCAAACAAATAATTACAAGATTGATTTAATTATCAACTCAAACCAGTATCGCCATTTTTATCCGAATGCAACTGTAATGTTGAAGTGTGAGCAGAATCTTTATTCTAAATAACACTTTACGGTTGTATTTCTTTTGAAGATCAATCGGAACTGAATCTGACCTAATTATTGCATTTCATGGACGAACTGAACTGAACCACCACCCAAGGCTCGGATTTACATTTCAAATGTGACACGCCAAATACAAGTAGTGACATTGGAAATCGTATTGTAGACATCTTGTCTACTAGCACAACATATAACAAGACAATCAATAAAAACATACGGTGGTTATTCATTTTTAGGGTGTGTAAAAGCTGGTTCAGTAAAGAACACATTATTTTTATTTTGTTTTATGTTATTTTGTTACTTTAATAAATTCAAGCAAGATGTCGCAGATGTTTTTACAACCAAGGCTCAATAAATGGGTAATTTAAGGATATTAAGTTTTAATTGTGTTAATTTACTAAACAGTTATTCGAGAATGTCTATAATGATCATAGGAAAAATAATTGAAGTCTATAATAGAAAATGGATGCTATAGAGAATTTTCGATAAACAACCATGGTGGTTTAGTAGTGGTTCTTGGATTATGGAAATTATTGTTTTGAGCTGCAGTAAAAATTGTTCTTTTTATCTTCAATAATTCTTACAGGTGCATCTATTTCTGCACTCAAGTTGCATTAATTTAAAATGCTCCAATTTCGTAAACTAACACTTGAATAATTATGGGTCAGTTAAAGGAAATAATATGAAGAACCACGTCCTATTCAGGATCCTTGTGGATTCAAGTATGTACTTGGTTCCTATTTCATCAGGCAAGCAATAACCAGTTATCTTATTCAACAAACAATAACAAATTAACTTAACACGTATTTCATAATATTTTTATCGAAATAAAATATTTAAAAAATAGTTTTCTACTTTCGAAAACACCCAGTATGTTAAGTCGACAACGCTCGAGTATAGTTGTCATGTAGTTTTCGGCTGTTAATACAATAAAAAGATGACACTTTAAATTTAGTCGGCCTGGTTTAAGGACATTGGACTTGCACTGGTCCATTGATTTTAACATAAACTGTGCTCAGTGAATTGTTACAAAGACATGACATTTTTCGAAAAGGAGTCAATAACTATTTGCATATTTCCGGTCCGACCCGCTCAAATTATTTAATTAATTATCGAACTATTTCAAGAAGATTCTAGTTTATCTTATTACACATTTATACGATAATAATAAGAACAATATACGATTATTCGATTCCATCATCAATTTTACATAAACCCAGGCATTTTAATTTCATATATTAGTTAAAAAAATCGACAAATTTTTTATTGGTAAGTAAGCATCATCGCGGACGAGCTAGAATGTTTCCTATTATCGTCGGCGAAACTGCGAACTGGATTGATTGTCGTAAGTATAGTGACCAATATTTACAAAGTAATTTATTATTCTTGTTAATTACGTGTTTATAGATGTATCTTGTAGTTGAAAATAAAGTCCATTATTTTGCTTTTAAATTAAAAACTAAATAAATTAATGTACACCAGTTTTACACCAATTTATTTATTTATGTACGAGTTTACTTTAGTACATATTATCAAATTCAGATTGTGTTTATATTTGTGATAAGTCACATAACATAGGAACAAAGGGAAGTCAATCGAATGAAAGTATAGAGAGAGGAAAATACCTTCGTTTTATTTCTAACCGAGTTTCTAACATTTAGCAAAAATTACCATACTACTAATAGATGTTCATGTGTTTACTTAGATGCATTAAACAACGTTTACATAACCATAAGTAGGTATTACAAATTGCCGATAATAAATAAACAAAATATTGCAGCGAATTGTATCAAAAGGTATTTAGCAGGTCTTTAAAATACACGACTTATATAACACAAAACCTTTGGAATGTTATTTCCAAGGATACATTCAAATTGGCCAGCAACATGAAGCAAATTATATTTGAGAATATTTTGATAGTTAGAAAATTACAATTAATAGACACAAAATGGCATATTGACGCGAAAACTTCATATACCTTGGGCGATTCTTGTAAGATGCCCACTCTTTGGGGGTTAATTTCGGCCTTATATAAAAAATATTTCAATATCTATTTAATCTTTTCGAAATGATTTCTTCCCAGGAAGCAAAAAATTTGGTAGAAAAAAAATTGAAAGTCAAATAAAAAAGTTCTAGATGAAACTTATATTTTTTGAAATGGGACAACCTTATATTTTTAAATATTCTGATACAACATTTTTTTCTGATTTCAAAAATATATCATTTGCCTAGTTATTTTTAACCGTTTTTGTGTTATTAATATTTAAAAACCACATTGTTAAATAATTCATTAATTTTTTTGGGTAGGTTATGAGTCAAAACAAACTTGACAGAAACCATTGTCGTAAAACCAAACAAAACAGTATTTGAAAATAATAGAACTGCCAAATTATAAAGTCTGTTTTGAGTCATGACCTACTCACAAAAATTAATGAATTATTTAACAATGTGATTTTTAAATATTAATAACTCAAAAACGGTTAAAAATAACATAGACAACTGATATACACATTTTTGAAACCAAAAGAAAATACTCTATCAGAATATTTAAAAATATAAGGGTGTCCCGCTTCAAAAAATATAGGTTTCATCTATATAACTTTTTTATTCGACTTTCAATTTTTTTTCTACCAAATTTTTGGATTCCTGGGAAAAATAATTTCGAAATGATTAAACAGTTATTGAAATATTTGTTTATATAAGGCCGAAATTAACCTCCAAAGAGTGGGCACAAGAATCACCGTGTACAAATTTAAGAATCGAGTAATCCTAAATGGAACAGCTCATTAGTTTCAGATTAGCCACATGTTTCAAAAAATACATATTTTATGGAAGCATTTGGGAATATTTGCAAAAATAATGTAAAATATTTGCAAACGATTTTCTTCAAAATGAGAAGAATAATCGACTTGTACCTCGTTGAGAGACTTTGATTTATTATGATTTATAAAAAATATTTCTCTGAAGATGTATTTAGTACTTATAATTTGTTCTTAGCAGCTGGTTATATTTTTTCCAGTATTTATACTTAAAAATCATATCTGGAAAATGGTCTGCTTTTTGTTAAAAAACATTAATGCAAAATATGCGAAAAATTTTAATTGAAAAATGGCTTCAAAAAAATTTGTCCACAGGTTTCGCCAAAAAATTCAAAGCTGCAGTTATGCTGGAAATAGAGGCATCAAGTAATCCCACTTTAGAAGCGATACTCCCAAATCCAACCATTATAAGTACTGCGTATAAGAAATCCAGATTCTACCTATTTAGTCGAAGAGAACCAGATGATATATCACAAAAGTAGAAAGTTTTAAAAAGGTTATGACTTTATAGAGAACTAAAAACTTCTTAATAAAACTTTAAAATAAATTGAATTATCCGTCTGGTTTGAGAGAAGAAATTGGTCAAAATTTACCACTTCCTCCCACCACCCAAATTCAAATTTACCACTTCAAGGAAGGTTAAAGACAATGTTAATTTATGTGTACCTACACATAAATCTTTAGTGGTGCTGATTGGTATCTAGAATAAAACAATACTTATTGCAAAAACCAAGCAATTACCGAGACATGAAATCCACTAAATTTGCTTAGGACATAAACAGACGCCAACGCCCAATGGGACAAAAGTGACTTTTTTTGTTCAAATGCAATCGGAAAGTTCTTTTTTTTAATCTTCCTGTTTAATTGCCTATCGATCTGTCGAGGTAGATTTTCAGTTTTTCCCCTAATTTTCCAAAATTTTCGAAAGAAATTTGAATTTTCATCAAAAAACGTCTTTTTTGTACTCGCGACAATTATTTTTTTATTATTCTTCGTTTATTGATTGCCTATCGATCTGTCGAGCCACATTTTCGATTTTTGGGACCAATTTTTCAAAAATGTTCAAATTTCTTTGGGAATTTTTAAAAAATTAGGGGCAAAACTCGAAAATCTACCTCGACAGATCGATAGGCAATTAAAAAGAGAAGATTTCAAAAAAAAATTTGTCGTGATTACTTAAGAAATACGGCCAGTAAATGATATTTACCTCGATATTTACAGAAAGAAATAGGTTTTTTGATGAAAATATAACTTTCTTTTTTTTTTCAATATTCGCTTTTTAATTGTCTATCGATCTATTGAGGTAGATTTTCGATTTTGGCTACTAATTTTTCAAAAATTTCCAAACAAATTTTAAAATTTTTAAAAGGTTAGTGACAAAAATCGAAAATCTAGCCCGACAGATCGATGGGCAATCAATAAACGAAGACTTCAAAGAAAAATTTGTCATGATTACTTAACAAATACGGTCTGTAAAGTGATAGGTATTTACACAAAAAAGACATTTTTCGATGAAAATTCAAACTTCATTCAAAATTTTGAAAAATGAAGATTGCAAAAAAAGGACTTTCCAATTGTTTAAGTATTAAACCTGCAGACTGATTTGAACAAAAAAAGTCACTTTTGCCCCATTCTGCGACGCAGACGCGACGCATAATACAAAGAAACCCACGACTATTAATTATAATATACGAAGTAAAGATACCTACTACCTACTAACGAAAACTAGGATGCCGTATGCAATACGCATACTACAAAATACTCATATGGATAGGCCAAGAGTAATTTTAAGTAATCAACTACTGCTTTGCCAGCCACTACTTTGAACAAACCAAGCTGTCATTGTTCTCAGCATTTACATTAAGGACCTTCATAATTAATCCTGTTTATTTCATGTACAAAATCGCTCTTATGAATATATCTGCATTTTTTACAACATAAATAGGAATGCGCACCACACCTACTCTGTGCAAATTATAAAAAAAAAATATATTATTTACACTTCCACAGGGTATTTAATGATTTTTCAAGATATCAGTATCAGTCTGATCGTAAGATAATTATATTAAATAAAAATAAATTATGCATTATGCATTTCTTGACCTAATTCTAACTGATATGTTATGCACAAGGTAAGCTACATAGGCATAGGATTGATTGCACCTTGAAGTTTGTAATTACTTTAAGAAAAGAATTGTAATAGGCACTGATAATTGCCTAGAGTCGATCGTCGTAGACATTTCGGAATAGAATAGTAAAATGGTAAAGACTTGCAGGGTTAATGCATGTTTAACACTTTTTAACGGGATGGAGGAGTCATGCTTTTTCTTTTACGTAAAATTAATCATTTTAACGAGTATGATACTAAACGTGTAGGCTTATGGAGGGAGCAATTATTATAATTTTTTCTGTTGAATTTTTTGAGGGAATCTTTATTTTTTAAGTTTGTTTTTGAATTTTGCACTTATCGCTCATTAAATCGAATGGTTACAAATAGCCATAGAGATGTACAAGGTTATCACTCGAAAGTTCCCATCCCAATTTTGGGGATTGATTTTTTATATATAATTCGCGTGAATTTTTATGACGATTCTAATTATGAAAAAAGAAAAATTAAATGCCAATTTATTAATCTAACTTGCATGTTTTAAATGGAACGCCCTGTATATTTTTTAATTGACATTTAATGACAGGAGCAATAACAAATGTCAAAATAAATAATTAGTCAGCTTTTGTTTTTTAGCATGGCCATTCTTAAATCTGAGTCCAGGCTATAATGATTTAAGAGACTGCATTTATTTTCTTAAAACAAATTACATTTTTAAATAATTCAAAAACTGTCAAAAATAAATGTATTAAACTATACAAGGTGTTCTGAAAAACACTAGCATAAATTCAGGGCCTCATAGAATTTCAAAAAAAATTACAATTTGTACCTATGAACCATGGGCGTATCTTTTTTCGTTTTCAAGATATAGGGTGTTAAAAATAATTTTTTTAAATATAGTTTCGGTCCTATCTTCCACAAAATTCGACCAAATGAGCTGAAATTTTGCTATGTGGGGTTTCTGGGGATGCTAAATGCTCTGGTGTTATTAATTTTTAGGCTAAATATTCAGTACAGTACTCCGTGGGAACATTTTAGGTCCTAACTTTTTTGAGATTAATCTCTTTCCCCCTTTTGTCACTTGATGTTATAGCAAATTTTATTCTAAACAAAAAAGGTGCTCTTGTAAGAAGTGCTAAAATTTGCCCATTTTCGAGAAAAACCAGGCATAGTGCACTAAAGTCAAGCAGCTGGTATCCCAAATTGTTGGTTTTTATTTCAAGTAGGCTTTGGCACCTAGTTGTTATTACTATTAGTTTCATTAGTAAAACTCAAAATCAAAGTTATTATTTGAATGGTAATGATAAAAAGTAATAGTTAGTTTATTTCTGGAAAAGTTTAACACATACCGAATACAATTGAAAAAAAGAATAACTAATTATTGCTAACAGAAAATTAAAATTTAAGGAAAATTATTTTCAACGCCCTGTATCTTGAAAACGGAAAAAGATACGCCCATATGGTTCATAGAAACAAATTGTAATATTTTTTCAGCCCCTGAATTTATGCTAATGTTCTTCAAACACCCTGATATTAACCAGAATGAAAAGATCTTTCAAAAAATTCAAAAATATATAGGGTGTTCCATTTAAAAATAATATAAGTTAGGTTTATAACTTTTTAAATTGCCATTCAATTGTTTTTCTTTTTTCATAGTTAGAATCGCCATTGTGACTGTAGCGATTTTTTCAATATGCATATGTAGACCAGCAATTTCAATTAAAAAAATTCCTTACATCCAAGTGGTTAGGAGAGAGTCAATAATAATATTGAAGTGAAAGAAGTCTAGAAAGAGGCTTCAAAAATATACTGACATCCATAACATTCTATTTAAAAAAAGGCACTTGATCCTGTAATATTGCCTTGGCTCGCCCTGTATATTCAAAAGTAAATTGCTGTTGTAGACGTCTTTATCTAGTTTCCTTGTATTTTTTTTTCTAGGTGTCGTAGAACTCGAGCTATCGAAGTTCATTATTTCCCAACCCTGTATAACTTCATATTATTATCTCTATTTTCGAAATATGGAGCTATTGAAATTAATCCAGTACTCTTAAAAGAGAACACCTTGTACGAAATTTTAGCATTTATTTTTTTCCTTCTATATTATGTAATGCACATTTTGATTGTTTACTTAAAAAATTAATAAATTTGAAAAAGATTCAGTTTTAATTTAAAAAATATGTATCTGACATAATATACAATATTTAAAAATCTTATTCCGATTCCCATGTATGTTTTTTATTTTGTCACCGACCACCTGAGGCAAAAATCAATTCCGATTTTTAAGTGAATTTAAATTTCTTACTTGCCATTTTTCATATGTACTGCACACCAGAGCTGTCAAAAGCACTTAGTGAAAGTATTTGAAGCCCAAATACCAAATACTTCTTAGGAGTCTTTTTAATTGCAAGTACCAAGCATTTGCATACAATAAAAGTATTTCAAATAACAAATACTTCCAAAAAGTAATTGAAAATATGCAAATAAAATACTTTATATGTCCTGAATGACTTCAAATACCATATAAAAGTATTTCAAATACTTATAGATAATTGAAGTGTTTGAGGTACTCATAAAAGTGCTTCAAATACTTGATTCAAATACTGCAAATACTCTTTACGATTTACAACTAAGGATAAAAAAGAAAAAAATCACATATATTATATACAGGGTGATTCATAAGTAGTGGTACACATACCAGCAGCAGATTTCGAACGTAAAAAATTGCGATTTGACCCAACTTACCTTAGTCCAAAAGATAATAATAACCAAGATACAGGTTGTCAAAGTTAAAATTTATTTTTTAATTTTCTTTTGTAATTTAATGAATTTTCATATTTTTCTTGTGAAAATTTATGAGTGGGGGTTATTTGGTGTGAGAAATCATAATACCCCTTCAATTTTGGTATATAACTCCTAGAGGGCGCTATGTATACTGCGTTTAATTTCACTTATTAATTTCATTCTTCTATCATGTATACTTGTTTCAAGTCTCTAAATAAAAGAGTTTTAGAGAAAAGTGCAAATCAAAAATTTTATGCGTATTCATTATGCACTGTGAAAAATTATTTTAAAACCATTATCAGAGTAAATATAGATAAATATTTGTCAAATATGCATAAAAACAAAAAGTACCTGTCAAACACACAATCTTTTAAACAATAATTAATTGTTGCAGAAGTGTTGTGTTTTTTATTTCTTTAAAAAAAATTTTTAATACCTAAAAACTGATCGCCACATATTTTTTTCGAATTCTGAAATGAGAGAAGTGATTAAGTTGAATATTTATTGTAGTATTCGTTGTTATATGTTGTTATTATTTGTGATGCATTGTTTACCATTTGGAATAAAATTATTTTAAATACTTAAAATAAAGTGCCTGAAATACTTTTAAAAGTAATTGAAATACTGCCGCATTATTTCAAATACTTTTTAGTAATTGAAATACCTGAAAAGTATTTCAAATACTAAAAAAAACTAAAACCAAATATCAAATCCAAATATTTTGATAAAGTATTCGAAGTACCAAATACTAAGAGGCCATTTCAAAATGTAATTGAAATAAAGTATTTCAAATACCGAAAAGTAATTCAAATACTTTTTGAAGCATTTTTATTTGAAATACTGACAGCTCTGACTGCACACACAGTAAAATCGAAAACATTTAACAAAACCGTTAGTATGATCAATAACCAATTAAGGCTTAAGCAATATACTGAAGAATTCTTGCTGAGAAAATAATATAACAAATTATTCCGTATTTATAATAAATAGATAATTAGTTGCAAAATTACCAACAAATACTGTTTCATACTTTACCAGTTAAGCGTATACGCCAACAGCAATTATTGTGGAATTAAATAGTTACCTGAAACAAAATAAAAATATTATTAGCACCCTTTTACATTTTAGCTGTAAAATACACTGTATTAAAAAGTATTAAAAAAGTAACTAACGCAAAATTAAAAAAAGGTAAAACAACATTTAAAGTAGATAAATTTTATTTACCTATTAAAAAACATATTTATTAAAATATATTTGTAGGTTATTTAATATCTATTAAGCCAACAAAATGTTCGCAAATCTGTATCACCTTTTTTCTTATCTACTCTTTAATCTGACATGATTCCTCACTTGGGCTTGAAGTTAAAGGAAAATATTAAGTATACCAGCAGCTCAATTCTTATTATTATAATGATAAATGGCGTTGTTTAAAGAAAATAATGCTTCTTTGCTATTACTTTATGAACTGAACAACAAATAAAAATTATATCTTCCATAAACTAAAATTCTAGTTAATATCACGACGGTATTAATTATGATCTAATTATAAATAATCATAGACTTGCATTTTCCAACTAAATCGAAGTATTAGAAATTCAACCGCATAATAATAATAAATAGTTATTTTTACTTTCTTGTATAATGAATTTATATATGTATATACAGGGTAATTCAGTTTATTTGTAACTAGACAAAACTTCTTGCTTTAAAACAGTCGCATGCACCGATGACTATCAATTAGTATCATAAACGCAATAGACTGATGGAAAATCAGTAATTCACAAAAATGTTAATTATAAAAAACCTCGTAAAAAACTATCGAATTAATAATACAAAAAAGACGCCTGTCAAAATTATAATTTTTTATTCAAAAAAAATAGCTCTCACATTACAAGCAAGTGAATTGAACATCAGCCTGTAAATGTGGATTATTCTATGAAAGGAGGAGAAACATACCACTTTTAGATGATGCATACTAAAAACACCTGCAATTATTTGGATAATCTTTTTTGGTCGCGACAAATGCCTGATCTTGACCCTATATGCATCTTTATCAAAAATTGTTATTAGTGTGATAAACAGGGCCAATAGTGCTGAAACCACGGTATTTTCTCTTTCTAAATTAATCGTACTTTAACCTCCAAGGATGTCAGTCTAAGACACTGAATCGGGCCATCTGTCTTAGTCCATGTGGAAGATTCACATTTATTTATTCGAAGAACTTAAATAATACGAACATTTTTGTGCTTGTTCACGCCATGATTCAATGCATTAAGTACCTACTGATTCAATATGGTGGGATTACAGTCCAACTTCTTTAGAAATATACATAATGGTATGTCTTTCGCAAAGTCACCAAAATAAATTATAGGATAAAAATAAATTAGGATATACATACATAAACATATCGCACTTCTGCAATACCGGTAGAACGCTATTAAATCCAACATTTATGTGTTGTGTTTAAAAAAGTGAGTTATTTATCGAACGAGCGCTTTGTCGCGAAATATAAAGCAATCTATGAGTTATACAAATAGCCCTATGTCACAGGTGTGAGGAAACATCTTTTAAAGTTACGAAAATAGCAATATTTTTTGGTCCATAAGGCTTAGGTCGACGTCCTTCCTGGTGCGATGCGTTAGAACTTATGCGACCCCACTTAGTTAAGAATGGCCCATTTCACAGAACTATTCTTAGCCACGAAGTATATCTACGCACTATGAAAATATAGGGACAAGTGGTGTAATCATTAAACAGAGATATAAAAGAAACTTCCGCATATCTTATACGAAACTATTACATTTGGCAACTAGATAGGATTGAGGGGCTTTTTTCAAAATATATTTAACTAAATGGAAACTCTTATTATTTTATGTAGATTTTCAAAATGTGGGTAAAGTTTATTCGTGTGTGCTTATAAATGTGTTCGCCACTGTAGATGGAGTAAAAGTATTTATAAAAAAAGGAAAGTAAAACCACGAAGTCATGTTCACATTTTAATGTTGATAAAAAACAAAAAAAAAACCTATTTTATAAATAATTTACTATTATAAATTAAATAAAATGATGAAAAAATAATATGTCACTATTTTATACAATTTGTGATCGCTGATAATTAAAATTTCAAGGCTGAAGATGGGATTATATACTACTGAAACATAACCTTCTTGGATTTCTAATACATATTGCAGATATCGTCGAGTTATGGCTATCTATTCAATTTTTATTACAAAAAGCTTCCAGTAAAGGGATGTATCTAAAAATTGCTGTCATATATTTTCTGCGGGTATAACCCAAGCAATACTTCAAAATCACACGCCAAGTTATTTTTCGCATCATGCATCAGTGGAAAATAGCTCTAATCATAATGATACCTAAGCCAGGAAAGCAAATAAGTAATGTATCCTCTCATAGACCCATAAGTCTGTTACCAGTTCATTCCAGAGTTTTTGAAAAGATTTTGATCAAACGACTACACCCAATTATAGAGGAGCAGCAGCTTCTACCCACCCACTCACCAATTTGGTTTTCGCCAAGAACACGGAATTATACTATTGAACAAGCTCACAGAGTTGTTAAGCAGATCAACAATGACCTTGAGAACAAAAGATACTGCTCCGTCGCATTCCTAGGTATAAGCCAAGCCTTCGATAAGGGGTGGCACGAAAGCTTGCAGTGCAAATTAAAGAAACTCTTACAACACAAATTCAATAGCATCCTCATTCAAACCACACTCGACTGAGATTCTTCTCAGTTAAACACCAAACGGAATACGCAGGACTTTATCCAATAAAATTAGGAGTTCCGCAAGGTAATGTTCTTGAATCACACAGCAGACCTCCCTACGGAAACAATTAAATCTAAGATTGGCTTATCGGTAGACAATCACAACCAAGTCTGGTAAATAAACTACTAATTTAGAGAGCAATACTAAAGCCAATATGGGTTTATGGAATTCATCTATGGGGTACAGCCCGAACTTTGAAATATTACAACGTTCAAAATAAGAGTCCACACATCATCGGATACCGATTTCTAACCGAATCCAATAACAAATGTCAAATTTCGTCCGCCATCTTGGAGCCGCCATCTTGAATTTTAAATTTAACCAAAGAATCGTTGTCAGCCATAACGGGACGAAGCAATAATTTTTTTTGTCAAAATAAAAAAAAGTATGGGGACCGACTAAAGTGACCCCCCCACCCCGAGTCCGAAAGTGAGTGGCGTCGGGAGGCTGCAAAAAATTTTTCGTCCGAACAAAAAAAAAAGTACAGGGACCGACTAAGGTGACCCCCCCGAGTCCGAAAAAATCTTTAAAAATTTCCGTACAGAGGGGGTCAAAAAAAATTTTTTTATACAAACCCAAAAAAAATATGGAACAAGACCAAGGGAAACCTCGCGAGTCTGTAAAAAATACTAAAAAAATTCCAAGTCAGTGGCGTCGTAAGAAAGGGGCGCTGCAGAGAAAACGGGGAAAAAAATCGAAAATGTTTTTCGCTATTTGTTTTCATTTTTCGACGACGTTTACGCGTAGGGGGTAGAAAAATTTTTTGGCCACTCGGCCTGACCTCTACACTGAACAAAACGATTTTCCGAAAGTTTTAAATCGCTCTAAAAAATCGGCTATCGGTGGTATCGAATTCGTATTTGGGGGCATGGTGTGTATCTCACGGAGGACGAACAAAAAATATTAAGAAAAAAATTTTCTCCGGCGCCTACGAACGGAGATAAAAATTTTTTTCGTTTTCCCTATTTGCACGCAAAATTTTTTTGCAACCGGATATATTCGAACCGAATTCGCAGCATGAACGTCGGACACCTTGAAAAAAAATAAAAAAAATATAGGGCCGATCGGAGGATCCGTAAATTTTCGCATGAATTTTTTTCCGTTTCGACCGCCGCCGTCCGTATCGCTAAAAGTAAGCGAGATAGGACATATGTTCATAGGAAAGTTTTTGTTCCTTTCGTCGCGTACTACACGATGATAATGAAAAAAAATTAACAAAATTTGGTACCTATACTAAAGGACTTGGGTACGCTGAATTTAGTTTTGCTGCCGAAATTTTGTCGTTCAAAATGGCAGCCTCAAAATTTCTGTCATAATACGGAAAAAAGGTGAATAATTCAATAAAATCATTGTCTAGGTTAGGAATTCGGTAAAAATGACGTCCAATTTATATTAAAATGTGTTTGGAATTTGGATGTATACATTCTTATGAGTAATTTTCGTACAGATATTTTCTAAATTTAAAATAACAAATGTAAGTAATATGACCTAATGTGGCCAAAGGATCGAAAATCACTCACTATTTTTTGTGCTATTGCCTTTCTTTTACTTGGAGAGGAGTCCGTATATATGTTTTTGAAAGCTCTCAATTCTAACGATTTTGACAGTGGACAGCTGCCCACCAGCTGTCAAATCAACATTAACAATTAAAAAATTTCGAAATAATCTATAATAATGATCTTGAAAAATGATGTTTTATGTTTCTGGTTGCTGTATTTAAATATGACGTCACATTAGGAATTTTCACAGTTGACAGCTGTCAAAACAGTGTCAAATTACCATTATCTCAAAGCAGAGATTTTCTACTTGTCAATCAAATAATATCAGCAATTTTCTTATTGCTCAACGACTGAACAGACTGTAAATAAAGTTGGGGTTCAAAAAAATATACCTATATATTTTCTTGGTAAATTTTTTAATTAAAGAATCAACCCATGTTTTAAAAATTAAAAACAAATCCCTCTGTCTGCCTATTACCAACGATTCTTTTGCCAATGGTATATATTATTGAAAATTGACAATATGACGCATCTCCTACTACTTACCCTTTGGGTAATGATGTTATTGCCGTTTAGGCTACAACAGGTACAAAATGTGTAGTAATTTGTATATATCTTAAACTGCTTTGCAGTTTACTCTAAACGCTAAAGCATGTGACAAGCCTGTCAGGTAACATTGTCCACAAATAGCTTTAACCGTATTTTTACGGGACATAATCGTTTACCAACAAGACCAATTTATCATCGAGGTGTCAATAAAACATTTTCACTGTTACTGTATTCTCAGTTTGAAACAGTACATTAATTGATGGTAATTTGCTTATCTGGTTATTTGGATTTAAGAACATTAATTCAAATCCATAATTAGTATAATAACACATCCATCAGTAGTTTTCGTTGCATAACTGTAATTTTTTACTAAAAAAGTTATCTGTCGTTTTATGATTATGAGAATCCGGCTCAGAAATTCGATGCTTTTAAACATTTGTGTATACAGACAAGGTCAATAATTGTCAGTTCATATTTTTCTTCATTTAAACCGGGGAGTGAGTATTTAGTTTAAAGTAAAAATTAACTTAAATCTCCTGGTAAATATATAACACAGAGGTGCCATCAAAAGAAATAGGAGGTATATGCCAGATAATATCTTCTAAAAAAAATGATCATCCAGTTTCTAATTTCTAATCATCCGTTTTATCTGCTTTAGCAAACACACTTATGCACCTAACAACAAATAACTACTTAATTTTAGTAGATTATGACTAAATTTTATTATATGGGAACACCGACTGTAAAAACTGTTTGCATTTCTGGATAACACTAAAATATTTATGGCCCATCCGGAAGTTCCCGTAATAGAAGAACCCACTTTGCTTTGGGAGTGATTTATTTGGGATATTGTTAATTAATCATTACTGCACAAATATTTATTAAGTAGGGCTAAGACGAACAAATACAAGCTTGATGATCTAATTTTTCCAATGTTAATAGTTTATTTATTTACACGACGATATTAATCTGTATATAAAACTTTAAAAACAGTAGTTAGCAAGGTTAAATATAGAAAATTTAAAGACTTAAATAATGGCTTACGAGAATATACTACACACGCAGATTTTATTCCTGGTGTAAATAGTAAATAGGAAAAACCAGAATTTAAAAGTTTAGAAAAAGGGAAACATTTTTTCTTATAATCGACGAAATTGTTCATTGTATTTGTTAGAAAATTTCACGCGTCGCATTTTTAGCCAATCAGAAGTTTGCCTTTGGTTTCGTTACCATGGTAACCCAAAAAATTTCCGGAACTTTTTATCCTCCAGGGTGCCATGAGCGAAATTATTAAGTGGAAATTTTTAGAGTGCACAAGTTTTTTTAAAAATTGTACACTAGAAAAATTTACAATAATGGGTAATAATTCAAGAACTAGGGAGATTGCTTGTGAATAAATAAAGGGTTGAAAATGGTGCGCAACAGAAAAGGAAGACTATAACTGAACTATAATTAAAACTTAAATTTTGTAGCACTAAATAAACATTATGTTGCTAACTGTTTAACAGATCATATTTTATCATACGAACCATTCATAGGTCCTTATTTCTTGTACATTGCGTGGTTTACATTGAAAATATCGTCAATGCTTCCTTGAATAAGACTGGAATCACTAATCAAATCCAGAGCTAAATGAGATGGAATCAATTGCAGCAAAAATGCTTCAGAAATAATTAACGAATTGTGACGTGCTATTCAGAAAGGAAAGGAGCGATTGGACCAAGACTTGATTGAAGACCTCATACGGTATGCCTTAACAGTTAGAAGATGCTGAGGTCCAGGGACGCAATATTCGCTAATAGGTAGGTTATATCACCAAGAATACCAAAAACCCTAGCATAAGAAACAACATTTTTCTCATTAAAGTTCGTTTCTACTTTTTACTTGTATCTTCTCCTGTTCGATATCTTCAAGTTAGATTATTTGGAATATGTATCTCTAACATTTGATTCGCCTTACTAGAATTTATACGTAACCACTAAAACTGCAAGTGTCTGAAATTATTGTCCAGAAATGTATCCATTATTCCATTAATTTAGCTTAACTAAGTTAACTACCCAACAAAAGAGAACTTATGTGTTTAGCAGCGAAACAAATGCACACTATACACGACACCCCGTACCTTCGAATTATTTAAAAACACCACACTTAAATTACTTTAAATTAGTGAGTTTGCACAATTATGATTTGGGTGGCTAAAACCACTAATTTTAGGTAAGTACTGAAAGAAAAAGTAGTTTACCATTGCTGATTTTTTTTACTTCCAGGCCTTGTCTCTTCGGATTATTCCAATTCCACGCACTTATCTTTACATTGCAAGGCACTGCGAACACTGTTAGCTACAAACATTTTGAAACTAATAATATTTAGTTATCAAGTTACAATCTATGTTTAGGTTGAACTTCCATAATTAATGTAATCACACTTTTATATTTTGACATCCGAATGTTTTATTGGCATTTTATTGTCATTTTTATCTGCAGCCGGACCATTAAAGTGTTTTTCTTACATGAGGATATCGGCGTCTGGTGTTATGTTTAAATATTTTATTGAGAAGATTAAACTTGTAAGGGAATTTAAATATGCCGCAAATGACGCAGCGTTCAGAAAGTACCTAATTGTTTTGTTTTTACTAAATTTTAAAATTAATCCGAAAATATTTTACACAATCATGACAATAGTTTATATGTATGAATTAGATATCAACCATTTGTTCTAGTTCTTATTAAGGACCCTCCAGGATGATATAGTTGTTGTATCCTCAACTAAATTGACTTAGGAAGAATGTTATTATAGGACAGTAGTTGTTATAATGATATAAATATTGATGAAGTAGAAGATGAATGTTTAATCACCGGACAAACTTCAGTTAATAATTGTACATTTAAATTACTCCAATTATTACTGCTTCGTTTATATTTTAAGTACATAAACTTTGGAATAATGTTCACTAGTGGAATATTTTTAAAAATTTAATTGGTGTCACTTTTCAGAATTCTGTAGGAAACGCAATTCTATTGTAAATAGTTTTGGATGTTTCAAAAAAGGATAATAAAGTAGGCCTTAGATTAATCTTGCTTGTGATGCTCAATAATTATTGTTGCATCGCATCGGTTTAGCAAGTAGCTCCAATCCCACTATATGTCAGAAGATGCCCCCTCGCAACAAATACTGACCTGTTTCGGCGACCTTCGCTGAAATCAATTTTACGGGAGTTCAAATCGATCAACATAATACTAAATGAAGCATTGCTACCAACTCGTTTGGTGGCGATGATCGGTCGATTGTAAACCAGAGGATTAAGGACTGCATTGTAAAATTTAATTACTATATATTTCGTCATTAGAATATTTATATTTGAAAAAAAGTTGTCAGTACTTCGATAAACAAACAGCTTTTAGGGAAGTAAATATTATTTTATTTGACCGTATAATATTTTGTACCTACAGATAAATATTTACATTGTCCTACTGAAACAAATTTCTTTTTTCACTAAGCCAATATTTATTTAAAACAACGTTAAAGTACTTTTAAAACGGAATGAATAAAGGCATATACAGGGCGGCGATTTAGTGTGAGATTGGTCTGTGGTGTCATTAATATTATAGCCAAAAATCTCAAAATTCTACAGAATCTGTAATTCTTGTCGTTGAACAATTTAAAAGTATTTTTAACTATACAGGGTGCTCCATTTTTACGATACAGCAACTTTCGTATTTAAATGGAATGGTAGGTATATTTTTTATTTTAAATTTAGATTCCATGGAAAACTGTCTTTACAATGCCTAAAATTATAACAAATGCATCGATTTTGAAAATTACGAATAAGTCATCAACGCAATATTTTTTTACTTTTTTTTAATTTTCAATTTAGCTTAGGAATACCCTGACTGTTTCCAAATTACTATAAAATTCTTGCTTTTATTTTCAGGACGTCCGAATTTCGATATCAATTTTATCAACCTTCAAACTCAATTTATTAATTTTTTCTTCGATTAATAGAAAGTAGGCATCCCCATATCATCAAAAAGACAATTTTCCATGGAATCTAAATTTAAAATAAAAAATAGACCACCTGACATTTCCATTTGAAATACCTATGAAAGCTGAGGTATGTTACATAAAAACGTATACCCCGTATTGTTAAAAATATTTTTTAAATGTTCATCGACAAGAATTAAGAAATATTTTCAAATTACTATAATATTATCGACACCCCCATTTCACACTAAATGGCCACCCACTATGTGTAACGAAACGTCTCATCTTCATGTAACATACGGAAAACTGAAAAAAACTTTCTCATTTATACCATTGGAATCAGCATGTTAATGCAAAATAGAAAGAAGCACGAAAGCTTGCAACTCACGCATGAATGGAAGTGATTACTTAAGTGAATAACATACGTTGTAACGTATTCCTTCACAGCAGAATTAATTTCCACGTTTTGATATATAGCTAATGCCAAACCTTGCAACTGAAATAACAGGGGATCTAACTCGGATACCTGCGGGACATCTAGATCATTTGTTCGGCCTTTAGATAACGTATAATTTATTTGAAACGCGGCAGTATAAATCCTCGCAGATTGGATGACAGTATACTTATAGCTTTATGTACGATTGTGAGAAAGAAAATTCAATGAGCACATAGCAGTTCACTGTAGCGCAGTTAAGTTAAATAATTGCGACCGTTTTGTGTGTAAATAAACAATAGCATATTATTAATTACAAGCTGGCGTGAGAGTGGGCTGATCTTGTGTACTAGTACAGTGCAGACACGGTGAGCACAATGACTTATTCAATTCCATCGGGTTTTTCTTTAGCTCCGTGTAATCGGTGAGATTAATCTGCACGAAATTACTGTAGAATCTTGGAGATAGAGAAGTAATAACTATTTTAACAGTAAAACGGCTACAAGGAGAATCATCATATTTAATTTGAAAAGGACAAGCTATGCATCTCACAAGAGAGGCCGTTCATTTCTAACATGTAATGTCCTCCAATCCAACGAATTTATTTTCATAAAAAGAGACATTCTGCAATATAATGTCAAACCAGGCGCAATAAATGAACCCCAATTTGAAAGACTGATATATCCTAGACCCTCGATAAAGTCTGGCACTAAGGAAAGCTATTTCCCACTTATCAGGCTTCATAGAGGTTACCTCACAGATACAAATTTCCGAGTAAAGTATCAGAAATCACGACACTGAACCCAATACAGGCTGGAGTACCTCAAGGTAGTGTTGTTGGCTCCATCGTGCATCAGATTTATATCACAGATATACCAGCGAACTGCTAAGATTATTGCCACTTCGTTAAGTTACTGTCATCTTCAAATGTCGCTAAAAATTCCCCAAGTCCAGAAGTGGATTCGCCGACTTGTTTGGTGGAGTGTTAATGTTACCGAAGTATTTTAATGGAGGGTCGAATTACAGACCAGGAAATAAACTGTTTTACACATACAAATCGGTCCATCTAAATACGAACACCTAACGTCTAAATTCCTGTCAATTATAGTATACATTATTTTGCAGCAATGTTTTTAGTTTTCTCTTAAATATTGTTTAGTTATCAAAGTCTTCAATTGTTGAAGTTAAATTATTAAAAATTCTTGTTCCAACCATAAAGGGCCTCTTCTGGTAATACTATAATTAAAATCTGCTGTAATAAGATGAAATTTATTTCTGGTATCGTATGCATTCATGATTTCTGTCCCACAAGACTATGAATGGCTCTTTTTTGATTTATTAAATTTTTTGAGGAATGAGTACTGGCATACCAGAACTCTAGATCACATGCTATCAAGAGCGCACTGAAAGCCTAATTCAATTTGTTATTATAACATAAATGGGTCTTGAAAGTTTAATAGGTATTTAAATCACTAATATGAACGTTCCATTTTAATTGTTTATCAATGTGAACTCCAAATAATGTTTTACTGTTCTGTAGAGTTAATAACTAACTCCATTACTACCTATTTTTTATATTTGTGTTTCTTTCAATTGATGCTTGAAGCGTCATACTAAATGCTCTTTTAAAAGTAATTTGTTGGCACTAAACTAATCAATAACTGTATTCATAGATGTCTGAATGAAAGCTGTTAGATTTTCACTGTATTACTTATGATTGAAAACGATACTTGTGTCATCAGTAAAAAGAGATATAATAGAGGAAAACTATATAGAATGTCATTTATATGAATTAAGAAGAGAACCGGACCCAACATGGAACCCTGTGGAACATCACATTTTATGGTATTAAATACAATGGCATTCTTCTTACAAAGTAGTAACTCAGTTTTTCCAGTTCACGCAGTCGGAATTCTTTGTCAGATTACGCAATATTTCCAAAGCAACGTCTTTTTTCTCTGAGATTTTAGATACTTAGGTATTTTTCCAATTAATAAAAATATAGCATCACTTTTGCTTCTTTCTCTTTGAACACCAAATTGCATATTATTCAAAATGCTATATTTGTGTAAATCAAGAAACTAGCCCAGTACTCAATGTCACAGTAGAGAAATATGCTAAAGGTTTTTTTATCGAGTTAGTATTTCCTTTTATAATAAGTAATGGTAATAGGAATAGCATCAAAACCGAAAACGTTTTTTTATTTTCATGTTTACACAATTTGAACTACATACATTATTGATGGTACTATTGGAAAATCGGCAAAACTTGTTTGTGCTCCAAAATGCTTTAATAAAAAATAAATAATTTACTTTCGATTTATTTATTTTTTATACGTTTTTTTGCTTGCTAGAATTTGACTATTTATTTTATTGTTTATTATTATATGTTTATTTTATTATTGTTTTATCTTAAAATATGTAAAAAATATACTCTTAGTTATTTAAATAAAAAAATTCGTTTTACGATTTATTTGATTTTTTCCAAAAAAATCCAAAAAATCAGCAACCCTGATTTTCAGTAACGGGCTGGAAAAAAAGATAATGTATTCTTAAATAATGTGTATCAAATAATTTTGGAAAGAAATATTACCATAACGAAATATGTAGTTAAATTTGTAGCTTGGGAAGTGAAATATGTGGAGACCTGTCTGCACAAACAACATATTACTGTTTTCCATAAATTTAACATTTTCATGATCTTTCGATTTACTTTTTTTTAAAAGAAATTAAAATTTTCCAAGTTGTTTATATTTTAGTGTACGATTGACTTACCTCCGCAACAGACTACTTTTTTGCCAATTCTGATTATTAAGATATTGCAATATTTCATTACGTAATCCATCAAACCTTTCTGGAAAGCTGACTTGAAAATATGAACCAAACAACATAAAAAATTTCAAGTACACTATTTAAAGTACACATTTGTCTAGTCTGAGGATTCAAATAATGTACGAAACGTTTTCTTATTTTTATTATTAAAGTCCCATAATTAAAAAACTTTTTTTACAGAAAGTTCCTTAAAATCTGTAACATTTAAAATTTGGCCATTATTATCGCCCCAGTAGGAATGAAACGAGTCAAAATAAGATGATTTTCTACACTCTATAACCTGCATGTTGTGATCGTTTATCCATATTATGCTACTATTCTGGCTATTTCTTATTTCAATTTAAATTTTAGTTTCCTTTCTAAAAGTCTAGCTACTCTTATTTTATGAAAATGAATGCTTGTAGAATTATTTGTTTAATTTCAGAGGCAATTGCCTTTAACAGGCAAACTTCAATTCGTGTAATTTTTACGTGCATATTATAATGTAGGCTCGCATGTAGGTAATTAGTGGAATTTAATTTTGTTTTTTATTTATTATTTTATTTTTTTTTTAATTTATTTATTATTATTATTTGATTTATGAAATATTTTAATTTAAGTTTATTAGTTTATTGATTTAATTTTTTTTGTTTAGGTTGATTGATAATATTTTTTGTTTTATCCTATCCTTTTATTATAAGAAAATTTCACACTAAACACAATACAAATTTCTTTACCGGAATATACCACATTCAATCTTATTTCTCTGTTATTGTTGTTTCATGCTTATGAACGAAAATTTGTACGTTACCAGGAGGATTCACTAACTAGAGTTGGTTGTAATCCCTTTTTATTTTATATTTTTAGGGCGTTCCAGGGGTCCTCGTTCTTTAGGAGAAACTTACCTTGTTCTAGAGCCTGTTTATTTGTAACTAATGATTTTGTGAAATATTAATTTGGTTTATTTATTATTTATTGAAATGTAAAGGTTTCTATAAAATATAAGATTGCACCCTGTAAATTATACCATACACTAGAAGAATCTATCGGTTGTATTCCGTGAAAATGAAAGAATAGGTGTGTCACCATAAAATACAATATTACATTTATTTCAAATAAACAACAACGATGCTTGTTGGAAAGATTAAAACTAACCTACGACACCTATCTAAGTTATTATCTTAAACAAATTTGCCTTAATAATTAAAATTACGTTAAATTTATGAAAAGAACTTCACAGATATTTTTTAGAATAGATTTAAATCTATTTATCAGTCTGTGTTT
Source organism: Rhagium mordax (assembly GCA_963680705.1). Lineage (NCBI taxonomy): Eukaryota > Metazoa > Arthropoda > Insecta > Coleoptera > Cerambycidae > Rhagium > Rhagium mordax. The sequence goes on from OY796656.1 coordinate 120,170,938, forward strand.
TGTGATTAGTTTCAAAAGTCACCAAGATGTACGGTAAAACATGGCTGAACAGTGAACAATGCATAAAAAATAGTTGAATTCAACTTCGTACGTGAAAAACTAGTCTTGATTGGATATTTGCTCCTTGATTCCTTAACTAGGTGATACTTTTATTCCTTTTTCTCCTAATTTTCTTTAATTTTCTGCCACAGCATTTACTTCCTGGTAAAGAAATAGACTAACATCGACTTTGTTATGAGTCTCAGATAATTTTTCTTAGAATTTTCTACAATTTTATTTAATTTTTCATGAGCCCCGCCGAAAACTTCCTTCTCTCTGGAATTAAAAAGACACTATTCCCGATTGTTTGTTTTCGCGTCGTCAAGGAGATTTTGTGAAATTTTTCATCTGTCAAAGCAATCTTGATGGGAAATTTTCCTGAATTGTAAGTATTTTCCAGTTTTCTACTTTTATTTGCAATTAATATCATGCATAATACTTCTATTTAGCATCTTGGTTCAAAGACCTTTCTTGTGATGCCCAATTTGCCATATTACGATAAACATGATTTAGATTCCCCGTTCATCCGAAGGTACGAACACTGTGTTTAAAATTTCAGATTTAGTCACTGTTTAATATCTAGATTAACATGATTCCTGTTTGTTTTATACAGATTTACTTATTTTTACACAAATATGATGACAACTAACTTTCTTTCATGGTTGATTAAGCCTTCGAATATGCCCTTTTTGAGTTATAATATTACTATTATGTTTTTATTATTTACTTTTGAATACTTTGGGACTATATTTGTCCATGTTTTGGTTAACTTATTGATTATTTTTTATGTATTTTAGGTAGTACGAGCCCCACCTACGTGGACTATTTAATTTCTCTTGGTAACAAATACAAGCCAAGTTTCCCAAGATTAGTATCCTTTAAAATGCTGCAAGTTTTAATAAAATTCGTCCTGTTTTGTAAGTAAATCTTCCTGGGATGTTGGGATAGAAATTTCATATTAACGTACTTTAATTTCTATTAACGTAGAAATACATGACAATATATTCGCATCACGATGAACCTACCTCTATGTTCGGTACTAAATAGAAAAAACTTGAAAAATCTGAATAAACACTGGCACTGGTCGTAACATAAAGCGCCTCCAAAGTTATTACCTACCTCGCTAGATCCTACTTTTCATTAGAACTTCCTAAATTCCGCGTGAGTTTCAGATGACACTCGCAAATTCTTGGATTTATTTAATATTTATGCTCGCGTAGTAAAACCATACGTGTACTTTAACTAAATCTACAAAAGTTTTCAACCGCCTTTGCCTGCGTTTTTTGCAAGCACAGCTAGTGTTATCTCTGCTGGACATTTTGATACATTTTGCATCATCACTTTGCAATGTCAAATTAAAAACGCACACTATGTAATATTATTGAAACGTCTAGAGGTAAACAATTTTGTACGATAATAAATGTGGCGCAATATTATTGAGCCTCCAGGGGGTCTTAACTGAAACAATAGCTTATATAGCTTCGAGGAAGACAATTATGCATTTATATGGGAATACTGGGTGTAATTATCATAACAAATATGCCGATAGAAAACACATAAATTGTATACCTAGTACGTACATACAATTGTATTGACCGGAACCTTAACTAATTCACTTTGAACTGATACTGTTTTTAGAAAGTTTGAACCTTATAGGGACCTATAAACCGTTTACCATTAGTAAATAAGTTTTTTATCTCATGATTTATCGTGCACTTTATCCAGTCTTGAAAATATCTGTCTACATCTCAGCTGACCCCCGCTGGCTCAACTATTGCAGGTAAGTCACAATGGACCAACTGTTTAAATTAATAATAATGTAAAGAATCTAGGGCAGTTAGCGTCTTTTCAGAATTTTATATTATCTAGATATCTAGAGCACGTCAACTTCCTGAGTAGAAGGAAGTTTTATATAAATATGCAATTTCTACATCAAAATATTTAAAGTAAATAGAAACACAATTGGCAATGCATGAAATCAAAGACTGGATTGAAACTAAGCTCGACAACAAGGATTGATTCATTTGCCATTATTTAGCCAAATGCCCGTAAGTTTTAAAATTCTTAGAAAATTTTAAATACGGTCCTTACCTAAACAGGACACATGTTGCTCGATAATCCCTTAACAAAAACAATTGATTGAAGGGTTAATAGCAGGCCTTTTACAATACATAGGTATTATGGGTAGGCTCATAGAAGCCCAATAGGGAAGACTAATGTAGGCAACGGATGGTGAAGCATGCTGGATGCCAAATTTAAGAGTAAGAGGTTTCTGAATGGTCGCCAAAAGAGCATTTAAAAATTAAATACTAATTTTCTTTAACCTTCAAAGAAACTGCTGTTTTCGGCGCCTTTTCCCCCCTGCCAAAATAAAAACGTCAAAACTATAAAAAAGCTCAATATCTAGTGCTAAATGTTGGTTGCGAGGTTGGTTGGTTGGCATTTATTATACATTATTTTGGTTGTATTAAATTGCTCAGCTGTTTTTCAGTCATAACTATAAACACATTGGTATTCATTTATCACTTTTTATAATCTGCGTACAAAACCTACTCGTCTTTAAATAGTTTCCATTTTTGCAATGAATAGGTTTGTAAAGGTGTATATGAGATCATACCCGGCTGCACACAATTTTGGACGTACCCACATCCACACCTTACAAGTAACAGATAATAGTAAAGCACGCTGAATGGCATAACTGAACACAAATAAATGCTTGTTTATTAGTTTTCGTTACCCATGTGAAACTTTTACCAACCATAGAAGGTGCCCGTCAATTTTCATTAAAACACGTGACATAATAAAATACTGCAGATTTGATCCTCCTACAACATATAAGAGGTAAAGCACGATTTGGATTTTTTTACGCATATTTATAAGATTAATCGATAAAGTGTTTTGTATTGAAATATTGTACCGTTTGTTGAACCCTTTTCTTTATTTGATTGGCAACGATTTGGCATTATGGGTTAAATTATCAGGAATGTGATTTTAACTTCTTTGTCTTCTTAACGGTCTGGTCTGTTATGATGAATATTGGTTCTGCAACAACTGAACCTTCAATCTACGAAAATTATTTCGACGACTTGGTCTTATGGAAACACATAATTTATCCTCATTACGTTAAATATAAAACAACATTTTTCTTAACCGATAATACCGATATACCTACTTATTGGTTAAAAAATTGTAGGTCTCCCTAAGTTAAATTACAAAATAACTATAAAGTAAACTAAGAAATTGAGTTATTTAAATTTTAAATTTTAAAATAAAAAAAAATTGTAATTTTTTTTTTTTTTTTGGCGACTTAGTTTTCCGAATAATTTAGTTAACAAGTTATTTTTGTACATTCTCTCCGGTAAATTAATAATAACAATACCAAGGACGTATCAGTTTGTCAAAAAAAACAAAGGAAAGCCAGGAAGATAATTTTCTTAACAATCATGAATTAAACAAATCTACTTGATTTTTAAATAAAAAAACTTGGATATGAAGTAACTCTATGATGAGATGATTTAAAATGTCAAAATTGAGATTCAAGAAGCCCATAGGTCCTCTACTCACTTATTCATATCATATAAATTTCCAAACAAGTCAAAAATAACAAACGTGAGCTTGAAAGATAATGATATACAAGTGCGTTCACAGATGGATGCATGAATAAGTGAATATACCAAACATTTTTGAGGTGGGTGTTCATTATTCACGTTCTGATTTCCAATAATAATTTAAAACTAAGACTTGCAAACATTTTGCGAAATTATTTGGTTCGTTGAACGAATATTAGAAAAACGTACCTAAATATAAAAATATGTCAGATGACTACTCGAATTTTTATAAAGCATCAAAATCGAGATGTCATTTTAGAGAAACAAATGAAAATCGTTTAATCATGGCAAAAGCAAACAATTGTTTTCATGAGCACCTGGGATATTTGTGCATTTTATGAATCGTTTCGTTTGATAGACCAGAGCTGGCAGTTAATTGATTTAGAATTCGACTAGAAATTATGTTTGTCTTTATTACTACTTCCAACGGAAGCACCATCTATTGCTCGCTGCCAGAAATATTACGGTATTTTGCCTCTTTATAATTATTTTACTTAATGGTTGATACTAATCAGAAACTAGGTTGCGTTCAGCGTAAACAGTGATTAAAGGAAAATTATTCACTTTAAACAAAAATGTTATAAAAAAGCGCACGATTTTTTAAAACACTCTGTATACTTGGCCTCAAGTTTTCTTTGCTATTATTTGAAGAAATAGGCGATATTTCAAGACAAACATATAGAAAATGTAATAACATTTAGTCAGGGTGCCCCACGTAAGAGGTTCACTCCTAGGCTTTAATATTGGGCTAAAATGAAAAACCAAAATCTATTCTTATGTATTTTTTTTTATGAGGAAACCGATTGTAAAGTCGAATAAGCGATAGGACCTCTAGTATATGAGGTATTGTCAAAAAAACTATTTTTCAAATTTTTTTCACCCGGTACCTATAACGGAAATCGATAGATAAAGAAAAAGAAAGATACTAAAGATAATGGAGATGTGATATATATTTTTGAAATCTGGAGATTGGCTACTTTTAAGACTTTTAAAATAATATACAGGTTGTCGCCAAAATTTTGTCGGATGTTAGCTATTTCCGGCTAAACCGGAAGTTAGATTTATTAATGGCATATGCCTTTATAATCACAATAATATATCGATTTCCGTAATAATATACAGGGTGAAAAATATTTGGAAAATCGTTTTTTTCACAAGAGGTACCTAGTATATTAGAGGTCCTACCGCTTATTCGACCTTAGAATCGGATTCCTCATAAAAAAGTAACTGAGAATAGATTTTGATATTTCATTTTAGCCTAATAATAAAGCCAGGAGATCGAGTGAGCCTCTTACGTGGGACACCCTGTACATCTAAAATATTTTATTTAATATTGTTTGTAGTTTATTTGTGGCGGATAGTTAATATTCATTGAACTTAATTCTGGGAATCACGCCAAAATCTAAAAAATAAATAGAAATAAGAAAATTGCCAAAATATGTCAAGATAAAAGTGTAGTATCAAAGGCAAACCTCAACAGTTTGCCCCAGAAAACCACTGTATATAGTTCTAAATGAATATAAATACAATATTGTTATCTAAAATTCGTATCAGTGGTTTTCTAGTATTTTACACTAGAAAATATAATAACAAAATGTATGTTATATAATATATAGATATATATATTTATATGATATGTAAAAAACAATTATAAAACAATAACTTATCTTAACAGAACGTTTCGAACCAAAGTCTAGGTCCTTTTTCAACTGTGATTATAAAAAAATGATTTGTCAAAAAAGATCACTTTGACACTTGACACTGATTAGTAATTAATGCATAGATCACTAGATAAAGAATTCTAATTTATTTTGATATTTCCGTCACGTACTTCTTTTTGGAGAATCGGTAGCCAGACTTCGTCTAGTAACATTGAACTAGTAGAGACGCAGTCGGTACTGTTTAGTAATGGAGTAATGGTCACAGATTTAGTTGGACACAGGCAAAAATAATTCAAACGGAGATACATTGTAATAAACGAAAACTTAAAGAGAGTGCCTGTATTCAACTAAACAGTACCGACTGCGTCTCTACTAGTTCAATGTTACTAGACGAAGTCTGGCTACCGATTCTCCAAAAAGAAGTACGTGACGGAAATATCAAAATAAATTAGAATTCTTTATCTAGTGATCTATGCATTAATTACTAATAAGGGTCAAGTGTCAAAGTGATCTTTTTTGACAAATCATTTTTTTTTTTATAATCACAGTTGAAAAAGGATCTAGACTTTGGTTCGAAAGGTTCTGTTAAGATAAGTTATTGTTTTATAATTGTTTTTTACATATCATATAAATATACATATATCTATATATTATATAATATAAATTTTGTTATTATATTTTCTAGTGTAAAATACTAGAAAACCACTGATACGAATTTTAGATAACAATATTGTATTTATATTCATTTAGACCTATATACAGTGGTTTTCTGGGGCAAACTGTTGAGGTTTGCCTTTGATACTACACTTTTATCTTGACATATTTTGGCAATTTTCTTATTTCTATTTATTTTTTAGAATTTGGCGTGATTCCCAGAATTAAGTTCAATGAATATTTTATTTAAGGAAAGAAAAATACTATTTTTAAAAATTTCTCTTTTTTAATATGACATTATTTTCTTCCACCTTTCCATTTTGTACCAAATGAACGAAATTTGTCACCAAATTTTACTGCGAGCAAAAGAAAGGATCTTTTTTCATCAATCATATCACATGAGAAAAACATTTTACAGTAATTCATAAAATGTTTATTATGTCCTTCCATCATCCATTATCCCATTAAGTTTACACTTTTGACGTCAAATTAGTTTAATACAAATAATAAACTTCCCCGGGCATATTCTAAAGCTGACGCCTTTAAATATTTAACGTTTATAATAATCAATAATACTTATCAATAAGATGTCTGTAGCACTTGTTGAAATAATTGGAATGTAAATAATTTAATAAATGTAACAGACTTTAGTGACACTAATCCGACGTGAAAGAGAATGACTGAGTTTTAGATAAATAAAGCAAAAACCTATTAGATCGTAATCCAGCTTGTTGAAAAATTTGCCCACGTTGTTAGTTCGTTTTAGATACGGAAATTTGTATTATTTAGAACGATAAATTTAGAAGCGAATTGTGTACACGTTTTAGACCCAAAATAAAAATGGAGGTTTTTTATAATGTGTAACGTCGGAAAGTATATGTATAATATGACGAGGTGATTGATTTTAAGGAATAAAGTCTACATGGACATGCGCCCTCAAATAAATTTATTTCAAAACAGAACAAAGATTTTTTTAATATCCGCTTGTTTTTGGTTTTCCAAAAAACTTTTAATACAAAAATGACTTTGGAAATACATATAAAGTCCAACTTTAACAAAACAAAAAAGAATAAAATTTGATGGAAATTTCATTCAGGATATTTTTTTCTCCTCCTTAAGTTTTCTTAATCACCTACTGCATTTACTTAATATCTCGCTTAATATCTGAAGAAAAATTCGTTACTTTCCCTAAGAAACTTTTTGGAACACAATTTTATAATTTATTGCATTTTTCAAAAAACCTAATCACTAAAAACGAACCGCGCGCAAGTAAAAGTTAAAAAGCGAATGTGCTTGTCATTAAAATAAAACTAAAATAAAAGTAAATAAAAACAATTATTTCCGAGTTTGTTGATCCGAATTCACGTTCCCACACACACAGATAAAATTTGTATAAGTTAATTTTACGATTCGGGTTTAATCAAATCTGCAAACCGTTTAAAATTAAAATCACATGCAACGTGGCTACTAAAAATTCTCAACTCGGACTATAATTATTTAAATATATACTTTTCGCCGGGAAGGTATAATGAGTTGCCCATTAAAATGCAATTGATATACTTACTTTTATCTTAATAAGTAGATTGAATTATTAGTTGTGTGCCACAATATATCAAGATACCGATGGTAAAATAACTTATGTCCGTCGCGTATGTTAAAAGTCAAGAAAAGCGTCTTTCCGGTACTATTATTCCTACGGTCCTCTGATACATTCTGTCATTTTAAATGAAGATGTTGCCTGTTACCGTCTCGTCTGTATGTACAGGGACATTACTTGTTACGGAGTTTATCAACATTTTTACTCATCTATCATTAAATGTGTCACGACTTACTATAAATCTAAAGATGCTGGGTTTTTTCGACTCAATCCCTTTCTAAAGCAGTCACATTTTATTTCATTCCGTGACTTAATTGCCTAGTAATTACATTAGCATTTTTTTAACCAGTTATTAACATTAGATCCTATCTAAATTATAACTTCCGACGATTTAAGTATATGGCGGTAAATGAAACAAAGTAAATTAAATTTAGTAGCGGAGCAATCAATAAGAAGGTGATTTTTAGCACAAGTGTTGAGTACTCCTAACGAAGATAAGATATATTAACCTAATTTTAGGAAGTAAGATTTCCATCTATCAAAGCAAACATCCTAGCGTTTCTTTGGGCACCATTAAGGCGGTAGGAAGTTTCAACGAAATACTGACGCCGGGGTGCTTCTGAAGGAAGCCAAATAGGTCAAACACAACCATGTCGGATAATCTGCAATAATTTTCCTTGGCATACACGAATTTAATAATATATCATAGAAACTTAGTTTTCTAAGTGCTGCTTCATCCCACAGCTCTATCCACTATCGCTGTATTAAGTGCAAATCGTCTTGAGGCTAGCTTGGATTAAATCCAAAATGATTGCTGACTCAGCTCTCACGAGTTCACTGTCGGATGTTACTTTACCAAATGTTTCTTCTGCCACGAGTAACAGTGATGATATTTCTCCTGATCCTACTCTCCACAGGTCTTTATCCTGGTAGAATAAACTCCTTATTCGATAGTGTAAATACTGGACTTTAAGAAGTGCCGTTCGATTAAAAAAAAGAAGAGGAGGTTCCAAGAGAGAGCAAACAGAGTATATAAATGGAAGGGGACAGCGGCACCGACGGTAATGAAATATACTACTTATTTGGTCAGTAAGCCAGGTGCCGCAACTGTCCTCTGCTTGCCTTGATATACCGGTCTCCGTTCAATTCAATTATGGTTGACAGCGCCATTCATTTCATTGGACCAAATTCGAATATTACACTTTTTCAACGTATATGATTTATAAATTGTATCATCTTTGAAAATGTCAATACGAAACGGAATAACATAAACCAACAGAGATATAGTACCTCGAGATAGACACTTAATCAACACGATATATTTTCTTATCCACTGAGTAATTTAAATCAAATAACAGTCACAAAATCAAGTTTAGATGGCTTATCTCTGAAACTGATAACAATAATCTGAATTACCTTGTGGAATATTGTATGGCAACGTACGATTTTACAAGAGCATTCACAAAGTCATCACCCTACAAATCAAGCTATTAATGAAACTCAATTACCTTCTCACTAAGAAAAATCAGATGTGGGTGAACCAAATTTCGTTTTCTCTGAAGCAAATTCAAATGCTGAATGCAGAAAAGTGTTCGGAAGATGCAACGTTGACTTATATTGTTTATGATTAGAGAGCGTTAACCAGACACTAATCTAGTTTATTGAGTTACAACAATAATCGGTTTATGGACATCTTGGTAACCTGTAAAAGTTTGGATTGGACGAAGAGCTCCAATTGAGGATCCAATTGATTACTTTTGGCGTTCATCGGACTATTATTTCTATTTATGGAAACTCATCAATATTGCACGATACCATCAACAATCGATGACTTGAAAGCAGCCACTGAAAGAGAATGTAACCAAGTATCAAACGAAATGATTCTCCATGACTGCGATACCACTGCTACGCGTTATTAGAGGTGCCTGAACCAAAACGGTCATCAATTTGAACACATACGTCAACTGAGAAAGTTCTACAATTGTATTTTTAATTGTCCAGGTTAGACAAAATCATTATTTTATAATAATTTAAAGTGTACACATTCTTTTGTGAATCCTACTCTTTGAAGGATCATTAAACGAACATTTATAGCATTTCTTACCATTATTTATTCTGTTAAAGTTCAACCGAACAATTTTGTAGAAGATTTTTCGGATTCCCTTTCACGTTGATTTTTAATTCTTCACTTTCTTACCCATCTTATTGTGGTCTTTCTCTGAAGCTAAGATTGCCATAAGATAGTCGGAACTCCAAGAATTTAAAATAATCAATGCGGAAGCGGAAGCTGCAAATCAAGTGCTCAGCAAAGCCTTTAGAAATATCATTCTACCGTATCCCCTCCACTTTTGAATAGTCAGTTGCTGACAAGAATCTCTTGTTATGGAATATCACAAATAAAAAAAACTTATATCATGGTCTAAAAATGTTTTATGTTTGCACTTAAACATCTTATTAAGCTCAACAAATATATGTTAATTTAAACTGTGTATTAAAGAGTCGTTTTATAATTACGTATTCCTAAATTTAATGACATTTACTATCAAAGTAATTTATACGTTATTTAAGTGGAAGAAACAGGATGATTGCAATTCGAACATTAATTCCCAATAAACAGCAATAATTCCATAACTGTACATTTATTTTTATTAGTTGCTTTACATATGTTTTTAAAATTCACAAATCGTTAAATACTGAGTTATTTATTAATTATCTCCAAGATTATCTCATTCCCAACACGTTTTTAAATAAAATACTCAAGTGATTACAATTTCTAATCTATATCAAACAACTACTGTGTTCTGACTGAAAATGAGCAAATCTCTAATGGTATAACAAACAAATGTAACCCAAGAGAGAAGAACATAGCTATATATTCTTGAGTTCGAATCTCAGCTGTGGCAGACGACATTGTCGTAGGTTATGACTGTGTTGTATGTATCCTGGTTCAGTTACAGGATCAGAATTGTTAGGGGGGTTAATATAAATAAAAAATTTAAAAATAATATATCGGGTGGTCCAAAAAAAACCGGAATTTTCATTTTACCTTATAACTTTTTTAGTTTTCTAGCGATTTTCAACTTTTTGGATTCGTTCGACAGCTAAAGCTTTCAGCTAAACGATTCTCTGTCAGAAGCTGATATTATGATCATAAATGTCAAGGCAGACGTATTTAAACTTGAGCAATTTTTAATAACTGCTGGAATTTTGTTGAAATGCCGAATTTACAAACGGCTTATTTCATCATCATGAGTGGTCTTGTGCCAATATTTTGATGAAAAGTTTTAAAAAATCGGTCAAAGAACTACGGAGCTGTACCAAAAAATGTAGAGGCGTGTTATCAACGTCTCGGCAGCAATGGTAAAAACAGAAATTTTTATTTTCCTTTATAACTTTTTTGATTCCTTACCGATTTTAATTTCTTTTGGATCATTTAAAACCCAAAGCCTTCCACTATAATATTGAATGTCAGAAATTGACACGAATCATAAATCCAATATGGCGGAAATGGTCAAATTTACCTAATATTCAAAAGCCTCTGGGATTTTTTTTAAATGGAAAATTAAATGGCTTTTCTTTTAATCTGGAAGCTTATCTTCTAAAAACATTTTCACGCATAGATCACGAAAATCGGTTAAGAACTTACAAATATGTAGTTGATAACGTAATCATGTGCCCCATAAGAACAGTATTAAATTAATTCTTAACAGAGTTACCTATACACTGATCGTCATGGTTACAAAACAAATGAACATTGATACTTAACTGCCACTTCGGCTGTTTTTAAAAAGTGTTTTGTGGTACCCAATTTTGTTAAAATTGTGTTGTCAAATGAAGACAAGATTTTCATTAAGAATTTATTGATTAACGGCAAGACGTTCCAGTTAGTTGAACAATTTGACTCACACTAAAACTGGATTGCGGTGTCCTTACAGGGCTAATTGCGAAATTGGCGACCTGTTCAATGTTCTCCTAAAAAATATTCAAAAATATTAGAATATAGTTACTCTATATTTTCTTTACGTTGACACTAATTACACAATGTTACAATAAATACTTACTTCTTCTCTTACTGATCTCGGCCTACCACTTCCTCTACGTCTTTCAATCGTTCCAGTTCCTTGAAACTTTCGTGCAAAGTCGTAAATAGTACTTTTTTTAAAGTTATTGCCTGGAAATTGTATTATTTCCGAAACTTTATAGCCGCGAATCAATAAATTCTTAATGAAAATCTTGTCTTCATTTCACAACACCATTTTAACAAAACTAGGTACCACAAAACACTCTTTAAAAACAGCCGAAGTGACAGTTAAGTATCAATGTTCATTTGTTTTGTAACCATGACGTCCATGACGATCAGTGTGTATAGGTAACTCTGTTAAGAATTAATTTAATATTGTTCTTATGGGGCACATTATTACGTTATCAACTACATCTTTGTAAGTTCTTAACCGATTTTCGTGATCTATGCGTGAAAATGTTTTTAGAAGATAAAGCTTCCAGATTAAAAAAAGCCATTTAATTTTTCATTTAAAAAAATCCCAGCTGCTTTTGAATATTAGGTAAATTTTACCACTTCCGCCATATTGGATTTATGATTCATGTCAATTTCTGACATTCAATATTGTAGTGGAAGGCTTTGGGTTTTAAATGATCCAAAAAAAATTAAAATCGGTAAGGAATCAAAAAAGTTATAAAGGAAAATAAAAATTTCTGTTTTTACCATTGCTGCCGAGACGTTGATAACACGCCTCTACATTTTTTGGTACAGCTCCGAAGTTCTTTGACCGATTTTTTAAAACTACCCATCAAAATATTGCCACAAGACCACTCATGATGATGAAACAAGCCGTTTGTAAATTCGGCGTTTCAACAAAATTCCAGCAGTTATTAAAAATTGCTCAAGTTTAAATACGTCTGCCTTGACATTTATGATCATAATATCAGCTTCTGACAGAGAATCGTTTAGCTGAAAGCTTTAGCTGTCGAACGAATTCAAAAAGTTGAAAATCGCTAAAAAAATAAAAAAGTTATAAGGTAAAATGAAAATTCCGGTTTTTTTTGGACCACCCGATAATTAACACTTGAGGTCGGTTGAAAAGGAAATTAATGTGATTATTTGTTTGATTTCACAATTTTCACTACTTTAAATTTTACACACAAAAAAAACATAGTGAAATTATGACGATTATTTTTGCAATATTGATAGATGAAGAAAACGAAGAAGATATGAAAACATCATTCAAAATGGCAGATGATGTAATTTGAAAAACTGATTCCCACTAAATTGCAAGTGTACTCACATTTCCTTAAATCAAGAGATGTCACCTTTCAAAGTTAAATTGGGGCTAATTTGATGGTTCTTGTCCAAAAATTTTATTCATAATATGCAAGTAAAACGTTTGTTTATTAGAAACTGTGGCTTTAACACCAATAGATAATTTAGCTAATTTAGTTGATCACTGATTTTTTGAGATCATAATCTGTCAAGTGTGTGAAGTTAGCACCCCCAAATTGGATTTTTCAACTTTTTTTTCGTTCATCATTTTGACCAAATTTTGATCAGTTTTGACCAGAAAACAGTTTATTTTGTTTGAAAATGCGGAGCGAAACTAATTTTTAGAGCTTTTTTTAATCCGCACCCCCCAAACTGGAATTTTGAGTCGATTTTGGGCTCATTTTTTTGACCAATTTTTAACCAATTTTGACCAGCTAACGGTTAATTTTGACCACCCTTATATTATTAAATATTAATATTTAAATATTTAAAAAAATGTGATTCTTGCACCCCCAAAATAAAATTTTCGTAGACTGGATGATCTGACCAAGTTTTGACTAGATTTGACCAGCAAAGAGTTTATTATGACCACGTTTTGTCTGAAAATGCTGAGCAAAATCCGTTTTTCAAGCTTTTTTAGCCCGCACCCCCAAATAGGGGTTTTTAGTTGCCTTTGGGTTAATTTAGTAGACCAACTTTTGACCAGTTTTGACCAGGAAACAGTTCATTTTGACCACCATTTGCTTGAAAACGCGGAGCTAAACTAATTTTTTTACCAGCTAACGGTTAATTTTGACCACCCCTGTATTGCTAAGAAATTACTATTTACAAATTTGGAAAACATTACATGGCACACCCAAATCGGAATTTTGAGTCGATTTTGGGCTCAATTTTTGGACCAAGTTTTGACCAGTTTCGACCAACTAATGGTTAATTTTGACCATCCCTGTATTGTTAAAAAATTACTATTTACAAATTTCGTAGTAAACATCATGACATGGCACCCCCCAATTGGAATATGAATTTGTTTTTGGTCTCCACCGAACAAGATTCGACCACTTTTGACCAGTTAACGATTGATCACTCAAAAAACACTACAATGTGGATGTAGACGATCAGTAGCAAAAAGTTTTGTGATGTTTAATAATGCTATATTATTTGCATCAACAAAAAGAATTGATATCGAACGGCACTGGGCGCAACCTGCTTCACTAGAGGATAAAATCATCAAATACGGAGACCAAAAGGAAACTTAATGAAAATGTGGAAATTAGATATCACTCAAGTAAATGTAGGAAATTATGTAATTATATTAAAAAATTCAAACCCTTCGGTAAGTAAGGGGTTAAAATAGTAACAAACATTCGCGTCTTATTACTTCGCACTTCATTTTAATTTTTATAAATGTGTGTTTTACAGATGAATGATCCATATAAGTGGTTTCAGTCTATAAGATTTTTGATCCTACTGTTAAAGAACAGGTGGAACTTTGAAGAAGTCAAATTATGTTATCCCCAGGACCTGGTGAGCAAACTTCTCGAAGCGATCTCCGAAGAAGTCTAACTACACCATCCGCAGGACCTGGTGCAAAAGTCTCGAAGCTCGCTTCTAAAAGAAGTCAAACACACCTTCCTCAGGACCTGGAGCACGAAATTCTCATATCCTGATATTCATTTTCTTTACTTATTGTATTTTGGATGGCTACACTAGCGCCGTATAGCGACAGCAATTTTGAAGTAACACAATTTGTCGAGGTAAAAAGCTGAAAGAAAATCCTACAATTGAAGGTCGGAGAGAAACTCGGAGAGAAATAACCAGCCGAGCGCTCGAAAAATCCGGAAAAGAATTACTAACCTTTCCTAAAAATATCAGTATATTATTCAACAAGTTAGGGTTTTTGACCACCTAGGGTTAATGTCGAGGTTAATCTTGACCACCTCATTTACAACACACTGGTCAAAATTGACCGTTAGCTGGTCAAAAATGGTCGAACCTTGGTCGAACGAAGGAGTCCAAAAACTATTTTGAATTCCAATATAGTGGTGCTGTAATGTATTTACATTATCTACTTTTTTTATATTGTACTTTTTTATATATATTTTATTAGACCTTTTTTATGTGATAAAAAAGAGTATACTGATATCATATATGATATTCGAATACTTTGTACAGTTCAGTTGAAGTTTAAAACCTAAATAAAATAGTAATAGTTACAAGTGCAATTTAATTATTCCTGCCACTCGACCGTACATTACATTTTGGCGACGAGGAAAAGTAAAGTTAAGTGCAAAGTAAAGTAATAAGTGTGTATTCGTCATAATACGAAACCCAAGACAATTTTTGCAAATTTCGTGCATCATAATATGCATAAATTGTATCAGAATATACAAGGTGATAAAGTGATAAACATTATTTTTGGTGAAATAAATTTAGAAATTTAATATGGCAACTACAACCAGTTATATTGGACATTTAAATAAATTTGATCACGTAACTTCAGATTGGAATATCTTTTTAACACAATTAAAACAATATTTTAAAATAAATAAAATTTCGGATGATATACAAAAAGAGTTACTATTAAATTCGTTAAGTGAACGTACGTATAAATTAGTAAATTATTTGTGTATGCCAAATTCTCCGGATGCAAAAACATTTGCGGAACTGAAAATTCTTTTGGATAAACATTTTAGCCCAATCACTTGTTTCCATAGTGAAAGGATTAAATTTTATAGTGCAAGGCGTACTGAACAGGAATCAGTCATGGACTTTGCCACGAGATTAAAATGTTTAGCGGGAAATGCCGGATTCGACACAGAACTTTCTGTTGTTTTAAGAGATATATTTATTCTTGGAATAGGGAAAGGTCCTATTCAAGATCGTTTAAAGGAAGAAAGATCAAATGTGACATTTGAAAAAGTACTGGAAATTGCGTTGGGAAAAGAGCAGACTCAAAATGAATCCCTATTGGCAAAAATAAAAGTGGAACCTAGTAGCAGCAATATGCACCATTTTAGTCAAGGTAGGAAACTGCAGTCCAGCCATCAGGCCAGAGGCAGCAGCGATTTAGCAAACGTGAGACCAGCAGCCGACTCGAGTTATGGAGGTTCTCATCCACGAAGTACATCTTTCCAAAGACGTATGTGCAAGGTTTGTGGTAGGGAAAACCACGAAACCAGTAAGTGCCATTTTCGTGAGTGTGTGTGTCACAAATGCGGAATTAAGGGTCATTTAGCCCCGATGTGTAAAAAAACTCAAGGATTTAGAAAAACTCAAAGAAATCATTTTGTAGAAACCGAAACCAATTTGGATACTGTAAATAATGTAAATAATGAAGGTATTACTGAAACAAATTATGATTCTATAAATGCCGACAATTTTTTTCATTTAGATGTAAGTGATAAAATTAGCATAAATGAAAATCCAACAAAAATTGCTTTAGAAATTGAAAATAAATATTTTAATTTTGAAATTGATACAGGTTTTGCATTTTCAGCAATATCTGAGGATTTTTATGTAAATAATTTTGCATGCAAAAAGTTATTTCCTACAAATATTCAGTTAAAAGATTATGTTGGACATTCATTTTCGCCTTTGGGAAAAATTAAACTTAATTTTAAATTTAATAATATTATGGACACTTTGGAATTTTTTGTTATAAAAAAGGGAGGACCGCCTTTATTAGGTAGAAATGGTTTGCAAAAATTAAAATTAAGTATAGTAGCTATAAACTCAATCCAAACTAGCGATAAAGTGACAAATATTTGTAACAATTTTCCGGAATTGTTTAATAATGAATTAGGGTTACTTAAAAATCATACTTTAAATTTAACTTTAAAACACGATGCAATCCCAAAATTTTTTAAACATAGACCTTTACCGTATGCTCTCAAAGCAAAAGTAGAAACTGAAATTAATAGATTAGTTTCCTTAGGAGTATTGAAACCAGTAGAATATTCTGACTGGGCTACTCCTATCGTACCAATTTTAAAATCTAATGGATTAATCAGAATTTGTGGCGATTTTAAAGTTACTCTAAACCCAGTTTTAAATAATATGAGTTATCCGTTACCGAAAATAGATGATCTATTTGCTCAATTACAGGGTGGAGAAACGTTTTCCAAAATTGATTTAAGCCAAGCCTATCAGCAAGTAGCTGTAACCCCCGAAACTACAAAATTATTAACAATTTCAACTCATAAAGGTTTATTTGGGTATACTCGTTTACCCTATGGTATAACTAGCGGCCCTAGCATTTTTCAAAAAATTGTAGAAAATATTTTTGCAAATATTCCTGGAATTGTAATTTTTATTGATGATATCTTAATATCAGGTAAAACTGAAAAAGATCATTTAGAAAAATTGGAGTTAGTATTAAATATATTAAAACAAAACGGGTTAAAAGTTCAAAAAGAAAAATGTGCCTTCTTTCAAAATAAAATTGAATTTTTAGGACATGTTCTAGATAAGCAAGGTTTACATAAATCAGAAAAAAATATTGAAGCCATAAAATTAGCACCACCTCCTAAAAACGTTACGGAACTTAAATCATTTTTAGGAATGGTGACTTTTTATATTAAATTTATTCCAAATGCAGCAACTATTCTTCATCCACTATATAATTTACTGAAGAAAAATACAAAATTTGATTGGAATTTACAATGTCAAAATACATTTGAAAACATAAAAAAAGAATTAATGTCAGAGAAGGTGTTAACTCATTATAACCCCGAGAAAAAAATTAAATTAACCGTGGATGCAAGTCCTTACGGTTTAGCCGCCGTAATTAGCCATCCAAATGGAAATGGTCTACCTGACAGCCCTATCGGTTTTGCATCACGTGTTTTATCGGTTCACGAAAAAATATACAGTCAAGTACATAAGGAAGCTCTTGCTTTAAAATGGGGTGTATCGAAATTCCATCAATATTTATATGGTCGACATTTTACTATAGTTTCAGATAATAAACCAGTTATAAGTATTTTTGGTTCTAAAAAAGGCATTCCTATCATAGCTGCAAATAGAATGCAGCGATGGGCGCATTTTTTATCAGCCTATGATTTTGATATTGAATATGTGAAATCAGAGAAAAATGTAGCCGACGGTTTGTCACGATTACCGCTAGAAAATGTGGAAATTGATTCATTAAATCACATATCATATTTTAATTATGTACAAGAATTTTTGCCAGTCAATTCTACGGATATAAAATATGCCAGTAGTAAAGATAAGGTTTTGTCGAAAGTAATTTATTTTGTACTACACGGTTGGCCAAATACAAAATTGCCAGAGCAATATTTACCATTCGTCAGACGTAAGAACGAACTAAGTGTTGAACATGGATGTCTTATGTGGGGGTATAAAGTTGTTGTACCAGATAAATACCGTCACTTAATTCTAAGTGAATTACATGAAACCCATATGGGCATTGTAAAAATAAAATCATTAGCTCGCTCTTATGTTTGGTGGCCTTCGATTAGTAGTGATATAGAAAATTTGATTAAAAATTGTACAACTTGTCAAACATTTAGTAAAAATCCTGAAAAAAGTGTATTGAAACCATGGGATTATTCTACTGAATGTTGGTCTAGGTTACATTTAGATTTTTTTGGTCCACTGTATAATAACTATTTTTTAGTTTTGGTAGATTCCACTTCAAAATGGATTGATTGTTATAAAATGAAAAATATAACATCATTTTCTACAATCAATAAATTGCGTGAAATTTTTTCAAAATTTGGATTACCTAAACTTATAGTAACAGACAATGGTCCACAATTTGTTTCTGATGAATTTTCTAATTTTTTAAAAATGAATGGAATAAAACATTTAACTTCGGCAACATATCACCCACAAAGTAATGGTGCTGCAGAAAACGCAGTAAAAACTATGAAAAATGCTATTACACGAGCAAAATCAGAAAATCCAAGTCTTGATTTAAATTTAATAATAAACAGATTTTTGTTTACCTATAGAAATACAGAACATATCACCACAGGTGAATGTCCTGCAAAGTTATTACTAGGAAAAAAATTAAGATCTCGTTTGGATTTATTGTCACCTTTAAATAACAATTGTGTTCTACAAAAACAACAAACACAAATAAAAAATTATCGAGGCAGAAGAGATGTCAAGTTTAATGTAGGCGATAAGGTTCTTATTAAAGAATATCCTGTAGGGAAAAAGCAAATATGGGAATCTGCCACTATTATTAAAATTTTAGGTAATAGAAATTATTTAACAAAAAATACAACAACTAATTTGGAAAATAAAAAACACATAAATCAAATATTACCAGATAATAGCGACAGGTACCATTTAGAACAAACAAATACAAACGATAATAATATGTCTAATATTTCTACTAAAAGAATTAGCAATGTAATATCTAATGATGAACAGGAAAATATTGTATCGCTACCATTTAATGTAGATAATAATAATTCGGATACTCCTGAAGGAAATAATTTTTCACGAACATTAAGACCAAGAGATACTCTTAAAAAACCTGATTGGTTTTCATATTCGTAAAAAATTGTTTGTAGGGGAGGATGATGTAATGTATTTACATTATCTACTTTTTTTATATTGTACTTTTTTATATATATTTTATTAGACCTTTTTTATGTGATAAAAAAGAGTATACTGAGATCTAGATATATGATATTCGAATACTTTGTACAGTTCAGTTGAAGTTTAAAACCTAAATAAAATAGTAATAGTTACAAGTGCAATTTAATTATTCCTGCCACTCGACCGTACATTACAGGTGCCATCTCGGGTTTCCGAAATTTTTAAATAAAAATTTAGTTAAAAATTTAGCAGCAACACAGGGGTGGTCAAAATTAACCGTCAGCTGGTCAAAATTGGTCGAATCTTGGCCAAATGGTGGAAACCAGAAACGACTTCAAAGTCCAATTTAAGTATGCCATCTCATGTTTTCAAAATTCTAAAACATTAATTTTGCAGGCAACACAAGGGTGGTCAGAATTAACCGTTAGCTGACCAAAACTGGTTAAAACAAAAACAAACAAAAACAAAAATATGAGCCCAAAATCGACTCATAATTCCAATTTGGGGGTGCGGCCTAAAAAAAAGATCAAAAATTAGTTTTGATCCGCATTTTCAAACAAATAGCGGTCAAAATTAACTGTTTACTGGTCAAAACTTGGTCTACTGAATTAGCCCAAAAGCCACTCCTATTTGGGAGTAAGGACTAGAAAAAGCTCGAAAATCTTATTTTGCTTAGCATTTTCAGACAAAACGTGGTCAAAATAAACTCCTTGCTGGTCAAAATTGGTTAAAACTTGGGCAAAGAATTAGCCCAAAATCGACTCAAATTTTCAATTTGGGGGTGCGGGTCAAAAAAAGCTCTAAAAATTAGTTTCGCTCCGCATTTTCAAACAAAAGGTGGTCAAAATAAACTGTTTACTGGTCAAAACTGGTCATAACTTGGTCAAAATGATGAACGAAAAAAAAGTTAAAATATCCAATTTGGGGGTGCTAACTTCACACACTTTAATCTGACAGATACACAGAAACGTCTCAAGGTAAGAGTTTGTGGAAAAGATTAACTTCTGATTCTTTCAGCTCCATTGTCAAGTCATTAAGAATTAAATCAAAACTGTTTGATGCTCAATTCAAAAGTGTACCCCACCCAAGCTCAAGGCGGCACTAAAGGAACCCGAACAATACGCTGATTAGTCTATGTTGCAACAGTGTTTTTTTGAGCGTTTGCTCGAGCGTTTGTTAACTGCAATGTCTCTTTTTCAAATTTCGTTAATAAATAAGGAAGTCATGAAGAGCTGCGATAAAATTTCTGCTCGAACTCCAGTCACGTTTATCCTTATATTCACCATTGCCATTGTTTCTTCTAACTCTCTGTCCTACACCACTGGCAGCTTTTTGTATGAGTAACTCAGTAACTGAGCTTCGGTTCTCAGTTTGCGGTATGTTCACTTATGAACGTACTATACCAACAAAACTTCCAGAAAGACCTTATCGTATATCTCAACGACTGTAAAAACAAAAGGTGTAAAAGGTTTAATCACACCTGCATTATAAGGAAACTTCTCAGCAACCAACCACCCCTAACCTGTTTAAACAGCTTGCGTCAGCTGTCGCTTTGCCCGACCTATCCCAAAAAATCTCATTGTTCGGTGCCAGGCCAGGCGGCTAGAATATGAGACCTGGAGCCAGATGCGCTTCACTGTCTCCGAGCGTTTAGTTTTATTATTATTTACTAGTTATATTTACCTTATTATTTGCTTTATCTATAAATAACTGCTGCGATTAATCATAAATAAAAGAGGATAAACATTCTATTGTATGCTGAAACACACATTTAATCATTAAAGACGCTTAAAAATACAGGAAGGTCCGAATTTAAATCGGGATACTACGTACACCCAAAATTAAAAACTTTTTGTCAAACATATATCGAAAAACGAATGGATATCCAAATATCAAATCACCACTCACCAACTTGGCATCGTTTAGATACGTCAAATAAATGTTTACTCGTTTACTGAGAAAAAGATTTTTTCCAATCTACACAAATTTAAGAATAATGTTTGACCTTCGTTAAAACAGTTGCCTTAGGTCACGATACACTCCCTGGTAATGCAATTACAATAATTAAATAATTAAAAGGCATTATCTGTCGGAAGGAAAACTGGCATACGTGCCTAGAGAGTTAAGTAAATCTTAAATTCAGTAACATAAAAAATAATGGCACTATTACTACAACAAAGTTACTCCTCTCGTTTCGTTGAACTTCTAATAAATACTTTTCTCATTGTGGTAGGTGAAATCTGTTATAATTGATATTAATATTATTATCAACTACAAAAACGAATTAATTACAATGTTACTAACTCTTCCTATGATTATGAAACATAATGCATTATAATTAAATACTCAAAAGATTTCGTTTAGTTTCACATAATTTACCTCAGTTACCTTGATTCATTGGTTTCCTTGTCTATTTACTATTAAATCCGACGGTTTGTTTAATATTATTATGACTTCAATATAATGCATGGTAGGCGTTAGTAGACAAATACTTAATGTCAGTGGCATTAAAAACAGAAATTTAATCTTGTGTTAATCCCGACATTATAAAAGTAAAATAATAATTATGAATTTAACCTTGGTGATGTTTCGTGTTGTCTGGTAACAAACATATCAACATTGCCTTGACTAGTGGCACAATGATACTGTAAAGCAATATGGTCTTCCAATTAGCTAATTTTAATGAAATTGAATGCCATCATCATTTCTTTATAAAGCGTCGATTTAAAAAAAAAATACATAAAACGTTTGGACACACTATTTAATTTCTAGCCTTATTCACGGGATGTAATCCAAAGATTCGAATCAATATCACTTAGTACTGGAACAGTTGACAAATCAAAACTGAAGAAATTTGGAAGAAAACAAGATATAATTACAAAATTTTGCGCCGTTTCTAACATGTCACCATCTCAAACCCTCGTATCTTCCTCAGTTATTTCGGATCAACTGCAAATTATTGTTAGTTATGCAATCAACAAAATTGATAATATTTTGCCTAAAAAAAATTACTTCGTCGATCGTAGTCTACTGAGAAAATTTAAAAAATATGATAATTAAAAAATAATAGGCTTTGTTTAATCAAAAAATTTCAATAAAAAAATGTTCATAATTAATCGAAAACTCGATCGAAAACCTCGTCGAAAACCTACCATATATACAAACTTTTGGGATTTTTGGGTAATTTAGTTTCTGACGTAGTTTCAGATTAACGTTCATTAATCAATACACCCGCATTTTCGCTAACTAATTTACGGCAACTAATTTAAATTTGAAATCCGAATTCCCTACAAAAGGCTTTGACCTGGCATTTACTTACCCTGTGCGGAGACTTCAGCAACCGGTGAATAGCGGCCAGCTGGTTGATGAGCGGCAGCGTGACGCTGAAAGTGTGTAGCGGCGGTCTCGCTGGATCCGGGAAGTTGGTAGTATAAGAGAATGGATCGATGTCGTTCAGATATTGAACCCGACATGTCAGTGACATTATGCAAACACACACCTCACCAAACAATGCATAAATCCACTACTACACCCCGCAGTGCACACAAATCGATTCGATAGTTTATAACAGCTGAAAATTGACGCTTGTCACATGTTGAATGGGAGATACCTAATTGAAAAAAGATTAAATTTAAATGTGAGTTAATAAGTTTGTTCCCAGACGGTGTAGAATGCAACAAGAGGTTCTATATGCAGTAAGTCTTAATCATTGCCAATCATAGATGACTAGA
Organism: Rhagium mordax; assembly: GCA_963680705.1. Taxonomy (NCBI): domain Eukaryota; kingdom Metazoa; phylum Arthropoda; class Insecta; order Coleoptera; family Cerambycidae; genus Rhagium; species Rhagium mordax. The sequence goes on from OY796656.1 coordinate 120,194,079, forward strand.
AATAAGTTTTGCTTTCATGATTCTATTCAAATCGCAACGTAATTGCAGCTTTTATTGACACTGTTCTATAAAGAAAACCCACGACTGCTTACGGTTAACTACCGAACGTTTGCTTACAGGTTCATTAAAAAAGTTGCGGAATGGTATATAAATCACCTGTCGCAATAGGCAATATAGTCAATGCAACTCAACTTTACGATTGGTTTTAAAGCGTCAGTGATTACTATAGAAGCTTAATAAAATAATACAATTTATTATATGCTAATTTTTACCTACTTTATATCTTAACCACATACATTAAGTATCAATAACAAAAGGAATGTTATTCGTATATAGAGGATGGGGAGAGAGGCAAGCGTGTCAATAATTTCTTAATTATATTTATGGAAAAATTACCTTGTCAAATTTTCTCTTCTGCAAATAGTGCCCATTTCTTTTGTACACCATTAAAATGTTATTTCGCTGTATATAACATAAAAAATAATTAAAAGCTTTAACTTGGACGTTAAGGACAAAATAGCCAAAGTTAGGGATTATTTGGATATAGATATTTGGTTTTCAAGCAATAAAAATATGCTAGATTTAGATCAGGGGGCTTAAATGGCTTATCCATATATAATTTTGTAGCCTATATGTTTGGCCCATCCAAGCTAAAATAAGTCAACGGATGACGAAAAGAATCTGGCTCTACAAACCATTGATAAGTATGGAAGATGGATTGCTGCTGTTAGCAATAAAATTGATTGCCCAACTTAAACCCTTCAGAAACATATTGTTCTTAGATGAAATAGTAGTAAATAAGTGGAATTCAGTGGTAGAAAGACGAATCGGAAATTGGAAAACAACTGCCAGCATTAAAACAATTTCTGTGCGTAGTTGTTTCTTCAGCATCGGTGGAACAAGTATTTAGCACTTTTGGAAACATCAATAGAAATACTTACAATCATCACCCAATGCTGAAATTTCATGTTTACTCTAAAGCCACTACTACCTACCTAATAATAAATTAATTTCTTTTTGATTAATTGGAATTAAATGATTGATAATACCTGAATACATAAGATATTCACTTTTATACAGTCTTAATCGACGCATTAGTTAACGGTAGATATAGCTATTTTAGAATATTACTTTACCAAATGAAGTCACGATTCGATGAGAAGTCCGAACAATTCATTAATTCATGTTGGTATATATTTACAACACATTGTGGTACGGATAATACAATTCGGTTGTCTAAAAGTTCTGCAGCCAGAACAAAGGAATAAAACGCCTACATTAAAATATCCGCCAATTGTTTATTATATCTACTGTCATTATATATAAGTTATTTATAGTTTTGTATAAATTAATTTAACTACCGCCTAAAGCAGGTATTCCGTTAATCATCCATGTGCCATGCGCGTATATGGAGCATCAGTAAATGCTGAAGACAAGAATGAGGAGTTAATCTAAGATTATTTAGGATAAAACTAGAAACTTCAAGAAAATTAAAATTATGCTTGGTAAGTAATCCAAGGAAATTTAAAGGAGAGAAAATCCGTAATTCTAGGAAATTCACAGGAAATGTAGGTAATATCTCGCGCAGAGCAATTATCAGATTAAACGCGGAGGCGCTGCTTCCACAAAGTTAAACACTTAGACCCTCGATTTCTAAAGTGTTTTGTTAGATAAACATACCTATTAATGTAAGAGTTCAGAATGTAACGACGTAAATGTAATACTTATATTTGTACGCTTTTATGTACTTAATATAATAGAAACTTTTATATAGAAAAAAGAAAACTCAAGAACATATCCTTAGAATTTTTGGTCAACCAAAAAAACGGTAGACGTTAATTGAGAAATCAGTATCGTACCGTTGAGCGAAAGTATAATTTTTTCAGTCAATGGTTTTACTACACTGTGTTAGATGGAAGAATACCATCCCAACATCTTCCAAGGTACAAATTTAAAATTCGCATATTAGGAATTATTAAAGGAGACTGTTTTCCTTGCTAAAATGCTAATCAGTTTCAGTGATAGTAATCCGAGAGTGGAATATTGCCTATTATTAGAATCTAAATGATTGCATCCATGAAATCGGTTAGCATTAAGCAATAGTATTATAAAATCCACGTTAATAGTTCCTTAAGCACTAATTTACATAATGGTTGCAATATTGATAAATGCACATGATTATCTTTTGTTTCACAATACAGAACTCGTTTCAAGTTGTATCACTTTTAACGAAATAGGTTGCAGGCATCAATTTACTATTATTGTGTTCTAGTTTCAAGGTCTGACCAACTGCATTAGCTATTCCATCCAAATTAAAAGTAAAATCATTAATTAGCAACTTATTGGGTGGGTCAGAAAAAACCGTACTTTTAATTTTCTTTGCCAAATTTTTATAATTCGGCCGATTTGAACAAACTTGACGTCTGTAGTTAGCTGATTAAATAGACTATAAAGGCCATAAGTCAAATAGGCCGTAATGTCAAAATTCAATATGGCATACTCGATTGAAAATAGGCCTTCTTTTGCGCTATTTCTTAAAAAAAAAAATTAAAGTTGTCAAAAACGCAGAACTATTAACAGATTCCGAAATAATGATCTTCCCTCTGCATTTTAAGATCACGACGAGTTAAATTGGTTCATCAGTTGTGGCGATAGAGCAAATTCAAGGAAAACTACTTTTTAAAGCTTGAACAAAAAAATGTTTTGCAATTCTTCTTGTCTCAAACAATTTCTATCAACTTGGTCTTGTTATGTAGGTTGATCATTAGAAATGAAGTATGAAATTTTTTTTGTTTTGTTTTTCCTCGTGTTTTTCTATTTACTTAATCAGTTTTCTTTATATTTTTAGAATATGAAGACCTTACTCCTGGAAATTTCTCTATGGATTTGTTTGATTTTTGCGAATAGCTGAATTTCCAAAGTGTAATTTCCGAGGGAATTTCAAAAAAAAAACATTTTTTCATTTCAAGAAGCGCCAACAGGTCGCCCAACTGTATCCAGAAAGGCAGATCTACTATTTCAAAATTCAAAATATTCACACTGACCTCATATGATTGGTAGATTTTCTAATACATATGGATGAAGTCAAGCACATTTTGAGTTTTTGAACATAATCAGGAAATCATTTTTAATAATCCACTTACTTTTCGTAAAGTTCAAAGTTTATTTAACAATACCTAGGTAACATAAAATTATTTAGTTAATAGAACTGAACTGTTTTTTTTTTCTTTTGAATTATACTCAGGTATTTTAATAATTTCAAATATCGCGGTTGTAAGAGCAAATTTTGTTGAATATCACACCCTCCATTATATAGGTATTCCTATTAATTTCAAATTAAGGCACATTATTATCATTACTTATTTCTCGATATTTTAAATACAACAAATATACTGCCTAATTTTGTAATAAAGTAACATTGTTTCGTATTGTTTTAACAAAGAGTAGATTTTATTTAGGAATAAAAATTCTATACATTTGTGATCTCTAAAGGTACAAAATATCAATTTTGTTTATCAAAGTATCGCAATTAATTGTATTTTCCTTGAAACAAGATAAATCAAAAATAATAGTGTCCTCAGTGACAAAATGATTTGGTAAGCTATACTCCTGAAAGCGACACCGATTTTCCTCCTTGCTGTTAAATAAATATAAAAATAGGTGGAAGAGCAAAGGTAAATTACCCCTCTTGGTGCATGTATTTAATTGAGTTTCCGTTAATTTGTAATCAATCCGGTTAAATTCAAAGTTAGTTTAGTCAAATCAAAGGTCAACCACTTTAAATAAATTAAAGACAAATATGGCAGGAAACCTCGCAGGAAACCATTTCTTGTGCGAATCTGCTAAATTATTTTTGTTTTATTTTGTTATGTTAATTATTTAAAATGATTTACAAGCACCAGATTCCATTCACCTACAGTTATTCACATACCTAATGTAATCTCTCCGATATCATATTATTTATACGTAGGCGTTAAAATTCCTGTTCTAGAATAATATTATATAGAATATTTATAACACAATGCTAATTATTATTTTAGTATAATTCGCACGTACATAAATGTGATTGAATAAAACATATTATTTATTAACTTCGCTTTTGAGGCTTTATTAAGTTGAGTATAATATAAGCAAATAAATACTCATTGAAATAAGTGTTCCTAAGACGTTAAGTTCAACATTAAATATTTTACCATAAAGGTAATCCTTAGATTTTTTTTAAGTAAAAATAACAACAAACTCAGCTTAAAACACTTACACTTGTTAATGCTTTCCATGGTTACTCTTATTAGGCCTTGAAGGTCAGGATCCTCAACCCTTTCAGGAGTATTTACCTTGATACCTATTTAGTCGAGTATTTAGTACTTCAAGAAACCCTCCTTGAAACAATTTTCAATTCAATTTTTTCCTGGATTTTTCCTTTATTGGAAAATTTCTCGACTGTGCTTCCTTCCCTAAAGGATTTTTTTCAAAGTGATGATAATTTACTATTTACTATTGGAAGAAAATAAGATCTAGACACGCCTCCATACTATGCAATAAATATATAATGAAACTGGCAGTCGAATGGCCAGCTATAGCTCCTGGTTTAAAACCTCTCGACTTCTTTTTATAGAGTTATTTAAAGAGTATTTATACAAATATACAGCATAATTTAAATTAACTCAATGGCAGAATAAGAGTCAAAATTGAATTGAGTAACATTTTTCGGTTGTGTCATGGCCAGTTCAGTTGTCGGATCTCAATCTGACTATGCATGGAACAAGCTTCAAAGAAATCTTGACAATATCAATTTTGAAAACCGTCAGCGCAAACCTCGGCGAAGACTAAAACTGAAACTGCTTGGACTTGGATTTAACAAGAAGAGTTGGTTCTAGAAAAATAATTTCATAATTTAGAAGGATTTGCGTAGTAGGTACTAAAAGTTAGGATCATAACCATGCAAAATAAATATATTGATAGGTACTATCAGTGTTTTGGAGAATTCTAAAAACTTTTAAATTGGAAAATAAAATTAGTCAATCGTTTTAATGATCCACTCGATCCACCATTTTTCTCAAGTTTCATCAATATAATATATTAAAAATATAATAACATCTCATTTTTACGTTTTTAACAATATGTCTTTTAAACAAACCAACATTTTTTAGAAAATTTTTTACCAAAAAAATTAATTTTGAAGCCTGTTTCGAGAAGCAACAATATAATATCAACGAGTCCAACTATATCCACTTCTGCTAAATTTTAGTTGATAAAATGACCTCATCTTTATTATCGTTATATGTTTCACTTCGTGCAATAAGTAAATAAATTATATTACCTTCTTAGAACTATAACTATTTTAGAAAATTATATAAATTCCTTGGAGCCAGCAGGCAACCCTGAACTTGAACTTTTCTACGATTCCATTACAATCCCAAGCCAATTACCAGCTTATTTTCTACACTTGAATAAAAATATATTCAAATCACAAAAACAAGTCGCTTTTGTCAAATGAAATGGACAAGTTTTATCACAATAACAAAAAGAGGTTTTTATTCATTTTTATTCACAGCTAATTTATTCGGATCTCGTGCTTCTCCGTTTATATAATAAAACGGTAATAGCGTGGAATATAAAGTATATCGAGAGTGATTTCATATTAAAATTAAAAAATGTATCTAAACGTGAAGTACATCCGAGAGTACATCTGCCGTTTCTGAATGCAGTTTGTACTAAAATATTCTAAGAGGCATCATTTTAACTTCAAATTTTTTGTAATTTTTCGGAATGTTTAATAGGCTCCTCAATATGAAATATGAAGCAATCCCTATTGCTTTAGGAATTAAAATAGCATAGAACTGGGGTGTTTTTTACATTATACTTATAATTTGCGATATTCCCGAGAATATTACTGTATCTAGAAATCCACAGATACCTACCCAACTCGCTACCCAACGAATCAAATTTCTTTTCTTAAACTTGTCACGTGTAAGAAAAGAATTTTTGTTTTAATTTTTATGAGCCCATCACCCATTAAAACAATTATTATAAATTATTTGTTTAATAATTACGATTTGGTCCAGGATATATTTGAACTGACAATTGAATACATTGGTTATTGTATACGTACCCAAAGCGCTAAAAGTTTTGGTATTGATCTATAAATTTGTACCTACACGTCATATATTGGAGAAGATAGGTATTAGGATAGGATAGGAATATATAATATATTATATACCGAGGCGGGGTCTGTGTAAATTGAGGCATAAACAAATAAAGGCAAGCCATCATAATTGTCTTTATACCTATTAACACATAGTTTAATTGACTCGTATAAAGGTGTGAAAACTTATGATGAAATAAATGTTTTATTTCTATAAAGGAATTACATTATATTTAGAAAAAATCCTCTGGCACAAGTTGGAAAATCGACCTGACTTGAGGATTTTTTTAAAAAAATTTAGGTTATCGTAATAATCATAAACTAGCTATTTCAAATCCAAAACATTCACACTGAACATTTTCAACGATAAAGATTGTCATAAAAATAAAATTATAATTATTCTCGTAATTATTGCAATATATTCATATGGTCAAAACTTAAAATGTATCAGGGCACCTACTGATCTAACTGTTACATACCTATATGTAGAAATATTTAACTTTTAGATGAACTGTCAATTTAAAAACCAGAAGTCATAAATAATATTTCTCCTTCAACTTAAGACACAATGTACGGTATAAGAACCAAAACAATTAATAAATTCTCGAATAAATTTAACATATGACAACAAGATCAATGAACAACAAATTAATTCAGGATGTGTGCAGTTACATCCGTAGATTTTATTAAAAAAAATTCACAGTCCTTCGCAAAGATGCAACCGGAGGAGACATTGGAAATGACGAAGTAGAACGCAAATTTTGTGATATTTCGGATGTGATAAAAATGAAAATTTGTTGCAAAGTAGTAAATAGTTTGTTATTTCATTAACACAAAACATTTTCAAAAAGTAAAATCTTATCAGTAGTTTTATTTAGAAATTAAAATAAAAAGTTATTTTATTAACAAAAACATTCTCATAATGAAAACTAAAATGGTATTATATAAATTTTTTTCACTAACAAACATTTTTAATGTTAAAACTAAAATAATTTAAAATAATTTCGTGAAGATGAAACACTATTCCTAACAATTACAAATACCGATATCGATTAATCGCAAACTATTAAACGCAGCTAATAGTACAGGAAAAGCGTCCAAACTGAACAAGAACATAGTGAATTCGTTGAAACTTGACATATACGTTTAAAAATACATACCTATGTTTCAAGAAACTTAAGAGTCCCGAACCGTAATGGGTGTGTCGGAGCTGTCTACTTGAAAAATCGTGGGATGAACTAGGTTTTCACATGCATAATAAAAATTGGCAATTGAACCATGAGAAATTTTCAAAAAATAAGAATATTTTCATTTATAGAGAAATATTAATTTTTGACTTTTTTATTAAATTTTTTTACCAATTTTACGTTTGTTTCCTTCATTTTTTGCTTGTTTATCTGTGAGTATATTCTGTAAAATGAAAAAGTACATAATTATTGTACAAGTGAGGATTATCGAGTTGTTTAAAATTTTATATATATATATATATATTGAATGAAACACACTTTGTATCTAAAGAAGATCGGAATCGATAGCATATAAATAAATAATTTTATCCATGTATGAATTTGGACATCGTACTCCCTGACAATTTCCGTAAATTTGTAAGCATCTTCAACCTGCTTTTCTATTGCGGTTGCAGGAGATAAACTGCAATATTGATTCTGCTGTTGGCACAAAAAGTGTTGTCACAGGTTGTAAGGAGCCGTTAATTTTCTTCTATCCCCACTGTTGTGGATTTTTTTCATTGTCAAGCCATTTCCGAATTTTGTAGAATACTCGTAATGAATATTAAGCGACTGCCTCTGAAGTTGGTGGCAATATTTCCAACTTTGATTTTTGCTCGTGCAGCGATTTTTTTAATTAATTAAATCTGTATGAGTTGAGTGAGACATTTGTGATTTTCCTTGCACCGTATACAAGTAGGAAAAGAGTTTCACCAGCCTGTTTTACTTGTAAGGGGGTTAAATTCTTGCCATTGAAAGTTCTTACTACATTAACCAACTGCATTTCTTTCTGAAGAAGTTTGATGACTTTTAATTTTTCTTTCTGAAATATTCTAGACGTGGTATCATAACCACTGAAGGCATGAGTCAGTAAAATTGTATATTTCTACTACCGTCTATATAAATGAACTTTGTAACCCTAGGAACACGCGCGATAACGAAAGTAAACATTCGAGTTACCTGGTTGCTAAGGCGTTGCTATCCACGAAAGTAAAACTTTTGCGGCCAGGACAGAAAGTAGAAAAACAAATTGTAAACTAAATTAATTCGTTCTATTCGAACAAATTAATACAACTAAACAATTTTGTATTAATAAAGAAAGGTCTTTCTAGGAAGTACGCCAACATTTTTGTCGGCACGTAGAACCCAACGTAGTACCTACCTACCTACCTCCATTTTAAAAACGCTTCATAAGTTTGCATATACCTTGCTTTGGATTTCTTGGGGCAAAACAAGGCACAAGCAATATTCCCATTTATATCGCCACAAAACATATGTATTGGTTTATTTTAGTTTGAAACCACCAGAAATTAAAATGTGTAATATTTCGTTGCCATGGAAACAATTTTCACAGGCAGCCTCCTAAACTATAAAATTTATTAAAAACGTCAATTAATTTCATAAAATAATTAGTTTTAAATTAGTAAATCCCATAATTTTTTTCAGTATAGTGGAAAAAATATAATACATTTCACGATGCAAAAGCCCTTTTAAGTATTCGGTGTTTTTTGAAAGGTCTCGGCTTCGCCTCGACCATTCAAAAATCACCTCACACCTTAAAGTAACCTTTCGCATCTAGTAATGTAAATAACTATTTTTATACGTTCTTGTCATTTCTGGATTTCTGACGAAGAAAAAATTTTCCATATAATTTTTCCTGTTCCTGGCCTTATGAAAAATCTTTTTCTTCTGGAGTTAAAGCGATTAATAGACAAGGCGATCAACTTCCTCATCAACTAAGTACAAATGTTCGTCTATTATTTAATATTTCAATTGCTATTTTAACAATAATAGGCGAATCTACATCATCTACAGTTTGTTTTACAAACAATCCTTTGTTTTAAAGAAATTTTGGCAACATTGAAATTAATCGGATTTCGTTTATATCATTTGACAAAAATTTTTCTTGAGGGAGGGCTACGATTACTGAATTTTGCCTACATTTGGTTTTCACGTAGTTAACATACGTCGTACAAATGTGGATGCAATAAAAATCCACCTTCAAATTACATAAATAATAAGTATAGAGTTACAAAGATTTCGCAATTTTCTTGCTTATTTGATTAATTTCGGTACATTTTGCATGTACTGTAACCGTGTGACATACCATTGGATCAGGCATTGAGAGAAGAGTTGAACATATATTTTATTTTGCTTCAAATCACCGTTATCTTTGTAAATTGCGAAAAACGACAAAATTTTAAGTTACATATGGTTTTCGGCTATACATATTTCGACGGGACAAAAGGAAATAAGCTGTTCGACGTGCTTCTCGATGTTAAGTTGTCTTGGAGATTGTTGGGCGTGACTTTTCGAATGCAGCGATAAATTTTTTTGTTTACTTTTGCTTAATCTACCTCAGGTTAAAGTAATGGCACTCAAACCTAGTCTAACACTTGGTAACACGTACAAATCAGATATCGGCAACCTGCCAGAGCAACCCCGATCCTAAATCCACCCCTATGATTTGTCAAATTGCAAGTCATTGACAAAATTGAAAAAATTACAAAAACAGGAAATCTTCAAATACTATTTTCAAACGAATTTCCGAGAGACTGTTTTGGTAAGAAATCCAAGGTAGAGGGTCGAACTTAGAACTACATCGTGAATTGCACGGTCACGCTCTGATTTTAGGCTCAATAGGAGTGAACGAAAAAGTGTAATTTTGACGTCTATCGTTCTGAAACCGCTGAAATCTCACGCGTTACGTCATTTTGCAATGAAACTGATTTTCGACCCCCTACTAGGAAACTAAAAACATTTGTTTAATCCTGCTCTTGAAACATGCAGTTTCTTACTTTTGGATACAATACTCGATACAATTAAATGTCAAAGTGAAGGAAAGGCACTATCGAGAAACAGAAAATTGTTTCGGGGTCCTAAAGTCGTCCCGGGTCCGAAACTGTAATTGGTTCCGTCCTAGGACCGATATTAAGAATTCATTAAATTTCGCTGGATCGACTATAAGGTGTAATCTATCGGACGCACTATGGATTTTTTGGCGAATTTTGCGATAACACGAAAATTTTAAACCTTATTTCCAAACGAAAACAGGCCGCCGGGACGCCGTTCTGGCAATAAATCCAAGCTCGAAAGTCCAACTTGAAAGTACATCGTGAATTGTGCGGTCCAGCTGCGATTCTGAGGTCAGCAGATCCTAATTAAAAAGTGACATTTGTGACGTTAACGAAAAATTTTAAAGTTTTGAAAAGTCCTGCAAGCGTATGAAATTTGGAGGGCTCTGCGCGCGCATTCGGCCTTTTTAATTTCGCAAAATTTACAAAACTCTTCGACATGGGGTATTGAAACGCTAATAACTTTTTAAATATTCAAAGAATAGCAACGAGATATAGCCGTTGGGATTTTCTCGACAAGAAGACGCCTATAAAAAAATAATAACATGACTGCCGGTACCACGCGATTTAGACAACCAATCAAAAATTGGTCACTCTGTTGTCGCCACTGTTTCTATAAGTCATGCTTCATAAAATGCAACATGAAACTGATTTTCAACCCCCTATACGAAAACAAAAACATTTCCAATGTTAAAATACTGTAAACGTTTAAATTATCTCGTGCTGTCGATGCTGTTGCAACTGGAATGAAATATTTTTGAATATTTTTTGTTTCTTTTTTCTCTATTAAAATAGTTTTTCTTTTATTTTTATTCGAATTTTTATCCTTATATAAGATAAGCTTGAGGATAAATATTAATTAAGGTAGCTTGGTATCAAACGAGGTATCAAGCCAAACTATTGTTCTTTAATATTTTTATATTAAAATAAATATGAATTAAAAAACTAATTACTTCTTGTAAGTTATTGAATCTGGCTACTGCTACAAGTACACTTATTTTCAAAAATTGAGAAAATAACAAAGTCTTTCCCAAAGGCAATCAGTAGAATATTGAAAAATAATATCAGTTTGCTCGAGAGTTTGCTACATAAACATTATTCGAAAAACAAACCATTTTGGTTGATTCATAATTTGGTTTTATAATTCACGGCAGAAATATAGGAAGAGGCATTAACTTGAAATTTGGTACCTATGTTGCCCTTCCAGACCAACGAAAAGATTGCAGAATTTTGTTTATCAGTGGCTATGAATAATCATAAGAGACAAGTTCTTGAGGAAAAAATTATCAAAAAAGAATCTCGCAAGGAGTTTTCTAATCCCCAAACATATCCTGGACTAAAAGTGTTCGCAACAAAAGTGGTTTATCCGAGGGTTTATCAAACCTGTTGTACTATTGATGTCTCTTAAGTTAGCAGAACAATGTTAGCAGAACACAATTAAATGCTAATTAAATGCGCAAGAAAAATTTTTTTAGCTCATGTATATTTTTTTTATCGCATGTTCTGCTAACTTGGAAAAAAGCGAGGAAAAAAGATAGCAGAACATTGATTCAAAACAACAAATTCGTGATTTTCAACCGCGGAATAATAAAAGCACATTAAATGCTAATTAAATGCGCACGAAAAAATTTTTTAGCTCTATATTTTTTTTTATCGCATGTTCTGCTAGCTTGGAAAAATGATAGCAGAACAGATTCAAAACAACAAATTCGTGATTTTCAACCGCGGAATAATAAGAGCACATTAAATGTTAATTAAATGCGCAAGAAAAAAATTTTTAGCTCATGTATATTTTTTTTATCGCATGTTCTTCGTAAGAAAAATTTTTTTAGCTCATGTATATTTTTTTATCGCATGTTCTACTAACTTGCAAAAAAGATAGCAGAACGTCATTAATGTAAAATAACAAATTCGTGGTTTTCAACCGCCGAATAATAAAAGCACATTAAATGCTAATTAAATGCGCAAACGGAAATTTTGCAGCTCATATATTTTTTTTATCGCACGTTCTGCTAATTTGCAAAAAAGGCAGTAGAACGTTAATGTAAAATAAGGAATTCGTGATTTTCAGTTGCAGAATAATGAAGAAGAAATATCTGTTTTTATTAGAAAATGTCACATAATTGCGTCATTTTCTTTGTTTCTATTTACTGCCGTTACATTACAGATTACTGTAATAAGGTATAAAGTTTCTTTTATTTCTCCCCGAGGGGTAAGTCACTGCGGAATTATGGTGTACATCCATGCGGAATTGTCACGGAATTGTTGGAATTATGGCGGAAATACTGGTATTATCGGAAATATGAGTGAAATTATGGAAATGTTCACGGAATTACGGAAATATTCACGGAAATATGGAATTATTATGGAATTATTTCGGAATTATGGAATTGTTTGTTCGCTACATTTCAGCTATACGCAGGCGTAGGCTTGCGGGTAGTAGGGCAAGATAACAAAGCAATTGAATGTTACCGTTACGCTCACGTGAGACAGTAGCATAGAACGGTAAAGCAAATGTGTACTTATTAGCTGGGGCACACACACAGAGGTATATCTGCAGACTTTATCCAGGGCAGTTTAAGTCGGCGCTCTTTCGCGGACTTGGTATGTGACAGACTAAATATTGCCACTCCACTAACTTAAAAGACATGCCAGTAGATAATTCTGGCGTACTTAATCGCTCGCAGACAAAACTGTCTGTGAATGGGTGAAGTCTTTAGACTAAGTATCTGCAGACTTTACCAAAACTGTGGAATTCGGTCTTGACAAAAGCTTTTAGTGGAAATCTTTAACTTTTCTGGTTATATTTTTGTGTTAGTGAGAAAATGGTCAGCAAAAATATAAATAAGAAACAACAACATTGTGTTTGGCTATAATTATCTTATGACTTGTGGCCTGCATCAGCCTTATAGGATACACTTTTTTACAATACTGGTGGTGTGTGTATTTGATTTTCCATAAAGTTGGATGACTTTTAAAAATGTCTAAACTCTACTAAAAATTCTATTCCTATAAAACGAGTATCAATTCTTTCAGAATATTCTTTTTGAATAAAAATATTAAACATGCGGATTTAACCTGTGGGAAAAGACTGTGCAATTTATGGCATCAACATACTTAACATGTGGTTTATGCCTTCAGTTAAGTCTGCACATGAATTAAGACTGGCGCGGACTCACACACTAACGTACAGATTTGTCAACAGACTTTGACTGTGCCGGGTAAACTTCACAGATAAACCTCTGTGTGTATGCCCGACTATTTAATATTAAAATACAACAGAATACGTGTGGTTTGGAAAATTTATTTAAAAGTGTGATTTTTATCAGGTAATTTTTTTTTTATGATACCTATACTTTTATTATAAATTGTAACTTGTACATATTACCACAGAGGAATAATAATATTACTTCGAATTAATTAAAAATGAAACATAAAAGCAAAAAAATACGTTGTCTTGTTGAGGTATGGTATGGGTATGCCACTTTTTAAAATCAAAACTTAAATACTTTAAATAAATACATATAGGAAAATGTAAGAAACATCGTAAGAAACTATGTTTCTCGAAATATTTCTCCAAGTTTTAGTGTTTTAGTTAAGATTTTATAAATAGATAATTATTAATTATAGTTCAATTGGAAATGAAGTGTAATAAAACAGAAATCTCATAGTTCGGGTGCTTCTAACAAACTTTCTCTAAAATTACAGATCGCCAGTGCCGCCGCTTGAGCTGAGTGCGCCCGCGCCCAATCAAATTTTTGGTGTCCTATTTCCTAATTTCGAATGAAAAATATTTAACATATACATATTAATAACGTATAATATATTTAAAACAACCCTTTAAAATACGTACAGGGTGTCAACTCTAATTTTGACCCCCCCCCTTTATTTCCTTATTTGTAAAGATATTTTAAAATGTAGCCTTATCGGACATTTTCCGAATTTTTCTAATATAATATTCAAAATTACCTAGCGCCAATACATACAGGGTGGTGAGAAAAAGTAGTTTTTTTTTAAATGGAATACCCTGTATACTTCTTGACTGGTTTGTAGTACTCTCTGAGCTGATTTCAAAAATATATAACTCCCTTGAGTTTTGATCAAAATAGATCGAGACATTCAAGGATAAACATGAGAAATATTTGTTTTTACTTTCGAAGTGGCTTGGCATTCTGACTTAATTGTTGATTATTAGTTGTCAAAATAATGTTCCTTGGTAATAAATATCAAATACTTAAAGATCTCTCCAAGATCAAAAATATATTTTATTAACAAAGAAAAGATTAAAAAAAAAAAAGATATAAAAATAACAACAAATATTTCTCATCTTTATCCTTGAATATCTCGACCTATTTTGATCTAAACTCATGGGAGTTATACATTTTTTAAATCAGCTCAAAGAGTACCTACTACAAACCTGTTAAGAAATATACAGAGTATTCCATTTAAAAAAATCAACTTTTTTTCACCACCCTGTATGTATTGGCTCTAGGTAATTTTATATTTGAAAAATTCGGAAAATGTCTGATAAGGCTACATTTTAAAATTTTAAAGTATTTTCACAAATAAGGAAATAGAGGGGGGGGGGCGGCAAAATTAGAGTTGACACCCTGGACATGCTGTTGCCAGAGTGGTTCGTTTATAGGTAATAGACAAAAAACTTTCCGGTATAAATATTATATTATGTAATTGGTAATTCCAGCGCCCCTTAAAAAGGGCACCCGGTTGCAGCGGCCCTGCAGATCGCCAATATAATAATACACTTCGCACATAAATTATGGAATAGGTAAAAAAATTAGTCAAGTTTATACATTCATATTTTTGTTAATATTGAAGCAATTTCAATAATTTTTTTACTGCGGATAGGTCATTTCTTCTGCAGTTTAATACCGTATGTTCGACTTAACTACGAGTTTTGTTATACAGGGAAACGCGAAAAGTATGAGGGCATGTAAATTCCCTAAAATATCAATTTGATCTGTGGCAATTAGGAGCCTATGAAAATTTATTTTTATAAGTGTTTCAGTTATGGCCTATTCTATTGTACTCACTGCGCCAAGCAATTTGCCATACGGTTCTTGGTAAATAAAAAATTGGCAATTCTTTGAAAATTGTTCTGTTGCCAATAACTGTTAAAAAACAATGATTTTAGTGGATTTTGTTTCATTATCCTCTCATTAAAGAGTAATTAAACCAATATCGAGGTTAATAATACGAGTTGGAATAAAAATAACTTAATAAATTTATTTAACAGGAAAAAGAACGATAGCAATAACAAAAATCTAAGCAATAATGCAAACTAATAACGGTTATTACCTCCCCTGGCATTCACTACAGTTTGGCATCGATTGGACATACTTAAAATTAAATCTGGAATGAACATTTGATCGACATTTTTGAAGGCTTCTAACAATTAGTCTTAACACGCAACAAACAAATTTTCAAAGAATTACCAATTTTTTATTTACCAAGAACCGTATGGCAAATTGCTTGGCGCAGTGAGTACAATAGGAGAGGCCGTAACCGAAACACTTATAAAAATAAATTTTCATAGGCTCCTAATTGCCACAGATCATTTTGAAATTTTAGGGAATTTACATGCCCTCATACTTTTCGCGTTTCCCTGTATAACAAAACTCGTAGTTAAATCGAACATACGGTATTAAACCGCAGAAGAAATGACCTATCCGCAGTAAAAAAATTATTGAAATTGCTTTAATATTAACAAAAATATGAATGTATAAACTTGACTCACTTTTTTACCTATTCCATAATTTATGTGCGAAGTGTATAATACAAAGACATGACCTATAACTACTCTGACTATGTTTTTAGGGGATTTGTATTTTTATAATGAGCTTTTATTACTCTTTCTTATATTATTTATTTATGTACGTAAAATTTTGATTTTTCTCATAGTAAATGAATGAATATTTTTGTCCAATTTATTATTTGCGACGTTTCGGTGCAGGATTTGCAGCCATTTTCAGGCAGAAGAAACGATGTAACATTTAAATATAACATACATATTATGTCATTATTTCTTTTTATGTATAGATTTTTTATTTTCAACTTTTTTATGTTGTTATTTGTTGAATGACAACTGAAGTGTCACATTTCAGTTGTCATCCAACAAATAACCGAGCAAATAACAAGGTAAAAAAGTTGAAAATAAAAAATTGATACATAAAAACAAATGACATAATATGACATACCTAATACTTATGTATATGTTATATTTAAATGTTACGTCGTTTCCTAGGTCGTTTCTTCTGAAAATGGTTGCAAATCCTGCACCGAAACATCTCAAATTGGAAAAAAGGTATCTGTGGTTTACTATGAGAAAAATCCAAACGCCATACACTGACCGAGAAATTAAGTACCTAAAACGAAACTTTTTGTTCCACGATGATAACAGGAATGTCTAAGTAATATTGTCTCTTTTAAATTATAATTATGTTTTCCTCGGTGTTTTCTAACACTATCATAAATAAGTCTAATCTACCAGTTTGCGATTTTTTTTATTTTAAATAATTTACGCTTTTCAGATACATATTGACATTAGTGATCTCAAAATTCTTGTTAAAATCGGAAAATAGTAAGTTTATAGGTGTAGGTATCAATGGAAATATACGGAATTGTAACGGAATTGACGGAATTATAACGGAATTGGCTGAATTATAACGGAATTGGCGGAATTATGACGGAATTGACGGAATTCGGGGAATTGTTGGAAATATTGAGGTATTGGAATTGGAATTTTGGAAATATATGGCATTTTATGGAATTGGTGTACAAAAAAATGTCAGTGATTTGCCCCTCGTTTCTCCCTGTGTATTTAATAGTGCGCAATAATTCATTTCATTTAAATAAAGTATTTTAAGTATATTAACATCTATCCTTCAGAGGGAACCACAGAGAATTTAACCTGAACATTAATTATTTCAATAATAAGTGTTTTTTTAATAAATTTGAAAATAAGGGTAAGACCTAGCCGTGTATTGTTCAGAAACACTCATCAAAATAGTAAACAGCTAGCTCTTCTCCTTATTTTCAAATGTATTAAAAAAACACAATTACTGACAAAAATTAACGCATGATTTTTGAATTAAATGTAATTTTGTAAAAAAAACTAGTAGCAGAACATGCGATAAAAAAATATACATGAGCTAAAAAAATGTTTCGTGCGCATTTAATTAGCATTTAATGTGCTTTTATTGTTCCGCGGTTGAAAATCACGAATTTGTTGTTTTAAATCAATGTTCTGCTATCTTTTTTACAAGTTAGCAGAACATGCGATAAAAAAAAATATACATGAGCTAAAAATTTTTTCTTGCGCATTTAATTAGCATTTAATTCTCCATACAACATAATTGTGTTCTGCTAACTTTGTTCTGCTAACTTAAGAGACATGTACTATTGGTTCAGTTTGGCCTAGTTAAAGATGCAAGACCTAACCTCGCACCTGTCCTAATTTAGCTCGTTAAAATAAAAACATAAGAATTTTTCAAGTCCATCTGAAAGTGCATGAAATAATCTCAAAAAACCGAGATAACCAGACAATTTTTTCAGATGACTGACTTTTATGAAATAAGACAAAAACCGATTCAAATTTTATACCTACCGACGACATTGCCAATTGATAAAGTAACAATTTGATCTTCATGGATCAACCACGATTTCTATATTTCGCGTCGTGAGAATTCCTGCTCAATAAGACAAGTCTTTTAAAAATAATATACTTAGTATGAAATAGTATGAATATGTGTCTTCGGTGATAGATGGACCATATTTTCTACCACCACGTTTATATTCGTTTCCTCCTTATTCTCCTAAAGAACTCCATAATCAAATAAGTGATATACCACGAAATCTACCACTCAATATTATAGGTAGGTACTGTTATACATAACTGGCCTAACCACAATTTTCTCCAAAAATGGAAGCTCACCAGAGTCAACACCTCTGCATTTCTACATCTGGGATATATTAAAGAACAAGTTCACTTTTTTCAGTCACGACTAGAAGAGTTGAAAATGTATTCAATAATTTGAGACATAATTATGCCACAACTTCATGGCAAAACTAATTTCGCAAACGTTTGGAAAAATGCAGTATGGTCATTTTAAGCAACTGCTTCATTGATATGATATGATTAATTATTAATGTCGACGTTACCTTTATTTTCGTTTTTATTGCATTACCGTAAAATATATTATAATATATTCATTTATTCAGTTATTATTTGTAGTAATAATTGTTATTTGTATAGGTACATAATAATCGAGGGGTAAACCGCCAGTGGAAGTAGGTGTACAACCCACTGGAAGATTGATGGAAGTATGTGGAAGTAGGTGGAAATATGTGGAAGTAGGTGGAAATATGTGGAAGTATGTGGAAGTGCGTGGAAGTTTGGTGGAAGTAAGTAGAAGTATGGTGGAAGTATCTGAAAGGTTGGTTGACAAAGATTTGAATAATGGCATGTTTCTACCTTGGCTCTTCAGCAGCCAGATGTGCGAAAAAATATTTAGAGCCACTAGGTCCCTCACCTTGACATTTAGCACTGTTGTCAACTTCAGCATGCTTGATATACTACATCGTTTAAATCGAATAGAAATTATTAATAACCTAACCCACGACTTGAGTGACACGGTTACGTTCCCCAGAGAAAAAAAATGAAACTTGTAAATCAAGATATGAATACATTTGTAACAGCCAATTCCGAAGATTTGAAGAACAAAATAGAACAGATTATATATAAATCCTTTATTTAGCGAAAGACTAATACAGTACATATAAATAAAATAGAAATACCTATACAAGCATAAACAGACTACTCGAGTCTTTAAGTAAAATATATAAATATATAATTAAATTATAGTTTGAGACTTCTGACAAACAACATAAATGACTACTCATCGATCAAGTACTTTCTAAGTCTATGTTTAAAAATATTCAAAGTAGGGCTGTTCTTGATGTCTACTGGTAAATCATTATACTCACTTAACCCTTTAAAAAATAGGCTATTTTGAGTACTTTTTTTTCTGCACGTTTGTAAATAAAAGTTTAGATTTGTTCTGGTATTGTAATTGTGTATGTTGGTATTATAAACCAACATATCCTTGAGATATCTGGGGGCTAGGTCATTTTAATTTTAAATATAAATATAAGAGTAAAGAATGTTACATATATTTTAACAGAAAGCCACCTTAACGTACTCAGCATATCCTTAATAGGTGTCAGTCTAGAGCAACCTAATATTAGCCTAATATTAGGCGATTGCGAATTCTGCTTTGGAAGACGCAATTTGCCATACTACGGCACTTGGAATGAGGGTTAAGAAGGGATCTTGGAATAAAGTTAGTGTTTCAAACGAGGTTTCATAGAAGCAGAAAGAAAAAGAAAGAAAAGAAAAAGCAAAAAGGCAAAAACTTAACTCAAGAAACTCTAGCAAATAAGAAACGTAGCACTACCGAGAGCACAACGCACAACGAGGAAGACGAAGAATATATTGACAATGAACAGGCAGTTATAAATGAAGATAATGACCATGGCTTGGCTCTTGACACAATCGATGACGAAATCGTAGGTAGTGATCGAGGTAGTGATGCATGATGATGTATTTGAAATTTCGCTTTTAAAAAATGCAGGGGAATCTTTGTTATTGAAAGACTATACAGACAGAGGCAAAGGAGGTAACTTTTATGTTTAGGGGCCATTTATACGCGTTTTTATCAAGGAAAAATATCTGTTGTCAAAAAAAGTTCATTGTGTTGGTTGTTAAACACAAAAAACCAAAGAATATGTTCCGATCGATTAAGAAGATTTATCGAAATTTCGAAGAATCGTACGGTTGATCCCGCAAAATTAGAAAAACGGGATGATTTAAGAATTGGTGCCTGGTGCATATTCTACAACATTTCAACAAATAAGTACCAGGAGTAAAATGCTCAATCAAAAAACAAATTGCTACAAATCCAGACTTCATCATTACATTTGTGGTCGAATTCTCTATTTTAAAGGCTCTGGTAAAAAAAAACTACTTCGGTAGAATCGGAAGCAAAGGGAATAGGATGCTTGTATACTTGGTATACCATTCAAAACGATGGAAAATTAACTCAGTCCTCGTGGTCTCGACATGAATTTTATGACATCACACGATTTTCAATGCCAAATCCGTCTGTGATACTGGATGAAAAGACTGATAGTATAAATTTGGTTCTTTTACTTTAGTAGGTACTTCATTTTATAACCAAAGAAAAGGAGACTTGTTATTTTTTTTAAGTTATATTAGAGCTAGTATTTTTATTTCCTTGTTTTGTATTTATAATAATAAAACTGTTTAATGCATGTAAATAAAGCATTTTATGTCTATTACCTATCCCCTAGATTATCCCTCTCACCAAAATAAATAATATAAAGAGTCCTTCATTCGCCCCGTTTTGAGGATCGACTCACAACACATATTAAAAAAGAATAAACTTAGCGACTCAAAACAAAAAACAATCAAAAGCTCATTTTTCCTAGGGTTGCCGTGTAATAGTTTTTCGAAATTAATTGACTGCTCTACTTTATTATTTCGGTTTTTCGAGTGCTGCAGCCGTTCGGGATATAGCATAGAATTTTGAGTATTTTTATCAAATCGATAGACAATAATATGTTGGTATCATTGCAAAGCTAATGCATAGGCACACTTCCCTCGTGTAACCGATTTTTTAATAAAGCCTATTTTAAATATCGGAAAAAAATTGTAAACATGCGATTTTTTCTAGTATAAGATGTGTATTATTTCTGTATTAATTCTACTTTATAGTTTACATTGTTTGAAATAAATAAAATTTACCTGGTTGAGTGTAAGAGCAGTCCTCGGAGCAGTCCTCCGGACTGAACTTCGCCAAATAAAAGACAATTTATTATTATTATTCTTTATTACATATTTTACTAATTAATTCCCAATAATTACAAATTAAGTTCGAAAAACTATTACACGAGTGCCCTAGGAAGCAAGGCTGGCTTTCAAATGTTTTTTGTTTTGGGTCGCTAAGTTTATTTGTTTTTGAAATAAACGTTATCAGCCAAGTGCGAAAACTAGGACTACTTAAATAAAGCGAGTTATGGACTCGCCAACAACCTAATAATAATAATTAAAAAATTATTGTTATTAGGTAGTTCCGAGGGTAGTTCAAAAGAAAGCTCGAAAGAAAGTTGAGGGAAATTTGGTGGAAGTATGTGGAAGTTTGGTGGAAGTATGTGGAAGTACGTGGAAGTTTGGTGGAAGTATGTGGACGTTTGGTGGAAGTACGTGGAAGTTTGGTGGAAGTATGTGGAAATTTGGTGGAAGTAGGTGGAAGTTTTTTTAAAAGTGGAAGTAGGTGTACACGATTTTTGCCGGCGGTTTTTTAATGTTTACAACTCGGTTTACAATATAACTCTATTCTGCAAATTATAAGTACCACTAAGTAATTTAAAAAATTATTTCAAGAAGTCTATTAGCGGAAATCCGTGTTTACCTCAACGTTAATATTTGTTTCGGAATAACGAAATATTGTTGTTCTATGGATGTGATAGAATAGCTATGTTAAATTCCATCAATACAGTAATTTAAACAGGCGATTGAAAAAAAATATTTTGTCGAATACAAATGAACTTAAATGTATAAAAAATAATTGAATAATAATTAACGTAATGTAAATCTAGGTTTAAATTTACATGAGTAGGTACGCGTCAACAAATTAAATATGAATGTAATCTAACTATTTAAAAATTGTTAATCTTATAATTTATAATATTTTGTTCTATTTGAAAAGTACGAGTACGACCTTTTATCATCAACAGAAATAGCAGGATTCTCACTAGTAGTTATAAATATTTTACTTCCGCTTTTTACATAATTAAAGCATTTTAAATAAATCTAAAACTTATGTACACAAAGATAAGAACATAACTACTCGGGTACCTACATCGTTTTAAAAGCATTTGTCTAGAGTAGTAAGTAGGTTATTGTAAAAAAAATATCTAGAAATCAAGCTATAGTATATGATTTCCGAGATAATTTCTCAATTTCGTGATGAATCCGTCCATTATTTAAGTTATGTTTAAATAGCACAACTGGTTTAAATTATAATTTTAGGTCATATGACCGAGCATATGACACGGGAATATATTTTTATATCTCCCAAAAACCACGAAATATAGTTGTTATGCGTCTGAATCTTGGTCAGAACATGACATTTAACAGATCAGATGCTAATATACTTGGGAACATAAATGGTAAAGTGTCTTCGTCTTCATTTCCATCCAACTTGAAGCTACTCGTGTACAGGTAGTGAAAGAGAAAACTGGACACTGGACCAAACAATTGCCGTACTTTTCCAAACTTTTCAAAGTAATGAGGAACTCCACTTATTTGTACCCAACTGTCAGCTTTGCAGATATATTGAGCGATTGTCAATATAGCTTCCGACAGGAGATCTTGTCACAAAATAATACATAAATGAAAGAGACCAATGAAAAACATAAACATGAAGAATCTCAAGCAGTAGCGTTACGTAAAAATATCAAAGGAATAATATGGAGCTCTTTGAACAACTGGTCATCCTCTAAGTTCTTAGGTTATTATGGCTGCAAAGTTTTCCTCCTCACTATTCACTTCGAGTTGATCCTCAGAGAGACGCTGTCTACTAACTCTGGTGTTTCACTTCTCCTCTGATTCTCCCTCACATTAACAACTTACACTATAACAACAAATTCAACACATAATTTTGATGATTATGGGACGTTCCAGATATCCAGAAACAACCATCACGCAATTGACTACAATGTTCCCCAAAGAATCCGAGAAGGTAGGTACTTATTTAACAAAAAAAGATCAAACATAACCGTATCAGGCAAAGTCGTGCTTAGGAGTTCTTCCTACTTTCACCCTATATATACTAACTACTATAGCTAAGTAGAAAGCAAATGGTCCCCGATTGAAGTAATGTCCATAATATGGGGTTTGGCATTGAAAATATCGGAATCAATGCAAATAATATCCACTCCTCTTACTGATTTCATTATCAATCGTTTCTACTGCTTGCTTCAGCGACTTTATTCGTGCTCGAGTTCGTGCTACTAGACCTCATACTAGACCGTACTAGACTGAATGTAGCAACTCTTCTCTTTGCCCTGAACCTCCATAGCTGCCCAACATCCCTTTATTTGACATCAATCCTACTATGAACAACAACGCTATGAAATTCACGCAGGAAATCATTACTGTCATTTTTTGCTATTTTCAACGCTCCTCAGGACTTTAAAGCCAGAATTAAATAAATACCTTCTTAATCTTCTCGTACACATGGAATCGAGCATGGAATACATACCTTATAAGTATGTCCCTTGTGAAGAGCTATTTAATATGAAAATACCTAATTATATAATTAAATACGCGTAGCACGCTGAGGAATAATCCAATAGTGTCAAATCAAAGTGAGAGGTAAATCATCTTTGCGAGAATATTTGTTAAATGCCATCCTGCGACTTTCCAAATATTGTATAATAAGTAAGATAATTAGTTGTATATACAAGTAAGTATAACTGTTTATTTTTGTTATTTTAAAAAACACTAAAACGTTTGCAAGCACATTCATTTGTTAAGTAATAGTATTCTGCCATTCTCCTGATCTCTCACACAATTGCCTTTGAACCAGAGTTATCAAACAAGTGTTAAAAAGGTTATTTTTGAGGAAACATTTTTTTCATTTTGTTCGGACTTCCAATCACAAACGAACTTGTTGTACTTAGTTGTAATGCTTTTAGAGTAAACAGTTTACCTAAAAGAGGTTTAAACCACTTTTTGGGGATGATTTTTGATAGCGAATTATTTTCCAGTAAGCGAAACACGAGGCTGGAATCCACCTCACAGAAATGCCCAGTTTCAAATCTTAATATTACCGGTGACAAAGCGTAATCGGAGGCCTAATCTCGAGCCGAGTCTCGAGCTGAATCTCTTAAGATATTTAAGAAACGGGATATAGCGTTAACTATATAAAATAGTTAAAATACACTCGGGTTCATCTGAAGTGGATCACTCATCACTCTAAATGATCATCAAATTCAATCCGTCATAACTTTTAAACTATTCAAGCACAATTCGATTATCCTTTTTTCGTTTTAATTGTCCTCTGTTTTTGACTTTTGGTTAATACCGAGGTTAATACTTTACTTCTAGTCTTAATAAAACTTTGTTTGATACTGTGATCTACGAAGCCATCTAAGTTCTTAATTTGATGGTATTTTACTCGGTATTTTATGAGAAAAAAAATTAGGTAAGAACGTTTGAATTATTTTCTCGAATATTTTATTAGTCTCAACCGAGGTCTCAACATAAAATAAAACCTCAGGTAAAACACTGGTTAGAAGATATTTACCAGCCTTCATTAAGAACATCGAAAAAATTATAATGGGACTTCCCTTGAAAGACGTGCTCGGCAAACAGTTTGAAACCGCAACGGTTAAAAAATTGAATAAGTACTATTTATAGATATTACATCTTCTGCTTAACGATCAAAATTTATCTATCTTTCATCGAGCGTTTAGCTTGATGCGAGGTTTGGTGTTTAGTTCATTCATTATTAGTCTTACTACTCGGTTTACTTCTGCCTCGACTTCTGCCAATATTATTTTTCTCATAGGTAATTTCGAGGGTAATTTATAGAACCTCAGTCAAAGCGTTGCAGTAGTAACTTCTTTAAATAGATAGGTACGTACGAATTTATATTACCTAATTACTTTTAAACTGGGACTTTACCCAGTAACCTCGCCAGGAGTCTCTCGGCATTAATGCATAGAACCCTCGATAGAACCCAAAGTTCTCCTTTCGAGATATGTCTAGTAGACCGAACGAAAGCGATTTGCAGAAAAAAATTGCGATAGAACTTTTGGAAATATTTATAATAATTGCATTACATTTTCTGATTCAAGAGAAAATTACGAGGAAAATTAATACCGAGGTTACTATACTTTACTCGAGACTTTACTATACTTTCATAAAATTTCAAAGAAAGAAGAAGATAAAAAGTAGAAAATGGGTAATAGGTCTCGTTCCTTGCTACTTCCACCAAATTTTTGAGAATTTTCTGAGACAACTTTATCTCCTCGTAGGAAAAGACAATGGACAAAGGTCAATTTCACGAAAAATAAAAAATTCTCGAAAAAATTCAAGGAGATAGAGATGGATGGGGGGAATCCTCGGGGGAATCGAAATCCAAACCGCAGCATAAACAACGAGATTGACAATAAATATACCTATACAACCTACAAACAGATTTTATGTAAGTACAGAGTGACTCCTTAATTATAACGTTTTCACCCTTTCACCCCAATTTTTTGGTTTGTCTTTAGAAATAAAACAGAAATATTTAACATAACTTATAGTATTTTTTCCAAGGATTTCGAAAATTTCAACAAAAAAACAATTGAAAGTCAAATAAAAGTGGGAAAAAACGAAGCAATGTTTTTTAAATGAAACACCCTGTACATTTTTACCTCGATTTTTACAGTTGTGAAAAAAAATTTAAATTCTCTTTGCAAAAATATAACAACATTATTTACCCCTCGATTTACCCTCATATTTAGCAAAATACTGATAATAATTGAAAATAATTTATAAGAATGGAAATAAGGATTAATCAAATTTTATTTTAATTTAATTTTATTTAAATTTATTACACAAAACAACATCAAATCAAGCAAATAACATCAAATATCTTAACGAACAAATGACATTTATATTTAAAGGAACTGTTTACAATGTCTATTATTTTCTCGCTCGGTATATCGTTTACACAGGATGTCCCATGACATGACGGCCATAGCTTGAAGGCTCGCTTGAGGGTATGTTACCAAAGCAATTTCAAGTAAAAAATGTGTAATGAACTCGAGCCTAAATTCAATCGTTTATCAATTATTAAATAAGATTCGAGATAAGATTCAAAATCTGTTTTTTTTTTCTTCTGCCGAGTAAGACGTTTTAAAGTTTAAATCTCGCTTTAAATCAACGTAAAGTTACAATAGGTAAACTACCTAAGTATTTAAATGAAAATTCAAAAAGCTTTCTAAGCCAACTCGATGTTAAATTACATATTTCAATCGAGATTTCAATCATTATCAATATTTTACTGAATATGAAGGTAAATATATGTTATGTTATATTTTTGGAAACATAGTTCAAATCTTTTTTCAAAATTGTAAAAATATACAGAGCATTCCGAGGGGTGGCTCACTCCATAGAAATGTGTACACCAGATTTAAAATCTTGGGATTTAACTGGGATTGAATGAGATTGAACGGATTGAATAAGATTGAACGGATTGAATTTTGAATTAACGGAATTTAATTCAGATTGAAAGATTTAACTCGTACTGAACAGAGATTTAATAGAATGAACTAAGAATTGAAGAGATTTGAAAGAGATTGAACAGATTGAAATGGGATTTTGAACAGACTGAACTAAGATTGAACGGTTTAAATAGAGATTAATCATTTAATATTAGTAATCTCTTTCTAGTGTATTTGATCAATCCCATATATTAGTTGTTTAATACATTGAAATAGTGTTTCTTAAAGCCATTTGACTGTGTAATATTCGCACGCAATATTCCCACCCCATTTATCTTCTTTATTTTGAAGATATTTCAATATTTCAAATAGCATTCCCATGCGGTTTTTTCCGTAGATTATAAATATGGTCACCATGGTCATTTGGTGTTAACAGTATACAGGGTGTAACGTAACACAAAGTTATATTTTTTCTTATGGACCACCCTGTATATTTTTTCATATTTGAATTAAGCTCACTGGGAAATATACACCCTGTAAATATCAGTTTTTTTTATTTGGTATATTTGGAGTTATTGCGATAAATATTTTTTTAAATGTAGATGTATTTAACCGGTAGTAGTATCAACTTTCTTATTTTAAATGAGAACACCCAATTTTTTTTTTTAAATCTACATAAAATTCCCTTTCTAATGACATAATATAACACATTGACATTTGCTTTCAAGTGGTTTTAACGCATGATTTATGTCAAAATATGAGGATCTGTGTATTTATTTCACCATAAAATTTTTAAATTTTCATCTATGAAAATGCTAACAAAAATGGGGGGGGGGGGGTTAACTACTTCTTGTGTCACCCGGTATACCTAGTTATATACTACATAAAATTACACTGCAGATGCTTATTCTGTTTTAAATAACAATAAAAACAATTTATCATAGGTCATAGGCATCTATTTTTTCTATGAAAATTTTTAAACATAAAACATCTAAGTACATTTAAAAAAAAATATTTATCGCAATAACTCCGAATATACCAAATAAAAAAATTTATATTTATGTCGAATATTTCTCAGTGAGTTTAATTCAAATATGAAAAAATATACAGGGTGTTCCATAAGAAAAAATATAAGTTTGTGTTACGTTACACCCTGTATACTGTTAACACCAAATGATCATGGTGACCATATTTATAATCTACGGAAAAAACCGCATAGGAAGGCTTTTTGAAATATTGAAATATCTTCAAAATAAAGAAGATAAATGTGGTGTGCTGGACCCTGTACATTGTACAATGTACACTTCAAGTTTTCAGAGTACAGGGTATTTTAACTTGATAACATTTTGATTCGATTTAACTTATTTATTTTTAAAATTATTACTATAAACCAAAAATCAAACTGCAGGGTCGCTTACCAAGTTTTTTTTTTTTCGTCATCAGAAGAAACAAAAGACTGTCAATTGTCAAAGATATACACATAATTTATGTTTTTTTAAATGGAACACCCAATAAATTTTTAACCAGATGGATAGCACATTTCCAGTTGGATACCATATTTTATTCTGATTTCAATGGTATAGCACACTTTATAGTTTGATCCAGCAGTTTCCAATGTATTCGCTAAAATCTAAAGTATTATTGGGTGATAGTGTGCCAGGGAAATAAAAAATGCTAATGTTTTAACAAACTATAATTTGGCGCGTGAATGTGGCATAAAGCTTATTGTGCTTTTGCTAGTTACATTTAATTTGATTATTATTTTTACAATGGCATTCCGTCGGTTTAGCGTTCAAGAAAGGAGTCATAAATACTTTACATTTCTGAGGCTGCGAGTAAATTGGAAAGTGTTGGATCAAAATATAAAGTATGCTATACCATTGAAATCAGAACAAAATATACTATTTAACTGATTAAAAATATATAGGGTGTTCCATTAAAAAAAAAACACAATTTATGTATATATCTTTGACAATTGACAGTCTTTTGTTTTTTAAGGACAAAAAAATATTGATAAAAGACCCTGCAGTTTGTTTTTTGGTTCAAAGTTATAACTTTAAAAATAAAAAAGTTATATCAGATCAAAATGTTATCAAGATAAAATGACTACCTCGATGACTACCCGTACATATTTATAAATCATCTTTAAGCTGTTTATATTTCTTAAGTATTAAAACTTTATCAGTCCTTTTCAAATTAAAAGGATCATTAGTATGACTGATGGTCGAGATGGTAGCGTACCTGCCTCTCACCCAAAAGTCCCGGGTTCGAATCCCGGTCGTGGCAATGGAAAATACTGTGAGAGGGATTTTTCCATTATACACGGATATGTGTCCCTGGTCTTTAAATGTGTAGCCCCCTCCCGCACAAGGCTCTTCTAGAACCTTCTGGGATAAAGGGGGTCGTAATTACATGTGGTGTATTTATTATTTATTTATTATTATTTATTATCTATTAAGGTAATAGGTCCATAAAATATGAATTTTACTATATCTTCGCCGGATCGGCTGGTAACGTCAGTTTCAGAGCTTGATAAGATTTTTCCCATCTTTTTTTTTGAGGATTTGGCTCCGGTATTGATTTTGGCGGCTTTTTTATACTTATGAGATCTCGTATGAGATTTCGCCTGTGATTCTTTAACTCCCATCACTCGTCGAAGTCTATACTAATTCTGAAAGATTTCAAGATTTAACACAGACTGAACCGCAATTGAACAGAATGAACAGAGATTGAAAAGACTGAACTGGGATTGAAAAGACTGAACTATGATTGAAAAGAATGAATAAATATTGAAGGAAGATTTCACAGACTGAACCAAGATTTAACAGATTTGAACTAAGATTTAAAGGATTGAACAAAATGTGTACACCAGATTTACCGAGTGAGCCACCCTCGGAGCATTCGCTTAAGAAAACATTGCTTTGTTTCTTCTCAAT
Source organism: Rhagium mordax (assembly GCA_963680705.1). NCBI lineage: Eukaryota > Metazoa > Arthropoda > Insecta > Coleoptera > Cerambycidae > Rhagium > Rhagium mordax. The sequence goes on from OY796656.1 coordinate 120,223,561, forward strand.
ATTATTTTACTTTCAATTGTTTTTTTGTTGATATTTTCCAAATCTTTGGCAAAAATCTCGTCAAAAATACTATAAGTTATGTTAAATATTTTTATTTTATTCCAAACACAAACCAAAAAATTGGGGTGAGAACCCTATAGGAATCACCCTGTACATAATATGTATGTAATGTAATGTCATTTATTTTTTTGTGATAAAATATTAAGACAAAAGCACGGACAAAAGTGAGGTGCAGCTCTCGGTGCAGCTCGTTCCATGGTCAAGGTGTGGAACGTCGGTATTGATATTAATTAACAAGTTAAATCCTCGGTAACAACGTCCATAAGAAATTAACTCGGATATGAATTTGATGGGGAATTTGACTTTTATAAAAGGTATTCATAGATACATAGGAAATCTAGCACTAGCCATTTCAGTTGAAATAAAACTCGTCAATTTTTTTTTCATGATTTTTCGTGATTTTCAATATATTTTGAATTGTCACACCAACACACTTGTACCTTGCACCTTGTAGATTACTTCAACGTTGTCTCATGGACACTATAAACAGTGTTAAATTATCCCTCGAATTATCCTTATAAGAATGCATTCTTTTATTTTTGCAAAATAATTTCTAGGCCGTAAGAGATACTGAAACACTTCAAGAGAACGAGAAGTTGAAGAACAAAATGGTAAATTAGATTTTATTCACAAACGTAGTCAGTGGCGTCGTAATGAAAAATTGGGTGGGCTTAAAGGGGCATGGACACAAAAAAAATCCAAACGAGGACCCTGTAACCTCGCCTGTAACTTATTTCAAATGTTCTCATAAAATTTAAAATTTAAAACACCAAAACAAAAAATAATTTTAACACCCTGTATCTCGAAAACCTAAACCGAGAGACACATATTTAGATATGAACCGAGATATGAACTTAAAGTTGGTCTACGTACTTAAATAACACCCTGTACAGACATACAAATGTTTAATATTTGATATCAGAAAAAAATAAGCTTGGGTCGAGGCTTGGGTTCTATGTATTAAAAAAAATTTATGTTGTATCTTGGAAATCGTGTTAGCAATGAAAGCGACAACCGGTTTATTGAATTCTACGGAAAAATATCTATAGATAACAAATTTTCTAGGGTTACTTAACCGTTAAGTTACTTAAAATTAAAATAAAGAGCGAGATTTTTTCAGGATAATTCACCAAACTGAAGACAAGCCATAATTCTCAAAATGGCATTGAATTGCTCTCACAAATCTACTCAATTTTACAATTTTAACGAACTATGTAGTCCTTGAAAATAAAAAAATTATCTATGCAAGAAGATAGATAATAGCGAGGATAATGGGCACCCCTCGGGGCACCCTGTACCCTGTATAGGCCATAGATATACATAGTAGTCTGAACTGTAACTGATAATTTGAGAATCAATAGAGAATGTGAAATTAATGTGAGTTTTCTTAATAAACTTAGTTAGATATATCGAAAACTTAACCGTTTAAGAAATACAGGACAGGGTTGAAGTTACATTTTTTTTATATCGCCTGAAGTAAATGGAATATTTAATTGAAATTTGGTGTACCTATACAGTGAGTTCATTTTAAGTGTATTAAAGATAGAATGATGGGACAAACGTAGGTGCGAGAATTGGAAAAAAGTTTTTTATGCATTAAATAGAAAAAAACAAAAGAAGCCCGTTTAGGAAAATATTAATGTTGGGCGTGTTTTTTTTTATAAAACTCCCTATATATTTTTAATTTCGATCAATGGCGTACCCTTTTTCTTTAAACAAAGGGATTCACACCCCCGTAATTACGCCTCTGGTTGAAGTAGGAAAATGAAAACAATGATTAAACGCGATTAAACGTGGTATTTATTCCATGTACCTACAGTCCTACCAAAATGTCTATAAAATATTCCAAGAAATATTCCATTTACTTTAGGATATAAAAACACAAAATACAAAAATGCTCGCAAAAATGTAACTTCAATGTCCTGTATTTCTCTCGGTATTTCTGAAACGGTTAAGTTTTGGATATAAGTTTATTAAGAAAACTCACGTTAATTTCACATTTTCTATTGATTCTCAAATTATGGAAGGTACAATTCGAACCACCCTCGGAACCACCTTGTTGGTATATTTATTATTGCTCTGTTTTGGATGATTTGTTGTTTTACTGTCGGTATATTGTGTTTATTATTTTGTTCATTATTGGTTCATAAAAATGTTTAGGGTAGCAATTTGTTTCAGGAACTGCTTTTTTAATTTTTTTTCTAATTATTTGTTCTGCAATTGGATGTAAAAGTTTACTGGCACGATCTAGTCTAAACTATTGACAACACTTTTTAGGTATCCTATGTGAATTATAATTTAGATATTTTTAAAACCATACATCTTTGGTTTACATAAGAAGGCATAAGTAAGTATAATAAAATGATACTTTGGTAGTCTCGTTAGTAGCACACGAGGGTAGCACAGTAGAAACATTTTCATTTTTAAGTGCATCATTTTTTTATTAATTTAAAAATTAGGAGTACGAAGCCACGAGACGCTTAAAACGTAGAGTTCCTGACTCAGTAAGTCCTACATCGGCCCCTGGCCCCTGCTGTACCTCCTTAAAAAGATCGCAGCCAACACTAAGTATTTTGAAAAAAAATAATAAAGAGTGGTTCAGAATTTACCGATTAAACTTCGGAAACTAATAGAGTACATTAAAATAAATGGACTTTCTTTAATAAACTTAGGTAAGTATATCTAAAACCGCATAATTTCTGAGATACAGGAGGGTCAAAGTTTAATTTAAAAAAAATATTTTTTTAAATAAGTTTATAATTACTAATAAAGGTATTTTAACGAAACTTGATGACAAATCAACAGTAACAAGTAACTTCCTCCGAAAAAATTTTGACTCGCTAATTTATACCGTGGCGGAGTTATCGATTTTTTTATTTTTACTTACCTATTAAAAAATAGTGATAGGTACGCCCGAGGGTACGCCAGTGGGTAAATTTAAAAAAATCAACTTTTTTAAAAACTAGGTACTTACAATTATTTCTTAATAAAAAAGTATTCTTGGCATTTTTGTCATAACCCAAAATAAAAAAAAATGGGTCAGAGACTCGGTCAGAGATCGTTCTGCAAAGCTATACGCTATACCTAAATTAGATATTTTTTTTCTAAGTTTTTTTTATAATCAGCTATAAATTCCTAAGTAATGGATAAAGTTGGTTGTGATAATTTTATTATGTATTAACAAATTTAATTCACAAATTATTGGATCCTGTCATGTTCCAGCTCGAGTTCCAGCTCTTTTGCGATTTGGAAGTTTTTTATATTTTATCGAGTTTTTTATTTAAATATCTCAGGTACTTCAGGAGAAATTTAAAGCAGATTTAAAAAAGCAACTAGGTAATTTATAGCTTTGCAGAACGTTTTCTGAACCAGTTTTTTTGGATAAACCCGAGGATAAACCTTTAGTCTATTACTCGGTTTATTACAAAAAATGCCAGGAATACTTTTTTGTTAAGAAATAGGTACTTTTGAAAAAAGTTACTTATTTTTTTTAAATTTATCCAGTGGCGTACGAGGGGGCATCCACTAGCCACATTACGGGTACAAATTAGCTCGCATTACTCTGCATTATGGCGAATTACGCTGCATTATGCTGTATTACACTGCATTACTCTGCATTATGTCGCATTACTCTGTATTACGTTCGCATTACTCTGCATTACGTCCACATTACCTTGCATTACGCATGCATTAACTTGCATTTCGCCAATCTTCATTATTTCTTCCTATGGAAGGGGAGCGAAAACAACTCCTGAAACCACAGTTCGATATAGTGCTAAATTGTGTAGTATGTAGGATGAAAGACAGTGAAAGTCAAGAAATAGAAACAGGTAAATGATGTATTTTTACTGTTTTTGGAATATGAGCAATTTGACATCTCGCTCTTGCCATATCAAGTTTTAAACAGCATAAGAAATATATCTTTCTTCTCTAAAACAATTTAAATAAGCCAGTCCATTTAGGAAATAGAGAAATAATCGAAAAAGTAATCACTGCATTAGGTAATTAAAAACGTTTTGCATTACGTAGCATTACATCGCATTACCTCGCATTATTTCGCATTACCCTGCATTGCGCCACATTAGGCAGTATTACGTAGCTGCATTATCCGGCATTACATCTAAAAATTCACTGGATTACGACGCATTACAGAGAATTCAGAGAAAATTCGCATTACTGGTACATATTTCTGACTAGTGGATGCGAGAGTGGATGCCCCCTCGGTGGCGTATCACTATTTTTTAACAGGTAAAAATTAAAAAATCGAATACTCCGCCACTGTATACATAAATTAGTTGGTCAAAATTTTTTCGGAAAACGTTACTTGTTACTGTTGATTTGTCAATCAAGTTACGTTAAAATACCTTTATTAATTATAGACTTATAAAAAAAAATATTTTTTTAAAATTAAACTTTGACCTCCTGTATCTCAGAAACTATGCGGTTTTAAAGTTTATTAAAGAGAGTCAATTTATTTTAACATATTGGTTCCCGAAGTTTAATCGGTAAGTTCTGAACCACCCTATATACTTATTGTTCTGTCCCAAAAAAGACGAAAGTACAATTAATACAGGTAAGGTAAAGAAAGTGTAGGTAAGTGTCTCAGTAAGTGGATATATGAAACAATATTTTTATATATAAGTTAGGTAGGTCCATGCATGCACGTTTTATAACGTGGTAAATAATCCGGATCATTGAATTTAATATATTATGTATATGTGCTGGATGTGTATAAGTTCCAAACCAGGTAGCAGTTAGGGTAGGTAGGGGAGACCAGGGATGGTTGATACAATTTTTCAAAATTAATTATTTAAAAATTGGGATTGATTTATTTAAACCCATTTTATATTTTAATATAATCCTATATAGTTTCTGAATATTTATAGCAGGACAACACTTTAAGTATTTTTTTGCTATTGGGTAATTTTGTTTCTTTTTAAAACACTGATTTAGTATCAATGATCCCCTCTGGTAGGGAGGTTTGATACATACATGGGGAGGTTTAATACATACATGGAGATGTTTAATTACATACACCAAAAGGTAAATAACTAAACTCAAGTTAAGTGATTTGTTTAATTTATTTTATTCTACAACCAAACTATCAAATTTTTCTTTAAAACAAAAAAAAGTTAGTCTATCATTGTTGTATTTAAAAATAGGATCACATAATAAAGTTACGATTTGATCATCATCAACACTATACTGACGTCCTCTTTCTCGGGCCACTTGAATCGGCTGCCTTCAATTCTTCTTGCAAATTTAATTTGCCACTCGTCCACGGATATTTTTTCCATAACCTGGCTTCCCAACGTTGCTGTATCAAACCTCCCCAGATGCCATTTTTATGCAAAAAGGTGCCTATCTTCTCTAGCAAAGCACACAACATAACCTACCTACGATATTTAATGATCAAAACATTAACAATTTCAGGTATAAAATTAAAACTTTTATAAACTTTAATAAAATAAAGTTACAGGCAATAATCTAGTACACAGTATACTTACATTTGATCAATAAAAACACTTTTTGTCACTAAAAATCTCTAATTCCTGCGATTAATTGTTGACGATCACACATGTGCGACTAACGTTAGAAATGAATGCTATGTTGTCATCTCTATCCGAAAAAACTTAAAATAAAAGAAATAATGGTACTGTATCAACTCTCCCTATGTATCAACGATCCCTGGTCCCCCTACCTACTTGTTTAAAAGCATTCTAAAAATTTGTAAATAATTTTTGGTTATGGTATTCGTTTACAAATAGGTACACATTTATAAGCATACAGTAGGTCATTAGCATATAATAAATTGTATTAAAAAAATGAAAAATCAATCAGGTAAAATTACCTAGCTTCAAGTAATCAGCTGATTCCATTTAAAAAATCTACGATAAATTCTCCTTGGTCGTAATGGTCCAAACAACACTAAACCTGCACAAACACAATCAAAACGCAACATACAGTTGAGAGCAAGCACATGCAATTTTCATTTCACAAAAGGAACCATCCACAAACATTCGTTGAACTTGAAATAAACGTTGAAATCAAAACTGAACCTGTCAAGTGACAAGAAAACCGGTAATAAAGTAACGAAACAATGTCAATAAAAGTGAATCGGCGGAGCAGAAATTTATTATGTATGAACAAAAACCAACTCTAGCATTTCAACACCGTCCGTTTTACTTTTTATTCAGAAAACTAACAAATTCAAGAATGCATGACTACCTGCGGATGATTTAACGGGGTCCAACGTCCTATTTACAAGACGAACGCGATGCGACTGAGCGACTGTTCTTTTCGATATACCGGCAAGTGTTCTGCTCGCAGCGCCACCGCAGATAAACAACTAGCCAGCAAGGAGAGTCAAAATAAAAGAAAGAAGCCACACTATAGAACACAGCATCGCAAGGTACAACACCTGGTTCACTTGATTTTGTAATCTATCATCTTTAAGGTAAATCGATTTTAAATGACTTATTTCAATGAAATTTAAAAATCGCTTCTTACATTTGATACGAGGTATCGTGTTAATCTTGTGGATATAAGTAAAAGTAAACTAGCTACCACTCCTATGCAATTTTTTTCAAGTTTGATATGCTGATATGGGTAATTGTACTTATACTTTGTCGTTAATGACTTACATTCAAACGGTTGGGAAACACCTAATAACCTGTTTATGTTTAATCGACTTGTATTACACTAGATAGTCTTGGTTCCGATAAAACCAATACCTACGTATAGATAGGGCGGCCAGATGCCAGATGAGAAAAGAATGTTGTTCTTTTTTGTAATAAAATGTTATATTTTTGCTTTGTTTTGGTAGATTTCCTGTTTTAAATTTGATTTGCAACGTTCCATAGTGGTAAACTGACGTCAGATGTGCAGCCATTATATGGATTTTTTATGCTTTAATTTGACATTTTTGTCAATTTTGTTTTTTGTTATTTAATGTTTTTAATTTTATTTTTTTGTTTTTTATTTGCTGCTTTAAGCATATTAGGCTATTGACTATGTCGAAAAAAACAAGGGTAAAAGGAACTACATCGTTAAAGGTATTTTATTGTTTCATATGTTCAATTGTACCCGAAAAATGATAAATCCAGTGCTATTAAATTTAGGCTTGGATTTTTTTAATTAGATATAAATCAAAACCTATAAATTTTTAGTAGATACACATAATACGATTTTTTGTAGAGAATCAAATTTCCTATCGAAATAGCACATTAAAAGTCAAAAAACTTTTTTCCAACAAAAGTCAAAATTAAAATAAAAATTTTTTTTTTATTTTTTAAATTTTTATGTAGGTAGGTATAACTTTTTTCTGAGTAGATTTAGGTATAGGTATTGGTTCACAAAAAAGGAAGGTGACGTAATTCCCGTCAAAATGGTGCCCAATAAAAGTATTTTTGATAAAAATGGGCTGAGATACAGTACGTTGAAAGTTACATATACTTGTTTACGATTTTACCACTTTTTACCTATATACCATCTTCCCTTTAATTTTTACACGCAAATATTATTTTTATTTAACACAAAAATTATTTTCGGTTTATCAATGATAATGATAAAGGTATTTGTTCAAAATTTTGTTATTCATAATATGATCTAAGATATAAAACTTTAATGTTGTACTAATTTATAGATAAATTCAAGATTCTTCTTTTACAATATATATGTTTATTTTATTTTTCCCATAATGTTTTCGAACTGAATATCAATATCTTTATCAACATGGTTTTGGACATCTTCTTCCGTAACTTCTAGAACCTCATAGCGTTTTCACAATTTAAGCCCATACATTCTTTGCAGAACATGGAGCAGCTAATTCCTAATTTTCTGCAGCCACAATTTCCGTGACAACTTTTTATGCACCCGCAAGCTACAAAGAAAATCTGCACATGAGGAGGTTGATAAAAGCCTTCTTAAAAGATCCTCCCGGATAATGACAAGAGAGTGTTCCCGTGAATGATAGTGTGTTACAATGGAAAAGCTAATGACATTGGAAGTAAAACTGAATAACTTTGTCTGTTTTACAACATGGCCTCTGATAAGACTCTGAAAGTTGTGGAAGAAACTTGCGTTGGTGATCTAAAGAGAGGAAAACAGTATCAGTAAACTGGTCATAGGTAAATCCACTAACCCTAGAATCTAGATGTTTTAAGAACAAACTAAAAAATAAATCAAACAGTAAGGTGTGGATGACGTCAGAAATTTTCATAAAGGAAAGGACGTAAATGAGATGAAAATCTAAATTGGATGAATAGAAAAATTGTTCTTCTGATTGACGACTGTCCAACTCATTCTAACGTTGAACCAAAGCAAATTAAATTGTTTTTGTGCCTCCCAAAATAAATTCAAACTGCAGCCTATAGATCAAGGAGTGATATCTACCATTCTCTGGAAAGTCATTACAGAAAAATTTTATCTGCCAATGACAATATAGAGGCAATGATTGATTTTTTCATCAGTGAAACCATAGCAAATTGTTTTAGGTATGAGAAATTTTTTAAAATGGAGATGAATTTGACCTGAGTCACATTCATCATCTGAATGATGATCTTCAACATAAGAAACAAAATATGTACCTACCACGTGTTTTCCACCGATTTTAACGAAATCCGGTAAGGAACCATATTTGATACATCTTTCAGATTCGTTGTGGCCGGACTTTGCTCTACTTATTTTGGTTGTGTTGCGAAATTAAGTCTAAAGTATCGCGCTATTAAATAAAACGCGGCGAAATGAGTCACGTCCCTTTTGCTGTAACGTTTAGACCAATTATAAATGTATTAAGCTTTTATTATTGCACTACGGGAGTTTTGCCGATCATATCTGTTAAACTAAGTACTTGCCAGATTCAATTATTTGCTTCCTTGTGTTAATATTTTCGCTATACATCATGGTTTTTAGACGCTCCATAAAAATGGAGCACTTTTAACTGCTGTAATGAAATGAGGAGGTGCTCCGTATGCCAAAATGCCTTTATTGCCTGCGTCTTCTATTTTTTTTCATTAGTCCAATTCATGAGCGAGAAAAATTAAAAATTCAGTTGTTTATCTTCCCGTATTTCCTCTTAATTCTTCAATTCATGATATTATGGCATGTTTGCTTCATCCTAACAGGAGGATCTTATCCACTTTTTCACAATATGTCAATCTGCATCTGCTGCTCATTCTCCAATATTTCATAATGTAGGTTTCCGTCAGGTTTTCCAAATTAAAAAATGAAGGAGGAATATTGTATAATTTATAAGCATTGAAACTAAATGATTATTTAAATACCATTTGCATTTCGGTATTATTAAGATATTGGAGTTACGTGTGGAAGAGTTGCGTTAGTTTCAGGCATTTTGTAAATAATTAAAGATTCACACAAGGTTAATTTATTTTCTTTATTCTCATCTTTTAGCTTTTGTAAGCATTTCCTTTCTCTCGTCGTTCAATATCTTCCGGATGTCAGAACATATCTAATTTGTTTGCTCTGTTTCTGTTCCTAGGGCAAAGTTTTCGTATACTCATTCCTGTACCTCCTGCCTCTTGCCGATCATATAAAAACTTTATTAAGTACATGCCAAAGAGTCCTCAGAGAAGTTTCATCCTGTAAAGTATGAGTAGACATCTTCTCCAATCTCAGTTGATCTATTGATTGTGTATCGTTGAAGATGGAGAGCACATTTTGCTCCTCTGTGTCAATCTGAATCATCAACTGCATCCTTTACCTGAGTTTGACATTCTGAAATGGGCCATAATTTGTCTCTATTCACGCGGGAAAGGTCGGCAGATCTTCATAATATTCTTACCTGCATACCTTCTCGTTGTCCAATGTTCTCTAACTTTACTCTGGACTGAATCAGAGCTCATCGACTTCCAATCTAATTTTCATCGACCATCATTGCCTGAAACCCCGATATTCCTGACACCCAAATAAAATGTACTTCTTTTATGCTTATCTAAACTTTTATAGGTATTATCTGACTCCTGAACGCTGATGGACATTCTCTTTAAAACCGCCTGACAAGTCTATTTTTGTTGTTTCATTTATATTTTCTTAGCTATGCCTTATCTACTACTGCTAGGACAGTAATGCTCTTGTACATACTTTGTCACCTGGTAGATGTGTTCCTACACCCGGTGGTAGTTTAGGAACCATATACAAAACTCGTATTTACTGTATACCAAAATATCCAAAGGAGAGCTCAATTTATTTTTTCTTCTACTTAGTATCGCCCAGAATATCAGTAAACATCCTCTCCAATCGCAGCTGTTCATTTGCAACTATCTCCTTGTGAATTGATTTTATATCACTGAACTATTAATTATTTAAATTAAACTCATTTTTATACTTTTAAAACCTTTACAACTTCGTTCAACCATTTGCAGAATGCAACATAAAATATGAGTTATTATTATTTATCAATACATGTGAGTACGTGATTGAATTTTGAATTGACATTAAAATGAACAATAACAAGGTGATTGAATTTTAGACGAGTGGGTGTCTAAAAATAGTGAAAAAAATTGTTGGGTATAAGATTATGCTTGATAAATATTTGGCTGCTATTATTCTGCTACCAACATTTGATACATTTCTATATTTATCATTGACAATTGACACACGGAAAGGAACATATTCTCATAAATCATAATAATAATAGTTACGTTCTCCCACACATTTGGCCGTTTAAAACTGCTTTCATATTCCAGATTATATTTAATTACGCAATAATCTGCGTTTACATTGTCAGATTTGTCGACCAAGATCACTTATTTGACTTAAGACAGAGCTTTTTTAATTCCTTTTGTTTTAATTTCAAATCTAGTAACTCATGGTTTTTGGAGTCGCTGAAGAATAATTTTTTGACTTCTGACAAATGACAGTTGCGTCATTACAGCTGTAAATTTGACGAAGATTCAAAGTCAGTGCCATGTCAAACGTTCCAATCCTCTTCAGTACCAGGAATTGTACCAAATTATTATTTCAAAAATATTTAATGATTGTAATGCATTAAGTACTTATAATTTTTTTAAAAGCATGTAATATTTTTTAAATCAAAACTTTGTTGGTTGCTGCTCCCAATATTTTTTATGCCAACTGATGGCAAATAATTGCGGAACAACCAGAACAGGAAAGAAGACACCAACTAATTGTTTGCACTTTAATTGGAAGCATTTGCATTAATTAATTAATTAATACTTGTTTTCTCCGAGGTTTCCTCTCATTTTTTCAATCAAGCTCGTAAGTCTTCCTTGACCAGCTTCCTGTTTATTTCTTACATTATGCATCGTAAAAGAGTGTCATTTAATTAAAGCGAATTTTAGTTATCGCCATCGGTAACTGATACATTACAGATTTTGCGGTATTTTCACACGTAAATAAATAATTATGCGCTGCAATATTATATAACATTTTATTAAATAAAGCCACTACGTTTTGTACGTGAGAAAGTTACAAGAAACATTAATATTGATTCGATTCAACAGGAAATTAATAGTCTAGAGTCTGGGTCAAGGGCACGAAGAAACGCAATGATACAGATCTGAAGACTAGTATCTATAGCTATATAAGTGTTTATTTAGAAAAAAAAAGAACTGGAACGTCTCTTGGTTGTAGATCTACAATTTATTAAGTCTAATAAATCAGTATATAGTTCTAATGTGGAATGTTATTATAAAATGAACTAGCAGCAGGTGGCAAAAAAAATATATGTGATAGTATGGCGTTGTACATTTTTGTTTTACTCATTGTCTTTATTATTAAAGAAAGAAAATCGGATATAAATAATATGTACGTTGTTTTTAACGTGACTGAATTTTTTATTATTTATCAATACTTCTGACAGTTCTGACGTATGTTTTTATGGTTGGTAAAAGCTTAGTAAATTTGGATTTTAAAGAAATGTGGATGAATAGTTGGAATCGTTCCATTCTAATCGTACTCAGTCGCTATAAATTAACAGAAAATGTCATCAATTATCTTTAACATGTGGCATTCCTCAAGGTTATGTCCTAGAACTTCTTTCTTTATAGCTATTAATGTAACGAGATTATTATGCGATTTATAATAATCGAGGACGTTGCCAGGTGACGAGGCGCTAGCCGAGTCGCCTGGCATTGTCCGAGATGGTTTAAATCGCCAATAATCGAGTTACATTCAAAGCTTTATCGTATCATTGAAATTTGAGAACTGTCAAAATATTCACGTCAATGTTTATAATTAACATAAAATTCGTATCTAGGGTATTATGATATGGTAACCAAAGTATTATATATTGTAACTAACGTATTATGTGCTACTAAGTTATTTTGAAGATGCTGTAATGTTATGATATTTATAATTATCAATAAAGATTTAACTTAAAGGAAACTTAATTTTCAATGATACGATAAATACTTTTTGTATACGAATTTCCTGATATACTTAATAAACTCGTGTTTTCTAGTAAAGTATATAACTTTTTATAATAATGTATATAAGATTATTAATATTCAGATCAAGAATCAGTTGAATCCTAAATGAAAATCCAGCACTTTGAGTATTAAACAATGATATTTTTTTATTATAGATATATAGAAAAAAAAATAGGTAAAACCAACCCATTTAGGTAAATAAATATACCTACCTGCATCATGAGAAATCTTTTAGTGGAGAACAAAACTGGTTTCAAAATTTTTAAATTTTCTATTGTAACTAATTAGGACCGTCGTTGGTGACTCTTTGGTGTTTTATTATGCAACTATCAATATCAAAATCTATAAATATTAGATTAGTTTATTCTTGCAAGTATCTTATTTTTATTATTACCTACTGTAGTTACCACACTATAATTTGTGCATAAAAAATGATTATTATTGTTTGCCCGGTTAGAAGCACATTTTCTCCATTTTAAATTTACTTTTTTTGTGTGTGTGGGAGGAACAATGCTTACAAGTTTTAAATTTCGTAAATACCAAATATCGTACTTGCTTTGAAAGTTGAAGAATGCGATAAAATATGTTTCTTAGACTTAACATTCCCATGTTTATGTAATAATTTAACCTACGATATTTATAACACCATCGCCATTCACAAGTTAAACAATACGACTGCATGCCATAGAATATCCCTAAGTTTATTAAATTATTCAACAAACTTAATAACAAGAATCATAATAATCAAATTAAAATAAATGAAAGTGTAATAAAATTAAAGATCCAAAAAATATATCCGACAAATTTAATATATTTTTGCACTATGCACTAAGAAATACTGTATGATGACTAAAAAAAGACAGAAGATACGCCTATTATACAAAATAAGTTTCTTCTAACTTCATTTAGTTAAAATGAATTATTTGAACTAATAAATAGAAACTACAAGAAAAAGATCCTTTAGTCATAATGACATACAGGTTTTCATCATTAAGAAAATTATTTAATAATTGTACAACCTATTACAATTTCCAAAAATTTAAAGTTACCTACTTTTATTTTTTTCGATTTACATATGTATACTATATTTTTAAAATTATTATCTAGATCAAATAGAAATGCATCAATTGTTCAGAATTAAGAGTGTCAAAAAACAATCGTAAACTAAATATATTATATTTCACAATAATTCATTTAAATAACACGAACAATTAACACAAATTTTATGTGTATTACCTACCTACCTACTTTCTTCTCTAAATTTCATTACCTACTGCTACAGCAGTAGTAGGTTATGAAATTTAGCGACATTAGTATATTAGCAATTTGTTTATATAAAATATTCTTGTGTTCGCTTAAGACGAATGCGTGCCTGTAAATGTGGCATTAAAGCTGCAATTGCAGTCACGTTTTCCTATACCATATGATATTAAACGTACCATTTAACAGAGTAAAAATGGTTCAACCATTCACGCTGCACATTGTAGCAGAATGAACTTGATTTATTGCTGTACTTCTTAAATTTTATTTGGTTTTCTAGATCCAAACGAATTTTAGAATAGAATTAAGAATTAAATTAATTAATTTAATTAATTAATTAAAGAAATATGCGTTTGCTGCCAATGACGTTCTCATGTTTTGGTAATTGATGGCAGAGATAGAACAGTGAACGTTGTTTCTGGTCCTCTACATTAAACGAAGTCAAAAATAAAATAGCAACTATAATTTCTAATAATTAAATATAAATTCGAATTATAAAAGACTACTACCCCTTTACTATTTTGTTTTTTCAAATTCAGAGTTTAGAGATAAAGAGAAATGTTGTTGTATGTACCATTTAAAAGAGATTTTTTTTCGTCTTTAAAAAATTAAATCGATATATCCGAAAATGTTTTCGAAATATTTTTATTTCGTTATTTTTGGTGACTATTTAACCTCAGCCTAGATTTTACTGGAGATACGGAGTGAGCTCTATTGTATTAGACCGTCCTCCTCTATTTATAGGTATATTTGGTAGAAGACGTAGCTTCGTTTCGGTGACGTGGTGTGATGCATGTACGCCCCCAATTTTTTGGTCGTTTTTGAATTTAAAAATTTCGTTTTTGGTATCTCACGTATACCAAAAACGAAATTTTTAATTTAAAAAACGAGACAAAAGAAAGACAAAAGTGGGATATTTTTAAACTAACAGGAACGAAAATACCACTTCTGGTTGAACCGGAAGTGATATCAACTTTTTTTTCTTAAATAGAATGACCGTGACCGTGATCGTTTTTTTGTTGTGTTTTTTATAAAGCATGAAATTCCAATTGCAACCGTTTTTTCTAATTCCAAAAATTCCAAAAATTAAGTGAGATAAGAACAATTTTTTATTTTTTATAAAATGGCCGCGTCAGATGAATGCGATATAAGAAAATTACTAAGTAGGCTATGGAAATTATTAGCAAGGTAGTAAGCTTGTCTGTAAAGAATAAAATAGTTATATAAATTACTGATAGATATGGCTATTTTTAGGTTTTTCTCAAAAAATGGAATTTAATTTTCATTTTCTTTTCCGTAGTGGTCCTATGGAAAATTTTTTAATGAGACCGTACTATTTTTTTATTAATCGCACATAATGATTCATAAGCTTTAATTTTTTTGCCAATAATCATTTCTTAACGATATCCTTTGTAATAATAAAAGTGTTTTTAAAGGGTTCATTAAAATTATAATACTTCTTGTTTAATTTGTGCTTACCTTTTAAAATCACTTTTATTATTACAAAGGATCTTGTTAAGAAATGATTATCATTTAAAAATTTTCCCTAGGACGGAAATGAAAATGAAAATTAAATTCCTTTTTTTAAGAAAAACCTAAAAATAGTCGTATCTATCAGTAATTTAAATAACTATTTTATTCTTTACAGACAAGTTTACTACCCTGCTAATAATTTCCATAGCCTACTTAATAATTTTCTTACATCGCATTCATCTGACGCGGCCAAAAATCGTTCGTATCTCACTTATTTTTTGTAATTTTTAGAATTGGAAAAAACTGTTGCAGTTAGAACTTCATGCTTTATAAAACACCATAAGAAACAGTCATTCTATTTAAAAAAAAGTTGTAGTCACTTCCGGTTCAACCGGAAGTGATATTTTCGTTCCTGTTCGTCTAAAAATAGCCTACTTTTGCCTTACTCACAAAAACCAAAAACGAAATTTTTAAATTCAAAAACAACCAATATATTGGGGCGTACATTGACTCGCGTTCACCCGGTATACGCGATCTATAGGATAATAAATAAATAATGTGTGAAAAAAATGTATTTTAGTCTAACCTGTATAAAATTCTGCTTACGATGCCCCATATAAGAGGATGGTTAATATTCATAAATAACCCGCAAAATTATAGACCAACAGCACGTAACCAATTGTGGATCAGGCTTTATCACCACAATTTCGTTGTCTGCCGAAATTGGGTTTATTGTTTTTGCACTTATAGCGTGATTTAATTTATTTTTTGAGTTTTTTTATTACTGGTTCTTAAGACGATAAAACAGAGTGCAACGCGGTGGGACTAGTGTACAACTTTGGAATTCCCATAAAAAATAATTGAGATATAGTAAGTAATTCAGCTTAATCAACTCGTACATAATTTATGAGTTGATAACGGGGCAACATTTTACGGTAAAATTTTTAATTTTAGTGCTATTTTATGGCGTTCTGTGAAATTTAAGAAAATCGAGAAATGCCCAACAAGACTTCCGGTATGCGTATAAATTTGGCTGCATGCAAAATGATTTGATATAAATAAACAATTTACTTACAAAATTTATTTTAAAATATATGTTTTAAAATATGTTGGACAACCGAGGATGTTAATAATTCAAACTAGCTTTAAAGAGTATATGACACTTCTCAGACATAAATGAATCGAGTAGATTAGATGTTAATGAGTCAAAGTTAATAAAAAAAAGAATAATAATGTACATGTTCGAACATATACAATATCACAATAAAACAAGAATTATTTAACTTCAAAAAATAATATATTCAAATGTCTGTAGCTCCAAACTTATGCACTCTAGACCATAAATAAGATCTTTGAAATCAGCTTTCCATTTAGATTCTAAAAATGAAAAAATATACAGAGTATTCTATTTAAAAAAAAATAGAAGACGTCCTAACCGAACCACGTCATACCTAAAAAAAAATCAAAGTAGAAAATCCGCAATTCATAAACAAATTCAACCTGTCCGAGAATTTTTCTAAAATATTTTCGTGTTCAGAAACAATGAATTTATTTCATACTTTATGCACACCCTGTATACAGGGTGAATACCAATAACTCATTTCAAGAGGGGGTTTCTGTTGATATTTATAACACAAATTACCAATAAAAAAATATAAAAAAGAAAGTTGAAAAACTGACGTACCCTACGTAAATTTCTGGTAAACTTTTGAGTACCGCTTCGTCGCTCTACTGACCCACTTATGGGGTGAACAACATGCCTTGTATCCAAGTCACAGACTCCAAGTTCTAATGTAAAAAACGTGACAAAAAACATCTAACAAAGACAATAAAGTTAAGCCGCCGTTCGACGGTCTTTCGACCACCTGCAAATTACACAGGGAAAAAAATTATAAATGCAACACAGGCCGACACTATTCTAATGTTATAAATTTGCGGTCGGAGACAAGTTAATTGACAGTGACAGCAAAAACTAGTGAATTTATGATTGCAAAAAAATGTGAATGCCAGAGGCAAAGACCTATCCTGATTTATTTTCTGTTGGAATAGGTAAGTTACGAAGTTCTGAAAAAGTTGACGTATTTTAATTTTTTTTTTCTCGAAAACTACAGGGTATATATTTTTTATTTTTGGTATATGGCCTTACCATTAAGGGACCTACCATCCCTTAAAGTTAAAATGAGTTATTGGTATTCACCCTGTATGTACAAAGTTTATTGTCCTTAAAATAGTGACATTAGCATCAGGATATTTTCTAAATTGACCAGATCTACAACCACCAAGCAACATGACACACACCGAACTGTTTTGTTCCATAACAAAAAGTAGACATAAACCGACAAGAAAGCCACAACATTTTAACAACTTTACTGGCATACAATATAGGAATAATAAGTTTTAGAAGAAAGTTGGTTTATTGTTCCCTACGTACACATAACATTTTAAATATTACGTTTTCTTTCGATTTATCCTTGAAGGACCAGATAAGAAATATCCTAAACATTTCACATGTGGGTCGTGGTGTCAAATTAAACACACTACAATTTTAATTAAGGAATTACATAGAAACATGATGAACATATGATAAACAAATAATTTCTCGATCGCGCAACTTCCTTATTGCATTATTGTTAGCTTTTTATGATGAACTAATGTTTAACAACAGTTTTTTGCAAAATGTTTAATTTTTCAACACACCTCGAAAATACATATTAATGCCTTGTATTAAAGTACTTTTACTTCAACAAATGTCCTGTTTATAAAAATCAATTCCAATCTATATTATGTCCACATGATTCAATTTTCTTCCATACAATGATTTCAAGGGACCTGGTTTTCTCCTGGTATTTGGTTGTGATGATTTCAGTAAAATATTGTTTAGTGTTTACTCGTTCAATCTACATTCTTTTATTTTTTCACAAAATAATTTATAACTAACTTCTTTTTACAGTGGGTAAAGTATTCTGTTTATATTATCCATATAATGTATTCTAGAAGCCAACACTCTTTCATCATACATTATTAGATCAATAATATATCTCTGGTTCATCCCGGCAAGAGAAACTGATCTTTTATCCAGTCCGCCTTGACTACATCAACTTGCGCAAATCAGAATTAAATTTGAATGTTATCACTTTTTAATTTATATCAATTTATCCCGTAAAATTATGTAAAAAATATATTAACTGAAGGTAATAAAATTTACATTATTAAAGTTTACATAGCACAACAGTGTCTAATTTTAATATTATAATATAATAGACACAATTTACGATATTGGTACCTTTTCGGTCTTACACAACTTTTAATTATGACCTTGAAATAATCCATCAAATTTACATTAAGTGATTTACGCTAATTACGTGAATTATTGGGCAGAAATATGAAGTTTACGAGTTATATAAAGATATAATAATTATTATGTAATTTTACAATCACTAAATATATTAATATTAAATTAGCAACATATAAAATTGATAAGCTATGTTAAAATAGCTATGAAGAGAGAACATAGGCGCTAAAAACGGGTTTGATTTGAAGCAGAGGCAACCCCTGAATATTTTCGGACACGGGAACTATTTTATTCTTTACAGACAAGTTTACTACCTTGCTAATAGTAATAATTTCCATAGGCTACTTAATAATTTTCTTACATCGCATTCATCTGACGCGACCATTTTGTAAAAAATTAAAAATCGTTCGTATCTCACTTATTTTTTGGAATTTTTGAAATTGGAAAAAACTGTTGCAGTTAGAATTTCATGCTTTATGAAACACCATAAAAAAAGAGTCATTCGATTTAAAAAAAGTTGTAGTCACTTCCGGTTCAACCGGAAAAGTATCACCAATATGAGTAGGTACTGGGTCACTTAAGGCCACCCCCACCCCTCTACTTTTAGGTTCTCCCCTTTCCCCCCACTCCAGCTATGCTCCGCCCAGTCAGCCAATGAGAGCGAGCCCCGCCCAGACAGCTCTCGCTCTCATTGGCTGACTGGGCGGCGCTTAGATTGAGAGGGGAAACAGGGGAGAAGCTAGAAGTGGAGGAGTGGGGGAGGTCTCAAGTGACCACCTGCTAATATGCCACCAAAGACATTTCACTGCAATAACTCAAAATCGACCAATTTTTAATTAAAAAGAATTAATTTTTCTAAGGAAGCTAATAATTAAACCAATAAAAAACTTTTCGTATAATCAAAATTTTTTGTTGCCGCCTCCGCTAGCAAGGATTGAAAAGTACGAGATATGTTTACTTAAAGTCCTTTTGAATTGGCGGCACTCATTTTGCACCACCATGAATTAAATTGATCAATGGTCAGTGCATAAATACCAACTTGCCTGAAAGAGTTAATAACTCTGAAAGTTCTCAAAAAACTATCGTACTATTTCAATGAAGGAACTAGTTCAATTGTTGGAGTTGGTATATAATTGAATGAATTTTTAAAAAAGTCGTATATCGACCTTCTTCAATTTAAGTAAATTGCATATATTTTACTTTCTGCAATTCTTCTTGAAAATTTATTCCTTGGAAATGTGCGCCATCCCGACGGTACTGGAATTACATCAACCCTGAATTCCCCAGACGCGTCAATACGTAGCCCAGAATTGCTCCCACCTTCTTACAAAGCTGTGATAACTTATTTTAGACCAAAACTTTACTTCCACCCTCCCAATCATCTCATTATTTATTAACCGGTCTTGCGTATTTAGCTAAGAAAGGTCGATAAGTATATACAGTCTGTCCCAAAAGTGCACACCACCCCTATAATGTAGCATCTATCTACATATTAGAAAACAAAGGAGAAGAAATGGTTTTACCTAGTTATTCTTGATTTTCCACTTTTTTATTTTCTGTTCAGAAATACAAGGTGCGCAAGAATTAAGATAAAAAATATCTACCAATTCCTTCCAAATTTTTAAAAAATTTCTTTAATCTTTGGACTAATAGCCCGAAACGGTTTTGCCATTTTTGGTCTCACTGCGTTCGTTATGGAGATGTGATTTTTTTTTTTCGAAAAAACCTGAGGTGACGCTCGAATGACCACATAAATTGATTCAATACATTTTTATTAATTATTATTCAAATTTACATGATCACGAACAAAATAACAAAATATCAGTATAACAGAACAACAGAAGAACATAAAAACAAAAGAAACAGAATAACAAAGTAACAAAATAATATTAAATTATTGTGTATAACAAAAATTTAATACTTGGTGGGACCACCGCGATTTTGGAGGATAAGCATAGCATAGCATACTTTTAATTAAATTTGAAATTAGCTCTTTGGGTATCAATTCCCCTTCCTCCCCCATGGCACGCCTCTACTGATCAAGGATTTCAATAGGTTGCTCTCTTTGTCTAATTTGCAGC
The DNA here is from genome assembly GCA_963680705.1 of Rhagium mordax. Taxonomy (NCBI): domain Eukaryota; kingdom Metazoa; phylum Arthropoda; class Insecta; order Coleoptera; family Cerambycidae; genus Rhagium; species Rhagium mordax. The sequence goes on from OY796656.1 coordinate 120,244,137, forward strand.
TTGAAGCGTGACCAGACGTGTTCTATAGGGTTGCAATCTGGAGATCGAGTGGGCCTTTCCATCGTTTAATTTTTATCAGATACGAAATTAGATCCTTGAATTTTTTAACTGGAATATTTACTGCATTTTGACGTACCCTGTATATAGTGATTTGTGAAATTGGGAGAAATGATATCTTTAGACATGACTACAAACACTGAACATAGTAACTGCTAAATCCCATTCAATTTATGTGGTCATTTGAGCGTCACGTTAGGTTTTTCAAAAAAAATCATATCTCCATAAAGAACGGAGTTAGGCCAAAAATGGCAAAACCGTTTCGGGGTTTTAGTCCAAGGATTAAAACTAAGTAGTTAAAAAAAATCCTGAAAAATTTGGAAGGAATTGGTAGGTTGCTAAATTTTGGGGAAAATGCCAAGGGTCTGAAAATCGCCCTGTACATCTTAGGATACAAATGGCATAACAATCGCTAACAGCTGTGTAAATTTTCAATGAATTTTTCGTCGAGCTGTTGCAAACCGCATCTTAATCGGTCAACTCTAACCGAAGATATACAGCGAGAAATGTGACCAAATTTTCAGGTGTTCGTTGAATTTTGCACAGCAGTTTAGACATCTTTTAGACGTTTAAATTGAGCAATTGTACTGGCAAAATCCCTAGGAATAGTTCATTTTACCCCCTAAGGTTGTGATAAATATCCAAAAAAACGATTTTCTATGAGTAGAATGTAGAAATCAAATTGTATCTCACTAAATTCAATCATCGTGATGAAACAAATATAAAATTAGATTTTGGCCACACCATTCAGAGAATGGAATTTGCCAACGGAGGCTCATTTTGAAAAAGTGTATACCAGATGTCCCAGTTTTAAGGGACGCTCCAAATGTTGACAAAACTTGCTTTGCATTTAACTTTTTTTCAAACAAATTCACAATAGATTAGGAAATGTGCCAAATGACCGTATCAAAAAGGAAAATAGAAAATTAAAGGATTAAGTGATGGATGGGCCTAAATAATTCGTATATCCTAAAGTAAGTTGAAACTTCTCCGCCAAAAATTATTTCTTCTTTAAGTTTGTGAAGTAGCGTCCTTTAAAACTGGAACGCGCTGTGTATTTAGCATTGATGAAGTGAAAAAGCACTGTTTTCTTATTTCTATTATGATCTCACACTGGAATAACCATGTTCATCATTAAATTTTCGTCAAAACATCTTCTTGCCAAATATTTGCATTTATATCCGGGATATCCTGCACTTTATTTCATAAGGAATTAAATCTTTTTAGACGAAGTGTTCGTGTAGTTCGTGTAATTCTGTAATTATAATAATGACAATATCCCAGGAAACGTTTAAAACGAAACTTACTTGAATTACTCAATTCAGAATAATAAGACTTACTTTCTGTAATAACACCGGAGTTAATTAAAAACTGCTCAGGAGAAAACATGAATAGGTATACATAAATTTTGTTTGTAATTAAACATATTATCTGGCACAGATAATTTGTGTGTTAATGAATCTCATTCTGGGTAAATATTGCAGTGAGAATAATGAATATGATTGTTTAGAAATTTTGTAGGTTGAATACATGTAAGATTAATGCATTTATATTGTACTGTGGTGTTTAGCCTTGATATATTCATCATGGTAATTGAGGACCTAAATAACTTTATTTTCGTAAGAATAATTATTTTAACAAATTTTTGATACGAAGTTATAAATACTGTTTCAGTCTTCCAGTGGAATAATATAGGTGGAGGAAAGCAGATGGATATAGGTATACACCTATATACCTTCCTTCTGCTTTTTTGCTAAGTTGCATAAAGCAAAATTTTCAGACTACATAATAAAGCAATAAAAATAACCGAACGATATTAAATCTGCATCATACCGATTCTTCTCATTAACCATTTTTAAATATATTCTTTTCCTTTCCAACCTTCCAAAGCAAATATTTAAAAAGAGCGTCCAAAACTTTATAACCATATAGAGAAAATGACCTTTAAGTAATTTTGTGTGACTTATTACTGATCAAGTGTATTGGGCAGTTTTAATTAATGCAAAATCAATTATAACAACCAAATTAAAATGTTGATGACCAAGTTCTGTTTTTTTTAATGTATAACTGAAGGTATATTCTTATATTGTTTGTACGGGTGATTTTAACATTAAGTATACTTAGCAAAATCATTTTGAAAGAGATCCACCCATTAATAACTTAGATATGTGAAGATAAGTAATTTTTGCGAACACAAATATTGAAACAATATGCAAATATTACTCACCTTTCCATGGGAAGTGAACGTTTTTGGAAATCCTGTGTTGTCCCTGTAAAATAAAATATTTTATGGTCATGCCATGAGATACTTATTTAGTTTCTATTTATTTAATCTTAATAGTAATGGAATATTATTTAAATATATTTTCTCCTCACACCCTGTCACTAAGAGTCAATTTGCGTTATTTATTTGATTAAAATTTTAATAAAATCAGAGTTATGAGCTGAGTTGTTACAATTTATGGAATATGTTGACTGCAATGAATCAAAAGTTGTTTATTTTACCTTTAAAGTTTACGAAAGAACAGATGAACTTAATATTTCATAAAATATCATGTCACTCCATGGTCAAATATTACTCTAGAAATTCTCATTAGACTAATATATTATTGACGATTTCGATAGGCACAAATGTTTTTAATAAATCCCCACCAAAGTTATATTAATAGAATTCTTCCCCTTAGTTATTACTCCAGTTCAAACTTGAAGTTTTGCACGAATGAGGAATATGGATAGATATTAAAACAATAAAAGAACAGAACATTATCATATCGTCAACGATTTTATCTTCTTGTAAATTTTTTTATAACAGAGTTTTCTATCTATAATTTAAATCTCGGTTTAAGTAAACTGAAACTGTCACCAAATACTTGATAAATTGCTTGGTGTGGTATTTGTTAGCAACATATTATGGACCTACCTAAGGAATATGGTACTTAAATCAGTTGTCAGTAGTAGCAGATGCATTATTCTAAAACCATGATACGAACAATTATTTTTTAATTACATAAAGAAGAAGTTAGGTGTTTTTTACGAATAGAATCTGAAGGCATACATTTCTCAAATTAGGACTTTTTGCTCTGGTAGTTAATAACAAAGTCATGCACGTAATTATAGCATAAATTTGCCAAATCATTTACTCTTTGGAACACTAATAGTGCCTTACATCATCCAAAGAAATTATGTAGATATTTATAATGGTTATGGCCATTATAAATAAACATATTGTATTATGATGCAGGATAATTTTAGATCTTTCAGTTAATTACTGGTTCTCAGGCATTTTGTGATGTGTCCATTATCCTAATAATTTTAGTGAAATATAGTTTCAATTAATTCCAACATTATTCTGACTAACATCAATGCGCCTCCTTTACTCCCATGTGCATGAAGATTGTAAAAATCAAGTACTAGCTTTTCAAAAAGTTACAAGGAAAAAGAAAATGATAATAAACCACTTGGCCAAAGTAGGCAACCAATTAAACATTTTGTTTTCCTGCAAAGCCAATGTAATACTATTAAGTGTATATATGGTTGCCTAATTATGTGGTCGCGTGGTTTACAATAGTTTACTCATCCTGTTGAAAATGATTGCTACACGCAAAGCAACAGAACCATTTAATTGCTAATCATTATTAATGTTCAACGATCTCTTGTGAAATTTCGGTTTTGCATTTGACCACAAAGATCAGTAACAGCATTTGGCATTTGGCACAGGTCTCTGTTTGTTGCATACTTTAACCCATTGCACATTTTAAACATCCTAATTACATGCGTACATGCGTACATACGTTTGATTTTGCGCACTAATCATATAATTTGGCCTCCATACTTACATCCTATTAGGCTGAATGAACGTCCTCTGCGGCGTGCCGTCGTGAATAATGACTTGCGTTGGATTGATTTCCATATACTCTTCCTTCTTATTTTTTTCATAGCCGTATATTTTGTCCATTAGTGGGCTCCAGATTTGTGTTGAACCACCCAGGATTTCGTCGATATTTGTATGCCTTGAAATAAACAGGGGTAGCTGCGTTGGCCTTTTAGCTCTGTGTTGAATGTTAGGCACGTTATCGTAAGGGCTTTGGCGACCTTCATCATCCTTTGGCATCTCTAAACCTTCTGGACTAGCTCTGTCGCCCAAAGGTATTTGCTCATGATCAGAATCGTTGTCCGAATCTTTATGTTCACTATTGTTTTGTTGTAGCCACCAAGGTTTTTCATCGGAATCCTGATGGCGGATTGCAAACTTAGGCTGAATTTGCTTAACTTCTTCCTTAGCCTGTACCATTCCGGCAATGTTTTCCGAGCTATTCAACCACCAGGCTCTTTCACCGGAGTCGATATGTCTTATTTTATGCTGTGTTAAATACTCAGAATCCATTATATTGGTCTGCTGATTTTTACTGGAATCGGTGTTTGTTTTCTCGCTACTGCTTATCCACCAAGAAGAGTTGCCCGAGTCATTTTTTCGTATCTTGTAAATAACTCGTCCGTCTTCAGTTGTGCCATCTTCCCGTACCCAGTTAGGATACGTCTGAACTCCTTCGGGTACCTCTGCACTTTCATCCAGCCACCACGGTATTTCTCCTGAATCAACATGTTTCATAAACGGTTTCTGAAGAGACGCTTCTGGTTGAGAATTTGATTTTTGAGAATTGTCTTGATCTTGAAAATCTTGAACAGAGATTTCAGGGGTTTCCTGTAACCACCACGAATTATCATCCGGCTCAACCCTATGGATAATTATTTTAGCCGGTATCAAATCACTACTAGGCGTATTGGAAGCTGCAATACTAGCCGTACTAGGTGGTGATGTTTTATTCTTTCCATTGCTACTTTCAGAGCTGGGATCCATCCAATTTACTTTTTCTGTTGAGTCGTGGTGTTTATTTTTAAACAAATTTGTAACAGGGGCTAAAGCTCTCATTAAGAACGATTTCGCTTCGGCTTCAGATTTTACTCCATCTCCTTTCTGTCGTGGGCTTTGCGGAGGTTTGGGAGATTTGTCTGAGGGTAACTCATCAGCTGAAGATACAACTATGGACGTTCTTGAGGACCCCGCGCTTTGTAATTTGGCCTTCTCCTGTTTAGTTTTTAGGTCATCCTCACTGCTGCTTGTTGTGTGACTGGATGTACTGGCATCTGAACTGGGCGACCTCCTGTTTCTTTGTAAGGATTTGTCTGAGGACACTTTCTGAGGTAACTTCGATGACGTATTATGGTATGATTTACAACTAGTTAGGTTTTCTGAAACATCAGTAGCATCAGGATCAGCTGCATCTGAATCAGCAGAACTGGCGGAATTGCTACGTCTACCAATTTTCTTCTTTGCCGTTCCATCCGGATTCATGTTTAATACAGATTTACGAAAGTCTTTATTTGTAGGTAGTAAGGAATGTAATGAATTTGATTTGGTTGTGTTTTCAGTTTTAGGAATTTGTGGTGGAAGTTGCTTCTTATCGTTGGAGATCTGTTTTGGTGGCACGATTCTGGATTTAGAGGGAGATGGTGACTTTTTCGTTTCCTTCGGCTTATCTGATTTAGTAGAAGTGTGGTTTATGCTTTTGCTTGAACTAGTTCTAGATATACTTTTAGGGCTATCACAGTTATCCTTGCGTTTGTCTTCCTCCTGACTAGAATTGTCCGATTTATTTAAATTTTTTTGTTTTGAGTTAGGACTAGAGAATTTCATATCTAAAAATGATGACCAAGGCGTGGCAGTTATTCTAGACGCACCTGCAAATCTAGAGGATTTAGTTGAATCATCTAATCTATCCGACTGCATTTCCTTATCGATCATCGTGTGAGTCCGTCTCTTTGGCCTAGTAATTTGTTTTTCCACGACTTTTGCTATTTCTATTCTTCGGCTTCTAAGGTAACTAGTGTTCTGTGTTGTTTGTGTTGGTGAAGTTCCTCTCGTTACAACTGTGATAGTTTCCATTTCTATTTCTTTAGGAGGTGGCTCCGGGTTAGTATTAACGTGAAAATGCTCCTTTGGAACTGAGTCTTCTGGAGCTATGGATGAACACCTACTAGACGGTCTGCTAAGCCTTTCTTGCTCTTGTTGAGCATGCAGGACACTTAGCAGTTCCCTGTTCTTCCTACTAGTTTCGTTAGTTCGGGCTGTTGAAGGTCTTGTGTAAGCTGTATAGCTTTTCTCGACAGAATTTTTTGGTAAGAACCTGCTATTAATATATTTTTGAGATCCTGATGAAAGATCTTCTCGTGAAGACCGACTAGATATTGAAGACCGACCCATATATTTCGGAACATCGTCCTTGGTTAGTGAAGATCTGCCTGCGTATTTCGGTATTTCGTCTCTACCAGTAGATGTTCTTCCGGTATATTTTGGTATGGTACTTGGGGAACTTGTGGAATCAGTTGTTTCACGACTAACTGATCTTTGGTATGGTCTTGGATATAGTCTGTTGTAATTATAACTGGACGATGAAGATGAGCTTTTTTCAGATTTTTCTACTGGGCTAGGGTCTCGGGACCTAGCGCCCGTACGGGCTAGAGGTCTATAGGTTACTGGTGGATGGCTTGTGTCTTTCTTATCCAAAACAGGTTTTATCCTGGATGATTCAGATCTTCCTGCATATCCTAGAAAAATAAGAATATTAGATGTAATTACGTTTTAGGATAACGAAATAAAATACTAGTAACGAGAAATATGTATGAGGCAAGCTTTAGGAATATATTGAAGCATCGATATTTTTTCGGCAGTTTTTCACGAGTTTCATTTTTTCATTTCTTTATTGTAGAAAAGTAAGGCTAATGCTTCCTTTAAACTAAAGTTTTATACGCCCAGCTGAAACTATTTAAAGGTTCTTTTGAATTATAAAATAGACAGCGTTTAAATAAGCGTTTTAAAGAGTAATTTGAGCAATAAAAAGATCTAGAATTTGGAGTAATTTAAATAGGAATTAAATACTTGGTTAATTCAATAACATAAATTCAGCTCACATCCATAACAAACAAAATTGCGTCCAATAAGATATGAGGGATTATACCTATATGGGTAGAGTATCACAGGGAAAGTTGCAGGGTAAAATATATATCAAGAAGCTATTTTCATAAATAAATAAATTTAATTTTAAAATAATGAGACACTTGAACATTAATTTCTTTTTTTTTTTAAATATTTCTTTATTAAACTCAATATATTACTGTAAATTGCAAAACGTAACTATTGGTTATGTCCTACCTGTATCCCTAGGTGCAGAGCTGTCACGTTGGTAGCCTGCACTGTAGGCGCCGCCATACTTTGAGGCAATTCTCGACGACGATGTGCTTTTGTCATCATCTGCTTTCCTGCTCGCATCATTCCTGCTTCTGCCAAAACTTGAGTCGTACTGAAAACATGAATAATCAATTAGTAATAGACAATAGTATACATCATATTAAAATAGAAATAGAAGATATTACTGCAGATAGTTTCGTTTTTTTTTTCGCAATATTTACAGATTAACAGTCTTCAATTTGATTGAAGAATGTGTTGAAATAGGTATGTAATCCTGAAAATGGGCGTGTGGAAATATATTGGCGTCTTATCAAAATACTGGAAAATTTACGAAAAAACACGTGATGTAGAAAAAATTGTTGATTTTTTCTTTGATTTTCTATTTTAAAAAAAATATATTAAACTCGGGGTGCAGTTTGATTTTATAATATTAAACTCGGGGCACAGTTTGATTTCTACTATAAAAGCAAACTGTGCCCCGAGTTTAATATTTTTTTAAATCGGAAATAAAAAAGAACATGTTTTCTACACTACTATATGTTGAAAATTTATTTCTCTGTGCAGAATAGTACACATGTTGATAATATTAAATGTTGTTATAAGCCTGTTGGAAATAAATTCTACAATCTTCTCTTATTTACAATTTATATAAATTTAGAGATAAAGAATAGGAATAATAGGGCAAAAATATTGAATTTTTTATTTCAGTAAAATTTGTAAAACTCTAAAATTTTCATTGTAAAAATGCATAGAAAATCTTAATTTTATAAGCTTCAAAATATTTAATTATACGGTATATGCTTTCAATAATAATTATGATCCGATTCTCTACAATTAGCTTTAGTATACAAAACCTTTATGCTCATTATGGATTAAGAAATTCTTGAAGTAAATTATTGCAATATACATGATTCGATTTAACTCTTGAACTTGAACCTACGCTGTTTCAATATTTCGCGTAAAGTCAAACGAAAATAGAAAATTCTACTGGCTGCTACACGTAAATTGGAATTTTACACCTTTGGGACATCTGTCCACGCACCGATGAAGCAAAAGGAAGAAACAATATTTCTCCAATTGATTGAAAATGATTATTAATGTGAGAAAAAAATTAATTAAGTTTTTAAAATTAATGATCGTAGAAGTGGAAAATCTTCCAATACATTTTAATTCTTAGTATAAGACTGATGATATTATGAATGCTTTTATTTTTTTAATAGATATAGTTTCGTTGTTTGTTAACTTATAATTTTAAACAACTTTATGAATGAAGAAAATGTATGACCTAACTTCGACAAATACTATTCATGAAACATGTACTAATTTCAATGAGCGTTGGAAACAGTATTCTAATAAACCACATTTTAATTGACAAGCTAACAACAAAGTTATTCAATTAGTTACACTTTAATTCCCTCCAATTCCATAACTTTGCTGTTTGTGGTATAGAATATGTCCACAGTTACCGAACTTTAGGAAAAGGTGTTAATTAAATGCTGTGATTTTCCAATTACGGGTATAAACATCGTCACTTAGTCACTCTCGCGTGTTCTAGAAAAATTAAATATATTTATTTATAGAGAACTAAACACACATAAATTACGCGTAGGTATTTTGGGCCTAGTGTAAAAATGTTTACTCACTCTTGGGATTCCACCTGGAGTGTCCTTTTTTAAGGTGCCTGTGTAAGTGCTTGCGCTAGGTTTATTCCACGGGACCTGAAAAATGTAAGTGTTTAGTGTGAAAAGTGTGCAGCTAGAAGAATCTTAGTAAGGCGGCAACTGACCTTTCGTCAAGCTTATTTTCGAAAGAATTAAATACCAATTAGTCCATTAAACAAGGCTACAACTTTAGTTACGTTGAGGAATTACTTTTTATTATATATTTTGATCGCGTGCCAAATTCAGAACTAAATTAAATTGAATGCACCCAGGTCTGGGCTCTCACTTATAGAATATTTTGTTTCATTAATTTAATGAGTGATTTTTTTATGATTATTTGTGTATAGATAGTTGGGATGTGGCAAAAAAGTGGACGTGAAAATTGTTTAAAAATCCATCTTACTTCTGTTTAAACTTTAAAGGCATCAGCAGTAATAAAAATAAACTAGGTAATAAATATTCCTGGAACAGGTAAAGGACTGGTGAAGGTAAAGGTTTTAATATTATTAAAATCGTAGAGGTAGATTGTATTTGTGAAATTTAGTCAATTTGTTACTATATGTTTTTTTTATTTCTTTTGAGGAAGAGTTTACATTTATTTTTAAGAGACATTTTCCCATTTTTGCGGTTTAAGATTACATATTCATTTTCTTTTAACGAGGAACAACCAATGCACATGTGTAATAACTTCCCTGCGCAAGTGATTAAGAAGACTGATCTGTTGTTGAATGCAGAAGTAGCGTCTAATTTCAAATTTTATTATAAAATTTAGAATTTTCATAAAATTGCCTTTTTTAAATTTTGCTTCAGATTCATTTAAGGTTCATAAAATTTCAAGATAGAGTGTAGCTTTATAAAAATCTTTATTTTTATTTCTGATTTTAAAACCAAATCTTGCTGTTTGTAAAAAAACACGTCATTATTTGATGGGAACGTGTTGGCTAGAATTCGGTTGTGTAGCAGAATACGGTTTGTCACACTAATTCTCAGCTGTGGTAGATGGTAATGTTGAAGGGATTGCTTGTGTGTACGATCTGCTAAGTAAACTTGTTTCAGTTTTCTCTAGAAATCCATTCCAATATTAAATCTGCATGAAGACGTTTTGTATTTATTTATTCATGTTTTAAATACGACAACCCTAAGCGAAACAGTATGTTTTCGTTTCTCCTTTAAAAAATGTTTTTTAAATTATAGGTGCCCAGTTCGACACTACTGAATTATAAAATTTGTATTTTATCGATGTATACAGTGTGATTGATTATAAAGGCCCCAAACCAGTGCGTTGTTAATTTTGATCACATATTTATTAAAGTACTCACCCTGTACTTCTTATAACGTTCTCATCCCAATTTTATGGTTTGTCTTTGGAAATAAAATAAAAATATTTACCGTAATTTATAGTATTTTTTCCGAGGATTTCGAAAATTTCAACAAAAAAAAACAATTGAAAGTGAAATAAAAATGGGAAAAACCAAAACGATATTTTTAAAATGGATGGTATATTTTTATAATTTAAAAAAAAGGTTTAATTCTCTTTCCAAAAATATAACATAACATATTTAGTAAAATACTGATAATAATTTTATTAAAATAATAATAATAATTATTATCAGTATTTTACTAAATATGAAGGTAAATATATGTTATGTTATATTTGGGAAAGAGAATTTAAAACTTTTTACAAAATTGCAAAAATATACAGGAAATTACATTAGAAAAAAACCTTGCTATGTTTTTTCTCACTTTTATTTGACTTTCAATTGTTTCTTTTGTTGAAATTTTCGAAATCCTTGGAAAAAAGATCGTTATAGAAATCACCCTGTACATACAGTGTGACTCATTTGTTTGCGGGGCACTCTATAAAATCCTTATTTATTGTGCTATTTTAACCGGATTTTTCTTAAATAGTTAAAGCTTGACGAACTGTATTCTTGGAGCAAAAAGTGCCACATTTCTACAAAATCCAAGGCCTACACGTCAGTTTTTAGAAGTAAAATGTTGAGAAATAATATTAGCGATTTTTTTTACGAAAAATCTGTGCACGCCATTGAATTCACCATCTGTCAAAATGGGCTTGTACCAAATTTGACCAAAATGGTGGATTGGTAGAAGTGACAAGAATTTAGTGTTTTTTTCTCTATTTTTTTCATTCCGTTTTGTTTCTATTTCCTTTTTGATTTGTTAAAACTAGACATAAGAATAACACCGTTTTACTATAATTTAATTTAATTTCAATGTTTTTTCATGGATAACTTGACATAAATTTACGGAAATAGTAAATATTTTGCATTTTTATTTTGGCTACAAAATCGTTATTACTACAGGACGTTTTGAGGGGTGGTGAATCCAATCACTCGCACAAATTTTTTCTAAACAAACCGTTAATATGAATTTTCAAAATTTTGCTTCTAAGCCTTATATTTCGTAGGAATATGGCGCTTTTTGCTCCACAAATACAGTTCAAGCTCTGTTTTAAAAAAATCCGTTTAATTTTATTTTTTAAGTTATTTTCTATACTTAATTCGGTTTATAAAATACTTATTTTCCTACATTTTATAACAATAATTATGACAATAACAATGTTTTTTTTTAATGGAAGATAACAAATTATAATTTTCTTTTTTTCTTTTTTTAACCAAATGAAACTTTTATATATTCACAGAAGAAAATTTAAAATAATTTTCTATGTTCCATAATGATATGTGCCATGTTATTTTAAAAAATTGTGTTATTTACATATTCACCTGCAATATGAGAAAGGGAAACAACTGCTACTTGTGATATTAGTACATACTTGTAAAGTTAATACTTATATTTTTATTGCACACTATAAATAATTTGTTATAAAATTGCTGCCTCTAAGCCGGACCTGGCCTAGATGATATGTGTAGAGACTAGATTAATGCAAACGGCATGCCAGATTTGTTTTATTCTCATTAAATAAACTTTAAACTCCTAAAAATAACCGCTAGTTCTTTTACCCGTGAATTCATCAAATAGATGACACGGCTCGCAGCATTCGGCATTATCAAGTCTAGTGGACGATACCCTGGCAACCTTGTGTTGAGGTGGGATCTCCGGGATCTGCCAAACGTTTTGGTTAAATTGTCCGCTAAAATACACAAACTTGTTTTGAAAATTGTTTTTCTGAAAATATCCTCTTTTCGTAGGAATCCGAGTAGGCATCGCATACATGTATTTACAATAAACTTTTCGCAGTATTTGGTTTAAATAATATGTTACTGTCACATGAACAGCTTAATTGGTATATACTAATTGTTTATTTAGCACAATAAGAACCACATTTTGGAACAGGTCCGAATAGTATCCAATGATTTAATTCTTACTTTGTCACTGTCAAATTATCTACGGTATATTTAGTGCAATGCAGCATTTATTAATTACATAAGTAATGGATATTACGTTTACAAAGAAAAAATATTGGACAGATCCTATATGATTTTAAACAACTAATTTAAGGCAGGCGTTCTAAAAACAATTTTAAAGTTACAAGATTACCTTTTTTAAGTTATTAGGTATTTTTCAGAAACAACTATCCAGGTCTTGGACTCTCTGACACTCTCGAATATATTTTTGGTGCCGCTCTTTGAACATGCGACTAGGAAAATTATTGGACTTTTGAAAAAAACAAAACAGTATCGAACAGGGGCTGCTACTTTTTGTAGGAAGAGAGTGAAATCCCACCAAAACGATCATGTCCCTATTTTGTGTTTAATACGTTTCAAATTTAAGCTCGAAGTATTTTTTCATCTCGCGCTATAATTTTCATACATTTTCTATTCTTTCTTCTTCTATTCTTAATTTTATCTGTAGCTTGTGGTAAAAAAAAATGAAACATAGTGTATCAGCCCCGTGCACGTTTCGAAAACAATTTGACCAATAAATATGTGGAAGCGAGGACTGAGGAATGGTTCTAATAATACATCATAAAAGTTTCGTAGTATAAAATAAAAAATGCCTGGGATATGTATAACTCGTACTTTATAAAATAGACCGACTGTTGACATTAAGTTAACAGTATTATATCGTAATATTTAAAACGTAATATTTCAGTCAAAGAATCAACTAATTTCATGCCAAATATCTGATGCCAACGTCAGTTTCCACAACTTTCAGAATGTATGTAGGAAGTTAACTTCTCATAAATATCATGCAACATCAACTGTTTCTAAACAGTGGAAATAGTATGTATTAAAACGAACGTGCCTCATTAATTTCCACCCTCGGAGCTTCAATTTACGGCTATCTTCGTGTGTTATATAACAGAAGAAAAAATTATCATGCAAATATAATAGTAAATATGTAGATCAAAATCTAGTATTGGCTTAATAGAAAAATATTTAGAATAAATTCTTTGTAAATCCAGTCGTCCTTGGGGAAAAATCCATTCACCTCAGAGGGTGAAAATAACACTAATTTAAATTAAAAACTATATTCGAAGCTATAGAATTCTATGGAAGCCAATTAAACTCTAGATTTAATTTTCCAAAACTATCACTTTAAAAAACTCATATCTCCTAGAGAAGTGAAAATAACAGAACGGGACTAAATGGTCTATAATAACGAACATAGAAGACTAATTTTTTTTTGTTTCTGATACCTAAAAGAGCATCGTCAATTTTTTCCATTAAAATAAAAAATCATGCAGCACACCCCTTTTGATGATTTCATCATTCTGCAACTACCCTATAGGGTACTGTCTGGAAGTGGTCTCATCGTTTCATCAAACTACGTCTAGTATAAGATGAGCACAAATCGAGAATTACGTTTACACATTAATTTCACCTTCGCATCCGCCATATTTTCTACAAAAAAAAGATTGCTGTACTAATAATTTTATTATTAGTAGAGTAATCCTTAGTAACTACTTAATCGAGTTAAATCCAGTTAAACAGTTGATACAATCATTGGTATAAATAAAATGTTATTATTATAATCGTTGAATTATAGAATAGTTTGTTTTGTATAGATACAAACAAAGAGATCGCTTTATTTCTTTATTGGCCATCATGGCATACTCACCCACAATGATTTATTTTGTGAACTGCGTTTGTGATGCTAATTTGTTCATCAGTGATTACGTATATGTACGTGTCTGTTTTTCAAAAGCAAGCTGTGCTATCTAGGGGACAGAAGAAAAGACTGACTTGAGTAGTAGGTATTTATCATTAAATTTTATTATTTATTAATTTCGTCTTGTCAAAATATAATCTAAAGCTTTTCAATTTAAGTCAATCTCCTATGTCTATATAGGACGCAATTAGGAAAGTTCTATTTTAAACTTGATGTAATGAATTATTAATATTTACTACGTTTATATATAGACCTGTCATTATAACTTATTTTTAAAAAACTCTATAAACAACTTTTTTAAATTAAAATATCTAGATTAGCGCATATCACTTAATTAATACTTGAAAACTTTTATATTGAATGAGCATGATTTATCACACATCGTCACACATTTATCTTTTCACAAATAAACCCAATATCAATTATAAAACTAATTTCTTGGAGTGTGTATTCCCTAAATAAACAACAACAAGAACTCTTAAAGCTTACCAAATTTTTGCGTAAAAAATTACACGCTTTCACTTCAGAAGGGTTCTGTACAACGAAAAGGGATATAGTTAGAAGGGCTGAAATTAGGATATCAAAAAAGTATCAAAGTGAGCACTGAAAAATAGAAAGGAAAAAATGAATTACATAACTCAGAAATTTCTTTCAAGAACATAAGCTGATCAGTACTTACACAAACAACGTCCAGCAATTGGCCCACGTTAGAGTCTTAATGTACTTCAGAAATTGATGTGATATTATTTAGTTTTCAACAGCCAACAAAAGTATTTAATTATTTACACAATAATGAATTGAAATTCTAAAACTTCTAAAATGTATCAAATAAAAGCAAAGCAGTTAATCTAATAGCAAATTTGTTGGCAAACCAGTGCAAGGTATTGAGGATAGATATTTAATTTCGTGTCACATGGAAATTCAAAATTTATTTTAAAACAGATCATCGAAGATAAGTTTTGCATTTTTCTAGGTAGTAAAATACATAAGAAATTTAACTTCCTTCGTGCGAACCACCTGTGCAGGACTAATTAGTGTAAAAATAAACAAATGCAGAATTTCACAACGACCCGCGACCGTCAAAAGATGCCCACGTCCAAAGTATTTCAGTATACTAAAATGTTGTCAAGGTAAGTTTCTTTTAAACTGTTCGATACATTATGAGGTTATTTTATTAGCAGTTAAGTGAGAAAAGTAGAGTGCTATTAGTTAGAAAAAAAAAAAAGATTTTTCACGTTCATCATAGTAGGTATAGGATTTTAGATCATGCTGCATGAGCGCATTCGTTTCAAACTAATTTCGAATAGAATTTTTTTACTGGAATCAGTTCAGGAGACTATTATACTGTTTATGAAAATCCATGTTACCAAACGGTAACCTGGTCTGAAATTGTTTAAAACAACTTTGTTTATAACAGAAAGAAAAATAACATTTTTTTAATTAAACATTTTTTTAAATGTTTTTTGACCGATCTCAATGACTTTTTTCCGTAAAGTTGATAATTTTTAAAAGTTGAAGAAGACGCCCCCCCGTTTTTTGAGCTCTAAAAGTAGAAACAAAAAAAATGTTTTTTTACAAAACAATACAAATATAATTTTTATAATATTTGTCAACTTTACATATGAACTTCCAAAAAATATATACAGGGTGCCCCAACAGTTATCGTGGGTCCCTGGGATCATAATAATTACATTTAACTAAATTTACTTCTATTCCAAATTGCTTCGTTTCGCCGCTAGAGGACATCAAAGTTGGTTAAAAATTTAAGCTTTTTCCAAATAACTTTAAAACTCCCTGTATGATTGGAATGAAGTTAAGTATGATAATGTCGCATCCGGAGTCAGAATTGCTCCATCACTCTCCAATTTTTTTTTATTGTAGAAAACCACCCTCAAATTCAGAAAATTCTTTTTTATGGACCAGAATTTAAAAAAACTTTAAGGTGATGGAGCAATTCTGACTCCGGATTCGAATTCAGCGCGTCAAAATACATACAGATCCGTTGGTCTAGTCAAAAGAACAGACCACTTTTTTTTGTGTGCCTGCATGTGTTATTATTTGTTTCAATTGACATCTTAGTCAACTGTTCTTTATACAAAAAAATACATAGTACAAAAACACGTTTTTTATCTCTTCAACAACCAAAAAAGGTAGTCATCTTTGAACGATTATTGTGAAAGAAAACTGGGCCACAAATTTCTGTAATTAGATTACATTGTTATAATTTTTGTTATTAAATAAATAAATATGTCCGACTGAAAAAATTATTTCTGCCAAAACTATTACAGATACAAACACTTTACAAGAGAGGAAAAATCTTATTACCCCTAAAAATAGTTATTAGCAAATTGGCCTAAGGGTTGGGATAGTTTTCGCCCTTCTGTGAATTTAGTGAACTCGGTCAGAATGCCATAAAATGAAATTGCTATAGAGATATTAAAATTTAATTTCATTCCAATCATGCAGAGCGTTTTAAAGTTATTTGGAAAAAACTTAGAGTTTTAAGCAAATTTGATGCCCTCTAGCGGCGAAACGAAGCAATTTGGAATAGAGGTAGGGTTAAATCTATCTATTTTGATCCCAGGAACCCACGGTAACTGTATTTTTACGGAATATTGGGACACCCTGTATGTAGTTGTGTAGGGTAGTGTGTAGTGTTTTTATATACTTATGTATGTAGAAATTATTGTTTCTATCCGCGCGTACGGCCGTCCTAATTCTCTCTAAGCAATTTTTTAACTAGTGAAACTATAATATAAAAATTACATTAGGAAACTAAGATAATTACCAATGGTTAATTTTTATAAGGTATGAAATACCGAGTCATAATCCAAGTAGTCGTTAACTAATAATACTAATTCTGTAATTTATTATTCATAATCTAATATTGCTCTGTGCAGTGTGGCGTGGGCAGTCCAGCCCATGTCGGCTTGAAAAAAATCCGAAAGTGTTTTATAGAACAGACGTATTTCTTCATAGCAAACATTTATAAGTTTTCCTATATACATAGACATTTTAATATAAAAACAATAGACAGACCTCGAAGTGAACTTAACAGAGCTTACCGATGCTCTATCATTTTTATGCGGGTCGTTAATCTTAATTCATTAAAGTATTGGGTTATCAGTCTGTAGTACAGAAATGTTTTTCATGATTATTTCAAACACACAAATTAACACGATTTGCATATGTGCAATACTTGCCAAGTCTTTAAAGCATACACAGAGTAAAAAACAAATTTTATCAACATGTTTTTGCTTCGGTTTTACTTTCTTCTACTTGGCTGTTAGGAAAATGTCTCTATAGACCTTAAGAATTATTTGATGACAATTATTACCATTTGAGTTTAGAAGTGACAACATAAACAATATGGACTTGAGTTTTCATGTGTTTAGTCCAATCGTTGATTGGTTCAATATTAAAAATATGTGTTCATTAAAAAATTTCAGATAAAAGAAAATACTAGATAATTTTTATATCCAGTCTCCATGATTTAGAAATAAATATTGTTCATAATAACAATTTGTTTTTTTTTTGCCATTTTATGATGTGCATATCCTGCCACATTTTGTTTACATCGTTTGTTACATTTATGAGTTTTTCAGATAGAGACATTGTGAAATCAAATGCTGAAAATCGGTGTTACGTAATTTTCAAATACACCTATATAATTAACTTAAATACATTAAGATTTTTTTTACCGAGGCCTCAATTGAAATGCTTCTGACAGAAAACGGAATACCTAATTATTTTCTATTATATTTAGACAGGTATTCGAGGGACAGAGTCTGAGTTTAATATTTCTAGAGTTTGGTTAATAATCATCCTAGAAAAATGCAATACTGAAATCCGTTTCATAACAGACCTTGACTCAAATATAGAAA
Organism: Rhagium mordax; assembly: GCA_963680705.1. Classification (NCBI taxonomy): domain Eukaryota; kingdom Metazoa; phylum Arthropoda; class Insecta; order Coleoptera; family Cerambycidae; genus Rhagium; species Rhagium mordax. Next base: position 120,262,079 of record OY796656.1, read on the forward strand.
AAAAATTAGTCTGTGTTTATGTATATGCACGTTTCCAGTTTTTGTTTAAATATACATCGTTTCTTGTAAAAACAACAATCCCTATATTTACTCATCGGGCGCTGTTTATACTTGACAATCTATTTTTAAATTCAGCGAGTATGAAATATAGCACAGAGGAAAACTGGTTTATATGTATCATGTAGAGCGATTTCAAAAGTATTAAGAACTTTCTGTTTTAGGTAAATAATTGGTTACTATTGTATTTATTAATATTTCTTTATAAGAAATACTATTATCTTTCTTACAACGATACTACACATGCAAGAGCAAAAAACAACTCTCTACTTTTTCAAACAATTTCTATTATGCATCTCTATAATATTCTCTATAAAACTAAATTAAATTAAATCGAAGAGCTATGACTTTTTTCCCTATATTTTATGGATTATTACTCCTCCATTCATCTAGGAACGTTGTTAAATAAACTCTCCTTGTTTGAGGATTTACTGATGAAATTTGATTCACTTAACTCTACCTTATGCATGGCATGATAAATATTGTTATAGTCACTAAGCAAATGAACATCTTCCATAAGTAGATATTCAATTATATTTTCTAAAGCCTAAACTAGCCAGCTTGGAGAATATTAAATATATATCATTAAAATATAGTTAATCTAATTAATATAATCGCTAAGCCATTTATAGAGATGATCCGAAATAAGACCGGATACGAAAACAGACAGGAAGTAACTAATAGAAATACGACGGAACGACGCTGAGCATTAAATAAAGGTGTTTCATATTCTGTATAGTTGACACTACTTTCAGTGATGCATTGAGTTGGTTTAGAATGTGCTCGGTACTCTAAAGAAGCTTTAAAAATAACTAAAAATGCATACATTAGTTGGGGATTGTAAACTGCCGTTGACGGTTTTATGAGCTACCGCCTTCCAGAAATAGGTTTTTTTTGGATATTGATTTAATTATTACCTTACGCCGCTTGTACTTTACAAGTCTTTTCTTTATTCAGGCGCTGTTAATATCAATAAATATAGATTGATGGGATTTTCAAAGTGTGTTAATGAAAAATTATTTACCATGAAATTGAATAAATAAATATGTCCTAAATTCCTACAAATTTCTTCAGTAATATTTTGTTTAATTGGGGATTTTCGCAGAATTACCCAAAAAAATAGCTCTTCTGTTTGAGGTTCTACAATACAGAACCTCAAATCCCCTTCCCTATCTTAGAAATTTTTTTTTGCTGCAACTAATTATGAATCACACCATCCAAATATGCACAAGGGTAATATTGGAGAAGAACAAACTAGTTACTTAGCATTTTTTAGAAATCCCAACCAAAATTGCCTCTAACAATATTTAGTAACTGTAACTGCAAAAAAAAGGTCCAGTCTCTATCACTGACACTTGCTTCATCAGGTCTAACATATCTGTGTCAGAAAAGTGTACGTCCAATAAAGTTGTTACTCATTTTATAGTTGCCATTGGATAGAACACTATTTTCCCTCATATAGCTACTCAGAGAATAAATCTTCAATGTATGTATCAACAATCAGATGAAGGCAACTGACATTTTACATACTTCCGGATGATCCCATCAATAAAGTGGTTAGCAACTTTTGTGCATTCTTCACGGGCCAACCCTAATGGTCATTTCCTATTAAGTCATAAATCGTCCGTGGTAAAATTTTGGAGTTAGAAATAACCAAAATAGTTTTGACAATTTTGTTTGGTATAAAGTAATTGTAGTTAAACACATTTTACTGGAAGCATCTAAATGGGGCGGTTCCCTACGGTATCATGCTAATTCGATATTGTATGAATATGAACAGATGAGTAGGAAGTACCTAACTCTACCGAATGATAAATACCTTTAGAGGCTCATAAAGTGCAACAATTAAAACACCAATTAGTATGAACATTATCTTCCAAATGAAAATTGTTTTGTCATAACCTAGTGCTATCAAGTTGAGACTCTCTTATGTAGTTGAGACTGTTTCGTACCATGTGTAGCGCGCAAATTTTGTTTTGTTTTATTGGACAAGGATTGAATCACAATATATAAGGACCTACTCTTTTTACTTATTGTAATAATTTCAAAAACTTGAATGTACGTTGTATACCTTTATATTTATTTATTATTCCTTCTAAGCCTTCCAAATTTTAACGCTCCAACGTTTCGTCCATAGCGCGTAAGAAGGTTTACCAAATATGTTCTCAAGAGAAGACACTACTAACACCTGATTTAAATAAAAATTAGTTAGTTGACAATTCTGCATCCACATGCCAAGCTTAGTCAAACGAATGCCACAATCATCATCAAGAGAAAATTATTCTTTAAGTGCCCTCGTTTGGAAATCAGACTGCTTAAGTAAATAACAAAAAAACATCTATCTTAAAGTCCAAACTTTTTGGGGGATACAACAAACATCACAAAGGTGCGCATCTGATGGAAAAATTGAGTTCAGACCTAAGCAAGGGTAACATATGTAGGTAATTAGATTTGTAGATCTGTATTCATTGGATCATTAAAATTTTAGATATCCTAGGTTATTTGTAATAATATTTACAACCTTGCGTATGGTTATTGATCTCTTTTGATACTGAATTTTGATAGCACTGGTATTTTCAAATAATAGACAAGATTTGCCTTACATCATTACAAATTTTTAGTATTTTTTTTAGATGATTTTAATAAAATTTTCCGTTGAATATATTATTCCTAAATCGTCCATCAATATATTTATACAATTAATAAACTGATTGACCACACACTTGGTATGAGTTATCAATCATTTGTTATTCTATGGCCATCACGTATCATTGGATACTTTTTAATAACTTTCATTTTCTCACATACTATTTAAAATAAATTACAAGTACACGAGTTGACTTCAAAATTACTTTTTCTCTCAAATGCAAATAAACGGACATCGAAAATAAATTTGAATTCCGTTTTTATTTCTAGTATTTATTTTAATAGATATTCTGTGTCGATGAAATCGATTTTAAAATCTTGAAGAACATCTTCAGCTAAAACATCCCTTCCACTTAACGAAGAGTATTTATTCAAAAATTCAATATCTGGTGTTTTGTTTAACCAGCTATTTTTGCATATTACACCAATTGAAGCATCAGGTTAAAATTAATAAATACCAATTTGCTACGAAGACGGAGAAATAACTTAATTCACTTATTTTCAAAGTTATTTCCATTTTATTGAAATCGAATACCAACCTACCTCCGTTTGTTTTGACTACTTTGACTGCACTTAACTTTCGCTTATTTATGTGATCTTTACACTTCTATTATAGACGAGTGCAGGTTGTTACTCCTTTGCTATTTCGAGATGATTCTGGGAGACTATTTTTAAATATAAAATACAAATTACTTGACAGATAAATCGGCCTATTCAATTTTTATTCGTACAACTTGACCACACGGAAGTCATTACCGCTAAACATTCTGGCAGTGGCGCAATAATTAATTTTTCAAACCAATTCTAAAACTTATTAACCCAATTTCGGACCAAGCAAATAAATAAGTCTGCATAAGCGACCCACATTTCTGTTCTCAAGTTGTCGGTGTTGTGCCGGTTCGGTTAGCTAAAATATTAAACACGCCTGACGGGGTCGTAGTAACCAGGAAATTGTTCCATTTTCAGTATTTACATGAAACAATTAGGTTTATTTTCAGTTTTTTGTATCATCACGCCAGGAAAGCTTCCTTAAAATATAAAGTAGCCAAGAATGTACAGTTTTATTTACAAAATAAATCGTCAAATATAAAGTAACCTAAGAGTAAAGCTGATGATTCCCTGAAAAAATAATTGTTTACGATCTATGATTGGATGAAGAACTCTAAATAACCGACCTTATTTTAAAGAAGCTACCAATAAAGCTCATCGGGAGGAACGATGATAAGCTGGCGTCGAGGCAAGCTGGCCATCTTGTAATGGGTGCGCAAGTCCTAGGAAAATCAAAGGATTTTTGAAATGGACCGTGGTGACAGCTGAACGGTAGCTGCTAATTAGGTGTCAGTAAACTGTATTATCTAGTTTCTACTTCTTCCGAAAATATAAAACAAGATGAAAAAGATCCAAAATTTAAAATTTGTTTTTCTGTTTTCTTCGTAACAATGGTAAGTAAAAAGTGTGACAATTAAACTATTTGATTTATAAAAATATTTACGTGAGGAGTTCTAAGGGAATGATCTGATGAAGAAGCATTGATAAGTTTACTGAACTCGTTCTATGTCGTGAATATCAATTGTTTAATTGTATTAATTAATTCTGTTTATATTGTTTAATGGTTTTTGTTTCGTTATAAGTAATGAATAATAAATATCGAGTTCTCTTTGCTTATACATCACCTATTAATATGAAGTAATTATGTGCCCTTATCTTTGCTGAATGTTTTTATGGGATAATGCACAAAATGTTGTACTCAGTGTTCTTAAAAAATAACGACAAATATAGGAAATATCCACAGTTAAAGAGGAAGAATTGCAATGGTATAAGCTGGACTTCGATTTAATGAAATAATAGATACAATTTTGGTGAAGAATTTTTCGACAGAGCTTGTTTGCTCCAACGCGGCTACTGCGTTGGAGCAAATTGGAGTATCTGGAAGACAATCCAATTAAAATTTTACCATGTTCTGTTCAATCGTTCGATCTTAATCCGATAAAGTCGTGCATAGAACATGCTTCAAATAAGATTGCCGTTTTATTCCAATCCAATCTGCAAGAGTTCTTAAGTTATAAATGCCTTTGAGTGAACTCATCTTGATAGATCTTTCTAGTATTGGAGTGTTTTACTTTTATTCCAGGCTAAGGTTGGGTGTTTTGCAAGTACCTGATGATATGCCAAGTGCCCCAGCAAACACAGAGTGTATTTGTTTCGTAACGTTAAGTCACAAATAAGTAACTCTAGAAGCATATTTCAAAATGTGAAACAGATTCGTAATTATGGCAATATATCTGTACCTGAAAGATTTGTTTTGAAATTGTTTAATATAGTACAAAACATCTTTGTTGGGTTTGAAAAAAATCGAAACTGTTACCTATCAAATGTTATTCTTAATTCGACAAACGTAAATGTTTCATAACTTACAAAACGCCATACTTTCACTGGTTAAAATTTGAGAATATTACGCAATTGTTGATGCGGTATTCCTTTAGTAGCTATAAACTGAAACAATTACGGAATTATTGAAGCAATTAATTTTCAGTTGTGAAGTGTTGAAAAATTTACATAATTAGTAATACGTTACATTTTCGCTATACATTTTCAAACAAATAAGTCGTTTCTATAGGCTAGAATTACTTCTGAGAGAGAGATAAAATTCAAACGACCAATAGAATCCTGGCACACTGCGCCAGCATCGCAAAGAACTGTTTCCGGCTTCAGTACAAGTTGGTCTGACTGAATGTGTAGAGTGAGTAATTAATTGTGTACTTACATGTGTGGTATAAACAAGTGGTCTTGTGCAAAAACTACTATTGTGAAAAATAATTACACAATATAGGTATACACAGCGTAACTGGTAGGTAAGTTCTAATACTTATAGACCTAAAATTAGATAAGTTTTAATTGTATGTATTGTAAAAATTAATTTCCTGGGCAAGATATAACATGGCGTGGGCACATTAACAGTGTGGGTAGCGGATCTTTTTACTAGGTACCTATAAATCGAATAATAAAATAAACGCTTTACTTAAAGAAGTAATTCTTCAGGTGATTTGAAGTGAAGAAAAGTTTATATGAACATATTATGTTCTAAAGATTTTTGTTTCTGAGATAAGCGGGTGTTGAATATTTAATTTCATTTCTGATTTTATCTAATTTTCCACAATTTGTAACATATGAAACTGAAATTTATGGATTCGATTTTTTTAAGTTTTGCAACATTGCACACTTCCGATTTAAACGTAGAGGTCACAGCTGTGACAAAGACATTCCGCCGGTCGTCCACTTTCTTCATTCTTCCTCTGTGCCAAAGATATAAAAAACATCACATAATTAAATTACCGACAAGGTCTGTTGTCTGTCTGTTTCTTATATAGGTACTTCGAACGATAAATTATTCAAAAAAACTTCACAAAAAGGCGCTAATAAAGTTGGCGCATTTGATGAAATGTGTAAACACTGGTATAAAAAATATGACTTCCGAACATTGATAGTGGTCTGGTAAAAGCTAATGAACAAAAAACAAGATCAACCTTGACCCGAGCCTTGACCTATCTTATATTCACTTCAGATGAGATAGGTCAGTTAAATTCAAAATGTTGGCGTATTTTATTTCTTTTTCTCGAAAACTACCGCGTGTATTTCTTTAATTTTTTTATTTGGATTTACCATCCCTTTGCAACAAGCTTCTTTCTCTCAGGAATAATAATATGTAATTGTTTAACTTCATTTATTTTATTGAGTGGGCTAGAGTTACATATAGTACATAGGTTTCATAAGTTTTACAATCGAAATCATTTTCTCATTTCATCAAAAAAAAACCTTGTCAAATTTTGACAATCTCCCGCCTTCTCTTCTTATTTTTATTTAAAACTAGATACAGAGTTGGGTTAGCGCACTCACCTTAAGGAGATAAATAAATTGGGGTTCACCCTGTACAGTGTACATTGCTAGTTTGATTAAGAATTGATTTTTATTTGTAGATTCATGCAGGAAATGCTTTCCATTTATAACAGATGCCAATTTTGAAGTTGCGTGTAAGGACTGGTTTAGAGCGGCCAGCCAGAGATTGAAGAAAACAGAGAAAATGAATTATTTTATTGTACAATGGACAATAAATTGTTTTGAACATCTATTTGTCAATATTTTATCTTTTTCCTTTATTTTATAGGATTCCTCCAAACACATTAACAGTGAATATTAAGGATTAAGGATTAATTTCGCCTAGATATAAAAAAGAGTTTATCTTAAAAGGATTTATGGTCTAAGTATAAAGATGAGAGATTGAGAATGTGAATTTTGTTAAATATTGCAAAAAGTGATTTTAAAGATGGGTCCTGAAAAAGTAACGAGCCCCCTACTAGAAAAATGTGACTGAGGTCTTCGTCCAAGAAAAATTACTCGTCTAATAACAAACGAAGCCAGGTTTGCTGTACGTGCATAAATCCACCCCCCAGCCTCCGATCGCTCACCTGCGCACTCCCGATCATTGAGTCTTTTTTGTTTTTAAATGTATTTAGTATAGCATTTTACAGACGCTCCAAAAATATAACTGGCTCTATACTGTCAGTACCTACATGTTGTCGAACAAATTACTTATTCACTGTTACTCAACTCGCGAGAACCAAAAAAGTTTCCGCACACTTTTTCGTTTTCGAGTTGTTCAACAGTGAATAGGTAATAAGTGGTTCGGCAAAGATTGACATGTATTGATTGATAGGGCCTGTCATATTTTTGAGCGTCTGTAAAATGCTACTATATGCATTTAAAAATCAAAAAGACTCCAATGATCGGGAATTGGAAGGTGAGGGATCAGGGTGGGAGGCGGATTTGTGCACATATATCAAACCTGCTTTATTTGCATTATTTGCATAATAAATATAAAACAAAAAAGAAACTGATTTGAAAGTAAATTGTAAAATTTATATTGCTTATGATAAGCAACTTTTCTGAAATTAATGAGCAACCTTAGTTTCTAATAACTTGCAACTGTTGTGAATCTGTACTTAAACTAAATTTGCATAACGGTTGCGAAGTATTTATATAAGTTTTGTATTTACAAATAACTTGGTGAATGAAACTGTAAGAGCCTAAATGTTTCAAGATATTTTCGGAGTTAGATTTTGGTAAAAACGAATTTATTACAAATGTAAATTGGCATTTGTTACGAATATTTTGTTTCGCAATTATGTAAAGTAATAGTTGCAGTTTAATAACGATGCATTGTTGCGGACAAATAAGCAATTTGTCACCAAAAACACGCATTTTTGTGACTGAAACAAAAGTGTAACACGAAATATAAGTAGCGTTAATGTTCCTTAATAGTTACGAAGCGGTGTTTGCTGGGGCAGGTTCCAGTCCAATAAAGTACCTTCTCTGATTAGAAAGTCGACTATTTCATTACCTTCTATTACTGAGGTGTAAGGCGTGCAGACCAGAGTTACTTTTTTGTGTTTACCCAGTTGATCTATTAAAGGCGGACAGTTGTTGGTTTACTCCAAAACGCCTGAAAGAACTGGAGCAGGAGTGTATAGCTGCCAAACCAAAGGTGAGCATATCCACAATCCTGGGGATCAATGCAACTATACCTCAGGCTGAAGGTCACGTCATTGAACTTTGCTTACGGAGGCTAGAACAATCGCATCCCAAGCGCAGATCAATAAAAATATTTTTAGACAATCAAGCAACTCTCAAGGTTCTTGAATCATATCGGAGTAACTCTAAAACGGTATGGAACTGTCAGAAAGCCCTAAACCAACTGAGGAAAAACAACAAAATAACTCTGGTCTTGATACCTCGACACTGTGGAATGGAGGGCAATGAAATTGCTGACTCCTTAGCCGGAAAAGATGGAGAATCACAATTCATTGGCATATCGTCAAGTACTGCCAAAACAGCAAATTCAGCCTGGGTCAAGAGCTAAATAGATTAAACCTAAAGACTCTAATTGGTCTGTACACAGGGCACTGCAGACTAAATCATCACCTACACAGAATTGGACTGGTGGAAAACGCTGAATGCCGTCTGTGTGTGGAGGATGATGAAAAGGCAGAGCATATTTAATGTATATATGTCATGCTGCAGCAAGAATCCGGTCCTCATTATTTGGCAAAGAGGAACTTCTGCCGGAGGACTTGGACGGAATCTCACCCAATAAGGTTATCAGTTTTATTAAAAGACTGAACCACAAAGGACCGAATGGTCGAAATGGAGGGTCTGATTAATAACCCACTCACAAATATACCATACCATTCCCAGTTGGGCTAGAGAACGTTCTAGTGGAGTGGAATTTATCTCCATCTGCGTGGGTTTTTCAGTTTGGAGATCGAATCTTCCCCTCTCATTTAGATTTGGTTTTTTGTTGCTTTCCACTATGGTTCACACGAGTAGCTAGGGAAGGGTGAGTCAACCATAGTTGAGCATTGCAATACTGTGATAAGGCATTTGCAGATTTTTGGAAGCTGGTTGGGGTCAGACCTACAGTAATATACAGCCATCAGCACTGTTCGCATAACACTTGATCTTGGGGGAGTTTTTCGATCTAATCTTATTAAAGTCTGTAGGTAAGTCAGCCGTACGCAGAGTCGCCTCTTGCGTGATTCAACTTTCCGTTGCGCATGGAAAGTCTTAAGTAAAACTTTCCCAAGAGAAAAGGACTGAGGAGATAGAACTGGGAGAAAATATGACCATGATTGATAGGTAGTTTAAAAATCTTCGGATCTTTATCAGAAGATTCTAAAACTTTAATAATAGAAGAAATCACCAACAGTGTGACGACAAACTGATTATCGACTTTTTTTGTTTAAATTGTAAAAAGCAATAAAAATTATATTTATATAACTTTTATATACAGGGTGTCCCAAAATATCCGCATTCCCCTTACGGTACTGATTCTACTTGCAAATATAGTAAAAAAAAACTTTATTTAAACTTTTTTTTTTTATTTCATCTTCTATAGGTGGAGAATAGTGGGATAGTTACCTTTTTCTTCTAATTTTTTTTAGTTGACTTTTTTAGTTTATATGAAGTTTTCTCACTATATTTGCACGGAGAATCAGCACCTTCAATGGAATGCGGGTATTTTGAGAAGTATAAGGAGCAAAAATACAAAACAGTAAACCCCTTTAAATGCAAATAATATCGAGGCTGAAATTAGTATTAAAACTCTTATTGTAATATACATGTGATATATTAATTTTGAGGTATTACTCTATAAAGAACAGGGAAAAAAATCACTACCAAAAACTAGCATTCAAGTAAGTTTATAGTAACTTATCTTTTTCTGTTTTACATTTATATTCTGGTTTGGTCGGACCTTTGGGATTCATTCAATAAATCTAAAAATAAATCCAACTAATCAAATAAATTGTGTTGCCTACAAATACAGATCTGGACCTATTTTTAATGTGAATTAACATAAGCTCTAAATGGCTTTCGTCCCCACATACTCCATTGCCTTCAGGGGTCATTTATTTTTTATGGTTTTCCCTAGAGTCGAGACACGTGTTACATATCTCTATTATGAGCCGGCACATGTGTTCCGTATGTTATAGGGCACATTGTTAGGTGAAAATGTTAATTATAACATAGGATGCTTCCACCCTTTCAATAAATAAAGCCAATGGATGTGTCAGATCTTAATACACCGAGAAAATGTTTATAAAACATTTTAATTGAGTTAAGGACTAAACATTGATAACATATACCGGGTGGTCCAAAAAAAACCGGAATTTTTTATTTCTCTAATAGTTTCGCCAATTTTTAACCGATTTTAATTATTCAAAAACTAAATTATAACTAAAAGATCACGTTATGAGGTAATATAAATATATTTAAATGCCGTTTTGACTAAAATAAATATTGGTGTTTAGACGAGTGGCATAGAATATCAACAAAATTGTGATAAAACGGTTTTATGTTACGGACTATATCTTCGGAACCAACTGGTCGATTTTAGTGTTTGATGTCTTAAAATATTCACAAATGTTTATTCTATTATACTTCCTCAATCTCTTCATTGTTTATTTAGCAAAAAAAGTTCCAGCCGATCTTAAAGAAGGCTCAAGTTTGATGACTAACGCCATCTACAATTTTAATAATAATTAAAATATATTTATATTACCTCATAACGTGATCTTTTAGTTATAATTTAGTTTTTGAATAATTAAAATCGGTTAAAAATTGGCGAAACTATTGGAGAAATAAAAAATTCCGGTTTTTTTTGGACCACCAGGTATATTATGTGTTAATATGATTTTCAGTTTCCATGTATTTTAGTTAAAACTATTAAATATGCTTTCGTGTAAAATTTCGTGGTCAAAGAATAATAGTGTTTATTTTACCTTCCGTTATTTTCTTAATTTTCTGGAATTATTCCTATATAAATAAGTCAATATTATGTATATAGTGAAATTACGTTGAATGCATGTGCGAATTGAAGTTACCAGGAACAGTATTTCTAGTATTTTGTATATTTGAAATGATGTTAAACAAATCGCTTTATTTTTGTGTATATTTTCCATTATTGATACTACTTAAGTGCATGTAAAAATTTAATATTTTAAAATGTTAAAATTTGGCCAGAAAAAATATAAAATGCATGCATGAAAAACATTTTTACCTTTTTTTCGAAGAGGAAAAATTCCGACATTTTGCACATATTTTAGATTAATCTGATAAAAATTGAATTCAAATCGGATAAGTTTTAAACGAGATATTCGAAACTACGATTTAAGTGGGTATAAGACTCTTAAAAAAAAATGTATCCTGTTCAATGCCCACACTAAAGTTTTAAAAAATTATTAAAATAATAATTTCTCTAACATTTGGTCATTGCACCAGAATTCTTGCCAAGCCGCAAAAATTATGTCAACATTTTTTTATCCGGCATGGCAGCGTATATGAAAATAATAAGATTTATTATTATCAGTACTACAATAAATTCTTAGTTATAGTCTCTGTTATAAACTAATACTAGCATTTCGTAGATGGTATATGTAGTGACGTATCCATAGATTTGTATCAAAATTTAAATCAAGAGTACACTTATTACCAGTGATTTATTTTCAGAAAAATTAGCTGTGACTGTGGCAATTTGTTTTAATTCTATTTATAAACCTTCCACTATTTTAATAGTCTTTTTATAAAAATATCTATGTTGTGAATACTCAGTCAGTGACTTCACCTAAACAAGGAAACGTCAAGTCCAATTTCAATGAAAAATTGTACACATGTTTTTAAATCTGGTGTGGGACACTCGGAGTTCCATGCGTTGAAATTAATATCTGCAATATTTACTGAGTAGAAACTTATGTATTGATTTTGTTCAGCTGTTCAAAATTATGCTTAAACACTACTATTAGAGCTACGCATTGTTTCTAAAAAAAACAGAAAGTATATTTAAACACATGAAAGATTTTTTCAATAAGGTAAAAACAAATATGATTAACTACATGGTTGACATGCTTTTGGCGATTAAATTATGTTTACCAAAGTGAATATTCATCTTAGAATAAATTACACAAACATCTAGACATGTGCTATCTATTGTCTGGTAGAAGTGAAGATTTGTGTCCACAATTCAAAGCAGCATGTGTGAAAACAAAACTGTACATTTAATGTAAATAGCAGAGTTCTGGTAACTTAAACTAAAAAAATCACATCTAGTGGAGACAAATAAATTCATAAACAATAATAAACACTTTTCTAGATTTTCAAAAAGACCTCTTTCTTGTTTTATTATTAGCCAGTCTCTTATTGTTTCTTTATATTTTGTAGTGTCTAATTTTTTTGTATTCAAGAGATAGCAAATTGAATAATTTAGGGCCTAGATATTCAAAGAATATTTGACCAATAGCTTTTTGCATTTTCTGGGTTCTTACATTTTTTTGTGTTCTAGTTCGCGTATTATAAATGTGATCAATAACCTGAAATGTGTTTTTATTTTGATATTGATATGTTAACGTGTTATAGCAGTAAATCTGTCTTATATCTAACAATTTTGTTTCTGTAAATAATTTACCTGTTGAATATCTAATATTTATTTCAAAGATAATTTTGATGATCAATTTTTGCATATTTTCTAATGATTTAATGTAGGTTTCCCAGCTCCCCCCCAACTTATTATTTCATAATTTATTATAGATTCGACAACCACTTTGTAGACCATAACTAGATGTTCGGTTTCTAAAATAGACTTCAGTTTTTTTTATTTGAAAATCAATCCTCTTAGTTTTTGCACAGCGTGATTAATGTGATATTGCCATTTCAGATTTGTATCAATGACGATTCCCAGATATTTAATTTTATCTGGTGATGCTATTTCAAATGTATTGTTATTTTCTGTTATAGTTAATTTTATAAATTTGGCAGATTGGTGTTATAGGTTGTATATGGTATGTAAAATGTCTGAATAGTTTATATCAAGTAATTTATTATCAAATTGTCCTTTAATATGTTTCAGGTCCTCCTCAACAGTGTTTTTAAGATCACTCCAATTGTCCCTAGTATAGAAAATAGCAGTATCGTCCACATAAGATATTATTGTTCCTGTATTATTGCTAGTAAGTATTTCATTTACATATATAGTAAAAAATATGGGGCTTAAAACTGTACCTTGTGGCACACCATATTCTAGAATCTTAGATTCACTCAGCGTTTGATCCATTTTAATATATTGTTTTCTATTTTCTAGGTAGTTTTTAACCAACTGTAATACTACACTCCTGCCTGCTCTAAGTTTTTTACGAGTTGTGAATGCGACACGGTGTCGAAGGCTTTCGCTAGGTCTAGAGACATAGCGAAGGCTTCGAATGGTCAACGACGTTGTATAACATAGAGGTCAATTTTTTTATTGCGTCAATTGTAGATTTTTTCTCTTGAAATTCGTACTAATATTCTGTATTAACGGTGTCAGTCTACTTTTAATAATTTTTTCTAGTATTTTATTAAGATTTGAAATTAGAGAAATTGGTCTGCAATTTTCTAAAAAGACCTTATTTTCGCTTTTTAATATTGGTGTAACTATTGCTTCTTTAAAATGTTCTGGATATATTCCTGACTCGAAAATTGTGTTATAAATATAAGAAGAGAGAAGTTATGTTATATAAGGCTCTAGATCTTTTAATAATTCAGCTGACAGTTGACAGTTGATCTTTTCCAGGCGCCTTTTTGTTTTTTAGGCTAATGATGATTTTTTTCATTTCAGGTTCGTCAGTAAGAGCCAAGAAGAAGATTTGTGGCAATTTAGAATTTAGGGGACTAGTTGTAGTACGTGTCTTAATTTTGGAAGCTAAGGATTTTCCAACGCCTATTTATAATTATTGTTAAATTCGTTAGCTATTTTTGCTTTATTTGTAATAACATGTTTATTTTCTTGCGTGAAGGAACGTTCGCCTGTGAATTGTGAGCAGTACATAACTTCTGGTGAATTACCTCTTCTTGGTTTTCAGAAGTACACGTTCTTGACCGTAGCTGCAGTTCCGGTGAGTATAACGAGCAAGTCAATATATTCGCCAATAATCACCAGTGCCTCATACTTTGAAGCCATAGATTTGGCTGTGGTGACTATTAATACATCAGCATCTTCGTCTGTTTGATCAGTGTTGATGTTAGCAACCTCAAGCTCAGAAATGAGAAGTGTAAAATTGAAAGAAACTGTTAAATAGCTCCGTCGCTTTTGATGGTAGAAAAAACTTATGGTGCAAAAAAACTTATGATAGAAAAAGAAGATAGCATCAATTTAAAGAAAATTTTGTCTTCTACTAAATTGCAAATAGCTCGCTTCGCGCTTAAGTGCACTGAAACGGAGTTATAGGCAAAAAGGGCCAATTTTCGTCAGTTCTTCCAAGATAACGAAGGGAGCACAGGGGGTGGGGTGACGAAGAAACGTAAGTGTTAATTGTCTCATCAAGTTTGTGTTCCTCCTTTCTTCATTGTCACTTGAAATTATGTTTGAAGTCGCCGATTCTATAATCTGATCATCAGTTATCACTTCTTTTGCCACCATGTCATTATCCATAACATCATATCCTTTAAAATTACATGCGTTGCACTTCTTTCTAACTTCTACTTCCACTACATTTTGTATATCAGTAGCATAATCAACTATTGATGATTTCCGAGATGATTTCTAACCAATTATTAAATGGAAGTTCATTATCTGAGTCAAATCATGTTCCCTTTTAGAAAACTCTCCATGCCTAAGACAATTTGCTGTGATTTCACTACTGAATTACTGCTGAGAAATAGATGAAATTTACATTGTGCAGGAGGGTAACAGAAAAAAATTTACCATTATCAATTCCCTCTAGAATTTTCATTAATAAAATTTTCCTGTAATGGCTTTCAGAGAAGGTATCACTCCTTGATCCACAGGTTGTAGTTTTGAACTTGAAGCATAAAAGCCAATTTAATTTGCCTTAGCTCAACGTCAGGATGAGCAGGACAGTTGAAATCAGACGAACAATTTTTCTATTCTTTCCTTTTAGCTCTTCAACCTATTCAAGCAGCTGATTTGTGCAAAGTTTTGACATCAGCCACGCTTTATTGTTTGATGTATATTTTGACTTCTAGAATTATTAGATCTACCCATGAGGAACAACTTTCTTCTTTCTGTTCCAAGCTCCGCTGTATCTATGTGAAATATTTGGTAATAGGTATGGAAGCCACTTTTTAAAGACGTTTTATTTTGTTAATAATTGTTCTTCGTATTTAAAATTCTGCGACATTGAATCCCCAAATAGCCCACCTCATTTCACGATTCCACCCTTTGCTTGAACGTCAACCGATCGATGCCAATTGAGTTTTTAGAAGAACAAGATTTATACAAAATAAATAATTTTTCATAAATAACTACTTCTTTATTACAATATTTAGAAACAAATGGGGTGCAAAGCACTGAGATTATAAATGATGCAGAGTCAAGGTTTTAATTCAGTATCTTACACAACCAAAAAATGTATCTAGCGCCAAACTGTCTGAAAGGAGAAATGTAATTAATTGAATCACCTTCACTTGTTATAACTGAACATAAGCAAAAAATTTGAGTTTCTTAATTTTCACAAACTTTTTTATTTTTTACCTAATGGTTTCGGTACACAGTAACTTCATCAATTTAGTGCTCATATCTAGAGTGGAATTCATTTGAAAATTAGTTTTGATCATGTTTCAATAAAATATGGAATTTATTCTTTCACTGATCAGATAAAAAATGTCGGTATCAAAGAACTGGGTCCTGAGAATCCGACTTGTACAACTATGTTTTATTTACTTTTCGTATTTCCTAAGTATAAAATAAAACTTACTTCTTATTAATAACTGATTTTTTTTACTCATGATCTGTTAAAATAATATTCACAACATGTTAACACACGCAGTTTCACGAATTTAATAACTGAAATATTAGCAACGTACACGTCCCATTAATCAAACTTGTGGGGAAAAGAGAGATATTTGTCAAATTAGTGGCAATGTATTAAATTTCACTTCTGAGGATGTTACTTTTGTATGCCTCTTTTGTACAGACGAGAAAATATGTGGACGCAAAAGTGACAGTCTGCTAGAGCTAGAACTAAATTAAAAGGTCTCAAAATACCTGCTTCCATGGCTTCGATGTGTAGTTAAGTTATACATTCATATTGGTAACACAATAGCAACACGTGAAAGTCCAACATTCTGACAATTCATTATTTCAAATTAGTTTTGAAACCATGTCCGTCAGCTGATTGTTGTGGTCAATGCAATTGTAACGTTAGATAATTAAATTAATTTAGTTTAATGGGTACACATAAACAGATCCAAGTATGATGGATGAGTTGAAGTGTAAATATTGCTTTGATTAACTGAAATTTAGCCTGTACAAAATATAAAAAACGTTAAATCTACCCACGTGCCTTATATAATTTTTTTATTAAAGATAAATCAATCACGTAAGTGAGAATTATGAAATTATATACAGAGCTTCTATGAATTTATTACAAACCACTTGATCAGTTTGTTTCGTTTCATGGCCACTTTATTATTAATCAAGGGAAAACGAGACACTTCCCTGATGATACAAAATTCATCATCTGCTTTAGATTATCAAGAAACGAACCGGATAAGAGATTCAAACATAAACACTCTAAGGGCGCAAAATTTAAACCCTTAAAGTAAAAATGGGACGCCATCATCAAATAATACTTAAATTAAAATAAAATGAAATAAATTAAGAAATTAGGATCATCTGGAGGCAATGCTGTTGATGTATCTTATTTTATGACAATAATTTAAAGACAGAGATGTAGGTTGAGGTTAAGAATTGGACCGGGCGAACTAAAATTTCAGCACCAAAAATGACCCCAATTCAACCCAACTCTTTTTCAAAATGAAAACTAATAATTTTGCGTGTTAATTTTTCAGAAAACATAATACTGAGGCTGACAAAATATAAATTTTTACAATCACTAAATAGTCACAATCACTATTTTGTTATATTGGTAATGTTGCTTTCAAAGTTGTCAAGGATAAAATGATCGTTAAATAGTATTGTTGTCTTGCTAACTTTCAGCAAGAATACGAGCATGAAAACCATAAAATCCAAATTACACACATAGTTGCACACAAAAGCTACATTTTACGATACACAGTGAAGTTATTTCAGGAAAATATCTAGATCTAGAATCTAGAGCTAATTAAGAAAACAAAACTTACGTAGTTTCTATAGCCACTCATAATTTGAAAATAACTCGCCGGCTTGCAGTGTACTCAATGCATTAATCACACACTCTCCAGGTCCACTAATGTTTGTAAATTAAAACTAAAAAGTCCGCACGGTATTGTCGGTCACCTATTAGAGTTTACGTATTAATATTACACGAAATATTTCACAGTGCATCCTTTAACAGAACGAATGATAGTTGAATGAGTTACAATTCAATTTAGGCAATGAACTTAAATGACACTACAGGATGATGTCTGCAGTAAACATAGAATTCATTTTTCTTATGTTAATCATGGAATTGTAGACAGTTGTTAGTTCTAAGAAACATTTCGGTGCATTTGTATTTATAAATATTGGTAAATAAATATGTTCCAATTATTTATGTTCAGTGAATAATAAAGTTGAACAAATGCCTTCTGTCAATCTATGGCACTACCTCAATTGTTTTACAAAGCTTAGAAATGTGTCTTTCTAAAGGAAACTTGCAAAATATTTTATGTAACGCTTGCTCACATTTTACCACGATGATTAAACATAAAGAAAACCAAGTAGCTCACTGTATTATTCTAACCACTAACAACGTGTTTCAATGATTTAAGATACGGCGCTAAGCGTCTGCAGCGTCGAGTCGAACCTTGTCGAAAAAATACGTCCGTAGCCGATAGCACTATTTAAAGAACACAAGTTTAATTTCGAAATTTTATTAATTCTAAATTAATTTTATTGGCTTAAATATATAGTCCTATTAGATGACTGTCACATGTTTCGTAGATTAAACACACAATTTTTATATCTTGTACTGTCCGCTAGAATAACAATAACAATAATTAAATTAAAGTTAAAAACCGTGCGTTACGAAACAAAAATAATCTTTTGCATTTACATAAACAAATTAATTTACAGGTATATTGAATGGATTTTGCAATACACAGGGTGTTCTTGAAAGTAGGACACTGTTTTAAGCACTTAATTTTGCTTTGTGTATTAAACTGTTGACTTGAGAATTACCCTGATTAAAGTTAATAATGGGGGAGATATTTATACATGCATACAGGATGTGTTGTAGGTAAATGGACATAGTCAACTACGTGTGATATCAGGTCAAAATATGACCATTTAATCTAACTTACTTTTAAAAAAAAGATATAGTCCTCCATCAGATAAGATCCTCAGATAATTGAAATGCACAAAGATTTCATGGTAAAATAAAAGTTTTCTCACAAATTTATAGACCTATCTGGTTTATTAATAGTTTTACAAACTTTTTTAAAATTGCCTTAAAAGACGCTTAAATAACTATTGGGATAGAATTAGGAAAGGGGTAGTTTACCAATTGGATAGTGATAAAAATTGTCTTGTTATATTTCTGGATTTGGCCAGAGCTTTCGACACTGTCGATCATAAAATATCAATAGAAAAGCCTAAAAAAATTGGACTCCAGAGACATGGTCTAGAAATATTTATAAACTATTTAATAGACAGGAAAAGAAAGTAAAGGTTAATGGAGTGTTTAGTGACTGGAAAACCATAACGTTAGGCGTCCCCCAAGGAACTGTCCTAGTTCCTATTTTATTTTTAATTTATATTAATAACAGACATCATTGGACCTAATTATGACATATTTTCTTATGCTGATGATACAGCACTACTATTTTTTGGGAAAACTAAAGTAGGCGAAGTTACATAAAATACCTACAAATTGTGGTTGTAATGAAAAACAATAAAATTCCATCCAATTTCTACCATTACCTAATGTAAAGTGGTTTTAGGTGTTGCTTCGAGATAAATTTTTATTTTCAAGCAACTTCAATTTATTAATCAGAAACTCTTAAATGCTAAAGAACTAGAATAACCACCAATTACAAACACACACAATTTTGATGTATTTTATGAATCTATAAATTAAATTTGAATGTTTTACACTCGTACAATGTGCAAATAATGCACTTAATATATAGATACAAACCTTTATGTTATATATACATTATCTTATTATAATATATAATTTATTACTATTTAATCCTGCTGTCAATACGGCACGTAATTTTTTACATATCTCATCTATTATATAAGATAGCTGAAGAGATCAATAAAGATATTTATTTATATTTATTTATTTATTTATTAGGATTTTTAAAAATGAATCTCAAACTATTTTCCAGGCACCAAACCAAACTGGAACCAGTGGTGTAGAAGTCCTGGTAGGAGAAGTGTTCACTGTCACCCAGTTTGACGCCAATGGTGATGCCAGGAAACTTTTGTAATAGAGAAATATTGCTTCTCGAGCTATTTTACATCACCAAATATTTTTTTAATATTGTCGTTCATTTGAGAGATATTTTAAAAAATCATTTCATTGAATTTCATTTAATAGTGAACCGAAAAATTACAGCCTTCTTTTAATTTTTGAAATTTTTTAATGATATTTGTGTTTTTTCAAAAACTCAAAATTTTTCTAAAAATTACCAAGGATAAAAAAGACCAAATTCTACATAATATATTCCGAATTAAATATTTAAAGATGGATGGATAAAAAATTTTTAACGTAATTTACCCATCGTGCAAAAGTTCTATAGTTACCTAAAAAACGGACACAAAAGTCTACTAAAAATTATACCAAATGACCATAGTCCACACACCAAGAAAAATCCTGCTAGTAAGATCAGAAACCACGAGATAATCAGCAGGGCATCTATTCGCCCACCGTTGCTCCTTTATATTCATGAATTTGAAAAGTCCTTATAGCTGTTTTGTCAATTTGTCAATTTATTCATGAATTTATTCATGAAGAAATTTATGAACTTTGTCGCCAATTTCTTCACAACAAGTAGTTGTTTTACATTACCCTGAATTTTACTGTCACGAGTGTAATTTCTCAGTGTGTACCAACCTACCAATAATAGTAAGACTGTAATATCTCCTCTATGCTAATATAATAGTTATAATTCTAAATATTCTAGCCACAATATTATTATAAAATTACCTTTTCACAGCCCATGTCTTTGAATCTTCTGCCATTGAAGGACACAGAATCTTAACTTTACTTTCAATTAGTTTCTTGCGATTGGTATGACTGAAATTCACGCAAATATTGACGGAAATTAGAACTTGTTCTAATTGCGTGAAGAAATTCACGACAACGTCCTTGAATTTATTTGAAGTCAAAGTTTTATATTACACTTATCAATTTTCGTCGTGAAGCTACTTCGTGAATAAATTCATGAGGAAATTGACAAATGTAAAACAGCTATTAAACATTTTACTAATTTCCAAAGTTCCATTTTAATTCTCTTAATCAACTACTTTATTACTATACAAAACCGTAACTAATAAGTATACAGTGTTTCCCCGAATTGAGTTCACAATAGGAAAAATTCTTTTATTTTCGATTTTTCGACAAAAAGTTACTTTTAATAAAAACTCCTGCTTACTTTGAAAATAGCATTTTTCTGAAATCGCTCAGGAATGTCTAGTTTCTCGGCGCAATTTCAGACCCCAAAATAGCGTATTCTAGTATTTTAGTCCATTGCTAAGCAACCATCAAAAAACAAGTCTGAGAAAGTACTTTCCCGGCCTAGGCCGGGAAACTAAGTTTCCCGGACTCGTTTTTTATCTACATTTTAGACAATAAATAAATATACGCAGACAAATTTAATTATTAACACAGTTCATCACGGCGACATGCACCGGCCACACCAAATATTAAGGCAACCTAAACAGTAAAAACTACATAAATATCTAGATAATTTTAAAATTCTCACATTTTAAACGTAAGTACATATGATCTGGTACTTGAGTAATAAATATTTCAAGTTGTTCATTTGACAGAACTTTCGACTTCTTTGGTTTATAGCTGTCACCTTGACGTTTCAGAAAAATACGTAATTTCGAATATTTTGATATATCAATGTCTTCCTTTGTACTAAGTGTTGATCTCAGCATGGGAGTAATTCGACTATAACGTATATTCTTGAGTGTTTTTATCAATAAATCGAAAATAAAAAAGTTATTTCCAGATTATGGACTTTCCTGGTCACCCTGTACAGAACATATTAACACCCCTAGCATAAATGTTATTTTTAAAGCAGGAGTTTTTATTAAGAGAAACTTTTTGTCGAAAGATCAATAATAAAAAATGTTTTTCCAGATTATGGATTTTTCCGATCACCCTGTAGAGAAAATATTAACACTCTTAGCAGAAACGCTATTTTCAAAACAAGCAGGCGAAAATTCGAAAATAATAAATTGTGATTGTGAACTCAATCCGGGGAAACACTGTATAACCACAAGGAAGTTTTAAAAAAATTAGGGGCAAAGCGTAATTTTTTAATTAATTATTTAAACTATAACACCACTTTTAATAAATGTACGCTTGTGATTGCGCATTTATTTCTGGTTATCTAAGAAGTTCTCCTTGAAATAACTCTTCATACAACGATATTTTCGCCACCCAAAAATACTCACTTCTAAAACCAAAAATACATTTTGAGAGGTATAGTAAAATTTTTATTATATAAATAACGAACTAGACCCAAAGACGTGAAACGTGAAATCCATAAAAGTAAGGCCCATTAAACTTTATACCTAAAGCTATTTTTGAACAAATCTGCAGTTTTTTCTTCTATCAACGACCGATTTTAACATATACAGAGCATATATTTTTTAGGAACGTGATGTTATGTTTCCGTTTTAAAGAATTGAAACATACTTGCAACTTGTAGCGTACTTTTCAACACAACTTGCTATTTAAGACGTCTGTTGAGGAAAATATTGAATAGAAGGTGATGAGAGACTTACGGGTATAGCTTTTCTCCTATTCATTGTATCACTGAATGCTGAATGGTATATATCACATTTAAACGAAATAAGAACATGTTACGCAATATTCACAAATCACCGCTGATGATCGAATCTATCATCTATCACCACGGGCGAAAACTAATAATAAACAATTGGCATTGCCATTCATATATCTGTTTCCTTCCGTTTGTGTAATATTTCTTCGGAACTATTTTATGATGACACAATTCGCAAATGTTATGAATATATATTAGCATTTAAGCCCAATATGGATTCTGATGAAAGTAATTGCGCCTTAAAAGTAATGGTGTTTTGCCAATAAAAATCTGCAGTAAAATGTTAAAGATTAAATTACTTTTCTTGTTAATTTTATTAAATCATGCTTGAGTAAGTCGCAACGCAACTATGATTGTAATTTTAGTAAAACTATTTTTCATAACTTACTCATTTATTTATCGAAGTGATATGAGTTTGTTAAATAAATATTAGAGACAAATGTTATACTCTTCGCAGGTGGTCGATTTTGATTGCATTTTTTATACATTAAAATTTAATTTTAATTTTTTTACCAGTCCGCCATCCCCTTATTTACTAAGGTCTGTTCAGCTACGAAATTAATTTGAGGAAGCTCATGAACTAAACAATGACAGAACGACAGAAAAAAAATACAGTAAGTTTAAAAATATTTTTTTTTTGCTTTGGGTTTTCCATTCAGCCACGAAAACTTTAAAAATATAATTTTGTTAAAATTTCCAGAGAATGTGTGGTCTTATTACCTGAAAAATACTGAAGTTATGAAATTGAAGCTGGACAACATTTGGAGCTTGTACAATGTATGTAATATATGTTTTTTACATACTAGGAGCGATACTTATACAAATTCAAACTCGAGCTGAAGGATTTCAAAATGTTTCATTGCTCTCCTCAAATTTTTCAAACTGACTGGTGTATTCTGTCACTTATTTCCGTGTTAATAAACCTATGGTTAATAAATATACTCTCAGAAATAAGTACAAAAATGTATCTGACAGAAAGTACCAGCCTCCACAAGTTTATTTGCCAGGCTCCTAAATTACAGTGACAGTGAAACAACCAATGATTAATATCTTCATCACAGTCCCAAAACGGATTTTCTGCGAATTTTATTTTAAACAGCGTTGATTTGAAAGTACCAAAACTAACTAGGCAACATATGTAAAAAAAAATAACTAAAAGTTGTTTGCTGTAAGTAAAGTTCTATAATCCTGCACTGTAAGGAAAATAATAATAGGGTACATGCGCGTGTCAGTTTTACACCCAAATTTGTTTTTATCGGAAGCTTTAAGTTTGAAAAAGACCAACTACACCATAATTTAAATTATTTAGACACACAATAATTAATAATTAATAAATAAAATTCCAATTATTTGAAGGTTTCCGATCAACTGTCGAGTACCTCCGACGACCCGCGTGACGTCATACTATTTGTTTACTTCTCGCCATAAACAAATTATGAAGGAAGTGACTGCTGCACGGTCCGAATATTTGACATTTGACATGTAGTGAATTTATTCTTGCTTTACTCACATTTCGTCTGCGGTGCGATGGTCTAGAGGCAATGAGCCGGGCTTGGTAAGGAGAAGGTTCAGGGTTCAAGTCTTTTTTCTATTAAATGCATCAGGCATGAGATCTATTGCGAGTTAGAAGCTGGAGGCGATAGCCGGAGGCAGGTTAGATATGTGTGTTTTTACCCTGATAAAGGAGAGCAGTTGAGGAAAAAGAAATATCCAGACCGTACAGCTATTATTTTAACGGGGACGGTCGGACCGTGCAGTAATCACTCCCAATTATCAATGCTTCGACTGTGTCTGTAATCTGTACTTCTATTGAAAACGTGCAAGAAAAGTTTATTTCAAGAGTTTCAAGCGTTCTGTGTTTTTTATTAACTGGTTTAACGTATATTAATAGTTTAGAAGTGTTTTATTATTATTACAATGGCTGAGACTGATTTCGTAAAGGCACAAAGTGACAATTTCAGTTGTTTCTAAATAACGTTTTCTATCTATTTGGCATTTAAATAATAATATATGTGGAACGATTTGATCTCTCAAAAATATCTTCTCACCCATTAATTTATATCGCATATATACTTTTTCATATCTTGTTCCAGCTCAAAAAAAAAACAAAAAAATATGTTTTACTTTCAATACAGAGTAGATAGACCATTAACATAGGTAGCTAACCTTTTATTTATTAACAAAAATATTTCTCACTATCATATTATTTATTATTAGGTAAATAATTACATTGAAATGGTCTTCACAAACAAATTAACAAATCCTCTAGTGTTTTCAGACATCTCGCATTTTCATTTCGTCTCATAGCTCGCAACCACAATTTTATTTTTTCTTTCAGTTTAGCACTCGATCCCACTGGCAATGAAATAAATACTTTTTCCGGTGTTCTAATAGATTTGATTCACATTGTGGCACTAAGCAGTATTTAGAGCACTTTAAATCAGGTTTTTCCATAGTAAATCAAAAGTTAAAACGAATTTACGAGTAATAAACAGTAAACGGGCAGTAAACAATCACGCTCTTGTCGCTTTGACACCGCTGTTGTCAATGTCAAAAAAGTAAACAAATAGAGTGACGTCATAACATGGCGGTCGTGACGTCAAACCCGTTTTGCCGGAATAGCATTATTCAAATCCGATTTTATGCCACCAACAACATATTTCAAAAAAATTAATAATCAAAGGTGTTATTAAAACAAATAGAGAATCCAATTTTATTGATATTAAAATACGTGCATGTTCCCTATTATGCAATCTATCTAGGATGCACTCTTCGTATGGGTTATTGATAAGATTCTGATATAGTAACTGAAGGGAAGGACTTTTAATAGTTCCATCTATTGAATCTGCGGTTTCGTTTTCAGCTATTATTATACTTTCATATTAAAAAGTAATAACTACATTTATACTTTTTAGGATTTTCTTCAATACTAATTTAATGTTACTTCCTACTCTGCAACCCACATGACGCTTTAGTGTATATGCGGTAACAGAATCAATTATTAGAGACAGAGATCTGGGATCATGACAACTTCAAAAATATATACACCCCTATCGATAAAAATATCAAACAGTTAAAAAAGTAACTGGACGTAATGGCTTTAATTTATTTATAATGTTTTCTATTGTTTTACCGATGCGTCGTTACTCCTATTCCATATTTCTTGTTTAGTGGCGATAATATCGTGATATATTTACACTTTTTTTTGTTTTTTATACAATTTAAAAAGAAACTGTCCTCCATACTAACTTACTTATTTAAACTTTAGCTTAAATAACTACTTTTCATCTTCCCGTTAACTTTATCCAGTGGAGTAACTAGAAACCATTGGGCCCGTGTCCCGTGTGCAGTTTGTCATTTGGGCCCTTTCTCCACCGTTCATTGCTTCAACGCAAGAATTAAACATTGATTTTAACAAAAATTATTAAAATTTTAAAAATAATACACTGACGACCAAAATTAATGCACCAAAATTTACCATTATTTTGAATTTGATTTTTTTCTAACCGTTTGTCTTATTTTAATGTTTTTTTTTGTTTTGTAGGTGGACTCTTCTGGAATGTATAGCCGTGACGAGTTTAAGCAAAAATTATTTTTTCTTTAATTATAGGGCGTAACAATAACGCCATTTTTTTTTAAATTCAAAACACCCTGTGGGAATCGCTGGCAGCAAAACCAATTGGGTTTTGCTGCTGGCGTTCATCTTTTCTTAACATTTATTTTTTGGTAAACTTTTTATCTTTGCTATTAAAAGAAATACACCGAGTGACGAAAAAAATCAAAAATTTGTTTCTTGGATGACAATTTTTTTGTTATTTAACCAAAGATAGGTAATTTAGTAGGCTATAAAACCTATAGGTCAAAATGATAGACATAAAAAAATGAAAATGTTAGACGCCTTTAAACATTGATGTTTTCTATCCTCGTTCTTTATTAAAATCTGATTGAGCTAAATCTATATACCTAATAAATTGGTTACGAAAATATGACCAATAAAAAATTGTCTTTTTTGACGCTTTTAAGGCCAGCTCCCTTGTAAGAAATTAGGCGAATAGATAACTTTTCTACGAAGCTCTGGAAGGGACACCTAAAATAAAATTTTAAAATTCCGAGTTATAATTCAAAATTTTATTACAAAATTCCAAGTTATAATCGAAATTTCAAAATTCCGAGTTATTACTCGAAATATCATTTCACAATTCCCAGCTATAAGTCGAAATTTTAAAATTCCGAGTTGTAATTCAAAATTTTATTTCAATATTCCGAGTTATAACTCAGAATTTTGAAATAATATTTCGAGTTATAACTCGAAATTTTGAAATTTCGACTTATACCTCGGAATTTTTTAAATATAATTTGACTTATAACTGGGAATTTTGGAATAAAATTTCCAGTTAAACTCGGAATTTTGAAATTTCGACTTATAACTCGGAATTTTTTATGTAAAATTTCGAATTATAACTCGGAATTTTGAAATAAAATTTAGAGTTATAACTCGGAATTTTAAAATTTCGACTTTTATAACTGGGAATTTTGAAATAAAATTTCGAGTTAACACTCGGAATTTTGAAATTTTATTTTAGGCGTGCCTTTCAGAGCTTCGTAGAATCTAGATTACTGGAGAAGTATTAATTTAGGAAAACTAAAAATGTGTGTCCTAAACTACAACAGAAGAAACCTTATAAAACTGAAAATTTAATTAAAAATATATGTTTATATCTACAAATAAAAAAGTTATTTCTTGTCCACCCTACCCGTTCTTTGTTTTTGTTGAGAACAGGTGGTAGATGTAATAGTCATATTTTTAATTTTTTGTTCAAATATTTTAATTTTTGTTGCCCCATTTCTTAATGATGTCAATTAGATCTGTTTTAAATAATATGTCTTAATCAATCGTAATGAAAAATTTATAAACATAATATATTGTGTTCATCTGCGGATAGCCATTAGCTTTGCGTGTTTTTCTTACTGCTTATATTGCCTATTTATTGTTATTATATTGTACATATAAAACAATTCAATTACTTTCAAACGTCGCAAAGATTTTTATATTCTCTTATGTTGATGTTATAATTATACAGGTCGAAAGTATACCACTCATTTTAATATCTGTTTTCAGATTCTGAAACGTAATTTTTTAACCCTGATGATAGATTGTAAAATAAAAATGTAAGAACAAAATTATTTAAAAAAAACAATGGCCCATGGGGGGATCGAACCCGCGACCTTCGCGTTATTAGCACGACGCTCTAACCAACTGAGCTAATGGGCCAACTGGCAAATGTTTTTTTAGAATAGTATATTAACCGGAGAAGTAAATCTTTAATATGTTAATTATTAATAAATGATTATAACTAGTAAAAAACACTTGATTGATTTGAAACTTAAAATCACAAATAATGACGCTCAATGCTAAATATATGCAACAGTAAGTCAACCAGTTAGCATTAAAAAGGATCTTAACTGTATATTATAACCTACACTGGAGTGTATATTATGTTGCCTATATTCTTACACTTCTAAATTTTTTATTTTTATATTTTGTATTTTCAACTCATAGATGTTTTGTGTTCTACATTACAAAATATTACAAAAGTTACGATAGCCAGGTAGGTCTGTATTTTGATTCAAATCAGTATTCTATACTTAATCGGTTTATTATTTAAAAATAATTTAATAATACCTATTTTAAAATAGATGTAGTAAGATTTATTAATTATTTTTAACGGTTACATTGAAACAGAAATTTTTAATAATTAAAACAAGATGAGATACAGTCAATATTTTAAAATGTGTCGTCGCATGTTCTAATTAATAAAAAATCATGTTTTAATTATACAGCGTGACCCATTTGAAAGCGGACCACTTCTGAAAAAGGCTATTTTTGGTCCGATTTTGATATATTTAGATTGTTGGTCATAGAAAACTGCATTTTGTGGCAAATCGATAGATTTCTATCACGAAAATCAAGGACTATTTTAATTTTTTGGAGCGAAAATTCAAGAAGACGTATTAGCGATTTTTTTACATGAAAACCAAGTACGCTACTGTATTCAGCTCCCCTAAAATGGGTCTGTACCAAATTTCATCCAAAAGTAACTCATATTAAAATTGATATTATTACTTTTAAAAATTAATTTATACCTGGAAATCTTCAAATAATCTTCTCAATAAAATAATTTGTTTATGAGTTGCTTTTATTTACTGATTTTATGTTCAAATAAATTTTTAAAAGTACTTAATACATAATATCAATTTTTAACACGCGATGAAATTTGGTACAGACCCATTTTAGGGGACGCTGAATACAGTGGCGTACTTAGTTTTCTTATAAAAAACGCTAATACGATTTCTTGAATTTTCGCGCCAAAAAAATTGCACAGTAGGCCTTGATTTTAAAATCGGACAAAAATAACCATTTTACAAGGTGGTCCACTTTCAAATGGGTCACACTGTATATAGGTACTTAAAACATGGATTTAGCTATCATCTACTTCTACTACATAAAATAAGTTTACAGAGCCTTTATAAATAATCAGGATCCCATGACCAATATTGTGCAACCAGGTACAGATTTTGTTTTTTCTGCATACGTAATACCATATGGTGTATATATGGTTGCATAATTCTATGGTCATATGGTTGACAATCATTTATAAAAACCCTTTACTTTAACCATCTCTTTATAAACATCGTCCAAACCGTTAATATTGTTCATGTAATGGCTTCACTATAATATCGTGTACCTAAAAAGACAGTTGCATTAATTATATTTTAACTACATTATGTGTTTATAAAAATTCTCTGGAGTAACTTCTGAACTGCCTCAGTATTGAATGTGTAGGTAAATTTTTTAATTAAACCTTCCAATAAATTTTATCAAAATAAGACCAGTAAGGTATGTACCTATACAAATTGCAAAACTGAATTATTTATTATTTCCTTGAAACTAATGACTTGTAGAATGGTTTCCAGGCTATTTGCCACCATGATTATCTTGTTGTTTCAACCATCTTGTCGTGGTATTCGTCGCTTCAAAAGAAGACCGCAGTGAGATGATCAAAACGTGAAGCATTCACAATAATCAACGCGAAAGATAACATGAAAATCATTTTACAAAACATACCATATTGTTTTAATTTCTATTATTTAAAACAATATTTCCCAAAGAAAATGGATCAAGGAAATTGTTGAAAAAAGTAAAGTAAGACTGACGACATTTGAACTGTAGAAGCGGATCAGTTTTTAACGTTTTTCAGATCAAATCGATAAGATCTTATTTACTCAATTGACCCTGATGGTATAGATCAAGATCGATATTTTGTTTTTTGTCCAGAAAATGCCCTATCCCAAATTTAGCTGCTTTTAAATAATACCTATTATATAAATTTGAATATCTTTGACCAGCCTTGACTAGAATTATCCCTATTAGAATACGTTTGGGATGTTATAAACAATTACCTGGACATTTGGTCCTGTTGACAATGCATATAGTATAGCATCAACCACATCTTCACTTTCCAGTGCTGGCGAATTATTAAAAATTTTATTCATTTCTTCACCACACTTTTTCATAATGTCAGTACGAACAATTCCTGGGCTAATACTCTAAAAATCAAAATAATAACTTTTAGAATAAATATAAATAAGTACAATCGACAAAAAGTACAAGGCAAACAAATGCAAATATAAAATTACTTAGTACCTACTCCAAAACAAAAATATAATATGATTATGACCTTTTCAAAAAACAACAAAGCACTATCCTTTGGCAAAAATCCTTGGGAACTCTCGTTCTTCAAAGGAAAGGAATAAAAAGAATTGAATTTATGGATTACTACTTACGGTAATTTTTATATTTAATTTAAACGCAATTAATTCTCTTCTAAGAGTTTCAGTTAATGCTGTTACAGCATGTTTGGATGCGGGATATATGTTACTGGCATGAAAATATGGTACAACATGACCACCAATACTGTTTAGATGAATAATGTGACCATCAACATTATTCTTCCTCATGTTCTTTACAGCTTCCCTTGTGCCAATACACATTCCTAGAACATTAGTGTCTAGAACTTGTCTCCACATCTTTAAATCGCCTTCTATTAAATTCGTGTTTGTGAATACTCCAGCATTGTTGATCATTATATGAACGGCTCCTAGATTCTGTTCTATCCATCGAAAGGTTTTCAGCATATCCTCTTCCTTCATCACGTCGCATTTAAGAGGGTATAGTTTACCTTTATCATTTTTCAGCTCTTCAGCTAGGGCTTCAATTAGCTCCACCCTTCGTGCCACGCCTACCACCTGTAGGAAATGAAACTGTTAATGGAGAAAATATTTGTATATAATAATGTAAGTAGGTATGTATTTTAAAAAATGCGCGAGTATATCTTTAAATAAATTTATTTAAATGTTCAAACAGCACCGTACAATATTTTTGGAAACATTTTTATTTTGAACCATTTTTAACTTGACGTAAGTACAAAATTTTGTTTTCGCCAATTATAGGTTAAATCTTTGGTTATACCAGTTTCCATGAAGTTACCTATCCAAATAATGCTTTAAAATAATAAATCATAAAACAAAATGGAATAAATAATTAATTAAATTATTTACCTTAAGTCCTTGCTTTACGAGCCCTTTGGCGATCTCCCTTCCAATCCCAGCACTAGCACCAGTAACCACGGCAACTTTGTTCACCCAACGCTCCATGGACAGAACCATCTCTGATGATATTCACTTGTAGAATATTACATATAAACAGAAGAAATTATGTGCTGAAATCAAGATTTATAAGGATTCGATCAGTACCCAGCGCATCATTTATGAAATCCTCTACCTATCTATGTACAGTAGTGGCTCAGTAAATTTTGCACAATGGGTAAACTAATGATATTTGTTCAATTGTTTTTTATATCTTTAGCTCTTTGATCAGATATATAATAATAATAATTATTTTATAAAAACAATTTAAAAAAATTATATTTGACATTAGTAGTATGCTCTTTCACTAAACAAGAATGGATTAAAAAATAAATAAATAAATATTATATTAGATAAATGCCTCTACTCTTTGCGGAATTAGATAAATTTATACTTAAAACTGAATCAAAATTTGGGCTTGAATATGAAATGAATGTTCAAATAATCTTCTCAATGAAATAATTATTTGTTTATGAGTTGTTTTTATTTACTTATTTTATGAGTTACTTGATATGTTCACACAATGTATTTCCGGGTGTAAATTAATTTTTATAAGTAATAATATCAATTTTTAACATGCGGTACTTTTGGATGAAATTTGGTACAGAATATGATTTCTCAAATTTTCGCTCTAAAAAAATTGCAAAGTAGGCCTTGATTTTTATAATAGAAATATATCGATTTTCCACAAAATGCCGTTTTTCATGAGCAACGATCTACAAGACAATTGATCAAAAACGGACCAAAAATAGCCATTTTACAGAGGTGCCCCGCTTTCAAATGGGTCACTCTGTAGTATAAACATTTGTTAATAAAAACTTATACTATTCTGATTAATAAGGATTTAATTTTAATAAATAATATCAACAATTATATAAGGTAATTAAAAAAATTAAGCAGTAATGAGACAAACCAAGAACAATATTTATGTTGTCATAAAATATTATACAGCCACATTTACTGGAACATAAAATGTTAACCACAGAGTTAGTTAGATATGTTAATTTTTCAAAAATACACTGCTTGAAAAATTCACATCGTTGTCGTGCTAAAGCATTCATTTTACAAAGAAGTATCATGTTTATGCAGACGAATTTTTGTGATCTCAGTTGAAGTTTACATACATTTTGATACTTTACTCAGCAAACTTTATGACACACAACCTCCGCTTGCTGCCCCGACAGAAATATTTCAGTTTTATCAAATGAACTGATAGGAGTAACTAGGATTTCGGTTAACGAATCAATTGGATTAAGCAAGACAGGTTTAGAGCAGGTGTGGGTTATTGAGACAACGAAATTAGAACAAATTTTGGACAATGGGCTTCTTGTATAGAGATTAAAAGATTATATTGAAGATTATATTGAAGTTATATTCTAAATATTTCGACAAATAAATTATAATAAAAAATTCAGACAGAAGATAGACACGAACAAAAAATGTTTTCTGGCAAAATTGGTTTCAATGTTAGTTACATGTAAAAGTAAGATAACTTTCATACATTGCAAGTAATTACACATCACTATACCTTAATAATAAGTACCATTATAATCAAATGTTTTACAGTTTCATCTAATGATTTTTAATGGTTAATTATTAATATTACGTGATTATAACTACAATAATAAACAACAACTTTATAAGCATTTTAATACCTATTTACTTTTACTGAAACTATTTTTATTAAATGCTTACAATACAATAATATATCAACATATAATCTCTCTATTTTATATGCTTATGTTATTCTGAATTGTTAGTGTAAAGTTATACGATTAATATGAGATTATTTAAACTAAAATCTATTATCTTAGTCCAATGAACAAGCAACAAATTATGTAAACCGTCATTTTTGCTTCAAAATTTAGGTAATAGCAAGTTTTTTTTGTAATCACCGAAATATAACAAATGAATTTAATAGCGGAATAAATTTGACTCAAGGGCTATAATATAAATATTAAATTTTCTATTTTTAATTCATTATAATATTAATTTATCAAATATCACTCTCAATAATACATCCTTGGTTCGCATTTGTTAGCCATTCATGAGGTATTCATTTTCCTTTTTTTTATATGGTTTCATATCCTCCAGCTTATTAGACTTGTGATATAAACTCGAATTTTTGGATAATTTTCAAAAAATAGTCAAGGGCGTTAAAGTTAAATCATGCATTATTACTGGCATTTATTCAATAGCACTCATGGTTGAGATAAAATATCTCAATTCTCAACTCATGGTTGAGATATTTTATCTCAACCATGAATAGCACTGTTAATTACCTACCAGGAAAAGTCTAACTTGACCATAATACAGTAGGTACACCATCTTGCTAAAACCATGTTTCAATTTTGTTCAAATGTTTCAAAAATCTTTCACAGAAGTTAAATTTCTGTTGAATGAAACAAGGCTGATAACAGGCAAATTTGTTATATCAAACCAAACATTGACTTTTTGTGCTGAACTGGATATAGATTGCTATCAATCAAATATCTGCAATCATGACTGTTAACAGACCGCAGTAACCTGGTGGATGTCAACTTGCTAACTTTTTCCATCACCATACCCAATTGCTTTCATTCGTTCGGCTTCGGCTAAATGAACCATTTATGGGATAGAAATCATTAAGTACCTATTCACATAAATGATTAATTTTCCACAATCGATTTACTTCAGTATATGTATTTCGGGTTGCATATTCCTTGTTGGAGATTGAATAAGAAATTTAAGTTTTTAGCACTGACATTGACACGTCATCACGTCGAAAGAGTAGCAATCACGATACATAAATTTAGTAGCAATACTAGTAGTAATTATTGGAAATTATTTTTATGTAAATCCATATTAGAGAAAAACATTACCTTTTCAGTGGTACTTTGCGCAACTTCTAGTATGATTTGGAAAAGACGGTCTAACCTAGAATATACTCCAAAAAAATATCTGTAACATCAAAGTATTCTTCTGATTGTCTCTTCGCTTCACACAAAATTTTAAGCTTATACCTCGAATACCGAATCGAATACTTTCGGCAAAAACATACATACATTAGCAATTGTGCGGGCAATTGTGTATATATTTCATTTCAAATCGTTGGGTGAGAAATTATAAACAGACACAACCGCCTAATTTTGCTAACATGCTAACAGTCTCTAAACAGATGCTGCGGAAATGCCATCTATTGCTCGCTGCCAGCAATATTAGGGGGTTGCATCTCTTTATAATTCTTCACTCAACGTTCAAATGGAATATCTACCCTACACGGTCGTTAGCGTAATTCTCATGCAATCTGTTTAGTGCATGAAAGTATAATGTTGGAAGAAAAAATCATATTTAAAGAATATCCTGTACATTGTGTTCAACCGAGAATTCCCCTATCATAACTCGTTTGGTTATAGACATATTTGAAAATTTCAAAAGCTGGATGAAAGTAGATCCCTTTTTATCCTCAGACGCTAGCCGAGGTCTTTTTGACTTTTATGATAGAAACAATATGGCAGCGATTGATTTTTTTTAAGTAACACCCTGTACATAATATAATATTCGGTGTATGCTAAGAGCACTAGACCTATGAAACTCTAATTTTTTTAAAACAAAAAACTTAACATACCTAATCCAAATATTCCATTATATACAGGGTGTTACTTTAAGAATAATCAGTCGCCGCCATATTGTTTTATCATAAAAGCAAGAGCGTACATACCCCATTTTTAAATACGGCTCTTAAACGAGTTATGATAAGGGGATTCTCGGTTGGATTTTTATTTTTTATAATTACAAATTTGAAAACCTATTTAATTACATTTTGGATCAGTTTAAAATGGAAATCGATTGATGCAAGAAAATATAAATAAAAAGTTCTGGCCCATGGGGGGATCGAACCCGCGACCTTCGCGTTATTAGCACGACGCTCTAACCAACTGAGCTAATGGGCCAATGCGTATCGTTTTTGTAAGTCAGCCCAAAATCTCAAAGTACAACTTTCTAAAGATAATTGTATACTAAGTTGCATAACATGCTCATTCACTACAGAGAATTGCACAGAAAACAGACGACGACGACGCGCGACGGTGTTGTGTTTGTTTATGCTTTTTCTAGTTTTCCTATCAGATATTCGCCAGTAAATACTAATCCAGTATACTGACTCCATGAATATGTTAATAAATTTATTTACAAATCAATAAAATAAAGAGTATAAGCGCTACTTGCCCTCTAATTTTCGTCCTAAATTTGGTTATTTGCAAAAAATATCTTTTACTAGGTATCCTATTCAGAATTTAAATATATTTTTACAGCTGCCATAAAATTAATAACATGAAAATAACGATAACTGAATGCAAATCGATAAACCTTGCCATACGATTAAGAGAAACCTCTCTTGTATGTGCCACTCGATGATCAGTGAACCATAAATACTTATCGCCAATGATAATTTGAGACAGATGTATGCAGACGTGAAGCTACATAATGAAGATGTACTAATGCTACGATCAGTTGCAAAAATGCAGATGTTGCATTACAATAGCGCAGATACTTATAAAACTCATCAAATAGTTACTCATCGACGTCGACATATTTAAGGAGTGGCACAAATTATTTTAACTGAGGTTGCGTTGCATATCGGCCCAGATGTTTACAATAAGTCATAATTTCCCTTTTAAATATGGTTTATCCAATTATTACAGTTGTACAATAACTATTAACAATTTGGTATGAAAATAAATGCATCTCATAGAGTACCACAGTGACACTATGCTCCAATTTATAGTCATATTTTGACATATATAGTAACCCGTAAAATTAAATATATCGAATAAAATATAATACTTTATGTCCTCCCCTATTAGAACTACGAAGAAGTTCGACGCTTTCTCTTCCTCGGATTTCCTTAACAGTTCGTCGTTGGAATTCATACGTTGTCGTGCAACGTCCAGCAGGCCCCGCTTCTTAGGTGCATGCAATTATGGAAGTCCAGAAACGTCGGCTGTAAAAACAGTGCAAAGTTTGGTCTAATAGTTTTATAATTAGCAGACGTGTTTCAGTATCGGTAAGTTCCTACAGCGTAGCATCTCTGGGGAGTCAAAGGCGGTGTCTATGAGTACCTACAGTCTACAGTATAGCATTTCTTGGGAGTCAGTCTCCTTGAGAGTTGTTTTGATTTCGCATTTATATGATTTATTGATTTTAAATTCACGGAAGTCTCATAGTAATTACCAGAGCTTAATGATTTGACATTGCATAATTTCAATTAGGGTTTTTACTAATATGATCCGTTTTTTTATGACAAATTTCTGAAAGATACAAACCTTGACATATTTCTGTAGGTCCCATGTTTCTACCTTATGAACCAATTTTATTAATTCTTGGTAGAACATAGATGTCTTAATAACATAATAATCACACAATATAATAATATGAACAACATTTTTAAAATAGGGGTGGGAAAAAAATTCTGAAAACCGTGTCGTGGTACTATCTCGTTTTTTTTTTATTG
Organism: Rhagium mordax; assembly: GCA_963680705.1. Classification (NCBI taxonomy): domain Eukaryota; kingdom Metazoa; phylum Arthropoda; class Insecta; order Coleoptera; family Cerambycidae; genus Rhagium; species Rhagium mordax. Next base: position 120,298,527 of record OY796656.1, read on the forward strand.
AAAACCACAAGAGAAAAGTTTTTTTTTTCGATAACATTATAGTTCTGAATGTACTAATTATCTTCTTAATTTTGAAAATTTAACAAGTTGAGGTTAACAATGTATGGATATGGAAAGACAAAGAAAAAACTATATAAAGAATTTTTATTATTTTTTTACTCTTGTTTTTAAGATGCATTAATTATAAATAAAATAAATTTTATATTAGAATTCAAATTCAGTTTACATTTTCTTGGATATTTTATGATTGAGAAACCACATATGGTGATTGTTTTAATATGATGTATGATGAGGATGAATCAGCATTCTTCAAAATGTTATTCAAAATACTTCAGCTCTTTAAAATATATATTATAATCAAAGTGTATTAATACTAGAAAATTTAAATAGTGAGTATAATTTATAAGAGTAAATAGTATTTAGAACATCAGGATGTACCCATATACAGTGCTTACGTAAGCACTGAAATCCATAACATAGATATTTTGGCGGATCCACACTCTTTTGTACTTTAACGTGCTTACATCGCAGATACATGGAATTTGCATATTATGACGTTTCTGTCATCGACTATATTATTAACTTCATTCGGCTTAGATTTGAACTAGATCATCTGAATAAAATGATGTCACTCTGTTGACCTCACGATCGAGGCAAAACGAATTATTAAAACAATTACTTTACAATAGCTTGCTTTTATATAGGTCATTAAAATACCCAATTTTCAAGCTAGAAACATGGTCTCTTAAACTCAGTTTTATTACATCAGGCACATGCATTTTTCACAATCACGTTAACGAAATGAAACAGCAATTTTATATGCGCATTTACTCATTTCGTTACGCCGGTTTCTAGATCGTTAAATTAGTGCCAACCAAAATTAAAATTGAATGTCAATATGAGTGTATGCATGCCTCCTAAAAATGTATACCTCCAAATAAAATCCAACTAAAAACTAAAAGTATTATTCACAGGAGAAAACATTTGAGTCACAACCTAAATATTTCAACTAAGGTGGGCGTTGGATCCCGGCCAAAGTCTCAGTAAGATTCAACCAACAGGAAATACTAAACCCGAAAGCCATCTAGCAGCTGATGGAATAAAAGAAAATCTGCTATAAATTCTTACATTACAACAATGTGTGTTCATTTACATGCCACATAATTGTCTAAGTAATTGAGCTGTAAGTTAGTGGCAGCATGATTTTCAAGAAACAATTGGACAAATATCTCTACGTTAAAAATAAAAGGTACTTTATCCACAATACTCATGGAAATATTGACAGTTTTCGAGATATTTGACTCGACATGTTTTTTTCCTCAATTTTCGTTGCTTACAATATCTGCAATTCTGAGGTCATGCCAATCATCACCAACAATATTTTTTGGCTAAATGTTGAGCAAGAATGGCTCTTTGAAATGTTATATCAGAAATTGGCCTGTGATATACAGGGTGCGAAAAAAATTTTGCCAAACATGATAAAAGAACATTTGAAATATCTCCGTCTTCAAATGTCTGGTGACTTCAAAATTATCAACGATAGATCATAATTGATAGGTTCTTGAATCCTCACGAAGAAGTGAACCTATCCTTGGATTCTTCCGAAATGTTTTTATATTATGAGATAAAGAGGTTGTTATATGCTTTGCAGACACACTGTATATTATGTTACCTTAAGACAATACTGATTACCCTATCTGATTTCATTGGATCAATGATATAAGCATTTAACTTTAACAGCAATATTGAAAACAGGAACTCATGAAACCTACCATGGGTTACATTATATGTATAAACAGAAATTTGTCATATAATTGTTAAGTATCTGTAAGAGAAACTAAACAATTTGTTTCTTATTTCGATAAGACTTAGTAACAGAGATTGACTGAAAACAATTTCTGTATTTAACTTGCTATTAATAATCCGCAAAATTCCTTAAACAACTTCTGGAAACACTGAAGGAAAACATTTTTTAACACAACATCACAAGTGTGAGTAAATCAGATAAACACCTTAAAGTAGATATTTATTTTGTTATTTGCTTAAGTTAAATTAGGTTTTTACTTATTAAAACGTAAATAAGCAAATACTATCAAACGGAGTTTATTAATTAAATCATTATCTTTTATGAATATCTTTCTTCACTTTGATCTAAAAATGTTTGTCCAAAAATTAAAATTGTTAAACCGAGTTTAGCTAACTAAAAAGTTTGCAGGGGCTTCAGCCTGAAAATCGTCATAAAAATGGGGTAATATGAACAAAACAGCGTTTTCTGTAAGTAATTTTTTACGACGAATCATTACTAATAATAAAAATTGTTCTTTTTGTTTTAAATAATAGAAATATTAGTTAAAATAATACAATATTAAACATTATTAATCATTACATTCTTCAGCGTCATTGACGATTTCTGTTTTTTCGTGACATTCCTTGGTAGTTTTTTCTTGAAATTTTTTAATTTTAATTCTCAATTTTTAATGTGATTTACATACATTATATGAAAAAAAACATCATTTTCTCAATTACGCGTTTCAATATATTTTCTGATAACATTTAAATTTATCAATAAATCAAAATATGGTTTGAGTGTTTTTCGTTTTATTTCATAAAAATTAGGGAGGAAAATAAAAAAATATATAACTCCATTATTGTTTAAAATAAGCCATTGTTGTAATATATCATTTCAAAGAGAATAAAAGTTGCGTTTTAACCTTAAAATCTAGTTAGTAAAAATATTATAATTTTTTTCAAAATCTGCATCAAAAAGTGCTCTAAGAAAGAAAAAACCGCATTAACATATTTTCATAAATAAAGGAGTTATAAAAGAAAATGAAAATGACAAAAATCATTTTTTTGCTTACGAATCGAGTTGATTTTACTAAAATATTTTTGCCAAGATAACCTCGACATTTGGTGTCTACAAATCCAACTGAGTTTTTCACATCAATTTTTCAGTAATATAAATCAAGGAAAACTGCCGTTCCTTCCTAGCCCCATTTTCATTTGGTTACAATAGAACCACTTCTTATAGGGTATGTATCCGCATTCATGAATAATAATCCTCGTAAACAGAGTTACTCAGATACTCAGTTATGTTTATAAACGTATTAAGCGTCCTACACTTTAAAATTCGATTCGATATATTTATTTATGTTTGCTATTAATTCATTGAGTAGCAAAAAATAAATATGAATTCAGTAACGCCCATGTGATATGTGTTATTTAAAAATAATAATGATTGACATAATCGCACCATGTACAAATTGTTTACAATAATAATTGATAATGATAGTAATAATGAAAAATGGAAATCGCGCCAAGTACCTACCTACCTCAAAAAGCAACAGCACCTACGAACACGACTTCTGGAATTATTGTTGTTCTAGAATTGATCAAATATTTAAGCTACCTTACGCTGATGAAGGACAATAATACTGGCGATATTATTGAGGCGATTTCTTTTTATTTCTTTTTTCTCATATTGGCCCCATGATCTTCCATTTAATATGTAAAATGTTCAAAGGTGATTTTTAAAGTATATCTGTCATAGGGAAGACGATGTATGTCTGGTTTTTGGCTTCCGGAATACCACAATGGGAAACGATTTTTTCATCATTTAAAATATAAAAACTTATTTTTTAAAAAAATTGAAACTAGATTTTTGAAAACTGTTGAAACCATAATTATACTGTGTGGGGGAAGGGGATGTCAAGTAACAGAGAGAGAAATAAAAAAAATATTGTTTTTCAGAATCGTTTTTGGCTGCTTATGGTTTAATTTTTCATACAGTTAAATTGGCAAATTGGGAATTAATTTCACCCCTAGAATTCACGATTAAAATTATGATATGGTTCTCTGAAAGCTTTATGCATTAATAGGCTTATAAAAATCTCATAAAATATAGAAAAAATAATATACAGAATAAGATGTATTACTTGTGAAAATACTGAAAAATAAATAGACTTGGACACCCGGTATATCTGTATCAGAAAATCATGCTGCAATGACAAATTATTATTCATCAAAAATCATGTCTCAGTTTCTATTTTCGATTAAAATGTAGGACGATCTACATGCTCATCCCATTTAAAATCTATCTTTGACTGCTACTAATTTGGATAATTGAATTACTAATTATATAGTTTTATAAATATTTTGAATAACTGATAATGTCGGTACATATACTGTTATATATTTAGGATGCTCAGAAAAATGAAAATACTTCGTAGAAAATTTTCCATCATTACCGAGATATATTTTCTAAAAGCTAATATATTAACCATCTTAAAATGACTTTCACATTGTTCAGAAAATAAAAACACACCTACTTATGACCAACACCTCCAGTATTGTTTGTTTTCCACTATTTGCTGGCAAAGTAATCGTGCTAAATTTATCATATGCTACTTTTAGACATGTTTATTATTATTAGTAAAGGAGATAAATCAATCAATTTTTTATAATGTTTTATAGCTGATCTACCTACTGATAATTTACAAAAAAATGTAAACGTAAAGTATGCTAAATTCCGCCAAAAGATTTTTTTTTAAATATTTGGTTAAATCATTAGTTTATTACTAACCTATTACCCGAAGTAGATAAGTTAATAGGTATTGGTGTTATTAATATCAACTCATTTATTGTTATCCGCTCTGATGTAATTAAATTTAACCATTTTTTAGAGGCTTACATTCTAAAATAGATTATAAGAATATCAACAAGGGTTTTAATACTCACACGCGGGTTGATGTTGAAAATATATCAGATCACCGATTAATTTATTGTGAATTAGCTTATGCCGTGGAAGATGAGAAACAATTTTTATATACACAAATATTTCAGTTACAAGGATTTTTACATAAGTGAAATCTATGATTATGATGACGTAAAATGCTTTTCTGCAATTTTTTAATAAAAATATTCTCTTTGCTTTTGGGGTAGGTGCGCACTTTTAAAAACTGTAGGGATTTCAAAACAAAGCTCTTCAGATCGTCATTAAGATAATGATTAAAACTAGGGAATATTGTTGAATTTAAAAACAATTTGATCTTGTCAATCATATTATTATGCAGACGATACGCAAATATGTTTATATAACTTTTAATCCTAAAGAAATCGTTCAGTCATTTGCAAAAATAAATAATGGCGACAAAAAATCTCTCCAAATATCGCATAAGCATTTTAAAATAAATGCAAGCAAATCTTCTGCAATTACTTTTGGAAATGAAATAACATAAAAATATCTATCTACGTACAAAATCAAAACCTACCTTTTCTAAATCATACCAAATATCTTGATCTCGTCATGGATGACATTTCATGTCAATAATTTCTTAGATAAAAAAAATATATTAAAAAGAATTTATTTTAGTCGTGAGTTAAGAAATGTAAAACTCAAGATATTGCTCTGCAATTCCCTGGTTTAATTCCATGGAAAATATTTCCATCTTGCGTGTTGCACTCTGATATTTACCGCAACCTTCCTTATCGAAAAGAATTACTAATACCCTTTATAATTCCATTCTCCTTAATTCTAAGCTAAAATTATTTGGAGCAAACTGTTTATATCAATGATGTCCATTTTATCAGAGACAGCAAAAATATATCAGTTAATAATAATAATCTGAATTTCACTTCATGATTTTTGTACTTTACTTCTCTGTTTATGTAGATATTTATTTAAAATACTGATTTTTTTTTTTGTTATTGTTATTTTGTTATTTCTAATATAAATATATTTATGCTGCTGTTACAATAATAAAAGATATTTATTATTATTATTATTAATACCAATTACCAACCATACAAAAAATGTACGGTCATTTTTCATGATGGTTGAAGGCGATTAACATCCATTACCTATTTTCTGAGTTGTAGCAAAAAATAGAAAATATGGAATAGGTGAATATTTTCATTATTTTATGAGACATGGAAACAATTTTAGGATTAAAATTAAAGTAAATATACGTTTTAATAGTATCTGTCTAAAATTACACGAGATAACTAAATTTCTCTACTCTTCGTATGCAAAATAAAATTTTTTACTGCCCTTAAAAATAATATTTTTGTCTCATCAGTGTAATATGTCATTCATTTACATGAATTATTTTAAATGTTTTGTTTTATTAAAGGCCATTTAGTAGAAACAAACTAAAAAAAGAAAATAAGGTTAGGCTGCGATATTTTGCTTACAATTTAATAAAATTCTTAGTGAAGCAACACAATGCATCTAAAATAACTGATATTATTAATTTTTTTTGCTGTAAAGTAAAATTTATTTAAATTTATGGTTTTGTAATTCGCTTGTGCACGTAACAGGCTTCTAAAATTCTCTTACATTTTTAGTTTTAAGGAAAGCACCAACAAGTTCCTGCGAAAAATAAATAAGTAAGTTTCCCATGATGTGTACCGCTATAAAAAGAGAAAGGCCAAGCTGAAGGTTATATACAGGGTGTTTCATGACGAACTGTACATACTTCTAAGGATGATAGAGGATCCCTTGACTATTCACGAATGGGTGTAGAAATTTGTCTGTTCCGCTTAATTACTGAGATACAGGGTGATACGCTACTTATGGCCAATATTTCTTTTGGCCAGAACTTCCTTACTATTTATCACAATTTTTTAAAATTTTATACAATGTGTGTATTTATCACAGTTGATATAATGCCGTTTTTAATATTTAAAAATTCCAGGACCAAACTTTTTTAATTCTGTAGAGAAAATCATCCTGTAAAATATTTTTTCAAATTATATGGGAAATTATAAAAGTCCATACATCAGTAAACAAAAGCATGTGAACAGATTTTTTGTCGCACCCTTATTGATTATTTTACAGCAATTAAATTTGGCGAAATAGGGAAATGAAAGATAAAAAATTATAATTTGCTTAACTAAAATATATCGTTGGAATCATGATAAAAAATACTAATAAATTGAGGAAAAACAATATCAGGTCCGTATTTGAAAAAACAAAGTAGAGGGTGGCAACAAAAATGTGGAGAAGCTGACGGTTTTCATTTTGAAATTTTGCTATAAATATTTTTAAATTATTAAAAGGAAATTGTGTTAAAGATTTATTTTAGATAATAAATACATAGATACTAAGGCTATACACATTTATTTTTTTTTTTAGATAATTTAGTGAATATTTAAAAAATCGTAGAAAATGGAAAAAATAATATTTTTCGTTTTTTTAAATCTCTTACAAAAATCTCAACTTTTTTAAAAAGATGAACTTTTTCTTCATATAAAAATAATTAAAAAATCATGATATTAATAATAATAATATAGTTTAATTGTAAACACAATAAATATAAATACAAACAAATTACAATAATAATATAATAATTGGACTTTTTCAAATTTCAAATTTATAAATCAAACAAACCTATGGGACTCATAAAGCCATAGAGTGTCTATGAGTAAAAATGTGTTTGAACTACAAATACGAATATACAACTACACCCTATATATTGAATTTTACACGCATACATATCTAAAAAATACATACAATTTTACAAAAATAAATTCAATACGTTAAATTAAAGTTTAATCAAAACAAAAATTATTAAATTTTATTATTATTATTATTATCATTAAATATTTTTTATTTCAATGAGTTTGTGGAAATCGATTCTACTAGTTCCTAATATTTAAAAAATTAAAAATTAAAAGAATTTATATTTTTTATTTCATCCGGAAGAAAATTATAAAACCTGAGAGAAAGGTATAAATAAATATGTAGACAATTAAAATTATTAAAAACTTTGAAAAGAAGCCTAAATATAGTAAGCAACTTTTCCATAAATTTGATATCATTTTTAAGAGGCATAAAAATTATTTAATTATTTAAAAGTCACTTTTTTAAAACCAGATTTGAAAATGAAAAGAAACGAAAAGTAGGTAGTAGCTGGGCCAGTTGGGGGACCGTGTGTGACGCTTGCACAGAGCACGGTCATATACGTGTCTGTGTATTAGTAATGCAGTGGCGCCTAGTGAAATAAATATAGTAGAGATGATAATTATTTTATTGAAATATTAATATCAACGTTGGTATGTGAGATAAAAAAGGAAATTCCTCGAAGACAGTGGAGTTTGAAAAAAATTGTTTCGGCACATTTAAGCCCAAAAATTGTCAGTTTAAAAATTCAGATGATCATAGCTTCAATATATAAAAAAAGTATCTCTGAAAAAAAGTTCTGATTGGATTAAAAAAAATTTCAATTTTTCAGTCCCCAATTCACCCACTAAACTTCATTGGGTTTCTACAGCCAAGCTAACAGAAAAACTTTTTTCCACTTCTCTCGCCGTTTTAGAATTATACACAAAAACAAACTATTTTATTATATTTCTACCCTTAAGGAAATGGTGGGAATAGTGATATATTAGCCGTTTTTTCCCTCATAGCTCAATACATCCGAAGAGATCGCCCTTCGGTCACATTTTTTAACCCATCTATTTGCATGGACTAAAATATGGCTTGCAATAAAAAAGTATGTGTATACTGAATAGCGAGAAGAAAAATAAATAAATCGCCTTAGCGCAGCTATTTACAAATCATGTGGTCGAAGTCAAAGGTTCACAAAAAATAAACATTTGGCATAGGTTCCCATACAGCCGACTAAAAATAAATCCTTTTCAAAATTTCTACAGCAGAAGAATGCACGCATTTCAGAATCTAGGTAAACGAGAAGCCAGGTAAACGACAATTTAAAATTCGCGCAGCATATTTCCTCATATCTAAATCCAAAATTATACATCAGGTGAACGTACTTGCAAGTTATTTCCAGAAACTTGCAATGGAGCCTGCGTAAGGAAAGGAAAACCACTAATATAAAACACTCCGTGGTGCTAAAAAGAATCATTTCACCAGGTAGATGGACACTGAGTACCTCGACATCGCCGACATTCGGGAATAGACGCATGTGTCTATAAAAGGACGCCCCCCCCCACTACAGGTAACCTGAGCTAAGCGTCGCTAGCGTCTTCATGGGCCAGCACAAATATAACTTCGTATGATATCGCTCTCTCTCGTATACTTACCGAGGTTCGAAAGTAAATGAACCAGGCATTATTAAGAAATTGAATTGAATTAAAATTGTTCATATTTTAAAAAGCAGGATCACAGTTAAGAAGGATAACCGCACCCCTATGAAGATGGCTGGATTTAAAAATTAAGTTATCATGCTATTTTGAGCAATTAATTTTCTAAAAGTCAAATTCTACTATTTTTAAAACAATGAACTTGGTGCGAGCTAAAACGGTGAACTTTTTGTTAACTCCTGGGAATATTTGTCATTTGAATACCTAATATTTATATTTATAGCAAACATGTAATAAGTAATATTTGATTTGCAGTAACAGAACCAACTTAATCAATACTTCTCGATATCTCAACAGTTAATTAAGTGATAAAAGTAGTCAAATCCTGAATCCTGTAAATAAATAAACAAAATTTACTCGCGTATATACAAACGTGATGTTTCTACTCTTGGAAAAAATATAAGAAAAAGTAAACTGTGAGTATAGTGTATTTTCTGAAAAACTTTCAATATAAATAATAACACAGTCATACAAAAAAGTGGTTAGGCCCAGAGACCAAATCCATGGTTTTCTATGTATTTTAAAATGTACTGAAACCGAACTCAAGATCCAAATTACTTGTTTCTGTACCAATTTTTTTGATATCGAGAAAAATGACATTTTGGCATTGTATGGCAGTTTGTTGTAATAGGTAAATCTTGAAGTTGTATCAGATCCCCCAACTCTATATAGAAAAAATGTGACTGAACAATATAAAAATTGGTACGGTCACGAATCTTTGGTTATAACTCCTATTCATAATGCAGTTTAATAATCCGAAGAGTCCCTAATCAATAGGAGGGTGAAAATTGGTTTCTGGGGTGAGAGAGTGGGAAAATTTAGGAAAATTAAAAAATTAAATTAATATTCTGCTTTTTTGCATGCAAAATCGAATAAAACCAAAATCAAGGCGATGTCCAATCGCTGCATGCAAACCATTGAATAGGAAAAACTGTTTTAATCTTGGAAATGCAGGTAAAATGAAGAAAAAGAAGAGCAATTAGAGAGCAAAACACAAACGTAATTCATTAGTCATGTAATATGTAATCCTCATCATCAAAAGATGAATTTCCATTGTCCAAGTCTCCATCAATGTTCTCAGGCGGCATAGAAGTGCCGTCTTCAAATTCTATAACGTAGCCGGGATTTCCATGCAGCTGTTCGAGCATACCCCTCCATCACAAATTTTACACAAAGCAGAACACTTCACACCAGTTTTCACATAGGAACATTGACAACTAGAGCAGTTTCTTTTTTGCAGGAAGAAACAACTTCAGAATGGCCTCAGAGGCAGGGTCGGAAGTTATTCTGATTGGTTGCAAATCATTGTTTTGACGAGCCCAAACCCACTGTTGTGGATCCAGTTTATTTCGTTGCCATAATTGTACTTGGTAGAAGATACGATATGTATGTTGGACTACACTGGCTGATGTCGGAGAAAGTGATTCCAATTTGGCAACATTATTTGTGACTGACCTCTGGAACATGAAGTGCAGTTCATCAAGTGTTTATGTTTTCCATCTTTAAAACCAGGAGAAGAGGAAAAGAGTTGCGTTTTCAACTTCACTGTGAGTGGCTCTGAAAAACATCAATGCTGTGATCTAAACCAGATTCAGTTTCAAGCAGTTCATGATGTTTTTTCTCCCTTTGTCATAAATGGCTCTCATTATGTCGCAACCATTAAGAGAGTGCGCTAGAAGAATGTATATGTTGATGTTCACATGTTGTTTCTGGATGCTTGCAGAAGAAAAAACTTTGTTCATCGTACGCTTAATCTTTGGTTCTTTGGTTTAAACAAGAATATTTCCTCATGGAAGCCAAAGCACTTGACTCACATTGTCACAGCAGTGTTTCTTAATGGCTGTCTTTACAATCAGTATCCCCAGAGGACTGTCTAACTTCAATGTTACTGTCCTCAACAAATTTATTTTTTAGCAACATGATCAACTGTTTTTTATTTTCTTCATTCGTAAAAAAATATTCTTAATTGGAACAAACTGGGTAGACATGTAGATATACCGGTGGAAGGGGAGAACAGATATAAAAGGGCAATGCTGCGGGATTCGATTATTAATAACTACTATTGTGCTTTGGTTGGCAAAACTTTTGGATCTAAATAATTTTATTTTTCTTGTATTTGGAATACTTCCTGAAGAAACAGCAAAGGAAACAGATATTTCTCTTCCATCGCTGCTTCCTTTGTTATTTCATTTTTTATGCAGCTTTCGTATTTTTCACCCATATAGTTTTCGAAGTCGTTGTATCTTTCCCTGTTACTTTAATGGTTACAATATAACTATTCAGGAAATATATCCATGATATCATTGAAGGGACATTCAGGTAAGAATTGCTCGACTTCATGACTTCATTGTTCGACGTTAATTATTGAAAAATTCAATATTCTTCTATGTAAGATTTTCTCCACTTCTTTGTTAGTTGATATCGCTTCTTCTTTCATTCTACTTTCTTATTAACTAAACGAGGGAGGGGGGGGGGGGGTTGCTATAACTTCTTGCTACACCTATTTATTGGGTACGAAATCATATCTATTAGACTTCGGATTCTGTTTCAGCACGTCGAACGTCGAAATATGTAGGAAACATGGATTTGGTTTCTGGGCCCAACTGCTTTTTTTTTATCTTATTACAAAATGGCAAGTACAAGGTGATTGAAGCGAAGACCAATTGACGTTCGAGAGGAAATTCGTTCGAGAGCAGCATAGAAGGAATACATATGAAAGAAATAAAAAATAATCCTTTTATCAATGTCTCTAGTGTGAATCACGGATGTCTTTCAAGTGCAAGTGTCCATTAGAAAGTAGAGTATAGTAAGAATACATTTGTAATGAAACTGACAGAAGCTTTGTATACTGCAGTTAAAACAGTAAGGCATAGTGAGGAGCAAAGAAATGACTAGCAATTCAAAAAGCTCTGAACATCATTTGCTTACCTGAATTAGATCATGAACATAAATGTTCTCCAATAACCTGCAATATTAAATGGAAATTGAACCCATCATCTTAAAAGTGAAAATCTCGGAGGTCTAAAATGTATGGGCTAGCCAGGCACGAAAAGGGCAGTAAAGATTAGACAACTGTTATGAACTACGATAACTACGTAGAGTAAACCATGGATGGTGTTGCTGGGTTAAGGCAGGAAGATTTTAAATCATCTAATCGGATTTCTGACAGTCAGTTGCAGCTTTAAGAAATTCATATGAATATTGAAGAAGATCCTACTCAATTCGGATTGCAGTGTTGATGAAAAACATGTCATCAATTATTGGAGCAATATGAGAAGTAAGAGATTCCATCGCAAAGCTTCGGAAGGAAAGGTATTGTGAAATCTTTTCAATTAAATGTCATTCGGATTTTATTAGGAGGTCGAGGAATTTGAAAGGGGCAGCAGATGATGTAAGCGTTAATCGATTCGTATAAGGCACAAATTTGTAATTTTTTATTTTTAGTAAAATTTCTGAAATGCCAAAAACCATATGGTAGTTCTAAGGGCGATGTTAACTCAAATCTCATACCATTTCAACTGGCGACACAAGAGTGCCGTGTTGCCCAAGTATCGTTTTACAAATTTTCGTACCATTTCTTTTAAATCACAGATTGAACTCATACCTTTTAAGGAACTAAATTTTCAGGGAACTTAATAGAAGCCTTGCTATTTCCATCCATCAAGGTTTAGTTTTGAAATTTTGAAAGGTAAATATTCAATCACAGATTAAGTATTAAGAAACTAAAATTTCAGACAAATTAGTGCAAGCCTCGGTGGAAGCCTTCCTATTTCCATCCGTCAAGGTTTACTTTTGAAATTTTAAAAGGTAAAGACATACAGCGTTTCGAAATGTGCCAGTATTTCGATAAATCCGTAAAATTATCCGGTTTCAAACAGTCGGATACCGGACGCATTTCAAAATTGAGGAAGAAAAGAAAAAAAGCAACTTTACCGTTTGATGATTGAAATGAAGCAAAACTTTTATGAGTAAGTATTTCAGTTCGAGTCCTAAATCTTAAATTGAGCCGGACGAGTGTTTTGGTTTTGATAAAAATGTAATCGGCCTTAAATGACGCGATTGATAGATTCGATATGAAGCAAAGAGGGCATGACGACACCGACGTCCCCGATGAGTGTCGATGCTAGCAGGAGCAACCGAAAAACAAGACGCTTATGAAGCGGCTTCTTGTACAATCCTGAGCGACAAAGGCAGGGAACAGTGTTTTTTTCGATTTCTTGTGGCCAAGCTGTGAATTTTTTGTCTTTATTTGGGACCATTGTTTTGGTTTATCTGTGTAGTTTGTCGAATTTGTCTTGTCGCTTGTGACGAACAGAGTCTGTTCTCTTTCTGATCTATCTAAACATAACACGACATATCCATTAATAACCATCTTATTACGAAAAATATCTGACAGATGGTTATCTTTGACAATTAACATTTGTTTAATCTCGAAACCAGCTGACCTAACATAGAGAGAGATGTTTGGTTAATTTTTGTTTTTGTATATACAGGGTGGTCCAGTTTATAATAGCAGGACTTTACCAGGAGCTAGTTTAGCGTAAAATAAAGACATTTTGTCCTATAAACTATGGTCGAATTCTGCTTCGTTTAAGATCTACAGGGTGTTAAAGATGGAATTTTTTTTAGAATAATTGGCCATAACCCTATACTAACAAAAGATAGCTCTTTGAAATTTAGCATAGAGAGGTTGTTTTACATTCTTTATCGGATAGTGTTTGCAATTTTTTTATCAAGAATCTGTGGCGTGCGTACGGGCTAGTCAAATATTATTAATAAAATCGATGTACTTGTGTTATTCCCTGTACCATTTATCGACTTTTTTGTATCTCTTAATATGTCAATTAAATGCATCGTTTTCGAGTAATTCAACTTCAGAGACGGAAAAAACTAGCACCAAATGCTTACTTGTAATAAAATAATTTTAATAACAACAATTTTTTTAATAATTTAAACTACAAATGGACCACAATGGACCACAAATAAATTAATTTAATAAATGTTCGAAATGAGAACCATTTTACTGAATGCATAATCGAGAGCGTCTTATAATTGAATTAAATCAGCATTTGGTGCTTAGTTTTTTTCGTCTTTGAAGTTGAATTACTCGAAAACAATGCATTTAATTGACATATTAAGAGATACAAAAAAGTCGATAAATGGTATAGGGAATAACACAAGCACATCGATTTTGTGAAAAAACAGTGGCGTACCTTTGTTTTCAATTAAAATAATTTTTGACTAGCCCATACGCACGCCCCTGTATTCTTGTTAAAAAAATTGCAACCACTATCTGATAAAGAATGTAAAACAACCTCTCTATGCTAAATTTCAAAGAGCTATCTTTTGTTATTATAGGGTTATGGCCAATTATTCTAAAAAAAATTCCATCTTTGACACCCTGTAGATCTTAAACCAAGCAGAATTCGACCGTAGTTTATAGGACAAAATGTCTTTATTTTACGCTGAACTAGCTCCTGGTAAAGTCCTGCTATTATAAACTGGACCACCCTGTATATTCCTTTGCACTTGCATATGGGATCTTCCTACCAAATGTCATCATTCATAAATTGTTTGTATTGGCACTTTAAAATTATATTCAAAAATAACCTTGCAAATAAACAATCAACGGCAGCCACGCTGAAAACTGAACCTATATGTATATCCTGTGAAAGATGCAAATACTCAAGTGTTGATCAGTTCACACTGACCTACATAAATCGTCTTCAATCTAATCGAAAATAACTTTTCTTTCATTACTGAAATTAGAATGAATAATTTGTTTATATTAAATACTCCACCTTTGACGAATAAAGCAAACTTTGCCTTAGAATTTGTACTATTTAACTGCCTGTATTAGATCAAGGTATTTTTGTTGCGTGGGTTTTGTAGAGGTAACTAGAACACCTGCCAAATTTTCATAAATTTACTAATCCTGAAAATTGCAGGATATTCTATTTTCAAGATTATAAATCGCGAACTCTTACGCAATTATCCATTTTTAGCGACTTTTACAAGAACCTGCAACTAACATTGAGTATACACAGTTAGATAACAAACGAATTTATTTTTAGAAATAACAGACACAAACAAGCAATACAGTTCGAAATATCTCTCGTTAATCTGTACAGAGAATGTTCCAAATATCAGTCAGTAAATTAAACTGAGCGCCCTATTTCACCTCTCTTAAATCATCTGCGAGGCATGCAATTTATTGGCAAATTAAAATAAATATTTATTAAACACTATTAATTATACCTATGTTCTAAGTTCAGTTCATAAACTTGCAGGATACGCTATACATCTAGATCTGACGGTGTTTTCATTACACTTCAATAAATCTCAAGCTAAAATAAATATCAGTTGATGCAGTAGAAGTTTATTACATATTATATTACCGCTAAATATATATTAGAAAAGCGCCTCATTTTACTTTTGTGTACTAGATTCAATCCATTGCTCGCCTTTAGAAATATGGTATTAAAATTCTGGATATAATTTATATATAATAATCAAAAGCCATTTAAAACCTATTTCATTCACATCTAGATGATTAATGTAGTGGAATAGCATCTTTTCACATTTCTGCTTTGTTAAAGTTTTATAAGAAAAATTTGGACCAATGATTAATTCTTCTCTTTTTGCTGATGAAGAGTTGCTGTGACATAATAAGTTTCTGGTTTTGCAGCAATTCGTATTCTCCTGTTCTGAAAATT
The DNA here is from genome assembly GCA_963680705.1 of Rhagium mordax. Classification (NCBI taxonomy): domain Eukaryota; kingdom Metazoa; phylum Arthropoda; class Insecta; order Coleoptera; family Cerambycidae; genus Rhagium; species Rhagium mordax. The sequence goes on from OY796656.1 coordinate 120,314,348, forward strand.
AGCTTTTTCAGAAGCCTATAGTTTAATTCTATTGGTTATTCGCTAGGTGAATTGTTTTCATTTTGAACATTTTGAACAGTGACTTAAATTTGACAGGAAATTCGCTACCTCCCGCCAGTTTCGGTATTCAGCAACCCTAAGTGCCGTCCAGCCATCATTATTATTGACATTTATATCCGCTCCGGTTTCTTCCACCAGATATTTGACTATTTCTAATCTATCTCTGGAAGCAGCTCCAAAAAACGCAGTCTCGCCATTCGTATTTTTGACATTTATATCAGCTCCAGCTTGCCCCACCAGGTATTTGACTATTTCTAATCTATCCCTGGAAGTAGCTCCATAAAGTGCCGTCTCGCCAGCCCCATTTGTGACATTTACATCCGCTCCAATTTCTCCCACCAGGTATTTGATTACTTCTAATCTATCCCAGTAAGCAAATAAATGAAGTGCCGTCTCGCCCTTATTATTTTTGACATTTATATCCGCCCCAGCTTCTCCCACCAGGTATTTGACTATTTCTAAACTACCGCTGGAAGCAGTTAAATGAAGCGCCGTTTCGCCGTTATTACTTTTGGCATTTATGTCCGCTTCAGCTCCTTCCACCAGGCATATACTGGTACTATCTTTTAAATAATTGTTCTTTGTGATTTTGCTTTCGATTCCTTATCGCTTCCAGTTATAACCTTGCATTGATAAATATAACTATGCCTAAGTATAAAGTCTAAATTAAATGACTACTATATAAAAATGGGTTCAAAACACACGTGCGCAGACTGGTTCCTGTATAAATTCAATATCCTATGTCAAAATACAAAAATTATGAATTGTCTACTTTAAAGAAAGGGTCAACTTTGGGGTGCCTGTTCAAAGAAACGGTTTGACGTAAAGCAACCAAACAGGGCTTAAGGGCCAATATAGGTATTTTTGCAATAGCATCACCAGGAGCTCGATATAAAGTCAAAACCCAAAAAAATTCCCCTTTAGGGGATGAAAGGAGATGTTCCGGGAAGAGCTGAGTTCCTCAAACTCAAACCCCAAGCATCCCGGGATCAATATAATTAAGAGAAAGTAAGAAAATACAAATTATTTATAATTGCCTAGGTATACATAAGGTGGCTTTGCAATACAAAAAAGGAACAAAAAAACATTACAACAGCTGCTCAAAATGCTGTCGATTAACATCAATCGATTTGGATTTCGATTGCAACAATATAACAGACAATAGTGATTAGTAAATATTGCTTGCTTTTAAAAAGATTTTGGATTAATTCGTTTATTAAATGTACGTCTAACGTTAGGTGTAATCAATAAAGAAAAATTAAAATGTATAATGCCATCTTTATCTACCCATTTACAAAAATAAGCATTTTTAGAAATGCGTGGGACAGATAAGTACCTCATATATGTGTGTTATTATTACGCTTATTTAACTGATCAGTTGTTCCAGTTGGCAGCTTTAGAGCTACTTGTTCTGTTGACACATTAAGGAAAATATATTTGTAATTTTTTTTAACACTAATTTCAGAAAGAAAAAAAACTTTGTAGATATTTTTCCTTTCTGTTGAATGGCGGAATATATTTCCAGATATTTATCAAAAATATTGATTCCTGTGTGTTAGGGAGCCTCTAGTATTATTAGATCAATATATTTTCGGCAGCATTGTTATTTAGAGAAACACCTTAAAATAAACTCTAAAAGCACACTTAACCTAATTATCTTATTTTTCCGTCTATTGTAGGTTTGTGCCAAGACTGTTTATTGTGTAAATGTTAACATTCCTTGAATATCCCTGTCATTTCGGTTGATAAATTTCTTCAGTTTTTTAAGATCCATTTTATAAATAAACATAATATATTTATTGTTTCCAAGATCTTTTATTAATTTCGACGTTTCCATGGTTTAAGCTTTTTTTAGACAAATTGTTGAGTATTTCAGCCCGATAAGTACTATCATCGCCTTTGAGGATGGCATTTCCTTTTCATTCAGACATGTTCTTAGGATTCTATTATGGTCATAAAAAAATCATCTGTAAGTAATGATTAAAATGTTATAATAATATAATAATAATAACACCACATGTAATTACGACCCCTTTATCCCAGAAGGCTCTACAAGAGCCTTGCGCGGGAGGGGGCTTCAGATTTAAAGACAAGGGACACTAAGCTACAAAACGATTTTATTACTGTCGTTTAAATTAACTTATTGCATTCGAAGTATCATGTGTATGCGAATAGAGAACATGTGAAAATAGTTTGAAATTTATTCAATTTCAAAAGAAACAAGATAGCTGAATTTCAGTAGAAGGTGATTTTTTTGTGAATTGTCATTGCTTTAAGAAAACAACAGGGCTACATCAAAGCTGAAGACAGAAGGAGCAAGGACAAGGACAAGAAATTATCTTCAAGGATCTAAAAAATTGTTCTGCTATTGAAATTAGTTGGAAATGATTAGCTTACTAGTATTAAACGGTAATAGACCAAGAACTTCAATACAATCGATTTACAGTTAAATATCATCTTCCGACAAGTTTTTTTTTAACGCCTTATTTATATTAACGTCCTAACGAAGTTTAACATAAGCTATTGAGTCAACACAACCAATTGCTGGGATATCGCCTCTTGTACCAACTGAGATATGCACTGGGCAGCCATGGTTCTTAGTTTAATTCCTTTTTAACATTACGCCTTTCAAACTTATTAACCCTATGTCAAGAAATATTTTACCAAATTAGGTCAAAAACTGAACTTGAATTAATTTCAACGAATGGACGAATGAAAATCTGTATATGAAGTAGATGGACATCAGAGAATTAGACCCTTAACAATGGTAAGTATTATATTTATTAATTTTTTTATACAACAAAATTAATTTTAACAAAAATTTTTAAATTCAATATTTTTCCTAAATATAGATCATTGATAGTAAGCTCATAACTGGTATTAAAGTTACATTCCTGTAGCTGCCCCTTAATGAGCTTCGTATTTTTTTTACCAAAAACAAGTCAGTCAATTGCAAATCGCGATTGTTTGCGAATATGGAGAAATAACCCTAAAACCCAATAATTGTCAGTGTTATATGAATACTGTAAATGAACTAAATTATGAAGATTGTTCAGTAATTCCGAAATAAGAGTGAATTTTTAAAATATAAAGTCGTTGTCAAATAAAGAAATTTTACTTGAGGACCGCATTATTAAAAAATATCTATACTTCTGCAAATCACAAATTGAGAACCTGATCAAGCGGATGTTAACGAGGGCGACCACAAAATACATTTTTGGCAGGCTGCTGAAAAGCAATGATTTTTCGATTTGATAAAAACGGGATTTTGTAAAAAAATTTGTTTTGCTTCTCCGATTTGTTCAGTGAAAATAAGATTAATTACATGAAGAAAATCTTTCTCTTCTGAAAGTATTGGATTTATTAGATTTAGGGACTGATTTATAATATTTTAAGGAAAGTTGTCAACAAACTAAACCGAATAAATACATTTCCTAGCTATTATTATACCATCAAATCGTATTCGAAATGACATATTTCCGGAAGTAAATTTTAAGATATTATTTTTTAACACCTTTTATGTTTATGTTTCATTCATCAAATTTCAGGGAATGTTAACTTTACTTTTGTTAGAGAATCACCATCTTTGGTTTAAGAGGAGCACAATAAATTGAGAGAAATTATTATTAATTCATTCCTATATCCAAATTAAGATTGATATCAATATTTGTCTAGTATCCTGTGAAGCATTGCTTACCATGATTAATTTCCATCAGTAAAACAACTTCAACACAAACGTATTACTTATGAAGTAGAAAATTGCCCACTAATAGAAAATGTACAAAGTTTGGTGCACAAAGATGCAATTTGTTATACAGGGTGTTCCATTTATCGTGCTCATCATGGGTATCTTGGAAACGATAATAGATACAAGGTAGGTTAAACAGCAAACACCAAATGTAGAGCTTATCAAGGCTTAATATAATTTGCAAAAATATTTTAGTAAAATCTGTCATTTTTATATTTTATTTATAACTCCTTTATTTATGAAAATATTTTAATGTGGTTTTTTATTTCTAGAGCACTTTTTGATGCAGATTTTGAAAAAATTATAATATTTTGCTAACTCTTAGATTTTGCAAAAATATCGTCAACAATTTGGCCTCATGGAATAAATTTAGAGGAAAAGACCCGAATATGGGCACCCCTTTTGTTTTTTTTAAATTATTTAAAGGTTTTTTGAAATTTTCATCTTAAATTTTACACATGGTTAGGCAAAAGCTTTACCAATGTAATTATAAAACTAATTGTTTTAAAAGGTAAAAGGAAAAAATAATTTTAACCCAAATATGAATCAAATTTTTTATTCAGGGGCAGAAGGCTTGGAATATGGGCCCTCATCAAAAAGATATAAAAAACATTTATTAACTTAAAATAAACCTTATTTGGTAACAAAAATCAACTGAAATAAAACATTTGTTATAATTGTTTCCTGAACATTGTTCGTAACATGTTGCATATTAAACAACGAATCCAAAGTTCTCCTTCCTGGTCTGCTGAAAAACGACCGTCACAAAACAAACAGGATGCGTCATTGTCATCAGGACCAAATTGACCTATTTCACCACGATCTAGGTCTTCATCAGCCGCTGGGCCCCTGGTCCATATTAGGAATCTCTAAGGGCCCATATTAGTACACTATACGTCATACAAAACAAATGTTCCTACTTTTTTTGTAGGTTAGATAAGTTAACATCAACAAGAAAATAATAAACCCTAATCTAAGTATTACCTATGTTGCTAATTTCGCAATTACTTTTTGAAAAGAAAGCAGTAATATCGTAATACTAACTTATCTTAATAAAAGATTCGAAATTCCACAAAACAATGTGTGCACACCTACTTATAACATTAGAAGAACTGAACTGAATACGACCTAGAAAACCATTAGGTGCCAGTTGGGCGTATTTTAAACGATGAATCAGAGATGTCGCCCAATGTAGTGTTTCAATTTAAAGGGGGCCCATATTAAAAGCCGGGCTCACATTCGGGTCTTTTCCTCTATTAATAGCCCAGGGTCGATCCAGTCAAACCATGAACAAATTAGAGACAAGCTGATATTTGGTATATAAGTTTATATTGGGGTCCTTAAAATACCACCAAACCCCACCGGTAATCCGCCGTGCCTGTCACCCCTAAACAACCCCCGAAAGGGGTAAAAATCGGACTTTTTCTAGTTATTTGGCAATATCTTAAAAACAAAGCTATATACGAAAAAATATGAAGATAGAAAATTTAAAGGGCATAAAATTTCCTATAAAATTGCGTTTAGCAGAAATATTTTGCTTTACCAGTGGCGGAGTTATGATATTTTTAATAACTGGGTATTTTGTAAAAATACTCCCTAGCCATTACTTATTGGATTTTGACATTAAATATACATAACAATATATATATGGGTATTTTGGTAAATACATTTAATACATCCTTACGCCAATAAATTAGAAATAAAAAAAGCATACCAGTGGAGTAGGTACTATATTTCTAATTTCATACATTATTTTGTATTAGCTAATAGAACTTTAACATTTATTTTTTTAATTTATTTTTTATTTTTTTAAATACACCACGTGTAATTACGACCCCCTTTATCCCAGAAGGTTCTAGGAGCCTTGTGCGGGAGGGGGCTACACATTTAAAGACAAGAGACACAAATCCAATATCCGTGTATAATGGAAAAATCCCTCTCTATTTTCCATTGCCACGTCCGGGAATCGAACCCCGGACTTTTGGGTGAGAGGCAGGTATGCTACCATCTCGACCATCAGTCATATATTAAATGTAACAAAATAATTATTTTAAATATCCGTGGAATTTCTGTTACGAATTGAGAGGAATCATTTTTATATTAATAATATTAAGGACATATACCGCATGTCAAGGCACCAAGGCAGCTGAGTAGTTTTCCGCGTCGCCATTCGCCCCTGTATGTATGCTCTCTTCGTATATTCTCGATACGACTCCATTACGCTAAACAAAATTTGTATATGCTACGCCCAGGAAGAAGTTCAAAACCAAATAAAATTACTAATACGTCAAAGTTGCAGCATAAGTTGGGACCTTTAATAAATGTTAAATAAATAAATAAATAAAGTGTAAGAATAGTATTTTGTACTAAACTTCGCCCATCAATAAAGACGTTTATTATTATTATTATTATTGCCATGCACGCCATTTCCGGATGTGATACTACATCTGGCCTGTTTACCAGGGGAAAAATTAATTTGGTCAATACTGTGAAAAGGAAGAAGTTGGTTGACCTTCTTGAAGAATTTTACAATCCAAATATTTCCAAAGACAGATTGAGGACCTTAATTTCGACATTTTTTATTTCCGTATACGTCAAAAATAGAACAAGTACCGATTTGAATAACGTCAGATACATTCTCTACCAGCAGTATGTAGCAAAGCAAAGTTTAAATAAAGATTTTAATCTGGCTTCACTTCCACCGATCATAAATGCAGCTCAGTACCATGCATATAGGACATTTCATCCAGCAACTCTACATACATATTTTATTTACATGTATGATTAACTTTTAGGTTCAAGCATGGTTGAATAATAGCTTACCACTCCAGGACTGGGGAGGGATTTCTAGTGATTCCGGAATCTCTCCAGTCTAGATGGATCAAGATAGAGACCCCAAAGGGTTCCTTAAACAAATTTTTTGCAACTGTTCATCAGGTCATATTTTTTCGTATACTTATAGCTTTGTTTTTAAGATATTGCCAAAAAACTAAAAAAAAGTCCGATTTTCACCCCTTTCGGGGGTTGTTTAGGGGTGACAGGCACGGCAGATTACCGGTGGGGTTTGGTGGCATTTTAAGGACCCCAATACAAACTTATACAGGGTGTTCCAGTTTTTTGTAGCAAGACTTTAAGAGTCGATAGACAATTGAAAATTATTAAAAAAAGTTCCTATAAACATAGGTTGAAAAATGCTTAGTTTTCGAGATACAGGGTGTTAAAGTTTGAAAATAAATACGGATTTATATTAATATTTCCAGAATGCTAGGAAGTATCGAATCCATTTCTTTACATATAATTTAGAGGTCTATTTTAGAATAATAAACTACTACTTTACTTAACCATGGGCGTAGATATATGGATTTACTGAGGCTCTTTTTTTACAAAAAAGTAGTACGCCACTGATATTTTCCCATGTTTTCAGTTTAATTCAATAAAGCAAGAAGAACAATAATTTAATGTCTCTTGGCACTTTTTGATATGACAAGCCGTTTTCCAGAAAATTTACATTTAATCATTTGATGCACGCATCTGGACGAATTTTAGACAAAACTTGAAGTCGCTTAGAATTTCACCAAATTTGATGGTACGAAAAGTCTTTTAAAAAGAAAGACTGGAACATCGCTAATGATGCTTGTAATGAAGTAAGACACTTTTATATGTTGCTAGCTTTTGTGTTTGTTTCTAATAATTTATTTTAGTTTGACCGTTGCGTTTTAATACAATGTGTTATAAAAATTTTGATTTACATGATAATAAACTTTTACAATAAATATTTTAATTGTTTCATTCTATATTTTTAATAGACTTTTCGCACCATCAAATTTGGTGAAATTCTGAGCGACTTCAAGTTTGTCTAAAATTCGTCCAGATGCGTGCATCAAATAAATGATTAAATGTAAATTTTCTGGAAAATGGCTTGTCATATCAAAAAGTGCCAAGAGACATTAAATTATTGTTTTTTCTTGCTTTATTGAATTAAACTGAAAATATGGGAAAATATCACTGGCGTACTACTTTTTTGTAAAAAAGAGCCACAGTAAATCCATATATCTACGCCCATGGTTAAGTAAAGTAGTAGTTTATTATTCTAAAATAGTCCTCTAAATTATATGTAAAGAAATGGCAAGTTTGGATTTGATACTTCTTAGCATTCTGGAAATATTAAAATAAATCCGTATTTATTTTTAAACTTTAACACCCTGTATCTCGAAAACTAAGCATTTTTCAACCTATGTTTATAGGAACTTTTTTTAATAATTTTCAATTGTCTATCGACTGTTAAAGTCCTGCTACAAAAAACTGGAACACCCTGTATAACCAAATTTCAGCTCGTCTCTAATTTGTTCATGGTTTCCTATATAAAGCTTCAGATTGACCCTGATGGGCTATGCGGTATTATGTCCTAAATATTATTAATATAAAAATAATTCCTCTCAATTTCTAACAGAAATTCCACGGATATTTAAAATAATTATTTTGTTACATTTAATAGGAACGTAAAATGTTAAAGTTCTATTAGCTAATACAAAATAATGTATGAAATTAGAAGTACCTACTCCACTGGTATGCTTTTTATTTCTAATTTATTGGCGTAAGGATGTATTAAATGAATTTACCAAAATACCCATATATATTGTTATGTATATTTAATGTCAAAATCCAATAAGTAATGGCTAGGGAGTATTTTTACAAAATACCCAGTTATTAAAAATATCATAACTCCGCCACTGGTAAAGCAAAATATATCTGCTAAACGTAATTTTATAGGAAATTTTATACTCTTTAATTTTTCGTATATAGCTTTGTTTGTAAGATATTGCCAAAAAACTAAAAAAAGTCCGATTTTCACCCCTTTCGGGGGTTGTTTAGGGGTGACAGGCACGGCGGATTACCGGTGGGGTTTGGTGGTATTTTAAGGACCCCAATACAAACTTATGTACCAAATTTCAGCTTGTCTCTAATTTGTTCAAGGTTTCCTATATAAATCTTCAGATCGACCCTGGGCTATAAACAATTTTTTGGAAAATATTAATAATAAAGAACCATCTATCAAATTCACTCTAGAAATAGAAAATAATAATGAATTACCATTTTTTGATGTTTTAATTAAAAAAGTCAATAATAATAATTTTCAAACTAGCGTTTACCGAAAAAAGACTCATACTAACAGATATTTAAATTTTAACTGAAACCAGTCTTTGGACAGTAAAAGAGGTGTTATAAAATGTTTGTATGATAGGGCAAAAATAAATTCTTCTAATGAAGAAATATTTAAACATGAAAGGCAATTTGCCAGGGAAATTTTAATTAATAATGAATACCCGAAAGAATTTGTTGATAAGACTTTCATGAACATTGAAAATAGAGTTAACAATCCGGTGCAACCAAAACCAGAATATCATTATTCGACATTAATTCCATATATAAAAGGTTTATCTGAGAAATTACGTCGTGTCGGTAAAAAATTTGGCGTTAGGACAATTTTTCAAACAAATAATACTTTAAGATAAATATTAACAAAAACGAAACCATTAAATCCTGAACAAAATTCAAAAAATTGTATATACAGTATCCCGTGCGAGTGTAATAAACATTATGTGGGTGAATTATCTAGACCACTTAATGTACGATTGGGCGAGCACAAAAGTTATATTAGAAAAGGTGATATTGAAAAATCAAAAATTTGTGAACATGCTTGGGAAAACGATCACAGGATAAAATGGGATACAGCAAAAATTTTGACCAAAGAGGCAGACAACAAAAAAAGAAAAATCAAAGAATCTGCAATAATTTTACTTAATGAAGATAAATGCGTATCAAATTGTTCGGTAGAATTTTGTTCAACTTGGTTACCTATGTTGAGAGAAGAACTCAATAAAATTAATATTATTTAGTATATTTTTCAACATTTTTATGGTAAGTGTCTATGGAAATGATATAAACAATTTTTATTTTATGCCGTGTTATTCTACACGTTACATCAAAATCTAAAGCCTAAACTTTGAAAAAAGAAACGGATATAGTTTCCGAAACGTCAGCGCAGTATTTTTGTATTGACCGATTTTTTAAAACTACCCATCAAAATATTGCCACAAGACCAGTCATGATGATGAAACAAACCGTTTGGTAATTCGACATTTCAACAAAATTCCAGCAGTTGTTAAAAATTGCTCAAGTTTAAATACGTCTGCCTTGACATTTATGATCATAATATCAGCTTCTGTCAGATAATCGTTATAATCGAACGAATCCAAAAAGTTGAAAAACGCTGAAAAAATAAAAAAGTTATAAGGTAAAATGAATATTCCGGTTTCTTTTTGGACCACCCGATATAAGCTATAACAAATGGAAGAATAAATATGCCAAAACTTAAAGAATTGCTTAAAGAAACTAAAGAAATTTACTTAAATAAATATTTTCGGAATTACATCCCTGTCTTTCTCTCTCCACAAGTTTTTAAAATTCAAATCTAATATATTTAAATTCTTCATTTTTACTTCCTGCTGATTATTTTCCGAAGAAGCTTTAAAATGTAGACAAAAAAATATTAGGTGGTTTAGAGAAATTCAACGAAATGTCAAAAGATAAGGAACTCTTTGATACCAAAGTACCTACTCTATCAACATAAATACGGGCGATTTTAAATTTTCTACTCGGAATAGTGCTAAGCTGATTTAAATTATACCTAACTTAGTTTAAGTGACAGTATATCCCAATTTTAACCCAAACTTTTGTTTTAAGCTTTACTTGACATAACTTCGCTTTGTTTGCAACACATCAAAATTAATTTATAATAAAATTAAAACATTGTACTTATCTTCTTTGTCAACACTTCTTACTCGTCCCATTGATCCAGATTGGAACTAACATGAAAGTTATCTTTCAGATTTCCTTCCTACTTGAAGTTAACATGAGAAAAAATAAAATAGCATAGCTATGTGTATCTATAACTTCCAAAACTAGCTTACGCATGTTTGCAAGAAAAATACTTAGCAATAATTAAACTTATTAACGCTGTCAAATTTCTATTTATATAACGTACACTGTCCACTGTCCAGCCAGATGTTAGACCAGACTTTTTACGTGAGAAATTTCTAACTCTGAGCTTTAAAATAACAGCACCGGTATTTGGGAAAACGTTAAACTAGGATGTATAAATATACAGAGATCGTTCCATCAAGACAATATATCTCCATCAATTCTGATCCAAATCGTATTTTACCACCGTCACCAGCGACAGCTGCTCGACATTTATCCTGAAATGATCTGCAAGTTCAAGAGTCAGTAGGAATTAAACTTGATCCAATAGAATGGGGATGACGCAGGGAAAAAGCTGGTGTTAGTTTTTATATCTTAAGAGTCTTACTGGATATTACATTAATCTTTGTTGTAAGTCGAGCTCAGTTGTTTAAACAAATTCTCATCACAGGGCTTTTTGCCGAATTAAGAATTTTAACATAATTCAGTTTGTTATTTTCTTCATAATTTGTATCAGCAATTTTTTGCTTGTATTACTTGATATATTAATTATATTATGAGTACATATTGTAAATCCTAAGAAAATAGGGGTACCATACTCAATGTTTACCATAAATCAAACTAGGATTAAGATTGTTTTTCGTAATAATCTTGCATTTAATAAACATCTTATTTTAAATGCGCTTCCAAAGATCAGAAATGTAAGACTTTTGTATATCTTAAATGCATTCACGCCTATGATAAATTTTCTTTGTATTTAGTCGTTCAGCGCCGTTTAGTCATGTTATAAAGAAAATGTATATATCGAATGCATAAAAATGCATAAACAAATATTAAGGATATTAATAGCGTCCTTCCAAAAATACAGATAACTGAGTCAGATGCGCAAGTGGGTGCGCCGCCGACTTGTTTTACTAAAAAAAATCACCGTATAACACGCAAGCGCGAACCTAAGCGATCACTTTATTCTGATATTCAACGTCGCGACGCTCATACGAACGACTTAGCCACCACTGTTAGGCGGCGACAGCACGCGGGTTTCAACACTGAAATTTTCGACGGTCAGTGCATTTGAACGATAAAGAGACTTTCCTCCAGAAACAATGTCTTCCTCAGTGGCGAGGAGTTCCAAATATTCTTACCGCTCCTCCGGAGCTGCCGGTGGTAGTGCCGACGTCAGCATTGAATACAGTGCTGATCTGACAGCCCTTTCCAGGCTAGAGGTAAAAATAATCTCCGACATCTTCAAGACGGATCAAATTACTAGAGTCTGTCTCGACAATTTTTTAAGAACTGTGCCATTTTGTGATATTTTTGTGATTGTGTGAAGTGTTTTGACAGTGATTTTAATCGAGAAAAGGAACTTTAATCTTGTGATTTTTTTATATTTTTGTGTTTTTTTTACATCAAAACCAACATACACATCACAAAAATAAACAATTTACTTGTTTTGTCATAACATACAAAAACAAACATTTCAGTAGTATTTTCATCCACAACTTGACGTAACGAGTCACTATAATTAAAAACTAGTAAGAAGTATCTAAAAATTACTATTTTTACAGGACAAAATTCGTCTACTTCAAGATGACCTCGAAATTGAAAGAGAACTTAGATCAAGAGTGAGTACATATTTTTGCTGTAAAACCGCTTTCACGCTTAAAGGCTACATGTTCTGTTACAAAATAACCAAAATCTCTAAATTTGCAGATAGATTTCTCTAAAGTTTACCACTTCCATAAGTTCTCTCATATATTTTGCAAACCATGTTTTACTCACTATTTGTAAAAACTATTACATTTAATACCCACAAGCTATCTAAACTTGAAACAATCCATTTATGAACACTGCCTCTGCAACCAAATAAACATATCACTCTTTTAATTTAAAAAAATGAACAGCATAAGTACATATTAACAGAGTTTCTAACTGGTTTCAGAGATCATTTAGCGCTTGCTTTAACTTCACCTACACAATATTTAAATATTACGTAGAAACTTTAAGAGTGGCATTTAACAGTAACTAACAGAGGAATTTTTAAATTGCATTTATCAGAACAACTGAAATTACCCGAGTTTCTTGATGGTTAAAGTTGCAATCAGGTTGCCAAATCAGTTTTGTAACCCAGTCGAATCCAATAAGGTTCTAGTTTGTGATTGGCGCATGGCGTAACGAAAAATGTCTGCATCGTGCCTGCTCAATTACAACTGAAATAGTTTCGGTGTACTCCAAATTAAAAATAACACAGCGTTCATCTGAGGAATAGCCGGTTATATTTTTTATATTAAGAAAAAGCAGCAATAATCTATCAGTGAAATATATTTTTGTAGATTAAGTTACTATAATCGGTGGAAGTGATATTTATTTAATAATCCCATATTCCCGTCACTGGTTACAATAATTTGTAATTATGTCCCAGATAGTGGATGCAATTTAAAAAAAATTACATGAAATCTAAACCTCAATGAAAAAAAAAATTAATTCCTATCAGAGACTAGGCATTTTCTTTTCTTAAAATAAGCAAGGAATCATCTCCTGCACTTTCGGCGGAAATATCCGGTACTTGATCGAAACCGGCCAATTATGATTGAAAAACTTTATTTCTCTTCAATTTCTTACCCACTATCTTCCACATAATCAAAATTTTCAATCATATAATAACTTATTTTTGCTGCGACAAACAAGTGTCTTTTCCTGCAGACGTTAAGCCCAGGAGTGCAGCAGATGTTTTCTGAATCTCATTTTAAATAAATTAAATAGAAATTCATATCAATAAAATTATACTTAATTTATACTTTAAAAACCTTGCCAATAAATATGACAAATATCTACAGCATTTTTATACTATACTTCAGTCATTTACTTACATCATTCCTAGAATTACCCAATGTGAACTTACAGCCAATCAGAGCAACGTATTCTAAATGCTGCGCAACCGACGTAATTTGCATTGTAGCAAAAATAAAGTACCTACAGCTAAAATTAAATATTAGTATCTAATGAGATCTAAAAAAATAAAATTAGAACGGAATTAATCCAATTACAATTTACTGAATTTACACCTTGCTAGTCATAATAATATACCAGACTATACAGGCTCCCTTTCATGACGCTACTCATTCAAAAAATAAATTGCGCAAATGCTGCTTTTAGAAAAGTGATTCAATTAGGTTACAATTCGTCTATTTTAAATTTGGCAAGGTGTATTCCCAATTTAGTTCATCTAGTTCAGGCTATTCTGTTTCATTGTTCTAAAAATAAACGAAGAAACGTTCCAAAATATGTGGCTAAGCGATTATTATTTTTTACTGCCTTAATAATCGGAATTAATAGTACCGACTGTTATATCTACGCCAAGTTATTTTGCACAAATGGAGTAATTGATTTATGGGTATGATTTGGCAACTTTGATAAGTATAAGTATACCGGGTGTCCTATTTTTAAAAGGTAGATAATACTTTAGGACAGGAGATGATAATAGGTACTTTTCTCAAGTCGAAAAGTCTTACTTTTGAAACATAATAAAACGCTTCATAGAAAACTCGACTAAATCCGTCATGTAGAGTATTGGAGACGAGTTTTTAGTGAAGCTATATGCCTTTTGAAGAGAATATAATACGCCAAAACGGTTCGATAAGATTATAATATTGTTTAATTTATCGATGAATTTTTGGCAAGGAAAAGTTATTTGGTGAAATTCACCACCAAATTTCCAGAGAAAGTTATAAAATAATGTTCTCCAAAAGGTTATATTTCTTTCTGGGTTTACTTCCTAAATTAATCGCAAACTTGGGACATATTCTGGTCAAATGGTAATTTTTTCGGGTTACTATAAATATTATTTTCCTCTGACATGATATTTTGTTTCTAGAGTTTTTTAAATAAAATAACTAAAGAACCTCTCATGATTAATTGTTCTTCTTTGGTGGTAACTTTTATTTTTAGTTATTATTAATATATTTATTTTTCGTTTTATTAAAGTGAAATACATATATAGATTTTTTAAATACTGTTATATCTCTTTTCACTTAAATAAAAATGTTTCGTCCTTTAGTTTTTTGCTGAATCTGAATAAAATAAGAAATAGAATAGAAACGAGTAATACAATTCGCCTTTGATATTGCTCATTAGCGTGCGACCCTGTAGGGAAAATTGCGATTGATTTTTCAAAAAAACATATTAGCGATTTTTTATAGAAATTTGATTTTAGATTTGTATTCGGCATCATCAAAAACCCCCATAAGTCAAATGTGAACAAAATATTTCATGACTTTCCGTGATACAAGCTCGCACTTTTTTTAAATAAAATATTTTAAAAACTCAAGAACTGTTGTCTCGTTCCTTTACTCCCTTTAGCCTGTTGAAATGTTTCATATTAGTAAATGATAACTACAATAATAAGACATTTTTATATTCTCCACAGGGTCGCACGCCAATGAGCAAAGTTAATTGCTTCAAAATAATCACATTTTTAGTATACAGGCCAAATTCTTAAAAGTGTGTGGGGGGGGGGAGGCGGGGGTTAGTTAAAACAAAACGAAAATTACGTATAAACATTTTTTATGCTATAAATCCTAAAAAGGTAGGTACTATCGCGGCCGAAAAAAAGTAATCGATTTTTTATCAAGTAGTATGTTTTTTCGAAAAATTTTCCTTTGTAAATGGGAGTTTTTACATCAGTTATGTCATTTAAATTATTTTGACAAGAAATCATTGGTGGGGTCGTATTTATTAAAAAAAAAAACTAATAAGAAATAAAGTTGTTAATATTTTTTAATTATAAGGAAACAATTAATTAGTATGGATTTGAAAGAAGCAGAAAAAGGCTACATCATCGCCAAACTTGGAGAAGGGTGGTCTTAACAACGCATAGCAAGTGAAATTAATTTGGGGTTATTTCACAATTTATATTTATGTTAAATTTACAATCAGGAACACTTAAAAATACTGTATATTTGGAAAAAAAGTCTTTTTTTTGCGCCTACGTATTTTTAAACTCGGTTTGTAATTTGAAAATATTAAGTTCCCGCCAACAGCCGTGACGTCAATGTTTACGCATGCGCAGTATAGCGTAGATGAAATATCTCAAGAAAACTAACCTCACATTTTTCACGCTCCTAAACTCGACACTGAAATAGTCCATATTTTTCTCAAAGAATTCCTGAATCATAACGTAGTTCACTTCAGGTAAATTTTCACTGCTAGCTTTAACGAAATTAGGCTCCATAATAGTAAAAAATGATGAACTAACACAAACTAAAGCAAACTGTCAAAAGTGTCAAATGACTCTAGACTCTTAACAAAAACAAATCTTCCTAGATTTAGTTCTAAACCGTGACGTCAGAAGTTAATAAAATTTGAAATTATTGACGATACATTTTATTGATTTATGAATAATTAACAAATAATAAAGACATGGTATTTACCAATACATTATTCTTGCATATTCTACTATCCAAATTGATAGGTATTTTTAAGTTTTTCTTTAACATGAAATAACCCCATTCAAAAACTAAACAAAAAGACAGAATACCTTCCGCTATTATCTGTTTTGTGCAAATTCTTCATCAAACTTATGACCCCCTGGTGCGGTAAACTCGCTGTTGACAATTGTAGCAGGAACTGAAATATCTTTTCGTCGGAAAAGACTACTCACTCCCAATAACTATCGTTTTCATTAATAAAAGTATTTGCAAACTGCATTCTTGCCTCTTTATAGTTAGTCGGGGCTTTTTAGCACTGGCACAGTTAAATAGACCTTGCTCTCGCAACCACGCGTTTTCTTGCTGTCCTAACAGATGCTGGGAAGTTGGTTTGCCCTTTGGCTTCAATAGAATTAGAAAATGGGTTTAAATTCACATAGTTAATACCAGGGTATTGTCGTTTTCTAGAGTACTCTTTCTTGGCCGCCCAGAACCCACTGCCCTGCTCAGATCATGAGTTTCTATCCACTTTTTGTTTAGTTTTTGAATCGTGTGCTTTTGCTGCAATTAATTTCACTTGCTATGCGTTGTTGAGACCACCCTTCCCCAAGTTTGGCGATGATGTAGCCTTTTTCTTCTTCACTCAAAACATGATAAGGCATGATTAAGTAATAAAAAATTTATTTTTGCTTAATATGACAATGACATTGACACTAATAAAAAAAATATTGGGATTGATGCGACACTGAATAGTTACAACGGGAAAATCAGTCGATTACTTTTTTTCGGCCGCGATAGTACATCAAAATTTAGATGTTACTATTTTATTTAGCATTCTCAACCGTGTCCAACATTTATTTTTTAAATAACTGCTCAGTGATGGTGCACTTGGGGTTTAGGTTAGGTATATCAACAAATATTTTTGAATCTGTTGGCGCTATTAAAAATTTTACTCTAAAATTTGATTTTTCAATCATTATTACAGAAAAATGATATACCTTTCACATTTTGATAGGTTTCACCGAAAATACACTTTTAAATTTTGATTGCACTTCAGCCTTCAAGTAGTGTAGTAGTGTACCACCAGAATAATATTATTATATGTAGTAGGTTTCAATCAATCAAATTTTTGTCATTTTGTGTAATAATGATTGAATAAGCTAATTTTAAGATCAAACTTTTAATAGCGTTAACAGATTCAAAAATATTTATTAAGATACCTAACCTAAGCCCCAAACAATTCTTTCAAAAACTAATGTTGGACACCATTTTTGGATTTTGAGTTACAGTCTCGGTTACAGCATAAAAAATGTATTCTCTTCGTTTTTTAAAGGTTAACTCCTTTAATATGCAGTATTGACAAAATGTTATAAATAATTTTCGTTTTGTTTTTAAGTCCCTCTACACACTCCAAGAGGTTGGCAGCATAATTTTGGAACACCCTGTATACAGTGTGTCTCACTTTTCACCACTACACCCCAATATCTAAGCCATTTGGTGATCGATTTAGATCAAATTTGGTATACTTCTTTTCTTTCAGATTGTGTTTAAAAAGTTATTAATAAAATATTTTTTCAAACTTAAATACGAATACTATGACCAAAAGAAATTGGCAAAAATTAGGAATTTATATTAGCGATTGAGATAGGCTTTTTGTTTTAACAGATTCTTGTTCAGCATGACCTAAAACGCCTGTATACCAAATTTCGTTAAAAAATATTCATTCCTTAAAAAAAAAGTAATAAAAATCTAAGATTTCGATAATAAAAAATAATAAATGTTGAGTTAATTGATATTTTCTAAAAAAAAGTGTCCTAATGCTTAATCAGCATCATTATATCACCCAACTACCAAGTTATGTAAATATCCCACAATAAATAACTGGAATAGTAGAGTGATTATTATTGAAATTTTAGATTTTTATTACTTTTTTTTTTGAAGGAATGAATATTTTTTAACGAAGTTTGGTATACAGGCGTTTTAAGTCATGTTGAACAAGAATCTGTGAAAACAAAAACCCTATCTCAATCGCTAATATAAATTCCTAATTTTTGCCGATTTCTTTTGATCATAGTAGGCGTATTTAAGTTTGAGAAATTTTTTTATTAATAACTTTTTAAACACAATCTGAAAGAAAAGAAGTATACCATATTTTATCTAAATCGATCAACAAATGGCCTAGATATTGGGGTGTAGTGATGAAAAGTGAGACACACTGTATATAAAAATGAAACACGGTGTAAATTGGTCTAGGCGCTAGGCGCTAGGCTAATGAGAAAGGAAGCCCACCTGTTCCTTTTTTAAAGTTGCTTTCATAGGGACTTGCCTATACATACATACAAGTAAAAAACCTTGGAAAATTTGGAACAAATACAATAGAAATAGAAAAATTGCTTTTCTTACTCGACCCAATTCCAGTAGGTTTACCAGTCTCACTATTAAATGATTTGCGAAAAAATGTAGCATAATATAACAGTAACCTGAAAAAATAATGCTTCAATGTGTAGATACCAGGATTTGTTCCGGAAAAGAAACGCAAAACAAAGCATAGCAAAGGTGAAGTTCGCGAGAAAATAAAAAATATTATAATTTTATCACACATTGGCGTGTTATATTTTCTTCAAAACTTCCACAAAGGCGTGATAAAGAATATGACGCATTTCATCGAGTTTTCTATGAGGTACTAAATGCCAGTCCAATAACTTAATCGGCTCGGACGACTAAAAGAAATAAAAACGAATTCATTGTTGATATTTTAACACCTTATATCCAGAAGTGTACGTATTCTTGATATATCTTTATTCGAGAAAGTATCCCATATCCTACTGCTCCTTATACATGGAACATCTTCAGTTTAAGCTTAGTTCACAATAACAAATTAACAATTTATAAAATAAACCAGGATCAATTTAAATCGATATAAACGGATTGAGTGGCTGAGTAGCGGCGCCGCTTTCTCAAATCACATATATCTGCAGCTACACAACTTTTTATAAGAGTCGTCAAGGTATCAAATACCTATATTGAGAAGCATAATTATTGAAATTGTTGTTTTAACACTAGTGCATAATATACTAATCAATAAGTGAAGTGCTCTGTTAAAGTTTTTGGTACCTTACAGTACTACTATTTTTCTGATGTCAATGAAACACAACCACCTCACGATGGTATGAGGTATTCCAACTCGCAAAAACTATTTTAAAACTCTTTAATAATACCTAGTTAGAAATAGTGTTCCATATTTTTATTGTCAAGTGTATCACATTTTCTGAATACCGGGATAACAACTAGACACCTATTTGTGTCTATTTCAAGACAACCCAAAATTATCCTTGATCATGGTTAACCAAAAACCAAGTCAGTATCATTTATTTCTAAAAATATTAAACACATAATAAATCATAATGAACAGAATATTGTAGATCCTCCTCTATAACTCCCTGTTTCGAATAAGGACGACTGCCTAAAACACTCTTGGACTCAAAAGATGTTGGTTACCTCTACTGGGTGTCCAAGTTCTGGATAGAAGTCCATAAAGTACAAAAAAATATTGATTTTTATTTTACAATACCCAAATCAAAATCAGTCCCTAATTCAAAAAGGGCACAAATATTTATTAAATCATATGCAATGCTTGAAAGGTAAACAGCAGACATACAGGACGGGATATTTACCCCAACCACGCAACCTACTCCCTCCTAAACTTTTTAATACTACGCCACTGGAGAATTTAATAGAGTGCTGTAGCTTTTGGTACTTTTATCGCTCTTGTACAGGGTTTTTCCATATAATTAGCCACCCCCCCCCCCCCTACAGAGTTTATTTGAAGAAATACATAATATAAATAAATATAATAAAACAAACAAATGACAATCGCAAAATAGCGAAATTCTATAAACTTACGGTTTTTTATGGAACACTATATATTATTATATTTTCGAAATCCTTATAATTTCCTGATTTCAAAAAACATATAATAAGTCCATATTTAGACTATCCGTTCTCCAGTTATTCAAAATAAAAATGCATAAAAAACATGATATTGTCTTTATGGGATAAAATGTTTTTACACCCTTATTTTTAATAACTAGAGAACGGATAGACTTTTATATATTTATATATTTTTTAAATCAGGAAATTATATGGATTTCGAAAATATAATGGGTGAATTTAAAATCCACTGAATATTTTTAATCTGTAATTTCTTATATAATAATTAATAAATTCGCAGTGTTTTAATTTCAAAATTCCATAGTTAATGTTTCAACAAAAAAACCCTAAACTCGTCCCACTGGGGATACACTGACCGGTGAACTTGACATTGACTTGGTTACGAACATACCGCAGTATTCGCAGTGTTTACCAAGTAAAACTAAAACTGAAATCTAAAACACTAGGAAAAATTCACACTTGACATCGAGCTTGACATCATGGATGCACAGGCTGAACTACGCCGGTAACACGGTAGCTAAGAAGAGTGGGGGGTACAGACATTTATGTCGCTACACACATCAGCTGTTCTGTCCAGGAGCGTCGTGAATATTTAATAAATATTCAAAAAATTTTTTCTTTACTGTATTTCATTTATTTTGCAAATGACTATTTTTAAGAACTTTTACGGACCATAGAGCTTAACGGATTAAAATTATTCAGTGTATTTCAAATTCACCCTGTATATTAGAATTTCGCCATTTAGCGATTCTCATTTGTTTGTTTTATTGGCAGATTATTAAAACCTAAAAATACTGCAACTTTTGTACCTATGTAAAATTTTTCTGTATTTCTTCAAATAAACTCTGTAGGAGTACGGTGGCTAATTATACGGAAAAACCCTGTACACTATTAAAAACTAAGAAAATTTGTGACCATCTTGTGATAAAATAATGTTCCCCATGACTAAATGAATATTTACGGTTAAAGAGATTTACGCAAAAAACCCCAATTATTTTATTGAGTTCGTTCGATTACCAAAGGTATGCAGGTTAAAACTGGGACACTTTGGATATAAATATACAGGGTGGTTCAGAATTTACCCATTAAACTTCGGGGACTAATAGAGTACGTTAAAATAAATGGACTTTCTTTAATAAACTTATATCTAAAACCGCATAGTTTCTGAGATACAGGGGGTCAAAGTTTAATTTAAAAAAAATATTTTTTTAAATATGTTCTTAATAAGTTGAGGTATTTTAACGATTGTTTGACAAATTAACAGTAACAAGTAACGTTTTCCGAAAAAAATTCGACTCGCTAATTTATACAGTGGCGGAGTTTGCAATTTTTTAATTTTTACTTGTTAAAAAATTGTGATACGCCACTGGATAAATTTAAAAAAATTAACATTTTTAAAAACTACAATTATTTCTTAATAAAAAAGTATTCTTCGCATTTTTGTCATAACCAAAAGCTTTGTCCAAAAGATTGGTTCAGAAAACGTTCTGCAAAGCTATAAATTAGTATCTTGAATACTCCGTCACTTTATAAATTAGCGAGTCGAATTTTTTTCGGAAAACGTTACTTGTTACTGTTAATTTGTCAAACAAGTATTGTTAAAATACCTCAACTAATTAAGAACATATTTAAAAATAATTTTTTTTTTAAATAAAATTTGACCCCCTGTATCTCAGAAACTATGCGGTTTTAGATATACCTAAGTTTATTAAAGAAAGTCCATTTATTTTAACGTACTCTATTAGTTAGTTCCCGAAGTTTAATAAAATTCTAAACCACCCTGTATAAACCACAAAATATATTATTTAGTAATTTAATATATCTTCAATCCTTTGAGTTATTTAGCTGAATATTTTTAACACTAAAAGGTAACGAAAAATCCTTGTACAGGGTGTCCCAATTAACACGTTAAGCTTTATTTTCTATTTAGTGTATAAGATAAAATTTTGGTTCAAAAGCCAGTTTTTGAAGAGGAATCCGGTGCCGCCAAGAAACAAACAATTGAATATCAAAAAAGGTTAGCCGAAACACCAATTTTATTAAAAAATTCAAAATGGTGGACTTTTGTATTTTTTAAATTGATTATGAAAGGTTAGTAAAAAAATGCATGTAAATTTTAAATATCACTTCCAGTTTGCACGGAAATGACGTTCTTTTTCATAAAAAATAAAATAATAAGTTTATAACTACAATAGTAAGGAATGTCAAGAAATTTCTTAATGAAAAATTTTTCATTATAGGAAAGTGCGACACTTAGATATTTATTACTTAAAATAATTTCTGCGATAATGTTACACCGTTCTTGAAGAGCATTTAAAAAAAATTTTTTGGCAATATTTGATTGATTTGTAAAATAAGACGCCTGAATCAAGGATGACCGAGATGTGAATTAGGCTCTATTTGTTGTAACATATGGGAACTTATAGTGCTTGGCGTAAAGTAATCTCGTGTGTTCTTTGATGAAGGAGTATAGTGGGTGGTACCGTTGTTTTCAGAAAAATTTATAGATTACGAATCACGATGGTTGCTACCTCATAGGCGCGACCGGATTTTTTTTTAGGGGGTTTTGTGTTAAAAAAATTTAAAAAAATAATTAACACTTTCATCTGTCATATTTTTGTTGTGATGCATTACTACTAACTCTAGTTAATGGCCATACACAGCCAATGATAAATAAATAAATAAATAAATACACCACATGTAATTACGACCCCCTTTATCCCAGAAGGCTCTAGGAGCCTTGTGCGGGAAGGGGCTACAATTTAAAGACAAGGGACACACATCCAATATCCGTATATAATGGAAAAATCCCTCTCACAGTATTTCCCATTGCCACGACCGGGAATCGAACCCGGGACTTTTGGGTGAGAGGCAGATACGCTACCATTTCGACCATCAGTCATATAATGATATTCTGAGTTAAAATGTAATACTGATTTTCTGCAATTTTATCAGACGTTTCATGTTGGGATGTAATTCAGAATATGGTAATATGATAATAATAAAAAGATTTCATTGTGCTATAAATACAGGGTGTTTCCTGAGTGACTGGTCATACGATAGTGGGAAGTAGAGAAGTCCAAGGCGGTTTCAGAATGACCCTTATTTCATCCCCTAATGCCCCTCGTTTCTGATATATAGCATGTTTTCTATTTTTTGGAAAAATTTCAATCGGCCATATTTTTTTAATGGCTTCACGGAATTGAACCAAATCTGGCAGATGTGTTTCACTAATGGATGTTTATATCATTCAGTGAACAAAAGAAAAAGTTAACAGTGCCGAGGGCAAATATTTTTAGTAGGGGAAGTTACCTAAAAACATCACCCTTTGTATGGATTTTGGCAGTTTTCAATGGTAACTTTTAAAGTACACTAATAGTGTACATAAACCACGTATTTAGTTTTTTTGGCACATATTTAATGGTTCAAGAATTAACAGGTACGTTTCACGATAAGTCCATTTTAGAAATATTTACGTGTCCTCCTGCAACAAAAACATAAGCAATATACAGGGTGTCCCGAAATAATGTCCTCTTAAAGGTAGATTTCTCGTCAAAAAATAAGTATAGTCTTTTATGTACAGTAAGGTCGAAAACGGCCTCCTTGAGCCGCTAAACCTCCTCAAAGGGGGCACCAAAAAGTGATTTTATTTTTTTTTCTCGAAAGTGACTAAAGTTGGCGGAATGAAATTTGGGTACGACTTTGTACTTATGGAAGGTCTTCTTTTCAATGCATTTTTATTTTTCTACTTACTTTTTAATTAAGTTAAATAAACAACCCCTATTGAATTTTTATTCAGAACTTTTAAACAGATGAATTTTTTTTTCAAATTAAATTTTTTTCAGAAAGCCACATGTATTCTACTACTTTCAACTCTTGAAAATTTATCGTGAATCTCATCAATTTCAAATAAAAAAATATTTTCTGACCCCTTACATAATAGCCGTTTCTGTTAAATTGAAAACGGAGTTTGATACAAAAAGAATAAGTAGGCATGTGTCACTGTTACCATAATGTCATGAATCAAATCTGCCAAAAAATCACTTTTTGCTGCCCCCCTTTGAGGAGGTCTAGCGGCTTAAGGAGGCCGTTTTCGACCTTACTGTATATAAAAGACTATACTTATTTTTTGATGAGGAATCTACCCTTAAGGGGTTTCACGTTATTTCGGGACACCCTGTATATGGGCGACTTTAATAGTGTGTGAAAATATTTTATTTTACTGCCTATTGTTAGAATTTAACTTAAAATACTATAATTCATTAAATATTAGGGTCGGATCTTTTTGTTAAATTTATGTAGTATTTTTTATATTTACAAACAAAAAAGATTAAAAACCACAAATGAATTTTGTTAGAATAAATACACAATATTAGTAATTATACAAGAGTAAAATAACGCATCTAAAATTAAATTAAACACATAACAAGTTTTAAATAAATACAATTAATACAAATTACAATAACACATCTAAAATCCAATGGACAAAAATAATACAAAACAAACTACAACAAATTTTCAAACGTTCACCACCAACCTCAATACATTTTCTGGCACATAAATTTTTTTTATAGCATCTCTGATCGTGAATTATTCTTCAGTTCAGTGCATCCTCTTCTATGCATTCTTAATTCTTCTCTGGTTGCAACTTCGGTTATAGGTAGCATATATACACTTTTTACCTTTAAATAGCCCTATAAAAAATAGTCTACTGAAGTCAAATCTGGGGACCTTGCAGGCCAGGAAATTGGGCCATTACGACTAATTCGCCTATTGGGGTAATGATCATTTAAATGCTGCACCCTCTCTCTCTTAGGTTGTGAGGAGATGTACCATCGTGCTGGCCTGCAAGGTTCCCAGATCTAACTCCTATTTAAAACAAAAAGTGTATGCTACCGAAGTTGCAACCAGAGAAGAATTAAAAGAAACGCATAGAAGAGGAGTCCACTGAAGTAACTTATGATAGATGGTATAAATAATTTACAGTTACATGCAAAAAAATGTGTTGAGGTTGGTGGTGGAAATTTGAAAATTTGTTCTAGTTTGTTTTGTATTATTTTTCCCCATAAGATTTTAGATGTGTTATGTATTAATTGTTTTTATTCAAAATTTGTTTATTTTGTTTAATTTAATTTTAGAAGAGTTTTTTTACTTTTGTATAAATACAAATATTGTGTGCTTTTTCTAGCAAAATTCAACTACAAAAAACGCGGGTGTTTTAAAGTTACCATGGCAACTTCAATAATCCGAGAAACGTGAAGTGTAAATGTCAACTTTTTTATTATTGATCTGACAGAAGTACCTTGTAACGTCAAATAAAATATTACTGACAAATGTTTTAAAAACTTTAACTGTGATGACAACAATCAATCTTATATGACAGATTGCAAATTAATTTTTGTTTTTCTCATTTCGATGACAACTAAAGGTATTTTACATTATTAGTTCTTATTTACATTTTTTTAGTAATTATTTATGATTTCAAAGTGTACCAATAAAAAAAATAGCGTAAAGTATTCGTGGATAACTGGTCTTTAAAATACTTGCTCTATTTTGCTGCGCCGCCGTCGTGCTCGAAATATCGCGCGTGTTTTAAATCTTAAAATCCACTTATACTTTAATATACTATTATTATGTGTACACACATAAAAAAAAAATAAAAATCAGTAAATAATCGAATCAAATCGAATTTTTCTATTTATATTGTACAAGACCCCCTAAAAAAAAAATCGGTCGCGGCTATGAGATGGCAACCATCGCGATTCATAATCTACATATTTTTCTCAAACGGATGGTATCATTCCCTATACTCCTTCATCAAGGAGCACACGAACCTCAATTTTATTACTTTACGCCAAGGACTATTAAGCTAAAAAATTATTCGTATGTCGAAGACAGATATAAATATATCTTCGGAAGGGAATTTTACCTAGTCTTACTATTATTATTTTTTTAATCACCGTCGGCCTATTTCCGCTACCAGGGACAACCACTGACGCCGACTCCTAACCTGGAAATTTTGCCGAACCTCTTATCTTACTAAGAGCAGGAATTTTTCACTTGCCTATAACATTTAATAGACCGACTGCTTTACATTTAGGTATTATTATATTTACAAACTTATGATTTTATTTTTTATAAAGAGAACGTCATTTCCGTATAAACCGGAAGTGATATTTAAAATTAACATGAATTTTTTTACTAACTTTTAATACCTGGTCAATAAAAAAAATACAATAATAATACATCACCATTTTGATTTTTTTAATAAAATTGGTTATTTGACCATAACTTTTTTTTTGATGCTCAATAATTGTCTGTTTCTTAGCGGCATCAGATCCTTTGGAAAAGCTAGGTACATCGACCGGCTTTTGAATTAAAAATTTATCTTAAACACTACCGAGAAAATAGAGTGTAACGCGTTAATTGGGACACCCTGTACATTAAAAAAAATTATAAACTCAATCTTTAAGGAGTTATAGTATAGTACTTACTCTAAAGATCGAACTGACTTTGGCGTTCAATTGTTAGTAAATTGGAAGCGAGACGAATTCAAAATTTCATTAAAAGAAGAGATCGAATATTACACATCTCTGGCAATTTTCCCTATAAACTGTAATATATCAAGAGGGTAAATAAATTGCTCCAAATTTGTTGAAAATGACTGTCATAATAACTTGAATATCCCTTAAAATACTTAATGAGATTCCATTGACCCAAGGGAAAGCCTCAATGGTAATTCTTAAAGTTATTGGCATGTATTAAGAATATTAAAAGAAAAGTCGAATTATTAAAAGAAATTCAAATATTATATTATGATAACCGCAAGATTAATTTAAATATTTCATCTGATTCACTGCCAAAGTAATAAATAACCATCGCACATTCCAGCCTCTACATTTGTAATTTGTTTATAGTTAAAATTCTGTACTTTATTTCTGAAGTATGCTGCACCTCAACAGATCCCAAAATAGATTATCAAAATATTCTGCAAAACCTTTGAAATTGTTGATCTAAAAATAAACATTTTCACGGAACTTACTCATATTTTGAAATTAACCAATTTCAAAGAAAGATGTTCGGGTATAATCGTAATTAATTAATTCGGGAAAACTCGTTGTTATTTTAAGACTAAGAGCATCGCTATTTCATGCCACACTTAAGTAAATTAGGTATTAGGTTAAATCTAGTCTAGGTCCTGCGTTGCAAGACATGCGAGGAAAATTTAATTAACATCATTAGTGGTCTACGCAAGGCTCAAATTTGGGAGTACCTGTCAAAACAAGAAACAAGAATCGACTAGAGAGGTAGTGTTATACTTCCCTCTTAGAGAGATAGAAAATAATTATTTCTATAAAACTGAAGAAATTATTCAGATTTTATCATTTAGGTTTTATTCAAATTTTTCTTCGCTTATACCTACTAACATGTGACATTGAGAAGATTTCTTCAAATACCGCAGCATTGGCTGATTTTGCTCAAATATGCACCTTTAAATAAACACACGAAAGCTTTAGCACTGCTCAAATCGCAAATGCTTGCAATATACATATAATTAATTATTTCATGCCACTTAGACAAAATATTATCAAGTCTTTTGTATGTTGCAGATTGAACGCGAAAAAGCAGATCTCAGTGTGCAAGTAATTCAGTTATCTGAACGTTTGGAAGAGGCCGAAGGTGGTGCAGAGAGTCAGGTAAGAAATGGCCACTGTTGTTCCACACTAAAACTAACGAAGTAGGTTTAAATTTCAGTTCGAAATTAACAAGAAACGCGACACAGAGTTGTTGAAACTCCGCAAACTTTTGGAAGATGTCCATTTGGAATCCGAAGAAACAGCCGCCATCCTCAAGAAGAAGCACCAAGAAATTGTTGTTGACTTCCAAGAACAAATTGACTCACTCGCCAAGGCTAAAACAAGGTGGGTTTGTAATTGACACCGAAGAACTACAAAAAAATTAAAAAATAATGAATGGACAACACAATTTGGAAAATATGTAGTTTTCTTGTTTTAATCACGTTATCGCTACCATTGTCAGCTAAATCGTAGTCGTTTTCGCTTGATACATTTTATGTTCTGGTGTCGCAATTATTTTCAAAAACGTGACAGTCAGTAAATAGCCTGATCTATTTTGCAGGTCAAGGTTACATTTTAATATTAGTAGGGTCTGTAGATACTTGTTCTAAATTAACAAATTTTACCATTTGCGCAAATCAAACAAATGATTGAATCCCAAGTGACATAACATTATACTATCTATTATGGCCTTTACATATCGGTGAATTTTGATGTTCCCATCACTAAATCATTTGTAAATAAGAATATTTATTTGATTCAAATTTTATATCATAAATTTCCATTGGATCTTATTGAATATTTTTAAAAGATATACAGCAGAGAAGGCAAGAAAACGGTATCTGAATTTTACTTCGACCTTCCTTAAGTGTGATATTTTTATAAAGACAGTCTTAGGCCATATTGTTCATAGTTTCAAAAGCACTTTCGACTTCCTTACACCATCATTAGGTTCGTTCGGTTTTCCTGATAAATTGTTTACCTCTCTATTATAAAACAAATTATGCACAAATTGTTTTCATAGTTTTTCTTATCTAAACAGCTCAAGATCTTAGCTATTGGGTTAATGATTCGTTTTAAACTTTATTTTTTTAATTAATCCAAAATAAATATATCGACCGAGATAAATCTAATGTCACCAGCAATATCAACCACTTGGTTAAGAAAATGTTCTTCGTTAATGTTACTTCAATGTAAAATTTTGTAAAATTTGGTAGGTTACAGACAGGTATTGCTGTGCATTTGATACCTCATAATCATATGCTATTCTAATTTTGGCGTAAAACATCAAATATTTAAAGCAAACTACTTACTTAGTTAAACATGTCAAAAACCTATAATTACCTTTCTGAAATTGGCAGTTGAGCTTAAACTTTAGGAAAACCCAATCTCGAATGTATCTCGGGGAAAATATTAGATTAGATAATAGCTCTGATATTCGGTTACCGCCGGCTCACTTCGCATTGATATAAATAACTTCACCAAGCATCCTTGCCATATTTGTCTCGGCAAATCATCGTTCTATATATCATACTGTTAGTATTACAAATGAAATATTTGTGACAAATACCTTTTCTAACAGGTACCTAGCTAGTAACAGGAAAGCAGTGCGGAGACGATGAATCGTAATAAAGCAGCAATGTTAGGAGAAGGTAGTGTTTTATCGACTAAAAATAATCATTTCAAAACTTATATCGAAGAATCTGGAGCATAGATATTTACAAGCATATTTCGGTGCTAAAAATAATTCCTGAATATCTGAAAAGAATGCTGGTTTATTTTCAACAATGTAGAAAATTTTTACTACTTTTGAAATATCACCAAACTACCTATGTGTTGTTTTCAATCAATGGTATACAAATAGAGAATAGTACTGTATAATGAGTATTAATAATAATGTATTACAAATAAATACAAAATGAAGCATGACTTTATAATTGGTAAAAATTGATAAAAGCAATAGTACCCGCACGCTTTTCATTCTTTTTTTATAGATCAGGAATTCGTGCATTTTTGTGTAATAGTTTTTGCATAGTTCGGACAAAAATAAATTAATTTCAACACTCATTTTTTAATTTCACTAACATGTGTATTAGTACATCAAAATAAATGTTTTTTATGAAGAGATGCTTGACAATAAATAGACCATGATCAAACAAAGACATCAAACAATAGTAATAACAACAGCAGACAAAATATAGATCTGTAACAAGCCAGAACATAAAATTAAGTAAATTAATTTTTTCCTCTTTCTATTCCATACTCCTATTTGCATCAAATATAAATATAAATTAACTTAATTCTTATGGTTCCAGAGCTGAAAAAGAGAAAAGCAAATTCCAAAGTGAAGTCTATGAACTTCTCTCCCAAGTAGAAAGCGTCACCAAAGAACGTTTAATAGCTGTCAAGCACTCCGAAAAATTGGAAATCACCATCAATGAACTGAACATCAGGATCGAAGAGCTCAACCGCACAATCGTTGACATCACCTCGCACAAAACCCGCCTGTCCCAAGAGAACATTGAATTGATCAAGGAAGTCCAAGACATCAAGGTCAACCTCGAAAACGCTATTTACCTCAAGTCTCAGCTTGCCGGCCAATTAGAAGACGCTCGCCGTCGCGCCGAGGACGATGAAAGGAGACGCTCCCTTTTGGAAGCCAACCTTCACCAAGTCGAAATTGAGCTGGAATCTGTACGTGTCCAACTTGAGGAAGAAAGTGAAGCTCGTCTTGACCTTGAACGCCAACTAGTCAAATCTCAAGGTGAGGTACAGGTATGGAAATCCAAGTACGAAACCGAAGCTCAGGCTCGCGCCGAAGAAGTAGAAGAACTCCGTCGTAAATTCAATGCTAGAATCCAGGAACAAGAAGAACACATCGAAGCCCTCTTGCTGAAAGTCAACAACCTCGAAAAACAAAAGTCACGCCTCCAATCTGAAGTCGAAGTTCTCATCATCGATTTGGAGAAGGCCAACAACACCGCTAGGGAATTGCAGAAGCGCGTCGAACAACTCGAAAGGATCAACATTGATATTAAGACCCGCCTTGATGAAACCATCCAATTGTACGAGCAAAGCCAACGCGACCTCCGCGTTAAGGTTACTGAACTCCAACGCACTGTTCACGAATTGGACAAGACCCGCGAACTTAAGGACCAACTTGCCCGCGAGAACAAGAAATTAGCTGGTAAGTTCCCCAAATATGTATATTATGTAACTAGAAGATACAAATAAATATAAAATAAATGCAAATATGTATATGGACAACACCCAAGGTTTGGATAAAATTCAAAGCACCTTTGCTTCAGCTTGACGTAAATTTTTTTTGGTCGATGCGTTTTTTAAGTGACAATTTTTCTTTTCTAAAAAATTTTGATATTATTGAATGATCTAGATAAAAATTGTCGCACACTTATCTCTGAATTTTCTCAACGCGAGCCAAAATGTCTTCTTCCTGAACAATGGTCTGGGTCTGAAGACGTCCAGCACGACTTTTTGGACGAAAATAATTTGTTTTCTTGCGTCATTCAAAAAATTTCTAAGATACTGTTTTTTGTTAAGGTTTAGATAAAATTCAAAACACTTTTGCTTCAGCTCGTCCACAAAATTGTTTTTGGTCATAAACAGAAATCATATCGGTCATTGTCATTGATTTCTCTATTGGTTATCTTTGAAAATCAAAATAAAAAATAAACTTTGCCAACGACTCCAAACTAACATAAATGGAATTTGAACGGAAAATACTTTCTTGATAGAACTACTTGCATTTATTGAACATATTCTCGAATCTGTACTAAAACTGTGATAGTTATTTCTAAAAAACTTTTGGCTATGTTTAATAAAACTATGAGATGTGACTGATATATCGTATAAAAATTCACAATTGAATTTAATTATTGGGGGCTTTATATTTGCATACGTCACGTAACATAGTGTGGTCATGGGCACAAAACTATCTGTTATGTCTGATTGGTTTAATTTCGATACTTTCTGTGATAAAACATGTTCTTAGTATTTAATGAATTCTCTTATTTCAGACGACCTTTCTGATGCCAAGGTCACCATCACTGAACTCACACGCCGTCTCCACGAATATGAATTGGAACTTCGTCGCTTGGAAAATGAACGCGAAGAACTTACTGCTGCATACAAAGAAGCTGAAGCTGTAAGTTTTATATCTATAGCCACAAAATTTATTTACCAAAAGGTGTATGATTGATACTACTATAATAGTAGGTACTTATATTGCAACAAAAAAAAAAATAATAAGGCAATATTTGGCCAGGGAATAAGCTCATCGTATCACCATTGTTGAAAGGTCATGTAGATATTTCCCTCTCAGCATTCATGATTCATATGACATTTTTATGAAAATATGTCTATAACAAATATCATTTCCATCAACAGTGAAATTCTCTAAGAACTGAATCAAATCGTTTGGACTATGTCAACACATGGAATGGAGATATTGTTTAAGTTATTCGAAAGAATGGTAAAGTTGAAAGATAATGACACTATGAGATTGAGATCAGGCTAATGAGTGGAGTGTTATTGCTTCCTAAACTCAGTCCATGTGTTGACAAGTTGCGTAAATATTATACCTAATTAGTCTTATAAATATTCATACAATTGGTACCTACTCATACAATTGGTACCTACTCATACAATTGGTACCTACTGTAAAAATTAAATAAGGTATAGGAAAAAAAATATTTTTTTCTCAATATGGTATAAAAATTTGATGGCTTAAATATAATTTCAGGGCCGCAAAGCTGAAGAACAACGTGCCCAACGTCTTTCTGCTGAACTCGGTCAGTTCCGTCATGAAGCTGAAAAACGTCTCCAAGAAAAAGATGAAGAAATCGAAGCTATCCGGTAGGTATACTATAATTTGCGTCTCTTAAAATAAACGAGTTTTAAAATCTAGATAGATGAGATTGGGATTTAACTAAATCTCTTTATCACACATTTATAATCTTTCTGGAGTTTCTGAAATGTAATTTTAGAGTCGTTTCTGAGTTCATTTTAAGGTACCATAAAAAAGTACTTACTGATTCTTTAAACAATGCCTAGTTCCTGATGACCTGGTATACAAGCAAACCAACCCAAAGTTCCTGGCGTATGTATTTTCTTTTGGCATAACGAACGTTGGCAAAATTACCTAAATGAAAATAAAAAATTAAACCAAAATTAAACTAGATAAAGCGCATCTAAGTGACCTTTATAAATCCGGGACAGACTACTGAAATGTTTGTGCCTGCGAAATATGAGCCAACTCATTGTTTCATAATTGCCAGCTAATGTCACTAAGAGAAAAATCCTAATCAACGTTAAAGTACCTGAGTTAATTGTGCAAGTTTTACCGATTGTCACCCTTGACAAAATAAAACGCTTAGTTATAAATTAAGACCCTTGCAAATATATTTTTGGCAACTTTGAAGATATGTAGCCCTGAATTACCAATCGTTGATTGGTTTGGCTGCAAGATTAATTACCTGCGTATAAAAGGGATCTCCGACCAACCTAAATACCAGTTGATCGAAAATTATTGATGAATAATGGCCTGCACTAAATGGCGACCCGCAACAGCAACTTACGACTATAATTACGGTGTTGGCATAAATTTCTATCAGCCTATGGTCGACTTCATAGAAGCAAAAGACAGAGGCACAAAAACGGGCTACCCCCACCTCCCTTGGTCCGACGAACTGGGCCTAGACCAATACGATCCCACGAAAGTTAAAAGCTACTCTCATGATGACCTTTCGAGAATATCGCGTAAAACAGAAGCCAGTGCTAAAGAAAAGTTAAGAGACTTTAAATCATGTGCTAGTTCTAATTTTATTCTAACTAAATCTGTGTCCGCCGCATCCATAACTCAGAAAGTGCGGACCGAAACAAGGAAAAAGAAATCTCTTATCAGAGAAATAAACCAGTTAAAATCGAGAATGTGCGACGACTTCGGTGATTACAATCCAGGCAGAAGTAAGGAAATCGAGGCGAAGCTAATGGCGTCTCAAAAGTACCTAAGGGGAAAATCCGCCAAGGGAATCGAAGTGCAACTGCTGTCGGAAAGCAGAAAGGCCATCGCCGAGGGAATTGACCAAGACACCTTGGAAGTTCAAAGGAGACAGGTACATCAAGCCCATCACGGCTATCGTGAGCATGTTAAATTGATGGATAAAAGGATGCAAGTCCAGCTTGAGGATAGCTTTGTTGAACCGCTTGATAATTTAAGCGCAGAGTTAAAATCTTTCGATAGAAGGTCTACACATTTCTACATTGATCAAAGGTGACAAATGCAATGTTTTGTGTTTACTTGTTGTACAAAGCGAGTACAGGCGGAAATAGCAAACGCAACTGATTTGGATGACGGACACTTAACGTCTATAAATACATAGCCATTAAGATTAGCCCGTGGTAATAAAACATCTGCCAATAGTATTTACGTTCATGTCTAATGGACGCCAAAACGTTCGAAAAATTTTCCTATGATATAATGCATTATATTATATAAATCCTGTTCGATATCGTAAACGACACAATCCTAAATTACTAATCAGTTAGTTCATTTTTTTATGCTCAGATTCCTTGGATTTTCGGTCAAATAATAAAACAATTTTTTTACGTTTCGATACAATTATTAAACCATCTCCAGAGAACTATTTTAACGGAGATGGTTTAATAAACCGAACTGAAACGTTAGAAAATAAAAAAAGTCAATTTGTCAATTTTGTCATCGGACAAGAAGTTCCGAATTCAAATAACGATTAAATATGCATTATTTCGACCGATTTATCACTTTCTGTCGCTTCCGGTTTCACCGGAAATGACACTAACTTTGGTTTTTTTAAATGGAACACCCTGTATATATTTACATTTCTGGATTCAGGGGGTCATTTTGGATACAGTTATGGCATATTGAGATAAGAATATTACTAATAGGCATTTTTATGAGCAAATTTAATTTTTTTATCTATTTTTTTTATTATTTTAAAACCTATGCTTTAATACTTTGATAATTAAATAAAAAATACAATTATGATATTATGTCATATGATATTTGTGTTATAAGATCATGCAAACATTTCGGAAATCATTTTTTCGGAATAACTATTTTTTTTTTAAGTAGCACCATGGTGGCTCACATTATTTCAATAAAGCATTTTATTACCGATTACATACTTGGTACCAAATACGTCACTATTTGTTCATATGCTCTCTTCCTCTATGCATAAATATACATAAGAATAACATTCAACAAGAGATAAATCAACAAAAACTCATAATATTTAACAGTGGATCTCTATCAAGTAGATGTCTTTGACCCCTGAATAAAAAAAATGTAAAAATATACAGGGTGTTCTATTTAAAAATTCAAAGTCAGCATTATTTTCGGTGAAACCGGAAGCAACAAATCAAGAAGATATATGGGCGTGTGTCCTATACAGGGTGAATCTTAGAGTGGGGGCCATATTTATAGGAGGTGACACCGTTCACTATGGGAACACAAATCTACAATTTTTTTTTTTTTTCGCGCCATGAAAAATGAATATTGTTTAAACCCTTTTTATTTGAAATTGGGTACCCCGCCAGTGGAATGCGCTAGCGAGAGTTTTATATCATCTACACTTGGCAACACTGTCGACCGGTCACACGTAATGCAGTAAGTGCTTGCCCAGCGGCGCCGGAATTACAGGAAACTTGAATCGCGAATTTTTTTAAAAAATTCATAACTCGGCCATTTTACAACCTACAAAAAAAAAAATTCGGATTCATGTTCATGACGACTAGTACTATTAACCCCAAAAATATGGCCGCCACTCTAAGATTCACCCTGTATAGGGGGGTGCGTCTTCTCGTGGTAAAAAAATTAAGTGTGATATTGGTCGTCGTCTCATGTCATTGGTTTCTGTGATACTGCATTGTCTATGACGTTTATAATATAATTCTTACTTTTTCTTTAATTTAAAAATATAAGGTGCCCAGAAACTGAAAAATGAAAACTGCAAATTCTAGACGTGATTTTATGTCGATTTGATGTGCATCACCTTATCCAGAAATGCTTCCTAACGGTGTTACAGCCCATTAAAGATGGAACCTGGTCATCAAATTTTTTTAA
Source organism: Rhagium mordax (assembly GCA_963680705.1). Taxonomy (NCBI): domain Eukaryota; kingdom Metazoa; phylum Arthropoda; class Insecta; order Coleoptera; family Cerambycidae; genus Rhagium; species Rhagium mordax. Next base: position 120,350,210 of record OY796656.1, read on the forward strand.
ATATTTTCAAAACGCTTTTATCTAAAAAGATAACACTTTATTTATTAACATTTATTAACCTAAAAATGATCATTTGTTATTTTGTTGATATTCCTAAATCAAAATTATTTCATTGTTAGTAACCATTGGGAACTTATGCAATGAAACACGAAAAGTTCAAATCAATTTTTTTCGAAAACGGCAATTACAAAATAAATATTAATATGTATCTTACTGTTAGAAAAAAATCTAAAGTTTTAAAAATGTCCGTTTGTCAGGAGAATTTCTGGACACCCTGTATAATTCTTAAGTTGTCCTTCAAATAGTCGGGTTTTTTGACACCGACGTTGTTTCCATTGAACTCAAAAATACTGAATTCGACGCATTTCTTATCAACCGTGTTGCCGTCATAGCGAAATCATTAAATTGAGTTTTATTGTTTTCATCGTTTCCCGATGATGTTAACTTAATTGGCGAAATGGACTGCTATTTAAGTGTTCGGCGTTTTGTTATAGTGGAAATTATATCAATGCTTTTAGCCTTATTCAGGATCACATTTGCCATTATTTTCAAAGTTGAATACTGAACAGATCATAAAGCCTATAGAAATTATGACGCTAATATTACAGAAGATATCAGCAAACACATAAAAAATATAGTAAGAAATATAAAATTCCACAAAGACCTCTATTCTATTGAATTGGATCCATTTCCCCTCGCATAGTGGAATAACTTATTTACCATTAAATTTAGCATAAACGAATTAAGTGAGATTACACAAACGTTTAAAATGGCGAATGCGCCAATTGGAATTTGCATTTATTTACTTAGATAAACCACCACAATCACCACATTATAAGGATTAATAAGGAATCGATGAATAAATGGCAATGGCGATGCATAATTATTAATTCACAAAGGGGGTTAATATTATAATACGTAATTTTAATTTTTATATTTGAGTTTAGAAGATTCACCAATTTATGGTATCTAATAAGAAAATATTTATATTAAATGACATAAATACTTACCTACTTAGGTATTGAATTTAATTTGATATGAGTAAACTAGAATGAAGAACATATTTTGATACGTATATATTTTTTCATTGTGCAGTATGGTGTTCCTTTTGAATATAAATAATTACTATGCCTAGGGCAACCAATTTCAAACATATCAGCTCAATCTAAAACTATATGCTCAGACATTATTCATAAATCAAGTTTGATTACTTATCACTTTTATCTCTTGCAGTAAGGCCACCAGCATTGAAATTGAACAGCTCAACGCTCGTGTCGTCGAGGCCGAAACCAGGCTCAAGACCGAAGTCACTCGCATTAAGAAGAAGTTGCAAATTCAGATCACAGAACTCGAAATGTCATTGGACAGTGCCAACAAGATCAACATTGATCTCCAGAAGACCATCAAGAAACAGTCCTTCCAACTTACTGAAATCCAAGCCCACTACGATGAAATTCAACGTCAATTGCAAGTCACCTTGGATCAATTCAGCGTCGCTCAAAGAAGAGTGCAAGCTCTTACCGCTGAGGCTGAAGAAATCCGGGGCAACTATGAATCTGTAAGTATTTATATCCTTTTCAGTCCTTAAGAAACTATTGTCAATTTTTAACTATTCTTTTTAGGCCCTTCGTGGTAAAAGACAAGCTGAGCAGTTGTACGAAGAAGCTGGTACTCGCATCAATGAACTTACGGTCATCAATGTCAATATTGCCTCAGCTAAGAGCAAGATTGAACAAGAGTTATCTGCAGTTGTGGCCGACTACGATGAAATCACCAAGGAACTTCGCATTTCTGATGAACGTTATCAACGTGTCCAGGTAATTACTAGAGTTATTTTTATACATAGGTACATGATCAATTACATCATCATGATTCTCAAGGCTTTTGTGGAGCTGATGATTTGAAGGGAAATTTCCCGGTTCTCTTCGCGATGTTGATTATTTAGAATTCTTGACGCTTCGGCCATCTTAAATCGATTCGGTTCCAAGGACCTTCCATTCCATTCATCATATTATTTCCTTATTTTCTGCTTAAGTAGATAGGTACACCTATACCAACAAGTTACTTGTTTGGTACAACGATTCATCCCACTTTCTCATCTATTAAGGTTATTATTTGCATAAAAAGGATCCTCACAATATACAGATAACCGCAATAGAAAAAATATATTAATGCCTACGTACAATTAAATTCACTTATTTATATTATGCTCATCCGCACTGTTTAAAACTTTCAGTCTGAATTGAAACACACTGTTGAAATTGTCCATGAAGAACAAGAACGCGTTGTGAAGATTGAAGCTATCAAGAAGAGTCTTGAAATTGAAGTTAAAAACTTGTCCATCCGTCTTGAAGAAGTCGAGGCTAATGCTATTGTTGGAGGTAAACGTATTATCAGTAAATTGGAATCCCGCCTCCGTGACCTGGAAGCCGAATTAGATGAAGAAAAGAGACGCCACGCCGAAACCATCAAGATCTTACGTAAAAAGGAACGTACTGTCAAGGAAGTCATGATCCAGTGTGAGGAAGACCAAAAGAACATTGCCCTCCTACAAGAATCTCTCGACAAAACTAACCAAAAGCTTGTTTTGTACAAGAGGCAACTCCAAGAAGTGGTATGTCACTGTTATCTAAAATGAGTAGTATAAATCAGATCTTCCTGATTATTATTGCAATTCCACTTATTTTCATTTTCAGGAGGGAGTTTCCAACCAGAGTGTCACCCGCGTGCGCCGCTTCCAGAGAGAATTGGAAGCTGCTGAAGACCGTGCCGAAACCGCCGAATCAAACTTGTCCCTTATCCGCGCCAAGCACCGCACATTTGTCACCACCAGCTCGGTACCCGGCTCCCAAGTCTACTTGGTACAAGAAAGCCGAACAGCCGAGATGTAACTGCCCATCATAGCGACTAATAGACTGCTTCATGTGTCTTAACATTATCTTAATTTGACATATGATGTAGTAAAAATATATCATAATATCCAAATCATTTTTTATTTTTTTTTCGTTCGTGCACATAATAAAATAAATATAATATATATAACAACCACTCTCTTTGAAATATATTATAAACATAACGAAACATACACATTTCATACAAAAATAAAAAACATAAGCGATTTATATTTGTTTCTCGATCGCACATGTAAGAGATGTTTAGGAAATCTGTAGGTTTCAGAATGTTATTGTATCAACTGTATTCTTTTATTATAGAGGTACAGGGGTATTGAAAATGTAATATGTAAGTTTGAATGTACTGTGTAAGAATAAATTGCTTATAAACAGTTTTAATGTTTTTCAGTCTTCATTGTTTCGTCCACATAAATTGGCACCTTTCGATAAATGGTAGTAACTTAATAAAACATTATTGAACGGTCACCCTCTTTGGACAAATGTTTTAATTCTTTTTGCACCTTTTTGTCTACAGAATACGATTCTAACAGTAAAATAATAATTGCATAACTGCTTGACGAAAATTAGAGTTAAGAGTATACATATACTGACTGATTGTATCTCTGAAATTATTTCATAAACAAATAATAAATAGATACCACTAGTAATACTGCCTCCTTTACTCCTGAAGGCTCCGAAAGAGCCTTGTATAGGAGGGAGCAACCATCTGAAGTATACTAGAACTTCTTCATTCAAAAGAATTCCAGTGTCACGACCAATAATCGAACCCGGGACTCCTGAGTGAAAGGCAAGCACACCAGGAGTCAATAAGTCAATATAATTGTATTTCGCGCCCGTATCTAATTTGTTCAATAGGTACTTAATTAGGGAATGAAAGAATAGTTTCTCCAAAATGATCTCATACTTTCAATTCAATTTATTATTAAAATAATTAAAATAATGAAGCATGTAAAATATACATGCATATTGGTAAAAAAAATTTAAATCATGGCCAAATTGACGATTCCTTTAATGTTATAGGTACGTGGTAGATGGTTTATAATACCTTTAATCTTATAGTTATAGTTTACTATGGTTTATGCCATGTTCGTTCATGGTATGAAATTCATATTTTTAGTTTCATATTTTGAAATATTTAACATTTATAACTTCCCACAGAAATATAATCTTTATTTGAAAAATTGTCAATTATGTAACCTATACGAAATCACTTATTTTGATGGCATGTAAATTTGTTTAAAATTTAAAGTTAACTGATTCTGTAATGAACAAAAAAAGAAATGCCGTGAATTCTCAGAAAGTACACAATCAATTTTGTCAAAATTTAACTCAAACAACTTGATCTCTTACGAAAAAACTGAATTTTTGTGGGTTTACACGTCTCAATAACCAGATAAATGATCTCACTTACAATTAATACCTAGGGGTTTTAAATGGCGCTTTTTACGATAATGAAATCCAAATTTGAATAAAAAACCGCTAATACTTTTTTGAAAAATCGACTTTTTAAACCCCCTTAAAATCGCACGCTACTGACATGTATCACATATTATTAAGTTCAAAGAATCACCTTATCGATCTCTTCTTACCCCCAAAGTTTGAAGTTAATCAACCATCAATTAACGGTTATAGGGGTGTTGCGATCTTAAGCGGGTCACATATTGTATAAAAATAAGCAAGTCGAATTGAGAACTTCTGCCTTGTTTTGAGTTTTTAAATTGAGAAAATTCAATTTAAAAAGTTCTTAATTGAGAAGTAGTTTTTGGCCACCCTGTACAGTTTTAGGAAATGAAAATGATTCAAAAACATTAATTAGATGTCTCGTAACTGGTATGCAAATAAGTTTTTCTTAAAACCTATAATTGTGACTGTGGTGATTTTTTTAATATCCATCTGCAGATTGCATTATTTCAACAAAAAAATTCATTACGTCCAAGTGGTTGGAAGATATTCAATGCTAATATAGGAATAAATAGAACCTAGACAGAGGCTTCAAAAAATGTACAGGCTGATCATTTTAAGTGCCGCACTCGATTTTCCTGCTTTATTCTTCACCTAGGAAAAAAATTCAAAAACCATACTTGTGTACTTTTTTCCGAGGAATCCGATTCCGAAAAGATAAAAACAATTGAATGTCAAAGACAAAAGTTATGGCCGAAAAACTGAAAAAGAAAAAAACATACACCCTGTATATTAATGCGGAAATGGATATGTGACATTTCACTGATTGTAAATGTGTATCAGATACATATTTTTCACTTCCGGTTTGACCGGAAATAAAAAAATTAAAGCAATTTCCGGTCAAACCGGAAGTGAAAAATAAGTATATGATACGCATTTACAATCAGTGAAATATCACATATCCATTTCCGCATTAATATACAGGGTGTATATTTTTTTCTTTTTCAGTTTTTCGGCTATAACTTTTTTCTTTGACATTCAATTGTTTTTATCTTTTCGGAATCGGATTCCTCGGAAAAAAGTACACAAGATGGTTTTTGAATTTTTTTCCTAGGTGAAGAATAAAGCAGGAAAATCGAGTGAGGCACTTAAAATGATCACCATGTATACTGATATACATAGCATTACATTTTTAAAAAAATGCACTTGGTCCTGTAATTTCGTCTTGGCTCTCCCTGTATGTTCGAAAATAATTTCCAGTTATACTTTTTTATCTAGTTTACTTGCAATTTTTTTAAAAATTTCTAGCTATCGTAGAACTCGAGATATCGAGGTCCGACGCACTATTGCCCCACCCTGTATATCTATAGTATTATATTATGATAGCCAAATAGTTTGACTACCTGCTTCCAATCATTACGATTTCGGTTTGACTCATAAAAAAGATAGTTTACTCTTGCATTTTTATTAAAAGTCTGATTGGGTATATTTAAGTTCCTCAAAGAAATATACCTATACCGGGTGACCACGAAATGACGCTCGCCCTTATATCTTCTTTGTTTTACAGGATATAAATTTCAAATTTGGGCACGTCAAATAACGGTGAAATATGCATTATTTCAACAATTTTATTACTTTCTGTCGCTTCCGGTTTCACCGGAAATGACACTAACTTTCGATTTTTAAATGGAATTTTACATTTTTGGATTCAGGAGGTCATTTTGAATACAGTTAAGGCATATTGATATAAAAATATTATTGACAGACATTTTTATGAGCAAATTTAATTTTTGATCTAGGCGGCCGTGACCCCAAAAAAATGTTTTGTTTTGCTTTAATAATTAATCAAAAAATACAATTATGATATTATGTCGTATGACATTTGTGTTATAAGATCTTAAACATTTCGGAAATCGTTTTTTCAAAATAACTAATTTTTTTTAAATGGCGTAGCGGACGGGCCCGCAGGGCCCGCGGTGCGGGGGGGCCTCCAGCTCTTGGGGGCCCCCGAGTCTAGGAATTTTTGACGTGAAAATATCGTCGAAATTAAAAGTGACGAAATCTTACGTACATCTTAAACATCAATAGCTAAAGAGAATGTACGCCGCTGCCGAAAATTTTTATAATGGAAGTGATTGCATTCTTTATTTTTTTTATACACTTTCATTATGTTAACTGATATATTTGAGATGTAAGAATTGGAGTAGGTATAATGTGGTAAAATATTCATGTACCTAACGATTTTTGTTCAACAAAATTGGAGGTGATTTATTATTTTGTGGGGCCCCCATCATATATTTTGCGGGGGGGCCCGATATTGTCAGCTACGCCACTGCATGGTGGCTCACTACGTTATTTAAATAAAGCATTTCATTACCGATAATTTGGTACCAAACACTTCATTATTTGTTCATATTATAATACATAAAAATTACATTTAACAAGTTGTAAATGCAAATTAACTCTCTAGCTCTTAATATTTAACACTGAATTTCTATCAAATAGGTGCCTTTGAAATGTAACGAAAGAAACAAATGAATAGTTTGACAGCGTGATATCAAAATCGTATTTTTTTTTATTAATTATTGAAGCAAAACAAAAAATTTTTTTGGGATCACGGCCGCCTAGATGAACAAATAAATTTGCTCATAAAAATATCTGTCAATAATATTTTTATCTCGATATGCCATAACTGTATCCAAAATGACCTCCTAAATCAAAAAATGTAAAAATATACAGGGTGTTCCATTTAAAAAACGAAAGTTAGTATCATTTCCGGTGAAACCGGAAGCGGCGGAAAGTGATAAAACAGTTGAAATAATGCACATTTAACCGTTATTTGACATGCCCAAATTTGAAATTTATATCTTGTAAAACAAAGAAGATATAAGGGCGAGCGTCATTTCGTAGTCACCCGGTATATTTATACTTTCATTCAAAGCCCTGCTTACTATTACTCAGAATCGAGCTCAGAATATTTCATTTACACCCCGTCCCTATCAAGGATAATTAATTACCTCTCTTGGTATGTAGGTATACAGGGTGTCCCAGATTTAAACGGACATAGTGAAATGGGAGATAGAGCACACTTTGCTGAGTTCAAAACACCCCCACACTTACCCTTGAAAGTGAATGGTTTTTGAGATACGGGGTGTTTTATGGTTCTTGGCCAATTATTCATACCGCCATATTTTCGGAATGGCCGCACATATCGGGATAAAAATTGGTGCAAATATTACACTCTTTTAGTTCAATTAAAAGCATAATTTATTTTTGTAAAATTCCAGGACCGGACTCGTTTTTTTTTAATGTTGCTATCAGTGCTTCGAACAACACCCTGTATATCATTTATTGGAAAATGTTAGTAAACATTGAAAAAGACAATGGATCAGTGTGTAAAATAATGTCATAATATTTGATGGCACACTTACTGTTATGTTTTAATAAATTTTTGAAATTGTCATTTGACCAAATATTAAATTCTACAAATAAAGTAGTCAGCAAACTATAGACATTATATTGCTAATTTTACTGAAATAGCCTACAATAGACCTTATTATTTGTTTTTCTGTACATGAACCGTATTTAAGCTTTTTTGGGCTTAAATTTCCAATCAAAATAACACAATCCTTTTCACTCATAGAAAAAATTAAAATTAGCTATAAGTAGGCTTGTACTAATATGTACGATTTAAATTAGTTACGTTAATACATTTTTGACGTTTAAGGAACAAAAATTGGTTTTAATAAAACAACAAACTTTACATTAGGTACGCGTATCTTAAATTTTGAGTTAGATGTTTTATTAACTAGTATTAAAAATCCCAAGTAGGCGTTTGTCTAATCTGTCACTAAATGAAAAACTGGTGTTTTCCCAACGCAGATTTAATATTAATGTGTGGTGTGGAATTTAACCATTTAGTAGGGCCTCACATATTTGAAGGAAGGTTAAATGTTGAAGTTTATTTAACCTTTCTAAGAGATATTTTGCCCGATTTATTGAGAGAGCTTGATACCAAGAATATGTGGTTTCAGCATGAAGGTGCTGGTCCTCATATTGCTTTAGCGGTCAGAGATCATCTCAATCTGCATTACCCCAACAGATGGATTAGCCGAGAAGGTACAGTACACTGGCCACCGAGGTCTCCTGATCTTACACCTTTAGACTACTTTCTATGGGATCACCTAAAGTCAGAGGTGTACAATAAAGAATTCGACACACGGGAACAGTTTTTAGAAAAAGTTTCTAATGTATGTGATGGTATTAAAAATAACCCGCAAATGATTAATAGATTAGTAAGAGACATATTAAAACGTTCACAAGCATGCATTAACGCTGGAGGCGTTCATTTTGAGAATCTATTGTAATTTTAATTAATTTTGTTACCTATTTTTCTTCTTCTTTTCTTTTTCTAATATTACGCATTGTGAATTGTTACTTAATAAATTATTTGTTTGTGTGTATTTCTGCCTTTATGTTAAAATTTATTGTTTTAATATTATTTTCTAAAGTTCTTCAGTTACTGATTTTAACAGTACATAATATTAGTACAAGCCTTCTTATAGCTAATTTTTATTTTTTCTATGAGTGAAATGGATTGTGTTATTTTGAATGGAAATTTAAGCTCAAAAAAGCTTAAATACGGTTCATGTACAGAAAAACAAATAATAAGGTCTATTGTAGGCTATTTCAGTGAAATTGGCAATATAATGACTATAGTTTGCTGATTACTTTATTTGTAGAATTTAATATTTGGTCAAACGACAATTTCAAAAATTTATTAAAACATAACAGTGTAAGTGTGCCATCAAATATTATGACATTATTTTACACACTGATCCATTGTCTTTTTCAATGTTTACTAACATTTTTCAATAAATGATATACAGGGTGTTGTTCGAAGCACTGATAGCAACATTAAAAAAAAACGAGTCCGGTCCTGGAATTTTTCAAAAATAAATTATGCTTTTAATTGAACTAAAAGAGTGTAATATTTGTACCAAATTTTATCCCGATATGTGCGGCCATTCCGAAAATATGGCGGTATGAATAATTGGCCAAGAACCATAAAACACCCCGTATCTCGAAAACCATTCACTTTCAAGGGTAAGTGTGGGGGTGTTTTGAACTCAGCAAAGTGTGCTCTATCTCCCATTTCACTATGTCCGTTTAAATCTGGGACACCCTGTATACACGTCTGGCCATCTATGTTTCTGATAGGATTGACTAAATTACACAAATATTGCACCAATCTCCCCTAACAAATTCCGTTTGGCTATCAAAGGTTGAAGTGGAATAAATAATAAAACAGCAATGCGCTTTGGGTATTAGATCGGAACGAGACACGTGCGCTCCCAAAGTGTGATCCTATTTAACCAATCACGGTAGTCCGAGGCGGAGCGTCGACCGTCGAACAGCTCGTTTCAAAACTGATAGGGGAGATGTGTGCAACTAACTGAACTGTATCCGAAACAACTAAGTGGTCAGAAGTGTACTTATAATATATATAATTTTTTTTAAATACTGAAATATAACATGATTTTGCAAACGTGCAACATTTTTCACCAAAAAATTCGTAATTGTACTCCTCTGATAGTTTACTTAGGTAGATCTGCAATTTTTGGTTATTATTAAGAATAAAATTATGCTCCAAAATAGGCAATATATTCAGTTTTCTTTTAAGGTGTTAAAATCCAATTTTGTTGAATTACAAATAAAATTAATTTGAAAACAATATTTATTACCTATGTCCAAAGAGGAATATTGTTATCATGTAATTTAAGTGTATAAGTCACTCATATGATTTGGAATACGTTTTTTCAAAAACGGTGCTCATTTCAACGTCATAATGACGTTGTTTATAGCACTAGTGCGATATATATTTATCGCAGGCATTTTATAAAAAAAGCACGCAAACCACTGGTTGCTAAGGAGATATCAACAAACAAACAGCTACTGTTATTCCCTTAGTTATTACTTACTTGTAGATACTGTGTGGTGTTGACAATAATTAATATTAATTGATTAGTAGTTTTTTATTATAAGTTAGTTAACACCACTCAAAATATTAAATTTATAAAGAAGTAGTATGATGCATTTTTAAGGTTCATGATTCATTCTAGACTTTTTGACATAAATATAAACAACACAATTAAGAAAAATCAATATATTTGACTGGTAACGTCTATAAAAATAAATATATATAGATTAAACTAAATCAAAAAAATATACAGTTTTAATAAAAATAAGCATAAAATGTTACTAAATTATGTTATACACTAGGGCTGTCACTGTTTGGTGGAATAATATACTTTTTAAAAGGCATTTTCTTATTAGATGTTATACAGTCCAGCACCCACGTTTCCTTGACACACTTCACACCTTCATGTCGAACAAGTTCTCCTACTACTATCCCAGCATTTCTTGGAATGGTCACAACTTTTCCTTTACACAAACAAACTAGCTCTCTTAAATCTGAACATCTGGGAATACTTCCCCTTGCTATGTAAATTGGTTCGCAGTGCTGGAAGACATCCATAGTGTAAGACGGTCCAAATGCTTGACGTTGCAGACGACTTTGCTGTATGGAAACAAAAAAGGAAAAATAAAATACGTAACAGGCAATACAGGAGTAAACAAAGTTCGGTCTTCACTTGTATTCTACTATGTATTGGTCTTTGTTGAAGATGTTTAGAAGAAAAATTTTAACTGAGAGTGTTTACTCCAAATATTTGCAACAAAATAGGACTTTCTATACAGGGTGTGCAAGAATATGAAATATGGCATATAATTTTTTAAGTAATGTTTCTTAATTTTCAAAAAAAAAAGTGATATGCCTCTAAAAATAATGTCAGTAATATGTTAACCCCAGAGGCGTATTATAGAAGAAGCCTAAGAAGCCCAGGCTTGCGGTGCAAAAATTTTAACAGGCGCAAAATTTTGGGCAAGGATTTTTTTTTCTTTAAAGAAATAATAAAATAGTGTAATGGTCGGAGCATAAAAAATTCATGGCCATTAAACTCTTGGAGCAACGTTCGCTCACAAAATCACAACAAGGGTTTCTCGAATTACATTATAGGAGCGCATGGACTCCAACGCACTTAACGGCGATGGCACGGCGGAATTTTCTTAGGGCTTTGGGCGCCAAACTGGGTTAATACACCACTGGTTAACCCTAAAACAAAAATCCTGGATACGCCACTGTGATTAATCCTGTTAATGGATTAAAAGAATTAATAAGTTTAATAAATAAAATCTAATGGAATTTTAATTAAGAAATAAATAAATTAAATGTGTAGGACAAAACATTTCTTCAAATTAAAAAAAAAAACCTAGAACCTCCTTTATAAAAATTATTTAAAAAATTACCATACCATAAATCATTATTTTTGATATGGGTTGTTAAGAAAATAGGTTGGCAAAATCAACCATTTTTTTCGTTGACCAATTTAACCAGAGATAGTTCATAACCCATAAAATATACAAAATGTTTTAAATCTAATTATATAATTATCAATTTAAATTAAAAATGAGGAATGACTTTTTTTCAAAACACAAACCGTTTTCAAGCTGTCAATTATTTACGACTGAAAAAATGTATTTTTACTGGGCCCGTTATTCGGAAACCCTTAATCAAAATGTTGTGAAATTTTTAGCTACTAAAGCATGCTGATTAATAATATTGTATTAGTTTTTCTGTAAAAAAATGCCTAATATGACTTCTCGAAAAAACGACCCCTTTTTTCTTAATAAAAATGCACGTCACCTGACAAAAATAAATATTGTTTAATTCAAAATGATCACACCAAAGGTCATTGACACCGATACAAGTTGTGAAGGGGGGGGGGGCATTAAAAGTGGGACACGCTGTATATAATTTCATAATTTCATAAGAAAAAAAATTTAATTCTTAAAAATTGAAAAAAATTTAAACTTACCTGTACCGCAGGTGAAAAATCAGTTTGCTCATAATCTTCCTCTCTCAACCATTTTCCCTCCTCAAGTGACTTGAGAAGCTAAACGATAATATAAATTAGTGTTTATCAAACCAAATTTTATTTTTAATGTAGGAAAAATAAAATAATTTGATTAGACAAATAATTCGCATCAAACTATTGGAAAAGAGTGATTTGTGAACACAATTACTTAATAAAAATACATCAGTCTAAGTATCTAATAAGTCATTAAACTAATATTTTTTCAGGTAAATTTCTTATAATCTAGGTGCAATTTTTAAAAATGATTGGACGGCTCAAGGAAACTTTACTAAGAACAAAATAGCAAAGTTTTTTTAATATTGCATAGAGGTAAACTTAAAATAACATTCTTTATAATGCCTTAAAGTAGTGCCTGAAAATCATAAGCCTTGTACGCATGAAAGTATTTCTCTTATGTATAGAAACAAATTTTCAACATTTTCAAATATATATCGATTGTTATCTAATTTTTATAAGAAATTAGGAGTAAGTATTTAAAAAATGTTAATAAACTTACCCACTCATGTTTCAAAACCCAACAGCCCAGTGCTATTGCTCTCAACATATTTATCGTTCTTTTAGGCTCCCCCGCTACTAAATGTGTTGTCTTAGTGCTAACTTCATCCTCAATAATAAATCCTCCAAGTTTTCTAACTATTTGGTTAAAAACTTGTATTTCATCTTTGTGCATTTTGGTGCAAACTATACTTGGCCGTTTATTTTTGTCGATTTTTAACCTTTTCTTTGCACTCATTTGCGATAGTGTTTGAAATTCCATAGTGCTTCTTCTATTAAAGGTTGGAGTAATTGGCATAATAGTCTTATTATAATTACTAAAAGCACTGCTACTTATGGATTTCTCTCTCTGGCGCTGAGATAATTTTACAGGTTTTCTCCTTTTCGATATTTCCTCTTCAGTACTAGAAGTGCTGCTGTCCAAATTTACTTTTTTGTTTAAATGCTGCGACAATCTTACGGATTGACGTCTTTTGGCAATTGCGCCCTTACTTCCAAGGTCATTTGTCTTTCTATTAGATTTGTTAGTTTTGTCCCTGTTGATAAATTCTTCAGCTAATTCCTGTTGCTCATCGGCATCACTATCAATGGTAACTTGTTTCTCCTTGTTCTTCTTTTTAGCTCGGCTAGTTGAGGTTTTCTCAAGTTCAGATTCTTCTGATTCTCTGTTTAAAACTGTTTGTACATCTATATTATTTCTATCTACAAAATCTTTTGCTTTGGAAGTTAACAAAATATTAGATCTAATGCACACAATATTTGGGTTGAGAATTACACCTTCATGAGGTTTTCCTTTTTTAACTTTCGTTCTCTTGTCCTCTCGTTCTTGTTCATCACTATCAATAATATCTTGAACAGATTCATCTGGATTGTATAATTTCCTCAATTTTCTGCCTTTTTTATCATTTCCGCTAGTCTCGTTACTATCCGACCCAGTATGTGAATCATTTGAGGATGGCTTTTTTATATCTGGTTCACCTTTCATAATAGTTGTTTTCCTTCTATCACGTAATTTTCTTTTACTACTATCAGAGTCAGTTTCAACACCTTTCTCCCTAGATGTCTGAACAGAAATATTATCTGATTTTGAGATTGCTTTAATTTTTTTAGGAGGACTACTCCCTTCTGGTAAAACCTTGTTAGATTTTCTACTACCGTCTGAGTCTGATGCATTATCATTGGGTAAGTCAGTTTTTCTCTTAGAGGCAGATGTACCGCCTCTATTAGCAGAATATTTTCCACGCCTTTTCGTTACGTTTTTATCAGGTAAATTTATCTTATCCAAAGTACAAATGAGTTCTTTTGCCAAATTAGAATTCAATGGACTAAAAGAGGTATCTGATGTATTGGAGTTAAATATTTGAATCAATGATTTAACTTTCGAAGGCGGTCGATCAACCTTCACAGGATCATTGGGGCTAAAAGAGTTATCTGATGTATTGGAGTTAAATATTTGAATTGATTTAACTTTCGAAGGCAGTCGATCAACCTTAACAGAATCATTGCTATTTTCTATCTGAATGCTTTTATCAGTTTTGTCTTTAACAGAATCAGACGAAATTAGAAGCATAGACATATTAGTACTTGATGACTTATCTGCAATTTTATTTAGAATATTCTCATCGATATTATTTTTGTTCTTGTTAGAATCTGAAGATAAATGAAGCGAAGACATATTAGTGCTACCTGATTTCTCTGCGTTACTGTTAGAATTTTCTTTAGAAATCTGTAAAGACAATCTATTAAGATCCCCCTGCTGCTTTTGCAAAGGATCACTGTTTGTGGTACAAATATTCTTGCTAAGAATTTGTAGATCATCCTGATGTGACAATTGTAAAGATGACATAGTACTATGAGAAGTATCTTTGTCTTTTATTTCGTTGGAAATATTTCTGGAATTATCAGATGAAATGTTGCTGTTTCTTAATTGACGAGTTCGTCGTTTATAGAGACTCTCGTCTGGTTTACTAAATAGATCTTCAGACCTTTTAGGAGTAAGATTTCTGTCATAAATTAACTCAGATCTTAACTTGGGAGTTTTCTTATAATATATACTGTTATTAGAAATGTTAGGGGTGTCATTTTCCTTCGTACTGATATTAGATGTATCAATAATTAAATCACCATCTAACATAGTCAGGTCCATACTAGTTCCATATACATTGGATGTTTCAATATCCTTGGCAGCCTTTGAGCTATCTTTCGAAGATTTTGAATTGTCTGTATTTGTACTATTATAATCACCAAAACTGTCAACTGAATTAATGATAACTTGCTCCTCTACTGGTACGGTACGTCCCATATCTTTCCTATGTTTTATAATGGAGCCATTAATAAATGGACATAAGTCTGAATCATCATCAGTCAATTCAGGTGACGGTTTTGGTAAAGGAGGCTCTGATGTGTCTGCCGTACAAAAACGGTTAGTTTTTCTTCCATGCTCTATAATTTGTTCCACTTCTCTGTCTTGGGATGATTGACACTCTTGTGAAAAGTGTCTAGATAATGAGGGTGCTGGTGTCATAGTAGTTCGGCGTCGGTTAATAAAAGACTGTGTTGAGGGTAATGGGGTTCCAGTGGCCAAGCTTAGACGTAATTCATCTCTTATAATCTCCTCATAATCTTTTTGCATTTGCTAGAAAAAAAAATAAAGGAGCGTTTTTTGTTGAAGTTTTACACAGATATGTCAATCCTGGAACAGGTGGCACACCTAATTCTAGCTCAACCTCTACATTTAAAAACTACATAAATATATCAGTTATTACATAAATATATCAGTTATTAGGAAAATTTATAAAATGGGAAGATGAGGCGAGGCTATTTAGTAACCGGATAAATAAATATGATTTACTGAAAAAAAAAAGATCTTTAATTCTAGTTATACCCTGCCGCATCAAATATAGAGAATATAGCGGGTACTCTAGTACTCGGTTGTTTGCCTGTCAAGAACTATTTCGTAGAAATGACATTCTTCCACAGACTTGCACTTCCTCATTGTGTCACCAAACTTACCAAGAACTGGAAAGTAGTATTGGTGATTGACCATTTGACCCGCTTGACCATATAATCACATCTTTACATAGCCAATATTGAAAGAAAGTCAACAACGGCTTCAATTGCATTTTTTATAATTTTTGTCTATGACTAAATGTTTTTTCGGATAGTCTCTTCCACAGCCTCAAAACATCTCGAGAGGAGTACCAGTATATTATTATTATTAAAACGATTTCAAGATTTCTTACTTAACTTAAGCTAAATTTTTACTCCTTTTCGCTACCCTTATTGTCAAAAAAGACCCTGACTCCATATAAATATACCCCCAAATTTTTTTTACCCATTTATTTGGATATTGTTTAAATGTTAATTGTGGCATTTCATAAATTCTTTCTCTTCCTTTTCTTTTTTGGGATTTATTACCACATTTCTTGAGATTCAAAATACTCAAATTATTTCATTTCCCAGTTTTAAACTGGTTAATTTGAATATTTTTTAGATAAATCAACTTTTTTTGGATAGGAATCTCAAGAAATGTGGTAAAATCCCAAAAAAGAAAAGGAAACGAACAAATTTATTTAGATATTAGATGTCAGTTCAAACATTTACTGTATACTGTATAATAATTAGAAAATAACTAGCAACTTACTGAACATATTGATGAAACATTGTGATTGTAAGCTTCTGTACCTAAAGCCGGAAATCTTTTCTCTGAGACTTTGGTATTGCTACTTCTAACAGCCTCAATCCATAAAACAGAGACTAAATGTACGTCCATCAGTTTAGCTTTTTGATATGTTGTAAACGAACCATCCTGCAAATTAAGATACACTTTTTGATTTGCAATAATTAATAGTAATATTGGTTACATACGCTGTTATACCCTCGGTTATACCACTAAACAAAAATTAAAAGTGCTTTCTTTTCGAGTTTATTTTCAATAACAGATTGACGATTAAAAGACAAGAGATAAAAAATGCCGTAGTCTAAAATGTGAGAATAATAATATCATTATCACGTCTTATGAAATCGCTAAAATAAAATGTGGCAAGTTTATTTGTATTATATAACCACAAATTGAATGTAACTTATTTTGACATCTAGAAATAGGTTCTTATCTACGTAGCTTGATAGTTGAGATATCTACGTGGTAATGTTATTTTTATGGGAGTGACAAGAGTTCCGAACGGTCGGAACTCGTACAATACTGCAAGAGTTCCGAACGGTCGGAACCGCGTATTTAATAACAAGGTTTCCGAACGCGCATGCGCTTTGAAAGTCCCAATAGACCTCATATGTCATGCCTGATGCATTTATTATAATAAAAAAAATTACTCTAATCTAATAAAAAAAAATTCCTTTATCAGGGGAATAACACACATATCTAACCTGCCTCCGGCTTCTAACTCGCAACAGACCTCATGTCATGCCTGATGCATTTAATAAAAAAAAAATTCCTTTAATCTAATAAAAAAAAATTCCTTTATCAGGGGAATAACACACATATCTAACCTGCCTCCGGCTATCGCCTCCGGCTTCTAACTCGCAAGAGACCTCATGTCATGCCTGATGCATTTAATAAAAAAAAAATTCCTTTAACCTATAAAAAAAAAATCCTTTATCAGGGGAATAACACACATATCTAACCTGCCTCCAGCTATCGCCTCCCGCTTCTAACCCGCAATAGACCTCATGTCATGTCTGGTGCATTTAATAAAAAAAAAAAACAAGAACACGTGTGGGATTTGAACCGGGAACCCCCTGCTTGCCAAGCCCGGATCGTTCCCGCTGGGCCATCGCACCACTGACAAAACGTGAGTCAAGCAAGAATAAGTTCAGCGTCGGACCGTCTTTCAAAGCGCATGCGCGTTCGGAAACCTTGTTATTAAATACGCGGTTCCGACCGTTCGGAACTCTGGCAGTATTGTACGAGTTCCGACCGATCGGAACTCTTGTCACTCCCGATTTTTATTAGGTTTCATGCAAATTCCGTCCACACCTTTATCATGCTATAAAAATCAAACCTCAACATTTTATAATAAAAATGTTGTCCTATATCAGGACATGTACAAATGCATAATTTAAGGTAAAAGAAATTACTCACAATACCAAGCACAATACCTTACAATGCATATTATCGAAGAAACTGATTAAGGCAACAAATTATTCAGTTAATCCTGTAAATCCATTGAATTGAGAATTAACCCTCACAAAATCACGTTATCTTAACTTAAATTAAATTCACTAGAATACACAAAAATGAAACAATCTCGGAAACAATTTAACCATATCCAATAAGAGGTTATGTATACATCGAAACATGTCAGTCAGTACTAAGCTGATAGCCAAAGGTATTCTTAATGCCTTTATCAATTTCCATAAGTCTCATTTGTACCACATGTCATGTAATACAAGCTCTGGTAGGACCTTGCGTTCATTCCATGTTTATTAATATTTATTGCAACCCGGTTAATAATTACCTTAAATATAACATGCGTAACATCTTTGGTAAACCGATCTCTCACGTCAGCTCCCATAGATTGCATTAAAATTTTTGCACCTTTGGACCGATCTTCATCTTTACTTTTAATCTCCACATAAGCTATAACACCATCTAATAATTTATTAAATGGAATAGGAGAAGGACCACTTGAAACACTAGATTGTCGGGAATTAGATCTGCTGGCACCATCAATTTCCAAAAGTGGTGATCGGCAGTCTTGCCGCACAAGAGCTCTACGTCTTAATAAAGCTGTTGGGCTTTCACACACATGTCTTTTTTGAACTTTTAATAAAGGGCTTTCAGTACCTTTTTTCTTCTGTTCTTGTTTTTTCTTATAATTCTCTATATTATCCTTTTCTGATTCAATTAGATTTAATACTATTTGCCGTTTTATAGGACAATTCATAAGTCTTTCAAAAAGACTGTCATTTAAATCCATCGCAACACTCAAGTTGTCTTGGGATTCAGAACGTCTAGGTCTTACATTCTTTTTAACCCTATTTACTTGTGGTGTAAGATATCCAGTACTATATTTAGGATTCATTCTTTAAACTTAATGCCTAATGTAAAAGAGCGCCAAGCTACTATAGTACCTTTAAGAACAAAATGTCATTAAAAAATTTTTTGTACAAAAAGGAATTCATACCTGTAATATGATCTTTCAACAGTGTCAACAAAAGAAGCTAAACTTCATAATATAATATGCCATGGGTAAATAAAAACTGAACATAACATGAAATGTCCTGTTTTTCGTATTTTTATTTATAGAGCTCTTTATTTACATTTCTCGTACTAACGTCGTCACAGATGACGCATGCGGCTTAATAGTTAACCAAGGTTTTGATAGTTAACCGTTAACCGCTTTATTAGAGACGAATTTTTGCGACACAAACACATGTAAATATTTGAATGTTTATTAAAAATGTCGTTTTTGCGTTCCCGTTTATTCCTAAACAAATTGCCGATGACATCATTGTTGACGTCATCATTGCAAAGTGTTTGGTACGAAATCCAAATATCTCCAGCAGATGTTTGCATGTTTGTGTTTGAATATTTGACATCGACGAAGGTGATGTATTTGTGGTTTGGTTATGATTCTGTGATTATGAAAACTAACATGAAATAATAAAGTATATATTATATTCTTATTGTATCTAGACCACTTACTTTGAAAAACAGCACTATTAAATTTAAATGGATATAATATGTTTCATAAAATTGTTGAAGGTTAAACCAAATTCAGATTTCAGGCATCATAAAAAAATGCTTGAAGTTGAGAGTTGTGAGGTTATACCATACCGATGAATAACAACAACACATACAAAATACAATACAAATAAATACCGGTAAATATAGCGTTTTAGCGAGTTGTTTCTTGATGACGTCACGTTCAACAAATATGAATTAAACAAGCAAACATGTCCAGCAAACACTTTACTAGTGTTTGCTTGCGCAAAAATTCGCTTTAGATACCGATTTCGATTTCAAGCGAACAACCAGTATGTATATACATGGTATAAGGAGAATGGTATGCCCGCGCGCAGGTACGGTGACGTCACTCAGTTTAAAAAGCGGCAGGGGTGACGTCACAATTAACCTCACAAATATGTATTTTCTAAAATTTTCGAATATAAAGTCGATTTTATCAAAATTTCTGCTTAGTTCCGGTACTATCAACTAAAATCTTGTACAGCGCATTATTAATAAAGTTTTATTTGGCTTAATCTAATAAAATAAGATGCTTCTTGTTAGTTGAAGTTTATTTTTATTTTTTTTTATTAATTAGTGATGGTGATGGCTAGGGAATAAATATACTCACTCCATTAGCTCAGTGATACCGACTCTCTGTTTATTCATAAATCTTTGACTTTTCTTTTCTTTCTTTTTTTTAAACCCGGAGGTAAGTTCACGGACTTATATTATATTAAATAAATAAATAAAAAATAATAATTTTCTTATATACTAATTTTTTTTCTTTTTTTAAAATTGTTTTTGTTTCTTTTTTCTAAATTTATTGTATTTTTATACTATTTTTTGAATAAAGACAGGGACACTTCTTAGACTAGGGGTCTGTCTAGTCTCATTCACATACAACAAGGACCACGGAGTGTTTAGGGTTACATCGGAGGACAAGAGGACAAATAATTTTTTTTTAACCGTCTTACTGTTGTTGGAATTCTAACCAAAAATTAGTAGTCTATTTTTTTAATTTTTTCCAACCTAAGCGATCTATCACAATTTATTTTCCTTCTACGACAGTCAAGAAACGGCACCAGTAACAGTTGGAACTGCATCAGATCTTAAGTTTCTACTGTTTCTGGGGGGAATATAACAACATCTGGCTGTATTAAAGGAATTTCAAAATCTATTGATTCTGTTAATTGGGTTGAAATCTACAGAAGATATACGTGCTACAAACAGACAATATGCAATGAAAAGGATAAACCGGCAAAATAAAAAATTATTAACCTGCCATTTTCAAATTAATTGTATCGTTCGCATCCACATACTTGAATGTAAAATACTTGATCAGTACCTTTTATCTTCGTGTAATAATTGTTACACCCAGCCATAGCAGAAGCAGGCATGTTGCTATTCGTTAAAGCGGAGAACACATACGCGCGATTGCGACCACGATCGCGATGGCGATGGCGGTGGCGGCTGAACGCGTCCTAATTAAACAAATGAACCCGCACATATTTATTTGCAGCGATCACCGCCATCGCCATCGCGATCGTGGTTGCGATCGCGAGAACACATACGCGCGATCTCGACCAAGATCGCGATGGCGATAGCGGTGGCGGCTGAACGCGTCCTAAGGAAACGCTATACGCTCATTTAGTGAAAACGTCATCTGACAGATAATTGGATGCAAACAATGTTTGAAGTAAGTAAAAGCGATAATAATTTAATTAAATAAAAATATTTAAGCACTAAAAAGGTATGTATATGATTGATTTACCAGTATTTTATAACCTGTTATAATATAAATATGTAGAATATTCATTCTTCAAAAAAGGATACTAAGGCTAATCTTTAATCTTGAACATAGTCAGTCTTGTCGTGAAATATTTAGAGAGTATAAAATTTTGACGGTGACATCTATATATTTGATGAAGCTCTTAACATATATTTACGTAAATAGAAACAAATTTATTCAAAATGGAGATTTCCACATTTATCTTACAAGGGGGAGAAAGCTAATCTCTTTAAGTAAACATAACCACGAGTTTTACAAAAAGTCACCCATTAATGCGGGTTGTCGAATTTATAACTATTTGCCAGACCAAATTAAGAACAGCATATCATTAGCTAGCTTCAAAAATCGCCTAAAAAAACTTTTAATAAGTAATTCGTTTTACTCTGTAAATGAATTTACAATTTTTTTACAAACCAAAGTCGCCTGAAGGTGTTATAGTTGAACTCTTTTATATTGCCAAAAAAAAGAGAAAATTGATTGTTACTCTCTCCTTAATGTTATTTTTCTTTTTTCTTTTCTCTTTTTTCCTTTAATCTCGTGTATGTTATTTAAATTTGAATGTTTTACACTTGTACAATGTGCAAATAATGCACTTAATATATAGATACAAACCTTTATGTTATATACATTATACATTATCTTATTATAATATATAATTTATTACAATCCTGCTGTCAATACGGCACGTAATTTTTGACATATCTCATCTATTATATAAGATAGCTGAAGAGATCAATAAAGATATTTATTTATTTATATTTATTTATTTATTTATTATTTATTTATTTATTTATTTATAACGTAATATAATAAAGATTTAAATTTATAAACAAAAATAAAATAGTCTTGTACATACCTTGCAAATGGTTATTTATAAATAAATACAGTTTATTTGATCAATTTTACAAAATTACACGTGTTTATATCAGTAGATGTTATAAATTCAAAAATTGTTTGCATCCAATTTTGACATTACATGACTTATATGACGCGCACTAAATGTGCGTATTAAAAATATTAAAATAAAAATTAAACGTGCGCAATTACAACTGACTTTTGACTTTTTTTTAGTGATGTAAAAAACGGTTTTTTTTATGTTGACGTTCTTTTCAGTTGAAAAAAACAGTTTTTTACCGTATTTTCGTTATTTATGGCTAAACTGCGATAGGTACTGATATGTTTTTTTGATTCTATAATTTCTCTATCGACATTTACGTACCTATTTTTTGAAAATAATTATGGTTGGAATAGTTTTCTTTTCCATTTAAAACTCGAAATTGCCGTCATATGTTGTGTTGCGCATACATGCTCAGTACTTCTTGCCCATAACACTCGATGCCGATTATGACGTCAGAAGAACAGCTGCTGCTTGAAAGCGTTGACAATTGTATCATCCATGGGTAACAATTACCTGTTCTGTGGAAGCAACATGACAATGATACACTTATCAAATAATTTTCATTAGAATAGGATATGCGCATATGCGAGATTTTTAAGCAAAATTGGTTATAAAAGATAGTTAATGCTATAAAAAAATGAATAACAATAAAAGTTTATCAACAAATGTACCCTATATTTATGTATTTGTTAATTAAAATTCATATTATTTTTATGTTTACGACCACTGGCCTAGAACAAACGATGAAATCCGAATGTAAACGTGACGTCAATCACTCGATTTTTTTACAGAACTTTACAGAATCTTTTATATTCGCCGTTGTGCGATATGTCATACTGTTTACGTGTAGATTCAATGTGCGATTTCGGTGTTAAATGTTAACATTTTTCACGGAAAAGTGAGGGGAACAGATTTTGTAAAAGCCCACAGGGATAATTTGGCCAATGTTGCTCTCTTTGTTGCTGTACTACTTTTAAGTGGAAGGCGCCTTTTTCTACCAGTTTAACAATTAAAATTAGTGATGCGAAAGAAAAAAAATACGGTTCGTTTTTTTTTGTTTTAAACTGTTTTTTTTTTCACGAAAAATACACAAGCCTTGTTTTTTTGGTATTTTTCAAATCAATTTGGTGTTGTTGAAATTAGTGATTAATAAGCTTATTTAAACTTATTAAAATTGATGATCTTATATAATATACTCAATATACTGTATTTATTTTAGGACCAAGGTTAAGTGAATCGAGAAATTTTCTTACGAAAAAAATAAACATTGTTTTAATGATTAATAATTCTAATAAAAAAAATTATTTGATAAGAATGATCATGTTGCTTCTTACACAGAACAGGTAATTGTTACCCATGGATGATAGAATTTAACCGGTCAACGCTTTCAAGCAGCAGCTGTTTTTCTGCCGTCATAATAGACATCGAGATGGTCAAGGAGTACGGAGTATGTATGCGCAACACAACCTTGTAACGAATTGATTTTTCTCCGTCAAGGATTGCCTGTTTTATTTCAATATTTCCGTCACTTGGGTACACTCTGTAATGTTAGCATTTAAGTTATAGAAGGAATTGTAAAATCAGCTGGTAAATTAATTGATTAATTTCCGATAGTCTCCTGTATAGCTAAAATCCGTTAATTGTTCAAAAATAATGTTCAAGCCGGAAGTAAAAATCATTAGTTACGAAAACTTGATAAAACATTAATCCGTGTCCGTTTTAAGTCGGTTCTTTTTGATATACAGTAAGGACGTAAAGTCAGTTCCCCCCCTGCTAACTTTTAAGGAATTTTAATACATTGAAATAAATTTAAGGTCATTTTCCCAGATGGTAAAGCAACTTTTTGAACGAAAAACAATTGATCATTTTTCCAAAATGGCGACCGGCCGCCATATTGCTTTTTTCAGGAACGTCCTAGAAGGCCGAGTCCTCCGTCAAATTAAAGGTATTTGCATGCTTAGTACTTGTCTAGAGTTTGGTTACATTTTATTGACGAATACCAGAATGGCAATAATTTAAATATGTGGATACATTTAAAAACGGTGGAAAATATTAGGTACATTTTAAATATGTAATAAAACAGTTTGCAACTTGTAGGTACTAATAATAAATAATGCTAACGTCAATACATCACTATTTTAAAAACTGTTCGAAGTAACCTCCATTTTAATAAAAAAATATTCGATTTCTTCTTTAAAATTCCTCACGAACTTTTAGTAAAATTCGCCCATTTATGTGAGATATGACCTCTGTAATATTTTGTTCCAACTCCTCGATATTTTGGGGCTGATTGTGGTATACTTTTGACTTCACGTACCACCATAAAAAATAATCCAAGGGGTTCAGATCCGGTGATCGGGCCGGCCACGCTATAGGCCCCCCTCGACCAATCCAATGTCCGGGAATAGTGGCATCTAGGTAGTCCCTTACAGGTCTATAAAAATTAGGCGCGGCACCATCCTGCTGAAACATGATGTTCCCATGAAATTCGTCAGGATGGCCTTCAATAATTTCATTTATAAGTGGGACTGTTTCTGTACGCAGAATATTTAAATATAATGGTCCCGATAAGTTACCCTGAACAATTATCGGTCCCACGATATAATTTTCCAAAATATCGGTCCACACATTCACTTTTTGGGGATATTGTGTATGCACTTCTCGAAAAACATGGGGGTTCACGTCGCTCCACTACCTAGTTTGTTGCTTGTTCATCTTTCCATTGAGAAAAAATGTAGCTTCGTCGGTAAAACAGATATTCTTAATAAAATTAGGCATTCTCTCAATATTTTCTAGAATTCTCATGGAAAATAATCGTCTATGATTTGGGTCTCCCTCTCGTAATTCATGTAACAGTTTGTATATTTGTAAGGGGTAAAATGTTTTTTCTTTAAAATTTTTTTAACTGAAGTTTTTGATATGTGACAAATATTAGAAAGCATTCGCGTATTTTCGTAAGCGATTGTTGAATAATCGGACAGCTTCTCTCCAAATATCAGTATTGCTTCCACTTTCTCATTCACAATACGTGCCATTTTTTATTCTAATTAATGAGAACAAACAAGATTCATTAACGAAATACTTTTCTATTTTTCTTAAATTCGGCTAATATGATTTTTAAAATTATTGCCATTCTGTTATTCGTCAATAAAATGTAACCAAATTCTAGACAAGTACTAAGCATGCAAATACCTTTAATTTGACGGAGGACTCGGCCTTCTAGGACGTTCTTGAAAAAAGCAATATGGCGGCCGGTCGCCATTTTGGAAAAAGGATCAATTGTTTTTCGTTCAAAAAGTTGCTTTACCATCTGGGAAACTGACCTTAAATTTATTTCAATGTGTTAAAATTCCTTAAAAAGTTAGCAGGGGGGGAACTGACTTTACGTCCTTACTGTATAGTTTAAAAATTATAAGCAATGCATTTCCGTTTTCCGTTAGTTCGGTTGAATAAGGCAAGTTACATAACCCGCTCGGAGTTACTAAACCGCGTTCCTCGTTCGAGCCACATCTGTCCAGATTCCACCTACCGTATGTGCGCGCCGCCCGCCTACGTCAGCAAGAAAGATAATAAATTCACCTGGAATGGCCAAATCCAGATCAGTCGAATTATCGATACCCTCGCATCGTACACGAAAATCCGACCAGAAATTTATTTCATTTATCATAAACCGTCTTGGTAAAAACAATAGTAGTTGATCGTAATCCAGCCGCTCCGCATTTTGAATAATCACCGAGATTCACCGTAGATTTTATTGTGTAAATACCGACGTATTGCAAAGCTACTTAATTAAATCAGAGTTCGGTTTAAAGTTTCCGTTTAGTTCTATTTAATGTCATATTACACACTCGCCGGTTGAGCCCTCCGATAATCCGTTCTGATAGTTGGGCCTAGCCATCAGCGAGTGTATTTTCAAAACGTGGATTTATCACACACAGGCAAAGTAATTCGATACCCAATCTGGTAGTTTATGGCACCAGTGTATGGTTTAAATCTTTATTTTCCGGTAAGGATGTAAAATTCCTTGTTAACATAACTCTGTATTTGAGGCAGTAGAAACCAGCGTTTATTAAGTAGTGTCCAAAACCGAAATAGAAAGAATCTCTGTGACTTATTCATAGCGTTCCGTTATTTTGGTTGTTTAACTTGCTCTATAGCCGTCCCCGCCGGCCGTTCGATTTCATAACTTGAATATATTTCGATTCTTTCGCCCTGCGAGCCCATCGCCGTCCGAAATTTCGTTAATCTAACGTGTAGGTACGCCGTGTTACCAGCTGATAGGGTTGTTGTTATTTTTGTACATAGCCGACTGTGTAGTCATCCGAGGTTTTATTTAATAAATAAATAAGTTAGTATACATATGAAAATTTCCGAGTTATAATTTCTGTTATAATTTCCGCCGTTAATTTCTAATTAACCCGATTGAGAAATTGTTCAAGTCACACTGACATAATAATCATCTTACGACCCTCTGGACATTCCATGTCTTCAACTGTTTAGCTACCCAGGATTGCTCTCCCCATAGGAGAGCCAAAAAGTGCTGGTTCTTTGCACTTAAAAATTAAGGAACTGGCGCCCGAGATTTCCGTCTAAAAAGGTTACGTCGAAATAGCGCCGTTACAACCTATGACGGCAATTTCGAGTTTTAAATGGGAAAAAAAAACTATTCCAACCATAATTATTTTCAAAAAATAGGTACGTAAATGTCGATATAGAAATTATAGAATCAAAAAACCTCAATGGCCATAAAGAACACGAAAAAACGAAAAATACAAAAAAAACTGCTACTGCAGGTTATTAGATGTGTTATTATTAATATTATTATTCGCTGGAGTAAATTTTGCAATGTAAATATAGAACCAATTTTAGAATGAGCATATACGGGCTTAACGTGTACACTGCGCGTCATATAAATGTGGTACAACAGTTAACAGTTGTAACCCGAAAATCAGGTTTTTTTAATTTTTTAGTTGTGTATGGTGATCTTCCTAAGCTTGACTGATGCAAGCTGTCATTTAAGAGCTTTGTAGGTTATGATCAAATCAGAGACGTCAGAATTGCCACGTCTCCAGATCACGTTATAAGACGTTATAAGTATCTGTGACAGATCTTATAAATGTCAAATTTGACAAGTTGGGCCAGATTTACATTTATAAATTCAAACTGTACCACATTTATATGACGCGCAGTGTACGTTTCGTGTTTTGTGCAGAAATTGCAGAATAGAATAGAGTTAAATTAGATATTCTGATGTTTCCTGATATTCTGTGATTTCTCTGCCATTCCTTTCTGTGGAGAGTTGTTCTGTTCTTTCTGTAGTTCTGTGGTTGTT
Source organism: Rhagium mordax (assembly GCA_963680705.1). Taxonomy (NCBI): domain Eukaryota; kingdom Metazoa; phylum Arthropoda; class Insecta; order Coleoptera; family Cerambycidae; genus Rhagium; species Rhagium mordax. The sequence continues at coordinate 120,377,722 of OY796656.1, forward strand.
GACATGAGATGACGGCACGGGTATGAAACTCGCATTACAGATTGGTCAACAATTTTACTAGGCAATAGCGCATTTCAAACAAGCATTTGGTTACTCCGGTCGCAACTGTTTTCATACCGTTTTGTATTTTGCTCTTAAGTTTGGATTACAAATAATGCTTTTTCTACATTCATTATTTGTTTTCCGTGTTCATTTAATTTTATAGAATTGACATATTAAGGAATAATTTATATTTTCTTAAAATGGTAGCTACCAGAAAGACGACTCTAAAAACTAATAATCACATATCATACGCGAGCCAATAGGATTAAAGCATTTTGTCCTGCCCAGAAATCAGTATTATTGACAGACAACTTTTAAGAAATCTTTACCCGTTTTCTATTTTAAAATTTAGTCAAATTTAATTGATGCTTCTTGATATGTTTGTGAAATTATTATATTTGTGAGTCATGTTCAAGCAAAGAATAATTAATCGTAAGTATTGCACTGAATATTATAGGTTAGAAAAATAACTGAATCTGATTAAAGCCAAGTTTCATCTTAATTTGCTAGGATCTTTTGTCTTCTACTTCTATATGAAACTAGAAATTTTTATACCTACCTACTTATGTACAAATGAAAGTATTTAAAATTGTATAAAATAACGAGTAACGGAACATAGGTTTTCTTCTCTTTGCATTTTTATGCCCTAAAAGCATCTTTATCTCTATTCTAAAGTGTGTTAAACATAATAAAGATACACTGAAGACATACAAGTGCAATGAGACAGGAGAATCGTTGCTGTACTTTTTAAAGTTAAATGGAATATTCGTTTGTTTTTTTAGACATGTGACTGCCGTTTAAACTGCCGACAAACACCTAAGAGGATTATAAGAGTACTTTGAAGTTCCCCTGTGAAGGGGAATAATTTCCAAGAAGGTTACTTCTTTAGGAGACGTAGGTCTGTTTTTGCAACGCCACTCCTCAAGAGAATTTTAATTCAATAGATTTGAGGGAAAACGATTGTTGGTCTAGATCTGAGCGATGACTTTAAGGAAGACAGTCAAGCAGCCAGTGTTGTTGTTGGTTATATTCTTAAAAAAAAATTAATATTAATGTCTAATTTATTTTTTATAAAGCATTTGTATATAACGTTTAAAGAATTTGGTGACGAAAACTTTATTTTATCTATATTTAATGTAATCTTTTGGTATCGCCAGACCCTAAATTTGTATATTATCAACAAATTGTTTATTTGAAAAATATTCTCGATTACAACTTTCTCTTCAAAAGAACGGTAACAGTGTAGGTATATTTGGTGGAAGATTCCATTCAGGAGAAACAGAAATTGTATGGAAATCTTGTAAATATGAATGAATATTAACTTCGTTAAATTAATGTAGTAATTAATTAATTTTTTCTGTAACCTCAAATATTTTGTTATGGTGAGTAAATTATTGTTCCTTATTTTCAGGTTATATTTAGCTTTGATATATTTTCTAACAGTTTCTATTAATACCAAAGCCACTGTAATAATTAATTTGTTTATAATTAATAAATAATAAGTATAAAATGTTGTATTTTAGTCTTTTCCTTCAAAGAACCAATATTTAAGCAGCAAACGCAATTTTATTATTAAGAAATTGTGTTTGCCGTTTAAATACTGGTTTTGACCAAACTGAAAACGTTAATTTGAATAGGAAGTGAAATTCAAGCAGCCCGCCTCTGTTTGTAGTTCATGACTAGGCGAGTAGGTGCGCCACATGTCACTTCTTGTCATTGCTGTTGCCTTCTCTTTCTTAGGAGCTCTCGTTTCTTATTCTATATGTTTTGTGGATGACGGTGTTGACGTATTGTATTTTTAATAGTGATTAATAGATGCACAATAATTAATTTTATTTGATGTATTTTAAAGAAAAGGCAACCAGATGAATGAATATGGATCTCGTCTTTTACCACCCGCGAAAGAAAGCAGCACACGCGCTGCATGCAAAAAGTGTGGTTATGCAGGTCACTTAACATTTCAATGTAGGAATTTTGTAAAAGTAGATCCGAACAAAGAAATAGTTTTGGATGTAAGTAGTACTAGCAGCGAATCGGATATGGATTACCTTACCCCTTTGACGGAATTGCGAGAAAAGGAACTGAAAGAAAAACTGAAGAAACAGAAAAAGAATAAGAAACACAAAAAGAAGACAAAAAAGTCTAAGAGAAAACATTCATCGTCTTCATCTAGTGAAGACAGTAATAGTGATAGTGATAGTAATGATACTAGTGACAAAGATAACATTAAGAAAGCAAAGAAACATAAGAAAAAATCAAAGCATAGGAAAAAATCCAGACGTGATTCTTCTGACTGACTAGTTTGATGCCGTAATATCATATGGCATAATAATATATCAAAAATAATTTGATTCTAAATAGAGTATACTCTATTTGAAAGAGTATGCATTACCACTTGATTTCCATCAAACCCAGGTGTTTGTGATGTACCTACAGTATATTTTATACTATAGAGGAAAAAGGAAAATGCCTAAGGCCCTCCGCACATTAAGCTACTAAAAAGAAACTAAACTAGTTAGAAACATAAATCACAAACTAGTTACAAATTATGAATCGCACACGACGCTACTGAAAGTTCTTCTACTAGTCTTAAATTCAATGATTGTTCTGCCATTTTCGCCGTTTGGCGTAGTTGTTTACAAAAGAAACTAGAAACTAAACGCCAAGCGACTCTGCATGTCGGGTTGAGACTGACTGATTACCAACGCGTTACAAACCGGTTACCAAATAGTAGCGTTGTGTGCGGATGCTCATTGAAATACATGGGCAGTGACTAATAACTAACTGCTAGGTGATTTAAGTTTGTAACTAGTTTCTTTTTAGTAGCTTAATGTGCGGAGGGCCTAAGAGAACGCTTTAGCTGCAAAATTTTATACTTGTTATATTTTAACTCGATCCGAACCGAACATGCCTATAAATAATCAGATTTAAGCCATAGCATAGAGATATGGAGTGAATTTCCTTGAAACTTAAAAAAAAATTAGTTTCTACAAGAGAATTATATTTGTACTTGCCAATGTTGCTACTTAGATATGACTTATTAAATACTAGAGGTACCATCTTATAACTTAACAAAAGCTTATCTCTGCTTTTACGTCAATCTTAGTTAAAAAGTGAACTGGTATACATATAAAAATATATAGGAGTGATCCATTTATGTATTCAATCGGTTCGCTAAGTTATATGATGGTAGCTATATCCTTTTATAATTATTGAAGAAGTATTATTGTACAAACTTTATTAATATTACATAATAAATTATAGTTAACGCGAAGACTTTTCTTTTTTATAGAAAAACTATCTTTTTAGTATAATTACCTATTTAAATTTGCTTTTAAGTTTTAATGTAAAAACATTTACAAATATTCAATTTTTTTCGAGATTTCTCCAAACAATTTGCTGCACAAACTGCAAACTACAATATTTTTTTGTGCAAAATCTTGTACAAGCATATTAGCATATTGAGCAATTTTTAGGTTGCATTTGTAGACTAAGTATAAAATTTGAAACAAAATTAATATACAGCAAATTTTTCAAAAATTTAAAATGTCTTCCAATTTGTTTGGAAAAGAGCCAGTATTTTTGTAAATAAAAGTTATACTGCTAGAGTCGAGCATATTAATTAAGTATTTGATTTATGTAAAATATAAGCACAGACTAATAATAAAAGTGACCGTAACGATAATTTTGTATTTATATATAGAGAATACCTGGTTTAAGGGGTAACTATAAATTTGTTTTAGGACATTAAAAATAACTAAAGTTATAATTATTTTGGTTTTTATAGAAAAGTTGCTTTTTGTTTGATTTAAAAAAAATACGACTTATAAATTCATGGATGCATTATTACCTATCTACTCAATGGTTAGTAGTAAGCAAGCCCATGATTAAAGTTGGTAGTTGGTGTCTTTATTAGCTTCTTGGTAGCGTTTGAAATTTTTACCTATTATAATAGGTAGGTATTTATGACATAGCGCCTTTAAATTTGGAATTCCAGTAGATAAAATACTACTTGAGTGCGGTCTGATGAAAAATTTAAAATGAAGTAAATTTTTTGGGTTTTGTAAAGATTAGGTCAACTTTTGAAATATGAAATGAGCCGATTTAAAAAAAGTAACAAATATCGACCCTTATACCCATTGCCAATGGCAACAGTACCTGGTATATAAAGCGTCACGATGGCCAACATTGGGATTAAAGTATAGGTACTTCAGATAAGAATTCATGCACTCATCGCAATTTGCAATATGCGATTTTATAACGAAAAATAATGTTCGTTCATGCATGCACACAAACGCAATAACCTGTTACTTTTGAATTTCAAATAGATTTTTGTTTTGTCAGACTTGCTGTTGTTGCTGCCAAAAAATTATACATACAACAAAAAATGAAAATCTATATGATAACAAGTAAATTAGTTACCATGAATAGTGCTTATGTGCTACCTAACGCTTTTACAATGTAGAAGAATAATTATAACTTCGTATGTATTTAATCAGAAAAAAATACAGTGCTTTTTATCAAAAGAAAATGTACAAAAAATATAATTCATCGATATCTCTATGAAGAAAAGTGCATGCGCAGTTTAAAAACATTTCGCGATAATCGCGAAAAATAGACAATTTCGATTTTCCCTCCCCCAAATTTAAATTTTAGGAGATTGAATTGCAAATATTATAGTTCTGTCAAAAATTTTTGAAACTAGCCAATCAAATGAAACCCTAAAAATTGTAAATCGTGAGAGCATATAATAATTGGTTAATAACCGAAGCGGTTAATAACCACCCACATCAATGGAAAATAGTAACTAATGGTGAAGTGTACTTATTTTTAATATTAATGCAAATATGACATTTATTTTCTTTTCTATTTTTTCATCTGTATATGCTTAATTTGGTAATTGTCAATAAATAAAAAGAATTCAAAGAGTACTATTTACAATTCAATTAGTTTTTATGTTTTTAAACGGATACACCATAGATAAGGATACACGAATATGGCCGATAAAATCCTTGGATTTCTGGCACCCTACGAATAGGCAGCATGCGGTCTCTAGTAATATCAAATCTCTGATACACTGCTTGAAGAAGAAGCAGAACAAACATGTCAAACATCAAAAATTGATGAAGTCAACAAAAGAAAACGAAAAGGTCAAAATTAATAAAAGTGACGTTACTGAACTGACATTTATTGATAATTATTAAGTAGACACCAAAATAATTTATAATTACGATGGTCGATAATGAGAGATTGAGACAATGGCTTTCGAATGTAATAAATTTAAATAATAAAATGTTAGATTTTATTGTTTTTAATAATATGTTTTAGTATCATAACCCAGATGTTGCATATAGAGAAATAGTAAGTGTGACTAATCAATATAGAGGCCTACATCCTGAACAAGATATATACAGTAAGTTTTACATATTCTCATTCTAAACTATATTTTTGAATATGTCAAATGTTTCCAGCATTTAATGATGGTACACGAATGGAACTCGTTAATTTGAGTGGCACAATTCCAGTTCGTTATAGAGGATCAGTTTATAATATACCAATATGTATCTGGCTTATAGATACACATCCCAAAAACGCACCAATTTGTTACGTCAAACCTACTCCTGATATGTCGATAAAAGTTTCTATGTTCGTTGATCAAAATGGAAAAATATATTTACCGTACTTACATGATTGGTTGCCAGTAAGTATAACGTTTCTATTTTTAATTTTTGGGAACAGTATCATGAGCATAATTTTGAAAAATTAAAAATGTATAATATGTGACGCAGAATATAATTTAACTGCTGTACTTAATATATGCCGTGTTTTCATGTTTGCACATCACATAGGAAAGCAGCAATCGTTCACACTCATACGTTCGAATAAGGGAGAAAGCATGGACGCCTGTCTGCATCTGTAGCGAGATCTGTAGTCTGTATCTGTCCTACATCGATTCGGTAGATGATTGTCAAATTTAAGTTTGGATTCATTTCAACAGAGATACATCAGTTGTCGAAATAAGATATATAAAGATTTTGCAAAGTTCTATTACAAAAATTGTCGATATCTGTATTCGTGATCATTACATGTTAACATTTAATTTAGTAATTATTAAAATAAAATTAATAATTCAGGCCGTGTTATTGATTACAAATATGCAGTGACAGATATTTATTATTTTTTTAATATATTTCTTAAATAATAAAATGTTAGTTACGAGACATGGTTGATATCTCGGTTGATATTAAAATATGTGCCTATTAATATTATGATTTTTAAAAGAGATCTTTTCCTGCAACATTCTTAAAAGTGAAATATTCTTCCGCATACCCAAATAATAGCAAAATATACAATATTGTGATACTTATAGAGGTAGTAAATCTAAAACCAGAACTGTTTTTTCAAAATACTTATATTTTTTCAAGAAGAAAGGCAACCCGATTTAATACATAATACTCTAGTTTCAATGTACAAATATGTATTTTTTATTTGCAGAGTTCATCAGACTTACTAGGACTAATACAGGTTCTAATTGTTACATTTGGTGATCAACCACCAGTCTTTGCCAGGGCTAAAGACAGTGATATGCCATATCCACCTAATTGTAAGTATAATTTTTTCATCTATAACAAAAGTGTTATTAATATTGCATCAACTGAATATTTTCTGTTTTGCTTTAGTTTAAAGCATTTAACATATACCTAGTTAACATACAGATAAGTCCAGGATGCTTCGAACACGACAGGGATTGGGACGAATATACGAGTGGCCGACAACTCGCCTCAGTTCAAAATTTGTACATTAGGAGAAGGGAGGCAGTGCGCTGTGGCCACTCACTGCTCGCTCAGCAGTCAGCACTGTTGTTAGTATATCATTAAAGGCTTACTTAAACACAATGAAAAAAATAAGAGATAAGAAAATGGAATAAGAAATAAGATAAATAATTATTCCAAGTTTTAAATACACAATACTCGAAAGAAATTTGATTTACGTTTCGAAATATTTCTAACTTCAATAATTCATCCTAGATAGGATTAATTGTTGTAATTTTAAAAAATCTTAAAATACATTTAAATATTTCAATTGTTTGTTTTCTCGCAACAAAAATGTGATCCTACAACATAAAATTAATTGTCGCTGCACCTCGAGTGTTGCAGGACATTGCAAGTTGCAGGTGTAATAAAAATTATTATAAAAGAATCCAAACAAGGAACAGTAGACGCGAGAGCCATCGGCTACAGCGCGGAGATCCACGATTCCCACACCACTCTGTCCGTTTGCCTACAACGGGCACAAGTAAATCGCGCAAACTAATACCCATGTTCGAACCTCCTCTGTCTTACTGTATATTGCTTATACATTTTGACATTTCTTTCTTGATAACTATACGCTTGGTGTATAAATGCTGATATATCATTGGCTCTTCACAAGTCAACGGAGAAACAGCAGGCAAATATTCCCATGATTCCAGATCAAACTGATCAAAGCAGATTTTATATTACTTGCACTGTATAAAATTATAATTGTTGCATATTTGTCAAATAGGGAACAGTATGTGAAACAGAGGATATCACTTAAAATTTCTAGTACTAGTGGCAGACTGCAGGAGAGCAACCTTATTCTACTGTTCTTCCTTTTCATCAATAGTTATTTTAGTATAAGAAATGGCGTGCAAAATCGACATGAAAGGTTCCCGTCTGATGGCCGGTAAATCAAAGAGACCATATATAAATACAATAATTTTTACTTCCTGGAACTTTTTGGTGTGGTGGGCAGAAGTTTTTGTCTGCCAGCATAATTGGAGTATGTACCTATGCGGAAAAACATCAGTAATAATTCGACTTAAAAAAAAATCCTCCCCAATCCGCCCACCATACCAAAAAGTTACAGGAAGAAAAAAATGTTTGTATTTAGGTATATGGTCTCTTCGATTTACCGGCCGTCAGACGGGAACCTTTCATGGTCGATTTTGCACACCATTTCCTTTACTATTTCTAATTAAGTAATCCACCGTAAACTATTGTCTGTCTTTCTGCTGAAGACTGTAGCAAGCTCTAAATAAATGTACAACTAATGCCTAAAAATGAAATTATTTATAAACTTTCAAAAAATTGCACATGACTATTTAATTCATAGACAAATTTGACATATGAGTTGAAAATTTGAATTTTTGTTGCTTTGGAGTATTCTCGGGATTTGGAATTGGGGATTGTCTAATTTCTGTGATGTGTTATGTTCCAATTTTCAATAGTTTAATTGTGTGTGAATGATATCATATGTATAATTAATTTGATATAGTAATTTATTTTGATATCAATGATGAAATATTTAACTTGATTATGCTAGTTTTTAATAATATGCATATTTTAAAACTTCATAATTCTCAATTAGATGCAGTAGATTAAAAGTTACTTAAAAAAGCCACATATTCTATTCTATCGATTATACCGGGTGTAAATGAAATTAGGTTGACCCCTATAACTTTTTTGTTTTTTCAGATATCATTTTGAAATTTTGGCAGTTGCAATAACAAGTAAATTTGGATTAATGCATGTTAATAAAATGATTCTAGCACTTCCGGTTTCACCGGAAATGACCGTAACATCTGTTTTTTAAATGGAACCCCTTTAGATTTTTACATTTTTGAATTCAGGGATTCGTTCTGCATACGATGGTATCAACTTCGAGGAAGATATATAACCTCAAACATTTTTTTAGGATAATTTAAGTTGGCATCTAGGGAGCCATGACTGCTGAAAAACTTTTCTTTCTGAGTCATTGAGTATTGAAAAAATAAAATCAGGATATTAAGTGAGCTAACTTTGCTTTTATGGCTATTTAAACATCTCGGAAATGGTTTTTTCGAAATAACAATTTTTTTTTAAATGGCATCATTATACCTCATTATGCTATTTTAATAGAGATTTTCTTTACCTACATTTCGATACCAAACACTTCACCATTAGTTCATAAGTAACTTACAATAGTACATTAAACAACAAGTTTAGAAAAGCAAAGTTTTACTAAACGAATATAGTGTTTGAGTACGAGCGAGCGCAGCGAGTGAGTAATTGAAAAACTATATGAGTTTGGTAAAACTGCTTTTCTTACGAGATTTGTTTATACTATTGTTCCGCATTTTGTGTTAGTTAATTAATAAGTTAAGTAATTATAAGCGAATAGTGATAGATATAAAAGCATTACAAAGTTTGAAATTTAAAAAAAGTCATAGTAGGTACTTGTTTCCATAACCATAGTAACTGACACGGCTTTGTTTATTTATAATATAATGTTTGCGTCTAACCCACTTCAGCGCTTAAAGCCGCTGTATATTTTTTACTTAGACGGTAGCGCTTCTTGCATCCGCTTCACACAGCCGCTTTGCTAAAATTTAGCCAAATAAATTTGGGCTTAAAAGCTGGATACATTTTCAGCGAATTCAATTTTGAGGTTATGTTAACTGCATCATATGTCGGAAACGACGTATGTTGTCTGATAAAATGGAAGACATCGAAGCACATCGAAGTTTTCACAGGCTAAAGTGCAGTGCAATCTGATCATCATTAATGTCATTTGCGTCACAAACATAAAAAAAACTCAAGATTGAGGTTAGTATTATTTGCAGCCATTCAAATAAATCAGATACCCGTCTAACCACATAACCATATTTTTGCGCTAGGCTGAAACAGCTTTCGCTGACAGGCTGGAATGGGTTAGACACGAGCAATAACAGTTAAGTATAATTTTTGTGAGTCGAATTGATTTTAAGTTATACATTAATTATAAAAATGATTCTTGCTACTGAAACCAATTTAGAAAATTGTTCTGAAGACATTTTAAATGCCGCTCGAGAAGCAACTTCGAGCGTACCTCCTTTAAAATCTAAGAAAATATACGAGAAGCAGGGCCGGCTCGTGGGGTGAGGCAGTGAGGCGACCGCCTCAGGCGGCATTTTCTATAGGGGCGCAGTAAATTGGAAAAATTTTGCAAAGAAATTTAAATAAATTCGCAGAAAGGTGACTTTTAAGTCAATGTGGCAACACTCAACACTGTATAATGCCCTATGCAAACGCATACAGTGTACTTTGCTGACTGCTGTTCATTTTCGTTTAGATAATCCCGATTGAACTCCTTCTATTTAATATTCTCGCCTTGAAAGATATGGAATTAGGTGATGTGGAAAAGTGTCAGGATTTACATATTCAGTTAACTGAATGTCCAGGGATATGCAATTAAGTGAATTTCTTTTTCAAAAACTAATCAAGATACGAAAAAAATTCAAGAGACACAAAAGTTGTATTTTTGTTGCTTAATCCAAAAGAAAAATAAAAGTTACAAAAAAATCTGTGGCATACATTTTTCTTGTCAAAAATATTCGTTGAGGGACACCACTGGACTTAATAAATTTAATCAGTTAGGGCTAAATTAACCCCTTAACAGTACGAATAGCACTGCCAAATTACAACAAAATAGGGTAAAGGACTCGGTAAAGGATATTTGAGATATTTACGAAATAGCAATTTTTTTAAAATAAGTTTAACACCCTGTATCTTGAAAACGAAGCATTTTCGAACCCATGTTTATATGAACTTTCTGTCTTAAAATCACTCAAATAATCGTCTGTTAAATTTATTGTACATACTTAATTAACATTCTATACAGGGTGTCCCGTAATAAAGTGCAAAAAATTTAACTGGAGATTCCTCGTCGAAAATTAAGGTGGGTACTTCATATAAAATTTTCCAAAATAAGCTTTCTCTGTTCGACTACACCCCCTTAAAGGGGTGGGCAAAAAAATGGTTTTTAATTTCTATCTCAAAATAGCGTAATCGCAAAAAGATGAAATTTGGCATTCTTGGTTACTAATTAAAAGGCATTTAACGAAATCATTTCGTCCACCTAGCATGTACACAAAGGGGTGAAATTAACTACCCTTCTTGAAATTTTGTAAATATCTTTCTGCCTGCTATTTTTTTTTTGAGGCAGATGTAATTTAATTTTTTTCTCAAAAATGGTCGATTTTACGAAATTTTTTCAAGAGATAAAAAAGTTTCTAAATGAATCATAATGTATAGTTGTTTTTTTTAATTGAAAAAAAAAAATAGCAGGCAGAAAGATATTTACAAAATTTCAAGAAGGGTAGTTAATTTCCCCCTTTGTGTACATGCTAGGTGGATGAACTGATTTCGTTAGATGCCTTTTGATTAGTAACCAAGATGTGCCAAATTTCATCTTTTTCCCATTTCGCTATTTTGAGATAGAAATTAAAAACCATTTTTTAGCCCACCTCTTTAAGGGGGTGTAGCCGAACAGGGAAAGCTTATTTTGGAAAATTTTATATGAAGTACCCACCTTAATTTTCGACGAGGAATCTCCAGTAAATTTTTTGCACTTTATTACGGGACACCCTGTTATTTCGGTATTATAAGTACCTACCTATAACCTATATATTATCTTAGTGTAATAAATTTGAGTTTTATTTTCTTATTATTTTGCTTTTTTGATTTATTTTAAAAGAGCGGCAAAATCTGGGTCTAGCCTCAGGCGCCCATTTTGCACGAGCCGGCCCTGACGAGAAGGTATATGAAATATTTTCTGTCAAACTGTTTTTTATTAACACTGACATTACTATAACAGTAAAGTGACATTTTCATGTGGTAAAGTGCAACTTTATTAAACGATTTTGAATTTAGTAAAATAGCATATTATCGGTCAAAATGCGAAAAAGATACTTTATGACCTTAGTTCAAATTTATTTTAGTAAGCTCTGATCAAGTTAAATATTTGATATGAAATTAATCGGGAATGCCTTGAAAAAAAAAAAACAAATTTATTAAACTAAAATAAATTTGGACCAAGGTAAAGTCTTTTGTCTTTTGTAAGTTATTTATGAACTAATGGTGAAGTGTTTGTTATTGAAATGTAGGTAAAGAAAATTTCTATTAAAATAGCATAATGAGGTATAATCATAGTATAAGGATAATGGTATGTCAGGTTGCCGTCCAATTTGTGTATCTACTACGCATTACGTCACTCAGTTTAAAAAACGTCGAAAGTCAGTTGTGATTCCGCACATTTAATCTTTATTTTAATATTTTTAATAGTGTTAACGAATAGCACCATGCTTGTTTGTGCTGTGGCTGGGTGTAACAATTATTACACGAAGACAAAAAGGTACTGACATCAAGTATTTTACATTTCTCCGCGTTGAAAAGCTCGCGAAAGTATATGGATCAGTTATAAAATTAATTTGAAAAATAGCAGGTTAATTTTTTATTTCGCCGGTTTATCTTTTTCATTACCTAATTGTCTGTTTATAGCACGTATTTCTTCTGTACATTTCAACCCAACAGAATCAACAGATTTTGAAATTTCTTTAATACAGCAGATGTTGTTATATTCCCCCCAGAAACAGTAGAAATTGAAGATCTGATGCAGTTCCAACTGTTAATATGCCTGGTGTTGTTTCTTGACTGTCGTAAAAGGAAAATAAATTGTGATAGATCGTTTAGGATGGAAAAAATATTAAAAATAGACTACTAATTTTAGGTTAGAATTTCAACTAACAAAAAGCATCTTATTTTATTAGATTAAGCCAATTAAAACTTTATTAATAATGCACTGAACAAGATTTTAAGTAGAAATTTTAATAAAATTGACATAATATTCGATAATTTTAGAAAATACATATTTTTGAGGTTGATTGTGATGTCACCCCTGCCACTTTTTAAACTGAGTGACGTCACCGTGCCTGCGCGCGGGCATACCATTCTACTTATACCATGGGTATAATGGTTCCATTTAAAAAAAAATTCTTAAATCGAAAAAACCATTTCCGAGATGTTTAAATGGCTATAAAAGCAAAGTTAGCTCACTTAATATCACGATTTTATTTTTGCAATACTCAACGGCTCAGAAAGAAAAGTTTTTCAGCAGTCATGGCTCCCTAGATGCCAACTTAAATTATCCTAAAAACATGTTTGAGGTTATGTTTCTTCCTCGAAGTTGATACCATCCTATGCAGAATAAATCCCTGAATCCAAAAATGTAAAAATATACAGGGTGTTCCATTTAAAAAACAGATGTTACGGTCATTTCCGGTGAAACCGGAAGTGCTAGAATTATTTTATTAACATGCATTAATTCAAATTTACTTGTTATTGCAACTACCAAAATTTCTAAATGATATCTGAAAAAACAAAAAAGTTATAGGGGTGAGCCTAATGTCATTTACACCCGGTATATTAATATATTAAATGTGGTCTTTGTTTTAGCATTTATGCCACAACCATCTGGGAGTTATATGGCGCCTTATCCTCCAGCAGCTTATCCACCATCTACAACTGGATTCGGTGGTTATCCACCTTATCCACCATCAAGTAATACATCTTTTCCTAGTTATCCACCCTACTCAACTCCATACCCTCCTTATCCCAATAATAATTTCGGTACTCCAGCCCCAGCGGTTGGCACAGGCACAATAAAAGATGAGCACATTCGAGAATCTTTACTGACTGCTATAGAAGAGAAGCTGATGAGAAGAATGAAGGAACAATTCCAACAGAATCAAGCTGAACTGGACACCCTTAAACGCACACAGGAAGAACTAAAACAAGGAAAATCAAAATTAGATGGTATACTTAGTAGACTTGAGAAAGAACAGGTAATATTATTTGAGAATAATTATATAATAAATTATATAATAAAAAATCTATTTAATTTTCATGCGATATATAATATTCATTTTCAATTACTGAAATAACAATTTGATTAATTTTCAGTTAGTATTTCAAAAGTATTTGATTATATTAGTGTTATATATTTTCAGAATGATTTGGACAAAAATATTACATTGTTAAAAGATAAGGAGCAAGAGTTGAATAACGCCATAGAAAGAATTAGTAGCCAAGAATCAATAGATGTAGACGATGCCGTGACTACAACTGCCCCATTATATAAACAGTAAGTTTCATTTTGTAATAGTTATTTATGTGGTACATACAAAATTTTATGCCCCAACGGTTTGTAGGGTCAGTTACAAACTTAGATTCGTTTTGATTTACATATAAATAAATGTTGCCTGAATGTTTTCAATCAAACAGTTCGTAGTCTTTAGCAACGGTCAAACAAAGCCAGTCGCTATATTTAATTAGCGGGCTATAAAATTTCTTTATCACCAGAGGGCCATAGTAGGACCCACAGGCCATAAAGTTACAGTTATGATGTCTATAATTTAGTTTAATTTGGTGTCCACGAACAGAACAGTAAGCACACTTTTGTTATATTTATGTCTATGTGGGGGAGTAAAACTAATTTACTGTAATAGTAGAAAATGAGAATTCGAGATGGTAAGGCTGTGTGATAAATCAAGGTTTTAAGAAACCATGATTGCATATATACGCTCCTTGAGTTCAAATCTAGCTGGACAAGTGGCGTCTCAGCAAGTAATTATGTTGCATGTGTGTCCTAGTTGAGTGGTAGAATAGCTTGTGTTAAACTTTGTCACTACGTTAAAATAAAAAAAAATCGCACATCTGCAAACAAAATGGCAATGATTTTCAAACTAGATGTTTAAATACATTTTTTAGAATTAAATTTATTTGTCAAAACTCCCTCTTGTAGAATGTTTTCATTTACGTCCTAAGCAAATTCTTTCCATATTTCTATGATCTAATATAAAATCAAACATTATATATGTGATACCTCTATATAATTCACAGTACAAAAAATCTCGCACAACCTATACAATACATATTATTGAGGAAACTAGGACTATACTAAACTATATGAATACATTCTTAGCACTTTAAAAAGGAAAATAATATTGGAAATAAACATTTATTTATTTATTCGGCAGATATCCTAAAAAAACCACGTCTTAACTCAATGTGTTTACGGTCAATGTTATTATACTGTTGTATGTCTTTACTTACGCAATTATTATTACTATTATCATAAAACGATCTGGGGGAATTTTTCTCGGTGTAAGGCATATTGCGTACATCACAACGTGCAGTCGTCAAAGGGAAATTTCCTCTATATGACGCTGGATTCTGGTAATACACTACTATGCTTCGGCGGAAGGTACAAAGTGACAAGTATACGAAGTGCGACTTTGAAGGTAATCAATTATTGTCATAAAAATTTTAGAGGTTTTTATGAACTGTTTAGTGTACTTCTAATAAGAAAAATTATAATATGAGTTTGATAGTTTGACAGAAACGTGACATTCGTTTTTAATGTAAACTTACATTAGACATACCATTGTCAGTTAAATCACAGTTGCTCTGTAATGCTGATCTGCTGAATCAAGCATATGTATTATTATAGTTGATTACATCGATTAAGGCACATAAAAAATATTCGACATTTTTGATGGTGGTAAACATCTTCAAACATGTTAGGCGTTTTCGAAAAAAGGAACGGTATATACCGGTATGTATCACTGTCGTTCGATAATGTGATCGGTGAATTTATTCCATGTTCGTAAATTACATTACATCTACCGGTACCTACTGAATCTATGCACCGCCTGGATCGTCGATTTGAGTTGATCATTGCGGTAAGCAAGTAATTTATGTGTCAAATTTAGACAGAAGTTCGTCTTCATCACTGTCAATTAATTCTATTGTAGTTGACAATATTAATGTTCCACAATTATCCATTTTCCAATTTCAAATATTTATCTTTCATTATCTGTCACATTTCAAGCAGTGAAATGATGTTAACTTATCGGATTCGTTCTAAAATACCAACTCTACCGGTTAATGAACTGTTTAACCGCAATTTACCGGCATGGATCCACTGGTATCTACCGTTCCAATTTTCGAAAACGCCTGTAGACTCATTTATGTGCCTTAAATGGTTAACTATACAGTGCCCTATACTTTTTTATTGCTTGTCATAGTACATCATCACTTGTAAATACACCATTAACTCTTCATATTCTAGGTTATTGGCCGCTTTTGCGGAAGAAGCTGCTCTGGAAGACGCGATTTATTACATGGGTGAAGCTTTGAGATGCGGTGTAATAGATCTTGATGTTTTTCTGAGACAAGTGAGGACCTTGTCGAGGAAACAATTCATGCTGCGCGCATTGATGCAGAGGTGTCGTCAAAAAGCTGGTTTAACAATATAAAAATATAGCAGTGATAAAGGTAACGTTTCTAAGTATCCGTTGTGTTTCTATTTTACTCAAAATATATTATAATGTAAGTTAAGCATATTTTTATTGTTTTATTAAAGTATATTATTAGAAATATATTCATATTAATATAGTGTAATATTTTAATATATATTTTATTTTTCCCCCAATCGTCAAATTCCTCTGATATTATTTTAGAAGTGGTCAATTAATCAATTAACGGTCAATAATGTCAATTGTCCATCAAGTCAAATATAATTTTTTGGTCAATAATGAAATTTGAATTTGGCGCCAAAAAGTGGTATTTTATACTTTAGAACTCTTAGACAGAATTCATTGAATTCAGTTATGTTACAAAAAAGAACAGTGGTGCCTAATAACTTATATGGTTTTGAAAAGGTTATTAGGTGTTTATATGATTATACTGTGTTTTCATGTTTGCACATTACATAGGAAAGCAGCAATCATTTGCGCTTGAATAAGGGAGAAAGCATGGGCGCATGTCTGTTTCTGTGGCCTGTGGCTGTTGTGCATCAGTTTGATAGATGACGGCCGCGGTTGCATCTCTTAATCGAACGCTTCCCTATGTAGTGTTTTGAAATGAAAGCACAGTTTAAAAATGCCAAAAAGAGCTTTAGTGACATTGAATTTTCTTTACAAGTACCTACTGTTAGCAAAAAACGTGATACGCAAAATGTAATTTTTACAATAAAAAATATGTAACACAAGCTGATCGCATAAGAAAGTACATAAGTACCTGTGCCTTTGAAAATAAGAAAACGATATGGTATTGCCAAAATTAGTAAAATTATTTATTATTAAAACAGATTAAAAAAGAGCATACACCGACTCGGTGACGTAGTGGGCTAGAGCACGAGTGATAGGCATGGCTCTGGTCACATAACCTATCGTGTCCAGGTTCGAGGCCCGGCATCGGCAAATGACAATAATGGTGGGTATGGATGTTTGTTTACGTTTTTCTAATGTGTAGCCCCCTTGCAGACAGACTTTGGCTTTGGATTTGGGGGTTATCTAATTTATGTGGTGTGTTTATGTATGTATTTGGTATTAAAATATTCATACGGAAAAGACCTATCATATGAGACCATAATTAAAAAAAAATTAATTGACTTTTTGACCTATAACAGTCAATAACGGTGGTCAATTGACAAAAAATAAATGACCGGTCATTTTAGCAACTGCTAACTGCAGTAGCCAAATGTCATTTTGACTGCCTACAATATTTACAACTTTATAACGTAATTGTAGTTATAGTTTATTTCATGTAAGCTGATCCGATTTTGACAGATGACAGTACAAATATAGTAACTTTTTATTCAATATTATTCATCACAATGATCACTGACCTCGACCTACCGTGGATCGCATCCGCCTAATAAAATAGTTCCTCTAAATTAAATAAATGATAGCAGGCAGCTAACAATACAGGAGTTCGATTTCATGGTTGCATGTGTAAGAAAACTCAGTTTAAGAATGCAGTGTTTCTGTCTGTACATTCAATAGATTTTATTAATTGCTTTATTCCATTATTATTAATGTTCACGTTCACACTCACACCCAAACTTAATAGATAAACACAAATACAAAAACTGACACTGACAACTTTTAACAATAACCTCAAAACTAGAGGAAACATATGACACCAATTGTCCATTTTGTTTTGTATTTCTACACCAGTTTATGATCTAGGGACAAATTTTTTAAAAGTAGGTAACGATGTCATCTGTCGTACTTTTTTTAGATTATTAGACCTGCTGGTCATCTTGTAGCAGAATATATTTTTGCCAGTGTAAGAAAATTTGAAAATTTATTCTAATATTTGTGTATACAGGGTGATTCAGTTTTAATCTTGCTAACCTTAAGAATCAATAGAACAGGTTAAAATAGTGTTAGTTTGTGATATAAATTTATGTCCAAAAACACTTCGTTTGGGTGATAGAGGGCTTTGAAGTTCCATTTCGTTTCTCGTTTTTCCCCCATAGCTTTTGAACCAAAGATCCGATCAAGGTCAAATTTGATATAGAAACACTGCTTATGACCTTACATAAGCTTCTTAAGTTTTAACCCCCATCCCTCTTGGAAGTCTATTTCTGTGTTAGCCCTTCTTACTTTTTCAAAACTTAAAAAAAAAAAAATCACAAAATAACTATGCATACGTCACAGAAACCATAAACAAAATTCTTGGCATTTTTTTTAAGATTAAAAACACTTATAAATAAGACTAATAACAATTTTGACAAATATCAGTTTACATAATTAGTCGCTGTGAGTTTCTTCCATGGCTTGCTGTAACGCTAAATAAAATTTACGCGGCTAACACTAACTATACATTGTCACGAATTTTATTAAATATCTCAAAAACAAATCAAAATTTTGAAAAAACAAAAGATTAAAAAAAAGTAACAAAATAGACCAGTGAATAGGCCAGCGTAGTTATTTTGTGATTTTTTTTTTGTAAAAGTTTTGAAACACACAAAAATATACTTCCAAGAGGGGTGGGGGGTTAAAACTTAAGAAGCTTATGTAAGGTCATAAGCAGTGTGTTTCTATATCAAATTTGACCTTGATCGGATCTTTGGTTCAAAAGCTATGGGGGAAAAACGAGAAACGAAATGGAACTTCAACGTACTATCACCCAAACGAAGCGTTTTTGGACATAAATTTATATCACAAACTAACATTATTTTAACCTGTTCTGTTGATTCCTTAAGTTAGCAAGATTAAAACTGAATCACCCTGTATAAGGTGGAGCTGGTGGAAGTTGTAAGTTTAGCAGTTTACGTACTAAATTTTTAACCTAATAAACTACGTTATTTTTACCTGTAATGGTAGGGTATATATTGATGAAAAAATAAAAGTTTGATTTATATTTAATAGTCGTTTATTGAATAACTGGACTAATTAAGGTTAATGAAATTAAATATTTTAATTAGTTTTTTATATGCACCTATATTATCTCTCTTTAAAATTAGTAATTTCATTAACCTAAATTTGGTAGCAGTAGAATAACAATAGTGTTTTAAAAATAAATTAGGCACAGCATAAACAGTATAAGTATCAATAAATAATTATTTAATCAAACAAAAACAGTAAGGTCGTATATACTTTTTTAAATATATGGCATAAATAGCAAAATTCATTCATAGATACAATTCGTTATCGTTTGTGAGGCACACAACTCACTCATGTAATAAATCATAATCAGTATCACAGTATCCTTATAAAAAATCATTTTATAAATATATAAGTTTATATTAAAGTTGTGTTAAAATATTAATTTAAATGTGTATTGATTCCTTAAAGCTCGCAATTCGCAAATTGTTTTATTTTAACACAATTTTAATATGAGCTTTTTATAAAAATCTAATAATTGTGAAAAAGTCATTGTCAGATATAAAACACTAATAATAATTTGTCTAAATTCAGGAAATATATACAACTTAAAGAGGAAAAGTTCCTCTGTAATATATAATTACATTTACTTAAATAATTTTGTGGCATAACACCATATTCTGAAGAAATATTCATCTTTCTTTAATAGGGTTCCTTTAGAGTATGAATGAATGTCAGCATCCATACTGTTGTCTCTCAACCAAGAGGTTGATGTCTCTGTACTGTAGGAAGTTGGTTCCCTATCGGTAACTTCTCGGAAGTCATCTTGATCAGTTTCTGCAAAAAATAATTTTGTTATTTAAAATTATTAATAACAGGAACGCTGAAGAGATGAAAAAAAGTAGAAACTTTATAATTTTTTGACTTTATATTCAAGTTGTTTTCGCTTCGTTGCCATGAAAAAAACGTCTTCAGTTTGTTCTAAAACTAAACTTAAGAGCCTTACCTCCAGATGGAAGAACCTTGAACGGCTCATCGGATTCCAACGGATCACTTAATCCAATTTCATTCTTTGCAAATATTCTAATCATGTACTCATGATCTTCTTGTAAGTCCCGGATAGTAAATTTCTGAACTCCTTTCTGGACTCTACCAATTTCCATCCACATTGTTTTCTTAGTGTCTCTGATGGCAATGTTGTAACCCAAAAGAGGAGCACCACCATCGGATTCAGGTATGCCCCATTCAATCACTATAGCATTGGGTCCTATTGTCCTAATTTCCAGTGGTGGTGTTGGAGGAGATGGGACAGCTGGTAAATATAAATATTTTGTAAATAATTCATGTCAATAAATATACTAACTAGTTAGCTGATTATTTGGTTGAAATATAATAAATGTCGATGACTTCTTTCAGGTTTAATGGAATATCTTGATATTGAGAATAATATGAGTTTGTTGATAGAAATTTTATAGGATTCTATTGGTTAAAAAATGTACATACACTACTAAATATAATGATACAAAATTAAAATGCTTGTGAAAATTGGCAGCTGCAGGTAGGTACTACATATTTAAAAAAAATAAATATTTTAAGATTTGTGTTTATTATGTGAAATAATTTATTTTTTTGTAATGTAAATTAATATAAATATTTCAGGTGGAATCTTTGCAATTCATTATGTTTTAAAAAAATTATTTTTAAATTTACTATTCGTTGAATCACAGTATATCCTAATGGTATCGGGTACTTACTGGCATGGGTTCTCATTTTAACAACTTCAGAAGTAGCTGGTGGACTTAATCCAACAGAATTTTCAGCAAACACCCTAAATTGGTAGTCACTTTTTTCTTTGAGGTTTTCGAAAGTATATTCAAGAGTAAATGCCTCCAGTGTGTAAACCTTTTCCCATTTAGGCATAAATTCTAATTTCTTTTCTACAATGTAACCTGTGATTTCCGTTCCTCCATTGTTTAGTGGTGGTTCCCACGTTAAAGTTGCGTTTCTGCTTGTTACATCTTTTATGTTCAGGTTAATTGGAGGTGAAGGAGGAGCTAAAAATGGTTAAGAGGACAAATTAACAAGTGTTTCAATATAAATGTAGATATAATGAAGTTGAAATAGATTTAATCACCATTGGTATGATTAAGGTTATAAGTTATAACATTTATAAATATACTTGAGGTTATTTGTTAATATACAGGGTGTATTTTAAAATCACCGACAAATGAAAACTGGAGATTCCTTGATCCAAAATAAGACGAAAATTGATATAAATGTTTTTCCGAACCGAGCTACAGGGTTTTGAAAAAATTTTCTTTTGTAGTTTTCAAAGCTTTTTCAAAAACCAGATAAAATAATGTTGAGATTTGGTACACTCGAATGTCTTGATGAACGCAATTAATCAGGTGAGTTTGAGTCGACTGGCTCAATCCACTGGCGTAAAATCGTTTGAAGTTACTCTCTTAAATCACAAAAAACGAACGCCGCTGCACTTTTTTTGAAAATGTTTTTTTTTAGATGCACTTTTCTATACTGCAAATGAAATCATATCTTATGTTTTTTCGTTTAGGCACTCCATTTTTGAGATAGTTACCTACTGTTAACGTAAGACCACACAACTTAATAAAAAATAATTTTTTTTTTAAATAAAATATTTATATCAAAACAACGCAGTTATTATTACCTAATAAAAATATTTTAAAGAAATTGAAAAAAATATTTTAATTTTATAGATACTATTTAAAATGACTGTTGGGCGTACGTCTTTTTTTTTTTATTGAAGTCGAATAACTTAAACGGTTTTACGCCACTGGATTGATCCTGTCGACTTAAACTCACCTGATTAATTGTGTTCTGTAAGACATTTGAGTGAACCAAATCTCATCATAATATCGTATTTAGTTTTTGAAAAAAACTTAAAAATTTAGGAAAATTTTTTTTTCAAAACCCTATAGCTCGGTTAGGACGCATTTTCGGAAAACATTTATATCAATTTTCGTCTTATTTTGGATCACCGAATTTCCAGTTTCCGTTTGTCGGTGATTTTAAAATACACCGTGCATATTTTAAATTTAAATGCATTTATTTGAGTGTGATATTGACTGGTTGGAATATAGGGTGTCCCAAAACACGTGACCTAAATTTACTGATATTCTACATAAATAAAGTAATTTTGTCGAAAAGATCGACAAGTGTCCCAAAATGCCACGTTGCAGATGCATGTACAGGGTGATTGAGAATGAACCCCCCTTTATCTCCGTTAAAATTTGAGATAGGAATCTGTGCAAAAAATGAGAGTAACTTGCGTCTTTAATTTTTTAGATGAGTCATTAATTATACAGAGGGGTTAAAAATGGAGAGTCGGCAACCATGAACTTAATTTTTGAAATGGAACACCCTGTATATTTAAAAAAAATTAAATCTGCTTTTTCTCAATCCAATAATATAAAATTCTTTGGGGATATCTTTAACAGTTTTCGAGATATTTGCACTCAAAGTTCATGGTGAAATGTTGACAAATCAAATAAAATAATATAATGAAGCATAAGCTGTAATTTAATGGGATAACAATAATCACCACGTATAGTAAATAAAAACATAATATTCATTACAACAATTTAAAGGTTCCATCACACGGCGTGTGGAGTGACGCGCCTGGAGTGTGGAATGTGGAGGCCCGTTTTTACAGCGTGTGGCGCGTCAAGTCTCACGCCAGGCGCGTCAAATGTTACTATTGTTAAAGTCATCTGTAATTCTGGAAATGTTTTGCTGCAATTCGGCCACATTATCCCCCCAAACTATAAATTTTATGAAAATCAAACGTAGGTATAGGTATGTACTGAAACTGAGTGCAAATATCTCGAAAACTGTTTCATTAAAAAAAATTAAGTTCATGCATGGCCGACCCTCCATTTTTAAACCCCTTGTATAATTAATGACACATTCAAAAAATTAAGGACAAGCAAAATACTCTAATTTTTTGCACAGATACGGAGATAAAGGGGGGGGGGGAGTCCATTCTCGTTCAATCACCCTGTACATAAAAAAATTAAAAATTAATTTATGCAATTAACTGTTGTAATCCTTAATTGTGGCTTTATTTTGTAGTGGTGCACGTTCCAAACTAAAATAGTTTTTGTGCATCCCAGTGCTCTAAATTGGAAAATAAATTTTGAAATATTTAAAATGTGTGTTGCAAAGACTAATGAAAAATCTCGTGAAAAATTATGTAATAGGTAATAGGTATATAATTAAAATGTTTGCCTTATTAAATAAATAAATTATTTTGTTGTAAAATCAATTCGAACTAGTACAATACATTATTCTGAACAAGAAATGATGGATATTTAATTTTAATAAATTTTTTCATTTCAGAATCCGTTTTAGAAATAAAAAATATTTCTAGTTGAAAAAATTGTTTTTTTGACAGCTTCTATCTCAAACACCTTTGAACACACTACCACGTATTGTGTACAAAGAGCTAAAAGTGTCGATTAAGAATATCATACTAGTTTTTTTTCTAAAAAAATCTCTAATAATTTTTTTTTTAAATCGACCCTTTTTTCCATTCTAGAATAGAACACCTCTGACTAAAATGACATGTGGTTACGTATATATTCACCACCAAAATTTCAAAATTTTCGGATATTAGATGAGCGGTGGCTCCATGAAAAGTGGGACACACTTCTATTATAGCAACAGCATTTGCTACAGCTTGTTAAAATGTACAATTTATGTACCTATACGTGACGCTACTAAGGAACTTCTTATAATGAAATATAATACAATTCAATTTTATTATCTAGTGAGATATTGAGAATAATAATATACTTATTGCAAAGCAAAAAATCTCAGTTAATAGCCTTTTTCAGTACAATAAAGTTTTTATTATACAGTGTGACATAATAGCATACATATGATTTGAAGTGCTTTCATTATCCTGTTATATTCTTGATAAAACTTGGTGCGTCTCCTAAAACTGCTTATTTTATACGAGAGAGGTATATTGTTTTCATAAAAAGTAGACGATTTGTTAGTCAGTCTTAAAAAATTTAAAAAATTTGTTTTGACTTGATTTGTAATATTTTCATATTTTTGAATTAAATATAATTAATAGAGATCTCAGATCTCTCATTTGAAATTAAATTTGTTTTTTAATATTTAAAGTAAATTAGAAAAAACTAAAATTAGTTATAGGCGACGTTTCGGAACATCCTGGTGCATTATAAATATTAGGACAAACACTCTAGAAAAATGGATCATAGAAAACATTCTCATATGACGCGACCTATGACACACTGTATATATTGCTCTTTATGTAATGTCAAAATCTGTTATCCATGCACAATAATTAACTACAGATTAACATTAATGCAGATTGGCAATTTTTATAGCTTTGTTAAATTGCAAAAGTAGTCAAGTTATCACATGAGGCACCGAAACCGTGAATTGGTTGAAGGAAAAGCCGTATGATTTTATGTGGAGACAAATTGCATTTTAAAGGACAAGCATATTATAAAAATAAAATTGTCAATTGTATTTTTTATGGCCAATTTACATTTGAATTCTTACTGCAGAAACAAATATATGATTAATATTTGTAGAATAATTTTTGGGTTCAATTCCTCGTTGAATATTTTGAGCCAGCATTAGAAGAATGTTACGTCAAGATGGTAGAAACATCAAGAATTCAAAACATTCAATGTGGTAGAGAACTCGAAAACTTTTGTACAAATTGTCAGGTCCACGAAAGCCTTGGAACCAAAAAAAAAAAGGTTAGTATTTATTCTTGTGTTACTTTAATTAAATCAAATTATATTAAAATTGAAAACGTCAATAAACTGTTTGACTCCAAACAGAATATAAATTACAGATCATTTCTTTTAATCTAATTCAATCAAAACAATTTACCTTATTGTATTTTAACTTTAATTAAAGAATAGCTTAAGCAGGTACTTACTTCTTATGCCAAGTTTCGCAGGAGGAAATATCCCCAATAAGCAATAAAGCGTTTCATCAGTTTTTGCAAATTGATAATGAAGCCCTAAAGCAAAAGCAGAAGCGTTAAATTATGCATAATGCCACTAAGGTAAATTAAAAACCAAGTATTAGCTTAGGAGTCACGCATGGTATGTTATTAGAGCAATATTGCTTACTTATTCTGGAACCAGCAACAATAGTATCTTCTGGTAAATAAGGTTCACTGATGCCAATAGAATTCCTGGCTGTAATACGGAATTTGTAACCATGGCCTTTTTCCAGGTAATTTACAGGAATGTCAGTGACATCTCCTTTGCTGGCACCAATTTTCTTAAATCCTTTCTTAGAGGTTGCTTCCTTCATTTCTACAATATATTCGATAATAGGGGAGCCTCCGTCGCTTTCTGACGGCTGCCACTGAATGGTAAATGAAGTGTCCGACATTCCAGAAACTTCCAGAGGACCTCTTGGAGGAGATGGCTTATCTGGAAATTATGTTGAATTTTTATACAAGAAAAAGTATAAAATAGCATAATTTGTGGGTCATTGTGGATAATAAATTTAAAACAACTAGTCGACATACCTCCTATTTTTAATTTCGATGACGTTTTAAGCTGATATTTTTCAACTGTACAAGTATACTCGTATTCATCCTCGAATGTTGTTTTGTGAACGGTTAATTTCCTAAACGTATGTTCTTTAGTAATTGTGTATCTCGAAGACTTCTTCTCTATTCTCTTGTTATTTCTTAGCCATGTTACTTCTACATCTTCTCTGGACAATTCGACAAGAAATTCGGCATCAGCATTGACGGGAACGACGGTATATTCTGGTAGAGGTTTAATAAATGTACAAGTAGGTACTTCGACCGTTAATGATGCTCGTGATGATTGTTTACCAACCTATGAAATGAAAAATAAAATATTCTCACTCTTATTCCATAATGTACAGTGTGTTCTCGTATTGAAGCAAAGATGGACGTAAAAGAACAATTTATGAGCTGAGTTTCGTCTTTCTAGAATTTTGCTTTGCTTAATGAATAATTTCTGGAGATATTTTTGAATTTCTTCAAAATCTGAGTACCTTGTCAATTATTGAAAAATTAGTATCTGTCTTGATTTAAAAAAATATGTCCTAACCAAGTATAGGATGAGATACCAGAAAGTAAAACTCAGGTTAAGATTTCTTTGTCTTTTACCATTGTGGCACATCGAATATTACAGAAAGTATTTACACCTGTTTTTTCTACATTTCATAAAATAAAGTTTTGTATTTGGATTGAACTATTTCCATCCTAGCTATCAACCAGCGTGAAAGGAAATCATTTGCAATATAACAAAAAGATATGAATAGCATCCTATATTTAAGTCAACTTGTAAATTTCCCTTTCCTCTGTTTTTTCCCGATTAAAAAAGTTAAGAACAAATTAAAAAATTATCAACCTTAGACTTTTCATTTCATTAAAAAGGTGTTTCTCAATGTAGCTTTAAACTGAAATTAAACCAAAAAATTAAAAAAAGTGGAAAAAGGACGGCTGTATTTTGTATGAGAAAATTGAATTAAATATATGGGGTGCTATTTAAAATAAGGTCGCTCAAGTTGGTTATCCTATCTCCAAATTTCAAATTTTTTTTACAGAACTGTAGAGTTAGTGGATAAAGCTCCATTTTCTATGACATCTGGTAAAATTACAAATGACATTATAATAAACATTACCTCACAGGAATAGACACCCTCATCCTCAGGTTCAGTGTTATATATTTTTAGCTTTTGTCGCTTGCCATCGATTGAAAGTTGCATGTGTTCTGAGAATTGTATCTCTTTTCCATCTTTGTACCATCTTGCTAGCGCATCGCCTTTGGAAAGTTCTATTTCAAATACAGTTTTATCACCTTTGATTACGGTTTTGTCTTGGAGTGGAGTAATTATTTCAGGAGGAAGTTCGATAACGGTGACATCAGCTTTACACTCTTCGTCAACAAGTGTACATGTATATTCGCCTTCATCATGAATAGAAGTGGTGCGAATTAATAATTTTCTTACTCCTCTGTCTTTTTCTACCTCGAATTTGTCATTGCTTTCATCTAATACCATTCCATCCTTATACCAAACTACATCAGCTGTATCTGAGGTAATTTCTACTTCAAGTATAGCAGTGTCTTTTTCAGTTATTTCCAAGTCTTGCAATCTCTTGACGAATTCAAGTTTGCGTTGTTGTACCTTGACTGTTGTTTCAGTCTTTTGATTCTTTACAGTGCATTTATAGCTTCCCTCGTCCTTTTGTGAAATATTTTTAATAACAAGTTTATGTGTACGTCCGTCTTGAATTACTACACGATGGTCCATTCCAAATATTTCTGTTTCATTGTACCACCACTTGGTTCGTACGGAATGAGATGTTTCACATTCAAGTTCAAGAGTTTCTCTCTCTGACGTTTCATATAGTTTCTTAAGTTTCTTTGTAAATTTGACAGTGTCAACTTCAATGGACACCTTTGCACCATGCGATGCTTTGCCCATGGAGTTAACGGCAATGCATTTGTAATCTCCAGAATCAAGTTCTGAATTAGTTTCTTTAATAGAAAGTTCTATATTTTCACCATCGTATAGAATCCTTACACGTTCGGAAGGTTCTAAAGGTTCGTTATTACGCAACCATGTGACTTCAGGAATAGGATTTCCAATAACCTTCGCTCTAAGTACCAAAGGACTCTTTTCAGGTACGTTTTGTTCTTCGAAACGTTTTACAAATAGTGGTGGCTCCTCGTTTTCAGGGAATTCTGAAACATTAAATAATATTACAAAAATGCAATTTTTGCAGGATATTTAAGAGTTTTTGTAATCAATAATAAAAATAAATAAAAAGCCAAAGAACTTTATTAAAAGAAGCAGTTTATGTAACAAACATTATATAAGAGAAGATAAAAAAAGTTGCAAGTTAAATCATTTCGTCTATTCTTCATAAGCTCACCGGCAGAAAGCGACTTGTATGTATGTATGTATGTATGTATGAATGAATTTGTGGGCGGGAAACCCTTGCACTTAGGCCACCTATGCGGGCCCATTGTGCACCCACATATCCTATTCAGCCAGGTATCCCCGCTTCTTTAGCAAAGGTGCAGAGCTTCCTGGGCTGAATATCTTTAACATCTTTCGGGTTCAGAACACAGCTCCCGAAGTGCCGTTCTCTGGCCCATACGATAGCTGGGCATTCTGTGAGGATGTGAGACGAGGTCTCTTCATCCTCCAGACACCATCTGCATTCGGAATCATCCTTGATGCCGATTATCTGAAGGTGCCTGTTTAGGTGGCAGTGACCTGTTAATAGTCCTGTCACCATTCTAAGGTCTCTTCGGTTAAAACCTATGAGATCCTTGGTTAGTTTAAGCGAGGGTCCTCTTATGTGGGCCTTCGCTTGTCGCATTCCTGGGGCTTCCTGCCATGAATTTTCGAATTCCTTGTTTAGGAATTCTTTCATGGCAGAGACGCCCATTGAATATGGTACTCCTAGTATGGGTTCTGGCCCAGTGGGGTACCTTCCTGACCCTTCCCTAGCCAGCCTATCGGCCTCCTCGTTTCCCAGGACACCTGAGTGCCCCGGGACCCAAGTGAGTATCACTCTATTGTGAATGGCCAGATCATTCAGGGTTTTTTTGCACTCAAGGACGAGCCGTGATCTAACCTTGCTGGACTGGATGGCCAGCAAGGCCGCCTGGCTGTCCGAGCAAATTTGTATGGTTTTTCCTTTTGGAACCCTCTTTAGGTTTTCTAACCCGCATGCTAGAATAGCATACACTTCGGCCTGGAAGACAGTGGCATATGACCCGAGGGCAAAAGATAGTCTTGTCCTTGTGGTTTTCCCATATACCCCTGCTCCCGCCTTGTCTCCAATTTTGGAGCCATCTGTAAACCAGATGATTCCATGTTGGCATATAGTGGATTTCTCCACCTCCCAGTCTGACCTTTCAGGAATCTGAATCCTTAGGGTTTGACTGGGACTTGTTGTCGGCATCATACTGTCCTGTAACATCAAGAGAACAGGACAGTTTTGGGTAGCCTTTTTCCATATTTCTACGTGTCCATGAGGTTGGTCCTCGCCTTTCCAGTGACCGAGTCCGGTCAGCCTGTAGGCGGACCTCATGGCCTCATGTTCAATAACCAGGTGCAAAGGGGGCAGCCCCGTCAGGACCTCAATGGCCCTGGTGGGGGCCGTCCTCATAGCACCGGTTATTCCTAGACAGGCCAGTCTTTGAACCCTATCTAACTGGGTCCTAGTATTGGCCTTCGTTGACCTTGGCCACCAGACAATGGCACCATAGGTAATGATGGGGCGGACTATAGCCGTGTACATCCAGTGAAGGATCCCCGGCTGTAGGCCCCACGTGCACCCGAAGGCCCTCCTGCATGCCCAGAGGGCACAGGTCGCCTTCTTAGTGCGATTGGCAATATGCTCGTTCCAGGTCAGCTTGGTATCTAATATAATCCCCAGATACCTAGTTGACCCTTTGTATGGGAGAACCTTTCCAGCCAGATAAATTTCTGGCAGGGGTCCTAGTTTTCGCTTCCTGGTAAAAATAACCAGGTCAGCTTTCTGTGGGTTGACGTTTAACCCTTCAGCCAGACACCACCTCTCAACCTCTAAGAGGGCTTCTGTCAGAAGTCCTCCCAGTATGTCGATTTGTTGGTCCTGGATTAAGATGACCAGGTCATCTGCATAGGCCTGGGCATATAAGCCAGATTGGCACAGCGTCTCCAGGAGACTGTCGACCACGAGGCACCACAATAGAGGGGACAGTACCCCTCCCTGCGGACAACCTCGCGATACGACTGCCTCCGCTGAGCTGCCCGCCAGCCTGGCTATGACCTTCCTCTTGGAGAGCACGGAGCCGATCCATCGTATTACTGATGGTTCCGCTCCCCGCCTCTCCAGAGCTTGGCACATTGAGTTGAAGGAGGTATTGTCAAATGCTCCTTCTATATCAATAAACACTCCCAGGGCGGACTGCCTTCGTTTCAGCACCCCATCTATCCTGTTTACGAGATGATGGAGGGCCGTCTCGACCGACCTCCCGGCCCGGTAGGCGTATTGGTGGGGGTGCAGCGGTCGTTGCACCAAGATCCCTTCTCTTAAGTAGCAATCCACAAGCCTCTCCAGTGCCTTTAAAAGGAAACTGCCGAGGCTTATGGGTCGAAACGATTTTGCTTGGGTGTAGTCATTTTTCCCAGGTTTAGGAATGAATACGACCCTTACGGTTCTCCAGGCAACTGGTATGTAGCCTCGAGCTAAACAGATGCGGAATATCCGCAATAGATGGAGCACGAGTACATCCAGCCCTTTTTGTAGTAGAGCCGGAAGTATCCCGTCCTCACCTGGACTTTTGAAGGGCGAGAAGGTCTGAATTGACCATCTTAGCCTTTCGTAAGTGACTACCTTGGAGGACGTCCTGTAGTCCACGGTTGTATGTGGGCCACTGTCGTCCTCAGAAAGCGACTTATTGGATTACTAAAAAGATGTAGATTTATTGTTAGCATAAATTAAATATAAATAAATTCAAGAGTTTTATTAATCAATAATAAAAATAAATAAAAAGCCAAAGAACTTTATTGAAAAGAAGCAGTTTATGTAACAAACATTATATAAGAGAAGATAAAAAAGCAGCAAGTTAAATCATTTCGTCTATTCTTCATAAGCTCATCGGCAGAAAGCGACTTATTGGATTACTAAAAAAATGTAGATATATTGTTAGCATAAATTAAATATAAATAAGCATTTATAATTTTATAATTTTTACCCTCGACTGTTAATTGTGCTGTAGTTTCTGCAGTTCCAAGAGAATTTTTTGCCTTAACAGTGTATTCACCAGTATCGTCTGGTTTAGCATTTCTGATGGTTAGTGTGTATGTATTTCCAACTTTCTTTGGTGTTGGCCTGGTTATCGGTTTGCCATCTTTAAACCATTCGATTGTAGGTTCGGGATTACCTACAACCGTAGTACTGAGGGTTATTGTTTCTGTCTTTCTAACAGTTACTGATTTTAGTGGCTCCAAAACTTCTGGTGGTTCTTTCTTCTCAGTTAGTACTTTTAAAGTAAACTCAACAGATGCCTGTCCCTCTCTATTTTTAGCTACAATTTTATATTTACCTTCTTGTTTCTTTTCAACTTTCTTGATTTTCAAAGTTGTCGTGTATATATGTGTCTCGGATGTAGAAATTATTGTTATATTACCTTTGGTCGACACACGTTTGCCATTACGATACCATTTAATATCAGGCTCGGGAATTCCCACTAATATACTTTCAACTACAACGTCTGTTTCCTCTGGTATACATTGTGGCTTTGGCTTTTTAGCAAATGTAGGTGGAACTCCTTCAAGAATATCTACAAGAGAGGACGTGCGTGATAGACTTTTTCTTGAAATTGTAGTTAAGTCTGACCCATGAGACGACAATGGATGTTCTACGATCAGTTCAGTTGTGCTGGATGCGAAACCAGCAGAATTTTTAGCGACACAGGTGAATGTACCGGCATCTTCTGGGAACACTTCTTTGATAATAAGAGTTGCTACATTATCTTCATCATAATACATGTGGAAATCAGTTGATGTTTTTATTATATGTGTCTGTCTAAACCAAGTGATTTGTGGTCGTGGAAATCCTTCAACTTTGCATTCAAATTGCACTGTATATCCATCAGGAGTAATTATCGGTTTTAGTTTTTCAATAAATTTAGGCGCAGTTGCCTTTTCTTGCGATTTTGGTTCTGAAAAAAAAAAAATAAATAAATAAAACTAAGCTGCCATCTACATTGACAAATTTTAATCTTACTTTCAAATACCGGGAGTTTATCAATCTTCTCGTTGAGTTTTCGTTGAACATATTTAACATATTGAGTTTCAGTCATAAGAATTTTGGCAGGAACCCATCCGCTTTCGTCTGTTAAATGTTTCCTAACGAACCACCAATCTGTATTAGGTGTTTCAACTACATACACTTTATCACCCTCAACTAGATCTATGGCTTGATCTGCTTCAGCGTCATAAATAGTTATTGAATAAAATACGTCTCCTTTTTCTACGTCCCCTTCATGGATAACTTCAAATTCATCATCGAAAATATCTTTCTCTTTTGTTATACTTAATGAGACGGCTTCTGGAATAATAAAATAAAAATATCTTAGTCACTATTTCAAAAGTTATAGATGGAAAATAGTTTAACCATTATTTTGATATTATTCAATTTTTACTTTAGTTACCTACTTTTCTTTTCCTATATTTTCAAAACAAATATTTTTCAAAATTTTTAGCAAATAAAAGGAAAAATATACTTGGAAAATAATTATGTCTATTAACTGTTACTTAAATATTGCTGTTGAATGCCCATTTCAATATTGATATTTAATTAATATAACTTCTTAAATGTATTTTAATTTAATATCCCTGCGAAAAATCCTTATATAATTTTTTTCATCTTTAATAAAAATTTATTTTCATTGTGCTTATTTGTAAAACATCTATAAGGAGGAATAAATTTAATAAACGAGTTTATAAGGATTTATGACAGAGATGCAAGTAACCTCGCCAAGGGAAAAAAGGTAATCAATCACCTTGATCAAATGTTGGAGCAGATTCCTTTCTTCTGGATTTTAGAGTAACCGTTTGTTGTTCCTCAAAATCAACTTTTTTAAAGGGCTGTTTTAAGCTGACCTCTTCTTCATCTTCATCCCATACAGAATATTTTCTAGATGGTCTCCTTTTAAATGCCACGTGGTAACTTTCTGACATTTCATCATCATCAAGAGGTAATTCCTCTGCATCGCTTCCTTCGTCTATAATTTCTTCAATAACGGGACCATCGTCTTCAATTTCTTGTGTTATTTTGACTGTATCTTCCGCAGTTTCTTCAGAATAAGTAAGTGGCCTACGTTTCTTCAGTTTAACTTTAGTAGACATAGAAATTTCTTCCTCAGCATATTGATCCAAAGATATTTTAAACTCCTGTTCAACATCTTCTTTAGTTTTAGTTGTTCTTGGCCTAAATGTTACTGTTTCTACTTCTGTATATTCAGGTATTTCTGGTTTGGAAGGTTTTCTAACCGGACGTAGTTTCTTAATAGTAATTTCCTCTGAATGTTCCTCAACTGACGGTTTTCTTGAGGGTGGTTTTTTGGACACTTTAAATTCAACTACCTCATCGGTGGGCTCATCATCCTTTTTGATTGTAAATTCAGCTTCTGTATCTTCAGATTGTAATTCAGGCTGTATAGATTGTTTCCTTTTAAAGACGGCTTCATTTTCTTCATCAGATTCTCCTGGAATAGGTACAATTTTCTTTACTGTAATTTCAGCCTCTCCTTCGTCAAGAACTTCTGGTTTCTTTTTTGGTTTTTTAATTGTCACCTCTTCTGACGGTTCTTCTTTTGGTGGTTTTATAGTTGTCTCTGTTTCTTCTTCTGACTGCTCGTCTGTAATAGGTACAATTTTTTTAACTGTAATTTCAGCTTCCCCTTCATCAGAAATCTCTGGCTTCTTTTTCGGTTTCTTAATGCTCACTTCTTCCGATGGCTCTTCTTTTGGTGGTTTTACAGTTACCTCAGTCTCTTCCTCAAGTTGTTCGTCTGGCATAGGTACAATTTTCTTGACTGTAATTTCAGCTTCTCCTTCATCAGAAATTTCTGGTTTCTTTTTGGGTTTCTTAATGCTCACTTCTTCCGATGGCTCTTCTTTTGGTGGTTTTACAGTTACCTCAGTCTCTTCTTCAGGTTGTTCGTCTGGAATAGGTACAATTTTCTTGATTGTAATTTCAGCTTCTCCTTCATCAGAAATTTCTGGTTTCTTCTTGGGTTTCTTAATGCTCACTTCTTCTGATGGCTCTTCTTTTGGTGGTTTTACAGTTACCTCAGTCTCTTCTTCAGGTTGTTCGTCTGGAATAGGCACAATTTTCTTCACTGTAATTTTAGCTTCCCCTTCATCAGAAACTTCTGGTTTCTTTTTGGGTTTCTTAATGCTCACTTCCTCCGATGGTTCTTCTTTTGGTGGTTTTACAGTTACCTCAGTCTCTTCTTCAGGTTGTTCGTCTGGAATAGGTACAATTTTCTTGACTGTAATTTCAGCTTCTCCTTCATCAGAAATTTCTGGTTTCTTTTTCGGTTTTTTAATGCTCACTTCTTCCGATGGCTCTTCTTTTGGTGGTTTTACAGTTACCTCAGTCTCTTCTTCAGGTTGTTCGTCTGGAATAGGTACAATTTTCTTGACTGTAATTTCAGCTTCTCCTTCATCAGAAATTTCTGGTTTCTTTTTGGGTTTCTTAATGCTCACTTCCTCCGATGGTTCTTCTTTTGGTGGTTTTACAGTTACCTCAGTCTCTTCTTCAGGTTGTTCGTCTGGAATAGGTACAATTTTCTTGACTGTAATTTCAGCTTCTCCTTCATCAGAAATTTCTGGTTTCTTTTTGGGTTTCTTAATGCTCACTTCTTCTGATGGCTCTTCTTTTGGTGGTTTTACAGTTACCTCAGTCTCTTCTTCAGGTTGTTCGTCTGGAATAGGCACAATTTTCTTCACTGTAATTTCAGCTTCCCCTTCATCAGAAACTTCTGGTTTCTTTTTCGGTTTCTTAATGCTCACTTCCTCCGATGGTTCTTCTTTTGGTGGCTTTACAGTTATCTCAGTCTCTTCTTCAGGTTGTTCGTCTGGAATAGGTACAATTTTCTTGACTGTAATTTCAGCTTCTCCTTCATCAGAAATCTCTGGTTTCTTTTTCGGTTTCTTAATGCTTACATCCTCTGACTGTTCTTCTTTTGGTTTAATCTCAGCTTCTCCTTCATCAGGAACTTTGGGTTTCTTTTTAGGTTTCTTAATAATAACTTCCTCCAATTTATCTTCTGGTAGTTCTGTTTTACTAGTGTCTTCAGGTAATTTTTCTTCTAATATTTCTTCTATCACTGGACCTGGGGACTCTTCCCTCTTTATAATTAACTGAGCCTCAGCTTCATCAGATATAGGTTCTACGGGCTTTGATGATTTTACTTTTATAACAACTTCCTCAGTAGAATATTTAGTTTCATCTTCTTCTTGAGGTTTTTCTTTCGGTATTATAAATGCTGCTTCAGCTTCAGTTTCGTTATCAGGAGATTTACGCTTCCTCTCTTTTTTCCTCTTTATTATAACTTTTTCTACTACTTCCTCTGTTTCAGGTATTTTTTCTTCTTGAGTCTGAGGTTCTTCTTTACTTATAGTGAATTCAGCAGACACGTCTTCAGGTTCTTGTGCAACTTCTGTGGGAATTTCTTCTTTATGTTTGATTACAGCATCAATTTTAACTTCCTCTTCTTTAGGAAGGGACGGCTTTCTAGGCAGTACAATTTCTGTTTCAACTTGATCTTCTTCAGGTTTCTTTGGAATTTTCTTTTTTATAACTATCTCTTCTATGATTTCCTCATCTTTTGCAGGTTCAATTTTTTCTGGAGTTGATTTTGGTTCCTTAGTTTCTTCATCTTTAACTTCAGGTTTCGGTATTTTTACTTTCTTCTTTTTCTTATCTTTAACAACCTCTTTGATTTCTTCTTCCACAGGTTTCACAATAACTTCATCCTTAACATCTTCATCGGGTTTCAAAATAATTTCTGACGGTATCTTTTCAACGGTGACAGGTTTGTCCTCTGGGACGGATTCGTCCTTAATTTCTTCCTTGGGCATTTCTTCCTCAATTGGAGGTATTTCGCTAACAGGAATAGTTGTTTCGGGCTGTTTTACTGTATCCAGTTTAATTTCTTCTACAGGTTCAGGTTTTTCTTCTTTTACATGCACTTCTGCTTCTCTCACATCTGGCTTCGGTTTCTTAGATTTTTTCTTTTTAATTA
This sequence comes from Rhagium mordax, assembly GCA_963680705.1. Taxonomy (NCBI): domain Eukaryota; kingdom Metazoa; phylum Arthropoda; class Insecta; order Coleoptera; family Cerambycidae; genus Rhagium; species Rhagium mordax. The sequence continues at coordinate 120,413,599 of OY796656.1, forward strand.
CCTCCTTTTCTTCTATAATTGTTTCTTCTATTTCTGGCTTTAATATTATTTCTGCCTCTATTTCTTCTTCCGGTTGTGGTTTTGGTTTCTTTTTCTTTATTGTAATCTGTTCTTCTACCTCTGTTTCAGTTTGTTCAGGGCTTGTCTGCTTTGTACTTTTAATATGAACTACGGCATCTGCATCTGGAGTTTCTTCCAGCACGGGTGATTTTTTAAATTTCAGAGCAATAGTTTCAACTACTTCATCATCCTTGGACTCTGGCACTTCTTTTGTTTCTTCTGTTGGTTTTTTCTGAGCCTCCCCTTTTTCTTTAGGGACTTTCTTTTTTAATTTCTTTTTCTCAGTTTGTTCTTCAGGTTCTGGAATAATTTCTAGTTTCAAAGTAGGCTCTTCTGGCTTGGCTGACTTCTGTGATTCCTCTGTTTCTGGTTCTTTTATTTTATCAAATGGCTTTAGAGAAATTGTTTCAGGCTCGTCCTCTGGTTTATCTTTTTGTGGAATTCTGAATTTAACATCTTCTTCTTCTTCTGGTTCTGGTGGCTTGGGTACACCTTTTACAATTGAAATTTCTACAGACTCTGGAGTCGGCTTTTCTTTCTTCTTGGGTTTGTATTTTGTTTTTTCTTTAGGCGGCTTATCAGTATCTGGCTTTTCATGCTCTGGTAACTCAAGTTCTAATTTTTCTGGCTCATCCCTTTCAATATCAAAAGGTTCAAATGGAGGCCCTTCAACTTTATCCTTTGGTGTTACTACTTTAGCTTCTTTTACCTCCTCTTTTACCAATTTCTCTTTAGCAACATCTTCAGGAAGCTTTTCTTCTCGTTTTTCTGGTCTCTTTTTCAATTGAACTGTTTCATCTACATCTGCAGGCTTTTCTGGAGCTTTACCTTTTCCAATTTTTATAGGTACAGTAACCTCTTCAACTTTTTCAGGTTCTTCTTTAGGTTTCTTTTCATATTTGTAGGCATCGTCAACTTTTTCAAGTTCCTTCTTTTTCAACTCATCAAATTCAAGGTCCAGTTTTTCTAAATCGTCCAGTTCCTTGTCTACATCTTTGAGTTTTCTTCGTTTTGTTTTAATAAGTTTTTCTGCTTCTTTTACATTACGTGAAATAATTGCGTTATCCTTTTTCGCCCCTATATGCGTAACTTGTAGTGATTGTAATATTTCTGACAATGGTGGAAAATCGACATAAACGATTCGGCTTTTTAGTTTAAATTTAGGTATTTTGACACTTTCCACTTCAGGTCGTTTAGGAGTCTTAGGTTTCTTAAGTTTTATTTCTGCTAAGTTTGTTATCTCAGGAATAATTTCAACAACTTTTGGTTTTTGGAATACAATTGTTTTTCGAATAATTTTCATAAGTACTGGTTTCTCTTTTTTAGATCTTGTGGGTTTCTTTTTATATTCATCATCAATTTTTTCAGGTTCCTTTTTCAATTCTTCAAATTCCTTATCAAGTTTTTCCAGATCTGGTTTTTTAAGCTTCCTACGTTTGGGAATTTTTTGAGCCTCTTCAACATTCCTAGATAATATTCCATTATCTTTATATACTGGCTCCATAGTACTAATCAAAGGTATTACCTCAGCGTCAGATTTCGGAGGAAAGTCTATGTATCGAATTCTACTCTTGAGCAACATTTTTGAGAGTTCAGATTTTTTCTCACGTCTTTGCTCAGGAGGCTTCTTTTTAGGTATCTTTTCCTCAGTATCCTCTGGCTTCTTAGGAATTTTAATTTTTACAGGCGTCTCTTCTTCTATTTGCATTTCTTCCTTTTCTGGAGCCGGTTTCTTTATAGGTTTAAGAGATATTTGTTCGGGTTCTGGCTCAGTTAAATCCTTATGAGGGATTTTAAATTTAAGGTCATCCTCGGTTTCAGAATCCGGTTTTTTTGGTATTCCTTTTTCCAGTTTAATTTCAACATTTTCTGGGGTTGGTTTATCTTTCTTTTTTCTCTCATGTTTCGGTTTTTTCTTATCTGCTTGTTCCTTTTCTACTGGTTCCTCGGGAGATGGAATATATTCTTCTTTTTCAATTGTATCATCGGTAATTATTGTTGGTTCAAATTGAGGGAACTCATCATCTTTTTCGATATCTTTATCTTTTAATTTATTTTCGCCAGTTATCTTATCTTTGGGTTTCTGTTCCTCAGGAATATCAGATTCTTCAGGCTTTTTAGGAACTTTTTTAAGTTTTATATTTTCAGTGTCCTCTGGTGTGACTGGGATCTTGCCTTTCCCTTTTCGGATAACCACTGTGTCTTCTTTATTTTCATCAGGCTTCTCTTTTGGTTTCTTCTCATATTTGAATGCATCATCTAGTTTTTCAGGTTCTTTCTTCTTTAACTCTTCAAACTCCAAGTCTAGTTTGTCTAAATCTTCAAGATCTTTGTCTACCCCCTTTAATTTCCTTCGTTTCGTTTTTATTACTTTCTCTGCATCTTTTATATTTCTGGAAATAACACCGTTGTCTCTTATAACAGGTGCCAAATCAGAAACTTGAGGTTTTCTCTCAGCTTCATTTACAGGAGGGAAATCAATATAAGTAATTCTACTTTTAAGTTTAGGAAGTTTTACAGGTTTGGGTTCTTTTCTTGGAATAACTTTTGGTTTACTCTTTTTAGGCAAAGGTTGTTCTTTCAAATCGTCTATTTTGGGTTTATCCTCTTGCTTAGACTCAGGTTCAATAATTTCTGTATCTTCTTCTTTCGTAGATTCAGGTTCAATATTTTCTTTTTCTTCCTCAGTAGGTAATTCTTCTTGTTTTTTCTTAGGAACTTTCCGGATAAGTTTCTTCTTCTTTTCTATCTCCTTTTCATCTGATTCTCCTTTAATATCTTCTGGTATCTGTGTTGGTTTTTCAGGACTCTCAGCTTCTAACGTATGCACCTCATCCTCTTGTGGTTTTTTAAGTGGTTTTGAAGGTATAATTTCTGGTTCTACAGTCTGTTCAGGTTGCGTTAAATCTTTTGGATATTCCGGTGCCTCAATTTCCATTTCCTCCTCTTCGAATTCCGGCTCTTTAGGAAGTACTTCTTCGTCTTCTTTTTCCTCAGGTTTCTGTTTACTCTTTTCTTTAGGTTTTTTCACTTTCTTTGTCTTTATCTTTGGTGGTATGTCTGTAGGAAGATCCGACTCCCCTGTGTAAATTGCTGTATGTTTCATAACTGTTTCTTCTTGTGCAACTTGTTCATCATTTTCTCCTGATTTTTTAAATGGTTTTAGTTTAACTTCTTCGGGAACATCTTCTGGTTTTTCTTTCTGCTTATACTTAAGTTTTATATCGGGTATATCATCCTCTTCCTTCTTTTTTGGCGTGCCTTTAATCATTGTGTCTTCAAGTGTTTCTGGTTCAGGCTTTTTCTTTTTCTTTTTAGGCTTCTCAGATTCTTCCTTAATTACGGGTTTTTTCTCTTTATCTGTGTGGTCTGCTGGTTCATATTTCTCTTTTTCAGGTGATTCCCTGTCAATGTCGAATGGCTTGAAAGGTTCTAAGACAGGTGCTTCTTGCTCATCTTTTTCTTGTACAACTTTTTCAATGTCTTTAACTTTAGGCACTTTCTTTATATCCACCGATTCTTCTTCCTTTGGTTTTTCAGGAACTTTTTTAAGTGTCACTGTTTCCTCAACATCAGTTTGTTCAGGTGGTTTTCCTTTTCCAATTTTCATTTTCTTCACCTCCTCTTCAGGTTTTTCTGGTTTTTTCTTTGGCTGTTTGGCGTATTTATATTCATCATCAACTTTTTCTAATTCTTGTTTTTTCAATGCCTCAACTTCCAAATCCAATTTTTCTAGATCCTTGATATCCTTTTCGATGTCTTTTACACGTATACGTTTTTTCTTGGGTACTTTTTCGGCTTCTTTAATATTTCTAGAGAGGACGCCATTTTCCCGATAAACAGGAGGAAGTTCAGTTATAGCAGGAATTCTTTCTGTTTCAGATAGTGGTGGGAATGGAATATAATTGATTCTGCTTTTAAGTAAGAATTTTGGCATTTTGGATTTTATATCCTTCTTTGGAGCCATTTTAGGCTTCTTTAATTTAATTTCTGCAAGTTTGACTACTTCCTCTTTAGATGTAACCTCTACATGTTGTGGCTTGACAGATATTTTTTCTATTTTCATCAACAAGGGTTTGTCTTTTTTAGGTTTTTCTTTAATTTTCTTAGTTTCTTGGGTTTCTTCCTCCGGTACATCTTCAGGTTTTTCATCCAATTTTTCTGAAGGTAATTTCTTTTTCTTAATGACTTTCTTTTTAACCGTTTTAATTTTACTTTCAGTGTCTTCTGGTTTTTCTTCCAACTCCTCAGATTCAGGCCTCTCTCTCACCTCTTCAGCTAACTCATCAAGTTCTGGAATTTCTTCAGTTAATTCCATTGTTGGTTGGTCTAATTTGACATGTTCTTCTTCATCATCTTTAACATCTGGTATTACCGGAAGTGTTTCTTCGTCATCTGTTTGTTTCTCTTTGACCTTTTCTTTGGGTTTCTTCACCTTTTTCGTTTTAACTTTTTGTGGCGTTTCTATGGGGATTTCTTCATCCGGCTCACCCGTATAAATTGCTGTGTGTTTCATAACAGTTTCTTCTTGTGCAACTTGTTCATCTTTTTCTTGAATTTTCTTAAATGGCTTTAATTTTATGTCCTCGGGAACATCTTCCGGTTTTTCTTTTTGTTTGTACTTAAGTTTTATATCTGGTGTTTCATCTTCTTCTTTTTTCTTTGGGATACCTTTAATAATTGCATTTTCAAGCGTTTCTGGTTCCGGTTTTTTCTTTTTCTTTTTAATTTTGTCCGTCTCTTTCTTCTCTTTGGGCTTTAATTCTTTTTCTATATCTTCGACAGGTTCATATATTTCTTTTTCAGGCGTTTCTCTATCAATATCAAATGGTTCGAAAGGCTCTAGAAGAGGCGTTTGTTGGTCATCCTTTTCTGGCACAATTTTTTCAGTGTCTGTAACTTTCGGTACCTTATTTTTGTCCTTTAATTCTTCTTCTAAAGGTTTTTCAGGGACCTTTTTTAACTTAACGATTTCATTATCATCAGGTTTATCAGGTAGTTTTCCCTTTCCAATTTTCATTTTCTTTACTTCGTCGTCAGGTTTTTCTGATTTTTTCTTTGGTTGCTTCGTGTATTTAAAACCATCATCAACTTTCTCTAGTTCTTGTTTTTTAAGTTCTTCCACTTCTAAGTCTAATTTTTCTAGATCTTTGATGTCTTTATCAATATCTTTTGCACGAGTTCGTTTTCTCTTGGGTATTTTTTCGGCTTCATTAATGTTTCTAGAGAGGATGCCATTTTCTCGATAAACAGGCGGAAGATCAGTTACAGCAGGTTTTGTTTCTGCCTCAGATATTGGCGGGAAAGGAACAAAAGTTATTCTGCTTTTAAGTAAGAATTTGGGCATCTTAGATTTTACTTCCTTCTTTGGTGTAGGTTTAGGTTTCCTCAGTTTAATTTCTGCGAGTTCGACCGCTTCCTCTTTAGATGTAACTTTCGCATGTTGTGGTTTAACAGACTTTTGTTCTATTTTCATTAATTGGGGTTTACCTTTTTTTGGTTTATCTTTAATTTCTCCAGGTTCTTGTGTAGAAACTGTTTCTAATAGATCCTCTGGTGTCTCTTCTATTTTTTCTTCAGGTAATTTCTTTTTCTTAGGGACTTTCTTTTTAATAGTTTTAATCTCAATTTTAGTTTCATCTTCCGGTTCTTCTTTTAACTCTTCATATTTTGGAATTTCTTGTAATTCTTCAGTCGGTTCATGTGCAATATCGTCTACTATTGGTATCTCTTCGTAATTAATTTCCTCGATTGCTTCCTCCGTGGGAAACTCTTGAGACTCCAATTTCTTAGGTTTTACTTTCTTTATTATTTTCTTCTTTTTCTTTATAATCTCCTCCTCAGAGGGTTTTACTTCAATTTCGTCATCTTCACCAATAGTTGAAGGAATTGTTGACTGTTTTAATTCATATTCTGGTGTAGTCTTTAATTCCTCAGTCAATTCTTCCCTTTTAAATGGTTTAAGCGTAAGGTCTTCCGGTGTTTCCTCAGGTTTAGGTTTCTGTTTGTATTTCAGTTTAATATCGGGTTGCTCTTCAGGAAGTTCAGATTTGGGTTTACCTTTAACTATATTAATCTCCTCAACTTCGGGCAATGGTTTCACTTTTTTCTTCTTTGGCACTTTTACCTTTTCTGGTTCTGGCAATTCTTTGTCAACATCATCAGTTTCAACTGGCTCATAAGTCAGTTTTTCTGGAGATTCTCTTTCAATATCATATGGTTCAAACTCAATTTTATCGATTTCTTTTGTGGGTTTTCTTTTAACTTTTTTAGTATCTGGCACATCTTTTTTCTTTTGCTTCGTCTCAGGTTCATCTATTTCTTCTTTTGGTTTCTCAGGAACGGCTTTAAGTTTTATTATTTCCTCAGTATCGTCTGGTTGTGGTATTTTACCTTTTCCAGTTACTAGTTTTTTAGGTACCTCTTCAGATGTGGAACTCTTTCTTGGTTGTTTTTTAGATTTGTATTCATCGTCAAGTTTTTCCAATTCTTTCTTTTTTAGTTCATCCAACTCCAAATCTAATTTTTCTAAATCTTTTAAGTTCAAATCTTTGTCTTTGAGCCTTCTCTTTTTGGTTTTGGGAACTTTTTCAGCTTCTTTAACATTTCGCGATAAGACGCCATTATCCCTGTAAACTGGTTCAAGAATTGATATTCTTGGTAAAGTTTCCTGTTCATTTAACGGAGGAAAATCAACATACCGTATTCTGCTTTTGAGTTGAAACTTTGGTAATTTTGTTTTCATGTCTTGTTTTTGCGAAACTTTAGGTTTTCTAAGTTTAATATCAGCAAAACGTGGTAAGTCTTTACTTTCAACAATTTTTACTTTCTGTGGCTTAATTTCTTTTCTTTCAATTGGTGTGAGTATCGAAACCTCCCTTCTCAATTTTCTTTTGTCTTTCGGTACTTCTTCCACAGTAGGTGGCTCATCAAGAGTATCGTCTTCAAGGTGAGGTTTTTCTTTAGGTTTTTTCTTTTTAATTATCTTTTGTTTAGGTTTCTTAAATTCTAAGGGTGCAATTTCAATTTCCTCCACAGTTACTGAAGTTTCAGGCGTCTTACCTTCTTCTTCAACGGTAATAATTTCTATTATTTCATCCGTTGTTCCTTTTGGTTTTTTGATTATTCGTTTTTTATGAACTGTTTTCTTAGGTTTACCCTCCTCTGAAACCTCCTCTGTTACAGTAATTTCCTCTGGAAGTTCTATACATGTTGCTTTCGATGGTTTTAGAGTTGGTAGTTCTTGTACTAGTTCCTCGGGTATTTCTATTTCCTCTATGGTTACTGTAGTCTCAGGAAGCTTACCCTCTTCTTCGACCGTTAAAATTTCAGTGGCTTCTTCTTTGTTACCTTTACGTTTCTTTATTATCCTTTTCTTTACTACTTGCTTCTTAGGTGAACCCTCTCGTGGAATAATTTCTACAACTTTAACTTCCTCAGGGAGTTCTACGATATAGGTAGGTTCCTCAAATCCTACAGAATCCACACTTTCTAATGTTTCTATAGGTATGTCGACTTCTTCTATTGTCACAGTGCTTTCTGGTTTTTTGCCTTCTTCTTCAACTGTAACTATTTTTGTTGCCTCTTCTTTATCTCCTTTGCGTTTTTTGAGAACACGTGTTTTAACTGTAGTTTTCTTTGGCTTACCCTCCTGGCTTATAGTTTCAGTTATTTGAATTTCTTCCGGAAGTTCTACAATTACTGCCTCAATTGGTTTCCTGGTTTCAATTTCAGTAATATATTCCTCTGGAAGGTCAATTTCTTCTACTGTCACTGTCGTTACCGGCTTCTTACCTTCCTCTTCTACAGTAAGGATTTCTGTGGTTTCTTGTTTACTTCCTTTGCGTTTTCGAATTGCTTTCTTTTTAATAACTGTCCTCTGTGGGCCTTCTTCTTTGACTTCATCAATTATTTTTACTTCCTCTGGGAGCTCTTCTATGTACTCTTCTGAGGGTACACTAGTTTCTTTAGGCAAGTCAAGTTCCTTTATAGTAACTGTAATTTCCGGCTCTTTACCTTCTTCCTCCAGCGTTACTATTTCCGTTGCTTCTTGTTTGTCTCCTTTACGCTTTTTGATAACCCTCTTCTTAACTACAGTTTTCTTAGGACCGTCTTGTGTTAATATCTCAGTAATTTTTACTTCTTCAGGAAGCTCTTCTACTATAGTTGCCTCACTTGATCTTATCTCTGGCAGTGCCCGTAATGTGTCCTCAGGTAGTTCTGTTTCTTCTACGGTAACAAGGGTTTGTGGTTTTTTACCTTCCTCCTCAACAGTAACAATTTGCGTGGTTTCTTCTTTATCTCCTGTTCGCTTCTTTATTATTCTCTTTTTAATAACTGTTTTTTGTGGTCTATTGTCTTCTGTTTCCGTTTCAATTATTTGAATTTGTTCAGGCAACTCTTCGATATAAGGTGTCTCTTTTGGTTTCTTCTTGGATTTCTTAACGGTTTTCTTTATTTCAACTTCTTCATCTTGAATTGTTTCGGTTGTTGGTTGTATCAGTGCTTTCTTAAGAAGTTCTTTCTTAACTAGGTCCAAAATATCTTCAGATTCGGAAGGTTCCTTTTCAGCCAGAGTAGGCACAAAAAGTATATTATCTTCTGTTATCAAAACTTGTTCTTCTGGTTTAATTTTGGGTTTTTTACTTTTCTTGGGCAATTTTCTTTTTTCGTCTTCAGGTAAAACAGTCTCTTGTATTACTACTGATGTTTCGGGTAATTTACCTTCTTCTTCTACGGTTAATATTTCTGTATTTTCCTCCTTACTTCCTTTGCGTTTCCTAATAACTCTTTTCTTAATAACCCGTTTTTTGGGTCCTTCCTTAGTATCAACCTCGGTAATTGTGACTTCTTCTGGAAGTTCCTCAATGAAAGAAGTCTGGTCTGGTTTTATGCTAGGTACTTCCTTGAGAACTTCTTCTGGTAACTCTATTTCTTCTATAGTCACTGTAGATTGTGGTTCCTTTCCCTCCTCTTCAACAGTAACAATTTCTGTCGATTCCTGTTTACTTCCTTTACGTTTCCTAATAACTCTTTTCTTGATAACTTGTTTTTTAGGCCCTTCTCTAGTTTTAACTTCGGTAACTGTTACTTCTTCTGGAAGTTCCTCTATGAAAGTTGTCTGTTCTGGTTTTATACTAGGTACTTCTTTGATAACTTCTTGTGGTAACTCTATTTCTTCTATAGTTACCGTGGATTGTGGTTTCTTTCCTTCTTCTTCGACAGTAACAATTTCGGTGGATTCTTCTTTACCACCTTTGCGTTTTTTAATAACTCTTCTTTTAATTACCTGCTTTTTAGGCCCCTCCCTAGTTTTAACCTCAGTAACTGTTACTTCCTCTGGAAGTTCCTCAATGAAAGTTGTTTGTTCTGGTTTAATGCTAAGTACCTCTTTGAGAAGTTCTTCTGGCAGTTCTACTTCTTCTATAGTTACTGTAGATTGTGGTTCCTTTCCCTCCTCTTCAACAGTAACAATTTCTGTCGATTCCTGTTTACTTCCTTTACGTTTCCGAATAACTCTTTTCTTGATAACTTGTTTTTTAGGCCCTTCTCTAGTTTTAACTTCGGTAACTGTTACTTCTTCTGGAAGTTCCTCTATGAAAGTTGTCTGTTCTGGTTTTACACTAGGTACTTCTTTGATAACTTCTTGTTGCAACTCAATTTCTTCTATAGTCACTGTGGATTGTGGTTTCTTTCCTTCTTCTTCGACAGTAACAATTTCTGTGGATTCTTCTTTACCACCTTTGCGTTTTTTAATCACTCTTCTTTTAATTACCTGCTTTTTAGGCCCCTCCCTAGTTTTAACCTCAGTAACTGTTACTTCCTCTGGAAGTTCCTCAATGAAAGTTGTTTGTTCTGGTTTAATACCAGGTACTTCTTTGAGAAGTTCTTCTGGTAGTTCTACTTCTTCTATAGTTACTGTGGACTGTGGTTCCTTTCCTTCCTCTTCGACAGTAACAATTTCTGTTGATTCTTGTTTACTTCCTTTACGTTTCCTAATAACTCTTTTCTTGATAACTTGTTTTTTAGGCCCTTCTCTAGTTTTAATTTCGGTAACTGTTACTTCTTCTGGAAGTTCCTCAATGAATGTAGTTTGTTCCGGTTTTACACTAGGTACTTCCTTCAGAACTTCTTCTGGTAACTCTATTTCTTCGACGGTCACTGTAGATTGTGGTTTCTTTCCTTCTTCTTCGACAGTAACAATTTCTGTGGATTCTTCTTTACCACCTTTGCGTTTTTTAATAACTCGTTTTTTAATTACCTGCTTCTTAGGCCCCCATCTAGTTTTAACCTCAGTAACTGTTACTTCTTCTGGAAGTTCTTCAATGAAAGTTGTTTGTTCTGGTTTAATACTAGGTGTTTCTTTAAGAAGTTCTTCTGGCAACTCTATTTCTTCTATTGTTACTGTAGATTGTGGTTCCTTTCCTTCTTCTTCGACAGTAACAATTTCTGTTGATTCTTGTTTACTTCCTTTACGTTTCCTAATAACTCTTTTCTTGATAACTTGCTTTTTAGGCCCTTCTCTAGTTTTAATTTCGGTAACTGTTACTTCTTCTGGAAGTTCCTCAATGAATGTAGTTTGTTCCGGTTTTACACTAGGTACTTCCTTCAGAACTTCTTCTGGTAACTCTATTTCTTCGACGGTCACTGTAGATTGTGGTTTCTTTCCTTCTTCTTCGACAGTAACAATTTCTGTGGATTCTTCTTTACCACCTTTGCGTTTTTTAATAACTCGTTTTTTAATTACCTGCTTCTTAGGCCCCCATCTAGTTTTAACCTCAGTAACTGTTACTTCTTCTGGAAGTTCTTCAATGAAAGTTGTTTGTTCTGGTATTATACTAGGTGCTTCTTTGAGAAGTTCTTCAGGCAACTCTACTTCTTCTATAGTTACTGTAGATTGCGGTTCCTTTCCTTCTTCCTCGACAGTAACAATTTCTGTTGATTCCTGTTTACTTCCTTTACGTTTCCTAATGACTCTTTTCTTGATAACTTGCTTTTTAGGTCCTTCTCTAGTTTTAATTTCGGTAACTGTTACTTCTTCAGGAAGTTCCTCAATAAAAGTTGTCTGTTCTGGTTTTACAGTAGGTACTTCTTTGATAACTTCCTGTGGCAATTCTATTTCTTCTATAGTCACTGTGGATCTTGGTTTCTTTCCTTCTTCTTCGACAGTAACAATTTCTGTGGATTCTTCTTTACCACCTTTACGTTTTTTAATAACTCTTTTTTTAATTACCTGCTTTTTAGGTCCTTCTTTAGTTTTAACCTCGGTAACCGTTACTTCTTCTGGAAGTTCCTCAATGAAAGTAGTTTGTTCTGGTTCTACACCAGGTATTTCTTTCAGAACTTCTTCTGGTAACTCTATTTCTTCAACGGTCACTGTTGATTGTGGTTTCTTTCCTTCCTCTTCGACAGTAACAATTTCTGTCGTTTCTTGTTTACTTCCTTTACGTTTTTTAATAACTCTTTTCTTGATAACTTGTTTTTTAGGCCCTTCTCTGGTTTTAACCTCGGTAACTGTTACCTCTTCTGGAAGTTCTTCAATTAAAGTTGTCTGTTCTGGTTTTACACTAGGTACTTCTTTGAGAACTTCTTGCGGTAAATCTATTTCTTCAATAGTCACCGTAGATTGTGGTTTCTTACCTTCTTCTTCGACAGTAACAATTTCTGTCGATTCTTCTTTACTACCTTTGCGTCTTTTAATAACTCGTTTTTTAATTACCTGCTTTTTAGGTCCTTCTCTAGTTTTAACCTCTGTAACTGTGACTTCTTCTGGCAGTTCCTCAATGAAAGTAGTCTGTTTTGGTTTTATACTAGGTACTTCTTTCAGAATTTCTTCCGGTAACTCTATTTCTTCTATCGTTACTGTGGATTGTGGTTCCTTTCCTTCCTCTTCAACAGTAACAATTTCTGTTGACTCCTGTTTACTTCCTTTTCGTTTCCTAATAACTCTTTTCTTTATAACTTGCTTCTTAGCGCCTTCTCTAGTTTTAACTTCGGTAACTGTTACTTCTTCCGGAAGTTCCTCAATGAAAGTTGTTTGTTCTGGTTCAAAACTAGGTATTTCCTTCAGAACTTCCTCAGGTAACTCTGTTTCTTCTATAGTTACTGTAGATTGCGGTTTCTTTCCTTCTTCTTCGACAGTAACAATTTCTGTGGATTCCTCTTTGCCACCTTTGCGTTTTTTGATAATTCGTTTTTTAATTACCTGCTTTTTAGGGCCTTCCTTAGTTTTAATTTCAGTAACTGTTACTTCTTCTGGAAGTTCCTCAATGAAAGTGGGCTGTTCTGGTTTTATACTAGGTACTTCTTTGAGGACATCTTCTGGTAACTCTATTTCTTCTATAGTTACTGTGGATTGTGGTTCCTTTCCTTCCTCTTCCACAGTAACAATTTCGGTTGATTCCTGTTTACTTCCTTTGCGTTTTTTAATAACTCTTTTCTTTATAATCTGCATTTTAGCACCCTCTTTAGTTTTAACTTCGGTAACTGTTACTTCTTCTGGAAGTTCCTCAATGAAAGTTGTCTGTTCCGGTTTTACACTAGGAATTTCTTTGATAGTTTCTTCTGGTAACTCTATTTCTTCTATACTCACTGTAGATTGTGGTGTCTTTCCTTCCTCTTCGACAGTAACAATTTCTGTCGATTCTTGTTTACTACCTTTGCGTTTTCTAATAATTCTCTTCTTTATAACCTGCTTTTTAGGACCCTCCTTGGTCTTGATTTCGGTAACTGTTACTTCCTCTGGGAGTTCCTCAATGAAAGTTGTCTGTTCCGATTTTACACTAGGAAGTTCTTTGATAACTTCTTCTGGTAACTCTGTTTCTTCTACAGTCACTGTGGATTGTGGTTTCTTTCCTTCTTCTTCAATAGTAACGATTTCTGTGGATTCTTGTTTGTTTCCTTTACGCTTTTTAATCACTCTTCTCTTAGTAACTTGTTTTTTAGTACCCAGTTCTGTTTGTAATTCAGTGACTGTTACCTCCTCTGGCAGTTCCTCAATAAATATTGTTTGATCTGCTTCAACTGCCGGCAGTTCCTCTAGAACAGTTTCAGGTAATTCAATTTCTTCTATTGTTACCGTGGATACTGGTGTCTTTCCTTCTTCTTCAACAGTAATAATTTCAGTTGATTCTTGTTTACTTCCTTTTCGCTTTTTAATTACTCTTCGTTTTGTTATTTGCTTTTTAGGTCCTTCTCTTGTTTCAACTTGTGTAACTATAACTTCTTCTGGGAGCTCTTGAATAAGCTTAGTTTGTTCTGCCGTTACAGTGGGTACTTCCCCTAAAGGTTCATCTGGTAATAACATTTCTTCTACGACAACTGTAGATTTCGGCTTTTCCCCTTCCTCCTCAACGGTTAAAATTTCTGTTTTCTCCAATTTATCACCTTTGCGTTTTTTAATGACACGTTTCTTGATAATTTTCTTCTGAGGCAAGCCTGCTTCTGATATTGTTTCAATAACCTGTATTTCTTCGGGAAGTTCCTCAATATATGTAGGTTTCTCATCTATTGGTTTCTGTGTTTGAACTGCTTGCACAATAATAGATTCTTTAATGTCATGAACTACACTTCCTTTGGCTTTCGTCATCTCAGGGATTAGTGGACCTAAAACATTAATATTATGAATATTTTGTATTATTAACTTGATTACTATATCACACTAGATTAGATATATTTAGCAGAGTAAGAAGTTGTATAAATTTGTATTTTCTTACCTATAGTTGTATCCTGTGTATGCTCTAATGTGTGTACTTCTGTGATTGTTTTTGTGGCGGTATGTGGTGTGATTTTTGGTGTAATTGTCGTTATTTTAGATGTAAAATCTGTAGGTATTATGGATTCATCTTCGAGCTCTGCAATATATACATTTACAGCAATTTGAGGCTTAGTGTCCTCCTCTTCAGTTGTGATGATTTCAGTAATTTCTTGCTTACCATCTAACTTCTTTTTTAATACTCGTTTTCTAATCTTTTTGCGGGTAATCGCATCATGCTCTACTACTTCTGTTATGTCTGTTTCTTCAGGAAGCTCGATAATTTCTACTGCCTTTGATGGTTCCACATCTTCTGAACTGATTTCTTCTATTGTAAAAGTTACCTTCGGTTCACCTTCCTCAGGAGTCTCTATTGTAGTTACTTCTTGAATTGGACCACGTTTTTTCTTTATCACACGTTTTTTAATAGTTTTCTTTGTGGGGGTTCCATCGGGAGATGTGTCTTTGAATTCGATAATTTCCTCAGGTAGTTCATAAGTTTGAGTACCTAAAGTATCCGGCCGTCCTATAGATTCGCCTACTGTGTGTAGTTCCTTTTCGATATCAGGTTTCTTAAATGGTTTTAATTTTATACTTTCTGGTGGCACTTCCGGTAAATCCTTTTGCTTTATTTTAAACTTTTTGTCTTCATCCTCTGGTATAGGTTTATCTTTAGGAGTACCTGGCTTTATCAAGATTTCTTCCGTTTCTGGTTCCTTTTGACTTTTAGGTTTACGAATATATTTCTTTGATTTATCTTTTTTGGGCTTCTCTTTTGAATTCAAATCTGCGTTTTCTGGTTGTTCTAAATCATAATCGCTTCTATCAATATCATAAGGCTCAAACTCTAAACGTTCTGTTTCTTCGTCTTCCCGATCTGGTTTTATTTTCTTCTGATCAGTAGGTTCGGGTTTAATCTTTTCATCCTTATCCGTTTTCTCTTCTTTGGGTTTTTTTGGTATTTTTTTAAGTTTGACACTATCTAGTGACTCTTCTTCTTCTGGTAATTTGCCTTTGCCTAAAACAATTTTCTTGGTTTCATCAGTTTTCTCTTTCGGTTTCTTATCAGTCCTTTTAAATTTAAAATCTTCATCCACAGTTTCTTTTTGTGGTTTTTCTGGCATCTCAAATTCTTCTAGTTTTTCTAAATCGGGCAAACTTCTGTCAATATCTTTGAACTTTTTCAGTTTCTTCTTTTTCAGGACTTCCTTTGCTTCTTTAATATTTCTGGATAATGTACCATTATCTTTAACATATGGTGGCAAAATTGATATTATGGCTTTCTTTTCTATTTCTGATTCTGGAGGAAACGGTATGTGGCGAATTCTGCTTGTCAGACGTACTTGTGGAAACTTAACTTCTTTGGGTTTTTTCGGTAAAACTTTTGATTTCTTAAGTTTGATTTGACCCAGTAAAGGCAATTCTTCTTTAGTTACGATTTTCACTTTGGTTGGTTTGACTTCAACTACTTCAATGGACTGTTTTTTCAAAGGTATTTTTATTGCAGGGGAATCTTTAGATTTCTGTTTCGGTTTCAATTTCGGTTTTCTTTTGGGTGGAATATCCGGATATTCTTTTATACGAACAATCTGCTGGGGTTCTTTATCGTCTTCTAATATGGTTAGTATTTCAGTTGCTTCAACTTTGGGTCCCACTTTCTTTAAAAGTGTTCTTTTCTGGGTAATTTTCTTTTTCGGTATTTTATCACTAGTGCTTATTTCAATAACTTCTATATCTTCTGGTAGTTCCAATATCGATACTATGGGAAACTCTTCTGCGGTCGGTTTTGTTAATTCCTCTATTGTTACATATATATTCGGCATTTCATCTGTCTTTTCACGTGTAATAATATTAATAATTTCATCTTTATTTCCTTTGTCTTTTTTAATCGTCCGTTTCCTGATAATCTCCTTTCCTCCGTTTGGTAAATCTATTATATCAACTTGTTCTGGTAATTCTTGAAGAATACAGCATTGTTCTAAGGAAATATCAAATTCTACGGGTATTTCTGGTAGGGGATGTGAAATAACTATTCTTAAAATTTCCTTTTTTAGCAACTTCAATACTTCCTCCTGAGATGGAATCTCCTTCTCTTCAGCTAATGTTGGAACAAAGAGTATTTTTTCAGCTTCCTCATCTTTATCAACTTTTTTTGGTTTTCTTTTCTTAGGTATCTTGATATCTGGAATTTCTTGTTCTTCAACAGTAACAGTGGTTTCAGGCACTTTTCCTTCTTCTTCAAGGGTAACAATTTGTGTGAGTTCCTCTTTGCTTCCTTTACGTTTTTTAATGAGTCTTTTCTTGATAACTTTCTTTTTAAGTTTTCCATCTTCAATTGCTTCTGTGACAAGAACTTCTTCAGGTAATTCTTCTATGTGAGAAGATTCCTCAGAAACGTCTTTAGGAATCTCAATTTCCTCCACAGTAACTGTAAATTCTGGTTTCTTTCCATCTTCTTCCACCTCTACTATTTGTGTAACTTCTTGTTTACTTCCTTTACGCTTCTTTATAATCCTTTTTCTAACAGTTTGCTTTTTAGGTTTACCATCTATAGATAAGGTTTCAAGAACGAGAACTTGTTCGGGTAATTCAATTATATTCAATGACTGTTCAGATTCTGGTGCAACTTCTTTTGGAAGATCAGTTTCTTCCGTTGTGACTGTAATTTCAGGTTTTCTACCTTCTTCTTCTACTGTTACAATTTGAGTAGTTTCCTGCTTACTTCCTTTTCGTTTCTGTATTACTCTTTTTCTAACGACTTTCTTCTTAGGTTTTCCATCTTTAGTGACAGTTTCAGTTACAAGCACTTCCTCTGGAAATTCTTCTATATATATTGGCTGTTCTATTATTTCTGGAAGCTCCTTAGGAATATCTGTTTCTTCTACAGTAATGAACGATGCGGGTTTTCTTTCATCTTCTTCCACCGTTACGATTTGTGTGGTTTCCTGCTTGGTGCCTTTGTTTTTCTTTATGGTCCTCTTTTTAATAATTTTCTTTTTCGGTTTGCCATCTTTGGTTATTGTTTCAGTAATAAAGATTTCTTCTGGTAATTCTTCTATATATGACGGTAATTCTTCAGCAGTTTCTATTGGGAAAGCAAGTTCCACTTCTTCTACAGTAACAAATGTTTCAGGTAGTTTCCCTTCTTCCTCTACGGTTAAAATTTGGGTTGTTTCTTGTTTGCCTTCTTTACTCTTTTGTATAACTCTCTTTTTAATAATTTTCTTTTTAGGTTTGCCTTCTTTATTTATCGTTTCTGTTACAATAACTTCTTCAGGTAATTCTTCTATGTAGGATGGCTCTTCAGGCATTATCTCAGCAATTTCTTTAGGAAGGTCAAGTTCCTCTACTGTGACAGTTGTTTCAGGTTTCTTTCCTTCTTCTTCTACAGTTAAAATTTTGGTTGTTTCTTGCCTGCTTCCTTTACGTTTTTGTATGATTCTCTTTTTAATAACTCTCTTTTTAGGTTTACCATCTCTAGTGACTGTTTCAGTTATCATTTCTTCTGGTAATTCTTCTATGTAGGATGCCTGTTCAATAAGAACATCAGCATCTAAATCATCAGTTTCTTTTACTTCAAGTGGTTTTATGGCTTTTTTAAGAACTTCAAGTTGAACAAGTTCTAAGACATCGTCTGTATTATCTTTTTTATTAGCCAATGTAGGAACAAATAATATTTTTTCTTCCTCTTTTGATTTTACTTTAGATTTTGGAATACGCTTTCGTTTGGGTACTTCATCAGTTACAATTTCTTCGGGAATATCAGATTCTTCTACTATGACAGTTGTTTCGGGTTTCTTTCCTTCTTCTTCCACTGTTAAAATTTGCGTTGTTTCCTGTTTACTTCCTTTGCGCTTTTGTATGATTCTCTTTTTAGTAACTTTCTTTTTCGATTTTCCATCTTTTACGATGGTTTCCATTAAAACTTCTTCAGGTAACTCTTCTATATTAGATGGCTGTTCAGGCATGAGTTCACTTATTTCTTTGGGAATATAAGATTCTTCTACTGTGATAGTTGTCTCAGGTTTCTTTCCTTCTTCCTCCACTGTTAAAATTTGAGTTGTCTCTTGCTTGTCTCCCTTGCGCTTTTGTATGATTCTCTTCTTTATAACTTTTTTCTTAGGTTTACCATCTCGGGTGATTGTCTCAGTTACAACTTCTTCAGGCAATTCTTCTATGTAAGACGGTTGTTCAGGTGTTACTTCACTTATTTCCTTGGGAATATCAGCTTCCTCTACTGTGACAGTTGTTTCTGGTTTCTTTCCTTCTTCCTCAACTGTTAAAATTTGAGTTGTCTCTTGCTTGTCTCCCTTGCGCTTTTGTATGATTCTCTTCTTTATAATTTTTTTCTTAGGTTTACCATCTCTGGTGATTGTCTCAGTTACAACTTCTTCAGGCAATTCCTCTATGTAAGACGGTTGTTCAGGTGTTGCTTCACTTATTTCCTTGGGAATATCAGCTTCCTCTACTGTGACAGTTGTTTCTGGTTTCTTTCCTTCTTCCTCCACTGTTAAAATTTGAGTTGTCTCTTGCTTGCCTCCTTTGCGCTTTTGTATGATTCTCTTCTTTATAACTTTTTTCTTAGGTTTACCATCTCGGGTAATTGTCTCAGTTACAACTTCTTCAGGCAATTCCTCTATGTAAGACGGTTGTTCAGGTGTTACTTCACTTATTTCCTTGGGAATATCAGCTTCCTCTACTGTAACAGTTGTTTCGGGTTTCTTTCCTTCTTCCTCGACTGTTAAAATTTGAGTTGTCTCTTGCTTGTCTCCCTTGCGCTTTTGTATGATTCTCTTCTTTATAACTTTTTTCTTAGGTTTACCATCTCGGGTGATTGTCTCAGTTACAACTTCTTCAGGCAATTCTTCTATGTAAGACGGTTGTTCAGGTGTTACTTCACTTATTTCCTTGGGAATATCAGCTTCCTCTACTGTGACAGTTGTTTCTGGTTTCTTTCCTTCTTCCTCAACTGTTAAAATTTGAGTTGTCTCTTGCTTGCCTCCTTTGCGCTTTTGTATGATTCTCTTCTTTATAACTTTTTTCTTAGGTTTACCATCTCGGGTAATTGTCTCAGTTACAACTTCTTCAGGCAATTCTTCTATGTAAGACGGTTGTTCAGGTGTTACTTCACTTATTTCCTTGGGAATATCAGCTTCCTCTACTGTGACAGTTGTTTCTGGTTTCTTTCCTTCTTCCTCAACTGTTAAAATTTGAGTTGTCTCTTGCTTGTCTCCCTTGCGCTTTTGTATGATTCTCTTCTTTATAACTTTTTTCTTAGGTTTACCATCTCGGGTAATTGTCTCAGTTACAACTTCTTCAGGCAATTCCTCTATGTAAGACGGTTGTTCAGGTGTTACTTCACTTATTTCCTTGGGAATATCAGCTTCCTCTACTGTAACAGTTGTTTCGGGTTTCTTTCCTTCTTCCTCGACTGTTAAAATTTGAGTTGTCTCTTGCTTGCCTCCTTTGCGCTTTTGTATGATTCTCTTCTTTATAACTTTTTTCTTAGGTTTACCATCTCGCGTGATTGTTTCAGTTACAATTTCTTCAGGTAATTCTTCTATATAAGACGGTTGTTCAGGTGTTACTTCACTTATTTCCTTGGGAATATCAGCCTCCTCTACTGTGACAGTTGTTTCTGGTTTCTTTCCTTCTTCCTCCACTGTTAAAATTTGAGTTGTTTCTTGCTTGCCTCCTTTGCGCTTTTGTATGATTCTCTTCTTTATAACTTTTTTCTTAGGTTTACCATCTCGCGTGATTGTTTCAGTTACAATTTCTTCAGGTAATTCTTCTATATAAGACGGTTGTTCAGGTGTTACTTCACTTATTTCCTTGGGAATATCAGCTTCCTCTACTGTGACAGTTGTTTCGGGTTTCTTTCCTTCTTCCTCAACTGTTAAAATTTGAGTTGTCTCCTGTTTACTTCCTTTTCGTTTTTGTATGATTCTCTTTTTAATAATTTTCTTTTTCGGTTTACCATCTCTAGTGACTGTTTCAGTTATAACTTCTTCTGGCAATTCCTCTATGTAGAATGTCTGTTCATTAAAAACATCTGTATCTAAATTGTCAGTTTCTTTTACGTCAAGTGGTTTAATGGCTTTCTTAAGAACCTCGAGTTGAACAAGTTCTAAGACATCGTCTGTATTATCTTTTTTATTAGCCAATGTAGGAACAAACAAAATTTTTTCTGTCTCTTTTGATTTTACTTTAGATTTTGGAATACGCTTCCGTTTGGGTACTTCTTCGATTGGTTCTTCTTTTAAAGAAACACTTACCAAAGGTTTCTTACCTTCTTCCTCGACTGTCAAAATTTCTGTTATTTCTTGATTTGCCCCTTTGCGTTTTTTAATTATTCGCTTCTTTACAACCTGTTTAACTTGTTTACCTTCTTTATTGAAAATTTCTGTTACTTGCGTTTCTTCAGGTAACTCTTCTATAACATGCTCACTCTCCAATGGCATGATTTCTTCGGGACTGTAAAACTCTTCCACAGTAACTGTTGTTTCAGGTTTCTTACCTTCTTCTTCTTCAGTCAAAATTACCGTCTTTTCTTGCTTTCCTCCAACTCGTTTCTTAATTACCCGTTTTCTAATTACCTTCTTCTTAGGTTTACCATCCGAAGTAATTACTTCAGTTATTTGTACTTCCTCTGGCAACTCTACTATTGTACATACTGGTTGTTTGGATGTGGTTTCTTCAGGAATTTCAAGTTCTTCAACAGTTACAGTAGTTTCTGGTTTTTTACCTTCCTCTTCTACAGTAACGATTTCCGTTTTCTCTTGTTTTCCTCCAATTTGTTTCTTAATTACTCGTTTTCTAATTACCTTCTTTTTAGGTTTACCGTCTTTTGTAATTACCTCAGTTACTTGTACTTCTTCTGGCAATTCTTCAACAGTGTATTCTGGTTGTTTTGGTACTGTTTCTTCAGGAGCTTCAAGTTCTTCTACAGTCACAGTAGTTTCTGGTTTTTTACCTTCCTCTTCTACAGTAACGATTTCCGTTTTCTCTTGTTTTCCTCCAATTTGTTTCTTAATTACTCGTTTTCTAATTACCTTCTTTTTAGGTTTACCGTCTTTTGTAATTACCTCAGTTACCTGTACTTCTTCTGGCAACTCTTCAACAGTGTATACTGGTTGCTTAGGTATGATTTCTTTGGGAGCTTCAAGTTCTTCTACAGTCACAGTGGTTTCTGTTTTTTTACCTTCCTCTTCCACAGTAACGATTTCCGTTTTCTCTTGTTTTCCTCCAATTTGCTTCTTAATTACCCGTTTTCTAACTACCTTCTTTTTAGGTTTACCGTCTTTAGTAATCACCTCAGTTACTTGTACTTCTTCTGGCAACTCTTCAACAGTGTATACTGGTTGCTTAGGTAAGGTTTCTTCGGGAACTTCAAGTTCTTCTACAGTCACAGTAGTTTCGGGTTTTTTACCTTCCTCTTCTACAATAACAATTTCCGTTTTCTCTTGCTTTCCTCCAGTTTGTTTCTTAATTACCCGTTTTCTAATTACCTTCTTTTTAGCTTTACCGTCTTTTGTAATTACCTCAGTTACTTGTACTTCTTCTGGCAATTCTTCAACAGTGTATTCTGGTTGTTTTGGTACTGTTTCTTCAGGAGCTTCAAGTTCTTCTACAGTCACAGTAGTTTCTGGTTTTTTACCTTCCTCTTCTACAGTAACGATTTCCGTTTTCTCTTGTTTTCCTCCAATTTGTTTCTTAATTACTCGTTTTCTAATTACCTTCTTTTTAGGTTTACCGTCTTTTGTAATTACCTCAGTTACCTGTACTTCTTCTGGCAACTCTTCAACAGTGTATACTGGTTGCTTAGGTATGATTTCTTCGGGAGCTTCAAGTTCTTCTACAGTCACAGTAGTTTCTGGTTTCTTCCCTTCCTCTTCTACAGTAATAATTTCCGTTTTCTCTTGCTTTCCTCCAATTTGTTTCTTAATTACTCGTTTTCTAATTACCTTCTTTTTAGGTTTACCGTCTTTTGTAATTACCTCAGTTACCTGTACTTCTTCTGGCAACTCTTCAACAGTGTATACTGGTTGCTTAGGTATGATTTCTTTGGGAGCTTCAAGTTCTTCTACAGTCACAGTGGTTTCTGTTTTTTTACCTTCCTCTTCCACAGTAACGATTTCCGTTTTCTCTTGTTTTCCTCCAATTTGCTTCTTAATTACCCGTTTTCTAACTACCTTCTTTTTAGGTTTACCGTCTTTAGTAATCACCTCAGTTACTTGTACTTCTTCTGGCAACTCTTCAACAGTGTATACTGGTTGCTTAGGTAAGGTTTCTTCGGGAACTTCAAGTTCTTCTACAGTCACAGTAGTTTCGGGTTTTTTACCTTCCTCTTCTACAATAACAATTTCCGTTTTCTCTTGCTTTCCTCCAGTTTGTTTCTTAATTACCCGTTTTCTAATTACCTTCTTTTTAGCTTTACCGTCTTTTGTAATTACCTCAGTTACTTGTACTTCTTCTGGCAATTCTTCAACAGTGTATTCTGGTTGTTTTGGTACTGTTTCTTCAGGAGCTTCAAGTTCTTCTACAGTCACAGTAGTTTCTGGTTTTTTACCTTCCTCTTCTACAGTAACGATTTCCGTTTTCTCTTGTTTTCCTCCAATTTGTTTCTTAATTACTCGTTTTCTAATTACCTTCTTTTTAGGTTTACCGTCTTTTGTAATTACCTCAGTTACCTGTACTTCTTCTGGCAACTCTTCAACAGTGTATACTGGTTGCTTAGGTATGATTTCTTCGGGAGCCTCAAATTCTTCAACAGTCACAGTAGTTTCTGGTTTTTTACCTTCCTCTTCTACAGTAATAATTTCCGTTTTCTCTTGCTTTCCTCCAGTTTGTTTTTTAATTACCCGTTTTCTAATTACCTTCTTTTTAGCTTTACCGTCTTTTGTAACTACCTCAGTTACTTGTACTTCTTCTGGCAACTCCTCAAGAGTGTATACTGGTTGTTTAGGTATGATTTCTTCGGGAACTTCAAGTTCTTCTACAGTCACAGTGGTTTCTGTTTTTTTACCTTCCTCTTCCACAGTAACGATTTCCGTTTTCTCTTGTTTTCCTCCAATTTGCTTCTTAATTACCCGTTTTCTAACTACCTTCTTTTTAGGTTTACCGTCTTTAGTAATCACCTCAGTTACTTGTACTTCTTCTGGCAACTCTTCAACAGTGTATACTGGTTGCTTAGGTAAGGTTTCTTCGGGAACTTCAAGTTCTTCTACAGTCACAGTAGTTTCGGGTTTTTTACCTTCCTCTTCTACAGTAACAATTTCCGTTTTCTCTTGCTTTCCTCCAGTTTGTTTCTTAATTACCCGTTTTCTAATTACCTTCTTTTTAGCTTTACCGTCTTTTGTAATTACCTCAGTTACTTGTACTTCTTCCGGCAATTCTTCAACAGTGTACTCTGGTTGTTTTGGTACTGTTTCTTCAGGAGCCTCAAGTTCTTCTACAGTCACAGTAGTTTCTGGTTTTTTACCTTCCTCTTCTACAGTAATAATTTCCGTCTTCTCTTGCTTTCCACCAGTTTGTTTTTTAATTACCCGTTTTCTAATTACCTTCTTTTTAGGTTTACCGTCTTTAGTAATTACCTCAGTTACTTGTACTTCTTCTGGCAACTCTTCAACAGTGTATACTGGTTGTTTAGGTATGGTTTCTTCGGGAATTTCAAGTTCTTCTACAGTCACAGTAGTTTCTGGTTTTTTACCTTCCTCTTCTACAGTAACAATTTCCGTTTTCTCTTGCTTTCCACCAGTTTGTTTTTTAATTACCCGTTTTCTAATTACCTTCTTTTTTGGTTTACCGTCTTTAGTAATTACCTCAGTTACTTGTACTTCTTCTGGCAACTCTTCAACAGTGTATACTGGTTGTTTAGGTATGGTTTCTTCGGGAATTTCAAGTTCTTCTACAGTCACAGTAGTTTCTGGTTTTTTACCTTCCTCTTCTACAGTAACAATTTCCGTTTTCTCTTGCTTTCCACCAGTTTGTTTTTTAATTACCCGTTTTCTAATTACCTTCTTTTTTGGTTTACCGTCTTTAGTAATTACCTCAGTTACTTGTACTTCTTCTGGCAACTCTTCAACAGTGTATACTGGTTGTTTAGGTATGGTTTCTTCGGGAATTTCAAGTTCTTCTACAGTCACAGTAGTTTCTGGTTTTTTACCTTCCTCTTCTACAGTAACAATTTCCGTTTTCTCTTGCTTTCCTCCAGTTTGTTTCTTAATTACCCGTTTTCTAATTACCTTCTTTTTAGCTTTACCGTCTTTTGTAATTACCTCAGTTACTTGTACTTCTTCTGGCAATTCTTCAACAGTGTACTCTGGTTGTTTTGGTACTGTTTCTTCAGGAGCCTCAAGTTCTTCTACAGTCACAGTAGTTTCTGGTTTTTTACCTTCTTCTTCTACAGTAACAATTTCCGTTTTCTCTTGCTTTCCTCCAGTTTGTTTCTTAATTACTCGTTTTCTGATTACCTTCTTTTTAGCTTTACCGTCTTTTGTAATTACCTCAGTTACTTGTACTTCTTCTGGCAATTCTTCAACAGTGTACTCTGGTTGTTTTGGTACTGTTTCTTCAGGAGCCTCAAGTTCTTCTACAGTCACAGTAGTTTCTGGTTTTTTACCTTCTTCTTCTACAGTAACAATTTCCGTTTTCTCTTGCTTTCCTCCAGTTTGTTTCTTAATTACTCGTTTTCTGATTACCTTCTTTTTAGCTTTACCGTCTTTTGTAATTACCTCAGTTACTTGTACTTCTTCTGGCAATTCTTCAACAGTGTACTCTGGTTGTTTTGGTACTGTTTCTTCAGGAGCCTCAAGTTCTTCTACAGTCACAGTAGTTTCTGGTTTTTTACCTTCTTCTTCTACAGTAACAATTTCCGTTTTCTCTTGCTTTCCTCCAGTTTGTTTCTTAATTACTCGTTTTCTGATTACCTTCTTTTTAGCTTTACCGTCTTTTGTAATTATCTCAGTTACTTGTACTTCTTCTGGCAACTCTTCAACAGTGTATACTGGTTGTTTAGGTATGGTTTCTTCGGGAATTTCAAGTTCTTCTACAGTCACAGTAGTTTCTGGTTTTTTACCTTCCTCTTCTACAGTAACAATTTCCGTTTTCTCTTGCTTTCCACCAGTTTGTTTTTTAATTACCCGTTTTCTAATTACCTTCTTTTTTGGTTTACCGTCTTTAGTAATTACCTCAGTTACTTGTACTTCTTCTGGCAACTCTTCAACAGTGTGTACTGGTTGTTTAGTTATGGTTTCTTCGGGAATTTCAAGTTCTTCTACAGTCACAGTAGTTTCTGGTTTTTTACCTTCCTCTTCTACAGTAACAATTTCCGTTTTCTCTTGCTTTCCACCAGTTTGTTTTTTAATTACCCGTTTTCTAATTACCTTCTTTTTTGGTTTACCGTCTTTAGTAATTACCTCAGTTACTTGTACTTCTTCTGGCAACTCTTCAACAGTGTATACTGGTTGTTTAGGTATGGTTTCTTCGGGAATTTCAAGTTCTTCTACAGTTACAGTAGTTTCTGGTTTTTTACCTTCTTCTTCTACAGTAACAATTTCCGTTTTCTCTTGCTTTCCTCCAGTTTGTTTCTTAATTACTCGTTTTCTGATTACCTTCTTTTTAGCTTTACCTTCTTTTGTAATTACCTCAGTTACTTGTACTTCTTCTGGCAATTCTTCAACAGTGTATTCTGCTTGTTTTGGTACTGTTTCTTCAGGAACCTCAAGTTCTTCTACAGTCACAGTAGTTTCTGGTATTTTACCTTCTTCTTCTACAGTAACAATTTCCGTTTTCTCTTGCTTTCCACCAGTCTGTTTTTTAATTACCCGTTTTCTAATTACCTTCTTTTTAGCTTTACCGTCTTTTGTAATTACCTCAGTTACTTGTACTTCTTCTGGCAATTCTTCAACAGTGTATTCTGGTTGTTTTGGTACTGTTTCTTCAGGAACCTCAAGTTCTTCTACAGTCACAGTAGTTTCTGGTTTTTTACCTTCCTCTTCTACAGTAACAATTTCCGTTTTCTCTTGCTTTCCACCAGTTTGTTTTTTAATTACCCGTTTTCTAATTACCTTCTTTTTAACTTTACCGTCTTTTGTAATTACCTCAGTTACTTGTACTTCTTCTGGCAATTCTTCAACAGTGTATTCTGCTTGTTTTGGTACTGTTTCTTCAGGAACCTCAAGTTCTTCTACAGTCACAGTAGTTTCTGGTTTTTTACCTTCCTCTTCTACAGTAACAATTTCCGTTTTCTCTTGCTTTCCACCAGTTTGTTTTTTAATTACCCGTTTTCTAATTACCTTCTTTTTAGCTTTACCGTCTTTTGTAATTACCTCAGTTACTTGTACTTCTTCTGGCAATTCTTCAACACTGTATTCTGGTTGTTTTGGTACTGTTTCTTCAGGAACCTCAAGTTCTTCTACAGTCACAGTAGTTTCTGGTTTTTTACCTTCCTCTTCTACAGTAACAATTTCCGTTTTCTCTTGCTTTCCACCAGTTTGTTTTTTAATTACACGTTTTCTAATTACCTTCTTTTTAGGTTTACCGTCTTTAGTAATTACCTCAGTTACTTGTACTTCTTCTGGCAATTCTTCAACAGTGTATTCTGGTTGTTTTGGTACTGTTTCTTCAGGAGCCTCAAGTTGTTCTACAGTCACAGTAGTTTCTGGTTTTTTACCTTCCTCTTCTACAGTAACAATTTCCGTTTTCTCTTGCTTTCCTCCAGTTTGTTTCTTAATTACTCGTTTTCTGATTACCTTCTTTTTAGCTTTACCGTCTTTTGTAATTACCTCAGTTACTTGTACTTCTTCTGGCAATTCTTCAACACTGTATTCTGGTTGTTTTGGTACTGTTTCTTCAGGAACCTCAAGTTCTTCTACAGTCACAGTAGTTTCTGGTTTTTTACCTTCCTCTTCTACAGTAACAATTTCCGTTTTCTCTTGCTTTCCACCAGTTTGTTTTTTAATTACACGTTTTCTAATTACCTTCTTTTTAGGTTTACCGTCTTTAGTAATTACCTCAGTTACTTGTACTTCTTCTGGCAATTCTTCAACAGTGTATTCTGGTTGTTTTGGTACTGTTTCTTCAGGAGCCTCAAGTTGTTCTACAGTCACAGTAGTTTCTGGTTTTTTACCTTCCTCTTCTACAGTAACAATTTCCGTTTTCTCTTGCTTTCCTCCAGTTTGTTTCTTAATTACTCGTTTTCTGATTACCTTCTTTTTAGCTTTACCGTCTTTTGTAATTACCTCAGTTACTTGTACTTCTTCTGGCAATTCTTCAACAGTGTATTCTGGTTGTTTTGGTACTGTTTCTTCAGGAACCTCAAGTTCTTCTACAGTCACAGTAGTTTCTGGTTTTTTACCTTCCTCTTCTACAGTAACAATTTCCATTTTCTCTTGCTTTCCACCAGTTTGTTTTTTAATTACCCGTTTTCTAATTACCCTCTTTTTAGCTTTACCGTCTTTTGTAATTACCTCAGTTACTTGTACTTCTTCTGGCAATTCTTCAACAGTATATTCTGGTTGTTTTGGTACTGTTTCTTCAGGAACCTCAAGTTCTTCTACAGTCACAGTAGTTTCTGGTTTTTTACCTTCCTCTTCTACAGTAACAATTTCCGTTTTCTCTTGCTTTCCACCAGTTTGTTTTTTAATTACCCGTTTTCTAATTACCTTCTTTTTAGCTTTACCGTCTTTTGTAATTACCTCAGTTACTTGTACTTCTTCTGGCAATTCTTCAACAGTGTATTCTGGTTGTTTTGGTACTGTTTCTTCAGGAGCCTCAAGTTGTTCTACAGTCACAGTAGTTTCTGGTTTTTTACCTTCCTCTTCTACAGTAACAATTTCCGTTTTCTCTTGCTTTCCACCAGTTTGTTTTTTAATTACCCGTTTTCTAATTACCTTCTTTTTAGCTTTACCGTCTTTTGTAATTACCTCAGTTACTTGTACTTCTTCTGGCAATTCTTCAACACTGTATTCTGGTTGTTTTGGTACTGTTTCTTCAGGAACCTTAAGCTCTTCTACAGTCACAGTAGTTTCTGGTTTTTTACCTTCCTCTTCTACAGTAACAATTTCCGTTTTCTCTTGCTTTCCACCAGTTTGTTTTTTAATTACCCGTTTTCTAATTACCTTCTTTTTAGCTTTACCGTCTTTTGTAATGACCTCAGTTACTTGTACTTCTTCTGGCAATTCTTCAACAGTGTATTCTGGTTGTTTTGGTACTGTTTCTTCAGGAACCTCAAGTTCTTCTACAGTCACAGTAGTTTCTGGTTTTTTACCTTCCTCTTCTACAGTAACAATTTCCGTTTTCTCTTGCTTTCCACCAGTTTGTTTTTTAATTACCCGTTTTCTAATTACCTTCTTTTGAGCTTTACCGTCTTTTGTAATTACCTCAGTTACTTGTACTTCTTCTGGCAATTCTTCAACAGTGTATTCTGCTTGTTTTGGTACTATTTCTTCAGGAACCTCAAGTTCTTCTACAGTCACAGTAGTTTCTGGTTTTTTACCTTCCTCTTCTACAGTAACAATTTCCGTTTTCTCTTGCTTTCCACCAGTCTGTTTTTTAATTACCCGTTTTCTAATTACCTTCTTTTTAGCTTTACCGTCTTTAGTAATTACCTCAGTTACTTGTACTTCTTCTGGCAACTCTTCAACAGTGTATACCGGTTGCTCAGGTATGGTTTCTTCGGGAATTTCAAGTTCTTCTACAGTTACAGTAGTTTCTGGTTTTTTACCTTCTTCTTCTACAGTAACAATTTCCGTTTTCTCTTGCTTTCCTCCAGTTTGTTTCTTAATTACCCGTTTTCTAATTACCTTCTTTTTAGCTTTACCGTCTTTTGTAATTACCTCAGTTACTTGTACTTCTTCTGGCAATTCTTCAACAGTGTATTCTGGTAGTTTTGGTACTGTTTCTTCAGGAACCTCAAGTTCTTCTACAGTCACAGTAGTTTCTGGTTTTTTACCTTCCTCTTCTACAGTAACAATTTCCGTTTTCTCTTGCTTTCCTCCAGTTTGTTTTTTAATTACCCGTTTTCTAATTACCTTCTTTTTAGGTTTACCGTCTTTAGTAATTACCTCAGTTACTTGTATTTGTTCTGGCAACTCTTCAACAGTGTATACCGGTTGCTCAGGTATGGTTTCTTCGGGAATTTCAAGTTCTTCTACAGTTACAGTAGTTTCTGGTTTTTTACCATCTTCTTCTACAGTAACAATTTCCGTTTTCTCTTGCTTTCCTCCAGTTTGTTTTTTAATTACCCGTTTTCTAATTACCTTCTTTTTAGCTTTACCGTCTTTTGTAATTTCCTCAGTTACTTGTACTTCTTCTGGCAATTCTTCAACGGTGTATTCTGGTTGTTTTGGTACTGTTTCTTCAGGAACCTCAAGTTCTTCTACAGTCACAGTAGTTTCTGGTTTTTTACCTTCCTCTTCTACAGTAACAATTTCCGTTTTCTCTTGCTTTCCACCAGTTTGTTTTTTAATTACCCGTTTTCTAATTACCTTCTTTTTAGCTTTACCGTCTTTTGTAATGACCTCAGTTACTTGTACTTCTTCTGGCAATTCTTCAACACTGTATTCTGGTTGTTTAGGTTCTGTTTCTTCAGGAACCTTAAGTTCTTCTACAGTCACAGTAATTTCTGGTTTTTTACCTTCCTCTTCTACAGTAACAATTTCCGTTTTCTCTTGCTTTCCACCAGTTTGTTTTTTAATTACCCGTTTTCTAATTACCTTCTTTTTAGCTTTACCGTCTTTTGTAATGACCTCAGTTACTTGTACTTCTTCTGGCAATTCTTCAACAGTGTATTCTGGTTGTTTTGGTACTGTTTCTTCAGGAACCTCAAGTTCTTCTACAGTCACAGTAGTTTCTGGTTTTTTACCTTCCTCTTCTACAGTAACAATTTCCGTTTTCTCTTGCTTTCCACCAGTCTGTTTTTTAATTACCCGTTTTCTAATTACCTTCTTTTTAGCTTTACCGTCTTTTGTAGTTACCTCAGTTACTTGTACTTCTTCTGGCAATTCTTCAACAGTGTATTCTGGTTGTTTTGGTACTGTTTCTTCAGGAACCTCAAGTTCTTCTACAGTCACAGTAGTTTCTGGTTTTTTACCTTCCTCTTCTACAGTAACAATTTCCGTCTTCTCTTGCTTTCCTCCAGTTTGTTTCTTAATTACCCGTTTTCTAATTACCTTCTTTTTAGCTTTACCGTCTTTTGTAGTTACCTCAGTTACTTGTACTTCTTCTGGCAATTCTTCAACAGTGTATTCTGGTTGTTTTGGTACTGTTTCTTCAGGAACCTCAAGTTCTTCTACAGTCACAGTAGTTTCTAGTTTCTTACCTTCCTCTTCTACAGTAACAATTTCCGTTTTCTCTTGCTTTCCACCAGTTTGTTTTTTAATTACCCGTTTTCTAATTACCTTCTTTTTAGCTTTACCGTCTTTTGTAATTACCTCAGTTACTTGCACTTCTTCTGGCAATTCTTCAACAGTGTATTCTGGTTGTTTAGGTACTGTTTCTTCAGGAGCCTCAAGTTCTTCTACAGTCACAGTAGTTTCTGGTTTTTTACCTTCCTCTTCTACAGTAACAATTTCCGTCTTCTCTTGCTTTCCTCCAGTTTGTTTCTTAATTATCCGTTTGCTAATAACCTTCTTTTTAGCTTTACCGTCTTTTGTAATTACCTCAGTTACTTGTACTTCTTCTGGCGACTCTTCAACAGTGTACTCTGGTTGTTTGGGTATTGTTTCTTCAGGAGCTTCAAGTTCCTCTACAGTCACAGTAGTTTCTGGTTTTTTACCTTCCTCTTCCACAGTAACAATTTCCGTTTTCTCTTGCTTTCCTCCAGTTTGTTTTCTAATTACCCGTTTTCTAATTACCTTCTTTTTAGCTTTACCGTCTTTTGTAATTATTTCAGTTACTTGTACTTCTTCTGGCAATTCTTCAACAGTGTATTCTGGTTGTTTTGGTACTGTTTCTTCAGGAGCCTCAAGTTCTTCTACAGTCACAGTAGTTTCTGGTTGTTTACCTTCTTCTTCCACAGTAACAATTTCCGTTTTTTCTTGTTTTCCTTCAGTTTGTTTCTTTATTACCCGTTTTCTAATTACCTTCTTTTTGGGTTTACCGTCTTTCGTAATTACTTCAGTTACTTGTACTTCTTCTGGCAACTCTTCAACAGTGTATTTTGGTTGTTCTGGTACAATTTCTTCAGGAGCTTCAAATTCTTCTACAGTTACAGTGGTTTCTGGTCTTTTACCTTCTTCTTCCACAGTTATTATTTCCGTCTTTTCTTGTTTTCCACCAGTTTGTTTTTTGATTACTCGTTTTCTGATTACTTTCTTTTTAGTCTTGCCATCTTTTGTAACTACTTCAGTTTCTTGGACTTCTTCTGGCAACTCTACAACTGTATATGTGGGTTTAGTTTCTTCCTTAACCTCAAGTTCCTCTACAGTCACAGTAGTTTCTGGTTTTCGACCTTCTTCTTCTACAGTGACAATTTCTGTTTTTTCTTCTTTTCCTCCGGTGCGCTTTCTAATTACCTTTTTTCGAATTATCTTCCTTTTGCGTTTGCCATCCTCGGTATCTTCTTCTGTAACTAGCACTTCTTCAGGTTCTACCACAAACTCGGGTTTTTCAGATGCAAGTTCTTCAGTTTCAATTTCTTGTATGGTCACCGTTGAAATAGGTTTTTTATCTTCTTCAATTTCGGTTATATCTACATGGGATTTTTTGGATTTAGTTTCGGGTAATATTTCGTCCATTACTTCTTCTATTACAACATCACCATCACCTTCAGTTTTCGATTTATTTTTTACAATTGTACGTTTTGTTATTATTTTGGTTGTTTCATCACTGTCAGGAGTAGATTTAAATTTAGTTATAATTTCGTGTGTTTCTTCTATATTTGTATCTTTTTGAATATCTGTTTTGTGTTGTTCAGCAGTGAACGTCTGGGTGCTTGTTTGTGTAATTCTGGCTCGTGTTTTGTGTGGTTCTGTTTCATCCAGTGGTCCTGTAAGTTTATTGGTTTATTTTAAAATGTATTTTTAATTTTATTGTGTTTGTGTATGTGTATGTGTGTTTGAAATGTGCTACGCTTCACCTACCACCCGAGTGATTATTACTAATCTGTGGATTAACTTACCTTCAAGTTCATGTAGCTGAACTTCACTTATCTGCAAACTTGGAGATATTTCGTCCATGACAATTTTAACAGTTTTGGATGTTGGTTCGTCAAATTCCAAGGAACCCAGATTACCCGTCGATTTTTGTTCAGTTACTATGAGTCCATGCTGGTGAATATCTATATATTCAGGTCGACCTTCAATAGCCATTACTTTTTCTGGTTTAAATAAATCGTGACTTTGATAGGGAATTATTTCTTCCTTGACTACTACTGGCCTTTGTTCCACTTCCGCCTGTGCTGTTGTTTCCTTGGCAGAAACATGGACAACTTCATTTCCCGTTTGTCCTTGTACCGCAATTTCGGTGACAGTTATACTTTCCTTGGTTGTAATGTCTACGTTTGCAGTTTTAGGAGTTGGCGTTTCTACGGTAATGGCTTTTGCGTCTCCATGTACAATGATATCCGATTCAACGATACTTTCATAAGTATCCCTTTGGAAGGTAGCCTTTCGCAAAGTTTCCTTCTTACTTTCTGGTATATCTACTATACCTTCAAATACTTTTATATCTCTCTCCTCTAAAACTTTATGTTCAATAATCATAGTAGTTGCCACATCAGATTTAGGCTTCTCTTCTATTATTGGTGATTCATTTACAGTTGTAAGTATTTCACTAACTGATGCTGCCTTCCCTGACTTTTCCAATGCCACATCTACTGTTGTCAAATTAGGAGCACGGTCCTTTTCAAGATTGGATTCTTTTTCTGTTATTACAGTTTCAGTAATATTTAAAGTTTGATAAGGCACATGGTCCTGACTAGCTTTACTCTGTTCTGGAAGTTCAGCTTTAAAATCTACTAGACTCTGATCTGATCTAGTCTCTAATATTTGGGTTGCTTCATGAGGGGAAATTGTTTTATCGGCAACAGATGTTAATATTTCAATTTTATTAAATGTTGATTCCTGTTCAGTGGTCACCGTTTCTGTAACATATAAATGTTCTTCTGGTGGAAGCGAAATATCTGCTGTTTTTGATTCGGTAGGTTGGTCCTCAAAAGGTATTTCACTTTCTTGTATTTCTTTTGATGTAACAATGACGCTGTCATACTTGCTCTGTGTCAAATTTGCTGTTTCCTCAACAGGTACTGTAATATTAAACTTGTCTATATTTTCATGTGAAAGAATGACTGATTGCGATAAAGGTATATTTGGCAAAACACTAGTTGTAGAAAATTCTTCTTTCGCTTGTTGAGATATTAATGGTTTTTCTTTTTCTTCACTAATAACCTCGGATATGCTCAAACCTGATATCTTATCTATAACGGTATCTGCCTTCATCATGTCTGGCGTGGGACTTTCTTGCAAGAGTTTTTCTGATTCGTGTATAATATTTTCTGTTAACACTATACTATCAAATGTATCTTGCTCGATGTTTATTGATGATAATGGTTTGCTTTCTGTTTTAAAATCACTTATATTCTCTGATGTAACTATTTCGGATTGTTCAACTGCTCTCTCAGAATCTAGTCGTGGTACAGCTGTCTCAAATTTGTTTGGATAATCTTTAAATTCTTTAGCTTCAGATTCTGTATATGTTTCACTAACAGTCATTTCAGTAAGACTATCAATTTTCTTCTCTGCCCTTTCTGTCTTTGGTTTCATCTTTTCATGAAAATCTTCCGAACTATCAATAACCACAGGTACAGATTGTGTTAAACTAATCAATGTATCATGTTCAGAAGCTGCCGTAACAGATGTAGGCATATCAATATTTAATTTATTCGTATTAAAATTCACTAGTACTTCTGTGGTCTCAGCGCTTATATTGGTGGTTAAATTTGGCTCAGCAGTACTACTATCAGGCCTTTTGGATTCTTCTAAAATAGCTTCAATTTCTGCAGCTATTATTTCGGTGGTTGACACAACTTTATTTTCCTCTACTACAAATGCAGCATTTTTTGTATCTGGTTTACCTGTTTCTTCAAAAAGACTTTCTCTTTCTTGCACCAAGGTTTGTGTTTGGATTATTTCCTCATGAGGACTGTGTTTTAAAGTTGCTTTTGTCGAAGGGACATCAGAAATAAAAGTTGTTTCCTCTATACTTTCCTCTGTTAATGTTTCAGATTTTTCTGGAATTGACATAAAATCAACTTCCATCGTAGCTTTCTGTTGCGTTGGCACGTCAAGCTTATTAATTTTTCCCTCGCTATCTTGAGTAACAATTTCACTAACATTTATACTATATTTGTTTTGTTCTAATGATAATTCACCTTTGCTAGTTATTGGCTTAAAGTATTCTTCAAAGACATTTTCCTTTTCTTCCAGTATATTCTCAGTAATAATCAGACTGTCAAAGGTATCTTCTCTTTCTGACGCTGTTTGACTTTCTGGTACTAGAGTTTTGTGTACATCAGTTGCTTCAGAAATGCTAGTGATATTTAACTCTGCAACTTTATGTGTAACATCTATGGCTTTTTGTGCAGTTTTAGCACCTGGCAATTTAAATTCATTTAGATCATCCTCTTTTTGTGCTACAAAAGTTTCAGTTGTGGATACACCTTCTGAAGGTTCAATTCCTACTGTGGCAGATAATTCGTTTATTTTGGTATCATCAATTAAATCACTTTCTGTGTCGATTATAACTTGTTCAGTAGTTATTGCTGAATCAAATGGAATAGGAAATTCGAGAGCATTATTTTCTACTGGTTTAAGAGTTTCAAATTGTTTAAGGCTATCATCAATTTGAGTTTCTAGTTGTGAAGCAACGAATTTTGTATCACTGATACTAGTTTCTGCATACATTTTGTCTAAGGGTGCTTCTACAAATTCCGTTTCGTTGTCATGTGATATAACAGACTGAACTATTATACTCTGATCTTCATTAAATGATACTGTTAATTGTTTACTTTCTGGTTTTTGTATTATAGTACCTTCGGTTTCTGATTCTGTAAGGGTTGTCTCAAATTTAATGGCAGTATTTAAGGGAGATACTTCTGGATGTGCAGTTGTTAGTATCGGTTGGAGAACATTGATGTCATCAATTGTTTCGTCGGTAATAACTTCAGTATTAATAGGTATTCCATGTACATCAATATCAATATCAGCATGCTTCTCTTTCGGTTTTTCATTTGCATCCAAAGTAGACTCGGTTTCGTTGCTTGTTACCTGTGTAGTAATAACACTTTGATCTTCCCTGAATTCCACATTAGCCTGTTTAATATCCACATGTTCCTTTTCAAAGTATTTTTCACTTTCTTGGATGTTTGATTCAGATTGTATAACACTTTCAAATAGAGATTGGTCAACGTTAGCTTGTGCAGACACAGGTACTTCTTTCAAAACATCAGAAGTAGTGTCTTGTGCAAAGGTAATAATTGTCTCAGCAACTGGCTGAACAGAGAGAGATGAGGTTGCTGTTTTTGATTCGACGGATTTGGGAGTTTCGTGTATGTCTTCTTTTTCATTAGGAATTGTTTCTGAAGTTTGAGCTGTTGTTATATGTTGGTATTCAACATCGGCTTTCTGTTTAGAAGGTTTAACAGATTCCGTTAAAGATGATTCACTTTCACCTACCACGGCTTCCATACCGATAATACTTTTATGTTCCGATTGACTTTGTACGGCCGTAACGCGTGTAGGCGAAACTCGATCAAATCCAGTTGTTGTATCGTTGGCTACTGTTTCTCTAACTTCTACAACATCTTGAGGAAGTATAGTAGAAGTAGCAGTCTCGTGATTAAGTTTATTCTTATCCAATGTTCCCTCTTTTATACCTGATGTTATGGAGGTAATTGTAATACCTTCGGCAGGTTGGTATTCAGGATGAGCTAGTTTCATATCGGGTTTAGTTTCGGTAAGATTACTCTCAGCCTCTATTATAACTGATTCAGTTGTGATAAAACTGTCTAACAATGTACATTCAGAGGTAGCTTTTTCAGTGTGATGTTCTAGCTGTTCGAACTTCTTTACCGAGTCTTCTGATACAATTTCTTCCTTTAATGCTGTAACGTGTGATGAAATTGAAGATTCTCCCTTTACTCCCTCTGGCAATTCTTCGTTTGCGAAATCTTTTTCTTTATCGTCCACATTTACTTCGGTAACATTTACACTTTGTGTTTCTGTGAAACTAACATTTACTTGTTTCGTATCGGGTCTAACAGCAGTTTCGGCATCTCCCTCTTTTTCTCCAACGGTAAACTGGAGTTGTATTACAGGATGTGAAATGTCTTGGTGACTGGAAGCTAGAAACGCTTCAGGAGACTTTTCAATTAAATCTCCCGGTAATGAATTAGATAGAGTCTCTTCTTTAATTGCTACCTGCTGTTCAGTAATGTTTATGTTAGCGAGAGAAGATATTGTTTCAGGTATTTCGAGTTTTTCTTCCTTATGATCAGTTACTGTCTCTGTAACAGATAAAGCTTGACCTGGTAGAATGTCAATATTTGCTTGTTTTTGAAATGGAAAAATATCAGATTTAAGACTTTTTTCGACGTCCACCACATTTGTTTCAGTAACAACGAGTTCAGTAAAAGGTCTAGCATATTTCTTAGCTCTACCAGTTGATGGTTGCTCTTCTTCAATATTATCAGCATGAACCACAGTTTCTATTTCAGATTTTACCACCACTTCTTGAGTAGTAAGTGCAGATGAAGCAAGTACTTTTAATGGTTCTGGCTGTGGTTGATACTTGTCCTCCATTTCATTAGGAAGTATTTGTGAAACATTTACTCCAGTAAGTGATTCAGACATATTAATTGCTGCCTGCTTTTTCTCTGGTTTACTCTCTATATGCTCTCCTTCCTTCTCTGCTACTTCATGTTGAATGATTTGAAGAGTTTCTAAAGTATCTTGTTCACTATTTGCTTCAACACCTTGCGGTGTTGCTATATTTAAATCTTCAGTAGCGTAGTTGGGTTGAATAATAGATTTACTTGCCACTTTTTGAGTGTCTATATCAAATGTAGCCTGTATACCACTTGGTACATCACCTGGTATGTATTGCTTTTCTTTATCATCTGTTAATACTTCAGACACGTTAAGAGCCTCTTGTGGTGATAAGATTGATGTTGCCTGTTTAGTTATAGCTTCGTCTGATATGAATTTGTTTAAGTCTTCATTAGCTACTGTTTCCGATATGACAGTTTCGATGTGCAAATTTTGACTAAGATCTGCTTTATTTTCTGGAATTTTATCTTCCTGAAGCGTTTCTGTGCTATATTCGACAATCGTTTGCTCAGTTATTCCAGCTGGTAACGCATGAGATGTGACTGGTTTGCCTTTATGAGAATCAGGTAATTCAAAACTACTAAAATCTCTCTCACTTTCTAAAATGTGCGACTCGTTAACCTCAAGCTGTTCTTGCGGTCTAGTAAATGTAGTTTCTATATTTATATAATTTGGCTGTTGTTGTTCGTATACGGTTTCTGATTCATTTACTTGTGTTTCTGTTATATTTGTGGCTTCCTGTGTTTGAATATTCGGAGACGCTTGATCCATCAGCATTTTGGGAAAATCATCAAAATGACTAGGCGTGTCGCCTGTTTCTATCTCTTCCACTGTAATTGGCTCTTGTGGCGAATAACTTGAACTCGCCAGGACTCTGGTAGGTTGTTTGTCTGGAGCTAAAATGTCTTCAGACTCTTGAACTGTAATTTCTGATTTACCACTAGCTTCTAGACAAGTAATTGTAGTGTCAGCATTTTTGTATGCTGTTTCTTTTTGTTCATAATTGCCTTCTGACTCCGAGGCGAATGTAGTTTGTGAAACTACAGTTTCCTTTGGTAAAATATCAACATTGGCTGTTTGCTGATTTACTTCCTCTAACTTCATTTCTGATTGAGGTTGTTGTGAATCAGTACATGTTACAGATATACTTTCTGATAACATTATATCTGTCGAGGCTTCTGCTTTTTCTGGACTGGCTGCTTTTTCAAATACATTTTCTCTTTCAGACACATCAGTTTGCGATACTAGTATGCTTTCATCAGTTGTAATTTTGAAATCAGCTGTTTGTGAAGGTGGTAGTCTTCCAGGCAAATATTCGCCTTCAATTTCAGGTGCAACCATTTCTAACTGGGTGATTGATTTTTGAGGAATTATGTTTTTGGAAGCTATTTCTGTTGCTACAAATGCTTCCGGTAAGTATTTGCCTGGTTTAACTTCAGACAGAACTTCTTCAACAACTATTGATTCATTCGAATCTATTTTGTATTTGGGTTTCACTGTTGTTGGTTTCGTAGTGTCTAATGTTTCCTCCGAAATTCCTTGATATACTTCTTCAACATTTATACTTTCCTTAGTGGAAAATGTACCTGTAGCCTGAACACCTTTGGGAATAGTGAACTCATCTAGCGGTTGCTCTTTGTGTGATACCTCAACTTCTGAGATATTTTTAGCTTCTTGAGGTAGTAACGTAACAGCGGCTGAGTCCTCCACTTTTTGTTCTTCTGCAAGAATTGAAGGAATATCTCCTAAATTAAATTCTTGAACTGAAATACTTTCACTTGAAACGACATTAGTAGATGCATTCGAGAAAGTTGGTTTAAATTGACTATCAAATTGTCCCGTTGTATTCTGAATTGTTTGTTCTGACACCTCAAAAGCGTCAACTGTGTCGAATGTCTTTGTGGCTAAGAAAGTAGTAGGCTTTGTTTCGGTATGTAAGCCTTCTTTTTCTTCTATATGTGTGTGTTCTTCTACAAGAGCTGAATGGGGAATAATATCTAATTCGGCTGTTGATATTTGTACCTCTTGATTTATTTGAGTTACTTGACCCATTGACATAGCTTCTGAAACCGATCCTGTCATATTTATCGAAAGTGGTTGTTGTGTTACTAATTCAAATGGTAATAAATCTTGTTCTTTTGTAGAAACTTCAATTTCTGATACATTTGTAGCTTCTTGTGGTAGCACGGTAAGGTGTGCTTTGTTGTCGTTTACCTGTTCTTCTGGTAAATGAGAAGAAGTATCTCCTAAAGTAATTTCATGAACTGAGATACTCTCATTGGGCAAAATGTTTTTCAAAGCTGTCGATGAAGTTGGTATAAATGTATCTTCAAAGTGACCCGGAATATTATGAATGGTTTGTTCTTCAATTTCTATAGCCTCTCTTGTGTCAATGGTTTTGTTCGCAATGGCTGAGGTGGACGGTGTTTCTTTCCGTAATTCTTCATTTTCTTGAACAATTGTATGCTCTTCTACAACAGCGGCATAAGGAAGTATATCCATCGTTGCAGTAGACTTTGTCACACTTTTATTTATTTGGGCTACCTTTCCAACACCTGTCGTCTCAGAAATGATATTTGAGGTATTTAAGGGGATTTCTTTTGTGACAGGCATCTCGAATGGAGTGAGTTCATTGGTATCTTCTTCAGTCAATACGTATTCATTTGTTTTGGGTTTGTAAGCTTTAATCTTTTTTCGCCTTCTCACTTCTTTGTCAACTTCCTCTATTTCTTCTATTTCTATTTCAGTTTCACTTTCTTTTTTAGAATCCTGTTTAATTATTGCAGTGGACTCAAGTTCTGGTTCTGTTTTATCAACGAGTAATTCCGTAATATCTGTTATTTCCACGGAATGTTTTTTCTTAGGATGTGGAACTGCACCTTTTGCTGTCCGTTCAATATCTTCTTCGACTTCAAGGGTTTCTGTGAAAGTGTTTGTATGATAGTTTTGTGTGTTGTTTATCTTATATAATATTGTGATTTAGTACAAACATTGGTGTAAATAAGTAGGTATGGAAGCGTTAAAGAGTTTTCGAGTGACTAAGTTTTGTGTCAGTAAATACTATGAAAATAAGAATAGAAACAGAAAACTCACCTTAAGCGTAGCAAATATCACTAATAAGCCATGCTTCTTTAAGTTAAACAAACACTGCCTCTACACTATAAATGCAATGTTTTGGAGCTTTTACACTTAGCTTGCGTACGTATTATATAAATATTAATATATACCCGAAAAAATGCGCTTGGGTTAAATAAAATGTATTCAAAATTACTTCATAGCCCTTCAGACAAGAACTATTAAATTTCGCACTAGATGTACTTACCAACATAACTAGTACGAAAGTAAAAAGTAAAAAGTATTATTTAAGCGAACTTATTTCACTGACAACACAAGACATTTATTAGGCTTACCCTCAATATCTCCCTTCTTTCTGATTGATTTCTTAACAATCTTTCCAGAATCTACAGTTAAAAAAAACACAAATTTAAAAACAATATTTTAATATAAAATGATACAAAATACTCCAATAGAATATTAAACATTGACCGGCAATAACTTAATAATTTTTAATTGTCATTTCATGCTGCATTAACACACAAAACTCACCCTCCAAGATTTCAACCTCCTCGGAAATGGTCACCATATCCGACACTGTTTTTGTGACTCCCTAGAATAGAAAGCGAAATTAATTGAAATGAACCAAAAATGTTAGCATTATTAATCATAAAGGACCAAGGATGGCTGGTAAAGTATCTTCAACAGTTACGGATCTTCATGGTAATAAATTATCTCGATATACTTTCGTTGGTCAATATAACATTGATGTGAATAAATTTCAGGAATACCAGGGAACGTTTAAAATTCAACAACAAACTATTTTAATTAAACTTTAGGTATGACCTTGGATTTATTTAAAATTAAATTTATTTGTTTAAAATTAAATTTATCTAAGTGTACTAAAAAATTTGAATTGGTTTAGGCTTTTTCTGTTAATTCAGTATTCTTGACACCTATTTCTAAAGACTTGTTAAGGTAGGTACTTATGTTTTTATGTGCATACCTCAGTTATTTCTGTGGATTCCCAAGCACGTTGAATAAAATCTTCTGGTATAAAGTGAGTAATGACCTCCTCAATTGTTACATAATTGGCTTCGACCATTTTCATAAATGCTCTAAAACCGACAGTAGCTGCCAATTGGCTTTCATCAATAGTGGTTTCCTCTGTTAATACCTCAGAAATGAGAGTACCATAACCTTTTCTTTCCACAACATTTACCATAGCTGATTGCGCTTGCGGGGATTTTAGGGAAGGGAATCTGTTTTCGTCGTAAAGAACTGTGACTTCCTTAACTGTTATTCCGTTTCTTACTAGATATCCAATTTCGGCAATTTCACGGAGTGGGCTTTCACCAGGGCCAAATTCTTTAGCGTTGATTAACTCTAGAGCGTGTGACACTTCCCTTGCCATTTTTTGCTCACTTTTGCGAATTATTTTCTCGCAGCGTTCTATAATCTGTTCAAGTTTTACTTCTGTAATATCAACAAATTCTGATACACCTGTCTGTACTTCAGGCCTTGCCTTGCGAGTTTTTGGAATGATTTTCTCAATATCCTTGATAATTTCTTCGGTAAGGATTTGTTCAGAATAAGTCGGTTCGACAGGAGATAATATTTCAGTGGCCTTTTCTTGAGGTTTATCCTCTGGGGATTCATCAATTTTCTTGCAGGTAGCAACAGCCTCGGTTTTAAGTGGTTCTTGTATATCTAATTTTTGAAGAGCTTTTACCTTATCTGTCTTTGTTTCAACAATTTGTTCAGTTGTTTCAATAGCTTGTACCTCAGTGACATCTAGAGGCTTCATCTCCTCTTCCGTTGTAATAGATGATCGTTGTTTCTTGCGTTCTACTCTTTTCTTGGTAATTTTAATTTTCTCTTGCTTAACCTTCTCTTCCTCTTCCTGAGCTTTTCTTATTAAAATTTCTGTCCTCTTGTATTCTGGTATTTCTTGTACGTATAGTTGAGCTTTGGTGACAGCAACACCTATTTCACTAACGGCCTTACAAACGTAAGTTCCGACGTCCTCATTGGTTACTTCAGAAATATTGACGCTTGTTTTGTTATCTTCGATTCGTACCTTGATTTTTCTTGTATTGCGAATTATCTTGTCATTGTGATACCATATAATGTCTAGAAGGAAAAAAAAAATGCTCATGGTATTTATGATATTGCATTAGACGATTCATTTTATATTTATTTTTATTATTGCCTTGCATTTTACAAGGATTTTTTTTGTGACTGCGACTTTACATTCGAATAAAGCAATAATTGATCTTTCCAAAGGTGGACAAATTTTTTTCTATTTAATATAGTTTGCTCTATCTTGGTTTTAAAAAACGGGTAAAAATATGGGACGCTATTAATGAATTACATATAAAAATATGGGACGCTATTAATGAATTACATATACCGTGTAGGCAATCAATAATATCGCTTTATTTAAATCTTTTTGTTATTATGTATTTATTACCTGGTGTAGGCGTTCCAGAAAATAGGCATTCAAATTTAATACTTTCAGCTTCTGTTGTTCGAATATCAGTGATCTCTTGCACAAATGTGGGTACAGATTGAGCAGCTAGAATAAGAAAGTAATAAGTACCAAGGTCTTATTTCCTAACATCTATATGGAATGTGGCATGAGTTATGAGGAGAAAAATAACAAGGTGAAAATTTCAGTCTGGGTAACTAATGCACAAAATGCAATTTCACAAAAAATACAATTTTTGCAAAATAAATGCCAAAAGACTTACACATAAGAACTTAAAATGCATGTGCAAATGATGAGGTGAATGAGATGATAAGTTTGCATATATTACCTGTTTAAAATGTTTATTGCCTGGCCATGCTGGTGGGAGATTTTTATTGGTCTGTTCAAAATGCAGAAATCACACAAAATTAGTAAGCAACACACACAGTAATTGTTAGGTTACCTTTAGTTTCTGATGAAAATGTATGTGCGGTTTCATTGGTAGGGGAAACAAATGCAGTAGCTAATCCTCGACCTCTGTTATTGTCAA
The DNA here is from genome assembly GCA_963680705.1 of Rhagium mordax. Taxonomy (NCBI): domain Eukaryota; kingdom Metazoa; phylum Arthropoda; class Insecta; order Coleoptera; family Cerambycidae; genus Rhagium; species Rhagium mordax. The sequence continues at coordinate 120,456,312 of OY796656.1, forward strand.
CCATACATTCACTTTCGAGAAGCAAAAATTCTTGTAATTCTTCTTGGCTGTCTGCAGTATGTAATTGAAAAAAGGCACTAGGGTCTAATTCTCTTGGTTCAAGTGGATACATCGTGTTTTTGTTGTAATATGTTTTGTATACATCATTATCTTTAGAGGAACTTTCATTTTTTACCCTAGGAAATGTTTGATACTTCTCAGGTAAATAGTCGAAATCTACAGGATAACAAGGAATTGCATTGCATGAGCTGGAATATTTCATCATTGCTTCATAACCATATCTGGGCTTTTCCGATCCATTGCTCCCTTTTAGGCTACTGCTTCTTGTAGATGGTTCACTCTTTTCCTCGATTGGAGATAGTATATAAAATGGTTCGGGAGTGAACCTTGTCTCAGTTTCTTCATACATTTTGACTTCCTCAGTACATGTTGTCGGCTCTTGTAGACTGTAATTAGTATCAATGATATCGAAACTTTCATAATGTGTTTCCCTGGGTTCATAATGCCTATTAGTGTCTATTAACTCCATCACAGAACTTAAAGAGTGTCTGTGAGAATTGAGATAATCTGCCATAGCTGAATTAACGAAGTCATTTTTTATCCTTGCCTTGCTACATATCGGTTCGCTATGAACGGAAGTGTGCGAGGATGTTTGTGAAATTGGCAAAATCGTTTCGGGTTTACTCAAGTAAAATGGTACAATTTCTTCTGAATCGTTCTCTTGCACAGCCACAATCTTACCTTCCTGCTTATGCCTTTTAGCGGCCGGTATGATTTCTAAGCTGTCAGAAGATAAGTCATACGAACAAGCATGCGGCAAAAAACACGTCTCATTTGAATTACCTTTTAATGCTGCTGACAATTCTTCCATGTGCGTTACCCATTCTGGCTTCCTATATTCCTTGGTACCGACGATACCTAAGGAAATAAATGGTCATAAGATTTACGAACAATCAAAGATATAGTCAGTAGATGCAAGTAATATACACATAAAAGTATAATGTAATGAGTATGAATGTGTTAAATGTTATTATATTGAGGATTAAAGGTTGGCTTTTTAAGGAAATAATTTTGGAAGCTGAAATAAAAAGTATATTTATATCGAAAGTAAAGATAAATCGGGGATATTACCTTCGACGTTTTCGATAAGCAACTCGGTACTGGTAACAGCTACACCGAGTGGGTTATGTGCTTCAAATACTATCGCTCCAGAATCATCTGGGAATACTTCAGTAATAGTTAGGACAGAAGTACCGTCATCAAAATTCTCTATTACAAATTCATTTGAGGGAATGATTTCTTCACCGTGCTTAAGCCATTTGCCTTCAGGCTTGGGTTTACCGACAGCTTTAACTTCCAACCTGTTAACAATCAACAATGTAAGCTATGATAATATTACTAGATAGACTAAGAAAATCGTAAAAAGGAAACAGGAACGTCTTAAACTAAGTGTTTATTTAACTTTACTTTTTATTGAAATCTGACCAGGAGGTTGGAATCCTTGGTAGTTTTTTTTATTAATACCATAACGTTGAAGACCATGAGACAAATTTTTGAGTTATTTTCACAAACATAGGTGTAATAGGACGTGAGGAGCTTTAGACGTTCAAACCATAAGTTTAGAAACAATTGAAAATTGCGTCTAATTCTAACTCTAGCCCGGAGAATTTCCCAGAACCACTTAGCAAAGTGAACACGGTGAACAATTTAAAATAAATTCTTCTAATATTTACACTATTGCTTATGTTATTAATTTTACTTATATATCTGGATCATCAAACTTACCGAGTGACTTCTCCGTCCTTTGTGGAGACCACTTGGGGGAGTTTCTTAATTATTCTCGGTGCACATTCTACGTCACTATCGGATTGAAATTCTGTCTCGCTAATAGTCTGAAATAGATCCAACGTTAATTCGTATTAATTCAAGACAAATTTACAATTAAATACCTTGTCTGCTAGAAGATCTTCCTCGGAGCCGGTCATGATTCCCAATTCATAATCGGAGACATACTCATAGGCCTCTACAATAAGAGACGACTTACAAATAGCTTCCCCGACTTTATTTACAGCTCTACATGTGTATTCGCCAGCATTCTCAGGAAATACTTCGGTGATAGCTAGAGTACAAACTCCTTCGGTATCCTGAGAAATAACTACGTCTTTGGCCTCTTTTACAGGCATGTCATTATGATACCATTCAACTTTCGGTATTGGTTTGCCAGTTACGACACAACTAAACGTAACTTTTTCTCCATCCATAACACGTACTGGAGATATACGTTTAACGAACCTCGGGTATTCCATTTCTCTAGTTTCTTCCCATTCGGTTTCCTCCACAATATTTAATGTGGCTGTACAAGTTACTGATCCCACGGCGTTTTCCGCTCTACATGTTATAGAACCGGCAAATTCAGGTTTCACTTCGCTAATCAGTAATATTGATTTATTATCTTCTGTCACAATTCTCATTTCGGGGGTAGAGGTAATAGGTGTCGTATCGTGGAACCACTGGAAAGTGGCGGTAGGAACAGCTTCTACGAGCGCTTCTAAAATAACTACTTCCCCTATAGTTGCGTATTGTGGCCTTATTGGTTCTATGAAACTAGGAGGTTGGGCTTCACTAACATCTTCAGTTATTACAACTGTGCCTGAAGAGCGTGCTTCTCCTTTTAAATTAACAGCTCGAATTTCGTATTTACCACCTTTTTGCTTCTTATTCGTCTTCTTTTTGATACGCAGAATTGTTTTATTTTCTTTTACTTCTACCTCATAATTATCGCTAGGTTTAATTTCTTTGCCATTTCTCAACCAAGTAATATCTGGTTTCGGAGTTCCTTCAAAGTCAGCCTCAAGCACAATATCTTCATTGACTGTGGCTACAACTGCCTTGACAGGTTTTGTAATTTTAGGAGCGTACATCACAAGTGGTTCAGTAACTGTTACAGATTTTGAAATTATAAGGTTTGCACGACATTCAGCTTGACCAAATTTGTTGTCAGCTTTAACAGTATAAATTGTCTCATCTTCCGGAGTTGCTTTTAAAATTTCAAGAGTGGCTACTCCTGTTTCAGGATTATAACTTAATTGTTTCGTTGGACTAGGCTTAATTTCTTCTTTTCCTTTAAACCATTTGACTTTAGGAGTCGGCTTACCAGTAACAGTGCACTGTAAAGTGGCCTTGGAAATTTCCTCTATGATTTGGGGTTTCAGGGGTTGAATAAAGTGTGGTGCGATACCAGTTTCTTCTTTTTCTGTAAAATCAAATGGTAAGTTAACAAAATTATTTCTTGCAAACATGGTAACCAAACGAAAAACCCTTGATTTACGAAACTGACTGCAATCAAATAAATTGTCAGTTTTAAGTATTAAGGAGAATGTCACATGGTTGCCTATAACATTTTTTATTCATAAACATTTGTTAAAGATAAATCATGCGCAATGGTTTGCTTAGCTCACTTTAGAAACATCAACTAAAAAACACGAATTGTAAATATCTTATAAGCTTATATTTAAAACAAAAAAGGCGCCAAGCTAAAATTTTTATATTTCAGTTATTTGCTGCTTTAATTTTTGCTTGTAATGTATAATCACTGAAAAAAATGCTGTAAGCTTCAAACACACCAATTTATATATACCTAAAATAACAAGATTTGCTGTTGATGTAGCTACACCAGCTGGATTTGTTGCCTTGCATGAATATATTGCAACATCTTGAGGTTCAACTTTAGCAAATTCTAAAGTGATAGTATTTTCAACGATATTAATGAACACCCGTTCAGTAGCATCAAAAACTGCTTCATTTTTATACCAAATAATATCTGGGAAGGGCGTTCCTTCTACTTTGCATGTAAGGCGGGCAGGTTTACCTTCTTCTGCAACTACTGGCTCAACCCTTTGGATGAATTTTGGAGCAATCTTTTTTGTTTTTACCCGTTCACCTATAGTCTTACGCACAATTGATTTATGCACCGTAGTCTTCTCACGTACATCCACATCTTCAGTGAGTTTTTCATCGGGTACTTTATCTAATACCTCAGTAGTACGCTTTTGAGAAATAATTTCCAATTCTGGAATGGGTTGACTATCATCAAATGACACCACTTTTCTCTTTTCGGTTTTGACTTTCTTAGATGTAATTTGTACATCCATTTCTTTTTGGAATTGTACTTCCTCTTCTTCAGATGGTTTTTCTTCCTTCTTTTGTACTTTTTTAACCGTTTTCTTCCTTTCAATAAGTGTAATTTCCGTTTCAGATTTTTCAGTTTCAGGTACTTTTGGAATTTCTTCAGCTGTGTCCTCGATTTTAGTTGGTATCAACTCTGGTTTTTCTTCTTCTTGTACTGGCAATTCCACATCATTTGTCTCTTCCAATGGTTTTTCTTCTTTTGGTTTACCTCTTCTCCATCCTCTAACTTCAGGTTCTTTCGGTTTTTCCTCCACTATGTCCTTTGGAATAGGTTTAAGATCTACCTCTTCTGGTTTGTCTGGTTGAATTTCTGTCTTAGGTTTAGAACGTTTACGTTTGGTTATCTCAACTTCAGTTTTTTCGTCTGACACTATTGGTTTTATTTTAATTTTGTCGTCGTAATCAGTAATAGGTATCTCTGTGGCCCATTCACGTTTGATTTCTTCTGTTCCAATCTTATATTCTGGAACTTCAGGCTTATCTTTAGAAATAGGTTTAAGTTTAATGTCTTCTTTTTCTTCTTCAGGAGCAGGTCTTCTTTTACCTCTAGGCCATTCTTTAACTTCTGGAAGTTCTTCCTCTTTCTTTTTGGGTGTACGACGCCACGGCGCAGATACTTCTGGTAGAGGCTCTTCCTCTTTGCGTATTTCTTCTGGTATCGTAGCGGCTTCTAATTCCTTAGATTCAGGCATTTCTCTAGTTTCTTTAGGAGAAGGTTCAATTAAGGGTTTTTCGTATTCCTTTAGTTTAGTATCACTTTCAGGTAACTTAACATGCTTCGAAATTTCTGGTATATCTTGTTCTGGTTTACTATCTTTTTTAATTGGTTTAAGTAGGACTTCTTCTTTAATTTCTTTCTCTTCAGGCAGTTTACCTTTCCCTATCTTAAGAGATGGTTTTTCTTCCTCTGGTTTTTCTGCCTTAGGTTTAGTCTCACGTCTCCATGGCACAGACGGTTTTTCTTCTGGTTGCTTTGGAGTTTTTTCAAGTTCTAACTTTTCAGCAACTTCAGGAATATACTTCTCGGCATCATCAATTTCCGGTATTTCATCTTCTTTAGATTTCTTCCCCTTCTTTCTCTTTTCCTTAATTTCTTTAACTTCAGTACTTTCTGGTTTAATGATAGGTTTTAAAGATATTTTTTCAATATCTTCATGTTCCTCAATTCTCTCCGCTTTTGGAACAGGTTTCAATTTAATAATTTCGGGTTGGTCTTCTTCTTTTAAAATCTTTTCAGCACGTTTAGGTTTCTTTTTATCTCCTTCATCAATTTTTAATACAATTGTGTCTTCAACCTCTGTGACTGTTTCTACAATAACTGATTCTGGAATTTTACTTATTTCACCGGGCGCAATTTCATCTACCTTCTCTTTATCTTTTATTTCTATCGGTAGAGTGTCTTCTACTTGCGGTTTAACAGGCCTCCTTTTCTTTCGGCGTTTCTTTGATTTTTCAAGACTTATTATTTTCTCCTTATCTTCTTCAGATGAAGTTTCAGATTCTGCTTCAAAAGTATCATCTTTTTTCTTTTTAAGAGGCTTAAGTGTCACAGTTTCTATTTCTTCTTTTTCTGACGGTTGTTTAATTTTCGGAGTTCTTTTTAAAGTAACTACTTGTTCAGTCCAAGGAAGAAGTGTTTCTTCAGATTTTTCTTGTTCAGCATGGTCAACAGGAACTTTAACAATTGGTTTGATTATTTCTTCTGGTTTAACTTTTTCATCTGGTTTAACTATTTCATCTGGTTTAATTTCTTCTATTAACTTCTCTGGCTTTAACCTGTGTGGTTTGATAATCTCAGATGTTTCTGTTATTATTTCTTCTGGTTGTTTAATTTGTTCTTCCTTTAATGGTTTTGCTTCTTTTGGTATTTCTTTTTCTTCTAGTTGAATAGGCTTCTTCCCTCTTCTCCACTCTCGTACTTCTGGTTTTTCAGCTACTGGTTCTGCTTGGTCTTTGGGCTGCTCTTGTACAGGCTGAACATCTTTTATAGTAGTCAAATCTGCTATTTCTGCTTCCTCAGTAGGAATTACTTTACTGTCTCTTGTAACTGGTTTCAACTGAACCTCAATTTTATCTTGTACTTGCTCTTTCTTTTCTTTAGTGGCTTTTTTCAGTACAATTGGTTGTTTATTCCACGGTATAGGTTCCTCTTTCTTTTCCATTGAAACTTCCTGTTTCTTAGGTGCTTGTGGCTTAATTTCTTCAGCAGATATTTTTTCCGATACTTCAGAAGGTTTTTCAGCAACAATTTCTTCTTTAGCGGTTTCTTTTTCCTTCTGTGTCACCTTTGGTGTTTGTGGTTTAATTTCCTCAGATACTATTTTATCAGGTTTTTCAGAAAGTGCTTCGTGCACATCTTCTCTAGGTTTCGTATCGGCGATTTCTTTATCTTTCAATTTCAATTGTATTTTTGATTTTTCGCTTTTATCTATATCAACAACAGTTTTATCTTCAACATCATCTTTTTTCTCTAAATCTAGTGAAACCTTAACTTCTTCAGTTTTAATTATTTCTTTTTGCGGTTTTAATGGCTTCAAGTGAACCTCTTCAATTTCCTCTTTAACTTCTTCCTTCTTTCCTTTTTGTGCTCTTCTCAGATTAATTTCTTGTTTATTCCATGGAACCGTTTCATCCTTCTGTTCAGTCTGAAGCAATTTCTGCTTTGGTGTCTGTTCTTTTATTTCTTTGGCTTCTATTTTTTCAGGTACCTCGATGGGTGTCTCCGTAATCAATTCAGACTTCTCTATAGGCTTCTGTTCTTTGTGTGTTTTTTCAGGTACTTCGACGGGAGTTTCCTGAATCAACTCAGGCTTCTCTGTAGGTTTTTGTTCTTTGGGTATTTTCCCTCTACGCCATGCTTTTGCTTCCAATTTTGTTTCTTGTATAGTATCTCTCGTATCATCTATAACATCTTCAGTTTTTTGTATTGGTTTTTCTGGTTTTTGTTCAAGAGGTTTTTCTACTACATCGTCCTTTACACTGGTTTTTTCAATAATTTTTTTGTCCTTTTCAACAATAATAGTCTCATCCTTTAAGTGCCTTTTTGGTTGACTCTCCTTTATATCGATTTCTTCTGCTTCTTCAGTTCTCATTATCTCAGTTTGTGGTTTTAAAGGCTTTAACTGAACTTCTTCAAGTATTTCCTTAACTTCTTCCTTTTTTCCTTTCTGTGTTCTTTTTAAAGTAATCTCTTGCTTATTCCATGGAACAGGTTCTTCTTTCTTTTCGAGTGGAGTGATCTTTTGCTTCGGCAGTTTAGGTTTAATTTCGTCATGCTCTAACTTTTCAGTTGATTCCACTGGAACTTCCCCTTCCACCAATTTAGGTTTTTCTTCTCTTGGTATTTCTTCTGGCTTTTCTTTTGTCGGTTTTTCTTCTTTGGATGATCTTCCTCTTCGCCATGATTTTGCTTCTAATGATGTTTCTTCGATGATTTCCTTCACATCTTCTATTGTTTTATCTTCAACCTTTTGTAATGTTTGATCACGTTGTTTTACTTCTGTATCCTGAATATCTATTTTCTGTTCATCAATGATAGTTTTATCTTTTATATGTCTTAATGACTGTTTGTCAACAGTTGGCTGCTCCTTGTCTTTTGTTTCATCTATTTGAATAATATCACTTTTTGGTTTTAATGGTTTCAAATGAACTTCTTCAGTTTTTTCTTCAGTTTCTTCCTTTTTAACTCTCTGTGTTCTCTTGAGGGCAATTTCCTGCTTATTCCATGGAATCGGCTCTTCTTTATTTTCTGTTAGGAGAGACTTTTGTGTTGGTACAAGTGGTTTGATTTCTTCTTCTAGCTTTTTCGTTACTTCTAAAGTAGGTTTCTCTTCTATGAGTTTACCTTCTTTAGGTTTTTCTTGTATGGGCGTTTCTTCCTTAGGTTTTTCATCTAAAGGTACTTTTCCTCTACGCCACGACTTTGTTTCTACTTTTGTTTCTTGAATATCTTCTTTGACATCTTCTATAAGAGATTTATCATCAGTATGTTTTAGAGGTTTTTCCTCAGGTTTTTCTAATATTTGTTCATCTGATTTTTCCTTTTTACCGTATTTTTTAGTTCTTTCGATTATTTTCTCTTCTGTTTCCCTGATTATAGTTTCATCCTTTAAATGTTTTATTATTTGACTGTCTATTTTCTTTGTTTCTGATAAACTAATATCCTTGGTCTCTTCTGTTTTGATTAATTCACTATCTGGTTTTAATGTAGGTTTCAACTGAACGTCTTCAATTTTCTCTTTAACTTCTTCTCTCTTTTCTTTCTGTGTCTTTTTTAGAGTAATCTCTTGTTTGTTCCACGGAATTGGTTCTTCTCTCTTGTCTAATGGTTGAGGTTTTTCTTTTGGTAGCTGTGGTTTAGTTTCCTTATCTTCTAATTTTTCTGTTATTTCATCTGGGGTACTTTCCATGATTTCAGGTTTTGTTTCCTTGGGTTTTTCGTCTTTTCTTTTACGCCATGACTTTATTTCCACTTTTTCTGCTTCTGTGACAGTAGTATCTATCGCAGTTTCTTCAGTTTTAATTATATCTTGTTCAGGTTGTAGCGGTTTCAGTTGAACTTCTTCTAGTTGTTCTTTAACCTCTTCCTTCCTAATCTTTTCCGTCCGTTTAAGAGTGATTTCTTGCTTATTCCATGGAATTGGTTCCTCTTTCTTCTCTAATGGTTGAGGTTTTTCTTTTGGCAGCTGTGGTTTAGTTTCCTTATCTTCTAACTTTTCTGGTATTTCACCTGGAATGTTTTCCATGAATTCAGGTTTACTTTCCTTGGGTTTATCGTCTTTTCTTTTACGCCATGATTTTATTTCCAGTTTTTCTGCTTCTGTGACAGTAGTATCTTCCGCAGTTTCTTGTGATGGTTTTTTCGGTTTTTCTATGTCAGGTTTAGAAATATCTTTTCTCTCCTCAGTTTTAATTATATCTTGTTCAGGTTTTAGCGGTTTCAATTGAACTTCTTCTAGTTGTTCTTTAACCCCTTCCTTCCGTATCTTTTCAGTTCGTTTAAGAGTGATTTCTTGCTTATTCCATGGAACTGGTTCTTCTTTCTTTTCTATGGGAGCTGGTTTTTGTTTTGAAAGTTGTGGAATGATTTCTGTTTCCTCTAATGTTTTAACAACTTCAATTGTTGCATCAGACTTTTCTTCTTTAGGCTTCTGTTCTTTTGTTCTACGCCAAGGTTTTGTTTCTAAATCTGTTTCTTGTATATCATCTGGTTTGTCCTTTATAACAGACTTATCTTCAGTATGTGTTAATGGTTTTTCAACTATTTCTTCACGATGTTTTTCTTGTTTACGATCTTTCAAAACAACTTCTTCAATTTTCTCTTTCAATTCCTCCTTCTTTTCTCTCTGAGCTTTCTTTAAAATAATTTGTTCTTGATTCCAGGGAATTATTTCCTCCTTTTCAAGCGGAGTAATTTTTGGTTTCTGGACTTTTGGTTTCTCAGAATCTATTGTTTCTGTTGTTTCTTTAGGTACGTCTACTTCGCCAGTAGCTGGTACTTTTTCTGTAGGTTTTTCCTCCACAGGTTTCTTTCCTCTACGCCAAGATTTTGATTCTAATCTCTCTTCTTGAACAACTTCATCTGTCTGTTTGTAACCAATAATATGTTTGTCTTCAATATGTTGTCTTGAGCCTGTTTCTTCTGGTTTATGTTCGGTTGGTTTTTCCAATTTACGCCCAAATTTATCAACTTCTACTGTTTTATCGATAGTAATTAAAGTTTTGTCTTCTAGATGCTGTAGAGGTATCTTCTGATATTGCTTTTCCTCCAACAATTCAGTACTTTTTCGTCTAATTGATTTAAACTCAATATGTTCCGCCTCCTGCAATATCTCTTTGGAATCGGCCTTTCTTTCTCTCGAAGTTTTCCTAAGAGTAATTTCTTGTTTGTTCCACGGAATTGGAACGTCTTTGGTGATAGGTCTAGATTTTCTATCACTGTCCTCTGGATATTTAATAGTTTCTTCAGCAATATCTTCTGGTTTCTGTGATACTTCTCCTGGAACCAGTTCTGTCGTTTTTGTTATAGGCTTCAATGGTTTAGTTTCTTCTTGTGCAATCATTTCCTTTTCAACAATTGTAGGTTTGAGAGTAACTTCTTCCAGTTTTTCTTTTGGTATTTCCTTTATCTCTCTGGGAGCTTTTTTGAGAACGATTTCTTGTTTGTTCCATGGTACTGGTTCAGGTTTTTCCATTTCCAAGACTTTTGGTTTCGATTTTTTAACTATTTTCTTTTGGCCTTCTAACGTTATGATTGTTTCTTCCTCGCCTTCTTCCTCAGATTCGAGTTTTTCTCCTGGTTTTCTCCATTTTCTTGAACTTGTTTGTTGTTCTTTCTCTGATAATTCTAACAGAGTCTTATCTTCAGTGTCAACCTTTTTCTGATCCACTAAATGCTTTGGCCTACGCCAGTCCTTTGTTTTTAAGTCATCTTCTGTTTTACCTTTTAAGGTATCTCGTTCAGTTTCATGAACAGACAAAAGCGTGGTTTCTTCGGTGTCTACATGTTTTTCGATTCCTTGCTGGGGTCCTTTTGATTTACGCCAGTCTTTAATCTTTGCAGTTGTAGATTGATCTATAGTTTCTTTTTCATCTACCTTTAAAAGTGTTGCATCTTCGGTATGAACTATTGTTCCTTTTGATGTTTTAGTAATACCTGTTTGTTTTTCTTGGATAGTCAAATCAACCGGTTTTAAGTCAACCCTTTCCAATTCTTCTGTAACAGTCTCCTTTTTGTCACGGGTAGTTTTCTTTAGAATTATTTGCTCTTGCGTCCATGGTTGAGCCTGTAATTGTTTTGGTATTTCCCCTTCAGGTTTTTGCATTCCCAAAGAGTCTTTCCGATAGATCGGTTTTTGTGGTTGATCTCTTCTTCTCCAAGGTAATGATTCATCGCCCACAGGTAATTCATTTTCCTCTAGTGGTTGCCCACCTTTTGAACCAGGTGTAGCTTTTAGAGTCGTTTTACCAACCCCCCCTGGCCCAGGACCAAATTGTGTTTTTGAATAAGTTGATTTCCCATCTTTAGTTGTTACATCTGTAGTAGAAGATTTGCGGAAGGTTCCTGGGCGTTCTGAAATTTTTAATATTCTCTACTGTGGTAACTGTATTATTACATAGATTATACTGAAAGCTTATGCGGACTGAGTTGAGAATACATTTAGTTTTCTAAATGACATGTGTACTTCAGTTACAGGAGAAACGGTATTCATGCAGGGACGGATCCAGGGTGAAATTTACATCTAAATTCTAAAAAATGCATCCACTGACGTAATAAAAATATTTTCACTGTATTTTTATTAATTACCTAATCTTTTTATTTTTATTAATTCTAAAAATTTTCTAATTTTTCTTCTCCAAAATTTCATCCTGGATTCGCCACTGGTTCATGTATATTTAAATATGTGGAAAAATATTTAAATAAAATATACACAACATATTATTTTAACGTTTTCTTTTATTAAAATAAAAAAGTTTCAGGATTATGGTATAAGCTGCTCTATGGTATATTGTCGAAGAACCTGTAAAGGTGCTATTGCCTATTAGAAGAATTTTATATATGTGTAGAAAAGTAATGATTTTTGCTTGAAATAAGATAAAATATTTTGTGTTAAAAATAAATAAACCCATGTTTTGTTTATAATAAATAAATGATTATGTAATAACTATTTCATGTGTTTTATTTTAATGCCATGGCAAATCAAAACTGGTTATCTTGTTACAAACAAAAATGATCAGTTTTAAAATTGAATACAAATGAGAATATAACACAAAACTGAAAGGCATTTAATGTTGGTCGCATATTTTCATATAATAATTTTTTACTTGTGTAAACTTTGACACGCTAACCTACTTGCATTGATTTTGCTTTGATTTAAATCCGATATTTGAATTTGAAATTTGGTTTGCAATTGAATGAAACAATAATTAATCTTAAGAAAAAATGTGGGTTGCTATGTTTGGATTACTCAGAATCTGGATAATTTTATACATAATTTTTGGATAGTTTCACGTAAATATATCGTTTATATCCTCTCCAATTTAAACAGTCTCGTTCCTTGGTAATTTGGAAAGTAACTAACTAGGTACATGTTGAATCAAAAAAAAAATTTCGCTGTATCGCACATTTTTTTCTAAATTACCAAGAGATACACTTAGCGATAGCATTATACTGTTAGTTTATCTGTATGTCGTACAAAATTTCAAGGTTGTAAATATTTAAGTTTAAATTTGTTTTTTACAACAATATTTTTGTATCAAGTGATATTTTATTAATTTTGTCACTAAATAATTTTTGCAGAAAAAATACAAAAGTATTGTCTAAAGATTATTAGCATTGAAAAAGGAAACAGATTAAGTTTCTGAAACGTCTGCGAAACATCATTGTTTTTATTTTAGTTTATTTATATTTTATGTCAAGAACCAACCTTTAACTGTTCCTTAGACGAAAGTCACAGGCGTAAAGGTTATTTAAAAAAAAAAAACAGATATTTTTTAGATTGTCTGGGTAATGTTCTAATGTTCAGAAGTGTGGCAAATCCCAAATAAGAATAGAAAGAAAAAATACAAAAGTACACATTTGAAAAATCCTGAGACCATTCCATGTTCAGATGACAATTATTTTATTATTTAAACTGATATTAAAACGTTGTTCAGAAAACAATGAAACTGTTAAATTAAATATTCAAAGCAAATAAATTCCCCGATTTGTGAAGAAAAAAAAAATCATTTAATTTTTATATTTTTTTAATTTTTAATGAACTTTATAGTAAAAAAAAAAACTGGAGTAACTAAAGTAATGATTGATGAGTTTTAATTAGAAAATAATCAAAAACTTAATAGTAGTCTACGAATCTATTTTTTAAATGTGGCAACTAATTAACTAAATTCATTAAACAATTTTTAATTTAATTTCATTCATAAATCATTTTTATTGAAACGCCTATCAATCAATCTTTCCAACTATTATTTTTATTTATATATCAAACTCTCGTTCTTGTTTTTTTTTTCGTTGGAAAATATCCGATACTATTTAACAATTTTCTATAGATATTTGAAAGATAGATTCATAAGCTATTATCGAGATTTTGATTATTTTCTAATTAAAACTATTCACACCTTGCCTCACTTAATCCAGTTTTATTTTTGAAAACCATAAAGTTTATTAATAAATTTACAATAGTAAAAAAAATTGCAAAATTAAATTGTACATAAACAAAAAATTTCTTTAAGATCATAAGATGAGCCAGTGGACTAAGAAATTCTGTTTTAAAAATGAGCCACCCTTAATTAAGACACGTAATGAGCCTAAACCGTGTACCAGATTCGATTCTTCTACGTTAAAAGTTGTAAAGATACAAATTTTTTTCAAATCTGAAGGTCCCTCAGGAGTGCAACTTAGTATACCGGGTGACCATGAAATGACGCTCGCCCTTATATCTTCTTTGTTTTACAAAATATAAATTTCAAATTCGGGCACGTCAAATAACGGGTAAATATGAATTATTTCAACCGTTTTATCACTTTCTGTCGCTTCCGGTTTCATCGGAAATGATACTTACTTTCGTTTTTTAAATGGAACACCCTGTATATTTTTACATTTTTGGATTCAGGAGGTCATTTTGGACACAGTTATGGCATATCGAGATAAACATATTATTGACAGACATTTTTATGAGCAAATTAAATTTTTGATCTAGGCGGCCGTGACCCCAAAAAATTTTTTTGTTTTGCTTCAATGATTAATCAAAAAATACAATTATAATATTATGTCGTATGACATTTGTGTTATTAGATCTTAAACATTTCGGAAATCATTTTTCTAGAACAACTAATTTTTTTTAAATGGCACCATGGTGACTCACTATGTTATTTTAATAAAGCATTTCATTACCGATAATTTGGTACCAAACACTTCATTATTTGTTCATATTATAATACATACAAATTACATTCAACAAGATATAAATGAAAATAAACTCAAATTTGAAATGTAACGAAAGAAACAAACGAATAGTTTCATAGCCCATTCGACATTCCCCGTATTATCAAATATCCACTTTGTCACTATGTGAATAAACCATAATTATTTAATACGCAGCCAAATAATACTTGATTCTCATAGATTTAAATATCATTTGAGCTGTCAAACTATTCATTTTTTCTTTCGTTACATTTCAAAGGCACCTATTTGATAAGAAATTCATTGTTAAATATTATGAGTTTATTTTCATTCATATGTTGAATGTAATTTTTATGTATTATAATATGAACAAATAATGAAGTGTTTGGTACCAAATTATCGGTAATGAAATGCTTTATTAAAATAACATAGTGAGCCACCGTGGTGCCATTTAAAAAAAATTAGTTATTCTGGAAATATGATTTCGAAAATGTTTAAGATCTTATAACACAAATGTCAGACGACATAATATCATAATTGTATTTTTTGATTAATTATTGAAGCAAAACAAAACATTTTTTGGGGTCACGGCCGCCTAGATCAAAAATTAAATTTGCTCATAAAAATGTCTGTCTATAATATTTTTATCTCAATATGCCTTAACTGTATTCAAAATGACCTCCTGAATCCAAAAATGAAAAAATATATAGGGTGTTCCATTTAAAAAACGAAAGTTAGTGTCATTTCCGGTGAAACCGGAAGCGACAGAAAGTGATAAAACGGTTAATAATGCATATTTAACCGTTATTTGACGTGTCCAAATATGAAATTTATATTTTGTAAAACAAAGAAGATATAAGGGCGAGCGTCATTTCGTGGTCACCCGGTATAGGTAAGTTAAATCATATTTTGAGTTCCTCACGTGCACCTGCTCTGTGTCAGTTCATTTAAGATTCACTTCGTGTATAATTTTAGAAAATGATGGTCAATTAAGATAACTTCACCCTGTATCAGTGGCGGCCAACGAATTAAGTTCATTTGTATCAGGATTGGAGCATGAGATCTAAGTCATATTCTAAGTCTAGGTAGTAGTCGGTATGAGGATGTTTTGCAGAAAAGAAATTGAGACGAAAATAGTGAAAAATCATTTTCTTTAAAAACCAGAAGGAAACTGATCGACAAAGTTTAAATTTCTTTAAGAAAAATTAGATTTTTTAAAAATTGCATCTTTTTGAAATTTATGATCAGTGTTCCTCCAGATTCTGGAAAAATTTTTGCACGCATCAGAATTCTTTTCCCCAAAACTTCTTCATTTAGTCTTGGTAGTCATGCTTCAAGTCAAGTATGGTTCCGAGCTCCTATATTAAGTAGATATGGCTAAATGTTTAATAACAATATTGAGGAAAATATAAATATGGATGCCAACGCGTTTATTTTATTCGAATTAGTAAGTGGCGCTTAAAGTTGTACGAGTAAGGTGAGTAACAGAATCCGCCAACACTTACTTACTCGCGGTTTATAAATAGTTTCGTTCAAATAGGTAGCAAAGGTAGAAATACAAAAACTAAAAAGGCCTCCTGCTGAGTCAAGCCGCAAATCATAACAACCTCACATCTATTTTAACAATCTAGTCATAGCATTGGTAATACTATTTTCGGCATACACAAGTAAGTTATTTTTGATGGGTGATTCACGTTAACAATGCGAGGTGAACACACGCATTGCGTTCATATTTTTCTATGTGCACGCATATCCCCACCTCGGATGTCTGTGCATGTGAACGTACGTTCCGGCATTCTTGAGAATATCCCGCGTGCGTGTGCAGTTATTCGTTTACGTTTACTCATCAGTGAATAGTTCTAGTAGGTTAGTGGATAGTGTGGTGATAGTGCGGTGGTGCTCAGGTGTGCTGTGACCGTGTTTTCATGTTTTCTACACTTTCGTTGTAAAATTATTTCGTGCTGTTCTGTGATAACCTGATTGCTATTATTTGTTATTTGAATTGCCAAAGCCACATAAAATTATCATTTTATGTTTTTTAAATGTACCTATTGGAATAGTTAATAAAAAATAATAATCTTATGTGGCTTTACATAAACAGATTAGACCTTTTTGCTGGTTTAATATTTTGTTCAAATTCCAAGCTAAGATATTGGAGAAAATAATATATTGTACTCTTTTTTTTATATCTAAGATAAGTAACAAAAAAATATGTGGTTTACTTTGTAGTTTTTAGCAATAAGTACCTGTATATTTAAATTATTGTATTAGAGACCTATTATACTGTACCTATTTTTAAGTGTTACATTGAATATATAAATTACATCATGTTTTGTAAAAAATATGTTTAACTTCAAGTAAACAATGTGTGAGATTCACTCTTTGTTAAGATATCTTTCAGGTGGCAAATATTTGGAAAGTGTCCAGTTATTTTTCCCCGTAACTGAGTCACTGTGGCATCACATCTGACTTTAAAAATCACAATTTTTCAGACTGATAGACGAAGATGATGCGACAGACCCCGTAGAAGTTAACGATTTCTGGTGATTTTTATGGCAAAAAAATTGGCAGCCAAACCAAAACAAATATGATTTATTAGCTTTAAGATGAGCACTTAAGTTGCGTGTAATTGCATTTGGAAATAAAGTTACTTTTACCAGTTGGTTTTATTTTTTATTACTTATGGAGCGTGGCATTAAAATAAAATATTGTATAAATATTGGAGTCATTTATGTGGAATAGGTGTAATAACAGACATCTGGCAAGGTGCAGAATTCTCTCTGGGGTCTCCTAATTTAGAATCGTAAAGTTATACACACACGTAAAGTTTAAAATAGTTCAGCATGTGTCATATTGCGCACGACCCCACAGTTTTACTAAATGAGTTTCTTGTATGAAATTAGAACATATAGAAATATACTGCTAATGATGTTAAACTGAAATATATCTCTATTTAAAATCATTAGCGCCGCAGCTGGTGCTAACAATTTTGGCTCACACTCGCACGAATCACAATATAATGGTGTATTTGTGTAATTTATTCATCATATGTTTAATTGTTTGTAGTTATTTCGGTGTTAATTTTGTTTCAAACAAAATTCAAAACTGCTGCCAAAAGTGCAGCAGGGAAAAAATAACAGGTTCGTGAGAATATACTTGAAACTCAGGTGTTCTTAACAATAGCAGTTTATTAAATAAATTATTGCAAATATTATACAGATCTATGACAAATATAATTTATAAACTAAGCCAGCATTTAGCAAATTAGTGCCAAAGCTGTATTCATTCCTAAAAATATCATCACTTGGAACTTGAACAAATAAGATTTTAAATCCACCACCAATAACCTACATGAAAAAGGCTGCAATTTTTTATAATATCTATAAAAAATCCAGTGACTTATTGTTAAATAAAATATATAAAAATAGCAGGGCAACAATTAAAGCCATTTCATGTTACTAAATACTAAATAATAAATAACTAACTAACGAGGCTTGAGAGTTAAACCAGCACCTCTTTGTATTCTCTTTTTACAAAATATGAGATATGGGAGTGGGTTTATTTCTTACTTTTAACGATCAACTTGGCTGATTGTTCTACTTGGCCAGCCGAAGATGTCGCCCTGCAGCTGAATGTGCCAGAATCTTCTTCATATGTAGTTGAAATCAACAAAATGGCATTGTTGCCTTCTTGGATCATCTGAAAAGAAAGATAAATATTTATGTAATAAAATCCTGTGTAAATTTATTTAGGGCACGTACGCCCATGATAAAATATATTACATAAACACACATGGAAGATAAACATACAATTCTGGACTATATGAAACCGTTTTGCGTTTATTATATTATTCGTGGTCTTGTGTAAACTGTAAAATGTTATGGATCTCTTAAGTGTGCTTATCAGAATTTCTAAAATTATTGCGATACTATTCTGGACAAGTAACATGAAACGTTTCATAATGAAGTACAGTCGTGGCCCAAAAAAGGTTTTCTATTTAAACACCGAAAATACGTTATTTAAAAGAGTCTAAATACAAGTAGGAAAATGTGTAAATTGACTTCTTTAGGTTGGAGAACTTTTTGGCCACTGCCAAATGAAATGTCATTACTAGTAGAGACTGCAGCCTTCGAGAAAAAAATTCTACTTGACAGCATCGTTAATAATTTTGATATAAATTAAAGAGGTTCTTTGCCGAAATATATACGTAATTCGTTACACCCATTGAGGCATTCTTATTACAAATAACACGATGGCAATTTAAGTTTGTTTATTTTGTATGTATAACCACCTTGCAGCATCCCATGATGAAATGCCAAATTTTATTTTTAGGTGTCACATCAGAAAACCATTGTTATAGAGTCAAATTATGGAACCTTTAGACTCAGCCACGCACCTGTGGTCAAAGTTGACAAACAAATATGCAATAGTTGGCAAACGTTTTGGAGATAGCGTTTTAATTGTTTTCAACATTTCGTTACACACTGTATTCTGTATTCGAATAAGACTTGGCAGTTGGTATCATGAAAATCCACTGTCTGTCAACAGGGAATGGAAAAAATGAATTTGTTTGCAAACATGTCGGTCACTTCACTCAGCCCAATGACTAATTGCCTGTTTTCGAATGGAGTGGACTTAATTACTGTCTAAATTAAAAAAGCACATAGTTGACACAATTGTTTTCAGGTTTGGGTTAAACTGTAGCGTATCAAATCTAACAGTCTCTAATGTGATTTTATTTTAATAACCATTAGAATTTCGAAAAAAATTCCAAAAAATTTTTTTGCTTCGGAAGGAACGTATATTAAAAATTTCCCATTAAATTTGATTAGTGGTGTAACTTATGTAGGTACAAAAATAAATTCTTGTAGTTTGAAAGGTAGATAATCCATCCGAGAAGCACAATGACCCAGAACAATATTTTTGACAAAATTAATTTTGAATAATATGTGCTTTCCTTAATTATACATGTATACTAATAAATAATCTTTATTCAAGATATTTAAAACACAATTTTTTCCACACCTTCAACACCTTTTAAATCAATTTATTTTTCGATATGTTTATATGAAAAAAGTTCTTAGTGAGGTTCCCCGATTTAAGTTCGGACCATCCTGAGCGATCAAGAACAGCTTGGGCCTCAGGAAAAATGAAGAAATGTATTAAATTTGGGTGTTATTTGTTTTGCTTAGATTTTTTTGTAAATAATCAAATCATCATGTTCTTCGACCGTAATAATCCAATTAATAGGCCAAAAAAATATTTGCATTTTTGTAGAAGACACAATTTTCTTTAAATTTTAGAAGTTTCTTTCGATTTTACATATAACTTCGTAACACTTCATTATAATGCTTTATGAACATTTTAAAAGTAACAGGTGTGTATAATCATGGAACTTGACAAAGAGGAAAGGACACAAAAGAAAATTCGAAAGTTATTATGGGCAATATTTACAATTGATTCCAATCTAGTAAGTTTTGCAGGGGTAGGAGGAGGAGAAGGGCAGTAAAAGGAGTAGTAATCTCATACTTTGAAGCCATAGATTTGGCTGTGGTGACTATTGATTCATCTTCGCCTGTTTGATCAGTGTTGATATTAGCAACCCCAAGCTCAGAAATGAGAAGTGCTATGTAAAATCGAAAGAAACTGTTAAATTTTAAGAATTAAACAATAAACAAGAATATTTAAAATGGATGATGTAAGTCTATACAAAATGACAAAAAAACTTTTTGCCCCTTAGCGTATCTCTAATACTTGCTGGTATGAAGAAAATGGTGGCGATTCCTGCAGAAAGTGTATGTCTGAACGTCTAACGGTTTAAACAATGTATCGAGGAGAGTCCTCCAAGGAAAAAAAATGTACGTTCCTCAGAAAAGAATTATTTCTCTAATAAATATTCTGGCCGTAAAGAAAACATAGAAGGAAAATGAAACATAGTAACTCATTTGTAAAAACAACCAACTCTGTCGGTTTAGAAACAAATCGGTTTATCGATCTAGTTTAAGAATTAA
Source organism: Rhagium mordax (assembly GCA_963680705.1). Taxonomy (NCBI): domain Eukaryota; kingdom Metazoa; phylum Arthropoda; class Insecta; order Coleoptera; family Cerambycidae; genus Rhagium; species Rhagium mordax. The sequence continues at coordinate 120,476,412 of OY796656.1, forward strand.
CAAAACAGGTGACGATCTATTTGTAGACACAACCAAATCTTAGCAAATGGAATATGATTAACAATATATTACCATTGATTAACTTATAGTTTCTAAAATATACGAAGTCAGTCGGAAAGTATACCAGAGCAAGATAATGTAGATCAACATTAAGTTTATTTTTATTATTGTAAAAGTGGTAGGGGATCAGTGGTGGATTAAGACATTTGGGGGCCCTAGGCACAACTGATTAGACAGGGCACTTCAGCCCTAATTATACTCTCGCCTACCTTTGCCCCTTAACTCACCATAATTTTTACCATTGACCAAAAAATGGGCTTTTTCAAAATTTTTTATTTAACGATTTCAGATGAAAAAATAAACTTTTCAAAGAATAAAATAAAAATAACAAACGTGAAGATTTTTTGAGAACGGTGAGATATAGAAACATATTCAGATAAAAATTGCTGAGTTTAAAATTTTGCTTAAAAAAGATTTTATGCATTTACACCACATTTCTGATAGTTAAGCTGTTTAGGGGATGAATGAAATGTTAAAAAATCATGGAAAATCGAAGAATTGATATTTTTCCCTTTTTTTAATTCCCTCAGAAAAATTTTTTATTTTGGAAAGAGAATTTAAACCTTTTTTCAAAATTGTAAAATCACAGGGCTTTCCCTTTACACAACATTGCTTTATTTTTTCTCACCTTTATTTGACTTTCAATTGTTTTATTGGTGATATTTTCGAAATCCTCGGAAAAAATACTGTAAGTTGTGTTAAATATTTTTATTTCATTTCCAAAGACAAACCAAAAAATTGGGGTGAGAACGTTATAGGAATCACCCTGTAACTTTTTTTGTTGACAATTTGTTTATTTCAATAAAAAATAGTTAATAATCAATTATTCTCCTATTATACATATTAAATTAAATATAATACTTTCTACTTTTATTGAACACCATTCACTGAAATTTCTCTAATTAGTATCTATTTTTATAAATATTCGTGGTCTTGTAAATAACCACTAATGAAATCGCGGCCTGCTTATGAGACTTAATATTAATAAATTAATAAATAAGAAAATTAATCAATTATTGTTTAGCCCCTCATATGCATTTTTAAAAAACGAGAAATTGTTAAATATTTTTTAAGCTTCATTAAAAGTCACAAATATTTTTTATTTATTTAACAACCGTTTTTGGACAAGTACAATTAAAAAAAAGTATCTTACATGTAGGTACAAAATTATAGCAACTTTAATTTTCTGTCAAACTTTTTTTTTATTAACAATTGCTTAAATTTTTATTCTGAATTTCTTTCTGCGATATAAATTTTCGAAAAATCAATGCTTCTTTTGTTTCAATTAATTATAACTCACTAAAAAAAAAAGGTATCAAAAAAACATAGAAGACTTTTTCTTTCGTTTATTAGAAACTTACTTTAGTCTGTGTTAAAAAAATGCAAAAAAAATTTGAATAGTATTTGAAACTTTTGGAAGTTCTTTCTTTCATATTAAAATAAAAAATGAGTTTTTAAACATGCCTGTACTCTTTGCTTTTTTATAAACATTTCTACAAAAATTTATACCTATTGTACGTATTTTCAAGTTGTAAATAAATGATTTTATTTATATTTTCAGTATCTGACCTATTCAGTCCATAAAATTGTCTAAAAGAAATTCGTTATCCAATGCAAATCTGAACGTGTGTAACCGAATGTAAAAATAACCGGTGACAGCTCTTGAACAATAAATCTAATAATATTACCATTACGAACACAAAAGTCATTGTTACAGGCGTAAATAAGCTTTTACTAATTTAAATGGGATTAGGTTTGGTTAGAAAAACAAGTCTAATATTAGATCTGATGTACATTGCAACATAACAAATAAATTTTGTCACAATTATTAGCAGGCCGGCAATTACATTAGGATTTATTGTAGCACATGCGGAACACTTAAATTTATGTTTTATATCATCCAAAAAAAAATTATTATGTCAATTATATTATTTATTTCCCTAATTCATGGTGCTAAAAATGAGATAACGACTTGGAAATTGTCCAAAATATGGAACAAATGAGAAAGCCAACCTGCACCAAATAATACCAAAATATTACTCAAAATTGAAGAATGGACCGTTGTAACTACTTAAAGAATTTATATTAAAATTATGACATGGTTTTCTAAAACACCTTGTACCCTAGCCAGCTTCAATTATATGTATGTTAGTCCATCTGTCTGTCCTTGGTTACCGGTGAATTTTTGTTACAATTTTTAATATTCTTGTCGTGCAAATTTAGTAAAGTAAAGTAAAGAAATAAAAAAAATTATTCACAGTCCTTTCCCCTAGCCCTAGTCTATGAATCGAATGCATTTACGTGCGTGGTGATTAGAAACCAGTATCTCAAAAGCAATGCGCAAAATAAAATTATTAGTTCACAGTGACGGTTTCTGGTTATTGACCCTCATCAGTACGGATTAGGTGATCAGAAGGAGCATGCCTAATATTTTTCTTCTGATCACTGAATAGGTAACCTAACAATTTATATGTTTCTATATTTGAGTCTATAACAGGTGTAATTATTACTTTACCATTTTTGGATATTACGTTTATCTAGCAGAGCCTTAAGGAAATTTTATTAGCTCCTGGTCACCTATTTAATATATATTGAATTTAAAACACCCTCTCGGTGAAAAAAAAGTACAAACATACTGTAGCGTCAAGCAGTCAGTCAGCTTAAAAAATTGTATATTTCTTCACTGCGTGTGGTACCATTTAAGAAGCATTTTATGAATCGAGGCAAGCTAATTTAGGTGGACCTCTGCGGTGTACAATTCCAGCTATATATAACATTGTATATCAGTTGGAAAAATAGTAACAAAAATAAAGAAGTTAATAAGCAATCCTGGGACTCCTGGGAGGAATACGGTATCAGTTGAGCATGGACACTGGTAACGTTAGATAGATAAAATTAGTATTATATTATTGTTAACAAAAACTTACAAAAGGAGCAACTTTCACTAAATGAAATATGAATCTTGATATTCAGGGGCAGGTTTTAGGAGGTCAAGTCGTTATCTTATTTTTATATATGATTATTATTTATGAGGCCTGAACTAAATAATAAATGACGCGTACAATTAATTAGTTCAATAATAACCTGTCATTAATTTACTGTGTGCAATACCTAGACATGCTCTTGAAATTCCAAGATGGTATATAACCTTATATGGTATTGTGCTTATTATTAAAGTTCACAGATTAGTAATTTATTATAATTAGTTATTTGAAAAATGCGCGAATTATTGCATAGATAATAATATGTAGTGCAGATATACTGTGAATGTTCTTCCGAATATTAAAGCTATAATTAACTATACAATAAATTGTATTCATTAATTCAGTGGACACGTGGTGCAAAAAGGAGTATTTTATCTTTGTACCTGAGTGGAGGGTAATTTCGATCTCTCATTTAGTTCCTCAATTACTGAGATATTTCAGAAATAAGAAGTATGTATATTTTTCAGTAGTTTTCAAATACCTGTAATTGAAAAATAGAAACCAAAACAAACGGAATATGCAAAAACGTATTATCTTAAACAAATTGTTTAGTTCAATAAAAAAAAAACAGTTTTCCAAAATATTAACTATAGATTAAAGGTACTTATAGTATAGAAACTTGGTGATCTCACTTCGGACTAATTCTATAACAGTTTTAAATTCAAATATTTTTGATAGTTTGATTCAAAATGGGTCAAATATGAAATATTAAATACCCGCCGAGTTGAAAACTTTGATTTTTCAAAGGTTTTAAGCAAATTACTCAAAGAGGATCACATTTTCGAAAAAGTTTGTCATAACAAAAAAGTTAGCTTATGAAAATACAAAAATGATCAGTGAAAAAGTTGCCGAGATACAGTTTATGTTAGGTGCATTTTAACGAAGCCCTGAATAGGTCACGTGCTTCAAAGACTCATAACTCTGATTTAAAAAACCTTTTGACATGTACCGTAAACCAAATTAAAATTTATTATAGTAGCTTAAATTTGTCTTTTGGCAAATTTTTTATATCTGCTAAATCAAAAATGATACAAGGAAAAAGGCAAAATTTTGATTTTTTACACAAAAAGTCTTGGTTTTTTGGTTCCAGTAAATTCCAAATTGAGTTTTTGTTAGTCCAAACTATCACGAATACGCTCAACCAAGATGGATGCATTATCTAAAAGACTATGCATAATGCATTTTGAAAATTTTTGAAAAAATTTTTCTTCTTGGATTTAAGGTTAAATAACTTAACAGGGAAAAATCTCAGCTGAATGTTACTAGAGACAAAAAAATATGACAATGAACTAAGGAAAATGGTGATTTTTATTTTTTTGAAAAAGATACCTAATAGTTTAGAAGATGGAAGTGTTTGAAGTTAACTCTTAACGTTTTTGTTTAAATTGGCGCATTTAAGATGAATATAGAAAAATTGAAAGAGGATTAAAAGACCTTCAAAATGTTTTTTTTCGATGATTTTTAGAGTTAATTGTAAAGGAGATAACCGAAATAAAAAGCTCGCCTCGTTTTAGTAAATTACGATAATGCTCGTTTGGCGGTAATTTATTCTCAGTATTTCGTTAATTATTAATTTTTTGACTTTAGGGGTGGTTTTCACCTTCTTAAGGGTAAGATCAATTAGTTTTCTTATTAAGGGATGAGTTCTAATGTCTCAAAATGTAGTAAAAATCTGCTAAGAAAATCCTAATTTCTCAAAATAAACGAAAAATAATTAATCCATTTTACCCCTTTATATCGGCCGTATTGAGAATACAACATAAAATTTTTAATTTCTGACTTCACCTTCGTGATCAGCGCATCCAAGAACATAAATAATATATAAGTTTTGTTAATTTACTTTTCACTTCGTTAAATTATTGATTTTTTGACTTTAGAGGTGGTTTTCACAAGAACTTGCAGAAAAACTTCTACTTGCTTAAAATCAACAAAATATAGCCAATTTTAACATTGTACCTCTATCGGTCGTATTTAGGGTGCAATCGCGAATTTTAACATTCTGACTTCAGATTCGTAATCAGCGACCTCAAAAACATATACATGAATTTTTTCAATAACTAATTTTTAATACTTGAGTCAGTATTAAATTTTAAAATTCAGGGATCGTTTCCACCCTCAAAGGAGTAAAGGCACATCTATTCCTTTTTAAAATTTGAAATTGATATGCCCAATTTTATTCCAGGGAGATTCCAAACCAATGAGACCATGAGACCTGAAGCTTCTATACTCTTATGCTAATCTTCTCCTGGATCACATTGCTAGTAGGAAAGTCTAATAATGTATCTATAATCGATATAGAGACAACTTAATCAATAAAATTACATAGTTATTCTACATTTTTGTTTTCCAAAAATCTCAGTAATTAAAAAACTAAATAAGGGATTGCAGCTAATTCACTTACCCTGTACAAGAATTTAAAATAAATCAGTTTGTTATTTGCTCAAAGTTGCCTTTCGTGTTAGTTTAAAAGTCCTGTCTTGTCGAATCAATTTAATGCTAGCTGTCTCCTGGATTTTGGCCAATTCACACCTAATAAGGTAATATTGCTGCTTCTCTTTATCCTTCTTTACGGTTTCTTATATAAATTATTTTTTGTGGACGTGGTAATGATATTAGATAACAGCTCAATCTTGAAGAAATACAGTTCCAAGATAATGGCTTTTAAGTTTTGAAAACTGACAAAAAGGAAAAACAAAAAATATTATGCGGTGGCTGTAGGTTTTAGTGAAACAGTCCCTGAAAGGATTAAGAGGACTCTACAAAATCACCACCCATTCCAAATACTAAATTACATTGCTGGCAATATATCACTTGGGAGATACGCCAAATCAAATAGAAAAAAATCTAAACTAGAATTTCAAAATCTTAAAAATATAGATTATAGAATTCAGTTAATCAGTTTTAATATGCGACCAATGATCGTGAGGTAAGCGCACTTGGCTCTCGCCAAAAAGCTCTGGGTTCGATTCCCAGTCGAGGCAGTGAAATTAACTGTGAGAGAGATTAACAAGAAACTTATACGTAAAATATCTTTATATAATTTAGGCAGTTTTGTGCTATAAGGTATGTCATGAGTCCCATGCTCCAGTTCTAAGATTACTGATCTAAATTTAGCCGGCGTTAAAAAACTTAAATACTTCGAACTATTTTTACCAAACTTAGAGAAAAGTTGAAAAAATTAATTCATTATACCTACAACTCATTCAGAGTCAAAATGTTCGCATTTCCGTGCGATTTCCTACTTAAAAGTGAATAATAAAGTGACGTATGTAAAAATATGACGTCCTTTCCTTGCATATTCCAGCTTGTTTTCTTTCACTTAGAAAATTGTAATATTTATAGAGTTAAGTGTGTCGTAAAAATAAAATCTGTTCTTAATCTGTAATTTATTTCTGGTGCAGTCTAAAATAGATTTTGTATATAATTTGCGTTTGCGTGTGAAGGAATATCCATTACTTTGCTTTCCGCTCCTAATATCGCTTTTCTATTTTACATCATAACTTAGAAGTTCAGTGCAAAATATACCGTTGCATCTGTTTAGATTGTGATATGAAGATGTAATTTTTGCAATTTTAAGAACAAAATTACTGCGATGACTTTTGACGAAAAATGTAAGAGAAAATTTTACTTTTGTTTGAAACCGAAAAATGAAGCATCGGTATTGAAATTAATAATATAAATACATATACTGAAAACGTCCATGAGGTCATAACTTCTAGAAAAGTTATTTTAAAATTTGTCTTCTGTTGCCGACTGTCTTTATAGAAGCGCATTACTGACAATTTTATCAATTTCATATAGTCTCGAATTTTCTTTACCAAACTTGTAAATTAACTAAATTAGACTTGAGTATTAATAAGTCAAGGTATAAGGCAATATGGTCAAGGCATAAAGCAATATGAAGACAAAAGAATGTTAACAATGTTGGATTATTTTTCCAGAAGAGCGCCTGGGTTGATTATCTCGAATTCATGATGTTTTGACCATTTCATTGTTCATTTCTTCTAAAGCGCTTCAGAAGAAGACCACAAGAAGATGGTCGATACGTCAAGAATTCAAAATAATCAACGTGGTCGAGAAACTGGAAACTTTTCTACAAATCATCAGCTTCGAGAATCTTGTTTCAATGTTTAAGGTTATATTACGGTTTAGTTAACTGGATTCTAAGTTTCTTACCTCATCTAGATAAAGCATACATTATTTGTACTACCAGAAAGATAAAAAAGTGTTTTTTTAACAACAACATTTTTTCTGTTGATGGAAAATTCGTTATATACAATCTTAGACTCAAAAAAAAATATTCCACTTTTTCCTTAAAGCAATAAATAACTGAAAATTTGTTTCAAAGTGAATCCAAGATTTATTGATTTATTTGTATAACTCACCATGCTAGGTAAAAAGTATATTTTTGTAAAGTAAAACATAACAATACATAAAAGTAAAAAAAAGTAAATCAATATTATACACATTCAATTCAATTCTGTTAAATTTGAACGGCCGTAGCTCTGAAAGTATGAGACTTTATATCCTAATTTTGTAAAACTGCAAGGTTTTGCCGCGTAGAAATAAAATTATCGTCGTCAGTCCTCTTTGTTGTACTTTTGTCATGCTACAACTTATGGTTGCTTCGGAGAAAGCAAGAGACCTAAAATCCATATAATCAAACCATACAAAGGTAATGAAACAAATTCCAATGTTCCAACATTTTAACAACTTAAGTAACTTGCCACCAGGTCTATAAATAAATTCATGTCTTATTTTATCTAATGTAGTATTTACCTGAAAATCGGGTGATTCTGGAATGAGGAATCCTTCTCTCAGCCATTGAATGGTTGGTTTAGGTTTCCCGGCAATGGTTGTCTTAAACTGTGCAGGGCTTCCTTCAGGTACGATTACGTCTTTCATGGGTGTCAATGAAGGTGCTGTTTCTTGAGTTTCCGGTACCAATACTTTCAGCTTGGCTTGGGATGTTTGTGTTCCGGCTGGGTTTTCAGCAATGCATTTATAAACACCTTCATCTTCTGGGAATGCTTCGGAGATCCTTAACGTACAATAATCTCCTTCTTTGGTCATTTGGAAATATCTGGACGGTTTAATAACTTTATCACCCTTGTGCCATTTGATTATTGGTGCTGGCTTTGCGGTTACTTTGCATCTGAAAGCTACTGCTTGACCTTCTTTGACTGATTGGTCTCTAAGTGGTTCAACAATGGTTGGTGCTCTTTCAACACCTGGGCTTGCTGCCTTGGATGGTTTCTGAGGTGTTTTAGGTGCTACAACGATACATTCTGCTTCACAACGTGCCTCACCAGCGCTATTGATTGCAACACATTCATATTTACCGGCATCTTCCGGTACAACTTCAATTATCAGGAGAGTATAAAGTTCATCTTCTTCCAGCGTTTTATAGCGAATGTCTGTGGTAACTTTCTTTCCATTCTTTAACCAGTATACGTCAATTGGCTTGGTTCCACTAATTTTAGCGTCAAATCTTACTAACTGACCGACATTAATGCTTGTACTTTGAATTGTAGAGGCAAAACTAGGAGGGATTATTCCCGACCTGCCTTGTCTTCTTCTTTCTTGAACGACCAGGTTAGCACTACATTTTGCAGTACCAGCCCGATTTTCTGCTACTACGCTAAACACTGCCGAATCTTCCATGAATACTTGTCTGATTTGTAAAATAGATTTGGTACTAAATGTGTATACCTTTAGATCTGGTGAGCTAGTAATTGGAAAGTCTTCTCGGAACCAAGTAATTTTGGGAAGTGGATCGCCATCAAATTCAACTGTGAATTTTGCAGAATCATTTTCGAATGCACGGCAAGGCTGTATTTTCTTTGTAAAGAATGGTGGATTAGCTGGAAGCATCTGACCTTGGACCAATCGTTCTTGTGTTTTAGCTTTGTGCTCAACATCTGTGGTCTCAGTAGCTGTAATGTTACGGGTAATTTCCAAATCACCAACTTGTTCCTTCTGAGTTTGCTTTTGTTTAGTTACATAGATTTCCCTTCCATGGACACCCGATTCTGTAGGTTCTGGTGGATATGCTCCCCTCTTTGAATCAATTTCGACTTCATGTTGCATTTGTTCTTTGCTCTTATCTGTTTTTCTCAATGTGATTAGATCTTTATGTGGTATTGGTTTTGGTGGTTCACCTTTTGGTAATCTTGGGATAGGAGCTAAATCGCGTTCAAATGGTTTTTCTTCCCTGAAATAATATATATGTTAAAAAAATTAAGTAAGATAGATTAGTAAAATAAAACTTACAAGTTTTCTTGATATTTTTGGGCCATTCCTCTTGACATAGAACTGCTGACAACTTTTTCACCAGGAATGGCATACTGGTGAGACGATTCTCTAAGTTTGATTTCTTTGATAACCTGTTCGTTTTCAAGTTCCTGAATCTTATTATAATATTCCTCTCCTTTTCTTGTTTTAATACTCTTTTGCCATTCTGTTTCAGGTTCCTTAAATTCCTTTTGTTGAACATGGACTCCAGTAACCTGCAGTCCTCCTTCACGAAGAGTTGAATTCCGTTCATCGAATACTCGTTCGAGTTCGGTTTCTGAACGCTCTTTTTGGTATTCAGATAGTTCAAGGTCATACCAAGCTAAATAATGAATAAATTGTTACAGCTAAATACGAGAATTAGAGATAATGGGGACATAAGTAAAAAAACGTACAACTACATACAATACACATAATGCACTTGGGATTGGATATATAGCATGCAATAAATACAAAAAATAGGAAACTAATGGCATACCTGTTCAACACTTCCTTGAGTGAAAGCATGAAAAACATCCGTTGATAAATGCTTCGAAGCAGAATGATGCGGACTGGTGAGGAGATAGGAATGGATTAGGAACCTTCGGGACCTTGTAAGTGTTAGAAGAGTATCTTTAAGTACATGTGCTGGGAGTTTATTTAAGTAAATGTGCTAGGTTGCTTTGCTTGTAGTTAATTGTGGATAAATATGCATTGTGTAAAGTATCCTAGTAAATGTAAGTACTTATGTATTGTAGCATTATGAGTAAACTTACGTCTTGGCGAGTTCTTTAAAACTCCTCTGTAGTCATCATGCCTAGGTATAATTTTAAGTTGTGTTTCAGCAATAGCTTCGCCAACAGAGCTACGCGCAATTACTTCCACTTTACCGGTATCATATTGACGTGTCTTTGGAATATCCATGTGGTACATTCCATCGTAAGTTAATTTGTATCGAGATCCATTCACTACCGTATGTCCATTGATAAGCCACATCACGCGGGGACGTGGGTGACCAGTAACGCGACAGCAGAATCTAGCCCATTCGCCTTCTTCTACTATCACTGGTTCTGGATTACTTACAAATATCGGTGCCGATCTTGGTTTGGATTCTTCTTCTGGTTCTTCAGGAACACTAAAATATATATCGGATATTAATAAGGTATATATTCGAAATTACCAGATATACGTACACTTGCCAAGCGGCTTCTAATTCACGAATTCGTTCTATGCTCTTCATGCCCTTAGGTAACTGAGATTCGTAGATGATTCCTGGCTTTCCAGCTGTTTTAATTACAGCTCTAGTTTCATCCATGCCGTATAAATTGGTGGCACGGCATAAATATTCCCCACTATCTTCTGGATATACCCAACCGAAGTTCATAGCAACGTAACCAAAATCATAGATGGGTGTAAATCTATTTTCTGGAAATAAAAATATATTTTAGCGGTAGTGTAAAATTAAGATTATATAAACCACTTACTGTGTGGCAATGGTTTTCCATTCAAGAACCATTCTACCTTCATATTGGGATCACCAACTGGTGCTAATTGACACTCGAACTTACTAGTTTGCATTTCAACTAGCTCGGTTTGGTCTTTGATTTGTGTAACAAATCTTGGAGGTTGTTTCTTGTCAATATCAAAGAGATCATCTTCAGTAAGATAGACCTCTGAAGTGTATTTCTTAATAGCGGCTTCCATCTGCGTTAGTGCATCTGATCGTTTCATACCCTTCGGTACTTGATTTTGCAAGATAATGTTTGGTAATTTCTTGCATGAAACATTGGCTCTTGTGAAGTCTTCGCCGTGATCATTAACAGCTCTACAAACGTACTCACCGGAGTCTTCAGAGTAGACATATAATATTTCAAGTGTTACGAATCCCATATCATAAACAGTTCTGTAACGATGACCAGATGGCAAAAGTTTGCCATTTCTGTACCATTCAATGCGTAATTTGGGATCATCTTTTGGTTCAACTCTGCATTCGAAACGAACCGTTTCTGATTCTTCAACAGTAACCGATTGGATTTGAGTAATAAATTTGGGTGGTGAGAACGTTTTGTCTTCTGCTGGAGCAACAGAGACAGGTCCCTTTTCTAGTTCCTTTAACTTTTCAGCAGTCATGCCAGATGGAAGTTGACTGTCAAAATCAATGTTATGTTTTGTTGTTGTTGTAACGGTGGCCTTAGTGGTAGCGAAACCCCATTTGTTAGTAGCTCTACAAACATATTCGCCTGCATCGCGACTGTATGAATAGTCAATATCAAGTGAGATGAAACCAAAGTCATTAATTTGATGTACACGGGAACCTGTGGCGAATGGGCGTCCGTTATGGTACCAATCAATTCGCATACTAGAATCATTGATAGGTTCGACGCGGCAGTCAAAGTGAATAGGACCGCCCTCTGGTACGTCGATGTTGTCTTTAATTTCCACGATAAATCTTGGTGGATTTGGCTTTTCTTCTTCGGCTAATATCTCTTCTTTCTTGTACAACTGTTCTTCAAGTTTTTGAATACTTTCAGTTCCTGAACGGAAGTTGGAAGGCAATTGAGGTTCCATAATAATGCCCTGTCTTCCTCTAACTTGCAATTGACATGATACAGATGCTTCACCATGACGATTAGTAGCTTTGCATGTATACATGCCTGAGTCTCTTTGATATACTCCGGATACTTCAAGTATGACAAATCCGAAATCGTTAATTGTTTTAATTCTGGATCCAGCCCAAAGTGGTTTTCCATTATGGAACCATTCTACGCGCATACTTTGATCGTTAACTGGTATAAGCTTACATTCAAAGTGAGCGAGTCCATTTTCGCTTAGTGTTAAATCTGATGGAGATGTGATAAATTCAGGTGGTCTTCCTGTATCATCATCGGGAGCAGCTTGAGATGGTGCAGCTCCCAAGCCTTCTAGCTCGGCAATTTTATCGATTGTTCCTTCCATTCCTTTAGGCAATTGTGATTCTAGGATAATGCTTCTCTTGCCTGATACTTTCATAGAAGCCGTAGTAACAGCTTCGCCATATTCGTTGAATGCTCTGCATGAATATTCACCAGAATCTTCTGGATATACCGGGGAAATTTCTAAGATTACGAATCCAAAATCACAGAATGTACGGAATCTGGACCCGGTTCTTAGTGGCTTTCCATTCCAGAACCATTCCACTTTTAATTTAGGATCATCTGTAGGTATTAGCCGTGCCTCAAAGTGAGAATTCTCACCTTCACGTAGGCTATCGATGTTGGATAAAGGCACGGTAAAAACTGGTGCTCTGCCCTTTTCGACTTCTTCCTTTACGTCCTTCTGTCGGATTAAGGAGTCTTCCAATGTTTGTATTTTCTCCAATCCGCCTTCCATGCCCTGAAATACATTTTGGTTAAATATATGCTATAGAGAAGTTAGTTACCGATGAAATATAGTTCATTTGCATGTTTAAATTTCAATTATCATTAAAAATCGTCATCTCTTAAACATGTACATGAACTAGGATCAAATATAGAAGAATTTAAGTAGAGTAATATTAGAATTTTCAATTCTTACCCGCGGAAGTTGCGAGTCCAGGATTAAATTTGTCTTCGAGACGCATTTCAGTGTAGCCTTTGTAGAATCTTCCCCATGTTTGTTATAAGCTCTGCATTCATAAATTCCAGAATTTTCTTCGTAACAATAAAGAATATCAAGAATGACAATACCAAAATCATGGAAGGTGCGATATCTGTGGCCATGAGGTAATTTTTTGCCATTGTAGTACCATTCTACTATCAAATCTGGATCGGTAACGGGGGTAAGACGAGCTTCAAAGTGTGCACTTTGACCTTCAACGAGCTTCGTAACATCTTGAATTTGAGTGATAAATTTAGGTGGTTCTGTAACGGGAGTAGAGGGTGCTTGGGCTTGCTGTCCTTGCAAACTCTCAAGTTCTCTGATTTTAGCAAGGGATTCTGGCTGTAAACTTTCACTAAATACTCCGCCTTTTCCGTGTGCGGAAATTGTTGCTCTTGTGAAATCCTCGCCAAATCTATTGTAAGCTCTGCAAACATATTCACCAGAGTCATGGTTCTGAATGTACGAAATATCCATCACAACAAATCCAAAGTCAGATACTGTCTTAATACGTGATGATTGCAAAATTGGTTGTCCATTGTGGAACCATTCTACTTTAAGGTTTGGATCATTTACAGGTACCAAAGTACATTCGAAATGAGCTGATTGCCCATCTTTAAGACCCACGATGTCTTGAATTTGAGTTGTGAACCTTGGTTTTTGTCCAGATGACTTGTCAACACATTCCAGAGTAACGCTTTGTTCTGCTACTCCCCACTTATTTTTGGCCTTACATGTGTATGTGCCTGAATCTTCAATCTTTGTTCCCAAAACTTCTAAAACGACCATTCCGAAAGCGTGTACTGTTCTAAATCTGTGAGAGGCTTCAATTGATTTGCCATTGTAGAACCATTCGACAGTCATCGTCTGATCTCCAATAGGTGTTAAGCCAGCCTCAAAGTGAGCAATTTCACCTTCGGTGAGATTAATCAAGTTTGTAAATTCGGAAGTAAATACTGGTGCATGGCCTTCATCTGATTCGGCTACAGGAATTTCTGGTCTGTTAAGAGAATCTTCAAGATCTTGAATCTTTTCAAGTCCTTCTTGGCCTTTAGGATGTTGGGTTCGCTCAATTAAGTTGGCTTTGCTTGTACAATAAATAGTAGTAGATGTAAACGCTTCTCCTGCTTTATTATATGCTTTGCATGTATAAATACCTTGGTCTCTTTCATATACATCGGTTAAATCAAGTGTTACAAAACCAAAATCATTAGCTAGTTTAAATCTAGTTCCATGATCCAATGATTTTCCATTGAAGAACCATTCTATTTTTAAGTTAGGATCTTCTTTTGGTATTACGGTACCTTCTAAATGTAAAGGTTGACCTTCCACCAATCTAAATTCTGGGTTGAGTGGTACAGTCCAGATAGGTTTGGGGAAATCTGTTTCGGGTGCCGAAGATTGACGCCTATATTTAGCAGCGACAGCCTCCTCAACATCTTGAACTGCTTCTAGACCTGCTTTTCCTTGTGGATGTTGTGTGTCCAAATAAATATTCTGCTTGGCAATACAACGTAATGAACCAGATGTTGTGGCCGAACCTTTGCTATTGGTGGCTTTGCAAGTGTATATGCCTGAATCTTCTTCATATGAGTGGGTAATATCGAGGGCAACGTAACCAAAATCGTAAGTGGACTTAAATTTAGCACCACTTGGTAATTGTTTACCATTGACAAACCATTCAATTTTAAGGGTAGGATCTTTAGATGGTTCGACATTACATTCAAAGTGAACATTATCGCCTTCCATGCATTCAACATTGTTAAGATGGGAAATGAATAGAGGTATTTCATAAGTTGGTTCTGGAGCTTCAGGACGGCCTTCTTGAGGTCTCTCTAAAGCCTCTAATTTTGGAATAGCATCAGGATGCAGGGACTGTCCAAGAAGCCAATGACGATCCTCAATTTTAAGAGAACATGTTGAGATCGCTTCTCCTAGTTTATTTGTAGCTTTGCATGTGTAGATAGCTGAGTCGTCATCTCGTAAGCCATTAATGGACAGTGTGACTAATCCGAAATCAAATGTACTACGAAGACGAGTGCCAGTAGCTAGCGATATTCCATTTTTGAACCATTCAATGCGTAAGTTTGGATCAGCTCTTGGTTCTACTTGAGCTTCTAAGTAAACATGTTGTCCCTCAACTAATTTATCATAGCTCTTCAAATGTGTCGTAAATACGGGTGGTTGTTGAGGAGTAGTATCAACAAACATTTCAGGTACTTTGTTCATCTCAGCTTCTTTAAGTTGAATCTTTTGCCAGGCGTCAGGTTGTAATGGTTCTCCAACAATATTGGATCTTGGTTTAACTTTCATTGATATAGAGGAGACAGCTTCACCAGATTTGTTAATGGCTTTGCACATATAAACTCCAGAGTCTTCTGTTATAGTTGACATAATATCCAGTGTCACAAAACCAAAATCGTGAGTGACTTTGAATCTGGATCCAAGTTTCAATTCAACGCCATTAACGTACCATTCAAATCTTAAACTGGAGTCGCCAACAGGGACAACCCTAGCTTCGAAATGGGCATGTTGGCCTTCCCAGAGCTCTGTTGGTCCCGTGAGTAATTGAGTGAATATTGGTTTTTCAAATTCTCTTTCTGGTTCTTCGGGTCTTGGGGCGTGTGGCTGTTCAAGTTGTGCAATTTTACGTTGTGCCTCTGGATGTTGCGTTTCCAATTGAATGCTGGCTTTGGCTGTAATAAAATTTAAAATTAGTTACATGTAAACCGAAAAAAGAAAAAAATTTAAAGATAACAATTAATATAATTATTACTTACTTCTAATTTTCATAGAAGCAGTCGTGACAGCTTCTCCAAGTGGATTAGTGGCTCTGCAAATATATACACCTTCATCTTCATCTCTTACATGAGCAATGTCCAAAGAAACAAATCCAAAATCGTGTACTTTGGTAATACGAGAGCTGTCTTCTAATGGCTTTTCATTTCTAAACCACTCTACCTTTAATGTAGGGTCGCCAACTGGAATAAGACGACATTCGAAGTGGGCAGTTTGACTTTCTAGAATAGAATCGATGTTTTGAAGTGGTTGTGTAAATACAGGTCTTTGTCTAGTAGCAGGTTCCTCAAATTCAGGGCGTTTGTAGGGTTGGTGTTCTTCTAATTGTCTTATCTTTTCTAAGCCTTCAGGCCTTTGTGATTCAAGAATAATATTACTCTTAGCAATTACTTTTAGATTGATGGAAGATACACATTGTCCAAGATTATTGATGGCTTTGACAGAATATTCTCCAGCATCTTCAGGTACAGCGTGTCCAATATCCAATGCGACATAACCAAAATCAAATGTAATGTGGAATCTGGCTGCCGATGGAAGTGGTTTGCCATTATGGTAGAATTCAATCCTTAAGTTGGGATCGTGAATTGGTTGAATTTGAGCTTCAAAATGAGCTGTTTGTCCTTCATATATCTCAGTGGTTCCACGCAGTTCAGTAACAAATCTGGGCGGTGTTGGAGCAGGTTCTTCAATTTCTAGACGAGCTGGATGTCCTTGAGCTTCCAACTCTCTGATTTTTTCAAGACCTTCTGGATGATGTGTATCCAATAGTATACTTTTTCTTCCACCCACCTTTATAGTACACGTATTGACTGCCTCACCAACGAGGTTAGTGGCTTTGCACATATAAGTTCCGCTATCTTCCGGATATGCGTACAATATATCAAGAGCAACATAACCGAAGTCATGTGTTGTTCTAAATCTGTGTCCAGCGCGAAGTTTAACTCCGTTAACATACCATTCGATTTTTAAGTTTGCATCATTAATAGGTTCCACTCTGCACTCTAAGTGGGCATGTTCACCTTCCTTTAGGTTATCTAAACTGGTCAATGGTGTAAGGAATATTGGTCGTTGAGGTTGTGCCTCAATTTCTTCCTTTTTGGGTCTTTCGTAACTTTCAAGCTGTTTGATTTTGGTTAGACGTTGTTCGTCAAGAGTTTCAAGATAAAGACCTGACTTGGAAATTACAGAAACTGCAGCTGTGGTAACAGCTTCACCAACAGCATTTCTGGCTCTACACATGTAAGTTCCAGAATCTTCGGCGTACGCATATAAGATATCCAATGCGACATAACCGAAATCGTAAGTGGTTTTAAATCTGTGACCAGTCTGAATTGGTCTACCGTTACAGAACCATTCAACCTTCATGGTTGGATCATTCACAGGAGTAAGAGTTGCTTCCAGATGGGCACTAAGACCTTCTGGTAAATTTTCAATATTCTTAAGGCCACGTCCAAATTGGGGTTTTTCAAGAATAAGAGCATCTTCAGTTGCCACGCGTTTGTAACGTGATTCATCTTCTAGGTGTTGAATCTTTTGCAGGGCTCCCTCATGTTGGGTATCGCGAATAATAGAAGATTTAGCTACAAACAAATGCATAAATAAATTAGAGTATTCGGATAAAGAAGGCTGTAAACTTACATTTGACATTTGTTATGACAGAAGATGTTGCCTGTCCTATACGATTAGTTGCTCTACATGTATATTCACCGGAATCCTCTGCGTATACGGAAAGAACATCAAGGCTAGCAAAACCAAAATCGTATGCTGTACGGAATCTGTGTCCAGTTGCTAAAGGCTTGCCATTATGGAACCAATCAACCTTAAGGTTGGAATCGGGATATGGTTCGATGCGACATTCGTAATGACCACTTTGACCTTCTACTAATTCAGTGGGGCCATTGAGCTTGGTTGTGAATACTGGAGCCTGAGTAACAATAGTTTCTTCCTCTTCACGTCGTTGGTATTTGCTAGAGTCTTCTAACTGGCGAAGTTTCTGTAGAGCACCTTCATGTTGAGATTCAAGCTGAAGAGACGCTTTGGCTGTAAAATAATAATAAATGAAATTTTTATATTATACATAACTTTGAAAGAGAAATCTAATTATTAATAACCATGAAATTATTTATTGAACTTACATTGTACGAATAATGTAGCTGTTGTCACAGCTTCACCTAAGTCATTAACGGCACGGCAGGTATAAGTGCCAGAATCCTCTGGGTTAACATATTTCATGTTTAAGGCCACATATCCAAAGTCGTGCATAGTTGTAAGTCGGTTGGCTGTTGAAAATAATAAGGTAAGTTAATGATTAGACAATTAGTAATAGTAATTTTACTTACAGGCTTGAATTGGTACCCCATTACGTAACCATTCAACTTTCAAGCGGGAATCTCCAACAGGAATTAGTCTTGCTTCAAAATGAGCAGCTTGATTTTCAGCAACTCTCAAGTCTTTAATCGGCAACGTGAAACATGGGGCTTGGCTAATGGTCTCTTCTTGCACAGTTTTGCGCTGATAGCGAGAGGAATCCTCAAGCTCACTTAGACGTTCTAAGGCACCCTCATGAACAGATTCAAGGTAAATAGATTTTTTAGATTGTACTGTACATAAGGCTGATGTCACTGCTTCACCTAACGCATTTGTAGCTCTGCATGTGTAGGTGCCAGAGTCCTCTGGATATGTGTATAAAATATCAAGTGCTACAAAGCCAAAGTTGTTAGTTTCAGTAAATCTTGATCCAGATTTGAGTGGTTGTCCGTTGTGGAACCATTCGACTTTCATGGTAACATCTGACACAGGGATTAATCTGCATTCGAAATGAGCTCTTTGGCCTTCCTTTATGTCAATATTTTTTAAAGACGTTGTAAAAATTGGAGCCTGAGTTGTAATTTCCTCGGTTTGCTCGGTTCTGTGATAACGAGAGCGATCTTCCAAATGTTGAATTTGTTGAAGACCTGTTTCGTTTTGGGTGGAAGTAATTATTTGACCAGATTGTCTACATTTCAATGCACAAGTTACTTCGTCGACACCAACTAGGTTAGTGGCACGGCAAATGTATGTTCCTGAGTCTTCTGCAATCAAGTCAACAATATCGAGAGCTACATATCCAAAGTCATGAATAGGACGGAATCTGTGTCCTACAGTTACAGGGCGTCCGTTCTTATACCACTCTACTTTTAAGTTTGGATCTGTTACGGGTTCAATTTTGCACTCAAAGTGAGCGTGCTTTCCTTCGGTCATATTTTCTAAACTTTTTGGTTTAGTCACAAATGTAGGTTTTACGGTTACTTGTTCGTCAACAAATTCAGTGCGTTTGTAGCGAGAAGAATCTTCAAGGTATTGGATTTTTTCTAAACCAGCTGGATGTTGCGATTCAAAGAGTAAATCTTTTTTAGCTATAACTTTTACTGAGCATGATGTTACTGCTTCACCTAACTGGTTCCTTGCTTGGCAGGTATAAATACCTGAGTCAACAGGGTATACACTTAGAAGATCTAAAGCTACGTAGTCAAAATCATATGCTGGTCTAAAGCGATGACCGGTCTTGACAGGTACACCATTTACAAACCATTCCACTCTCATAGTTGGATCGCCGACAGGTTGAAGGCGGCATTCCATGTGAACATTAGTACCTTCAACTGTTTCAATATTATGAAGAGATTTAGTAAATTGCGGCGCCTGAACTACAGTTACATCTTCAGTTACATGTTTACGATAGCGAGATGAATCTTCAAGTTGTTGAATTTGTTCCAATGATTGTTCGTGCTGAGTATCGGTAATAATATCAGATCTACCAATAACTCTAACACAAGCTGATGTGTGTGCTGATCCTAGTTGGTTTACAGCACGAACTGTATATTCTCCAGAATCTAGAGCTGTAGCGTGAATGATGTCTAAAGCTACAAATCCAAAATCATTGTAGGTTCTGAATCTTGAACCTACAGTTACAGATCTGCCATTGAAGAACCATTCAACTCTCATTGTTGGATCTCCCATGGGTTCTAAACGACATTCCAAATGTATATTTCTTCCCTCAGAAACGGGTTGAGGATCAGACAGTGGAACTACGAAAATTGGTTTAGATTTGCAAAGTTCTTCAATGTGATATTGGGGTTCTACAAATTTGGATTCTTCCAAATGTTTTGTTTTATCGTAGGCGTTGCGATGCATACTTCTAGTATCAATGTTAGCACGAGCTGAAAATAAAAATAGAACCCAGATTAATCAAAATAAAAATGTTTTAATATTCTTTATACTTACTCTCAACAACCATGCTAGCAGATACTTGAGCTTCTCCTAGAGCATTTCTTGCTATTACAGTATAGGTGCCGGCGTCCTCCTCGCGAGAGCTTAAGATGTCAAGAGCAACATATCCAAAATCGTGGTATGTTTGAATTCTGTTTGCCGGCTGGATAGGTTTACCGTTAAAGTACCATTCAATTTTAAGTGTCATGTCACTTTGGGGTTCTACACGTGCCTCAAAATGTGCACGTTGTCCTTCCACAATTTTATTTGTGCCTTTTAGTGGTCCCAAAAACCTTGGTTTCTGAGTAACAGTTACTTCGTCCTTTGAAGTACGGGTATAGCGACTAGAGTCTTCAAGTTGTTGAATCTTTTCCAATCCACCAGGATGTTGAGAATCAAATATAATGTCCTTCTTACTGACAACGCTTAGTTGTGCTGTGGTTGTCGCTTGTCCTAGGGCATTAAATGCTCGGCATGTGTAATTACCTACGTCGTGAATAGTAACATCTTTAATTGTTAGAGCTACGTATCCAAAATTAAAGAAACTGGTGATTCTAGAACTAGCTTCTACAGGACGGCCATCCTTTAGCCATTCAACTCTTAAAGTTGCATCCCCTACTGGTTCCAAACGAGCTTCAAAGTGAGCGAAGCCTCCTTCACGAATTTGATGTTGATCTTTAATTGGAGTTTTGAATTCCGGAGGCTGCGAACTTTCGGGTGTTTCTAATACATACTTTTGGTGCTGTTGTTGTTGATAAGCTTCTAGTTGTTCAACTTTTTCAATGTATTTTTGTTGTTCTGGAATGCCCAAATCACCAGTGACAGTAGAACGAGCAAGTACTTGAATACTAGCAGTGCTTATAGCTTCTCCAAGGTGGTTAACGGCCCGCACAGTGTACGATCCAGCATCTTCGGCCCGTAGGTGCATGATGTTGAGAGAAACGTAGCCGAAGTTGAAGATGGTTGTGATTCGTGAACTGGCGGTAATTGGTCGACCATCTTTGTACCACTCCACTTTCATTGTTGGATCACTTACAGGGGTAAGCATTGCTTCAAAATGAGCATTTCTACCCTCTTGTAATTCTCCAAGGTCTTGGAGTGGACGGATGAAATGAGGTTTTTGATTAGTTTTTTCTTCTAAACTGTCTGTTCTTTGATACTTAGAATAATCTTCTAAATTCTGAATATATTGCAAGCTATCAGGGTGTTGACTAGACTGTTCTATGGATGCGCGAGGATTAACAGTAAGCAGTGCTCGTGATTCAACACATCCTGTGGCACTTGTGACACGACATACGTATTCTCCACTGTCGTTCATAATAAGACTGATAAGGTCTAAGGCGATAAATCCAAAGCGGAAGATTGAGGTAGCTCTAGAACCTAGAAGTAATTATCGAAGTTAATACAAAACCAAAATATATCAACAAAAAATTGGAACTAATACCGTAGACCCCCACTATTTTTGTTATTATTTAACACCGCGAACTCTTTCATAAATAAAAATTTTTATTGCCCCTTCAGTGCTTTTGCTTATCTCTTTAACTGTGGATATGACAACATCTTAAGGACAATACATGAAGATTTATTTTCTCAATCTTGTCAAACATGTCCCCATAATAATAAAACTGTTCCCCAATTATTAGAAATTTGGATTACTTACTAGCCGCTAAAGGTTTTCCATTCAAGAACCATTCGACGACCATGCTTGGGTCTCCGACTGGTTCAATTCTAGCTTCGAAGTGAACTTTTCCTCCCTCGAATTGAACGGCATCTCTTAAAGGAATGATGAATTGTGGTGGTGGATAAACACGATCCTCTTCACCAGGTGGGACATAAGGTCTAGCGCGTTCAACATGACGGAGGTAAATAACTTCTGGGCCAGGTTCGGGTCTGAAAATGATATGAATATTATAGATTCCTTTACAAAACTGCTATTTATTATACTCACTCAGGTTCGATGACTTTCGTAGGGCGAGGCAGATGAAGGCGTCTTGGTTCGGGTGTTGGGCCTTGAGGTGTCTGAACAAATAGTCTGGCGCGAGTAGCGGTGGAGCCCGCCACATTTTGAGCCGTACATTGATACCATGCAGCATCCGACGCCTTGGCTCTCGGTATGTCCAAGGTTGAGGCTCCACCGTCAATCGCAACGCGAACATCGGGGCTACTAACGAGTGGTACGCCGTCCTTCTGCCAAGTGATTCGTGGCGTTGGAGTACCGACTGCTCTTGCATGTAATACAACAGGTTCACCTTCTGCTACATTAACAGTAGTAAATCTTTCTACAAACTTAGGTGCAACTACTTGTTCTTTCTCAATTACGTTTAAGTTGCATTGGAAGGAAGTTTCTCCGGTTTTGTTTTTAGCAACACACGTTACTACACCAGAGTCGTTTCGACTAACAGTTGTGATCATGAGAGCATGATTTCCTGATTCATTTACAAGAATTTTATGATTATGGTCATCTGTAACTTGTCGGCCATTAATGTACCATGTAACTTCTGGATATGGACGTCCAGTAACACGACAGTCAAAGCGGGTCATTTTCCCTTCGGTAACGTCCCTGTCGCCACATACTCGGACAAAATTGGGTGCTAACGTTTTGCTAGTATCAGTTTCTACTTCAGTCTGTTGTTGCTTAAATGTAGATTCATGAATTAGTCCTTCTTGGGTAGTTACAGGTTCAATTGCCAGATAAGCGGAGGACACGACACAACCTTGCGGATTTTCGGCAAGCAAGGTGTAATGCCCAGAGTCGTCTGACGCTGCTTGCTTAACACGTAAGGAAGCTTGGTTATTCGAGAAAGTCGATTCATATTTTTGTGATTCGGTTATTCTTTGACCGTTCTTAAACCAAGTTAATCTAGGTCTAGGATTTGCAGATAATTTTGCAGTGAATACAGCATCGGAACCTTCAAGCAACTTGGAATTGCGAGGCTTTTGTGAAATCTGTGGTGGAGCAGGAGGACCAAGTGATCTTTCTACGGTAGTAGAAATCTGAGAGTCTTTCTCGTAAGTTGTTCTTCTTGTAATAGATTCTCTGAAAGATACCTCTCTTAACAGCCTATATTCGAATGTATCGATTTTAAAGTCTTCTGTAATTACAGTACCGTTGGAATATGTGGTGCTTTGTTCAAATTGTGAAAAGGCTTGCCTTTGGGGGATTTGCATCCCTTCAGGCGAGATATATACGGAACAGATAGCAGCGCCATACTGGTTTTTGGCATTGCACACATATTCTCCTTCATCTCCTGGTCCAATTTGATGAATCTGGAAAGTGATATCTCCAGTCGTTTCGTTATATGATAGTTTGTGTTTTTGGGAACTTAAGAGTGGTGCTCCGTTCCTTGCCCAGGTAACTGTAGGCTGAGGTTTGCCTGTTACTCGGCCCTCGAACGTGGCTACTCCACCTTGGGCAAAGCGGGCATTACTGAACACTTTCTCGAATACCGGCGGTTGTGCGTCGGGACCAAAGCCAATTTGCTGTAATTGCTGTTGGGTCATTTGTCCTCCTATAAAAAAAACATCCTCGTCAGTTCAAGCTCGGTTTAGGATAGGTATAATATTAACAAGATTAGTATAAGTTTAATTATGCCTAAGAAGCCACAGGTATTAATGTATCTAAAGTTATAGGCAGTATTTCTTTACTTTTTCGAAATGTAGGTATCAGTCTATTATTATGAAGCATTATTTCTGTCAACAATATTCTTTTGCCCAAAGCCACATGAGTAAAATACTTTATTTATTAACATACTATCATATCATGATTGTATCATTACTCAAAAATGAAAAATTAATAAAAACTTGCAATGGATAAAAAAAAATTAATAAAATTTTCAGAAATGTTTACTCTTAGAAATTTTAGACTTTATACAGTTTTAATCGTTTTCTGATAATTCCAACTTGGCTTGCGAGATGTGCGTCAGGTATTTGTTTTGGTTTCCTGCAGGAGAATACCTCAGCTTCTTGATAGACGATGTGACCAAGTCAATTAAGGTTAAACATTTTGCTACCTCTATGATTTAGTGAATGGTAAATTTAAATAATAGTGTTAATTTTTTAAATATTATTTAATAACTGTACATTAGGGACTTTTTTCCTATAATGATTAATGTAAAACTTTTAACCAGGAAATAAATTCTTGTCAGAATGTCAACAGAATTAATAAATTATTCATTTTTAAAATTATTTATGAATTTAAAAAAATGCACAAAATAGCAATTTGGAAGGAATTCTAAACATTCGACGTGCGTTTCGCCCATCAAATTGGCACCATCCTATATTAAACTAAGTTCAGCATCATAATAGATTATTTTTAATATAAAAATCGAAAAACTCTCGTTTTTTCTTTATTTGATATGGAACTGTATTAAACGATTTTTTCACAAGAAAACCAAATATTTTTGTTTTATCACATGAAAAATTTTAAAGGCAGGTTTGTCGATAGTAGGAAAAAAAATTACTGCTTCACAACCCTATGGAAACGAAATAATTAAATTGACATTTTTTTCGCAATTGCAAATCTGTCAAAAAAATTTTTTTTATCCCTTTATTTATTAATTTTATTATTATTACTTATTACTAAAAAACAACTTAGAAATGACTCTACAATACATTAACCAAATTTAATTGCAATCTCTTAAAAGACCCTCAAATTATCGTTTATACAAACAAAAACAACAACAAAAAAAAGTTAAATATTTATGTTTTGATATATGTATAAACAAGTAAAAAGTAATTGTTCGTATCTATTCAAAATAGAGATGATTATTATGCGTGATATATAAGTCGCTACAGTCACAGAATAATTAAATTAATGTTCATTTTGTAAAAATATATCGGAAATAAGTAACGTAACCCCCTGTATATAAATTGCTTTATATGAAATAGAGATAACATTCTGATAAGATATCTGCAACATATTTCAACCAGTCTACTTCATTTCTAATTCAAAACACTTAGGACATAATTTGGAGGAAAATAATTCGTTACATTGATACTAATTTAATTAACCATTGAACTATTGAGAGATAAATTTACGAACTTCATTTTCAATTTATTCATTAGTGCAATCATATTTATTTTTTCCGACAGGAGATTCATATCGAACTGGTCCATTTTCAAGTCTATTTTGAACCACAAATCACATTTAAAAGTAAAGAGAAATTGTAGGTGACTACCTACATGTGGCATTTTTTAGATGACAGCGAGAAAGCAATAGTGGACCGGGCAGCTACAATTTTAGATCTTGGATCGCGTTTCAAGCACCCATTTTAGGAGCAACTATTTTTACTGCACCAATCAGATTCTCATTCTACTACAGAATACAGAGTGCTACATTTAAATTGTGTTAAAATATTAACACAGTGTTAATTTTTGGAATTTGTCGATAATTTCTAGCATGTGGATAAATAAATATTTGTTTATGTTTTGTGGTAGTAAAATTTAATTCAGTAAACAAAATAAAGTGGGCTTTTAAGACTTATTTTTACTAAATATTATATTAAGGCATATTTAAGGAAAAATGTGTAGTAGCATTATTAATACAGTCGCGTGATATAATGTAATTGTATTGTAATGGATGTGAAATATTTTTTTTCTTTTCATCACAATAGTTTGTACCAATTTCAAATATAAACTGTTACTTGAATGAGTTTTGTTCAATTCATCATGAGTGAATTCGCTTTTAATTTAAATATTTCTCTTGCTCCTTTAAATCAAACTTTTTTTTGTTAGATGTAAGGTGCTTTATTTATAAAGATCTGAGTGTGTCTAATTTCATTTTGGATTTTTATTTGCAGCACTCGGAAATATCAAACATTTACACAAGCCACAGACAAAAATAAAGCTATTAATACTGAAATATTTTTGCCAAGAAAATGTAAGGTTGTTATTCTCGATTTAAACATTTGTGTTATTTATTGAGGATATTGTACTAAAAATAATTGCTTGGTTTATTTTACGTCTATGACTTGTGGAAAGTTAAGATAAAATATGTTTTTTTACAGATATAACTAAGGATTAGCGCAGTGGTTCCAGGCGCTGATGCACCAAAACATGCTGGGTGCAGGACAAATGCAGGATAGAATCGTGGTAACATGTCATATTATAGTGTATTGTTTATTTTGATGTCTGCCTGGGTGCCTGTTGATTTGACAGTAAGCGCTGGGGCCCAAATTATTAAAGCCTTAGCTGATTTTGGTTGATATGGGTCAACCGGAAATAATGCTTCGTTCTTAGGTTTTGCAAACATTTTCAAAATTAACGTTTTACTAATTTTTATACCAACAAAATAATATACCTGGTGACAACGAAATCATTGAACAAAGCGCCATTTTATTGTCTTTACAGATTCGATTTTCGGGTCGAAAATATAGTTAATTAAGATCCATATTTTTCATGAAAAAACATTTGAAAATCATTTCCGGTTTTTCCATTTTGAAAACAATTTGCCACTTGTGATATATCAATAAAATGGGAATTTTAAGCCCTATCGAATGGTAAAATAAAACATACAGAGTCGTATTTAAAATTTCCGACATAGGTCCACTTTGGGAAATGGAAGTGATTTTCAAATGTTTTCTCATGGAAAATATGGATCTTAATGAACTACACAACCCAAAACTCAAATCTGTAACCTTAAAGACAACAAAATGGCTGCTTGTACAATGATTTCGTGGTCACCCGGAGTAATAACTAGCATTTATCTTTAACTTTATATATTAATTTTTATAGTTCATTATTATAGGTCATTGAATATCAGATTCGTACAAAAATTAGTATAATTGCCTTTATATTTGAAATGATGTCTACTTAAAGAAATTGCATTTCACTTTGACTTAAAATAAAATTATCGTTATATATTTGGCCTATTATAACTTAAGGTATCTCACAGAGTTCTTAAAATAAATACTTTGTGTTAATAAAATACCACTTTTTTAAGGACCTTTCAGATGGTATAAAAATATACAGGAAGTTCCATTTGAAAAACGGAAGTTTGGAACGCGACTTTTAATTGTTTTTCTGCATGAATTTTGGAAGTACAATTAATCAATCCCTGTCTATAACTTCTATTTTTGGACTTTTTATGCAACTCTAAAAATAACGAGGTTCGCATAACAACCCACATTTAATCACATGTGTTTATTCTGATTCAAATGGTTAAAAATAAAGAAAAATTTATTTGAATTTATCATAAAGTGTATTTATTCGTGTAATTTTAACTTGAACTAAAACAATTTTTTTCATCACTGATGACGTTTTAATTGAATAAATTTTTGTTTATTTTTTATAGTCTAGTTCTCATTGACAAGCCAAAATAAAAAAATATGATACGTTTCCAGAGGCTCCACCTAAATCGTTATTGTACAGCCTCCTGGAAATCTAGTGTGATTTCACATAGCTATATAAGGAGTCTAATGAAAATTCAACTTTGCCGTTGAAAAAGACAGGAAACCACAGACAGACAGACAGACAGACATACAAATACACGCGTCAAACTCATAAACTCTTTTTTGCGTAGGGGGTTAAAATAGGTATGTATTTTTATTTGAACCAACAATTTCCTTGATTTATGAGTTCTTGATAAGAGACAATCTAGATCACCGATTACTTTGTGAAATCTAGGATTGTACTTGATAATCCAAAACTAAATCTCTTGAGCATGGACAAGATTGGCTACATGGGCTCCATATGCATATCATTTTGCAATCGGGAACAAATGTTTATTTGAGGTTATGTACACAAGAGGAATCAATTAATTTTCAGAAAAATTCTTACGACAACTAAATCTCATACTTAGATGAACCTACTATAAATAAGAGATGTACCAAAGTTTAATTGAGTTTAAATTCTGTACAAAAAAAACTTTAAAAAAATATAAAATACCTAAATAAAACAAAAATTTTCTCTAAATATTAGATTCGTCAATTTCCTTGTTTTTCAAATAGGTTTTAAATTAAGCAATTAGATACCTGTTATAAAAATTGTTAATTATTGGGCAAACAAAATAACTAAAGATAAATTGAATTTCATTTGTTGTTTAAAATTAAATCTTTCTCTAATTAAAACGTCTGTCATTCCTCTACTTGATGTGATGTTTACTGTTGTATTTTTAATTTATATCAATTAAGCGGCTAATATTAGTCCATTGTGTATCGTAAAACTTTTAGATATATGTGGGGTTAGAGTTCTGTAAATTAATTCGTCACGATATTTACAAACTGGAATCGTTGAATCAAATTTAAATATTTTAGTGGAATTTTATTATAGCAAAATGATAGAAGTTATATACATTGTTAGTGACATATTTAATGAGGCAGCAACATTATCACTTCAACAGGTACGGATTAAGGCCGTTAGGACCCAGCCTCTGGATATTATTTTAGCCATCCATTAGATAAAAAAAAATATACTTGACGTATTTTTTATTTTATATGTTACTTAAGGATTAGTATACAAGTATGTAAAATATAGTGCACATATAAATAGAAAAATTAAATATCAAATTATTTGAGCGAATTGGAAAAGTAGATAAAAACAAACAGGACTATTCAAAAACTAGAATGTTAGAACAATGCAATAAATTAAGAACCAAAATTGGCCTTAACAAATTTTTCAATGATTTTAATTGATTTATGTTCAACATTTAAGAGAAAGGTCACTCATTTTATGGCGGTCAATCAGTTATCCCAAATAATTGTCTTTTGTGGGGTTTCATTTCAGATTTTTTAAATTTAGTATACATTTTTTCTGGATGCTATTTCGATTTTTTTAAAACGTGTTTCATGGTGTGGTATTTAACCATTCCACCCACGATTATTGGTAGGATTGCCGTTGGGCTGTTGCCCATTATGTCCTGCAGCTAATCCGGGCCTGCACACTAATGTAATAAAATCGTAGACAACTTGTTAAATTATCTTTTTACGGTTCATCATTGTTGATGAAATAAATTTCACTCATTAGTTTTTGTTCGTTTTTTCCTACTAATACAGGAAGAGTCTCAGGTTTGAACAATACGTTTTTGTTAAACTAGTACTTCCTACAGCTGTTACTTTGTAGATATATGAATACTTGTACTCTTATTGTATCTGATTAAATCATCCCATGAACGATAAGTCAAAGGCCTTTTGGATTTTGATTATGGCAAATAAATCGAAGTTGTCTAATTTTTAAACGTACCTATTTAAATTTGACTTATCGCCAATGTGCGAGTAGTGAATTTCATTGAACTGAAAATAATTCCTGATTTAAATATATTCGTTAGCATGGCAGAGAGAAATAACTGGAGTATATAAAACACGTAATATTTTCGCTTCAGTTGAGGTTTACTATTAAATATGTCTAGCTTTGTGTAACAAACCTACAATAAAAGTTATAATATGCTGTTGTCACTATTGACTGTTGCGCCTATTATAGCATTAAACGGTATCTAATAAATAATTTCATTCAATATTGTTACAAAATATTATTTCCATTTCAATTTCATGTGTTTGTAACATTGCAAATGCATAGAATTCATAAACCAAATTTTCCACTTAAGATTGCAGTGCAGAAAAACTCAATTCAAGTACGTAACACCTTTATGGGGTAACAAAAGCCTTATTACTATTTTGGCAACATTACCTACTACCATTACCTACTTCGTCACATCAATCATTAAATGTTTGTATGCTTTCCAAAATTATGTTATCAAGTTTTATTAATTCCCTACGTTACTCCTTTATTTATTCATTCTGCTATCATACGGGTGCCCTATTGTTTAATCTACTTCACAAATTTTTGTATGCACACGCTTTTCTAATAATACTCACTAACTTCATTTAGGCGACTTTTACGAGTTTCCTGATGCAGCCAAAAATTTAACTGCTACATAAAAATATGCTTCTAATTATGATGGATATTATTATTTGTCTTTATGCTCTTATTTCGTTCGCACGCCATTCAGTCACTTCCCTATTTTGAAAACATTTAATGACACTTTCCATAAATATAATTTATCGTTAAAATTTATTTATGTTTGCCTTCTCAAAGATGTTCTTTGATGAAACAAAATAAAATGATATTAGTTTATATTTAAATTTAGAATAAAGTGTTGGTGTTTTTTTTATTTAAATCTAAAGCCATCAGAATTTAGTAGCGAGTGGGCGACGTATAATAAAAAAAATTAAAAAGAAGACAAACAAATTTTTTTTAAAGGAATTAATTAGGGAACAAAATGATTTAATCTTAACAGACACAATGATTAAATCATTTTGTCTGTTAATAATTCTCATTTGTTAACTATAACTCTAAGTAATTAGTAATATGCTTTTAAAGAGTGGAATGAATGAGTTATATTGTGAACAGACTATTTTGGGAGAAAAGATAGAAGACAGGTCGATGTTTATTGTTATATGCACGTCTTTTTATATGTCTGTCCAATTCATAATTTTATTTTTAAAATAAATTAATAAAAACACATCAAGGTAACTTGAAAGCCCTTTACGATAATTTGATATGTACAAATGTTGACCACAAAAAAATTTTTCAAACAAATATCAAGTTGTTAATAGAAACGAAGAAAATTGAATTCTTATTATTGGTATTGGTATTGAAACGGAAGACAAGAATTTAGCAAGAAGGCTCTGCTCTGTTCAATAACAGAATCCAAATTAGGAACCAATTTTTTACAGCACAGTAAAATGGTAACGAAATTTAGAAAAACAGATCCTGGTTATCTTTGTAAAAGAGGGAGAACAAAACTCTAAGATGATAAATTGGATGCTTTACTTGAATTTCAAGAATCTTTATACTAGCTCAGGGCAACCGCAAAAGTACTAAAAGAATTAAATTGGTATCCTTGCAAAGATGATTTAGATCGAAGAGTTCATTTTTGTAAAACCATGATGGACAAAAGTGAGGCTGTTTCTTCTGAATAGCCATTTAATCGTCAGATATACCAATATTATATTAACAAAATGTCGATGTTTGGCCCTGAATCATCAGTAATGTATTTCTGAAAGTGAACAGATTAAAGTGTAACAATTGGATGACCTCCTAGGTCTCCAGTTTTGACCCATCTGGATTATTTTTTATGGGAATATTTAAAGAGGGCGCAGAGGGGAATTACACGACCCATGTAGCCATTTAAAAAAAGTTGACACTGGTGACGTCATAAATTCGACAGGATGTCAAAAGATGCGCGCAGAATCCTGTCTTAGCACTTTTTCCAAAATATTTTGTTCACCAAACAATTAGTCTATTCCATACTTTACAGACATACTGTAAAATTCGATTCTTGTTTTTTGCTTTGGTCATTAACTTTAGGGTGATTATAAGAGACTTCCCCTGTCTAGTTGGTGGATAGCAGATGTTACAATGGTAATTATAATTATAAACGTTTTTAGCTTTGGTTTTAATTTTAAAATTATGTTAAAATATACCAGATTTCTGATCGGAGAAAATATACTTTTTTGGCTCTCAATGTTTTTTATATTAAATTATTGATTTAATCGATTATCTAGGATTCCACAGAAAGAAATTTTGCTGCTAAGTTTATGTAGAATTCTGGTTACATTTGCTAGTTCAAAGGACTGAATACATGTGTATATTTTTAGCATAACACTTTTTGACGTGTGTTTGTTTATAACAACTGTCAAACATGTCATTTAAATATTTACCCTGTCAATTAATTTTGGCTAATTTATTTTTAAGACAGTTGAACTTCGGTCGACTTTGTTTATCTACAAATTCTCTCCATTTATATATTTTCGCAATATATTCTTGTGTCATAGTGACCCAAATTTGTTAGGCAGAAACCTTGAACGTTTATTTCAGTCATCAATAGAATAGAACTAATTTTAGGTCAGATGCGTTAATTCTTGGATTTATAGTAAAATATTTTAAAATATTTACAATTAAAGTTTTCGCAAAATTTTTATTTAAAACTCGCCATATTAAACGAATAAGTGCCGTTTCTCATAAAAAATACTTAATGCCTGATTATTAATACAAACAACGAGTCCGAAGTAGCAACTACATAATTACCATTTTATCCGGATCTAATTATATCAATAAATTATTTATGTACCATAGATGGAAGGTAGCTGATTTTTAGCTTTTGTTTTAACATCAATCAGGCGGTCGCTGTTATAACGTAACACATAAAAGGTGCTGCAAGAGGGCATTATTCGACCATATTTATATGTAAACAAACTAGTTTTATAGATCATTAAATCAAACCAACAAATCTAATTATACGACAAACTACGTCGGTAGTGTGGAGAGAATATCCAATGCATTAGAAATATTATGAGTTTATTATATTTCTTTTGCAGCTTCTTGGATTGTAATATAAAATATGACTATACCGAGTAGTTACATTATTAAAAGTAGTATAGTGTGGCTAATTTTAGTTTTATTAATAGATCCCAATGGGATATAATATGACCTCTTTTTTTGTTTTGTTTTAATTTGGAAAAATAGCAAGTCATTATCGATTAAAATACATTTTTTATGTAGGGTGAGGTTATTGGACAATGTAATCAATCAGGTTTTGGCATAAGGAGACACAAGTATTTTTGTTTTGACCAATTTTTCAGACCCGCACTGGCTCTTGGAACCCTTAAATATTGTGTTTTTCGAGATAACTTGCTAAATACCCACTTGTTTGTATTAAACCAGTTTTTTCCATTTTTTACGATATTAGTTCATGTTATGAAATATAAATAAAGGAAAAACAAAACGTAATTAAATAATTAAAAAAAAAAATGGAAATCAAAGACTGCGAGGTATATAGTGACCATGTACTTAGTGCTCCCTTGCGGCAGATCTAAAAATGTTTTAAAGGTACCATTACAAAGGTTACTTTGAGGTTAGTTTTAAATTTCATATAAGTCGATAAGTACTCTGTGAAATATTTAAAAAAAACTACATTTGACTCTATACTTCGAGGGCTTGTAGGAGCCTTTAAAATCGAAAATCACTAAAACAAAAATACACGTATCTAATTATTTCAAGACCCCCTTGCGTGATTACATTTTTGCACCATTCTGAATCATCCTGTACTTATTTTCATTTTATTTTCATTATTATGATGTATTTGATAGGCTAGTTTGATTGTTCGTTCTGTTATAGAGAATAAAGGGTTCAAAACGGTTTTTCTATTTTCATCCATTTTTAACTGATGAAGTAAATATAATTTGAGCCATGAATCCATTTTACGTATTTTTTCGCATCTAAGAACTTGAAGATTATTTATATTATTTAACCTAAAAAAGAAATGGTTCTTAACCGTCTCTCAAGTCATCACGGTAACTCCTTGGAAAATCTTAGAATTTTATGTTAGGTCAAGAAAGACAGAGCTCTACAGCTTATTGTGGAATCCAAACTGTATTACTTGTATCTAACTAATATTGTTATTGTCTTAAAAAATAGAAATAGCTCTTTAGTAGAAATAGGTTATAATATTTATCAAACGTTAAAAAGGCTGGAATTTTTTGATATAATTACTAATTTATACCCCATTTAGGTCGTTAGCACCTCATTTAGTTGGCTACTGACCAGACCGAATTGACCACAGCTTTTTTTGTACTGTAGAGCAAAAAATGTTGGTTAATATTGAGAACATTGAGGCTAATAGAGATTTTGGAGTTTACAAAGGACTTTTCTAAGTTTTTTTCAAGGTCAAAAATAAGAAAATTTTGCAAGGTTTCACCAAGCTAAAAATTCATATAAGCTACTTTTTTCAGGATGAAAATATAGAACGTTACGTATTACATATTTTGCTTATTTTATAACGCCATACAGTAATTCAACATTAATAACTTTGCTGTTAATAATATTCTTTTGCAATTACTATTCATTGGAACAATATTTTACACAGCTGGGCGGACAGCACTAGAGGAATTTGCGTTTGCAACTCCCAAGTGTTTCAAATAAATAAAATCGACAATATTGAACAGATATTTACTTAGTTATTTAACAATTTTTTATAATAAATTTAA
Organism: Rhagium mordax; assembly: GCA_963680705.1. Taxonomy (NCBI): domain Eukaryota; kingdom Metazoa; phylum Arthropoda; class Insecta; order Coleoptera; family Cerambycidae; genus Rhagium; species Rhagium mordax. The sequence goes on from OY796656.1 coordinate 120,510,370, forward strand.
TGGCATTAATTGGTATGGATTGACGCATTGGTTGGCCCTTTTGATGAAACACTATACGAATATACGAAAATAGTAATACGGAGGGAGGGGTTAGATGCATTTTGTCACAAGGAATTTTCCGGACTTTGAAATGCTGCCAATAAGAGTTATTTTAGTTCTTTCTGTCGCAGAACAGCCAACAAAAGTGACGGAATAATATACTTTTAATAAATGGCTGGTTCTAAATGGCACCTTACCAGTTATCAAAATTATTCTATTTAATTATTGCGAAAGCAAGCGCATGGTTTTTATAACTAGTTTATGTCTGCGCTTAAAATAGCCCGGAAACACATTAGATACTAAATTCTGCAAGCAATTGACGATGGAAAAGGCCGATGGAGACATGCATTATGATAAAAAAAATCACATAAGTTTCTATCAATGGGAAGCGTTAAGGAACCTTTCGTCCATGAATCAAGGGGATGCAAAGCTTACAGTGAACACAAATAAAAACCTGCAGAAATGAAGCATGAAAAATAATTAAAAAAAACTATCCTAACCTGTCACATGACCGGTGACTTGTCGAGTAACGTGCTGTTCGGTCCGGGTTACCCTCTGTGTGCTTTGCTGTTGTTGAGTTTGCTGAGTTTGACTCTGTTGAGTTTGACTCTGGCTCTGCTGAGCCTGAGCCTGTTGCTGTTGTCGTTTCATCTTGTCACCACAAAAATCTCACAGATCGAAAAAAATTCGAAAAATACACAAAACACAAAATCACAACACGATAAATAATAAAATGTTTATATGAGAAAAAAATATATTAACTAGTCTCTTTATTAAAACTTTTCGTTTGCCTTCCACGGCTTCAGTTAGCAGAAGTTCAAGTCATCATCCCCGATATCTCTACCAAGACGTCGGTCGTTTGCGAATTGCGAGCGAAGAATGCTCAAATCGACGTCTCCCACCGCGGACGCCCCTGAAAGAAATTAGTGGGGGGGCCTGAAAATCCGACCGAAGACGATGCTTTTGGGGCTATTTTAAGACGCGTTGGTACGTGATACACGATATGCGTCGGATTCTGTAACGACGGCGTGCCGTACTCATATGCCGTGACTCAAGCTAATAAACACACAAATATTTATTAGCGATCACAACTGATGATGATTATCGTGCAACAGTCATCGGAAGGGACATGGGCCGTTCTCGAATAATTGGACTGGTCAATTAAAATCAATTAAAATAATTTTGCACTCGTATTTATTATTAAAATTTTGTCCGTCTTGAGGCATAACTCCTAGTGCCAAAGCTTCTTCTAAAAACGAATCGAAATGAAAACATTAACGATCCAGAGATTTTGTAGACATGAAAATCAAAAATTATGGGAATTATAAAGGGATTTCGGAAAGCATTTTAAAAATGACGCACAATAACAAAATATTGTTTAAAAAATTAAACATATTAAATTCTACCATATTTTTATTTAAGTATTAAAAAAATTGGCAGATTAACTGTAATGGTGGAACTCTTCTTGATCCATCACCATTTCGTTCTCGTGAACTATAGGAATTTGATCTTTTAAACCAACTATCAAAAAAGAAAATTGCTGATATCCAAATTGGAAAAATTTAAATTTTTTACTAGGTCCAAGTCTGATTCACTGATTCAAGTATAAATGTGGAATTTGGAACATCAGTAATATACTGTGTGAACATAAAGTATAGAATAAATTATTTTTAAGGGTCCGTCACGCATGCATACGAGCTATAGAGACGCGCAATCAGGATAATTGAAAAACAATGCACAAACTCAAGTACCTAATAAATTGCACACGTAACATATAAAATTTGTGGAGAATCGAAATGTCCAGTGGGCGTTACTCAACAATAGGTCTTACTTACCCTTACCCTTTTAAGGGTCCGTTTCGCTGCGAAATAAGTGTTATTAACACCGTATTAAAAGTTTCGATGTTGTGAATTAAATATTTATCTTTTGATAAACAATGTTACATAGAATTGAAGAAAACATAATTTCACATTCCGCAGCAAAGCCGTTTTCTTAATTTTGTTTTTTAAAAAGTAGAAAATTATCCAGAAAAGCCTTCAGAAATCACTCTAATTAACGAAAATTAATCAATAATGTAATGGCTTAGTATGCATTTAAATAAACAAATCTTTTTGTAGCGCAATTCTATTATCCTTACTACATAAAACTGTGAAAGAAAAAATTTAAATTTGTTCAAGCGTTTTTTTTATCCCAATACTTCTGTACTCTTGCCTTCGAGAATGTTATTGTTGATAACTGGTGCCACCTTGCAATTATTAGTAATACCTATTGTTGGCTAACGACCAATGGACACTTTTTCCACAAACTTTATAATTTGCGTATGCAATTTATTACTTGAATTGGTGCATTGTTTCTCAATTATTCTGACTGCGCGTCTTTATAGCTCGTATGCATGCGTGACGGACCCTTAAATAAAATCCTCGAACAGGTCAATTTTTATTTTGAATTGCCCATCTTCTGTTTTGATTTTTTTTTAGCTATGATGTTATCGCTGTTTCGGTTATGACGTCATCTACTTTTTTTTTAATGGAACACCTTATTGTATATTTTTTCATTCTTAAAATCTCTATGGGAAGCTGAATTCAAGGACCGTACTACTTAGGGTTTAGAGTTTGGAGCTACAGACATTTGAAAATATTATTTTTTGAGGTTAAATAATTTTTGTTTTATTGTGATATTTTGCAATAAAATAGCAACTGAACAGTAAATAATAACATGAATTAGGAATTAAATAATCAAATGTTCAAATTGAAAACCGTCTTGTGCCTGACAGTATCCCAAACGATCAATGAATTCTTGCTAAACTTTATACAGGTTGGTCCAGATTTTAATACATTAATTTTGAGAGGCGACAGAGAATCGCAAAATAAGGGGACTTTTCTCAATAAACATACCTCGAAAAATGCACCATAACTTAGATGTTGAAGTTTCATTAAAAAAAATTTATAATTTAATATCTAAGGAAAGACAAAAGCCATCTTTTTCAAATTTGGCACACCGCCTTTCTATGTAAATCTGCATCTACAATTCAAGTAAAAAATAGTAACAGAAAGCCATTGGCGCAGATATGGGGGTTATATATCCCCCTTTTTAGAAATATATAGTGCGCCACTGGATATTTTTGGAAAATTATTAAACTGCTAAATTGCCTATGATATTCTGAAGGAAAATGTGTTCTTATAAAATTTTGATAGAACAAGCCGTTTCCGATTTATTCGTCAAGCTTGCCATCAATTACTCGAAAATCGACCTCAAATATTGGCGGCAAACAACTCCATTTCCAGAAAATGTCAAAAGTGTATTGAAGCCGAAAGATGGCACTTTGAAAATGTATTGTAAATACATATGTGAATTTCTTTCGTTCTGTTTTTTATTAATTTTTAATAAAAAATTAATAGAAAATTTTATTTAATTTAATATTTAATAAAATATCAATAAAACATGTTTTTTAATCATATTTGGAGGGCTATTTTCTCCTTTATTATGCCTGCACAAAAGTGTTTAACTGTAAATAAATCGCCTTTCTGTTACTATTTTTGACTTGAACAGTAGATGCAGATTTGCATAGAAAGGCCGTGTGCCAAATTTGAAAAAGATGGCTTTTGTCTTACCTTGGGTATTAAATTATAAAGTTTTTTTAATGAAACTTCAACACATTTTATCTAAGTTACCATGCATTTTTCGAGGTATGTTTATTAAGAAAAGTCCCCTTATTTTGCGATTCTCTATCTTCTCTCAAAATTAATGTATTAAAATCTGGACCACCCTGTATATAGTTTCTTGAGAAATGTTTTTTAATTCTTCAATACTGTCAGGTTTACATTTGTACACTACGTTTTTTAGATGCTCCCAAAGGAAAAAATCTCGAAGGATAAGATCCGGTGACCTTGGTGGCCATTCAATACTACCTCGTCTTCCAATGCACCTATTTGGAAATATGTACTTTACAAATATATCTTATATTATTATTTACTATTCATTTGCTATTTTATTGTAAAATATCACAATTGAATTCTAGACACTAGTAGTATAGATCTTTGAAATCAGCTCTCCATAGAAATTTTAAAAATGAAAACATATACTGGATGTTATTTAAAAAAAAATAGTTCATGTCATAACCGAATCAGCGATGACGTCATAGCTAAAAAAATTTAAGTAGAAGAGCGCAATTCGAAATAAAAATCGATCTGTCCGATGATTTTCCAAAATAATTTCCTTTATTATATGAAGTGATCTAGAAATTAAAAACTAAACAGTATTCTACCACCAAAATTTGTTATTTAAAAACAAAGGTTAACCGGTTGCATTACTTATAATTTTTAGAGTTCTCGATGATATTAATAGCTCTATGAGGAGACGTATGATACAACCAGGTGAGTCAACAGCCAACAATTTTTAAATTTTTTAAGTTCCAAAGTGGATGGTCCCATATTATGACCAGCGCGTTCACCAGATCTTGCTCCTATGGTTAATCATTCGTGGGGAACAATGATAGTCACAGTGTGTGAAACTCGGTATGAAACTATGCTTGAATGGATATGATAAAGGTCTTTGTTATTCAGTACAATAATAACAATAGTAATTATCACAATTGAAAATATCATATCGTTAAAAGAATGCGATTATAATAATAATTATTGTCGTTGCTATTTTATCATTATTGTTGTTTGGAATTAATATAATTTTGTAATTTGTTTTGTATTCTTATGAAGATAAAAGTTTCACAACAATTTATTTAGTGTTTAAGTGGCTAAAAGTATTTAGTTTTTAGTTTTTGTCACGCTTCTCAATATCTCATTATGTATTAAAGTTAGACACCCAAGTGTGTACAGGGTTATTCATTATAAATTACCCACCCCTTATCAGCGTTATTATTGCCTATAGAAAAAAAAGTTTTAAATAAAAGTTGTGTGGTTATGACTGAATTTTGTTAAAATGCCATCAAAAGTACAGTGGCGTGCAGATTTCAGGGGATACAAAAAAATAATACATTTTTTTAAATGGGATACCCTGTATATTATTACATTTTTGGAATGATCCTTTTTTCCTGATTTCAAAAATATACCATATGTTACCCCTACCATATACCGTTTTTGAGTTATTAAACGTCGAATATCTTAGTTAAACTAGTTACTGTAAATATGGAAAAGTTAACATTGTTAAAGTGAGCTATGAAAATGACAACTGTTATGTTTGATAATTGACATTTCTTTAATGAAATTATCAAAATGGTTTACAGTGTCATTTTCATAGCTCACATTATTAATGTTAACTTTTCCATATTTACAGTAACTAGTTTAACTAAGATATTCGACGTTTAATAACTCAAAAACGGTATATGGTAGGGGTAACATATGGTATATTTTTGAATTCAGGAAAAAAGGATAACTCCAAAAATGTAATAATATACAGGGTATCCCATTTAAAAAAATGTATTATTTTTTTGTATCCCCTGAAATCTGCACGCCACTGTACTTTTGATGGCATTTTAACAAAATTCATTCATAACCACACAACTTTTATTTAAAACTTTTTTTTCTATAGACAATAATAACGCTGATAAGGGGTGGGTAATTTATAATGAATAACCCTGTACATGTACCTTTATTTGCATTAGAATTTAACGTTTTTTCAGTATCTTTGGAATATAAAATAATTAAGTTGTCTTCATTTCCGATTAAACCGGTAGTCATTAATAAGATATATAAATAATAAAAAGGTTATTAAAGAAAATTTGACGAAATTGCTTTTTGTGAAATTAAAATGTGTCATCCTCATTAAATAACTTATGGTTTAGGAAAATTTAGGAACATCTTAGAAATAGTTCTCAAGGCTCATTTTACTTTTTACAAAAATAAAGCATATTGTACTTTATATATCGTAATACGCAACGTGGGGTCTATAAACACCCACAGAATGGCGTTCGAGGTGGTGTCGGTCATTAACTGTCAGTCTGTCCATCTATCTGTCTGTCTGTCAGTATGAAGCAGCTGCAAGTGCGATTTAACCTACTGTCTTACGTTTCATCAAATTTGAATGTTGCAATTTCAAGAAAATTGTCCAATAACTCATACGTGTGATACAGGGTGTCCACTTTTTCAATGATATTGCGTGGGTATCTCCTAAACCGTTAGAGATAGAAGGTTGGTTAAAAGAGAGAAAAGTTGTGCATTTTAAAGCTTGTTAAGGTGCCTTCTACTGACTTTAAAAAGGTGCAGTAGATTCAAAGATATCCTGAAAATAGTGCAAATCGCAATTTTTAATTATTGTCAATAACACGCAAATAATAAGGTTTAGAAAAGTTGAATGATATTCAGTTGTTCATTTAAAATTCTTATAATTGTATGCTAATCCTTTCAACTGGAAGCGCAGCGACGCCCAATTTTTATTTTTCTTTTTTAAACTATTTTGCACATATTTTATTATTGAATAATGTAACCAAGTCAAATTTTAAACAAAAGAATTTGACAGGTTTACAGATAGAGATGACACTTCTAGAATAGTTAATTGTTTATCATGGCCTACTTTGCTGTACCTATGAATTACACTAGTGCAGACCCATCTACCAAAAAATATGGTTAGACTTTGTAATAAGATGATGCCAAACCAATTTCCTTAAAAAAAGTCAGGCGTCCATAAGAAAAACAAAAGTTGCCCGTCATGGCGCCTAAAGTTTAAACGATATAAATCCAAATTTGCGAATTTCAAATAGGCAACTGAACGTCATTCATTTATGAAAAAGAAATTTTTGTAAACCTTATCATTTGCGTGTTATTGGGAATACTTAAAAATGGCGATTTGCACTATTTTCAGGATATCTCTGAAACTACTAAACATTTTTCAAGTCTGAAAAAGGCACCTTAACAAGCTTTAAAAAGTACAAGTTTTCTCTAATTAACCGACTTTCTATCTCTTACGGTTTAGGAGCTACCCAAACAATCCCATTGAAAAAGTGGACACCCTGTGTACTGCTACTATTTATTATTTATTGTGAACAACTAAGTATTATGCAGTATTATTAAATAATTATCATTTGCAAACATGGGCTCCACTTAAGTTAACAATCAAAAGCAATATACAAAAAGAGCATTTTATTAGTATATACAAAACCTAGAATTATTACATTTTAGTAATTTTATTAGCAATATTAATGAATCTGTTTATCACGACACTTTTTCAGTTGCAATTTTCAAGTCGGTAACGAAGACCATTTAACTTACCGACTGTGTGGGGAAAATTTTCAGGCGAATCTGGTCGTCTATATAGTTGCAGGTCTGGCGACATGCTCCTCCGGCCCGTGTTCATTTGGCGATAGGTACCATACATATGGGAGGGGACTCCTGAAATGAAAAAAAAAATAGTTTATAAAAACAAACAAACATTTTTGTTTGTTGTGTTTTGTGGTTGTTAAGGAGACACATTCCAAAGGACTGATCATTTTCAAAATGTTTCCAGGAGCTGTCATTGTAGACAGAAACGTATCCATGAATGTCTACTAAAAATGGACAGAAGTACTGACAAAATCTTTTTAGATTATATTTCTTCAATTGGATAAGGTCTAAAGTATAAATATTTTAATTTAAATTTGATGGTAATTTTAATGATTTCAATAATTTCTCTACTAGTTGTAAATTCCAACTACATAATCGATTTCCGGTTTTTTTTTCCGAGGTATTGTATTTTTCCGGAGAACGCAGATCTAAAAACAGAACAACTTTGTATCGTGTTTAGTAGTTTTTGGTTTTAGATTCATGTTCCGCTGAAAAAATACCACAAGACCAGTTTTTGAATTCTTATTATAAGTATTTTAAAAATATGACCAGGAAAAATATAATTTTATAATTTAATGAAGTAATAATTTATGATTTCGTTGTATTAGAATTCCAACGCAGAGAAATTCCAGGTCACAAAAATAAATAATTTGCCGAAGGTGCAGGCGTCACCCGATAGACGAGACTAAAATGTTGAGAGTTATGCAATTTTCGCATAGTAGACATATTTTCCAAAAAAATGTCTTCCATCTAATAAAATATGTGGTTTTGGTCGAGCTTTTGGTTGAGGAATGTAAAATTGTAATCAAATTTCATAAATGTTTATTCACTTGACACACTGTTCTAATAATACGCCAGCGTAATGATTTCAAGAGAAGAATGTAGTGAAATAATAAAGCATGTTTAAGACTTGAGCGTATTTAGTTCAAAATAACTCGGCCACCCAGACATACCATAGTTATTTGCAGAAATTTGGGGAAATCCACGAAGTATTTTGTACAGTGCAGTAGTAGTTAAATCATTTCTCTTAATGAGCTTCTTTTTTGAGGTTCAGTCATAATGTCGTGAAGTCGTTCGTCTAAGGAATCAACATTTTTTTTAAAACGACGCAAAAGGCTTTTATGTAAGATTTTGTACAGACTTTGACTGTTTGAATTCCAAATTATTCCCTAGCTATGCTTCCTGTGTTAATAAAAAAATATGTATATCCAAAACGTCAGTACTTCATCCAAACATTCTGTAATAAATGAGTTAACAGAATTGAACAGCATTGTCTAACGCTATTGGACTTTTTTCTGCGGGGTTGCTTAACGATCAAAGAAGACGATATGAGGATAATTAATTTTACAAATATTGACGTATTTATGCGTTTACTATATTAAAAAAAATTTCCCCATTATGTTTATCCGTACCTGATCTATGTCTGACAATAGGGATGTTCACAAAAAAGTGAAATCTTGTTTAAACATCATAAAATGATTAAAAATAGTCTCATAATCATATCTTCAAAGTTTTACAAAAATCGATAAATCCATTCTATGGAAAAAACCCAAAAGAAATATCAATATTCGTTTAAATGCGCCAAACGCTATCTGACGTCACTATGCGTAATAGGTAAGCGCGCGAGAATGAGTAGTTATAGTCAGGGATCCAGTGAACTAAATTCCGCTTATTTCTCTGTTGCTATGTAACTTTTGGACATACTTTTAAAATTAAGTCCATGTTACGTAAAATTTTCTGCCGAATCCATTTCCGGAGGGCGATTTGCGATATGAGCTTGTGTTCATCCCCTATATTAATTTTTCACCCCTTTTCGGCGATACACGATATTTAAAATTTTTCAGATATAACTCGTGCTATCTCCAATACTATCAAACCTACAGGGATCAAATTTTAGACGGAGGTTATATGATGTATGGCGACTACGATAGCAGCGTTAAAATAGTATTTTGATAATTGATCTTCCAAGAAAAAAATAAAGTACGCGGGGGTGCAGAAATATTGTAGAGAAAAATGTAGCATGGAGGTACTTTTTCTATTTCTAGAGGCACCATATCAGTTATGTGAGCGGTATTGTAGGAGAAAGTTCAAATTTAATTTTGGTGAAAGAATTTTTACAATCGGAGTATTCTAGCGAAAGATATAAATTATTTAGTATCGGGAACGATACCGCGCGTTTCGATCGCTTAGGAAGTGTTGTTTTGTGAACTGTGGCAGAACGCGCTCACCATTCGACCGACCGATGTCGCAAAACATACGAAACAACACGTGAAATAACAAATAGAAACGTGTGTGCACATGGTTATTGGTTATAAATGGAACCCCCTCTTAACTTCGTTATTTTTTAAGATAAGAAAAAAAATTTAAACAAAAGTTTTAGGGTATTCTATGAATTTTCTTGCTACCATAGTCAATAGTATACAGGGTGCCTCATAAAATTGGTTTTTGTAAATTTATTCTTGCACAAGCTATAAATATAATGTAATCAAGTTTTTGAACCAAGTCTAAACTAACAGATATGTATATGGGGAAATAAAATCTCTTAACACGTTTTATAACTCGACTTTAATGTGAATAAAAAATTTGAGAAATCTTTCTTTTTCTAGCTCATTTGACGCTACTTTGGCATTGGAATTGAATCCTCTTTAAGCCCTCATCTAGCTGCACTAAACCACCGCTTTTTTCTTTGCAAATTATTTGGTACACTTATAAAAACCTTTTTCGGGTTATTTGTTGATGTATTTGTACATCCAGGAACAAAACACCACTTTCTCCTACTAACTTTCACACTGTTTGAGTCTTCCATCTTAACAAAAACTCATATAAATGAATACTAAAACAAAGAATATAATAGCAAGCAGGTAAACGAGTTTCGCCACCTGTGGTCCCTTACGCATTATGACATCACACGCGCTAGTATCGCTGCAGGGATCGTTTGCTAGCCTCGTTCGTTTCGGCGATTTTATTTTTAGTTTATTTTTAAGAGAAAAAGATTTTTAGGCTTTTTAATGGTTACTACGTGTTTTTGTGGCCTTAGTTAGAACTATCATTTTTTATTACAATTAAAAAATAGTGAACATTCCTATTTGGGTTTGTTTCTTAATTTTTGCAGGATTCTTAATTTCCCAAATGTCAAAATTGATGTCTTGTGTCTTTCTATAATAAAAGATGATTCAATTTTGCAAAATTTACAAAATTAAGGACATTTAAAAATATGTTTATTGGACACATGCTAGTATATTTTGTATCTAGTAGACGTTTTAAACAAATATTGGTGCATACTATTTAGCTTTTCAAAAACATATAATTTCTGGCGCTGCTGTACATTTGTTAAATACATTTTTTGTCATAAAATAAAATAATTTCAATACGGGTAGTGTCGTGTAGTGCTGCAAGCTGCAATGTGCACGTTATTTTGCTGCTACTTTGTGTAAGACTTACTTATGGAAACTTATGCAGTTCCCATAAATAACGTTTAATTTTGACGAATTATTATGACATCGGACGTAAAACTTGCTAGTTTATGATAGCTGTAAAAGTACCACATGTGTCGCGTGCTACTACATATTTATTTTAAATCCCTTGTTACTACTAATGCATTTATAATATTACCACATGTAAAGATGTTTATAGAATGGACGGGTTTGAATTGTGGTAAAAATTTAGTGTCTTATTTGGATTTTCATATAGTGCAGGTTATAGTGTTATCGGGTATAATGGAGATAATATGGAGACCGCATTGGGTTTGTTTTTAAAAGTCAAAAGAAGTATCCATAGCGGAAACTTCAGGGAACGAGGAAGCATCGAATAATAATATGGTAGCACTTATCAGGATGCACCGTTTTCGAGTTAATAGCAATAGCAATAGCAAGATATTAATGTCTTTAAATAATGTTTGAGCTACAGTTAAGATAATGTTTAAAAAAAAATTAAAACTCAAACCTTCGTAGTTATTATTATTCGGCAGGATTTTGTAAGGATTCTTTAATAATAATAATAATAATATTTCTAGAATAAAATAGCAAAATAAATTTTACTATTCAGCCTAAATCCTCTAATGTCTTAAAAAGACATAAATACTCTTTTCAGAGCTTATTTGCAAACTATCTACATTTAACTGATAAAAATTTGGTCAGTACTACGAATGTAGAAAGCAAATAATTTAATAATTGCAATAAGCCCCACCAGACGGATTAATCCAAATAAGGACTCCCTCTGTTACCAGGCAGTGCAAGTCACCAACCCATGGACCGGTTTCTGGCTTATTAGCCTTCATCAGCATGGTATAGGCAACTCACACTGCACGATAACAAAGGGACTCCAGATCTTGTCAACATCGATCGACATGAAGTCGGTAAGATGCGAATGTGGACCGTGGGGCCCTCTGGTGAAACTTATTGCAATGTGGATTTTGCCCAGACTAGGCTCGTATGAAAGAAATGAAATCCAAAGAAGTCAGAAATCCATAGAGGTAAACTTTAATAGAATAAAATAGCAAAATAAATTTTACTATTCAGCCTAAATCCTCTAATGTCTTAAAAAGACATAAATACTCTTTTCAGAGCTTATTTGCAAACTATCTACATTTAACTGATAAAAATTTGGTCAGTACTACGAATGTAGAAAGCAAATAATTTAATAATTGCAATAAGCCCCACCAGACGGATTAATCCAAATAAGGACTCCCTCTGTTACCAGGCAGTGCAAGTCACCAACCCATGGACCGGTTTCTGGCTTATTAGCCTTCATCAGCATGGTATAGGCAACTCACACTGCACGATAACAAAGGGACTCCAGATCTTGTCAACATCGATCGACATGAAGTCGGTAAGATGCGAATGTGGACCGTGGGGCCCTCTGGTGAAACTTATTGCAATGTGGATTTTGCCCAGACTAGGCTCGTATGAGTTGCCTATACCATGCTGATGAAGGCTAATAAGCCAGAAACCGGTCCATGGGTTGGTGACTTGCACTGCCTGGTAACAGAGGGAGTCCTTATTTGGATTAATCCGTCTGGTGGGGCTTATTGCAATTATTAAATTATTTGCTTTCTACATTCGTAGTACTGACCAAATTTTTATCAGTTAAATGTAGATAGTTTGCAAATAAGCTCTGAAAAGAGTATTTATGTCTTTTTAAGACATTAGAGGATTTAGGCTGAATAGTAAAATTTATTTTGCTATTTTATTCTATTAAAGTTTACCTCTATGGATTTCTGACTTCTTTGGATTTCATTTCTTTCATACGAGCCTAGTCTGGGCAAAATCCACATTGCAATAAGTTTCACCAGAGGGCCCCACGGTCCACATTCGCATCTTACCGACTTCATGTCGATCGATGTTGACAAGATCTGGAGTCCCTTTGTTATCGTGCAGTGTGAGTTGCCTATACCATGCTGATGAAGGCTAATAAGCCAGAAACCGGTCCATGGGTTGGTGACTTGCACTGCCTGGTAACAGAGGGAGTCCTTATTTGGATTAATCCGTCTGGTGGGGCTTATTGCAATTATTAAATTATTTGCTTTCTACATTCGTAGTACTGACCAAATTTTTATCAGTTAAATGTAGATAGTTTGCAAATAAGCTCTGAAAAGAGTATTTATGTCTTTTTAAGACATTAGAGGATTTAGGCTGAATAGTAAAATTTATTTTGCTATTTTATTCTATTAAAGTTTACCTCTATGGATTTCTGACTTCTTTGGATTTCATTTCAATAATATTTCTGTTTAGCTTCCGCATATAATGCCAGTCCTTTGGAGTATCCTGATTTAGTAGATTCTAGTGAAATCCAGTAAAATCCTATAAATGAGGTTTCTATTTTTCACTTCTTATTCAAACATTCTTATTTTCTTGATGATAGTGTCTTCAGAGGTAACTCTCCTAAATGACACATTTTTGGTACTTGCGACTGAAAACTAATATTTTTTGTGCAAAAGGTTAAAACTGTAAAAACTTACTTATCCATAACAAACAAATGAAATCTATGAAGTATTAATTGAGTTATCGCTGTAATTTTTTGGACATTATCTATATTCTTCTTAATTCTTCGTAATTTTATAGACCTGTCAAAGTAACTTAAGTAAAAAAAAATTCTGAAAACTTTTACATTTAGCAAATGGCAATTTGGGGTTTCTGCTGAAACTAACAGAAACCATGGCATCGTGTTTTTACGACAATTCCCAAATGTTGTTGGTAACCTCAGATCAACAATGTTTCTTTCTTGGTCTGCGTTGGTAACAGTAGAATTAATTTAAAATAATGAGGGTAATTATTGTCGGCAAAAGAACTATTGCTGTTTTTCATCAGTGTTTGCTCTATGGTTGTATCTGACCAGGTTTAAGGTTAGAAATTGAATATTGCAACAACTAGCATCATTTGTATGAAAAATTGTACTTTCCAATTTTGATTTTTCTGTATGAATATAATGTCTTTCATTAAAGTGATAATATCGATGTGGCATTTTTCTTCAACTGCTGGAGCATCTACTTAACATTTTACCCACTTCTTTCGTAAGAGAGTCCTGAGCAATCATGTGTTCGGGTAGAGCTTGAATAGTTGTCCGCCTTGAAACTGTTAGATCAAGATTATCCAAAATGATTTTTGTCAAAGATGCGTTATTAAATGATCTAGATACGATAGTTAGACAGAATATTTGCTCCAGTAGTCTTTGAGAACATTTTGGGAGCTATTAATACCTATGTAATATTTAATGATATTTTACCGTGAAATGATTAAAGTTAGGATAAAAATGAATCCTATTTTCTATGATCGTTAAAGGAAGCATGACTTTCTCGACTTCATTGAGAGGAGTGTTATATTTTCAATTTTGTTTTCTTTAATTTTTGACTTTGCTAATGAAGATTTCAAAAAAGTAACGCCAATGTTAAAACAAGCAAATAAAACTAGGAAAAAATGTTGTCTCCAACTAGTCTTGGAAGTGTAAGTGTAACGAATTTTACATTTTATAGTTGATTATGTTAAGAGTTTTATGTGACTAAAAGCTTAACTATTTTGATGTTGGTGGTTTGGTTGGTTTGCTTGATAAGGTGTAATTTGGTGTAGTAATGATGTCTTGTTAAATGAATGATGAGTGGTAATAATAATAATGGTAATGATATTAGGATTATTTAATTTATTTGTGGTATTAATAGAAAAACGTAAACATTTTTGTTATCTTAATATATTGAAATATGTTTCGCTTAAATTATTGTGAGGAATTTACACACACTTTACTGAAGTCTGTAGTATGCCTTCTCATACAGGTTCCTAAGTGTGGTGGTTCAGCAATCGTCCCAGATATTGCGCCAGTGGTACGGAGACGAATTAGGGAATTGTGAAATAATAATAATAATAATAATAATAACACCACATGTAATTACGTAATTATCTAGAGGACAATCTAGATTATGCTAGAAGGTAAATCTGCAGGTATATAAAGTTCAAGCGGGTACACTGCAGGCAGTAAAATATTGGAAAATGAATAATTGAACAGTGACTAGTAGTGAATAATAGTGGTCAAAAGTAACAATTTGTGTTATGACCAAAAATTGCAAGAAACTACATATTAATTTAATTGATATCAACGTTCAATAAAAAAGGGAAATCGATATTAGATATACACTAGTGACCAGAACAACACTTGTTGCTTCTTAGTTGGAAATTTAGTAGTTGTCAATGGTAGTTGTTAATTTTGGTAATAGCCAATTTTTTTAGTCGATAGTTTAATAAGATATATGAAAAAAGAAATCGCAAAAATGCAAATATTATTTAAAATGTTTATGATTTCTCAACTTCAACTCTTCGGAACGTTTTACACGTCCAATCTGCCAAATTTTAAAGCGTTTATTTTAATTTTAATTCGCATAAAATGGGTTTAGTTCAATTACACTGTTTGTTATTGCAATTTATTTCTATTATAGTTTTAAAATACTCTTATTTTAAAAGTATGGTGAAAATAGAACAGAAGGTCAATTCCATAGCATAGTTGTTTCATCTAGAAAGAATGTTTGGTGTAAGCGTAAGTCACCTATCTTAGTGACATTTCTGCTGCAAATCTCTGATAATGTCACTAAAAAAAATTGAAACTGCTTATATTTTAAAAACGTTGCAAACAGATAAAGGAACTGGTATTTGGGTCACCAGTTATTTGCATCTCCAGTTATTTGCATCTTGCATATTTGACTAATTAAAATATTACAAAAGAGATCATTGGAAATAATGAAAACGTAAGCGTAGATATCGAGAGTAGAAGTCTTTCAATTACTTATTAGGAAAGTTGTGGTAGAATTTGTCGTTTAGTTTTGATAAATTTGTAAAATATATTTGACTACTTTAGAAGTCAACAAGACCATTTACATGCCATTCAACAATTTAAGTATAGGAAAAATTGAGTTAGTCTTTACATGTAAGATTTAGCTGCATCAAAACTACTGTCGCCCGCCAAATTATACAGAGAGCAAGCAGTGAATAATTGTGAAGAATTGCAGTGCTCCCAGCCATATAACGTTATTTTATTTTTCATTATACCATTCTGATATTATGATTTATCATTGCTCTATTCTTCATTGATATGACACCAATATCGGCCTAGGCAGATAAAATTTATCGTTACTATATTCTTTATTGATATAACACCAATATCGGCCTAGGTCGATAAATGGATTGAAGAAAAATGCAAGGTTTACAAATCATCATTAAATATTATTAAAGTATTTATGGTACAATGAAAAATACTAAACTACACACGGCCGATACGCAAATAACAGACGCGATTGATAGTAAAATCTCGGCTCCGCTTCTTGTCTGATATTTGCTACATATCGGTCTTATGACGTTAATAACTATAAAAAGACAGTGTCAAGGGAAGGTATACTACTCAAGTAAATGGAACATAATAGCAAACCTCTTGTAAAAGTGATAATTATTGGACAAATAAATGTTTGTTAAGCTCATCGGAAACAATAAGCATATATTTTTTTTCAACATGATAATGAGCAATATATGTTAAGATGTATAATTATTTTCGGTCTGACACGTTGGTGACGTAAACAACAATATATTTTGGCGTAAAAACCCTTGACGCGGTCCAAAAATGTTGTAGTACACGTTGTGCCAAAATAACAAAACCGTTTTGAATTTTTGACATTGTCGTGGGAACACCTACTATTATTTTATCAAAATTAGACGTGTATAAAACAAATTTGATAAATTAATAACGCTGAACAGGATGCCATGTATCATTTAAAATGCACTGTAATAAGTATTATTTATTTTTAGAAATGGTGTGGAGATTCAAAGGAGTATAAAAATGTATCCTTTGAGGAGCGTATTTCTAACAGAGCTCCAGTACTTCAAAGTACTTAAAAAATTTAGTATTTGTTTTAGAACAATTTTTAAACAGTGGTTAAAAGAGTAATGGTTTCATACCTTAATTATTATTAATGTATAAGAGGTCTTTAACTAGTTAAAAGGTTAACACAATTTTAATATATATATTTTTGTATATTTTAATCAAGAAAATAGTCCTTAAGAAATATGAAAGTTTGACCTTTTTCCAATTATATAAATACTAAAATAGTACAATGCGTTTCACCTACCAAGTTGGCATCATCTGGAGATGACGTAGTCCTATTTTTAATAAAAAAATCGGATGAAAAAATCCTAATAAGAATTATTTAAAAAATTAAGGATATTTGCAAGATACTCACAAGTATCGAATTTGTCTTGAATGATTTTCATATTTATAATAATAATTCTAATAATTGTGAATAATATAATTTTATTGATTTTATTAGTTTAATTGATTAACGGCATTTTCCTGTTGCTATGCGGAGATGCATTATTTTGCAACACATATTTATGAAAGTATTCGGCTCTAAATTTAGCGAATCTAAAATTTCTCACAAATGAAAATTACTGCGAATTTATACACAAACACTCGGCCTAGGAAATTTTATTTGTTTTGCAATCGACTGCAATATTTTTATATGCTGTAAAAGCAGCTTTTATTATTCACTGTTATATTTTTAACTAATGAAAATATATTTATTCGCGCTGATTTCTTTTCTAAAAGAAAAACAGAGATTTAACTTTTTAAAAATATGCATTATGCAGTGAGGCACGAGTAAGGTATACATATATTATATTATACTGTTGCTATGCATACATACGGTGGTATCAATTTTTTTTAAATTTTCTTACCGTATGCAATAATAATTAGTAGCGTATAGGGTGAAAAAGGGCAAATACTTTGATGCCTCTCAAAAGACCCCCAAATACTTTTTTCTAGATGTTTGTTAAATATTGTATACTTACAAGCGATTCGGACGTTAAAAAGTTTATTTGCAACAAAAAATTGTAATTATAAACCAAACGTTTCGGTGAACGATTCCCATAATCTTCGGAGCTGGAATAATTAATTTGTTTAATTTATTTTTCAAAGGTAGAAATGTAATTTTTTTACACTTAAATTTTTAGAACCGATGTAGGCCTATATTCTTATTCTAATTATTATAAAAAGAACTTTGTTAATTTATTTCTACCTTCTTTGAAAAATAAATTAACAAAGTTCTTTTTATAATAATTAGAATAATGTTCTATCGGTTCTAAAAATTTAAGTGTAAATAAAACAAATATTGAAAGAATTTACTGAAAATTATAAATTGAAAAGAACCGAAATTATTGAATTGTTGTTGGTCCATTATTACAGTGAGAATTTCCATCATTAATAAAAATACAAATAAAATAATATCTACCATTTTATTTATTTCTAATAATACTGTCAAAATAATTTAAAATATTTACTAGCTGTTCTTGTCTTAAACAGTTGATCAACTCTCTGTACACATACATTGTTTTCCATACACTAATTAACATGAAAGTAGACAGTATATTGATAATATAATAGTACGATCTAGTTAAGAAATGTAAAAGTTAATATATTCCTTCGATCGTTGTTAAACTTGGAAAATTTTGCATATCACATTTCCACATTTGACGTGCGCAGTATATAATTTCCTCATAATTAAATTTATAATTGGCATTTTAATTTCCTTATAATATGATGAAAGTGTAGCTAGAGCTAGAGTATTGTGATCATGAAAGAAATGGATATTAAGAATTAAAGTGTGCAAAAATTAAATTGTTTATTTATCTAATATATAGATCTGTTAAGTTCAATGTTATGCAAAAACGATCTAGAAATATGGGTGACAGGAACGGGGTGAGATGAAATTTATTAAAAATTGTAATAAATTTCTATATTTCTCAGCTCTTGACAATATCATAATTTATTTAAAAAATATAGTTTTTTGCACCAGACTTTTTATTATAATATCTTAAGACCCATATTATTCGAGAACATGTTTCCTGCTTTTCTTAGAAATTACTAAAGTTTATACTTGTAATCAACATTTTATGGCTACGAAAACAAGCGATGCTGCCAACTTAGGCAAACGAAATTATACACATAACTGCTACGAATTCCTAGACTTATAGTTTGAAGTTAGAAATTTAGGCTTTTAAATAGTTATAATAGTTATTACCTATTTGTTCTAAAATTCAGATTAAATAAATTATACCTATAATGAAATTTGCAAAATAACAAACAAATTTATTGTTAATTAATCAATATATCATTTTACAAATACAAATGTGTTACCTTCATGGATTTTTTCGACGGATATAGGTAGGTGTTTTTAAATCACTGTGGTAAAATTCGATAAGGACTAATTCTTCATCAAGAGAAATGTTCATATAAACGTATATTCGAAAATACTTCTTTTAGAAACCACGACTTTTTAAAAAGGGTATCCAGGTTTAAAAGGGTATCAATTATTAGTTCTTTATATAGGGTGTTGAAGCAAGAAAACATATAAGTCAAAAAGTTCGCGTAAACATGGGTCTAAAAACATTTACTGAAGGGGGTACAGCCTGCTCAAAACGCTACTAAAAACTCAGATTGTCTTGAATGCTTTGAGAACCGTACAGGGTGTCCCACGTAAGAGAGTCACTCGATTTTCTGGCTTTATTATTGGGTTAAAATGAAAAACCAAAATCTATTCTCATGTATTTTTTTATGAGGAATCAGATTATAAGATCGAATAAGCAATATAACCTCTAATATACGAGGTATTGCCAGAAAACAATTTTCCAAAATTTTTTCACCCTGTATATTATTATTTTTTACATATATAAGTATTATATATATTTATAATCAGAAAGGTAGGGCGGATCTAAATATGTAAAAAAATACAGGGCATATTCCATAAAAAAAAAACATACTTTTCTCCACCCTTCGTATACCGTTGAAGGAAGTAAAAAAGTAATAGCATATATGAAATCTACGAAATTTTTTTTGTAGATGTTGAAAATTTTGAATCGTTAATAATTGACAGAAATAATAGTTTTGAAGGAACCGCCCTAAGTTTAAATTCAATATTTGCGCCATTTTCATAGCAAATATGTATATAAGTGTCATATATATTTGTAATCAGAAGGACGAGACGAATCCAAATATGTAAAAATATATAGGGTGTTCCATTTAAAAAACCATACTTTTTTCTGCCACTCGTATACGGCTGAAGTAGGAAAATAAGTAATAGCATATTCAAAATTTACGGAAAATTCTATGTTAGACCGGTTTTTGAAAAATTAAAATCGGTGGTAATTGACCGAAATAAGGGGGGTATAGTATTATAGGAAACACCCTGTATGTGCTTAACTCCATCTTATTGGAAATACCTTAAAATCATTTAATTGGAATCAAGGTGATTTTTAAAGGAAGGTGGAATCTTTTGGTCTAGATTTAAAATCTCGGTCCGGTTAAAGTTCTACAAAAACAAAAACTAATAATTTTTCTCTTATTAATGACACATGAAACATTAAGTTTCTGCAGATAAAAAGGGGCTTCAAAATACACATTTTTGGGTTCTTCAGCATTCACCATTCTCAGATTATAAGAATTTCAGATTTTATTGGTGAATAAGGTTCTACTCAAAGGCCCATCATCAAAACTATTCAAAATCAACAGACAGAATGCAGATCTACATTGTTTTTGTGAAATTCTTGGACCCGATAGGGAAACGGATGGATGCAGGTTTTCCTTCAAAAGAGTATGGTTCCAGTTACCTGAACCAAAACTATATAATTCCAGGAGTCTGACATCATCATTGATTTTGATAAATTCTGGTTCTTGATATTCCGCGCACGGCAACACAATTGGTTCCAAATCTCTTTCTAAATATTACATCCTTACTTTTATTGTTATATGAATAAAAGTGACTAACTAAAATTGATGTTATCTACCTAAACAGTACTCCAAGCAATAGAACAACTTCTACTACACAATTTGTCATGCGCGTCTACGTTTACTAACTTGGTAGCATTAGCTTCACTCGTGTCACAATAGGAACCTTTAAGATCTTGAGGAAGAGTTATTGTTACGAATATATCCATTCCTGAACCAAAACACGTACACCTAACATAAGTGGTAGTGTAGTTTTTTCAAAAGTGGGGGTAGCTGTACACGATTTTTATCGGCTGCAGTTTCATTAGGTATATAAAGATAAAAACATGTTACCGTAGCAATGCAAACAAATTGAATATATTCAATATTATAAGTACCAAAATTAAAAAAAAACCTTCTAGCTTCCGCGATATTCCAATGTTTTGATATTCGTTATTATGAAAGAACTTTTTTCTTATTTGTCTAGCATTGGTTGTCAAGTAGTTTGCTTACAGTACCCTAGAAATCTTTCTTGTACCTGTGTCTAATAACGGTTGCGCAGTTTATTCTTTTAAATTTTGCTAACATTTTACCTCCATACTGGTTGGCAATATTTTTACTTATAACTGATTTAGCTTTGATTAAGTCTTGATACCATTTACATCCGATTAAATTTTTTGAGATGGTAACTTTCGGTCGATCACCTACAACGTCCAACAGTAGACTTCATCTGTGGCCCAAAAACTTCCTGTTTATTAAATTTCAAGTCGAAAAATGCTTTTGAAATTTGTTGTGTTACACGTACAACTTTCTAAAAAGCAGTTTTTCTCGAAAAACGGTTTTCTTTTATTTTTTTTAATGAACTTTATTGCCTTCTTGTAGCGCTAGTTGAGGGGCATCTCTCGGTTTTTATCGTGCCTTGATCGGTTGAGCCCTTTTTGAGTAATAATGATTTTACGAAAATTTTCACTTTCGGTTGGCTTATAAATTTTTGTCTCCAGAGTTAAAAGGTTTTTTGTGAATATCTTTCACTTGTGTGCATTTAATAAATATCAGTCAATGGATTCAGCAAGTTTTTGTGATAGACAGACAGAGTTTCATCGATAAATATTTTGGTTTACGATCCCCCTTGCAAATTTCAAATCTGCAATACATTTTTTCCTTTTCATTCATTTCTTTCAATTCAAATCTGCGTATGTTTACTGTTTAAAATAATATTGATCTATTTCTATGGATTAATTTTAGATCAAATTAGTCATGATGGTATTCTTTTGAAATGGGTTTCTATCCCAATCCATTACAAAAGATTATTAACTGCCTTCTAAATTACCCGAAGCCACCCCTTGAAAGTAGAGAATTTAAATTTGTTGGAATGAAGGAAACGAGACCATACAGTTTATAGTGAGGTGATTTTGTAGACAGCTAGGTATGTCCATTTGGAATCTACCGTCCACATTATATTAGTTTGATACATAAATATCACCTAGCAATTTTTCAAGCTATTTAAATTTGCAGGTATTGGCAAATTTAAGGCGACTTATTTTATTTGGCTTGGCAACGTAGGCTGGTTATTGTGATTCATTCTCAGATTGTGCCAGAAATAAATGATGTTGGGAGAATTTTGTCACTGCTGCAAAATTACAGATAAATGATGGGGCATGATACTATATTTAATTTAAGGTATAGGTTAAATTTAAACGTAATGTGTTAAGACTTATTTTTGATCATATATGGGGATTGATATCTCAAGGAGTCTATAATTTAATTATACTGTAAGTTTCATAATATTATATTAGTACTCATATTTTAGGCATTTTAAGTTAAATTTATGGAGACGGTGTGGCGCGATGGAAATAATTGACATGTAGCATGGTGCGAGCCATGGTTGGTGTCTCATTTAGAGATAAAACCAGAAACGAAGAGATAGAGAGGGATCGTTGTAGAGGAAATAGCGAGGATGAAATGGTAGTGGACAGCAGACGTAGCTGGACAAACCGAATAAATGGACACGAAGAATCACAGAGTGTATCCTAGTGTATTCTACTAGTTGATACCTATCGCGTCGCTCATAAAATTTAAGTCAAATCAAATAGAAAATAAATGGATACGAAGAATTACAGAATGAATCCGGCCAGTCCGTATCTATGGGTTGGAAATCACATTGCTCACGAAATTCTGGGTCAACATTCTCAAAGCACCAGAAAGAGCAATGGAACTATCAAATACATGGTCGTGGTCAAAATGCCGGGGTTAAAAATTGGAAAAGTAACAATGGAATGGGTCATGTTTGGTATGAAACATTTTAGAATAGATGCTAACATAAACGAATAGAATCCGAATAAAAAAAGATGGATAGACGATATCAGAATTATAGGAAGTGAGCAGTAGTGGTTACGGCTAGCACAAAACGTAGAGCAGTAGAAAAGATTGGGGAAACCTATTTTGGGAATGGACGTAACAGGTTGAAAAAAAAGATTTAGTTTAATGAAAAAATTTTTAATCATGTTTAGCCAGGCATCTTGTAATACTAATATGGCATTAGAGACATCGTTGGAAAGGATAATGAATTTTCCTAACATTTCTAATCAGCCAAATTAACCAAAATAATATTCCATGAAAAGGGCGAAAAGATTTAATTTCTAGGACAAATATAATTTTGGTGTGTGGAGGAAATAAGAAACTAATGACAACATTTGCATTTAAATTCTTAAAATGTTTTAAAACCATTTGCGTTTATTACTGTCGGATACCTTATGCAACTCCCACTTCGCAGGGAGTCACTTGCCAAATTTAAATTTAATTTCTCATATTGTAATAATAAAACTTTGCTTATGCAAAGAGCTTAAAATAAAATGTAAGTAAGATTAAAAAAGTGTCACCTATGACTATGGTTGTATCATTGTTGGTATATTGTTATTTTTAAATTGTATACAGGGAGTACACCTAGTGCGCAGAAATCCCATAACATCTTGGTTAATAAAAAAGGTAAATAGATTTTGTTTGCCATGTCACTAGTTCTGAAGTTCTATAAATCAAAATAACAGATTATACAGTTTCATATTTCTTCTGGGAGGTAGTAACATCGTCTTTCTTGGCAACATACGCTTTTTTTTATTTTCTTCAAACTTTACACGAAAAATAAGGTATTTTCTCTACAAAATGCAGTTTCATGGAAAAATTGCTTTTGGATCTGTTTTTTTTTATTGGAAAGCATAGTGAGCGCCCGCTCCTGTCAAAATATCAATACATTAGATTTTCTTAAAAACAGTGTGAGAGCTCTTGCTCTCACACCATTTGTTGAGAATAATCTTTAATTTTGTCAACAAAGTGAGTTAAAATAGAGTTCCAACACCATCATGTATATTTTTGATCAAATATTTTATTTCTTTAAGTCTTAAAAAATAGGTAACTTTTTTCAGAAGAAAATCTTTTATTAGTACTTTGCAAATTAATTCTACCCACAAGAGGAAGTGTAAAATGTAGATAAACCGAAACAATTCGCAAATTCTAACTGTAACGGCTTCGCTGGATTATTTGCCAAATAATGTTACTATTTTAAAGAACTGTAATTTATAATCATCGATGAATTGGTAAAAATTATTTTCTCCATGGGAATTAAAATGCAAATTATAAATATATAGATTGTTTAATATTTTTGAACATGAATACATTTCAATTTGGATTAGAACATTCCTTCAAAATCCAGTGGGCTATTATTTAAAAATTATATCACCCGTTCGTACATAATACGTCACTGAAATGAGTAAAATTGTTATTTTTAGATTATTTTATTTAAAAATATTTACACGAGGTGACATTATTGCTAGAAATACATTTTTGTAATTAGTAAATATTCCGGTATTTTAACGATTCTAAATAATATTTTACCTATTTATTAAAATTATACAAACAGAAAACTTTATTTTTAAAAATCAATGTTTTTTAACGTGGCACAGTCTGACTAGTAAAGATTTAGAAAAATCGGATATGCCTTACAGTTTAAGCAAGTCTTTTTTATTGACAAATTAAAGAAAATAATTGTAGTTTTCTACAAAGAACATAAAACTGTGGACATTCCAATGCTTCCTTACAAAACTGACAAGTGAAAATAGAGAAATTATATTGGATTCGTATGGGAGAAAAAGGCAAATGTAGTAGATAGCGATTCCAGATACTCTTATATTTTGAGTAATTTGAATGGCCGTACAAAATTTTTTCCGAGGATAACTGTCGATGTATATGAATCAGTTTCCGTGTGTTAAAACGAGATAAATTAAGTTGGCAGTACTTGTCATGAACCCAACCAGATGTAGTTACCAAAACAAAGTAATTAGGAAGACATTACAATATTTTCTCGATTTATGTTGACTGACGAACAAACTGGATTACGTTTTTTTTTACGACAAGGCACTGAGTACGTTAACACGAAATTCGGTAGGTGGAATTAGGTCAGCCAAAAAGTTGCTTAATGCTTCTATTGACAATAGCCTTTTATATAATGAAGAATGCAGTTGATATGGCACTAACGACGGAGTTTCACGGTATAGGTTTCACCAATCTGAAGATGATTAAAACTAATATCACGTTCATTGATTTGATGTTCGTTTTGTAGAGATTGGCTACTCAATCCCTTATTAGAGAGTACTTTATAATTTTTCTGAAAAATGTCGTTATCATAGATTCGATTTTGTAAAAATAAGTGAATAACAGCTAATAAGAATAATAAAATCCTTTTACTAGTACTAGATATAGCGAAATATTTTGCTATGGAAATGAATTTCTCAAATTCTCTCTCGAGTTATTTTGAATAAAGTCGAACAAACAAATTCAAAGCGATTTACACACCGTGGCCTAAACATCATTCGAAATCTAATTGAAAAATACACGCAAACTATTAATGCCTCCTTTTCTTTACCTAGGACAGATGGATTACCACTTGTAATTATTTTCTTTCAGTCATTCTTTTCATAATTGATTCTACCGTTTATTTTTCATTTTTATTAAGTGGTAAAAACATTTTCTTTGGCCGGTTGGAACTACCTACGCACAAACACCCACGACGATTTGTTTGGTAAACGAATTTTTTTCAGCTATTTCATGCAGTTTCAGTTCTATTTTTGTGGTATTTTGTGTACCGAGAGTTGCTTACGTTATGACTTAGTCCGATGAATTTCAAATCGTTTTAAATGCAGTGAATCACTAAATAAAATATTCTAGAAATGAATTTGGGAACAACAATATTCTTTGAGAAGAATGCTTTGGAATAGTTATATTATTATTATATTAAAGAATATCTGATTAAATATTGACCGAATAGAGTTTATTATTTAACACAATCTCTAGCCATTTGTCGTCTTTTAAACTATGAATTTTCTATAAGTGATTTTTTTTTAGTTAAAATTATTTCTATTAGAATTAAAAAATTTCAAGGAAATTTTAAAATTAAAATGTAACAATAACTATAATAAAGGGTGATTCAGTATTGGAGGATTCACTTTTCAAAAGCTCTTTTAAGATGAAATGAAAGTGGTAAAGAAATTACCATTCTTCATAATTCAACTTGGATTAAATTTTTTCCAATTTAATTTTTTTTGACAGTTCATTCAGTCAGTTACCATGACTTAATTTAAATCATTTGTTTAATAATAATATCTATGGCTATTTTTTAGTATTTCAGATCAGATTTTTATCAGAACCAGATTTAGGACAATTTTTAGAATTCTCTTGTTTTTCACACGGTATTACTATCAGTAAAACCCGCTAGTGGATATTTGAGTCTTTTTGCATATATTTCCTTTAAACCGACTCTTTAAATTTGCTCAATTTGTTTAAAAATGGGATGACTTGGAAAATTTTAAACTGCTTCAAATCAACGCATTCATATGATGTTTGCCGACGAAGAATCGTAAAGTTAAGACGACATACATTTATTTTTAAGCAAAGAATATAATTCACGTATTTTATGTCTTTTTGCCTGTTTATTGAGATCAATATTGCGCACAAAATAAATAGGTGCCGCCCAATGTTACTAAACAATTCGGGAATGCAAGGAGACAAATATCCCTGCTAATATTTATCGCACCCGTAACACTATATAAATCTATCAACGTGATCTAAATTTACGGATTGATATTTAAGTTTTAAAATTAACACACATTGAAGACACATTTAATGTCGGACTATTTTTGCTATTAACGTAAATAATCAACTAGAGGAGACAAGGGTATAATTACTTTTTAAAAATTGGACTGACGCAAGACTTCTAATTTTGAGGCGTTTCGATTATTAAGTATTCAGTAGCTTTGCATCCAGATGAAACTACCTCATAGGAGTAGTGCCACATCAAAGGTTCCAATCTGCTTCAGAACTGAATTTATTCCCATTAGGCCAGTCATTGAAGGTTTTCCGCTCCGAATTCCTTGATCTTTGACCGATTGACTTGAAATTTGGTGAGTAGTTAGGATGGCTCAAGGAGCAAAAGTGACTTAGCGCCGATGTGCGCTTTTACCCTGAGGGTGGATACCACCCTCTCTCGGGGGTGGAAATGTTTTCACTCAAAATAACCCCGGAAATGGATAGAGGGGCAAATTTTAAGTAAAAATTGTTCTGCAAACTTTTTTCGATAGTAGATCGAAATTTTTCGAGTTTACGCGATTGAAAACTTAGATTTTTCGTGTTAAAAATGCATGTTTTTGGACGGATTATCGCGAATAACTCGAAAACTTCGCGTTCTATCAAAAAATGTAATGACTAAAAATGAAGCTTATAAAAAACAAAGAGATTGGTTTTTTTTATGAATGTTCTAGGTCCAAAATAAAGGGAGTTAGGGCTCGTTGAAGAAGACTTTATTTTTGCAACAACTTGGTTAGAAGTCTTCAACGTTAAATAACGGAAAACCGATGCATTTTCGGGAAAAACTTATGCAAAATTTTTTTGTAATGCTTGGAAAGCCATTTAAAATGAGCATTGTTAAAAATCGATTGCATTATAACTAAGCGGTGGGCCACTCAAATTTTTGAAAAGAAAATGAACGATAAAACCCCCGCCTTTTCCACCAGAATTGATATTGACCGTTATCCCTTTACAAATTACTTTATTTTAGTATTACTAATATAATCCAAAAGTTCGGCTGGGTTAGAAATGCGTATTTTTCGAAAAAAATTATGATGAAAATGAAAAACGTATTTTTCAAATTTCTTAAAAAACACCTTATTTTCAAAATACCTCTAGAACTAAAAAACACACGTAAAAAATTATATAGTACAAAAATGTAAGTTTTTTTTTTAACAAAAATTATGGATTTTTTTTATTTCTGTAAGATAAAAATTAACGATATAACTGTTAGAAATTTGCATTATAGTGCGCGAACCACACCTCCCGAACCTTT
The DNA here is from genome assembly GCA_963680705.1 of Rhagium mordax. Lineage (NCBI taxonomy): Eukaryota > Metazoa > Arthropoda > Insecta > Coleoptera > Cerambycidae > Rhagium > Rhagium mordax. The sequence goes on from OY796656.1 coordinate 120,538,291, forward strand.
CAACCCTTTACCTTTTGAATGTGAAGGGTTTGGGCATGTTGAAATATATGTGATCTGGTAGCACTTGAAATTTCCTGTAAAATGGTTTACGAATGGACGTTGTAGCTTCAAAATTAAGGGAGTTGTCGTAATAAACCAATTGCATTTTTTCGGAAAATATGGCTCGGCAACAAAAATATTCGTCCAATTAATTGGGGGTGGATTAATACTGAAGAATCTTTACATCCAATCGAAACTTCAAGTATGCCTGCACCTTACTTAAAATGATATTTGCAACTGTACAAAAGGATACGGTTGTGGTTGCAGAAGACTAAGATTATAGTGTAACGCAACATGTCGGACATGCTGCGGTGATAACTGCCAGAATTGTCCTCCAATTGACCAAGCGGAAGAAGTTGATAGTGATAGTAGCTCTGATGATGTATAGTTTCGAAATAAATGTAATTTTTGTATTATAATATTTTTACAATATTTTCGATTATTTGTTTTATTAATCTAGGCATAGGGGGTGATTTTTAAGGGTTGAAAATTTGGAGTACATCGTAAATCATGTTTGAGAACTTTATTCTAAGTACATAATTAAATAAGATGTGAATTCATAAAATACTTAAACCTGCATTTTTTTCACGAAGGGGCAGTGTTTACCCTTTAAAAACAAAAAGCACAAGTCTTAATTTCAAATTTTCATGAAAATCGATGGGGGTTCAAAGAATTCGGAGGTAATAGCCTATTTTTACCTTCAACGACTGGCCTATATGGTTATACACCCCTTTTGTATCTTTACATTACTGAATTCGACTCTTCTATTATTTGAGCTGACCAGCCTAAGTATGGCGTCTAATTGATTTTTGGGAAGAAAAGATAGTAACGATATCAAATCCAGGAAATATGACAGTAGTACTTTAGTAGTGGGTGGGATATGATTATGTCAATAACTATTCTACGGAAATGGTGTTGTGAGTTGGAGAATCCATCTGGCATTCTTTCATAGATCTGACTGTTATTTCGTACTCTTTCGTGAGTATACAGGTTCTCAATGGAATATTCATTCGCGCTTCCATTCCCTTAATTTTACATGCATGTGGAACTCGGAGTATTCCACTACATTCAGTTATTTCTATTATTATCATTATCGATTCCTTCTTACAGTACGGGTCCTATTGGTCAAAGATCTTTCTAATTTCACGATAAAGGATCGCGCTCTAATTTTATGGAAAGTGGATACTCATCGAATTGGCTAAAATTTTTATATGTTGTGCCCATCAGAGTTTAATCAGCATCACGTAATGCTGATTAAACGTCTGAATAGACACGAATCTCTGCTATAGCTGGTTTTGCGGAATTATACTATATTTCATTTCTATACTAATGCCATTGGATTAATAAAGCTTTGACCCAATTCGAGGAGGGTAGTAGACAGAGAGAGAGATAAGGAGACAAAGGCAGATATATTATAGTTAAATAAATAAGAAGACATACTTCGTGCAAATACTGAAAATTTCGTATTGTATTCGACGTTTGGATGGCTGTAATGACGACTAACCATAACATAGATTTGTGCCATTTAATCAGCTTTACGTAAACTACAATATATCAAAATTTCAACTTATTCGACCAGCCAATCGACTCTGCGTGGGTTCAAAGTCAATGGCTTTTGCCTCCCTAATCTTCCATTTCTGTTTCAGTGGATAATCGAAGGGATGATATCCATGTCGGTTCAAATTTTTTTATATACTCCTTATGAATCAATAAAAAGGGAAACAGAGATAAGAAGATAAGAAGTTTCAGATTTTTAACGATAAGATTTACCACTTCATTTATTATAATCAAAGAATAGCGATTAAAACGGTATGTATTTAGTGAGGGTGACCGGCATCAACGAGGGGTGATTTTTTTTACTATGTTATCGTCCACAGTTTGTAGATATTGTCTCACAGATTTGATGTACAAGGTACATTGATGACCCAATAGTTAATAGCTTCAATTTTGAATGATACCACGTCAATTGACTTATCCAATGATAAAAAATATGTGGAAGCAGTTTTGAATAAAAAAATTACACATCTGATAAAGGAAATGGAAGGAGTACAGCGATTTTTTGTATATGTTGCAGGGTCTTTGGTAAAATTTGACTTACATCGATCTACCAGATATTTGTATAATCAATAGTTGTTAGACAAAAACAGAAGAAGAAAGGGCACACAATAAGATGCTAAAATTACAAGTGTTAGCATGCTTACATGGAACGCGTTATTTATTCAGTAGCAGCAGCAGTAGAAAATCTAATCAAGAAGACCATAAGGTGCTAAATCATCATTCATGGAACTGGAACCATTTGTGGGACAGTAAAATATTTCATAATGGAGAATATGACGAAGGACGAACAAAAATCTTACTACTGAAATCTACAACTGAGACCGCCTGTCGTAATCCACGAAAGACCTCAACACTTAGAACACGTGCTTCAGAAGTGGGATAGAAGACTTCCAGTAAGAATAATCTAGAATTCTTTAGAAGCCTAATTGAATTTGTACATATATATAATCAAGGGTACTCAGAAAAAATTATCTTAGATCCAGGTGAAGCGAAGCGCCATCTCTTCCTAAATGACTTATTTATAATTTTTTCTTTTCATTTCGGAATACGAAACAAACATCCATGTTGCAAAATGTAATTAAATGACCTCAACTCTCAAATGATTATAACAATCCCAAACACTATATCTTTATTATAATTGTAAAAAGTAAATGTAGAAATTAAAAAACTAACACAAAACGAGTTCTTCGCAATCACAGTAAGAATAGAATAGAACAAAACGAGCTAAACAATATAATTTTACCTAATAACGAGCCAAGAAGTATAACATCAGGTATCCATCTATTTTTGGATTGGCACTCAAAATATGAGTCAGTTTAAACTGAATAATATTTAGTAATACCAACCAATGCAATACTAAGCGAGCGTAACTTTTTGATTGAGAGAAGTGTTGGTCGGAATGCTAAATTAATTCTGTTATGAATAAAAAATGTTCCAGTTATTATTAAAGTTAATATTACTCATTGAATTCTCTTGTTGAACAGTTTTGATATAGGTACCAAGGATATACAAGTATTCTTTTACAAAATTGTGGCAAGTGGATGATTTTCATCATGTATATGGAGCTGTCAATACAAATTTAACAAAAGGTGCGAGAGAAGACTCATTTTCTTTTAAAAATTTTCAAAAGTATATAGGTATATTGTCTACTATCATTAATAGAGTAGAAGTAGAAAGAAAACAAATTTTACGTATTTGATTTATCGGGAAATATAAATAATCTTATAAAAATGATCTACCAGATGCATATTTCACGCGGTTTATTTATCTACGAATATTTTTTTGCCAGAAAGTGTTACGTAACAACCTTCAAATATTTTATGTATTATATATAAATTTTCACTTACAATATAATATCAGAGCATGTAATAATAAACAAAGTCAATAAATAAGATTAGAGTATGAAAAACTGTTTAGGTAGTTTGTTACTTATATTTCCCACCACTATGCCCTCCTGACTTTCATCAAAGACAATATTGTACTTGAGGCCAGAAACCTCTTCTAGGCGTTCACTACCAGGGGGCGACACTAAATTTTTCTTCTTGCTTTGTTAATAAACTATATATCACGTTAATAATCCCTTAAAATTATTCCAACAAATAAATCAAATGCTTTTAATCAGTAATGAGTGTAGAAAGAGCAAAATGCTAGTTTGGATAAGCTGCGCCATTAATTATTGTTCCATTGATAGTGTAGAAAATTCCTTATTTAATTCTAACTGTATGTGTACTGAATTTGTGAATCTGCAGCCAAATTTCACAGTCAGTTTGAATAATACAGCATGCGTCTTCATTACCTTCTTAGAAGCCTTGAAATAATGTAACAAATGGATAAAGGTAGGAAAACCCTTTGATAACGTATAGTTAGTTAGTCAGGATAGAAACTGCAAATGCCGAAGACCCTTTCGAGACATCAGTTAGAACATTTTCTTAAAGGTTTAGATTACGTTTTGCAAAACGACCTTGACCAGTTGAACGAGCCAAGAACTATTGTAGAGGAGCTTTTTCGTGGCGGATACTCTAAAACGTTATGCTCAGTGAAATCAGCTCTGCATTTTTTAGGATACATTTTTGCAAAAAGTAAGTTGTCAAAAATAAGACTTAGATCACTTTTCAAATTTTTCTTGCCAAAATTGTATGATAAATTTGGTTCTTCAATTGTTATATACTTGAGGTATAATATCATATGCAGTAAAAATTGGTTAAAAATTAAGAATAATTAAATCAATTGCTTCCAAAATTAGCAAAATTATTGAGTGATTACTAGCGGTATTTTTTTCCAACTAATCTTGTACTATATACAGTATCTCACTGTAACACATCGTTTCACGGTTTATACTTTGAAGTGTGTACGTGGAATTAGATACGGATGCCTCACATACAGATCTATTTTAAGAACCACTTTGGGCAACTTTCCATAATACGTGGGGCTAGAATCTGATTCAATTGTTTGTGCATGCTCCCATTGGACGTTTTTTTATAAGTGCCAGTTTTTATTGCACTTGCAAAACATTCGTTACCTGTCTCTTTAACAGCCGATGACAAATTATTGTAAAAATACCAGCTGTATTTTTGCATAAGCAAACAATAATTAAAATTGGTTTCATCAACTTATTAAAATGGATCTGTATTAATTATCAAAAATAGTCTACTTTAATTTGTCCTTTGCAAATAAAAAAGTTTGACAACGGTTTATTTTATAATAACTAATATTGTCTAAAAGTTATATCGTCTTTCAATTTTCTTTCTTGTCTTGTTTGGGATTTACTATCACAATTCAGATGTTTTTTAGATTATCTGGGAAATGTTCATTTTGCAGACTTATTAAGGCTCAAAATTTTCGAACAGTTTTAAATTTTTGTCAATTTTTCACCCAAGCACGTATTGGTCTATAACTCGGGGCTCCTTAGAGAAGGAGCCACCGGACTGAGATATTAGGAGTAAAGACGAAATTCAGAAGTTTGATAACTAAATTAGTTTCTCTTCATTTTACGAAAAAAAAAAAAAAAGGTATACATTTTTGAAAGTTGGCGATGACGAGCAATCTCTGACTATCTTCGACAAGTGCCATTTTAGGATTTTTTCTATGAAGAAACCGGTTCTTCAGGAAAGGGTAGAGGAAGGACAAATGGAAAAGTCGTTCTTTATTTTTTCCTTAATTCTGAGATGCGTCTGATTTTTTGAAAAAGATCGGTTTGATTTTACGGATTTCTGGAAAATTCGCTTAATATTTCGTTTCTTAATATACATACGAGTCCGGTCTGTGACTTTTTGAAAATGTACAAGAATCTGCAAAACGAACGATTAAAACCGCCAATTGTTTTGACAAAAAATGTCAAACCAATAAATTTTATATTATAGTCAATTAGGTGTATGAAGAAAGGAAGAAATGACGTCACAAAAAAAATTACAAAATTGCAACAGTCATTGAGAATCGTTTTGTGTCCAATTTTCTTTCGATTTTAGATCGGGTACCTTTCAGAATAATTTCAGAATATCCTCCAAGCCTGTTACACAGAGCGTTCCTTCTTACTGAATCCTGAAAAAATTCCGGAATCGGAATAATTGATCTGAACATGTCGAATTCAAAGGTAAATCGTCAAAAACAAATATGAATAAAAATATGAAATCAAATTTCTCTCCCAGGAGGGCCAAAGAAATTTAAAAACTTCTTGTACTAACCCCTCACTCCCTCCAAGTAAAAATAAAATGCCATTTTTTTCCAATTTTTGGCCTCTCACTCCCAAAAAGGAATTAAAAAATGTTGGTTCTTATTTTTTCAGTCCTCGACTAAAAATAGACTCGTAGGGCCTGAGACCACATTTCCCTGACCTCATTCTTCTTCCAACTACCAGATCGTTAGAATTCAAATTTGTCAGAACTCCCATTTGCGGATAAATCTGCCTAATTTGACTTTTTACAATAGGGCGAAGTTCATATCAGTGCAAAGCACTGCCTGCTCTCAAGTGGTATAAAAATTAAAAACTGTATAACTGATGAGTTGGCTTGTGTGACAGTGACATTTATTTATTCTCGATTTATCATTTTACTGTAAATACCTATAAAGGCAATTTTATTATCATTATTATTATTACTTGATACATCTAAAAAATAAAAAAAAAGTCAAAGAGTATCGTCTCAAAGTTCATATCATATCTTCATATTTTTTTGCCTTCAACTTTTCCATGCTGATTCTAAGCCAAAAAAGTTCTTCTTATTAGAAAACAATAGGTTGTGTGGATTATGAAATAAATGCATTGAGTAAGTTACTCATAGAAAAAGTTTTAATTTTAATTTTTTAAATAAACCAAAATAACTGTCTGCTTTGACATGTAAAAAAGTTCAATCTTCTTTTTCTGTCATTAGCAAAGTCCTACACATTATTCGGAAAGATAAAAGCTACGTTCTAATTAATACATTTTTTGCAACAGATGAAAATAAAGAACTATATAGGATATTCAATGGAAAAAGAAAGCCAATAAATTTAAAGCAAATGTTGTAACGAAGTGATTTTTTTCCGTCAAGGCCTGTTTTTTTTTGTAATATTTTCGTCACTTGGGTACACCCTGTAGCCTCTGTTAGTATTTAAGTCCTGATTTAATTAAGTTAACTTTGAGTTAGAAAAACCAAGCAGTAAATAAGTGATTCATTTTCGATAATCCCTGCTATAACCAAAATCCGTGAATTATTATAAATAATGACCGAGTCGGAAATAAAAATCATTAGTTACTAAAACTGCTTAAAATAATAATCCGTCGATTCTTTTTGCAATATAGTCTAGAAATTACAAGCAACCTATTTTCTGTTATCGATGCTCCGAGTAACTGTGGCAAATTGCATAATACGCTCGAACTTGCTAAGTAGCGTCTGTAGTACGAGCCATACGTTTCAATTCAATCCGCAGCTTTAATGCGCATCCGAGATACATCAAAGCGAGTAATAAAACGCGCGAGGAGCATATAAATAGGATCTGTCTGATCTATCAGTCAACCTGTCAACTTGTCATCTACCAGCACAGCCTCTGTAAATAACCGCCGCTCCGATTATTAATTTCTCTGAAAATTATCTTGGTAAGAATACACTATGGTCCGCTACTATCCGTCCATACCGCCTTCCGTTGAGTATAGATATTCGGAATTTATATCATTTGTAAGTACCACAGTAAAATACTACTAAATCAAGCCAGAGCTAATAATTCATTTCGCCGTTTGTATTTTGTTCTATAAAATATTCACTGGCTGAGTTGACATTCCCGTTGGGTGGTTAGCTAAGTCCCAGTGAATAAACCGCCGGCAAGGGTGCATTTCCCGTTGGGTGGCTCCCTTTTTGCCTTCAGCGTATGCTCTAAGTTGAGTTTCTTTCACTAGACAGGAAATTATTTTCCTTATTTTCCGTTTGTGGCAGTAGTTCTTCGTATTTCTTATTCAGAAAACCCTACCTATAGGGAGAGAATATCTATAGCTATATAGCATAGTCAAATTCGGACCGCCGCCGCACGAAAGCTAATAATATTTAATTCCACTCTTGTTTGCCAGCTCGATATATCTAACAAATATTATAACTTTTAGTTTCTAAGTGAAAATCACTGGATTTATTATTATTCGTTTCTAGATTAATTGCTTACTGTATAATTGCCGAGTAATAAATAATTTTGTAAGTTATACGAAAATTTCCGAGGTATTATTTCTGGTATTTATTTCTAATTAATCCGTTGGAGAAATTGTCCAGTCCGATTGACAAGACAATCATCTTTCGACCCTCTGGACAAAAAACCGTATCTCCACTGTCAGCTACCCCGGTGAGCCAGAAAGTGCTGTTCCTTGCACTTAAAAATAAGGAACTGGCGCCTGAGAATCCGAATAAAAATTATTGCAAAGCTGGATGTTACTGTTTGCAGACGGTAAGGTACAAACAGCCTAGCAGGGTAAATAAAGCCATCACAATGTTGACAGTGTTCCCTATTTATGTTGACGCAGCCATTTATCTTTTTTGTAATGAGCGCTGAACTATTCTGATTTTGATTTTCAATAATTTAATAACTAATAATTATCTGTTTTTCTAATTTATCAACAGTGTTTAAGGCAAGGTGCTTCAAGGGATTTAAATTTGATAGACGAGCTGGCTAGGCTGCTGGACTACTTTGAACAAATCAATTTTCATCTAAATATTGCTCATACGTCTACACTCAGATATGGGGTCCCATCAGAGAACCTACATCGATAATAATTACCAATTACAACCAATTGAAAATTTGTCCTGATGTCATGTTTCAAGGAAGGCATGAGAGTTTCCACACTCATGGGAGCTTGCAGTCAGGTGAACTTCCAAATAAAGAAAAAACTTTTCACATTAAAAATTAATATTCTGAATTTCCTGAATAATTTTTTAAACTTTCCTAAGCACTCATTTTTAAATAATTATTCCTTTATTACAATGTTGGCAATAAATACACTTGTGTATCTTAGAATAATTTTTGCTAGCTACAGTATGTACATTTCAAACATTTTATTTAACAAAATTTTCTAAACAGTATTGTTCGTTAAGTATTTACCTAAACTGAGATGTTAACAATCAAAATAATTAAGCAATTACTCATTTATCGTAGAATGGAATGGAAAGTTTCCTTAGTACACCGTATACATTTTTGAATCGTCATGAAATTTAGTAGAGAATAAACATCAAAGGTGCACTAAATTGAGTAACACTTTTATATAAATACGGCACATCTCTTAAAGGAGCAAAAACGTTAGTCCTAAATTTAAGTTTATTTATAGTTATGATTTGTGTAATTCATATTTCGGGTACCAAGATATTTTGGTCAAAAATAACTTCGGCCTACGCGGCATAATGTGTCGAGAATTGTACATGTATTTTTTGTTTATCCTGAATTACGTTTTCCTCAGTATACTAAAATAGAAATTTCTAGCAAGTGATATGGAAATAAAAACTGATATTGATTGATTGAAACAAGTGTGAAATAGATTAAACAAAGTGTTAACTAGTGAACATATATAAAAAGTAATAATTCAGAAAAATATTAATTTTTTAGAATAAATCAGCGATGAAAGTATTGAGTTTGGTTGTCATTCCTGAATATATTAAGAAGTATTTCAAAATAAAATGAGTGACGCTAATTGTAATGATACAAATTAAGTATGTTTTAAAGTATGTGCCAAATCAAAAAAATTTCCTAATTACAATGTATTTACAAAAACATTTTAGACGGACCATTAATTTTTATGACAGTTAATTTACTGGAAAAAGCCAAAGGGTCTAAAGTTTTGCAACAAATAGATATTTTACTTGTATCCGCTGTAGACACTGGGATTATAATTTATTTTATTATAAGAAATTATCATATCTCGCATATAAAAAACCACCACATAATTTTGTTGTTGCTTATGCCAATTGTCTATAGTTTCTAACTGGGAAAACAGAACAGATTCAACTGAATCTATATTTACGTACTTCATCCTTAAGGACTAATTAGAAATGCATTTCTCGAAGATGTTAACTTGATCAGGAAAACATGCATCTAAAGTTCGGTTACTTAAAACACGTGTTTCAACCGAGCTTTCATCAATTTGAGGTACGAGAAACTTCAGTTGATGACCTCAGATTGCGTTATTTAGGCACCTTCCAGTTTCTGTGAGGTTGTTAAAAAGTAATATTATTTGTTTTCTCACAATTTAGTTGCAATTTTTTGGATTATGAAAACTTTCATTACAATTAATAAAGTGGATGACATCAGCGAAGAGAAGAAATGTTACCGATGGAAAATTCGCTACTACCTGTTCTTGTGGTACTCCACAGATCGGACGAGTTTCTCATTTGTCCATTCTTCATGGATCATAGATAGAATGCGATTCAGTCGTACATTTCAAGCTGTTTAGAGTATGGTTATGTGATAGAGCACGTCTCGTTACTGACTATCTCATCTGAGTTCAGGTCTCAGCTGCGGCAATATCGAAGGAAATGGTTGTATGAGATCGCGAAATCACAAAAAAAATCACTTCTTATTCATTCCTTAAAAATCAAGAGAGTAGGTACGCAAGAAAAAAGCTTACATTAATATGTTTATCCATTTAGGAATTATAGAAATTTCAAAAATAATGTAAAACTATTAGGGTTGTGTGTATTCCCAGGACATCCAATTATTGCCTTTGTGCTGCTTCACTTCAACTATTACCAGATATTATTTTGCGCTGTAATTAGATATTGGATCTCATTAATTTCCACATAAGCAAATTTCTATTTTTGATTAGATTTATTACATATTATTACCGGTGTTGGCTCAACAAACAGATCTTTCCATGGGAACTTGAGGAATTGAGGATTTGCTTATGTTCCTATTTTAGCCACTTATGAACCCTTTTATCCAGATATGCTACAACGACAACAATTCTGCCAGTGACTTTTAAACAATTGTGATGACAATAACGACTAAATTTAAACGTTTCTTTCTGATGAAGCTTGGTTTCGTTTAGCAAGTATAATAGCTCTTTAAAATAATGTGGCGTGATGACAATTTACACATAATTACGAAAATACCAGTTCACCCATGAAAAATCAGTATATGGATTAACTTCAGTAGAAGAAAATGTATTTGATCAAAATTTTTAACACTGTTACGAAGGAGAAGAAATTTTGACCCCATTTTATTACTCAGTTGCATTATGATGAACATCAACATGGTTTCTTCAAAAGGACAATGCAATATATCTAGTAAATCAAAATGCATAGTGCATATGTAAGAATTAGTAAAATAATGCCCAAAAGGTGCCCATTAAATTTTTTGCTTGGCCTTACCTACAAATTCAATTTTTAAAATTCCATTTAATACTCTTGGAACTCCTAGACAGAGAATTTGGACAGCTCATTCCAAATTTTAATCAATGTCAACATTCAAAAGCCTGAAGATACCCTGAAGTAGGATGTGGTTGTCTTAATTTTCGTTTGTAAATAAATTCTTTCTTTTCTTATTAATTATGGTAGGCAAACCGGGCCTAACCATTGTGGCAAATAAGTTTCTTTTTTATTGTTCTGTAATGCATTTTTTTTAACAAGGCTATTAATTTTATTTTGATTTTATTTATTGGGTCTTTAGTTTCTTTTAACTCATCTAATTTTTTCTTAATAAAATCTGTCTACATTTGCTTCCATTTTAGTAATATCATGCCACCGATGAAAAATTTTGTTTAAGCAGAAATATCAGTTTAGGACGTACGTGTTGGTAAGGCACCGTATGCTTTAATTGTATTTTTATTTTGATACTCGTTACTTGGACAAGAAGGAAAAACCCATTATTACAGAATATTGGTTACATTTTCTCTTTCTAAATGAATCCAGTTGGAAATGAAAATTTATTCCACTCTTTCAAAGTGCCATTTTAATCTATGATGAGTATGTACATACTTTAATTTCTTAATGCTGTAATTGATTTCTTTTATACACACAGGACATAGAACACAGGACACAGGATACTTATTATGTGAATTGCATTCGATGCTCGTAAAAGTCTTCAATAGAAATTTAGGATTAGATTTAAAATTTAAAAAAATACAATTATAATTTACGTATGCAATGCCCAAATTACATTGCTAAGAATTAAAGCTTGATATAAGATCAGATTTTCACGTAGAACAGGTTAATTTTACAATAAGGTTTAATTGATTTGATGGTAAACTTTGATAAAGATTTATTTGAACTCTTTGGGATGGATAACATATTTTCCATTATTTAGAAAAGGAAGCTATGTAACTGATTTCCTTCACTTCTGTTATAAACATTTTTTTATGTTTAAGTATTAGAATGCACTGTGCAGTTTTCAAACTAATAGTAAGTGCAAAAGTGCATATCGTTTCTGGATGGCAGAGGGTATAGATTTTATTTTATAATCTTCGATTATGTACAATATTTGTTATTTTTTATGTGCTTTAATGGTGTAATGATATACCTCAACCATATAATTACATACGTAAAAGCAAAATGTGGTTACATTTTATATATGTACACATTGTTTCATTTGTGTTCATAATTATTCTTGGTTAACTTTACACACCCATGCATCAGTTTTGTCATTGTATTCATTTTTATTATTGTTATTAAATATTTTTTTTAGTTGTTAGTTCTGTAAGTAGGTAGTAGTTCTAAGTTTAATTTAATTTTCAGTATCTGATTCTTTTTGTACTTTGCGGTTGGAGTTCCTTTATTATAAATTTCGAAACCACAGAACAGATTAAACAAAAAGTGTAAAAATATTATTGAACATGTATAAATATAAAGAAAAGTTCTTTTTGAGTCAAAGACACTCAACTGTTTGCAATTACAAATGTTATTGAATAATTTTATGTTACATATATACAAAAGGCATAACATTTTAGGTGCAGTTACAAAAGCAAGATGTACGTTGCCAGAAAATTATTGAAATTAAGCAACACGTTTTTGTATTTTAATAACAGAAGGTGTCCAGAGGATCTTGCCAACTTTTGATTTGTATTTTTGTGACCTCTTTGTCTCCCCAACTAAAAGTTTTCTCCAAAATGAAAAACTTAACTAACCTACTTAAGTAGTAGCTCAATTTAAAATTAGATTACTATTGTAAAAGCCCAATTCGACTGATTAGAGCTCGACAGTTTATTTGGAAAGAACCTTAGAACCACCTTCAATATTAATGTGTGCTGCTCAGCCTCTACATCTAGAGTTAGTACTTACCCAGAAACCGTACTAAAGAGAGTCTATTCACAGAAAGGATAGGAAAAGGTACCCAAGACAAGTAAAAAGTGTAAATGCAGAAAGCTTTAATATCCAATATAACAGACACAATAAATAAATAAATATAATAAAAGTCAGTAACAAATATAAATTTATACACATATATTCTAAAACACTAGGACTAAATGACCAGAATGAGTGTGACCAAATACCTTGTAAAAAAGGTTTAAACTTAATCAAATAAAGTAACAATAAACACTTTAATACAGCTTAGTATGTTTGTATTAAAATATTTGTAACGTTCAAGCGAAAAAAAAAACTAAGACTATGTAGTTACGTAATATATGTCACAATGTAGCAATAAGGCACTTCGTATTCGATAATAAAAATAGTGAAATAAACACGTATAGACAACTGCTTACAAACATATTGGCAGTGCACGCAATTATTTTGTTAGACCACCACCTTTCTACTTTATAGATACATATATTGAGATCGGCGCTCACCTGGTACCTGCAGGGTTGCAGTAGTATTTGCTGTGCCAATAGGATTAGTGGCAGTACAAGAATACGTTCCTGCATCCTCTAAAAAAGAGACAAAATACACGTTAAAAACTACATATTATTTTATTCAAACCATAACGTCAGTATTATTGGGCATACTTTTACGAGTATAACAACATTGGCTGTGGGATATACCGCACAAGTATATGTAATGGTTGCGTTTTTAACTGAATTTAAAAATCTATTATGCGGGTCTGTTGGTCTGCTTGTAATTTAAGAGTTTCTAGAGATATTTCGCTAAATTTTCGTACTTGTATAACCAAAGTATCTTCGAGTGAGGTGAGCCGGTTAAAAAAATTGTAAACCAAATATTCAAAAAAGTCTGTCCATTGGCCAATAATTGTAAAGGTAGCAGAAGATCACCTCAAAATTTAAAAAATCAAGATGTTTCATTTGTCTGAGTAAATTGTTCGGGATGTGCTTCTTTTTATTTATTAACAAAATAATTTCTTTGAGATACATAACAGCGCAAATACAAGCGCCTTGATGCAATTTGAATTATCTAGCTCAAATATTTGGCCCATTTCCCATACGAATTATATCGTTTCGCACCATGAACACAATAATAACACTTGTGCCAGAAACTTACCTGGGTATGCTTGTGAAATTGTTAGGCGGCAGACGCCATTTCTGTAGTGCAGTTGATAGTCATTCGAATTTTCTATAATTCGGCCATTTTTGGACCACAGAATATTAGGTGGTGGCTCAGACTGTACAATGCATTCGAATTTCGCGGCTTGTCCACTGACAACGGCAATATCACGTAAAGGCTAAAAAAGAAAAGAAAATTTATGAGGATGACAATATTACAAACGTTATATACATTAGACAAACTGCTTCTGATGGGACATCACCAATGCGTATTATAAAGGGTCAAAAAAAGCATGATATAGCTATGTGTTCCGCTGATAACGAGCGACGGCACCGAAACATAATATGTAGCTGCATCAAGTTTCTTTTTGGTCCCAATGTTTATTTTTAAAAGACTTAAAGACTTTCAGTATTTAAATAAACATGCATGTGTAGAATTTCTTAATATTCAGGATGTTCATATATATTCTATATTTTGGGGGATATTTTTCGATGGTACATTTTTTCAAAAATCCATTTGTCTTGGACAAGAATTTTAGGTTTGTAAAATTTATCTATATCGTTTCTTAAATCAAATCGAGTAATAGCGTTGCATGTACACTTCTTAATGGAAGTCCAAAGGTCTTAACTGTCGCGAATAGTAAATCATCATATTTCGACCCGATTCTTATTAACAAGAGGTAACTGCTGAATTTAACAGCATTTCTGTTCATTTAGTTCAATTAGATGGTTTGATTTGTACACCACTATGGATACATCTAAAATTAGGTTATGACTATTTATACAACAGATGTCGGAGAGTTAAAATTGATTGGAATGAGTCTAATGAATTAATATTGAGTAGTGGAGTGCCTCAAGGGAGCATACTTGGTTCAATTTTATATTCTACGAAAATAATTGCTCTTAGTTCAAACTGTTTTTCGAAATGCAAATTCCACTTTTATGTCCTAAGGTTTGGAACGTCCCAAATAACTTCCAAAATATTTATTTTTGTAAAAAACGTCCAGACACGTCAATTTTTTATTTTATTCTTTTATGTTTTCGAGTTACCGATTTCCTTTTACAGGGCGTTTCACTAAGTTAAAATTTTTTAATTTTTTTTAATGGAAACTATTTTATTGGAAATTCACAAAAAAACGTTTTTTACGAATTTTTTACGAATTTAATAGGGTACATACAAACTTTCCAGATAAATGCATCTTATATTTAAATAACCTAAAAATGTTTTTTTTTAAATTTAAACAGAGCAGGCTCTGGAATGCTTTCCAGTTTTTCTCATGCAATAAACATAATTTTTATTATTATTATTATTCGTCTTAATTGATATATTTTCGAATGTAGCTATCTATAGGCTTCCCTTTATAGACCACCTTGTATTAGGGTGGAAACACTTCAAACTTTGTATTGCATTTTAGAAATGTTCATAAAAGAAACAATTTTTTAAATATAGCCCCCCAGGGGCTCTTTAATCACTTAATTCATCCGGTAGCCAGCCCCGCAGGAGATGGATCTTCTAGAACCTATTATTTATTCGGCCCCGCAGGCGCAGGGGCCGTTTCATTATTATTTATTTAAATATAGCCCCACAGGGGCTCTTTTAGAGAACAAAAATTTGTAAGTGAACGGCCCCAAAAATTTTTAGCAAGGGGATCAAAAATTTTTACGGGCTCGGAAAAAGACAGCCCCGCAGGGGCTGTAAGATTTATATTTTGGATTTTTCCAATTTAGCTCCTAAAATCCTAAATTTTTCCCACTTTCCTGCCCCCACGACCCAATGTCGGACTACTTTTTTCCCTAGATTTCAAAAACGTTTTTCAACTAAAAACCTCGAGATAAAACTACTGCTATAGAGGGTTAGCCTCGCAGAGATAGATCGGGTGATAGCCCGATCTAGTTAATATATTATTTTCCGATATAATAGCTAATTAATTAGCCACATTGTTGACATTTGTTGCAGGCAGTTCAAACTTTCAAATTAATATGGTTTCAAATTATTATAATTTTGAACAATGCAGATATTTTTTTCTTTATAGCAAGCCAAAATGTATACCATCATAACATATACGCCACATAAATTAGACAACATAACAAGATATAACCTCTAACTTTTGCCAAATATGCGAGGCATTTCGAAAAGGTATGCCAAAAATTGATGCAGCAATTTTCCAATGAAACAATGATATATTCCAGTGCATTTATATACAGAAATTAAGTCCTGCGAAGTGAAGTCAAAGTATATAAAAAACCTACAAATTGGAAAAAAAATTCACTTAACCACATAATGACTGAAAATTACGTATTTTTTTTTAAATGCCTTCTGCAGTCGTTCTAATACGAATTTCTATTTGATATTTTGTCATCCCACTTAAATAAAATGATAAAAAATTAATTTTTTTCAAATTATTATTAAAATCCTTCAAGTGCTTGTAAAGTGGTCAAAAAAAAAGAAAAAGGAACTTTTCTACGAGCGTGCGTAAAATGTTTTTACTTTACGCACTAGTGCGTAAAGTAAAAAGTAAACAATTGCATATTAGAGCACCTATAACAATCATCTTATTTTAAAAACGTTAAATATGGTTATTTAATTTTATGTAGTCCAGTTATTTATTATCACAGAATATTATTATAAAATATACCTAATTCTCGGTATTCTTTAACAATAACATTTGAATTTTTTATAATTCTGATGTTTTATTTATATTCTTAAGACTTTGATTAGTTTCACTCATTTAAAATTAAATAGACTACTTATAGTATATTATGATTTTTAAATGACATTCACTTTTGACGTAATAGGTAAGTTTTAGGTTAATTTAGGTCCAGTTCGGTAATAGAAAAAATATTGTATGCAATTCGTGCGTAAGGTGAGCTTTATTCACTAATGGGATTGTCGCACTCGCCTACGGCTCGCGCGACAAAATTCCTATTCGTGAAAAATCTCACCTTACGCACTTGTTGCATAAATAACTATTTTATTTTGTTCTTTTTTGGGTTATAATAAAATACAAAATAAATGATATTTTAGGTTATAATAGACTTATAAAGTTTCAACCGCAGTTTTGTAGGAAAGTTAATAATGCAGAAAATATTTTTTTTCGTTTTTTAATCAGACTTTATAGAACCGGACATATTCATTAAAATGTATAAAAATTTAATTTATTTTTAAGTGAAAAAAGGATCAAAGATAAAATTGCTTCTTCTTTTCAGTTCCTTATTCCCAAAAATTCCGGCTAATAGGACTCCACTATTATAGTAAAAATAGTAAGTCAAAACATTAAACGCACACATAACAAATACTATTGAATCTCTAAAAACTATGTTTCTAACTTACCGTTATAAACATGGGCGCACGTGCTTGACCTGGCTGCAGAATAACTTTTCCGTGGGTACTCCCTGGGGTGCTAGGACAACTTGGTGGTGTTTCGGCACCTTTTCTTCCAGAACCTATTTAAATCAGTAAATATGTCAAGAAAATTACCAACCAAAACATACACACATAAACATTAACCTCAATGTGTTATGACAATCTAAAACAGTAGCGTTAATGCTATTTACAGGCCAGAGGAGTGAAATTTAGAGAAAAAGCTAATTCCATTCTATATACTGTTAATCATATTTGTGAGCAGATAGTCTAAAGAACATGGTCTGTTGCAAAGCGGCAACCTGCATACCAAGTACCTGCGAAAGTATTGTTAAAAGCTGGTGACGTGCTAGGTAAACTAGGCGAGAGTGATGCAGGACTACATGAAGATGGCTCCCATCTCGAACCTGGTAATAAGTTGTTCCTGCGTTCGCCCTCGTACTCGGACATTTCACTTTCTGATGTTGGCTCCCATTTCGCAGGTTTACCGGAAGGTGCAAATTTTTTCGGTTTAAATTGGGGCGTAGGAGCGTGATTAGTATCTTGGGAGCTCTTCTCATGGTACACCGGCAGTTCTATGTCGACCGTACGCTTCGGTGGTTCTATTACAGTTTTCTTTGGGACAGGTATTTCCCCCTGCTTACTTTCACCAGGAAGAATTATACCAAACTCGTAACCAAAATCATATTTAAAGTAAATTAAGCCAGTGTCTGGATCTACATGCTTCGTTCCTACAGAAATATGTTACATAAACATCCCAATATATTATGTTAACTACCTTTTCATATTGTTTATTCTTAGAATTAAAGTTTAGCATGCAGTTATTTATGACCATTATGTGTTAAAATAATAAAGGCAACCCTCGCTTATCTGGGAACTGTATATTGCATAACCGATTACCGGTTTATTTTTGTTGTTAGATTATGATGTATGATATTGATGATTTGGAAATAGACTTTCTCTTTCACAGAATAATAATTTAAGGTAATTGAAAAAACTTGTAAAAAGTGCTACATTTTTTTCATAAAATAATCGAAACTATTACTGAAGATGAGAGAAAACAGTACCTCAGATAAGTAGGAGTTGATTATGTACAAATTATTTGCTGTTTGAAGTTCAATATTAATTACTTTGGTGCTATAGTACTTATTCAATATCATATTTTCGATAGACTTAAGTCTAAATAAATATTTAACGATAGTTACAGTACAGGAAAATACTAACCATATTGAGCGGCTCGAGATTCCTCCCTATACACCTGAGCATCTCCATCCACGCCCGTTTTTAAGATAGGCTTTTGCGATTGTTGCTTACTAACATCGCCCATAATATCCGTGACGAACTTTTGCGTCTTTGACTTAAAGGCTTGGGTCATGCTATCCATGTGATGTGTAGCTATTTTAGTCGCTGTAGATTTAGTTATTTTCTGATCTGGTACGTATCCGTATTCAGGAGGTGTTCCAGGATGTAACGCGGGCTCATATGAGTGACTCCTCTTAATAATTTGGCCGGACTTGTTCTCAGTAAATCTCTTATACATCGACTCGTGCTTTCTTGAATGACTATCGACGATGTCAGTTGTTGAAATCTGGGTAGGCATAAGCGGAGGTTGTGTGTCGAATTCCATAGGCGTCAGTACTCTGCCACCTGGTGCTGGAACACTAGAAGACCTACTAGCTGCGGGTGCTCTTACTTTTCTATAATGCAAATGTTCAGCACCGCTGCCACTTGGTGTCCACTTCGGTTTTATTCTTGCGCTTTCTACCTCACTCTCGTAGTCGCTTTCTCTGAACTCTCCGGGCAAGAATTTACTTGGAGTTGGTGGAGGGGGTACGCTTGTTGATCTCCTAGGTTGCTCATATTCTACTTGGTAGGGAAAAGGTTCTAATTTTGTCTCCTGTTTCTTGTACTGATCCCCAAATTTAATAACTTTATGGGTTTGCTGCACGCTCATAGTACGATGGCAATTCTCCGTAGATTCGTTGAAGTGCATCACATTGGACGTTTCAGTTTGAATTGCGTTATGGTATGGCGCGCTGACTGTCGATCGATAATATTGAGTTTTCTTTGGCCCTGGCGAGTATCCAATTTCTGGTGGAGAACCGGGTTGCAGAATGATGGGTTTGGCAACAATCAAGTCTGTTACTGGAGCAGCTGAAATAGCCTTCGGTTTGTACACAACCGATTTCGGCACTGGCCTGACCTCGGATTTGAATTTTTCTATGGGTTCGAACTTTGGTCGGGGAGGACCATCTATGTGAGGTGGATGATCGAATTCAGTAGGAGGAGTAGGAGTTCTACCGTATTGTTGATAATGTTGTTGACTAGGTGTCAGCACAGCACGGACTGGTTTATAGCTGGGTTCGCTATCTGCTCGCCAGATGGGAGGGATTCTTCCCTCGTATTCACTTTCATAGTCGCTTTCACGAAACTCGCCCTTGATGAATTTGGAAGGGCTAGGGGGTGGAGGACCCTTGGGTTTCTTAACTTTCGGAGGCTCAGGTTGAAATGGGAAGGATTCTAATTTTACATGTTTATCCTGCTGTTCGTAAATTTGTTCAGATGTGTGGCTTGTTAATATTGGAGTGGCAACGAGTTCCTGCAAGTAGAAAAAAATATGATTATCTACGATAAATTAAATATAAAACTATTATTAAGACGTGTTTATGGTACTATTTGTCTAGGTTGCAACTACTTGTGTTTTTTAGTGTTTGTCAAAAAATATTTTATATTGTTAAAAAACTAAGTTGTAAGTTGCAAATACTTGAATAAGTATCTAAGAATGTTTGATTAATGTATCGAAGAGATTAACGCTTTCGAATTAATTTTTAAAAGTACTATTTTTTAATTGATTTTCAGTAATCTATTGATTGTACGAAGTAAATATTTCTAAAATACGAAAGCGTTTTTCTCCAATTAGAGGTGCTTTTTGGCAGTCATTTTGAAATTAGCTTTATTGATTTTGAAACAGTTACTTGGCGAACAAAATAAAGTTTAGTATATTATATACCCCGAACATCTCAAACTCAATAATTGATAAGTTTCAACACTTAAAAGCACCTTGTGTATTATTTACTAACATTTATGAAATCAGAATAACATGCATTATTATTATTATTAAAGATTTAGACAAATAGAAACAAGTAAATAAACTATATTAACAAAAATAAAAACACATTACGACACACATATAGGAGAAAGCGAACCTTCTTTGATGAAGAAACAGATGATGTATGGTGTTTCTTGACTGGGAATTTACAAACGCGGGGTTTAGGAGTAATGAATTTTTGGGATGAACTTTCTACAAATTTTTCGCTAGATTTAGACATGTGTCTGTATTCAGACCTCTCTTCTTTGGAGTATTCCGACGTAATTATTTTCTGCTGTCTAAATGGTTCATCGGTATCCGCCATATATCCATCAATAACCGTTACGTGTTTAATTTTAGGAGAATCAGGCCGCTTTGCTGGTTGAACATAGATAGGTGGAGAAGCAGGTTTTATTTTAGGTGGCGAAATTTCCCTTTTTGGTTCTTGTGCCCTTGTATGCTTATAAACCTTTTTTACTTGAGTTGTTCCTTTGGATCTTCTGAATTCTTCGAAATTTATTGCAGGCCTTGGCGGACCCTCAAAACGTGGAGGTTGATCAAACTTTGAGGGCGGTAAAGGCTCGTATTCTTGAGAACGGGATCTACCACTATGTGTTAGTTTTGGAGCTCTAACCCTTCTATAAGTAGGTTCTTCAGTGTCGCTCATACATGGTTTCCATTTTGGTGGGATTCTGACCGATTCAAAATCACTTTCATAGTCACTGTCCGTGAACCTTCCTTTGATAAATTTAGAGGGTGTAGGAGGAGGCCCGACTCGAGGGGGTTTTGGCTTCTGGGGGTCTGGTCTAAAAGGGAAGGGCTCTAATTCAGGAAATTTTTGAAAAGGAGTCGACTTTATTTCTACCATTTTCTTGGGTGGCTCAACTCTTTTTATAGGTTTTGCAGGTAGAGGTGGTGCTTGAGGAAGAACTTGTTTGGGTGGCAGAGGAGGAGGAGCTGTCCATTCTCTTGGTGGTGGTATAGTTCTCACTGCACAAGGAGGAACTTTAGCAGGTTCTAAATTCTTTTCAAGCTCGTGCTCAATAGTTTCTACATATGATTGACGTCGTTCTTTCGGTGGTTCGGCATAACCTATTTCTGGTGGAGGACCTGGTTCCAAATAAACTTCATCTGTTATATCTTGAACTGATACTGGTCGAATAGGTAAAGTGTCAATTGAAGTGAAAGTTTTGGGTGGCGGTGCAACATATTCTACGGGAGCTGTTGGTGGCCACGACTTTATAATTTCAGATGGTTTAACATTGCGCTCTTCATAGACTTCACTTTTTGAATACGAGCTTTCAGATAATTTCTGATGGTCAATGATGCTTCCTAAATTACTGACTTCCGCAATATAATGTTGAGTTGGCGTGTCGATTGTTCTGGTTTCTCTCACAATTTTCTCTGTTTTTAGTTGTACTGGAGTCCATTTTTTCTCCAATGTGGATTGAACTGACCAAGATGGCTGAACTTTCGGCTCCTCGGTTTGGGGTGGCGGCCAGGATTTTTCAACTTGAGTTTCTGTAAATTTATGTGCCCATTGTTTTTCCATTTGTAACGCCTCTTGAGAAGGCTCGGCAAACCCAGATAGAGCTGATACTGGTCTACTATAAAATTGCCGTTCCGAGGTGGAATAAGCAGACGAGGCAACTGAGGCAGGTCTATCAATTTCTGATTTTGGCGTCCAAAGTTTCTCATGAGGTGGTCTCGGGGAAATAGGTCTTCCACTGGTTTCAAACGATTGGCTATACGAGGATGACGATGTTTGATATGAGGACTGTTGATATGACTGATGTGTTTTTTCCGAAAACTCCTTTTTATCTTCAAATTGTGGTCTGGGTGGTGGTGTCCAGGTTGGTATTTCTTGTTTTGGGGTTGTAGGGAATATTTTCACGCCACCAGGAGGAATTTCGTGTGATGGTAGTTTCTTTTGTGATTCTGTTATGCGTTTAATTTTTTCAGACACCTCTTCATGTTTTTTGAATGTCTCCTGTTGAGGTGCATAACATATTTCCGCTGGAGGTTCGGGTTTAATATCGAATTCTTGAGTTAAATGGTGAGAAGAAGAAAACGACTTATATTCTTGTGGTTGAACAGTTTGGTGAGTAGATGAGAACGACTGAAATTGTTGTGGTTGAACAATATGCTGAGTTGAAGAAAACGACTGTTTTGTGGGTTGATGAGAATATTCCTGTGTAATTGTTTTAGAACTCGATTTGAATTCCTGCAATATTGGTTGTGAAGTTTGTTGAGAAAACGATTTATATTCTTGAACAACAGATTGTGGGGTTGTTGGTACAAAACGTGATTGTTGAACTGGAGGTACAAATGTTTCTTCAACTTTTATGGGTACTTCAATTTCTTTATGAGACTGAGTATCTTGAGACACGGACTCAAATTTTTGATAAATTTCAGGTTTAATAGGTTCTGGAATGCTTATTTCTTTTGGCGCTACCGAATCACCTTCTTTTATTTTCTTAACAAAGTACTGAAGTGAAGACTGTTTTGAAATAGAACTTGTTTCAATGCCTGCTTCCTGCAGTTCTGTCTTTTTCTCCTCGATTATTTCACGTTGCAAGTTCTCTGGTGAATGATGTATTTCGAAATCAGTTTGTCGTTCTAAAATATTTTCTTCTCTTTTTATCTCCAATGGTTTGGGCATTGGAACGTCCGGAGTTTTGTGTTCTAATTTGAATGTCTGATATTCTTTTGACATTTTCTGTTCGGTTGTAGAGGTAATTTCAGATTTAGAGGATATGGATTGGGATTGTTGGCTAGAAGAAAATGTTGAAATTGGTTTTTCTACTTTGAGAGGTTCTATGGGTATGGGTTTCGGCGTAGTAATTGTCGATGATACTTCGTCTGCAGCTGAAGTCTATGAATGATGGAAGAAAGAGAATTAAAAGTACATAGATAAACACTGAAATAAGAGTAAAAAATAATTTTATCAGCTAAATCTCTTACCAATGTTTCATGCTTGCGAACATCCTCAAAAACTACAGTTTTAACTACTTCTACCATAGTATCGGGTGTTGGTTCGTAAACGGCAATATCAGCTATACTTTGGGCTTCTCCTCCACAATTAACCGCTCTTACCATAAATCTGCCGGTGTGGCTTAATTCAGCTGAAACAAAATTTAAGCGTTTATTGAAAAATTCTATCAATTTGTAGCATCTTTAATACCTTTTTCTATAACAAGAGTATGTGAAGGTCCCATCGATTTTATTTTATGATTACCTTTGAGGCACTGCTCAACGGGAATACCATCCTTGAACCACGTAACTGTTGGTTCCGGGGTGCCAGTAACTTCAACCTCCATATTCACACGTTCTCCCTTTTTGATTACTTGAGCTTGTAACCGTCGTCCAAAAACAGGTGGGAATATAGTTTCTGTAAAAATTAAAAATGCATTTTTTACCCAAATTTGTATTGAAACTAGACTTACTTCTAACAACCAAATCCGCTGTACTGACAGCAGTACCACCTTCGTTAATGGCAGTACATGAATAACGGCCAGCATCATCTATATTTGCGTCTTTAATTTCCACAGATGTCCTATTCAGCTCCCATTTGATTTTGATTCTATCACTTGGTTTCAGTTCCTCCCCATTTTTGGTCCAGCTTATTTGTGGAGTTGGTTGTCCATCTAATATTCCTTCTAATAAGACATCTACATTTTGATCGATGATTTTTCCAATTACGGGCGTTACAAATCTTGGAGGTCTGATTTTAACGAATGGTTTCTGAATAATTTCAAGATGTTCTGCCGATTTTATTTGACTTTGCACATCACTTTTTTCTCCAATGGAATATGTAGTAGATGATTTTTCGTGGATAACGGGTGGTTCTTTTCCAATCTTGTGATATTCCTCGATTCTATGACTTTCTTTGATTTCTGGAGCTTCTTGGTTAATTTGTTTGAATGTTTGAGCATTTTGAGCTATAATCTTATGTTCTTCTATATGAGGTTCAGTGGCTTGGGGAGTCGAGGAAATTATTTTACTGGACTGAGATGTGGACGTTTGTGTCACGACTTCTTTATTGATTTTGTAAGATGTTTCAATATGCCGCGTTTTCTCAGTGGTTATTGGTGATATTGACATGCGAACCAGAGGTTGAACGGTGGAGTCAATTTCTGGTAAAGTAATCGACGAAGCTGGTTGAACTGATATTGTTGCAGCGCAACTAGATTTACCCACCTCATTTTCGGCAATACATGTAATCGTACCAGAATGCGTCTGTTTCAGTGCAGGAATGGATAAAACTTGGCGTTCGCCCGATGTTGATATCAAGAAGTCTTTGCCAGAAATAGCATCTCCATTGAAAAGCCACTTAATTTTAGGCGTAGGTTTTCCAGTCACAATACACTCGAATTTGGTGCTTGTTTCCTCAAACGCTGTTCTGTCATGGAACGACTCCTTAAATTCAGGTGCCAACTTAACTTCCTCATGCTTAACGGTTTCTGCGGGTTTCAGAGCTTTTACTATTAACTGAGCAAAGCACTTGGCGTCGCCGGCTGTGTTAGATGCCTTGGCAGTGTAAACTCCTTTATCGTCAGGACGAACCGCACTAATTTCCAATTTGACATTACCTTCCTTATCATATGTAATGTTGAAATGCTCCGTGTCCGTAATCGGCAAATTATTAAGTAACCACTTGATTTCGGGTCTCGGCTCCCCAACTACGTTACCTTCTAAAATAACTTTGTCTCCCTCCGAAACTAAAACGTCTGTTAAAAGTTTCGTGAACTTTGGCGCGGTTCCAGTGGGCTTTATTTTTTCTTCTTGAGGCTTGGACTCGGCGTCTGATTCCGCAATCGGAGTAACACTTAGTACACATTTACTTGAAGCCTCCCCGGCTGAATTTAGAGCGACGACCTTATATTCGCCTGCATCCTCGGGTAACGCTTCCTGAATAACTAGCGAGCAGCGGTCGCCTTGGAACAGCAACTGAAAATCTGGGGATTCCTTCACAGGTCTGTCGTCGTGGTACCAAATCACTTCCGGTTCCGGTTGTCCGACGATCACACAATCAAGACGGATACGATTGCCTTCGTTCACCGTAGTATTTGCTAGAGGAAGCTGAATGGATGGTTTTACTGGCTCCATGTCACTTGCCATTTCCGAATCGGATGTTTCTGTCGGTAAACGTCCCTTGACGGAAACACTGCACGAACTGGTTGCTCGTCCCGCGATGTTCTCTGCACTTACCAAATAAGTGCCAGCATCCTTCGGGAAAGCCTCATATATTATTAAAGTGGCCTTGTTGTCTTCAAACTGCAACTGCAAAAATGATGCACATTGGATAGTTATCTACTATAATTTTTACAAAACTAAAAATGTTAATACGATTTACACGCCAAAATACCTGTTGTCAACAATTTTTCAAATACTTAGTTAGTAATAATTTGATTGTTTTAAACCAAAGCAATATAATTCGATACATATTTAGGATCTCTGCCAAGTGAGAAATAAACCCAGGTATAAGATTTTTTGTTTTAAAAATACATTTCATGTGGGTAAATTAAAGTGGGAACTAATTACACATTAGCAATTGCAGTATATATGAAAACAAAAGCGACAAATTAGGATTAACACTAAATAGAATAGGAAGTGTGAAAGCTTACCTTAAGTTCGCGCGTCTCCTTCACTGGCTTGCCGTTGTGTGACCAAGTTAATGTGGGAAGGGGTAATCCAGAAACTTCACATTCCAATTTTATTTTCTGTCCTGCTCTAGCCATAACATTTGACAAAGGTGCAATAAACGCAGGTGCTTCAGTGGGTTCCAGAGCTGTAATTTTAAACAATACTGTATTGTGTGTTTTGCAAAAATTGTCAATAAAATTTTATAGGTAAAGTATTTTTATGAATCATGAGTGATAGATTATTTCAAAAATAGAATTTCTGACCCAGCTTTTGGACTCTTCTAATTATATTCTCGAGATGTTTTCTCCGACAAATTACATTTTTATGAGTTCATTACATGCTGTAAACTTCTATTTCACATGATATATCCAAAGAAATACTTGATTTTTGCACATATTATGAGAGTTTCAGTTAAGAATGGAATGTATATTTTTAGCAGTTGATATCACGTATATTTATTGGTAATACTGTTGAGGCTTCGAGTGTAATGTTCTGGATATACATTTACACACTTTATAATTCTTATTATGTTGCTGCCAAAAGTAGTAATGACTACTCAAATTTTACTTGCAGGTGAATAAACCAGACTTGAGGTTTTCAAGCGTTATTCACAGAGCATAAATATAAATACACGTTGATAAATTTATAGCGAAATGTTCAAAATATAAAATCATGTAGGCGATTTGTTTCCCTCATATGATGTGTAGGCGGAAATTAACATTGAAAAAAGTTTTTTATTACAAAAATATGTTTAAATATTTAAAAAATGTTGATAGTATCTATTCCTGGATTTTTTTATGATGAAAGGACTCAATTTTTCTAATGTATTAATTTATGTAACCGCCAATGCATAATACGAAGGACAAACATGTTTGCCATTTACAATTATTAGTCCTTGACATCTATCCAGAAATATTGTGGAGTAAAATGATTTTTCTTCGAGTGTTTACTGCATTATTTTAATTTCCTTGATGACGGGCGAACCATTAGAAACGTAAAATAATTTAATTTATGTGACCAAAAGAACCGAACAGTGGATTCAACGAGTGAATGATCAACAATAGGAAAATATAATTTTATTGGTTTGGATGAACTGATTTGCAAATTTAGAAGATTAATCCACCTTAGCCTGTTTTTCTGAACATTATTGTATGCCTTATGCTGCTTTTATTCTAAACTTCATTATGACATTTTACGATATAAAATTTCATGGCAAAGAAAAGTTTTTATTTTTTATTTTATTTTTTTATAAAATATTGTGTACGTACTTATAAAATTATTCAAAGAAAACATTGTATCAGTTCTTTCCTAAAAAATATTTGCGAAAAAGCACGAGAGTCATAGTATCATTAATAATTATATTTAAGATATGCTTGCTAACTTGCGTGCCAACTCTTGCGGTATTGTTGCCAAAAACCAAAAAGGTTTTTAACCTAAATCGCTTTAAAATACACACAATTGTTTTGTATCTATTTCTGCAATGTAAAGTGTCACAGTGCTTGCATAGCACACTTATTTCGTAAACACTTTTTAAAATATTATTCATGATCTATTATCCAACATTGCTGGAAATCCCTTTGATTAAACGTTCGCTTATACCAGGTGTCATTAACGATCATCAGAACCCATTTAACTTTGTTATTTTTGGAGTTACATAAAAAGTCCAGAAATAAAAGTTATAGACAAGTGCACGTATTTTCCAAAAAAAATAATGCCTAGTGGTTTTCTATTTCTTGACAGTTAATAGTTAATTTGATGATTTGATTTCTAGGATACTTGGTCACATAAATGAATAAAAAAAATATTTGTTATTTTCTGACATTTCGGTTTATGTATTTACACTATTTACACCTTTGAGATTATTTTTACATAGAAAACTTATTTTAAAAAATGTTTATAGTGGTTTGTGGTGCGTATTCACAATCTGGGTATTAAATTACATTATCACTAAAGTTATTTAAATTCTATGACTGCTTATACAGAGATCTTTAAAACAACTGAACGATAAACTATTTTAGTGCCTGGGGATTTAGTATGTTTATTGATAAGGTGCAACTTGAATAAGATTTAAGCACGCACTGTAAACCAGTATCAATATTTTTTTAAATAAGTTTTCATTGTTAAAATAGCCTCAGAAGACAGTTAATAAATAAACGAAAACGTTAAAAAATAAAAAAATTTATATGATCAAACATCTTAAGAATCAGTAAAACAATCGTAAGTTGCATATTGAAGATACGAACGAGGTTACGATTCTTTTATTTTCATTATTGTTCCATAGACTTTCAGAGTGTCAAAAGGTTATTCATACATTTATATTAAATAATAGAGGGCCTAGAACTGTGCCTCGAGTCACCATGTAAGTTATAGTTTTTGCTTCGGTTTTAATTGAGTGCACATCAACAATCTGACGATTTATAAGTCTAGAATGAGATATTAATTTTTATATTTTATTGTTATAGGAGGGCATTAAATATTAGGTTCGTCCATAAAATAGCACAAATATTTTATTTTAAATTTAAATAAAACAAAATATTACTAAACACACAAAATTTGCAAATTGAGAGAATAACATATAAAATGAAAAATCTCAATAATCCTTATTTATTCTCGGCATACTATGACTTACCGATAATAAAATAAGAAATTTAATATCTCGTGAAGCTTTCAAGATAAATATTAAAAACAGTTATACTTAGATTTTTATAAAATACTCGCTAATTAAATTTGTCTATTTTTAACATCGATAAAAAAATTATAGTAGGTCTTGAAAATTGTCTAAATTTTTGTCATAAAGTAGAGTTTTCGAAGGTCTCTCTTTAAAAAAAGTCCCGTTAAAATCGGTTAAAAAAAACATTTTCTACACGGGATTTCCATTCAAAATGACCCACACTGTATATTTGCTTCTAATGTTATACAAATATTTTTTGTTTAAATTGGAAAGCCAGTCTTTTATTGTGGAGACGAAGTATATCCTACACTAGAATAAATATAAGTTATAGACAAGTGCATGGATTTTCCAAAAATAATGTCTAGTAGTTTTCTATTTCTTGATGAATAAAAAAATATTTGTTATTTTCTGATGTTTCGATTTATTTATTTATTTATCATCTTTCATATTGTTTTTACACGAAAAACTTATTTTAAAAAATGTTAGTGGTTTGTGGTGCGTATTTACAATCTGGGTATTAAATTACATTATCAGTAAATTTATTTAATAAATTCTATGACTGCTTCTACAGAGATGCTTAAAACAACTGAACGATGAACTATTTTAGTGCTTGGGGATTTAGTATGTTTATTGATAAGGTGCAATTTATGAGATTTAAGCATGCACTGTAAACCAGTACCAACATTGTTTAAAAGATTTCATTGTTAAAAAGGTTATTACTACGTATATTAAATAATAAAGGGCCTAGAACTGTGCCTCGAGGCACCATGTACGTTATAGTTTTTGCCTAGCTTCTAATTGAGTTCAGAGATATTAATTTTTATATTTTGTTATTATAGAAGGCCATTAAATATATAATCCTTATTTATTCTCGGCATACTATGACTTACCGGTAATCTCGCCCGTAATAAAATAAGAAATTTAATATCTCGTGAAGCATTCAAGATAAATATTTTAAAATAGTTTTTTTAACGCTTTTCATATGGAGCAAACTCATACAGGTATTTTCATTAAAAAAAACACAACTTTGATTCATATCTTCGGAATGCTAGGACTTTCATTTGATTTTTTTTATTATTTTTGCAAAAATTTATGTAAAGGTCTATAACTTAATTTTTTTAACATCTTTAATTTCTTCGACTCCATAATGAAATTAAATTAAGTTCTAATATTCATTTAATCACCCAGTATATCAACTACATCGGTTTATTTTTACAACAAAAGATAATCGTTTTTAACGTTTTCGTATTACCTCCATTTGTATAGCCCCGATTTATATAAATTCTATTACTTTCTTTCAGCCAACTTTCTGTACACAGTGTGACCCATTTTGAAGGGAAACACCACCCCTGTAAAAAATGTGTCTATTATCCGATTTTAACGAATGCGATTTTCGTGAAAAAATGTTTGTTTTTATTTTGTTTATTAAATAGGTACCTAATTACTATTATTTTGAATTGTTAATACTATGTTTTTAAGTTCTATATGATTAAGTTTGTTTAAAGGACAATATTTATTAAAACTATCCACTTAATGTATCTTTCTTTTATTTATTTTTCATAGGCAATTCGAATTTTAGAAAAAATCATGTAAAAATTATTATAAAACAATACTACATTAATTTCGTCATAAATCTGTCATTATTTAATATTTTTTCATCAAATTTTGTATTTACGCATTTGAGATGATTCTGAATCCAGTGGTATAGTTAGATTTTATAAAAAAATGCTAATCAAATTTGTCCATTTTTAACATCGAAAAATAAATTGCAGTAATTCTTGAAAATTGAAATTAATCTCTAAATTGTTGTCAAGAAGTAGAGTTTTCGATGGTCTATCTTTTAAAAAAAAGTCCCGTTAAAATCGGATAATAGACACATTTTCTACATGGGTGTTTCCATTCAAAATGGCTCACACTGTATATTATTGATAAGTAAAAATTTTTTTTGAAAAAGAAAATATTTCTAATATTGACTGTATTTTATTTTTAGATTAGCAACTTAAAATTATTTCAACATGTGCTTAAAATTCCTCCCATTGGCTACTTGACAATAACCTATGCGATTGATAATTCTTCTTGATTTTTTCTAATAATTTCTGGAATAATTATTAGCCTTTTCATTGCGAATAAATGTTAATAACTCAGAAACGATTGATTTTAGATACAGGATACATAGAGAATGTTTAGAATTTACAAGGAATTCGAAATTGCAAAAAAAATTGTAGGTTGCCATTTGAAAAATCAAAGTTGATCACAGCCCAGCTTTTTTGGGACACCTTGTAGATGTAGAATAAAACATATTTTTAAAATAGGCCTAATATAAAATCAAAATCGACCTGTCCGAGCGATTTTCCCAAAACTGAGGCGTTTTGAAGATAATGAATTCGTTCCTTTCTATTCGATCTCACTGTATACTGTTGGCTAATTATTATTTTATTTGTTGCCTGCATTTTTTGACTGATTTTATACCTTACTTTCTTTAATCCTAATCTCTTTATGACCAAATTATCTAACTGAAATAAACCAATATTCAGTTATAAATGATGATAGTAATTGCAATTTAAAAATTTGACCAGGTATACTTCAAGGATAGATTCTGGACCCGCTGTGGTTCGCTCATACTGTATGGGTATATTCTTTATTATAATCACTAACTGCAATGTTTAAGTATTAGTTTCCCTCAAGTATAACATTATAATCAATAAAAAAATAATAAGAAAATAATTCTAACTTATTTTTAAGTTATGTGCAATAATCTGCATTGTTCAACTGATAAACAACTTTTTTCTTTCAATAATATTAATTTATTATATTATTAAGTTTCAACATAAATAATTTTTTTTTTTAGAATTGACAAAACAATGACCATTTTTATTTATTAAACTTCTTGAAAAAATACAAATGTTAAATAATTTCCCTCCAAACTAGCAGAGAGAAATATGCATACCTGGAGGTAAAATTTGTAAAACTAATTATTGATATTTATTTGTATCAAAAAATATGTTGTCGTTACTGCCAAAATATGATAGTTAGTACTATAAATAAAAATACTTACGTGTCACTATTAGATTAGCTGTAGTCTGCGCATTTCCCAATTGGTTGGACGCCTTACAGGTATACTCAGCTTTATCTTCTAAATACACTTTCTCAAATTTCAGAATAGCCTCTCCATTATTATAAGTGATAATATAGTCAGGAGAATTATCAATACAGTCACTATTCTTGAACCACTGAACTGTCGGGAGAGGATTTCCCTCAACCTTGCACTGAAACTGAAATGTCGATCCTTCTTTTGCCACCGAAGGTTGAAGTAATTTTACAAATGATGGAGCTAGTAATTGCTCCTCAGGTTCAGTTTCCTTAACCGATAATAAAGCCGTCGTTTCAGCTTCACCAGCTATGTTGGTTGCTCTACAGGTATACCTAGCGGAGTCTTCAGCGAATGTTTCTTCGATGGTGAGGGAACACAATCCATTCTTAAAGGTTGTGTGGTAGTCAGGATTATTTTGAATAGAAATACCTGCCTTATACCAAGTAACTACAGGTGTGGGATACCCAGTAACTTGGCATATAAATGTGAACTTTGATCCATCTTGAATTACTGCGTCACTCAATGGAGTAGTAAATAATGGTATCTCTGATGCCTCCTCCACGATTGGTATAGGTGAAGGTATTTGTTTGGGTGTACTTTGGACTTCTACTTTATGCACCTCAGTTATTTCAGTAATTTCAATTGATTCTTCTTTTTGTAATTTTTGTTTAGCTTCCTCTGCTCTTTGTTTTTCTGCCGCCTTTCTTCTCTCCTCAGCTATTCTAGCCTCTTCGGCTAGTCGCAATTCCTCAGCTTTTCTCTTCTCTTCTGCGATTCTTGCTTCTTCTGCTTTTCTTTTTTCCTCTGCAATTCTAGCCTCCTCAGCTTTTCTTTTTTCTTCAGCTATCCTTGCTTCCTCCGCCTTTCTTCTTTCATCGGCTAGTCTAGCTTCTTCCGCTTTTTTCCTCTCTGCCTCTAGTCTTGCTTCTTCTGCCTTTCTGGCCTCCTCTGCTTTTCTCTTCTCCTCAGCTACTCTAGCTTCTTCTGCTAATCTAGCTTCCTCCAATTTCCTTCTCTCCTCCGCCAGTCTAGCTTCTTCTGCTAATCTGGCTACTTCAGCTTTTCTTTTTTCTTCAGCTAACCTAGCTTCTTCCGCTTTTCTCTTTTCTTCAGCTAATCTCGCTTCTTCGGCTTTTCTCTTTTCCTCAGCCAATCTGGCCTCTTCAGCTTTTCTCTTCTCTTCTGCTAGTCTAGCCTCCTCAGCTTTTCTCCTTTCTTCCGCTAACCTAGCCTCCTCAGCTTTCCTCCTTTCTTCCGCTAACCTAGCCTCCTCCGCCTTCCTTGCCTCTTCTGCAAGTCTTTGTTGTTCCGCCAGTCTTGCTTCTTCCAACTTTCTGGCCTCCTCAGCTAGTCTGGCCTCTTCTTGTTCTCGTCGAATTCTTTGCCGCTCTTCCTCGGCAGCCCTCAAGTTTTCTGCCATTGCTTTAAGTTCATGTGTGATCGAAGAAAATGATTCTAACATTTCCTTATTTCCTTGTATGACGGGAGCCTGTTTGGTTTGATCTGGTCCATATAACTGGACAGCCATTTCCGAAATTTTGTCAATCCTTTCATCTTGCTTCTTTTCTCCTGGTTCGAGGAAATTAGATATTTCTTTCAATAACTGTTCCGCTTCTTCTGGAACCTTTACCACGGTTGACTTTCGAGCTATTGTAACTAATAGTTTGCTTCCTTCTTTGAACCATTCGTCCGCCTGAAATTTTTAATAACATGATACATTTTGTTGATGAGGCTCCCAAAATTCATGATCCCAAAATATACAAGTGAATATATATGCTAAGTGAAGAAATTGTAATAATCGACTGGAAATATTGATTGCAGTAATATTTAACTCAGACATAATGATTCTTCCTGTCTTTAAAATTGAAATAATGTAAATATTTCCTTAAATAAATGTGATTTAGAACCCGGATAGATTACTATGTTTTTCATTTTCATTGATAATTGTTCATATTTACCTCTTCTACCAACTGGAAATATGGTATACTAAGATCGATCAAACTTCTTGTACTTTGGACTTGTTTCTTTAAGTTATTCCATCTATCCTGCAAATCTGAAATTTGGCTTTGGATGTGTGGCGATTGTGGATGGCGTTCGGCCAACAATTTTTCACCGCTATTTACGAATGTGTTAATCCGCTGCTCCAATGTCTGCAACAGAAATACTATTTTAGAAGTTTGAAAAAACTGTTACCAATTTATTTATAACTGTGTAAGAAGGATTAATTGAAATTTAATAGCATCTACTACAGTTATTAAATAGTCTATTTTTAACAGTCTGAAGACAATAATAATTAAATTTGATTGCCGTTTACTGATACGCATCGGTGAAGCAATAAAATTCACCCATCATAATATTTTGTGACTAATCTAAAAATAGATCATTGAGTCGAAATTTTGTACGTACCTCGATGGTTTTCTCAAAGTACGAAAATGATTGTGATGTAGCCTTGGCACTAGGAAGGGATTCTCCATACTGGCCTTTGAGACCTTTGATTTGCTGACTGACATCGTCCAGCGTCTCTTTAATATCATGAAGGTCAGTGTCAAATAGGCAGAGTTTTCTATGAGATTCCAACGAGTCGTGCCATTGGCGCCACTGATTTTCAAATTCACCCCTACGCAACTCTAGAACGTGTTGCAGTTTATTTATATCTTGTTCCGCCGCCTGCTCTGGTTCCTAAACGAATAAAATATTTTCAATTAAGGAAGTGTGTAACTATTTATTTAAGGCACAGTAAATATGTTGTTGCTTCACATTCTATTTAATTTTATTATTTGGACGTAATATGTATGTATTATGCTAGTAAATGTACTTAAAGAGGGTTATGGATCCATGAGTCCAAAATTTAACAATTAAGGTGCGTCAAAATTATTTTATATCAAGATCACCAGATAAATATTCTACCAAAATTAATAAGGTTATGGGGAGTGTTTCTTTAGAAGAACTTGAATATGAATATACCAAGAATTGTAACTTGGCTCAATTTAAAATAATATGGGTTTATTGGAAAGGTGCTTTTACATTGATTCAAGCCTCTATTTAGAATTTCTGTCAGCGTCACGGATGCTGCATTGAAGATGTTTTGTTGATTTTTTTTTGGAAATTTCAAATCAGATGGTACTATTGATAACAAGCGAAAAGATCGGCGAAAAAGTGTTTCAAGAGCAAGCGTTTCAAACATTTCTTTGTGGCCATCTGCCATAATCGTTTTCCTTATCTATTTCCTTTGTTATTTCGTTCCTTAAAAAATTGACAGTCAACAAATTGATAATTTGTTCAAAACATTAATAACCAATGAAAAATTTCACATCTTCCTTTACATTTTATTCAGACTAAAAGAAATTGCATTGATACCTTGAGGAACGTTTAGAAATCCGCAAAAAACTAACAGTTAAGAATAAAGTTAAAACTGGAGACAAAACAAATTTCTAAACAATAGTAGTAGTAAAGCTTCTAACATAAGCCAGAACATTTCAACTAGTATCTTCATTTGTCCTTCAACGATGTCTGTCTGGTAGGAGGATTGTATGACTTTTATATGTGCTACAAAACGGTTCTGGTCCGATGAATGATGCTTCTGCTCATTCCCTAATGGGACGATTCGACATTATCATTCTCTTCTATTCGATCGTACTTTGGCACCCATGTCGAGTCATATTGTTGTTCTCTACCAGTTGCTTTACTGCTTGTAGACCTTCCCAAATAATCCCAAAATATAAAAAACAATTTAGAGCTTTAAGCGCTACCTGGTTGTCTGAGAGGATATCTATTCTTATTTCTCGTGTGACCTTTTAAGAATTCTCGAGTGCAAGGTTTTAAGACATACATTTTTGCTTGGAGGATGGTACGAGTATGGCTTAAGGCTTTTGATAGCTGATTTCTAGTCATTATTCTATGGTTGAACCATTTGTATACCAGATAAGTCATTTATTTTCGATTGGGTGTCCTCCAGAACTCTATATCTGGAAATTGGTTAAGACCATTTCAAATATCCTCTCTTGGCATTGTCAGTGGGCTTGGTCTTTGAGTCCAGTTAAATTTCAATCAGTACATGGAGTGACCAATCAGATAATCTGGCTTAAAAAAACCTTGGTAGAGTGCAGTTCTTGAGCGCTGGAAGCCCACATCCTTCCATGAATGTGTAAAGGGAGCAGATTGAGCAATGCTGCTAAATGCTGTTGGGCAAGTGTTCATTGCTCTAATAATTTAAGCATCTGGTTTCGTCGAAGAGTCTACGGTATGACCTTTCTTTAACTGTTTTAATGTTTTCACCTTATTCGATGAGGCAATATACGTCGTTCATTGCTGGAGTTAGTAATGAAAGCTTTCTTCTTTTTATAAATCGTACTATGTTTTGCACCATTTCTTGATGATGAAAGCAAGATGCATTAAACCGGTCTCTTTACTATGATGAGTAGACCTTCAGCATATCCTTGGACGTCAAATTCAAAGTTGCTTAGTATTATGAGTTCGTCAGCAACTATAAACCATAACTGATAGCTTCTTTCAAATACTTCATTGCAAAATTTCTTGGAGTGGTAACAACATATTTCAAATATTGGAAGTAGATCGCAAACATATATGCTTTGGTGTTAGAATAAGGCATTTTCGATAATAATTAAAATCACACAAAAATTACAATTTAAACAGAACACAAATATTGGAAAAAAATTGGAGTAAGTAACAAAATGTTTGGAGATTTATTTATTTAATATTGTGATATTTCTTATATTATAGCCTGGGGCCAAATCTTTAGTGTCTAATGACCTTACCTTTTCTTTGATCTTAAATCTGAATTTTTATTAGAAAATTACAAAACAATAAAGGAGATAAAAAGGAAAACTATTTTGGCTGAGACTTACAGTACTTAGTACATTTTTTATATGTTTGCATAAGAGGCATATTAATTCCCTTATACCCGGTAGAATACCTAAACCGAAGTGTTTCATTTACCAGCTTCATTTCAAGAAAGAATAAATATGCACTACCATTACACGTATCTACAGTTATTATACCTGTTTCTGTATCCTTTCGGCTATTTGATCACATTCTGTCTGAGCAAACCTTAAACGTTCAATAATAGTTTCTCTGCTTAATTCGTGGTCCCTTATAATTGATTCCACCACAGAAATATCTTTAGGGTATCCCGTCTTCTTTATCTGAGAATTAACATCTTCAGCCTTCTTATCTATCTCCTCGAGGTTCCTGAAGTAACCAATCAACACTTGTAACAATATTTGACACTCGGAGGAAATATCAATTAGTTTTTGATTTAGTTCGTACAGTTTATTTTTAACATTTATAGTTTGTTCATCACTGGCTGACGCTTGTGAAGTAAGCACTTCAGCACTTCTTATCCTTTCTTCCACTTCAGCTTGGGCTTTCTTTATGTCGGGCAGTACAGCTTCTAATTTGCTTTCTAGGTGGTCGGCAACTTCGCTTGGCTTAGTTGAACTTGTGGTGATCACGGGATACAACTGACTTTCTAGTTTCGACACCCAGCTTATGGTCTGAAAAACAAAAAAAAAATATGTAAATAA
Organism: Rhagium mordax; assembly: GCA_963680705.1. Classification (NCBI taxonomy): domain Eukaryota; kingdom Metazoa; phylum Arthropoda; class Insecta; order Coleoptera; family Cerambycidae; genus Rhagium; species Rhagium mordax. Next base: position 120,575,654 of record OY796656.1, read on the forward strand.
ATTATGCAAGTCTTTTGGATTTCTAATACAAAATCTTCTTAAAGTTTTTATTTATTTATTTAATTAAATTATCTACTTTATGGTTTTAATGGTGCTATGCAAAATTTAATGGCATCTCAATTTCTGTAATAAAATTGAAGATTTCATTAAAATAAAAAAGAAATAACTTTCCAATGACCTTGAAACTTTGAGTTATCGTCGTTAATTTGTTAAATTTCTAAAAATCATAAAACTTACAAAGAAATCGGTTTTTCTAAAATTCGGGCATTTTTTACAAAAAGTAAGTAACTTATTTTTTCTTGTCTTTTTTGGTTTGTGTAGAGTATTTGTAAAAATTAGTATTAAAATTACGCTTATTTTACACTAAAATCATGAATTATAATATTTACAAAAAACCATAAGCCAAAATATGGAGCAGAAGCATAATTTATCATTTTAAGGCTATTTTCAATTGCATTTTTTTCCGACATACGTGACTTTGACACAGTTATATTAATGCCAACACAATCTAGTCGATATAATACAGAAATAGCATTATTAATGTATTTGTATCTGCCTTTGATGTATTTTCTAGTAAGACATGAAAAATGTAAATTTTGCATTCGCATCTAATAATACACTGCGGATGTATTATAATTTTTCTGGGTCATATTTTAAATTAACTTGTCACAAACTGTTAAGCATGTAACATGGCCTTTGCTACCCTTAAACTAGTCTATTTAGAGAGCTTCTAAAAATAAGTCACAAAAATATAAACTAATAGTGATTCGATGTAGACAGAAATAAAAAGGCATTGGCATACCCAGAATTTCTATTAACAGATAGGTTCTTATTCTTGTTTTACGTTTTATCAGGAGTTTCAAAATTATACTGCAATATTCAGACAAAGAGGTAAATTTTACAAATTCCAAAGTTTAATTCAACTTCAATTTCTTTAAAATTTCATAAAAATATGTTTTTTTTTATTCATATTATTGTGTATAATGTTCAGTCATATCTATAAAAATGATTTCATAAGTACTGATTTTTAAATATTTGTTTATTATAATGACACATTAATTTAAAAACTTTTGTTAGTGGTGAATTTGGTAACTTATTTTATAAATAAAAAATTGTCATTAAAATGTGTTTTATGAAATGTTTATTCTACCTTATTCTTTGGATCAAACATCAATGGACTTGAAAACTTAAAGTACTTTTGGGAAAATAACAACCTAGTTACTTCTATAACTTACTCTTTAAGAATAAAAAATAAATGACATTGTATTTTTGACCATCCTTTTATTTCAGTCAGTGTTATTTATATAATCCTCCTACATGCCGTGGACTATTAAAAATATATTATTATGTATCGGCACGTATCGACAAAACCAACGCTTGAACACTTTTGACTTTTCAACTGTTTTTTTTTTTTTTCGATTGTATAAACAAACACATTTTACTACTTGACGCCATTTGTCAGCAAGGATGACAATAAATATTAAAGTATTTTATCAATATTTTACATTTAACGTAATATTACTGGAAATATAATAGAATTGTATCAAATCAATTTTGGCAGCAGCTGAAAATTATTTAATTTTATGATGTTTGGCAACCAAGTGAGTTGCTATAAAACAAATATTATTGGGATTATTTTAGATTTTACTGCTAGGTTGTTAATTTCTGCGTGTCAATGTGTTAATTCAATACCACATTATCTGAATCCTTATCATTAAGGAGTCAATTAATGCGTTATGTTAATTAGTTGTAAGTTAAACAGTTACTTTTATTGTTTTCGTCATTACGTTGATGGCACCGTATACAAAAGCACTTTAATTGTCTAATAAATAAGTGGCCTAATTCCTTTTTAAGGAATTAAAAGTCTCAATAAAACTTTGTATTTGAATTTTAGTTATTAATTTCATAATAATTTAGAAATTTGAATTATCTGCACTCAGTATATCTTTGCCGTTGGTCAGTCTTCAGATACTAGTGGAGTCAATAGAGGCTGAAAATATGCATTGTTTCTAAATAATTACGGGAAGCTTCGATTTTCCTAAAACCTTTTGATATAACTTTTACATAGCTTAAAATAAAAAATTATAGACATATAATTGTTAGGAAATTGTTTATTAATTATTTAAACAAAAAAAACTTTTTTTTTAACAAAATTATTATAAGTTGAGAAAGTTTAAGGCATTAAGGCAATTTAATTCAAATTGACATATTATGGGTTTTCGAAGTCGCTAAACAGATTATCATGTCAAAGAAAAGGTGATTCAAAATGGCTAATCCAATATATGGCCGACTTTTCGATAAAAATTTCATTAAAAATTACGTAACTCGATAAATTTTAAACAAATTGTGCTCGGATCAACTTATTCAATATGGTATTGGTGAGGTCTCAAAAAAATAATATACATATCTTGATACAAAAAGTAAAAATGGTTTACACAAAATAAAAGATTTTTTTTAAACACAATACATATTCAAATTATATTGAACGATATAAATTTATTTTTAAATCAGACCCAGACCCAGAGCGTGCGGGGCAGATGATGCATATCTCTTTCTGTTATTTTGAATATGTTTTCGATATTTTAAAGAGGATAAAAATTTTAGAAACATCAATATCGAGTCGTTTTACCGAAAAAACCTTGATAGTTTCAATATTTCGTGAAAAGTGTAAGTTTATTCTGAGTGGGGCATTTAAGTTGACAATCGCAAATTAGAAAAAAGTATTTCAGACATGAGGTCCATCATTTCAAAAGCGGGATCTAATGGCTACAATTTTTTTAAATATGGTGAAGGTCAACTTCGATTTTCTTAATGTAAACCTCTATTTTTCATTGCGTTACTGCACTGCAAAGTTGTTTATTTTGTAACGCAAAATATGAATCTGTAAAAAATAGGGATTTATATTAAGAAAAAAACAAAATTGACCTTCAAATGGCCTTGAAGTCCTTCATCAAATGAAAAAAAATTAAAGACATTAGATCCAGCTTTGGAAATGATGAAACTTCTGTCTGAAACATTTTTCACTAAAATGCTTTATTTTCAAGTTATTCGCAATTGTCAACTTAAATGCCCCACCCCGTATATAATATTCCAAAAAAATTTTTTACATCAGATTTACATATTTTACATATTTACATACTATAAATATATGCTGGCTAGGTATGCCAAATAAATTTTTTATAAAAATTTTTATCGTTTATTCTATCTCTAATTTCACGAATTTTCGTAAAATAAAAAGGGTTAATTTTTAAGGTAAAGCCCCTTGAAGCATCTTAAAGTACACATTTCAAGCTTTAAAATCACACCTACAGAAATCTAAAAACGTGATTTAAACCAGAGTAATAGGTTGTTAAAATTAGTTATACATATCAAATTTTGTCACTCTTAAAATTTTGGAAGTGTACATTCTCAAAAATAAATTTTTGAGATTTTTTTCACTTATAGGATATTTTTATACATCACCTTAAGAGTAATATGTCAAAGTTACAGGTTTATATCTTACAAATTGTAGAAATGGTAGAGATTTTACCGATTTGGTCGGATATCTCTTTATGTTCCGACTTCATATAATATAGGTATGTAGGTACTATTCCTATATACATTCATTTCTATATTTGAAACTATAATAATCCAATAACCAGATGTTTCTTCTTTCATTTAAGCTTTGTTAAGCTGAATTTCATTAATTAGTTCAAAAGTTACAAACAAATTTAATGTAGCGCGCCCGGGGCCGCGCGCGCTTTGCGCACCTTACTTGCATGTCGCAGCGTTCCATTTTCGTACGTTAAACAAAAAAATTTGGAGCCTACATTTTTGATCGTACAGAAAAACTTTATACAAGCATTTTTGATGTGAAATTTTCCGTAATTTCGAATGGCGCAATTAGTTTTATTGAGAAAAAATTATTTTAAAAGATATTTAACTAAAACTGGTGGTTTGCGACTAATTTGTTTAATAACAAATGACGCTCAAGGGATATTGTTGGTAACTTTTGGTATGTTGTTCCTGACATGTTCAGAGATGTATTCTCAAAAGTTACTGCTTCCCGGAATTTTTCCGAAGTGAAAACCTCTATTGACTCCACTATACACAGAGTCTTCCATTTTTGCATACCTCAACATCCTTATTTCCTCACAAAATTTTCAGTTCAATAGTATTACTGCATAAATATAATCAATTTGAGAGATATTTAATTTTACCCAAAATTATGATGAAAGCAAAACTAGGAATAATTCATTCACCCAAATTTTTCTTCCTGAAATTTTTATTATATTTTGGGAATAAAGTGATTGTTTCAAAATAATAATTGCTATTTTTTTTATTTTTCTTAATTTTTGACATATTCTGCATTTTTCAATATTCAAATTCAAATCTCTTACATGAATTTTACATTTCTGCACCTAATAAAACCAATTTCAAGATATTTATGCGTTTAAAAATAATGTCAATTAACTATTTTTGTAGGTAGTGTACTATGGAAATAAAAGAAGAAACTCAAAAATCCATTTCATTGTGATATTAACAATTCCTTAGTTTACTATGAAACAAAGGAAGTAAATTATCAGCTATAATATCCCTAAAACATTGATAATGTACGAGATAATTTTATGAAAATCGAAAGCACGATGCTTGGTAATAGCCCGACGCCGAAGACGGAGGGCTATTACCAAGCAACTTGCTTGAGGTTGTCATAAAATTATGAGGCATTTGTCAATGTCTGAGGAATATTTGGTCAGAAAATTTTTTGACAGTTCTAACAACCAATTAAATTTCGTTATTTCTTGTCATGTGACACAAATCACCCAGTCATGTTAAGATTACACTGACTATTTCACTCACCTTAAAATTATCACATAATCTGACCAATCACAAACCAAAGACAGCTTGTATTACAGCGAAAACACCGACTGTCTTTCAATTCTAATTGGTCTATCAGCGTGGTGTTTTCAACGACGTAACCATGGATACGGATGGCCGTAACCATGGATACGGATGGCAAAGCAAAGTTTGACAGTTTAATAAAAATTAATTATAGAGACAGACGTCAAAATGAGTCGCTTCGGTGCTACTTCAAGTGAAGTTATCAACCAAAATATTTGCTCGTGAAATAGTCTAATAAAATACCACTCGTGATTGAATTTATCTTATAATTCTGTCTTTTATTTCTAAACTCAACTGAGTTGCTTGAAAACACCACTCGTCCTACGGACTCGTGGTGTTTCCAAGCAACTCAGTTTCGTTAGAAATAAATCGACAGACTTATCGCGAAAATTCAATCTCTTGTGGTATTACTACTGATAATACCATCCAGGGAAATTTTCAATCACTATGACAACAAAATTGCTTAACTTTGACAACTTCATAATAACTGCCAAATAAATATCAAAATGTCACGTTTTGGCAATGCCAATTCTCAATTTATAAACTTTTAATAAATAAATAATTGTTTTGTTGTGGTGCGACATTTTGATTTTATTTTTTCAAAAAATTTTCTGACCGAATATCCCTCAGACATTGACAAATGCCTCATAATTTTATGACAACCTCAAGCAGGTAGCTTGGTAATAGCCCGACGCCGAAGGCGGAGGCAACGTGCTTTCGATTGTCATAAAATTATCTCGTACATTATCAATGTCTTAGGGATATTATAGCTGAAAATTTTTTGAAAAAATAAAATGAAAATGTCGCTACACAACAAAACAATTATTTATTTATTAAAAGTTGATAGATTGAGAATTGGCATTGCCAAAACGTGCCATTTTGAAATTTATTTGACAGTTATTATGAAGTCGTCAAAGTTAAGTAATTTTGTTGATTGAAAATTTCTCTGGATGGTATTATCAGTGTAATGTTAAAATGATTGGGTGATTTGTGTCACATGACAAGAAATAACAAAATTTAATTAGTTGTTAGACCTGTCAAAAAATATACTAAATAAATGTATTGTAATATTTAGATTTAATAATGTTTTGGTAATTATTATCGTACGAAACAGCGGTGGTTGGTGAATTTTTCTATGTTGATATTTGGGACCTACACCAAATTATAAGAGGTTTCATTTGGGATCAAAATGAGAATATTGGCGAAAAAAATTGAAAAACAATTTGCGAAAAAAATTTCCGAAAATACCATGGCCCTCCTGGAAAGTTCTGAAATTTTATATATTTGAATTTTTTAAAAATAGGTATATTACAATAATCTTCGATACAATATAAGACAACTTTTTTCTGCTTTTGAAAAAAATATTAATTTTTGGAACTTTTTAAAGGCTTGCATTTTAGTTTCAAAAAATTGTTTTTAAATTTCTTTGTACCAGCTGATTATACTTGAAATGTTAGGATAAATTTAATGTTTCCAAATAGGTGGATCGAATGTGGAGGATCAATTAGTTATAAACCAATGTATTTCTTGATACCGTCTTGTTGAAGATAAATTGTATGAATTTTCTTCAATTAAATCCGATGACAAAAATAAGTTTATAATTTGGCGATGAATCTTCTGGCCTACTAAAAAATGTTAAATTCGCATTATTATGATTGGTTTGATAGGTTTATGATAATTAATCGAAAGGTAGTTGCCTTTAAGAAAATTAAAATATGCATCGATTGGGACTTGATACTGAAAATTGAACGCCTTGTAAATAACTGTAAAAATTTAATTATTGACGGCATTAGACTCAAGTAAAAATTGAAGAAAAAATCATTTTACGTTAATAGTTAATATTTAATAGATGCGTTTGACACAACTTTAAAAAAAAATTAAATATCTCTCACAATAATACTAGAAAGTAGGCTTATCCCATATTTTTACAAATATTATGGGATCTAAATTTATAATAGGCAATAACATCATTTGATTTAATAAAATAAAGTTGAGGTATGTATTGTATAGTTCAAAATATGTTTAAATTGTTTAACGATCAAAAATACATCATTTTCAAATATTCAATTTCACATTAATCACAGATGGACCTCACACTAAATCACCACCTTGTATACATTTCCAAGTTACATCATAATAGGAAGTCTATTAACACAATTTTCAAATTATTAAAGTAAAACATTTTGGGAAGTGGTAGTTTCATTAATAAATAGGAAGTGGTTTTATTTAGGTGTTTTGACGCCTTTGTATTATCTGGATTTAAGATCTTGTTGAAATTATGAAAATGTACCCAAGCGCAGAGCGCCTACATAAAAATAAAAAAGCAGTGGCCATTTCCGTTTACAACATATTTATAAATAGGATTAAAAATATGTGATTTTGTGTAATATAAAATCTACAAAAACAGATGTTCAATTTGGTTCAGCTGTCAATATCGACCATAACAATACAAGAAGCGGTGAGGCAGTAAGACATCTCTTGACAATTTATTTTTGTGGAATAACTCCCAGATTCTCTTCCGCGTTATCATTTTTATTTATTGATATCTCGACCGTGTTGTTCTCATGGAAGCGAAATTGCTTAAAAAATACTTATATTATTTTATATTCACAAACAATATTTGGCTACTGGTAAATAGTTTTGTATAATTTTAGGTCTTAATTATTATGTCAAACTCTCCTAATACAGACTGAGCGTATCTGTTAGCTCACAATAAAATTAGATTCGGAAACTTGTTGATTCATTTAATGCAAAGCAGATTGCAGATTCAAGCAATTTAGTGCTCTGGTTAGTAACCTCAGTGCTAGTGTTTATTTTAAAATCTAAAAAAAGTTTGTTATCATTAAAAAAACCGTTTTTTTTTTCGTACATATGCCTGTCAATATGTTATTCAAATAATTACATGAGTTTCCTCAACTTTGGCTTGAAATATACTAAACACTAACTAGAATCAAATTATTTTAAATAAAGAGACTACTACAAATGCCAAGTAGTTGCTTTGAAACAAATAAGTAAAATTATATTTATTCCAGATTGAAAATGAACCGGTCGGTGGTTTGGTGTAAAATTATGTTGAAAGTTAAAATAAGGCTGATGTAATATGTATGTATATTCTACGCCCATTGTGTGTTGTTTTGACTGATGATTATATATTTTTAACTTTTATATTTTAAAATTATTTTGTTAATGCAGTTTAAAAATACACGGTAGATGTCGGTAATACAGTTGTAATGAAATATTAAAAAAGCCAAAGAGACAACTGAATTTGTTTACATATTTAAATGCTTAACTCTTAAGAGATTTCTAATATTAGGAAATGCTAAATTTATCAATGCTCTGTTCCATAGTTTGACCTGAAATAAAATAAGTTTCTTTAATGACTCTCGAATATCTAAATATATAAAGAAAACAATATTCACATTATATTGTTTACTTAACCAAATGTTTATATTTTCGATTAAAGAATAATTAAACTTAAGAGCAGATATTTGTAGATACAAATATTTTTTCGTCACTTTTTTTGTCATAAGAAGATATCTAATTAACCCCCATTACATTATCGAAATATTAACGGGTAATCTAATTTTCATTGTTGTATTGTTTCTACGTTTAACTTAGCTGTGAAGTCAACATTATGTAAAGTAGATCAAGATTTAAACTCCGTAAGGAAATGCAATATCTAAAATGCATTTCCTGTCTGCAGTCATTTGCTATAATTACATTAATTTGATGTGTGCATTTCTAGGATTTTTGTTCATATAATAAAATATATTTTCTGACGTTCTGGTTTATTTATTAACCACCTGCAGAGACTATTTTAATACAGGAAACTTATTTCAAAAAATGCTGATTATAGAATTTAAAATAAATTTTATTTGTTAAAATAACCTCTGAAGACAGAAACGATATTTTTAATCATGTCCGGATGATGCGATCTTGTTTGATGAGAGTAAGTAGTAAACGAAAAGAAGATAGTGGCCGGTCAAAGAAACACACCTGAGCTTACTGACAATCATAGAAAGTGACTCTTTATAGAAAATCAGTTAACACTATTCCGACGAAAGCCTTGTACCTATTTTCATATCGCCTTACTTACTGTTCAATCAAATATCAACGAAGAATTGTATTTCGTCTGTGGGTTTTAGACAATTTTAACGATCTTGTAACCTTCTCCAACGTCATGGTTAGGTTAATTCTTAGAATGGTAGAATTTAGAGTACTGAAAAACCAGGAATTTTTCCCATCTTCAGTAGCATGGTGTTTGGTTAAAGAGAAGAATTATTGATTCCCAACAAAATGGAACCAGATCAATACAGCAGTTCCAACAGTCAACATGATGCAAGATTATCTATTTTAACTTTTTTTAATTTAGTCTTTTACAGTTCTACTCCTGATATTGACCTTTTCAAACCAGAGTTACAAATGAAACGGAGGAAATCAACAACAACCCTATTCTTTTACAAAATGTTCGTCCATTAAAAAGAAGTATTTTGAGTAAGATGGTGGAGGGCAGCCTCAAGTATATTATATTTCTCAGATAACATAATTGTTTTTATTTTATTTTAATTATATTTTATGTCAGAAAACCAACCTTTAACTGTTCCTTTGACGTAAAGTCACAGGCGTAAAGGTTATTTTTAAATAATCCAGATATTTTTCAGATTATCAGATTAATGTTCAGAAGTGTGGCCGTAAATCCCAAATAAGAACAGAAAGAAAATACTTATATTTACGCTTGAAAATTTTTTTTAAGTAATATTTGCTGGTTAATTAATTCGTAAATGATTATATTACCCTATACTTGTTCTCTTAATGAAAATTTTGAATATAGTAGCAAAGTTTTATTTACTCTAATGTAAGATTTTTTGAATTATATAAAAGTTATTCTTGATAAAAGATTTTAATTAGATTATTAAAATAAAATAATTTGTTCAATAGACAGATAGTCGAAAAGGGAAAGGGAAATTATAGGTATATCGTGTGAGCTACATTTTCGTATTTTCGAAAAAACAAATGCTCGTCTGATAATTCTAGAAAAATAAAAAACCGAGTTAAAAAAAATAATTTGAGGAAAAAATTTATTTTTATTTTATATTTGAAAGCAGCGCCCATATTTAATCTAAATTTGTTAATAAATTCTCTTTGTCAAATCACTCTTGCTTCAATTTTTGCATTTTCGAAAAAACAAATGAACGTCTAATAATTCTAGAAAAATAAAAACACCGACTTAAAAATTATTTGAGGAAAAATTTATTTTAAATTTATATTGGAAATCAGCGCACAAATTTAATTTAATCTAAATTTGTTAATAATTTTTTTTTCCAAAACACAGCTTGCTTCAATTTTGGCAATTATTTCTATAGGATTTCCCTGTTTGTTGTATCGTTCTACAGCCTGTAACTTTTAAATGAATTGTTTTATCGGAAAAGTGTAAAGGACAGAATATTTCTATATATTGTTGGCTACATTTTCATGTAAAAAAAATATTTTTTATTTTCATATTTTAAAAAATAACTTTCTTGAAAGAAATACAATTTTAGTATATTTTCAAATATGTAATTAACATTACAATTTTACCCCGTTTTTACATAAAATTTAACAAACAAATTTTATTAACAAATTTAGATTTTTGGACACTGATTTCAGAGGTATAATTTCAAAAAAATTTTTTCCTCAAATTATTTTTTTTAACTCGGTTTTTTATTTCTCTAAAATTGTTAGACGTTCTTTTGTTTTTTCGAAAATACGAAAATGTAGCTCACACGATACAGATTTTTTTCCTTTTACACTTTTCCGCTAAAACTATTCGTTTAAAAGTTACAGGTTATAGAACGATTAATTAAATAGGGAAATCATATAAGAAATCAAATAACTGCCAAAATTGAAACAAGCGTGATTTGACAAAAAGAATTTATAAACAAATTTAGATTTCAAATATAATTTCAAAATGAATTTTTTCTTTAAATTATTTTTTTTAACTAATTTTTTTATTTTTCTAAAATTGTTAGACGTTCATTTGTTTTTTCGAAAATACGAAATATAGCTTACATAATATAGAATTTTTCTCCCTCTACATTTTTCCGCTAAAACAATTCGTTTAAAAGTTACAGGCTGTAGAACGATAAATTAAACACCCTGTATATGTTTTGTCTAATTCGTAGAATAACTCAAAACGAAGGAAATTTTTTTTTTTTTTTGGAAAAATATGTGGTAGGTACTTATACTTAGAAAACTTGTTCTTGATAAAGGATTTTAAATCATGTCTATTATACAGTGTGTCCACGGATTGAGTGCATATAAGGTGTAAATGACAAAATGTTCTAGAGTTGTTTTTTCATATTCTGGGGATCGATTCTGCTTAGTGTCAAACTAAGATATTGGAAAATCAGCCAAATCAATTAATATACAGGGTGTTTTTAGACCGAATTCTAAAAATTAGTCAAGAGTAAACTGTCTTTATTATATGTAATATATAATAAATAATAAATAATAAATATATAATAAATATGTAATAAAAATGTATTTAGAAAAGTTGTTTAGTATTAAAAGTTATGATTTTTTATTTGTGGTTTTAGTGACGCGTACATGAAGAGTTACTGAACAAAGTTCTTGAAAAACAAATAGTTATTTATTTCCAAAATACTAAACCTTCTTAACTAACATAACAAATAAAAAATCTCATGTTGATGAAAGAAAATCAAAGTAGGCTGATTTGTATAAAAATTGGAAAGTCTTCCATAACTTTTAATTCTAAACAACTTTTCTCAATACATTTTTGTTATATCTTCAAAAATAAAGACAGTTTACTCTTGACTAATTTTTAGAATCCGGCCTAAAAACACCCTGTATATTAATTGATTTGGCTCATTTTTCCCATATCCTAGTTTGAGACTAAGCAGGATCGATCCCCAGAATATGAAAACCCAACTCTAGAACTTTTTGTTATTTACACCTTATATGCACTCAATCCGTGGACACACTGTATAAAGAAAACAAAATAATTAATTTAAAAAGGCAGATTGACAGACGAAGACAGGCACATAAACAGACAATTTCAAAATTCAAGATTCATCAAAATGCAGCAAAAATAATTTTAAATAAAAAATTTAATCACATGGAGAGGAGCTTTGATCAATAACTTGGCAAAGGCTTTTGTATTTGACAAGAAAAATATTTTCTAGTATTCACTGTGAAGAAACCTTCCGACACATTTGTAAAAAATTTTGCTTCGCTCCCCATGGATATTTTGAAGGTGACACCCATCCAAATTAAATAGGTAAGTACTCGTATTATCTCCCATATACCTTTTCTTAAGTGGTTCTATATCTATAAGAATGAATCGATTCACGTCGCTATGGGATTATTCAGGCCACCCAATGCCACTCATCAAAATACGGTGCAAGAAAATTATTTTCTGGAGATGCATTTCGCTATTTAAATTAATTGGACAATTCTTCAGTGCATAATAAATCAATGAATTTATCTTCCACATTCAAATATGGAATAAAAATAAAATAAGTAATAATTTTAAAATTTTACTGTATTTTTTATTTGGCATCCAAATATGTTTTCTTAATGCATTTAGTTACGTATCATTCATATCTTTTTGATACCAACATTCAATATTTTCTATGTTCTATTTGTATCCTATCTTGGTATTTTCTTTATTTGTTCAGTGAAGAAATACAACTTATTATTGTATTTATACCAGTGCCCGTACTAGTTAGTTATAATCATAATTGATTTATTGTAGAGCAGTTAAAATAAACCATAATAAAATTTAAAAAAGATAAATACATGTTTAATATCTAGATGACATGATTTAAATGAGTTATGTTGGCACAGCTGTGATTTTATATAGAATACGATATTTTCGACGTGTGTTAAAAAACTATTTCATATACTTAGTTGGCACTGTTAATATATGCAAAAATTTAAATAATTAGCAATACTGGATTTGATGGGTTCTTATTCAACGAAAGTAAATGTTGTCACATAATTGAGACGATTTACTATTCAAGAAATAATCATTGTATAAAAAATTATATTAATAATGATGACAATATCTGACATTGCAATTATTTTTAGATTTACGGTATATGAAGTTATAGTCCAATATTTCCTTAATATGGGTTGGAACGCTGGATTTACAATGTCATAAATAATTTAAGAAAATTATGAACTAACGTTTTTTAATAAAACGAATAATAAATAACTATATTACCATTTCAGATATTCAACTAGTGAGTGCAGTTTAAAAATAATCCATAAGACATTTACCTTAATTGTTTAGTAAACCATTCGACCACTTTATTTAGTAATTATTATGATAAAACTAGTAAAATTCTTTTACTTGGATAATAAATAATACACCACATGTAATTACGACCCCCTTTATCCCAGAAGGCTGAGCCTTGTGCGGGAGGGGGCTACACATTTAAAGACAAGGGACACACATCCAATATCCGTGTATAATGGAAAAATCCCTCTCACAGTATTTTCCACTGCCACGACCGGGATTCGAACCCGGGACTTTTGGGTGAGAGGCAGGTACTCTACCATCTCGACCATCAGTCATATTACATACATACATACATACATAACTAAATTAATTTAAGTCCTTAAATAGTATCCATCAATATTAGGTTGGTAATTAAATACGGACTGTATATAGAATAGAGAATATAGAATTTACTGCAAGTATTAAAACTATTAAAGAAATAAACAAATATATAAAAAAATACAGGGGACGGCAACGCATATATCCAAAATATCGATAAAACTAGCTAATACCTGGTTTTCCTTCTCTTCGTGGATTCCTCAAACAAATACCTAAATCTTTACTTGAAAAAACTATACGGGTATTAAAATCACTCTGAGTGGTCACGGATGAATCGTGTTGGAATGGGACAAGGTATGTGAAGGAAGAAGGAGAAGAGGACACATCCAGAAGTCATCATCAAACAATACTAACCTTGGTGCTCTCCGCCATGGTTCGTTCAAGGCGCACTAGGAGCTCCCGTTTCTCCACCACCTCCGTGTGGAAGGTCTGCCAGTTTCTCGTTACAACTAACTGCCTTCCCGACAACCGTTCCAGCACCGACTCCACGCACAGACAAGCACGCTTCGTGTCGAGATGCGGTTCAGATACCTACAAGATAAATATAGCACTAAAGAATATATCTACATCTCTGCAACGGCTCTTTTAATGACTTACGATTGTGAAACACAATTGACTTTACTTAATCTAGAAAAATATATATCACTAGCTTAAGAATATACTTCGATATAGTTGAAAAATAACAAATTCAGTGGGTGGGGTATTTCTATATTTTATTATTGGTTGTGATATGATTTGTGTATTTTTAAATCAGTTAGAATCTATATAGTTCTTCCCCTCTTTCTCTATGCTCAAAAATTTCATTTATACATGTTTTCGAGTGGGTTTACTATTTTCTCAATGTGTTGGTGTCAAAAAATTGGAAAACAAATGTATATTGCACATGTTGATTCAAATATCAAGACTTATAGAGTTTACTTTAAACTTATATTGTGAATAAAACTTCCGAAGGATATGCACTTGTTATTTAAAAAATTGCTTAATCTCTCTTTATATTGTGTTTCTAGACTTAATCGCTTACGAATCTTCCTGTAACATTTTTCATCTGTCACGATTCTCAAATAATACCTAATTCACCCAATGTCATCTATATCTATATCGTCTATATTGCCCATATGGCCTATTTCGTTTATATGGCCTATTTCAATTATATCATCTGTATTATCAATTTCATCTGGACAATATTTATAACCTATATAATCAATATAATCCATAACATCTGAATTATCTATATATAGATGATATATACGATATAGATTATAATTATCGTATATGTAATCTATGTTATCATTCATTAAATGTAAAGCAACTGACCCAAACATCAATATCATCTATATCCATATTACTTATACTTTATGTTCATTATCTGTATCAATCTATATAATTTATATAATCTATATCATCTGTATAGATCTATACCATTCTATATATACCATTTTATCATCTATTATATTAATATATCTTCCATATCACGTCATATATGTAATTTTATTAAATTTATTGTCTATATCTTCTCTATAATCTATATCGTCTATATTTCTATTTCTTCTACATCATCTATATCACCTATATCATCTATTTATTATCTATCAGGTATAACCAATGTAGTGTATTTTATTTTAACTAACTAAATGTTACTCAACTGTATTCCAGAGGTGCCAAATGTACATAATGATTCAAATAACGTAAATATTCTATTATATTCTATATCATCTCTATTACCTCTATCATCTATATTGTATATCGTCTATATCATTTGTGACATTCTTTCCTCTGGTTCCTGGTCCTCTTTACAAATAAAGTGAAGACCTTGTAATGTAAATGACTGTCGTGAAGTCAAGTTCATTAAAAAAGTATAGTGGTTTTCAAATCTTTGTTGTTAATTATTGTTTTTGAGCAATTAATTTAATTCTTGTACTGATATATAATTCATTATTTAATATCACAATTTTAAATAAATTTAACTAGTCAGTAATTTTTAACAACTTTTTTTAATTAACCTCTCTGTTACCTTCTCTCGGTTATTTATTTTAAATATTCGTTAATGGTATAATCACTAAATCGCAATATCCATTTCGAATATAATGCGACATTCCTACTGTGGTTGGGGAACGGCGTGGGAAGTGATCTATGTAAATGTATTTTTATCGAATGTTTTCGTATAAATTTTAGGTTTCTGCTACTTTTACAATACAAATAAACCGTTGGCCAACGCTTAACCTCATTATTTCAATTACATAAATATTGCATTGTGTTATTTTAAAAAATGGATGTACCTATGTAAACGCATGTTGGCATATACTAAGAATCATACAGAAAAGTTTAACGGTGTAAAACTATTTACAAAAAAAATTATTTTCTCTCCCTATTACAATATTAGAATCAACGATAATATGTGAAATGTATTTGCTTTATGGGTAAATATTAAAAATGGCTGTATGTTCTAATATTGACCATTTTCGATAAATATTGCAAATTTTATTCTAATCGACTTGCATACCCAATGAAAACTTTTGTGAAAGGAAGACCATTTTTTCTAAAAAATTATCTGAGTAAATAAATAATTACCACTAACATTTCAATATAAAGTAAATTAAAGACATTTTAGTTTTTAAATCAGACAGAAAAATTGTGGTGGTTTATGTTTGAGCCAATTCCAATTAATTTGATTTTTTGTCATACTTGTCTGAACAAATAAAAATTTGAGTAATCATTAATGGAAAAGTTTTCCATTTTAAAGCTATTTTGATCACGATGACGCTCTATGACCAAATCATTCCAGAATAATAATTGCTAGTAAGTAATACTTTTAACTACGAATAGTTTAAATTAAAATGCTTAATGCAATTCAGGAATTCTTAAAATATTTATTTTTGGACCTGGACGCCGTATTTTGGTGTATTAAATGTTAAGTTTATAAATCTTACATCTGAAATAGCAATAACGACACAGAATACTTCCAGCGTCCCGCATTTTCGTATTTATTTTAACGTGGATTTCCTTAAAAAATAACTTAAAATTATATTGTGTATCGACAAAACACATCAGTAATATTGGTGCTTCAATAACTTTAGAAAATAAGTGCAACCTTGACTGGAGTAACGAATCTTCAGTAGCGTTTGTGTGTTATGGCTTACTAACATATTATTAAGATAATTTTTTCAATTCCAGAATTTTAAAATGTAATTTTTATTCCACCATTCGTAAAGGTTACATCTGAGCTTGGATTACAGCGTAATTTTATTTTATTTCTCCCTTAGAGAAAGTATTTAAAACATCTCAGTTATTATTTTACATGCACAAAATATGTTAAAATATATATGACGTACATATATGTACAGGGTGTTTCACTTTTCATGAGTACACCCTCATTTCTCAGGAATTAAAAAACCGATTCATTTCAAATTTAGGTGGGAAATATATACTCAAAATGTGATTGTTTTGTCACAATACACTTTGATTTGACGTGCGAGGGGGGAACTGGAGTCGATTTAAAAAAAAACTATTTTGCGATAATTTTATAGAAATTTTGAATGTAGATTCGTATTCAATATCATCAAAAACCCCAAATAAACTTGGCTACCCATTTGGATTTACTCCTATTTATTATTAATAGTTTAGTCCACCAGGGCTAGAGGTCGACTGCTCTTTGGTACTTTAGTAAAGTCGCTATCTGTCACAGTAACATTGTATGTCTCGACAGCTAGTAGCAACAACTGACCACTAGATGGATAATTTTGTTCTGTACTGGAATAATTTTATACTTCGCTGTTATTAATTGCTTGTCTCTCATAGACACTAGTATGGTTTGCCTTTATTATTCGTCTTTTCAATGACCTATGGCACACTGACGAGGACACAAAAAGTTCGAAATCGGTCTGTCTGGTGTAGAAAAGACGAATAATAAACTTGGCTAACCATTTGGATTTACTCCTATTTATTAAAAACGCCTTTTTTACCAAGTTTGAACAAAATATTTCATTGGTTTAGAGTAATAATTTTTCATGTTCTGCTGTTTCATTTGTTACAAATTTTTCGTTATTATAGTGATCATTTATTAATATGGCACACTTCAACGGGTTGAAGGAAATAAAGGAACGAGACAAAAGTTTTTGAGTTTTTAAAATATTTTATTTAAAAAAATGCGGGTTCGTATCTCGGAAAGTCGTGAAATATTTTGTTCAAATTTGACTTAAGGGGGTATCTGATGTTGCTGAATACGAATCTCAAGGAATGTGGTAATAAATCCCAAACAAAGAAAAGGAAAGAAATAATTTATGAAATGCCACAAATAACATTTAAACAACGAATCTAAAATCAAAATTTCTGTAAAAATAATCGCTAATAGTTTTTTTTTTTTGAAAACTCGACCTTAAAGTCACATTTTGGTTTGGTTCTGGTCGAATGTCTGATTGTAGTGTTTCAATTGCAAGATTAATTCGTACGCTGGTTCCGGTCTTACTTCTGTGCAAGTTTTGGCTGAAAGAGACGAAATTCTAATCGAATATATTAGGAAATATCCCCAATTATTGGTCATGAAAATAATAATAAATATTATTGAAGTTGATATCTTATAGTATTTTTTCTCTACTTTTTGAATACAATCTCCAAATTTTCATCATGCAGAAACTATATAGTACAAAAAAGTTTGATTGTTTTAAATGCCTGGGGGTTTAAACCTCGGAATTCAAGTACCATGAATGAATTTATCTGAAACCTGCGAAATCATGTTTTTTGTTTTTTGCATCAAATACCAAAATGTTTACCAAAAATTAGTTGCCACTTATTAGTTTTTTTTAATTATTTTTTACAAGTCATTAGAGAATATTAATTAGTACATTATTTTGTTTCGAATAGTAAAATGTTTGTACATATAAATCGAATTTAATAATCATAGACATTAGGGAACATCTCTTGAAGATGCCAGGTGTACCGTGCTTCATTTCAGAATACTACATAGGGAAGTGTTCGGTCAAGCTCGTGAGATGCGACCGCGACCGTCATCTACCGAACCGATGCGCAAACGCACGGTGGGACAAAATACTTGTTCTTCGTTCAAATCAACATTCCGGACCCAATTTCTAAGATAAATTAAAATTTTTTTTTTAAATACTCATATAATTCCCTATCGATCCCATTTCCATTTTTTTTTTTTTGAATATTAATGGAAAGTCTGGAAATTGTAGGTATTTTTTCCTTAAAGTATTTTTCTAGACACTCAATTACTTAAGTGAAGAGTTTTCTATGGGGGTTCTCGGGGTCGCTGATCACAAATTACATGTGAAAACTGGAAAATTCTACGAGAAATATCCAATATGGCGGCATTTTCATTTTTAAATTAAATTACACTTTAAAGAATCATGTAATATGTACTGTACAAGGGGTTTTTGAGGTCGCTGATTCCGAATTTTTTTATGGAAATTGGAAAATTTTCTACGGAAAATCCGCTTCGATGAAAATCTTATAGTAGGAAAACTTTTGAAAAATCAAGTTTTTAACGAAATAGCTTGAAATTCTTATTTAGGGGACTTCTTGAGTAGCTGATTATGAATTTGTTATGGAAATTGGAAAATTCCGCAAAGAAAATTCAAGATTTTTTCTTTCATACAATTTTTAGCAGCGAATTTTCAATTTTGACTCAAGGAAGAGAATCAGCAACTGTGAAAACCTCTTGTTATATGTACATATTGCACAATTCTGTAAACTTATGTTAAAAGGAACTGGGAATCCGTCATATTAAATTTTCTCAGGGGAATTTTCCAATTTCCATAACAAATTCGAAATCAGCGATCCAAAAATTCCCAAAATAAAAATTTCAAACTGTTTTGTTAAAAATGAATTTTCGAAAGTTTTCCTACTGTAAGATTTTCATCGATGCGGATTTTCTGAACAAAATTTTCCATTTTCACAAAAAATTCAGAATCAGCAATCTCAAAAACCCCACCCCTTGTTGTACATATTACACGATTCTTTAAACTGCAATAAAAACAATGGCAATGCTTTGATATTGGATATTCCTCGCGGAATGGGCTCATTCATCAATTTTTTTTTATTCATTATTTTGAAAGAAGGCCCTTGAAATAGTAGCTATGCAATAAATCAGAATTCTATTTCAACGATAAATCCGTTAAACAAATTAAAATAACCACCGCTTGAATCTAAACCATGCCGTCATTGCATGCTTGACTACAGCGTACTATGTCCTTAATAAAGCCAGATTGTACAGACATTTTAGCTAAATACACTAATACTAAATAACAATAAATACGCCACATGTAATGACGACCCCCTTTATACCAGAAGGCTCTAGAAGAGCCTTGTGCGGGAGAGGGCTACACATTTAAAGACAAGGGACACACATCCAATATCCGTGTATAACGGAACAATCCCTCACAGTATTTTCCATTGCCTTGACCGGGAATCGAACCCGGAACTTTTGGGTGAGAGGCAGGTATGCTACCATCTCGACCATCAGTCATGATGATGTCTAAAAGATTTAAATATCTCAGCTATAAAAAGAGCTATCATTCTGAAATTTTTAAGGCATTAAAGTTAGACCTGATGGTGTAAGAAAATGGAAAAAAAATTGAATGCATTTTAGTGAATAACTCTATTCTCCAGTTCTCACATCTAGGTGATTTGTTATCAGCGACCCCGTAACTCCCCATAGATTAAATTCTTTAGATAAATAATTGAGGATTTAGAAACATCTGGGAATACCTACTTGTAGGGAAAAAATATATAATAGAAAATCAAAATTCCGCACCGAGGGATCGATAGGGATATATAACGAGTATTTAAAAGAAACTTAAATTTAACTCAAAAACTGCGTCCGGACTGTTGATTTAAACTACGAACAAGTATTTTGCTCCGCTGTGCGACGGCCACAAGCTACAGATGCAGACATGCGTTCTAGTGAGTCAAACTGAACAGACCAAAAAGTATCCATATTAATAATCCTGGTAGTATTTATAATGCTAGAACATACACGGAAAATCAAGTTTTGACAGCCGTGAGGATGATAAAATGAAATACCGAAACGTCGGCAAATTAAAAATTTAGTAGAAATGAAATCCAAAGAAGTCAATTATTAAAAATTTAGTGTTTTCTTGAAATAAGGACCTACAACCCAAGAAAACCACTGGTCAGCTGGTCCAGAAGCTTTTTATAAAAAATTATTATTATTATTATTATTAAATAAAAAGCAGCAATTCTTAAAAGGTAAACTTTTTAATATAGCTTATAAACAACACAATAGAAAAGGTTTCATCAACATTCACTCAAGGTATGCGCATTCCGAGGTTTTCATGATTTTAGCACTCTGAGCACTGTACTATCAGATAATGAAAAAAAGCATGTAACACGTCTACTTAAAATATTAATTATTAAATATAAAAAAGGTTTATTTTCTATGCTTTCATTAAGATCTCTTAATGATTTACCTAAAAATTTTGTTTTAACTCGTTTCCATTACTAAAATAATTTTGAAATAATAAAAATACACTAAATTTGATATTGTTCTCATTTATGCCATACATAATTTCATTACTAAATATAAACATAAACATACCCTTTGCGCCTGATTGATGAACGTGATTCCAGTATTTTTCGCGGACTGATAAAGAGGAACTATTGATTCGAACTTCTCTTCAAGCACTCTCATTACTTCGTCATCTAGATTGTCTTTGTTCTGAACCAATGACAACTCTAATTTATCCATCTCTTTATGGACTATGTCAGCCTCCATGTGAAATTTGACATATACTCTGGAGAGATCCAAACGGTTTTCTAATATGTTCTTCAATTTCATCCAGCGGTCATGGAGCCCTTCTACTTTAGAGTCTACATCCTTTCGTTGATTATCTTCTAAGTACTCTAAAATCGGTGGCAGTGTTAGTAGTAAAGCGTTAATTTCATTTCCTTTAGTCTGAAACAAAAATATACGTTAATCAGAATCAACTAAATTAGTAGTTAACAAGTCATAAAGTATGTAATTTATTTTAGGTAGGTAGGGAATTATAAGGCACCAGAATAGGTAATGTATCTGTTATAATATGTCAATAAATTTTTACCGAATGATTCACAATTTTTGGTTCATTTTTCCATCATAAAGTTTGTGATTAATAAATATTTTTTAAATCATTTTTTAAACAAAAAAATTGTGATCAATCAATACAATAGATATATTTTTCCAGATATTTCATTCCAAACAGATGACCAACGTGTTGGATAAGCAATCCAGTAAAAATAAACGTTTAAAATATGAAAATCTACTTTTTTAAGAAAACAAATAAAAACTAAAAAATTTCAAAAACTAACTCTTGGACAATAGTGGTTCAAAATATTGAAAAATGAGTCTACTATCATACCTCCAAAGAAATGTAACGAATTACCAATAACCCTGTAGGTATATTACAAATAAATATTATCATTTTTATTATTCATTCACAGATAAGTATATCATTCATGGGAGCTATCAAGTAGCAATTACAGCTTCATTTACAATAAAATCTCATTTAACTTCTATATTTATAAACTGTAATAAGATTTAATTGCTAGAGATTATTATCATAAAAAATACAAATTCTTATTTTTATTACTATGCTACGTTTGGGAAAATATGTGCTTACGAAGGAACTAGGTATAATTTGTTTAGATAAATATCATTGAAATAAAATTTTCTTACGGAACGTCTTTTACGAATCCTTTACTTTGTCAGCCATGATTTCTTTTTAAAATAGTGTACAATAACTCAAAAGAGAAATCGTTTTACTTAACACACATTTTTTTCCTAGGTTCTTTAATTACACCTACCTCCGAAACCAATCACTGTAATATGAGTCGAACTAAGAAATGCCATTAGGTTTTTTTCTTAACCTTTATTTACTATTTTGACCAAAATAAATAATAATTTTTTCCAATTGCCACAGACAAAAGACCCTAATAATATAGTATATCCTAAATTATCAAGGTTTAGTGTGTTCTCGTTTTGAATTTGCTCTTTATTTCCCTACAATCCTGATTATCCAACCTTTATAGCGTCAAAGAAGTTGGGGAATTGGTCTTAGGCACTTTGCATGACCACGCTGTACATATTATGTTGCTAATGCAATATGAAATAAATAGAACACTACCTATTCTGGGCATATATAACGTTGTCTATTTCATAACCTATCTTGGAGAATCTCACCTGCAAATCATTAAGCAATTGGTTATGCAAGTCCAAGAAATCCTTAGCCATAGGTAAATCGCTGCCCATGTCTTGATGGCCTTGAAGGAACGCCTCCGCAATTGTTACCAACCAAGTATAAATATCATTATGTCGCTCTAAGAAATTGTTCAGAGCAGTGTTTATCCTAATGTTTTCCTCGCGGTGGGCAATGCAAAGGCCATCGAGGGCTATTTTCTTGTTTTCTAGCTCTTCTACCATTCGTTTCACTCCGTCTGTTCCGGATATGCCTCTACCGGCTATGTCTAAGATGGCATATCCTTCTGCTATTGGTGCCGCGGTTGCTTCTTCTATAGCTCTGGAGCATTGAGCGTGTAGATGGGCTAGTTGTGGAGAGGTTTTCGGTAATTCTGTGGCCGTTAGCTGGATTTCCAGCTGGTCCAACTTTGTAATTACCTGTAAAAAATAATGAGTTTGTGATAAGTCAGACATAATTTATTAAGAACCACATTTAAAGAATAAATAAATTTCAATGATTTACTGATCTAATATTAATAGTAGATTATGAGCAGTTAACTTACCAAAAAATTCACTCATTACGACTACTAATCTAAAGATATCCCCAAGAAGATATACAGGTTCTTTCATTCGTATTGGAAATCATCAATCAGAAGGACAGTACTCTCTAATGATTCATTCATGTAAACGTGTAAATTGCATTAATTAAAATTGAAAAAACAACTTAATTGAAGTTGACATAGATATTGACGTTAGAAAAAAAAATTTGGTAACCATAGCAAATATAACTATTTAATGTCAACCTCAATTTAAATTATTATTTTCATTTTCAGTTAGTGCAATTTGTATCGTTACATGAATGAATCCTTAATGTGTATTATTCTTCTGATGATTTCCAATAAAGTGATAGAATATGTACGTCTTCTTGGGGATATTATTCTTTGATTTGTACCCGTAATTAATTAATTTTGTGGTAAGTTAAATATTTTTTTATTTCAATATTTTTTTGCTTTGGATGCTATTAATTCTGTAATTTGATTTAGTGCTTCATAATATAGTTGTAAAAAATAGTTGTTTTAACGAATTCGGCAATAATTATTGTATTCTAAAGACGTTTCAATGATTTTTAAGTTCAACAGATTTTGTATTCGTATATTTAGAAATAGAAAACCAATATAAATGTATCAAATTGGATATTTTTGTTATTATGCGTGTATAAAACCTAAGTAAAGTTGTAAACAATACATAACAAGCAAAGAAAGTGGAATAATTTGTGAATATATGAACATTTGTGATAAAGTAATTATTAAATTTGACAGTTTCTTAAAACTGTAACTCATTATACAGAGAAGTATATCTAAATAGGAAAAGAAAAGCTGTTCGAAAATTAATCTGTAGCATTTAAAAAGCTTCACCTTTCCAATGGAATTAGATATCGAACTGATGTTTGTCATTCGATTTGTCATATTCTTCTCTCTCGTTACGAATTTTTACGTGAGACAATGTACCGGAATTTAAAGGCTCTATTTTCACGAAATCATGTTTAAAATTACTTACGATTAAAACAAGGCAATATTTTTATTTAACAAACTGAAAGTGAAAAAATATGTAAGCAATACTCATTTTCAGATAAAAGAGTTGTACACTATTCCGTGTCTAATTCGGTGCTAACTAATTCGAAAAAAGAAAATGGGTGACGGTCGCTACAATTCGCACATGGTATAATTTTTATAACGGATAAACATTAATTGGTTCTGGTAAAAAAACGCCTATAAGGAGCAAAGTTATAGTTCATATTGCTAAAAAAATCAAAGTGATTCTTATTACATAATTTTTTTTTATATTTGGTCGAAAACCGTTGAACCAGTAATTCTTTTGATTTTATAAAACTGAGAAGTTTAGTAATCATAGTTTTATTATAGTTTTAATAATAAAATTGGGTGACGGTGACCTTTAAGTACGCATTTAATAACAACTTTTTTGCAATAATTTTAGTAGAAATGTATTTTTCATTTACTTACGAATGATCTTGAATGAGGATTATTATCATATATCTCTTCATTTTATTTTTAATAGCTGTTTTAATGCAATCATGTTTGACAGCTCATTAATTCTGATAGTAGAGTGATCGGCGCTCCGAAAGACGCTTAAAAATGACTTCTGTGGGCGTTTCGGGGTTACAACTTGAAACCTTGACCAAACGAAAGTTTGTATTTTGATGTTTCAAAATCCAAAAGCCGTCAAAAATCGCCCTGTGCAGAAAGGCACTATAATCAAAATTCGAGTTATCTAGCGTACTGTATAGAAGAGAACGTGAACAATTTTTTGATGCCAAATTTGTAAATAGTTTTGTGGAATTGAATTTTTTATGATTTTTCGAAAATTGCTTAATGCACGGGCTCTTATGCATAAAAATAACTTAAATCTTCGATATCTCGATTCGTACCACTGCAAAATTTAATTCAATTTCATCTTTTTTTCCGTTCAACCTGCCGATACTTGGAAACGCGGCGTCATATCGAAAAATTACATTCTTTCAAAAAGTTTGCTTTGTCTATGTAGATTCCGAACACATAAGAATTATAATTTTTAATGGTATTGTAAACGAGATATGCAATTAAATGTGATTACATGTTAAAATTATGGTTTTTTCGGAAGTCACAGCTCCGCGTCCCCACTCTGCTTCGCCTATCTTGCGTCTCTAGATTCCCCGCTGCTCCATTTCACTCGCACTTTAAGCGTTCTATTCGGATACAAATTAGGCACATTTTATCATTTTGTTATAAAATAATTAAACTATAAGAGGCTTTTTACACGCACTTAGCAAATAACAAAAAAATATATGTAAGTTATTTGCAATTAATTGGATTTGTAAAATTGTACAATTTATTATGAATGATGTTGATTAAAGGAATTTTTTTTTATTAAAAGAGGTCTATTGCG
The DNA here is from genome assembly GCA_963680705.1 of Rhagium mordax. Lineage (NCBI taxonomy): Eukaryota > Metazoa > Arthropoda > Insecta > Coleoptera > Cerambycidae > Rhagium > Rhagium mordax. The sequence continues at coordinate 120,601,285 of OY796656.1, forward strand.
AGTTAGAAGCCGGAGGCGATAGCCGGAGGCAGGTTAGATATGTGTGTTAATCACCTGATAAAGGAATTTTTTTTTATTAGATTAAAGGAATTTTTTTTATTAAAAGAGGTCTATTGCGAGTTGGAAGCCGGAGGCGATAGCCGAAGGCAGGTTAGATATGTGTGTTATTCCCCTGATAAAGGAATTTTTTTTTATTAGATTAAAGGAATTTTTTTTTTATTAAGAGGTCTATTGCGAGTTAGAAGCCGGAGGCGATAGCCGGAGGCAGGTTAGAATAATTTTAAGAACATAATTTGTGTAAAAAGTCGTATTTAAAGTGTATAAAGTGATAGAAATGGAAGTAAAAATTCACCAAAAATATTCTTTTTTGGAAAAACCATACGTCTCTGAAGAAAAAAACTGCATATTCGTGTTCAGAAGACCTAATTTAGGGGGGGTAGCCAAAATTTCAGCGAATTTTAAGCATCTTCTAGCTTTGCAAATAATTACCTTTTAATTTTTTTCTCCCCTGTATATGGTTCATCCAACGTTTTTTTTTTTTTACTATTCTATAAGCCTTTTACCATCCACTGCTTTTTAGAAAATTTCAAAAATCGGCCGTACTTAAAGGTCACCGGACCCTAAAATTGTATAATTAAAAACAAATCGACAAGATTTTTTCACGTAAATAATATTTAGTTTTTTAAAAATTTAATTTGAGATATCATATAAAGAGTAGGTTGTGTTATCTCGCGATGCATATTAATCGTAAATCCTACTCCAGTCTACAAAGTACTTTTTTGAGAAAATAATTATCACATCACGATGAAACTTGAATTCATCGATTTCTAATGGAATGCAGAAATTTCCGTTTGGTGGTCTGTCACAAAAAGTAATTTTCGTTAAAACCTATTATAACTCAAAAACGTCTCAACCAATTCAGATGGAAAGGTGCCCATTGACTAGCTCTAATAAAAAATGTAATGGCGAACATTTTGAAAAAATGATAGAAAATTGGACTTTTCCGAGAAAAAACTTTTTTGGAAAATCGTTATGTATGACGCGATAACTCCCCGAAGCACTTTTCCACTTAGATGAAACTTGATAAAAAAGATGCTCTTGGGCCACAGATAAGACCTGTTGTTGAACATTGGAATCGATATTGACGAATGGCAATTTCGACTTCAAATAGGAAAAGTTTATTTAATAGGATTTTTATCTGCTTATTTTAGAACACGTTACTTCTGGTTCACAACAATAAAAATGCAAAAAACCCAATTCTCAATATGTAGCAGTGAAATGTTGGATGGCAATGGCATCAAGACTAATTGAAAGCTCATCATTTCTAAATAAAAAATGTTCATAATCACCATGATGAAAAATCAATCGAAAGCGACTTTTGACAATTTTTGAGCGGACATCACCAAAAAATTATTCTTTGCTCATAAAAAAATTCCATGTCGCAAACCACTTGACCGACTCTATTTAGATACAGTAGGTACTAATGAAAGATAATAAAGTGCCCTTTCGAGATACGTGATTATGATTATCACATAAAACTCTAACCTTTGGCAACCGATAAGGGACACATTTTAAAACGTTGAAAATCCTATTTTCAAAGCGTATTCTGATTTTCTACTGTTTAGTTTATACCACAGGTCTGAACTGACCGTGGTTGTAGAATGCTTAAATAGTTTCTAAAAAATTGTCATCTCGGGTCTTATTTGTTTTGGTTTGAATTTCTTTAGATATTTCCTAAATAATTTTTCATTAAATACATGCGTATACGAATATTTAAATGCAGATAAATATAATATTGCAACTCAGATAAAATCGGCAAACACAACAATTTGTTACTATAGAAAAACGGCACGTTATTAAGGTTTTATAGCGAAGATATTGCTGTTTTATTGTAGTTTTTTTGTCTTGCATAACTTACTTCGGACTTTATCGTCAATCTTTAACAGATATTAGTTTCATTTTTACTCTTCTCTTACTGAACATTGATTTAGTACAAACTTATATTTGTTAGTGTACGGGTGTGTGTGTTTTCAATTATATTTTAGGTGAGTAATTTTATGCTGGACAAAGACGTTAGTTTGTATATGATTTTACAATACTGTAATTTTTGAGTTTATTTGATAACGAGCGAATTTTTAAATCATACGAATCCACTAGAATTGTTATAATTATTTTTTACCACCAGAATTGAAACGGACACAGTAAAATGGACGTGAATAAATAAGTAATTTTATGTTAGATATTTCGTAGAAAAGCACAAATCGTTAGTTTATAATTTTACAATACTGCAGTTTTCAAGTTTGTTTGATAAGGGGCGAATTTTCAATTTCCATGAGTCCGCTAAAAGTGTTGTAATTTGTTCTTTTTCATCGGTGAAAAATCGAAATAGAGACAGCGAGGAGGACGTAAATAAATTTTAAATAATCGTCAATTTCGGTCATAAAACCATATCGTCGGATAATGTCAAAATTAAGATAATGGTAATTTCTGGCACATAATAAGGAAATAATGATTAATTTCGTGTTTAAAAAAATGCATCGCTTAAATATATTCTGTTTGGATTTATACGTCTACCAAATTGCATCAAAATGTTTCGAAACGTTCTCAAATTCTGACAAGCAGACCAACATACCTATATATAATTTTTAAAAACATGTTTTAATGTGGCATTTAGCATATATTTATTCTATAAACTATTATAGCCAGAAAACATTTAAATAGGTATACAAGTTATTTAGTGCTCATATTTTTAGTTACACAGGATGTTCTATTTTCTGTTAATTAAAACAGAACATTTTCACTGCTAAAGTCAACTAGTTAGTGAAACACGAAAAAGTTTAAAGTTTTGGTTGCTGAAATTACCATTTAAGTTTGTACCAGCATGCAGCAACTTACTGGCATATTAATAAAATTGTTATTTTAAAAAATTAACTACAAAGGTATAGGGTGATTTTTACATTATCAGGAGAAATGCGTACACGACTAAAGAAATCTATATTTTGCAAATAGTTTTATATTACTTACTATCAAAATTATATAGAAATAAAAAATAGGGTTGCACGGTGACGCGCCGGCTGCTCAAATTTTTTTTTACTAACATATCACTTTCATTATTATTGGAAAAATTCAATAGTTAGTCTGATAAAATTTGAGCTGATTTACAATGTGAAAACTTGGTTAAAATTCGTTAACACAACTATTTCTTGCTATAGAAAAACGGCATATTATTAATGTTTTATAGCACAGATATGATTTGTTTTATTGTAGTTTTTTTTGTCTTATATAACTTACTTCGGACTTTATCGTCGTTCTTTAGCAGATATTTAATTTCATTTAGTCTTCTGTGCGGTTAGAATAACTTACTGAGCATTGGTTTAGTACAAACTTATATTTATTACTGTACGGGTGTGTGTGTTTTGTTCTCAATTATTTTCGGTAAGTAATTTTATTAGACAAAGATGTTAGTTTGTATATAATTTTACAATACTGTAATTTTTAAGTTTATTTGATAACGGGCGAATTTTTAATTTCCACGAATTCACCAGAAGTGTTGTAATTTGTTCATATTCACCACCAAAATCGAAACGTACACAGCAATGAACATGAATAAATTTTAATTTCGGATTAAGCACTACGAGTATATTGTCGGATAATATAATTAAATTAAGATTTATAATTTCTGTAACTAACATATTATAATATTTACGTAAAATTGTGCCAAAATATTTTCTTCTAAAAATTACTTATAAAATTTGAACACTAACAAAAAAATTAATAATTTGGAAATGCCTCATTTTATAAAAAAATGTTCTGGCAACATATTTTATTTGAATTTATACGTCTTCCAAATTTCATCAAATTACTTCGAAAAGTTTTTATTCTGACGGACAGATCGACAAACATATATTTTAAAAAAATATTTTTAGTGTGGCCATATATTCAATAATTATAACAACTATTATAGATAAAAAAATAAACTCTGGAGACTTTGGAGGAAATTCTAATGAATTATTAATTTGATTTTGAACTCTCCTATTGATGCTTTATAATAAGCTTGAAAATAGTTTAAAATAATGTCAACATTTTCATTTGTTGTTACAGTTTACTTTCTCGCCTTTTTAATAAAAAAAATGTTGGTATTTTCACGGAGATTATTTTCAAATTTGGAAAATAACTTATGTTCTAGAAGGTTTCTCTCTGGATATTAGAAATTAACAGCATAATCACTTTTTCATTATGAGTGAACATTCTAGGTATTACTACATAATATTATTATTTATTGGTAACTGTTTAGGTAATCACACTAAAAATAATACTTAGTCTGATATTAGAAATATTAAAAAAAAAATACGTTTAATAGCAATCACTAATCCTAACATCATGACATTTTAACGTATTAATAATAAAAAACTTTCATAAAATTCAAAAACCTTCTGATCCTCGAGATGGCTAGAACTTTTGATGTCATGGTATTGACGTAGTTTCCGCAAACACCAAAATACTTAACACTGCACTCGACACGTGTTTCGTTCACCAAGTTGAAATCATCCGGAAACGATTGAAAATTAATTTTAGTTGTAGATAATACGATATAAAAATGTAATATGTACTTAGAGGTTCTGCCACAAATAAACTAAGTATTTCACAAAGAGCAATTTCTCGAAAACTTAAAATTGTTTTTCCAGTTATTAGTGTGTAAGAAATATATATTTTTCGATTTTCTTTTCTTGGTAGGTATATAAACTAAAATTTCAATAAATGTTTAACTTATTACGAATATAGACTTTTCTCCGTAAATCGGTAAATAAATAAAATAAATAAATACACCACATGTAATTACGACCCCCTTTATCCCAGAAGGCTCTAGAAGCGCCTTGTGCGGGAGGGGGCTACACATTTAAAGACAAGGGACACACATCCAATATCCGTGTATAATGGAAAAATCCCTCTCACAGTATTTTCCATTGCCACAACCGGGATTAGAACCCGGGACTTTTGGGTGAGAGGCAGGTCATCTCGACCATCAGTCATATAAATATCATATAAAAGAGTTATTCCACTTTTGAATATTATCCATGACACCTTGAATTCTACAAATTATAGAGAAAAAAATAAAAACGTGCCAGTATCCTCTTAAATATTGGCCAATAGAAAAATTAACTGTCGGAATTAAACTCTATTGATTTATAATTTAGATACTTAAAAATAGGGGCTTATATACAATTTTTTTCGGAGTAGCGATACGCCATGTATGACTAATAAAATTAACATAAATAAAACAGATTTGTTTGTGTATATTTTAGTCGCCATAGCCGACCGTGATATCTTTTGCTATTTGCTGCATAATGATGGGAATATCGTTTTCCTAAAAATATTTTATATACAGGGTGTCCCATAAGTAATGGTACACAGAGCAATGGCAGATTCCTTACGCAAAAATTTTACGATTTAACCAAACTTACCTTAATCCAAAAACAGATAATAACAGAGATCCAGGGTGCCAAAATAAAATTTTTGGTTTGATTTTTATTAAATAATTTCTTTAGAAATTTAAATATTTTAACAATATTTGGTAATTGAGGGGGTTTTCAAGACGAGGGATTCAAATCTAGTCATAGTTTTGCTGATATTTGTAGAGGGTGCCACTTACGGTAGTTTGCGTTTGCGTTTTTTGAATAAAAATCCTTGTTTTCTCGGTTCTTTTTACGTAAATAAGGTATAGTTTCTAAGTGTCGCTACGAGTAACCGTTTTCGAGATATTTGATTTTAAAGTATTCATCTTAACCAATTTAAATTATTAGGAATGTACAATTTTTAACTAAAACAAAAACAATAAGAGACGCTTTCAAAAAAGAAAATTTTAAGAAATTATTAAAAAAAAGCAAAACAAAAGTTTTACTCTGACATCCTGTATCTCAGTTAATATCAACTTTTGGAATAAGGTAAGTTTGGTTAAAACGTAATACTTTGACGTAAGGAATTTGCTATTGTTCTGTGTACCATTACTTATGGGACACCCTGAATAGTTGCCCTATAAAAATTTTATTATGTTCCTTGTTTCAACAGGCCATATTAAAAAAACTGGAGGCTAGTAAATAGGGGAAAAAACCGAATAAATTTTATTTACACATTTTTTATTTGGTCAATATTAATTAAAAGGAACAAGTACTATTCCATTCGTTCCTCAAACTTTGTAGTTATAAACATTGTAAAATACTAAAATTGTAGACATAACTTCTTTCTACGCATAATGCCAAATGATTAGATTTTATAGCATGAATTATTTCTTTGTTCATAGGTTGTTTGTGTTGAATAACACAATTCATACGTTGCCACTATTACTACTACTACTAGATACTACTTAAATATTCAGTATTAATTTAAACTTGTTTTCCCTGATACTTTGAACTATGTCTTTAATTATTTTTTCTGTTTCAGAACATTTTTTCGAATTATTGAATACATATTTTTAAAACTTGATCATACTCAATGATGAAAGAATACCAGCCCAGTTCAAAGGTTCTTGGTCGGAAATATGTGAAAAAAATAATGGAGAATTAATTTATATCGCTGGATTTCATCAGCCAAGTAGATGAAGTGGTTTGGTCTAAACCAAGTAAATAGCCATGTAGTTCATATTCAATCAAGTCAGAACCTACAGGATCATCAAGAGACGTCCCCATATGAAGCAGTGGTGAGTATTTGAAATTCATATTATGGAGTAGTAGAAGAAATCATCGTTAAATACTTTGAAATATGTCAACTACTCTTTAAACCCATTACATTAGAATTATATTAGTGTTGAAAACTTGCTTAATTAAAACTGTAAAGTAAAGTGTAACTACTTATTGGTGGTTCAGAATATTTTTTTAATTACTGAATATTTATTTTAATTTTAATTACTGAATATTTATTTTAATTTAGAACTTGATCAACTCGATGATGGAAGAAGACCAGCACAGTTCAAAAGCTCTTGGTCGGGAATATGTGGAAAAATACTGGAGAATTAATTTATTTCGCTGGAATTCTTCAGCCAAGCACTGAGGAAGCGTTTTGGTCTAAGCCAAATGGAAATCCATGCCTGAAGTTCCAATATGCAGCTCATATCGCTCAAGTCAGACTTACAAGATCATCAAGAGGCATCTTTAGATGAAGCAGTGGGGAGGACCTGAACATCATATGAAGTGAAACCCGTTAAAGTCCTCGGAAATTAAGGTAAAGTTAAATTGCACTATTTTCAGGAATAAAAAGAAGCATTTTAACAATGGTCGACGATAATCGAAGTTGAAGGTAGATGTAATTTAATAAATATTATTTAGTGTGTAAGGTTTATCGATTGTAATTTTGCGTCTTCGATATTCAAGGTGTGGGGCTACAGTACAGGTACATTTTGCGATATCAAGAGCCTAGGTGGGGCTGGGTTCTTTGTCATAATTGAAAATTCGTTTGGTTAGGTTCGTTTGATGGACTGCAAATCCAGGTGGGGCTGGCTTTTGCATTTCGTTCATCGAGTTGGTTGTAAAATTCTGAAAAGGAAAGTACGGAATTGATAAGTTCCGAAAAGTTTATAATGTTGTTTCGTTTCAGATCATAATTAATAACTGTTTTTAATTTCAGATGTACACACTGATTTTTGTAAACAAAATTTATGTAATAAGTATATTTAATCCATGTATTGATTTTTATGTTTGTATTTTGTGTCATTCTATTTATCTTATATTAATAAGCCATTTTTTCAGAATTTGAGAACGAAAATAGCTAAGGGAAATCTTATACCAAGTATTGTAATCTATATCCATGGGCCCTACAGTTTTGCCACATTTAAGAATCAACTTCATTCCCCAGCCCACAAGGATTAATCAATCATCATCGCCTAGGAGACCACGAGAACTTGACTGCTTACTGGCTAATTCAAGAATTTCGCCACGATCAATCAAGAGGTAACCACCAATACAACTTCTCTCTGGAATGCTTCCAATTAAACTATATGGATCAAGTCCAACTCTGAGCTTAAATCTACAAGAGGAGTCAACTGGGCCAATAATTGGTCAACTGATTCAATTTAAAATCCCCAGTTTCTACCAAATTATGTGAGTACCTACTAATTTGATTCTATTTTGAGATATAGAAGTGTTAAACAAAACATCTGTTCACGTTAATATTGAACAAATTATATTTATCATAGTATTTTTAGAGCAGCTCATTCTAAAGTCATATTCACTTCAGGTGCAGTACAACTTCTCTCTGGAGCGCCTCCAATGAGACCGTGCATGACCCCACCCCAAATGGATCATGATGTCCAATTCTGAGCTTAAATCCACACGAGGAATCAACTGTTCCCCGATGACCCTATAATAGGATTCTTCTATGGTCCGATAATTGGTCAACTGATTCAATTTATTTAAATCCCCAGTTTCTACCAAATCATGTGAGTACTAATTTGATTTTATTTTGAGATATAGAAACATTAAAAAATAGTAAAACATCTGTTCACGTTAATATTGAACAAATTATATTTATCGTAGGGTATTTTCAGAGCAGCTCATTCTATAATCATATTCACTTCAGGTGCAATACAACTTCTCTCTGGAGCGCCTCCAATGAAACCGTGCATGGCCCCACCCCATATGGATCATGATGTCCAATTCTAAGCTTAAATCTAAAGGAGGAATCAACTGTTCCCAGATGACCCTGCAAAAGGATTCTATGGTCTGATAATTGGTCAATTGATTTAATCTAAAATCCCCAATTTTTACCAAATTATGTGAGTACTAATTTGATTCTATGATCTGTTATATTGAAGAAATTATATTCATTGTAGGGTTTTTTCAGAGCAGCTTATCCCATAATCATATTTACTTCAGGTGCAATAGATTTAACTTATCAATACAATACAGTTAAACTTCTTCAGTAGCATAATTGTGATACTGTTTACAAAAAGGGATTTTGAAACTTTACCTACTAACTAGATATAAAATATTTTTGCAATACACAACATTCATACTACAGAAAGGCAATATTTCAAAAGGAACAAAATTACGAGATATCATGAATATATATATATGAATTATAAGATCTCTAGTATAAATAACTAATCAAAGCAGAAGGAAATAAAAAATTAAATTCTATAACACATACGGTGTTTGGAGTAATACTTAAATCATCACGTGTTTGTACAATATTATTGAATAGTAGATAGTTATCAGGCAGTGGCGGTTTGACTAATTTATTGAGTCGTACGTAACCTTAAATAAAGTTGTATTTTAACACACAAATATGGATGCTGATCACAATTGGAAAATGTTGCATTTCGACGCAATTTTATTAAATTAGGTTTATGCCATAAAAAATTAAAATTTTTCATGAAGCTCCTAGCGTAGGAATCAGATTTTAATACTGTTGACAGCTTAATAGGATACCTCCATATCTTAGTCTGTTCATGCTCATACATGTCAGACTGTACATTGGGATACTAATTAAAAATTAAATAACCAGAGATATTACAAATACTTAACAGTGTAGTTAGTAGAAGTTGTGATACTGCTCACAACACAGGGAAATTATTTATTTGACGAACTCATACATAAAGTAGATAGAGCAATACTTAAATTATATCATGTATCTAGTAGTTCTCAGGCAGTGGCAAATTGACAAATTTATTGACTCGTACTTAATATTTTCAGCATATTATAGGAACAAAATCAATTTCTACTCAAATGTATATCACGTGCGATAATTTTGCTATACGTGCTTCTTAATTATAGTAATAAAGTTGTAGTATTCTAGCACATAAAAAATGATACCGTTCATAATTTGAATAATATTACATTTTCACGAAATTTTATCGAATTAGGTTTTTGTCACAAAATAGTTTAATTTTTCATCAAGCCTCTATTGTAGAATTCGAATTTTATTACTGTTGACAGCTTAATAGGATACCTGCTCATATATTGTATATTGGGATACTAAAAGAATATTAAACAAATAGGGATACCACTTATTTATATTTACATAACACTATAGTAGAAGTTGTGATACTGCTCACAACAGAGGGGAATTTTTTATTAGACGCACTTATACACAAAAATTAGACAGAGCAAAGCCTAAGTTATCACATGCTTGTATAATTTAATCGGATAGTAGTTCTCAGGCAGTAAACTCCTAGGTGAGACGATCCCAGCCAGAACGCATTGGAGACTTGCCTGTCTAGCGGTTACGCAAGTTGCACGGCTTAAACAAAAACAACCGGCGAATATTTGGATTAAGTTATACTAGTGCGTAATGATTTTTGAATTGCTAACCAAGAAATTTTATTTTATAAAAAATAGTTATGATTGTCTTTAAGTCGAGGGGGATTGAGACTTTTAGTCTCATTAGAGAAACAGTTAAAAAGTTATATTTTTCATTTACATATTTTACCTTTAGCAATTATATGATTTTGATGCTGTTCATTACAGAAAAATTCTGCAACTTTCCATTCACAAACAACTTAAATATCATTTGCCGGGTGATATTACTGACAACAGGAGAATAGTTCAAATTATCGTTTCTTGATTTACATTTGATATAAATTACCGTTTATTTGCAGAAAGTTGTGATACTGCTCATAACAGGGGAATAGTTAAAAAAATGCGTCATTTCTTTTTTTCACTTGTTTTCAGAAAGTTGTGATACAGCCCACAACAGGAAAATAGTAAAAAAATACATTTTTCCTAATTTACTATTTCGAGTTATAATTATTGATATAAACAATCATTTGTCTAAAGAAAATTTTGATACTATTCACAACTGGGAATAGTTAAAAAAAATGCATCATTTTCATCTTTTAGAATTTTGACTTATAATTAACAGAAATATTCATGTCTCCAGAAAGTTGTGATACTGCTCACAACAGGGAAATAGTTAAAAATTATCCTACGTTTCTTGATTTGCATATGACGTAAATAATAATCATTTATCTGCAAAAATTTGTGATACTGCTCACGACAGGGGAATAGTTAAAAAAATACATACTTTCCTAATTTACAATTTTTAGTTTTAACTGATATAGTCATTTGGCTACAGAAAATTGTGATACTGCTCACAACAGGGAACTAGTAAGAAATGCATCATTTCCCCTATAGAATTTTGAGTTATAAATAATTTGTCTCCAGAAAGTTGTGATACTGCTCACAACAGGGAAATAGTTAAAAATTATCCTACGTTTCTTGATTTACATAAGACGTAAATAATAATCATTTTTCTGAAAAAAGTTCTGATAGTGCTCACGACAGGGGAATAGTTAAAAAAATACATACTTTCCTAATTTACAATTTTTAGTTTTAACTGATATAATCATTTGGCTACAGAAAACTGTGATACTGCTCACAACAGGGAACTAGTTAAGAAATGCATCATTTCCCCTATTAGAATTTTGACTTATAAATAATTTGTCTCCAGAAAGTTGTGATACTGCTCACAACAGGGAAATAGTTAAAAATTATCCTACGTTTCTTGATTTACATATGACGTAAATAATAATCATTTATATGCAAAAAGTTGTGATACTGTTCACAAGGGAATAGTTAAAAAAATACAAACTTTCCTAATTTACAATTTTTAGTTTTAACTGATATAATCATTTGGCTACAGAAAATTGTGATACTGCTCACAACAGGGAACTAGTTAAGAAATGCATCATTTCCCCTATAGAATTTTGAGTTATAAATAATTTGTCTCCAGAAAGTTGTGATACTGCTCACAACAGGGAAATAGTTAAAAATTATCCTACGTTTCTTGATTTACATATGACGTAAATAATAATCATTTATATGCAAAAAGTTGTGATACTGCTCACAGCAGGGGAATAGTTAAAAAAATACATACTTTCCTGATCTACAATTTTGAGTTATAATTGATATAAATATTCATTTATCTACAGAATGTTGTGATACTGCTCACAACTGGGGAATAGTTAAATAACTGCATGATTTACCAATTTGCAATTTTCAGTTTTAAGTGACTTTCATTTTTTTATTGAAATAGTTAAAAAACACCCTACGTTTCTTGATTTGCATAGAATACAGGTAATAAATATTTGTCTGCAGAAAGTTGTGATACTGCTCACAACAGGGAAATAGTTAATAATTCTTCAGAAAATTGTGATATTGTCCACAGCAGAGAAATAGTAAAAAAATACAACAGTTCCTGATTTACAATGTCGAGGTATAATTGATATAAATAATCATGTCTGCAGAAAGTTGCTAGTTGTGATACTGCTCACAACAGGGAAATAGTTAAAAATTATCCTACGTTTCTTGATTTACATACGACGTAAATAATAATCATTTAGCTGCAAAAAGTTGTGATACTACTCACAACAGGAGAATAGTTAAAAAAATACATACTTTCCTATTTTACAATTTTGAGTTATAATTGATGTAATCATTTGGTTACAGAAATTTGTGAAACTGCTTACAACGGGGAATTAGTTAAGAAATGCATCATTTCCCCTTTTAGAATTTTGAGTTATAAATAATTTGTCTCCAGAAAGTTGTGATACTGCTCACAACAGGGAAATAGTTAAAACTTATCCTACGTTACTTGATTTGCATATGACGAAAATAATAATCATTTATCTGCAAAAAGTTGTGATACTGCTCACGACAGGGGAATAGTTAAAAAAAATACATACTTTCCTAATTTACAATTTTTAGTTTTAACTGATATAGTCATTTGGCTACAGAAAATTGTGATACTGCTCACAACAGGGAACTAGTTAAGAAATGCATCATTTCCCCTATAGAATTTTGAGTTATAAGTAAATAATTTGTCTCCAGAAAGTTGTGATACTGCTCACAACAGGGAAATAGTTAAAAATAATCCTACGTTTCTTGATTTGCATATGACGAAAATAATAATCATTTATCTGCAAAAAGCTGTGATACTGCTCACAGCAGGGGAATAGTTAAAAAAATACAAACTTTCCTGATTTACAATTTTGAGTTATAATTGATATAAATAATCATTTGTCTGCAGAAAGTTGTGATACTGCTCAGAATAATAGGGTAATAGTTAAAAAAATACATAATTTTTTCCTTTTTTTAGAATTTTGACTTATAATTAATATAAATTATTCATCTGTCTCCAGAAAGTTGTGATACTGCTCACAACAGGGAAATAGTTAAAAATTATCCTACGTTTCTTGATTTACATGAGACGTAAATAATAATCATTTATCTGATAAAAGTTGTGATACTGCTCACGACAGGGGAATAGTTAAAAAATACATACTCTCCTAATTTACAATTTTGAGTTATAATTAATATAATCATTTGGCTACAGAAAATTGTGATACTGCTTACAACAGGGAACTAGTTAAGAAATGCGTCATTTCCCCTATTATAATTTTGAGTTATAAATAATTTGTCTCCAGGAAAGTTGTGATACTACTTCTGGGATAAAGGGGGTTGTAATTACATGTGGTGTATTTATTTATATTTATTTATACTCGCAACAGGGAAATAGTTAATAATTATTCTACGTTTCTTGATTTGCATATGAGGAAAATAATAATTTATCTGCAAAAAGTTGTGATACTGCTCACAGCAGGGGAATAGTTACAAAAATACATACTCTCCTGATTTATAATTTTGAGTTATAATTGATATAAATAATCATTTGTCTGCAGAAAGTTGTGATACTACTCAGAATAATAGGGAAATAGTTAAAAAAATACATAGTTTTTTTCCTTTTTTTAGAATTTTGCTTATAATTAATATAAATATTCATCTGTCTCCAGAAAGTTGTGAGCAGTATCACAACAGGGAAATAGTTAAAAATTATCCTACATTTCTTGATTTACATAAGACGTAAATAATAATCATTTATCTGCAAAAAGTTGTGATACTGCTCACAACAGGGAAATACTTTAATATTATCCTACGTTTCTTGATTTGCATATGACGTAATTAATAATCATTTTCTTGCAAAAAGTTGTGATACTGCTCACAACAGAGAAATACTTCAAAATTATCCTACGTTTCCTGATTTGCATATGACGTAAATAATAATCATTTACTTGCAAAAAGTTGTGATACTGCTCACAACAGGGGAATAGTAAAAAATACATACTCTCCTATTTTACAAGTTTGAGTTGTAATTGATAAAAATAATCATTTATCTACTGAAAGTTGTGATACTGCTCACAACTGGGGAATAGTTAAATAACTGCACGATTTCCCGATTTGCAGTTTTCAGTTTGAATTGATATTTATTTTTATTTTATTGAAATAGTTAAAAAATACCCTACGTTTCTTGATTTGCATACAATATAAGTAATAAATATTTGTCTGCAGAAAGTTGTGATACTGCTCACAATAGGGAAATAGTTAATAATTATCCTAAGTTTTTAGATTTACATAATAATATGGGGAAAATAATAATCACTTATCTGCAGAAAATTGTGATACTGCTCACAATAATAGGGAAATAGTTAAAATAATACATCATTTCCTTTTTTTTTAGAACTTTGAAATATAATTAATATAAATATTCATCTGTCTCCAGAAAGTTGTGATACTGCTCACAACAAGGAAATAGTTAAAAATTATTCTACGTTTTTTGATTTACATATGACATAAATAATAACCATTTATCTGCAAAAAGTTGTGATACTGCTCACAACAGGGGAATAGAAATACATACTTTCCTGATTTTTTACAATTTTGAGTTTTAATTGATATTTATGTTTTTATCGAAATAGTTAAAAATTACACGTTTCTTGATTTGCATACAATAGGTAATACATAATTGTCTGCAGAAAGTTCTGATACTATTCACAAAGAAAAAACACAATTAGGTAGTATCTCATCATTTTCTCTTTATGAATGTAAACATTATTTTCTATATTGTTCACAAAACAATAAATCAAAATCACAAAATCATTTTCTCTTCAATAAATGGGGTAAACTACTAAGTTAAATCTATTGCTTTGAAAGTATTATGATTGATAATTGGTAACGGCCCACTGTATATTGAATTGAATTGATATGGAACAACAGAAATGGATTTCCCTAATCGACAAGCATCAACCATCCAGTCAGCTATCTATTGATATTGAGGACAATGATTTAAGCAACCGTGAGTATTGAATAGATATTTATTTTTAATATTTTAACTTATCAATAGTTTTTGCAAAATAAAATAATGTCGTGCGCCCAATTGAAACTAATAAACATATTATGTGGTTCAGATATTGATTCAATTTTATTTCCCTCATGCCTCAGTACTAATGCCCCGATTTTGAAAAAGAAATGTCCTATAAAAATTAAAGAAAGTATGTAATTAAAAATTGTTATT
This sequence comes from Rhagium mordax, assembly GCA_963680705.1. Lineage (NCBI taxonomy): Eukaryota > Metazoa > Arthropoda > Insecta > Coleoptera > Cerambycidae > Rhagium > Rhagium mordax. The sequence continues at coordinate 120,616,624 of OY796656.1, forward strand.
TGCTTTCTTAATAATTATGATACAAACATTTCAGAAATCTTGAAACAAATATTTTTATAAAAATGTTTACTATTTTATTATAATTGTTAGCTGAATCAGTTTGACTTTGACAAATTTATTGACTTACGTAATCTTTTCAGGATATTATAAGGAGCAGAAGCAATTCCAACTCAAGTGTACCCTGTGTGCGATAGATTTGCTTTGCCTGATTCTCAATACGAAATTTAATTGAATTAGTTTTGTCATGAAAAAGTTTAATTTTTAATCAAGCCTCTATCATAGGAACTAAATTTTAATACCGTTGACAACCTAACAGGATACCTTCATTAACTAATCTTTTTATATATTGTAGACTACAAATTACGATAACTAAATATTAAAATGATACCACCAATACTTATTTACATAACACTGTAGTAGAAGTTGTGATACTGCTCACAATAGAGGGAAATTATTTATTTGACGTACTCTTATACACTACTTAGACACTTATACACAAATTAGATAGGGTAAGACTTAAATTATCACATGCTTGTATAACCTTATCGGATAGTAGTTCTCAGGCAGTAAACTCCTAGGTTAGACGGACCCCAGCCAGGTCGCATATGGAGACTTGCCTGTCTAGCGGTTCGCAGTAGCACGGCTTAAACAAAAACAACCGGCGAATATTTGGATTGGGTTTTACTAGTTTGTAATGATTTTGGAATTGCCGACTTAAGGGTTTATTTTAGCAGAACTTGTCCTTAAGTCGAGGGGGAATTGTGGATAGATATTTCTACTGCAAATCTTCTGCTACTTGAGGTTCCAGTTTCGCTGGAATATATATCTTAGGTAAGTCAGTTGTGATACTGTTCACAACAGGGATTTGAATATACATAAACATTTCTTAGTTTGCAGAAAATATAAAATATCTGTTGAGGGATATTGTGATCCTTGCTCACGAGAGGAAAATCAGGATTATTAATAGTTTTAAATTTTTTTCATTTATATCAATTATGTACGGTAAAGGGAGGGTTAGGTGTGATAGGTACACTTTACAGTGGGCACATTTTAAAAAACATCGCAGAAGTTTCCAATAAAGTAAGTTTTAATCAATCAATGAATGGCACTAAAGCAAATCTATTGCATTTGGGAGTACCATATGGAGAACTGACTGACAGTAGGAAATTTAATGATGTAAGTATCATTAGATTATTATGTTTGAAGTATGAGTGAAAAGCCACTTTGTAAATTTAAGATTATTTCAAACGATTTGGAATTGTTATTAAATATTAAGTTACAAATGATTAAAATGTTTACAATTTTGTAATTATCGATAGTCTGACTGCGTCCTCATCTAAATCAGGACATTCTATTGATTAAATGCTCTTGCAGGGTATTTTGGGAACCAAATTCAATCCGCAGCTAGATTTGCAACTTTTTCCAGCAGAAAATGGACTAATTTAAATAAATGGAAGGAAAACTTTGGGACATCATCAAATGCGATTCTGTATGAAGACAGCACAACCATTATCAAACAATCAACAAAATATAATATATTAATTTTCCATTTTCAATTTTCCCTTCATGCTCATTATTACTTGAAGCAAAACATTGTACACATTTCCTGTTTTAATGAATATATTTTTGCAACAGTTTAAATTTGTTTTAATTTAAAAAGGTTTCTTCTTTGCCTTCCAAACCAAACCAAGTTTCCCAAACAATTGCACTTAATTTTGCAAATGCAAATATGATTAGAATACTTTTGTAATAGTTACAATGAAATTGTTCTGGAGTAAGCACTAGACAACTAATCGCATATTTAGCAGCATTTTGCAAGCTTTAATAGTAACATGTCAAAAAATAAATTGGTGTGGCATTCAATATAAATGTTCAAGAAGTCTATCTAATTATAAACAATAGAACAGTCAATGTGATTCCTCTTTCCGCTTCAAAACATTTTTTGACATGTTTTTAGAATTGGACTATTATCTTAAAAACTCAAGAAAAAAGGGATTCCTTTACTTTTTTTACACCATATTCTAGTAGATGCATTAATACTGTTTTAAAAAATACATACAGGATTGTACGAATGATAATTCAAATAGTGGTTATCAATGTAGGTGGTTCCAAAATATTACTCTTTCAGGTTCAATAAGAGCGCAAAAATATGAGAGCGGCAACATGTTCAATATTACGCTGCGTCGCACCGGGTTCTCCAAATTAGGTTTTTCTAAAATAACGAAGTCAGGTGTTGCAAAGTTTTAACAAATTTTACTTGTTTATACCGGGTAACACAATAAGTAGTTACCCCCACATTTTTGTTGGCATTTTCATAGATGAATATTTCAAAATTTTATGGTGAAGTAAATACACAGATTCTCATATTTTGACATAAATCATGTGTTAAAACCGCTTTCGGTTTAACCGGAAGTGGTATCAACTTTCTTATTTTAAATGAGAACACCCAATTTTTTTCAATATTTGAAATCTACATAAAATTCCCTTTCTGATGATGTATAACACATTGAAATTTGCTTTCAAGATGGCGGCGAAACATTACTTTTATACTAAATTTAAGTTGGCCATTGATTCGCCGCCAGAAAACAAAACGTGGTTGGGAGGCTGTGGAAACAAAAAAATTATTTGAAGAAGAAAAACACAAAGGTCTTGTTCCCACAAAATTCTTTTTTATTGCAACCGGTTTCGTGATCAATCTATTACATCACATCATCAGGCTACAAGAATTTCTATGAATACCAAAGGTTTGTCAAAATTAGCATTAATGAAAAATTTGTCCAATTTTTTAGAAAATTAATAAATTTTATGTGAAAATACATGTAATTGAATTTATTTATTATATTAAAAACACACATAAAACAAAAGACAATGTACGAGGACAACAGATTAAATATTTAAAAATAACGTCCTTAACAACGTACAAAAAGGAACTGAAAAATTATTTATTGTTGCTTTGCTGATAGCATTATTTGCAAACATTTGATATGCATAATGTCTACTAGGATCATTTTCTTTTTTTTGTGTATTTGAAAACAAAAGCTGAATGTCTCACATTTTTTTTAAATAGGAGCCTATGTTTTTTATGTGATGTGTGAATTCTACATCTAATTATCTTTTATTTATTCATTAGCAGCCAAATTCATCTTTGTCTTATTAGAATTGAAACTAAAATTGACAATACTAATAAAACAAAGATGAATTTGGCTGCTAATGAATAAATAAAAGGGAACATGTCGTATTTGTTTCCACAGTCTCCCAACCACGTTTTGTTTTCTGGCGGCGAATCAATGGCCAACTTAAATTTAGTATAAATGTAATATTTCGCCGCCATCTTGAAGGCAAATGTCAATGTGTTATACATCATTAGAAAGGGAATTTTGTGTAGATTTCAAATATTAACAAAAATTGGGTGTTCTCATTTAAAATAAGAAAGTTGATACCACTTCCGGTTAAACCGAAAGTGGTTTTAACACATGATTTATGTCAAAATATGGAAATCTGTTTTATTTATTTCACCATAAAATTCTGAAATATTCGTCTATGAAAATGCTAAGTAATAGAAATGGGGGAGGGGGGGTAACTACTTCTTGTGTCACCCGGTATAAATGAGTAGCTTTAGTTCACTAATGTTTTGCTAAACCTCATTTATCATAGGAGAGCTCTTAGTTCCTTAATAAAAAATAACATTCTCCTGCATAACTCATTTTAGAGAAAAAAATCGAACTGCGCACTTGTTTTATTTATTGGCTTATTACAGTTATTAATTGTAAGTACATAGGTATTTCATTTATCTTCCTACAAAATATTTAATGTATTTTGATTTAATAAATACATGGAACGAAATTTGGTATCCATGTCAAAAACAACAAAACGATTGTTAGGATTTGAAATCAATAATAAATGCTTTGACATGACGTGGGTTTAAAAATCGTAATTTGTCATGGTCTTGAAGCGAGAAAAAATCTATCCTCCGTAATATTATTACGTAGAAACAATACATTTCTATGCTTCCTTTATATGGCATCTAAATCAGGTTTCTGTAAAACTGATGACCATTTTGAATGAATTGAATAGAATCATCATTTGCTTCAATCTTCGAATTACACCATTATAAATCTTTATGAGAATTGCAACTCCTCACATAAGGAGACGCATAAATCATTTTTGAAGTCAACAACTTAATTCACAATTCAATTGTAGGAGGAAAACGTTTGCAATTTCCAAAGAAGAAATAAATGGCTGAAGAATAACGTAAATAAACAATAAGAACAAACTTTTGTCCCATGAACAGAATAATTTTTGAAGAGAAAAAGAAAAGGAAGCTTTTTAATTAATCCTTCAATGTGATGGATTGCGTTCGATGTTGTGGTAGTTTCTGCAGTCGTTTAAATTATTTAATTAAAATTTTAAGGAGGTGTATTAAAAATGTTTTAAATGTCTTCTTTTATTTTTCGAAAAATCTTTGGGACTTAGGAAGACCTTTGTGAATAATTTTGATAGTTCACCATATTAATTTATTTAAAAACAAATGCTATAATTAAGCAGGTATTGTTTGCTATATAATTAATTGCATCTTGTACTAAAAACAATGCAGCACACCTAACAATGCAATTATCTTTGAGTACCGATCCTTATCATAACCACTAACCGTTTGTGCTGATCTGAAGAATGCAATTACGCGTTCCAACAACGATTCTCTATTCTGAAGGTCTGTGAGATAGTCGGAGGTTGCAGAGAGGACGACATATGATTGTGCGGTGGCCTGTTCCCCAGCGAAGCACCCAGAAGCCACCAGTTGTTCCGTGGCTTTGGTTATTTTTAAGGCCCTTTCTTGTAGCTGCTTCGCTTCTGGCAGTAACTTCTTGTGCTCGTACAGTAACAGTTCAGCACTTGAGGACGAATCGCCTAAAATGGAAAGATTATTACGGTAACAAATACATATCTACAGTAATTTTTGGTTTACATTCTGGTTTGGTTTATAAGTTGATCCATTCAATATTTGTATCTTGATGAAAAGTTTATCGTTGTATTTGAGTGCTACTAGATATGCTTAACTAATTGAGATTGATGGAGTTAAGAGGTTCTCATAGAAATTATTCACGAAACCTTATTAACTATAAATTATAAAATTCGATTGAAATAAGTATTGGGTTAGGTTAAAAGCAAACTGAAGCTAATAATAGAAATTTAGTGGCGCTTTATAATTACATTGAAACCCTAATTTTATGAATCAGATAAGCTACAAATTCGATACTCTGAACAAAAGGATAGTCAATATAAATAACCTAAAGCCCGTTCCTAGATGGTAACATCAAAAGATCGATTTATCATTCACTATCCAGGTAACAATTTTTGGATGATACTGGAGGTTTGGTCTAAATATAATTTGGACCTAGTTTATTTAATAATCAATAAGATAAAATAGATATATGTAGATGCCGATTGGTAAGCATTTGCTCATAATTTATTTGAACAGGATTTAATTATTTCCCGATTCCAACTGTTTATTTTCTCGGCAAGTTATTTTCACTATTACGTTCGGGTAATTAGCCATTTCAGTTTTATTACAATGAGGCAACATATGTTCCTCAATTCATTATTTCATTGTTACAAAGCCACATATGTGACATATTTACTTTAACTTACCATATTGGTTACTGTTAGCTAATAGTTCACGTCGGTCATGGACTGTGTCTTCCAGTTCTCTCAGATCTGCTGCTAGCAACGCTAAAGCCAGGCATTGTTCTAGCTGTGTCTTCCTTCTGTTGAAAGTCGCTTCTAGAATTTGCCTTTTTATGTGAAGTTCGTCCAACCAACCTTGTACTTGTGATATTGCTAAAGCGAGAAAATATAAAAATCAGTAAAGATAATATATGTCCATGGAAGTACTAAAACTATAAGAATAGAGTGATCGTCTACACTGTTAGATATCCTTCCGATTGTATCAGTAGATAGAGCTATTTGTTACGAATGCAGAAAATTTCAATTTGGTTTTCAAAATGATATATTTTTAAAATAAAAATAAAATAATGAGTGGTTCGGGTCTCGTTAAGGAAATGATAGCAAATTAGGAGTGTGCTAATGCAAGAAATATTTATTAGCATTGGATTTTATTTTATCAATTTCTATTTTCAAGTTACCTCGATTAACGGAACTTCGAATTCGATCGGGTCTCGAGTCGAGTGTGCCTTCGGCTCCAAGTTCTTTCAGTTTCCCTAGCAAAGAATTTCCCGCTTGCAAAGCGCCCATTAACGATTCCAATAGGGCGCGCCTCAGTTCGTGTATTGTGGTAAGGAAATTCTTCACTGCGTCTATCTCTATTGGTACTACCGTATCTGCACAAGACGCTTCTAAGGAGTCCATTTTGTCAAAAAACTCTTGAGCCTTTATATGATATTGGACATTCAAATCTAGGATCTGTTTTCTTAATTCTAAAGTTGAATTGATATCTTTCCAGGCTCGTCCAAGCGATTCCGCCATAGCTGCGTATACTTCAGCCCTGGGTCTTTGGGTTGCTATCAGCTGATCTGCTTGACGGAGGAGTTCTTCCACGGGACTTTGTTTATTCTGAAAAATATAGATTAGCGTTAGAATTTACAGCAAGTGAACCTTCATAAAATATAGGTGCTAGCACTTTATTGTTTAATATACCATACCACACATTTATAATGTCCTCCCTTTCATATTCATGTGAATTTTCAGGTGCTCAAAAATAAGAGTTTTGGAAAACTTTCTGATTTTTGTTGAACCTTTTTAATATTGTTTGGCAGTAATGAAATCGCTGCATATTATTATTTGGTATGTTTTTGTAATGGCAGAATATGAAATGGTTTCTTTTTATGTATTTGCAATATTCTATGAATGTGACTTTTTGAGATTTGGAGATCCGGATTTTCTGGAATGTTTGTGAAAACATGTAAAAAAATTGTTTCCATTAAAAGAAATATAGTTTATATTTACATTTTTTAAATGTAATGTCTAATTGTCTTTTTTGAAGATACCATGAAGACAACATTTTTAAAAATTATTCTAGCACATAAATCAACGAAAATAAGAAGGTTTAAATTTAAAGTGGGTCACCCTGTACATATATTTTTGCAGTAAGCATCAAAGACATTTAACGTCCATTATGTAAATGATTTGTAAATTCCAAAAACTACAATTTAATATAAGTAATACTACTATGTACTACTATGTAGTACTATTAAATTGAAAGTAAAATATTTCTTTAGACAGTGGACAAGTACATTTTTAGAACTCAAAGACATGACTAAATATGAATCATGTAAATATTTGATCAATCCCATATATGTACTTGAAGTTCATTTCAGGTTTATTGTTTTTGGGTATAAGTATAACTATATACTTTTATGGAGATTAAATTTTTTAATCAGGTACTTACGCTATAGAAAAATTGTATTTATCCAAATCATATTACAAAGTTTTCTTTTAGGAAAATAATATTACGAGTATTATGACTGAAATTTTTCAAATAATGATTTTATTCTACAATTTACTACCTTATGTCCCTTATTCAAAGGTGTTACAAATATGTACTATTTCGAATCAACAGGTATATTGAACGATTATCCAACGGCCTTTGTTAAAGACCTTCAACTGGAGATCTTCTCACACCTCTTCCAAATCAATCCCAAATGTTTGTGCTACAGCCAAAAATAGCTCAAAATGGGGTAAAACCACCATATAGGTATATCAGGATAGAGTAAATAGGTAGACTAGGAACAGAAATCCAAATTCGAGCTGCGAGAAGCATTTCGTATAACAATTTGGCAGCCGGCGCCTTTAGGGGTTCTCGACCCCTCTGAATCCGGGAATGCCTGTTGCTAGATCGAAAAGTAAACCGGAAGCCCGTTATTCAAGATGGTGTCCAAGATGGCGGCTATTTTTGAAATATTTGCTAATATGAACTTATAAAAGGAATCCAGGGCGCATCTGGGGGTTGTCGACATCGCTAAATCCAAATTTGATAACACCATAGTCATATGGCTCACTGGAAGTCCGTAATTAAAGATGGTGATCATTATGGCGGCTATTTTTAAAATATTTCAAATATGTAGAGGGATTCCAGGGTGTATCGGGGGTTTTCGACACCGCTGAAACTAAATATGACAATATCACAGTCATATCATATAACTCACTGCGAGTACATAAGTCATGATTTTGGCCAGTATCAAACGTTTAAATGCCATAAAATGAAAGTATTTTTTACCTCCGACGTGAGCGCTTTCCAGTTATCCTCCTTTATTTGGTAAACCTAGGAAAAGCATTACGTTATTAAATATTTGTAAATCTGAGTACAAACTAATAGACTGTATAGAGTGCCAGGGATGCCGAATGCAAGCAAATGAATGAAATTTGTAGAGAGATTAAGGCTTCTGTATCATTGGGACAGATAAGTATAGGCTATTCAAATTACATTTTCCAAACATTACACGGTTAATACAGTTATTGCAATCTTTCAATGGGTGTTGCAGTTGAGTGACGTTTGGTTAAAGTTTGAAACTCTTGCAAAAAAGTTGAATCAATCAATACCTGCTTCATTTTTATCTTGGCGAGCAAGTTTCAAAGAAAAGCTGGAATCTGCTGTAGGCGATGTTTACCAATTTTTCCAATCTCTAAATAGGCCAAACCAAAACCGAAAAATTCTTTTGATTCTAAAAAAGTGGCAGTTGCTACTTGCGCTGCGAAGTTCTGTGAAGAATCCGAGGAATGCCAAGTTCCATCGTATACTCTTGCTGACGATAATTTTCGAAATATTGTTCATGCTGCGTTGGCTATTCATTCGGAGCTTCAGGAGTGGCCTAGTCATACTGGTCTTGTTGTTTCCAAAGAAGAGGCATCGGATGTTATCCCAGACTAATCCACTACATTTGTTTCTTAGTGTTCTTGTTGGTGGGGATCAAGCTCTGGAGGGAAGTCTACACTCTGATTAGGATGCCAGTGAGGAAAATGATGAAGATAGAGACGATGTAGATGAAATTGCCCACTTACCACCTGCAGACAATTGTGTGCTAACTATAGCTCAGGATATTGTCTATGTTGTTAGCAAGCACAAAAAGCTAACCCCAAAACACATTAGTTTGGCACTCGTTCTGCGTGCGTCAACAAACACGTTCTCGAAAAATTATCGATGTAATCCACATTGCCGGTCACTGTATGAGGTACCATAAAGTGCTTGCAGCTGATGCAGTTTTCGTAAAGAAGACTCTTGAGAGTATGGATGAAGAAACTGGTACAGTTGTACCGCCTAATTTTAGTGCATGTTCTTCGACTACACTTTATTTGACTGCTGATAATATTGATATACTTACCGACACACTGGATGGAAAGAACTCTACATGTCCATATTCGCCATATTACAAACATATCCACCATGTTAGTTGCATTTTTAATTAAGGACTTCCGGTTGGAAGTGTGACTAGGAAATTATTAAATTTGGTTTTAGCCCATTATGGGGATCGTTTTCGTTTATTATTTGGTTGACCGCTGAATACAAAAATTGTATTTAGCACATTATTCACATTTTCCACAATGTAGTTGTATCCATTCACTCTATTCTGATGTATATGGTGGTTTTACCCCATTTAGGGAGCTTATTTTTGGCTGTAGCATAAAAATTTGGGGTGTATGGTTTTTTTTATTATCAGATTCGGATTCAGCTTTGAAAAATACATGGGAATATTATGGGCGCGTTTAGGGATTAGAACTTTTTTGTGGGGCTATGTAATATAATGAAGTCAGCTGCGAAGAAATTTGATTCCTATACAGGAAAGAGTAAATATATCTTGGTTTGGAACATTTTTCCCATATCTGAGGTTATGCAACTAAAACTTCGCTGAAAATCTTGGATTTAATTCGAAATTGAATCATAAGAATGGTTGGAGAAATTTTGCAATACCGTCGTAATCTGATTTCTACCATTATGTTTATGGATATTGCTACCAAACAGCAGGAACGTACCAACTGATTCCTTTGCTCTAAAGATTCATAAATGACGGACGTCATTTTTTTAGTTATTCTTTTTACCATGAACAAACGAACTACCATTTTCTTTGATTCCTACCCTCGCGTTTTTAAGGTTGCAGTGAGTGACGCACTCATGCGTTAAATTGCCTTTTAATAATAATGAAAAATGACCGGAAAGGTCTGGTCGAGTTCGGTTCAGTTATTATAAAGTTTCATGCATTTCAAACCGCATGAGTAATTCAATATGCTTTTATGTTATCAACAATGTGACTTATTAATATATTGAATTAAGATTAAGCTTATATAAGGGGCAAAAAGCAGTGCATTTTTAAGAAAATTTTATAATTTTTCCAACATATTTCGCATTTTCTTATATGATCTTGTAGACTAACAAAAAACGGATTTGAGCACTTTTCGATATTTTATGGCTGAGGTATATAGAAGATACAATATTTTTCAAAAGAGACATATCTTGTAGCACGTAGTCTTGATTTTAAACAAAAAATTAATTAGTACAAAATTCCCTCACAATTTCAATTTAATTTTAATAAATCATACCTACAAATGTAGTGTTAATGTCTTATGTATCCCCCGCAAAATTTATTACAAGTGCACACTGAACCAAATACCAAATAGACAATGATAAACTAGTCTGTCACGTTACACTGAAAGGGTTACTCAAAGTCATCGTAAATTTGCATATCAATGGAACCACATCCTAATTTAAATGTTTGAAAAACATAAACTTGCGGTTGTTCCCAATAAAAGTTAATGCATTATTCTTTGGTTACAGGTTACAATAAAACATGTGGACAATAAGCGATAAAGAATAATGTTACCGAGAAGAATTATATGATACTGCGGCTCGACAGGCGAGGCGAGTAAAGTAACAGGTGAGGAAAGTAATTTTATACTACTTACGCTGTACCGTAATAACCTGAGCAATGCTATATTACCTGTATTATAAAAAGATCAAATCATCTTAGAGAATATTAAAATTACTTACTTTATATAAAATAGTGTTGGGAACTGTGAGTGAAAATTGTCAATATACGAATAAAAGATATTTTTGCTTTGATTGATAAAAGTGATTTAAGAATGTTTATAGATAATTAAGCTCAGCTAAATTTGAAAAATCCAAAGACGATTTTGACTAAAATGATTTTTGCTTTTAAACCAAGCAGAATTTTTGTTGAATTACTTAACTGGCCTTTAAGGTGCCTATATTTCTGTCATTATTTTTCTTAAATTTTTAATAAAATACTATTCAACAAAATTTTAATAAACGTTTAATTTTCAGTTATGTTTTATTAGATTCGTTTTGTTGAGGTTTGTTGTGAGGATCTTCATAGCTTCTAGCCAATTCAGTGAAGATGTATGTATAGGGTTTCTTAATTAGAATAACAAATTTAGAATAATTTTCAGAAAGCTGGGGCACTGACAAAACAGATAATTTATGAGGCAAATTGAAAATAATTTTTTAGTTTCTCACGATTATTGTCCAGTTTGCTTCAAGCGCGATTAATGTTATTTGTGATATATATTTACATCTTTATTTTAATTTCAGGTGATAGCTTATACCAATAAGGTGAAATATTATCACAAAGTTAAGAAAAATATTTATAAAAGCGTAATTATTGATTAGTTCTTCCAAAATGTGAATGGCGCATCGTTTGTTGAAGATAATTTTAACATAAATTATCTTGATGACCCAATTTATATGCTTCTAAAATTCCATACAATTTCGACTATAAACTTGAGATAATTCCAAAGAGAGCTGTTCATATTTTATTCATAATTTAGATAGATAAAATATTTTAACCTAAGATAACCTGAATATATTCCTAATTAACAGTGCATGTATATGTAAAAAAAACTTTTCAAGTGGGCGCCTGTTTTTCATTACGAATGACAAAGGAGACTACTCGTGGGTTGAACATGAATGAATTATTAACACTACAATTCGTTTTTAAACTATTTACATTTCAATTACGTATGTAAATATTAAAAAAGTTTATTCGAACCAGGCAAACACATACCTACTTATTCGAATAAATTATTATTACTATTAATGACAGAAAATACAGATTAAAGACAATTAAACAATTTGTGGTCTCCCTGGCAGTATTTTGAATTTAAACATGCCTGTTAACAAAAATTTGAACCACTTCACACACATTTTATAATGTATTGTTTTAAACCATTACTTAAACATGTATATGAAGTATTCCCCATCTTCATAATCACCACTTAATTAAAATTTCAGTCTCGCAGTATACTTATTCGTAGTTTGGTAATTTCAGAGCATGATGATGATATAATTAGCTAAACTAAAACTAATTATATTCACATCAACTTTGTTTAGAGGCCAATTATCACAAAAACCTAAATCTATGCCCAGTTAAAATTATAACAATATTTGATTAATGTATTTCAAGATTATCATCATGCTTATTTTATTTTGTGCCTACAGGTACAAATTAAAGAGTTCTGTGGCAACGTTAAATTTTGTAGAGTTAGAATATTATAGAATATGGTCAAATAAATATTATTAATATTTTATAAATAAATATCTACAAAAGACTAGGTACTTGGCAGAAAGAAAAAAACATAATGACGCGAATGTATCGAAACTTATTTTAATTTATTTGTCAAGTTGCTAAAGTTAACATTTAAATTATTTTCAAAAAGATAGGCCTACCTTTAAGGGGACTTTTTTTTATATATATCTCCATCCAATTTATAACCTCAAACCTCATACCTCATAAAATACTAATACTACAAATAAAATTTCGTACAAATATTTTGTATGCAATATACTTCACCTAGTCATGCTATCATTAATGTGAATAAATTGGCTAAACGTGATTATTATTGATAAACGGAAGTTGTCTGGAATAAAGTGGTTGAGGCGGTTCACTTATAGCCTCTTATCTCTCAGACAAAGCTTTGAGCATTTTTAACTGATATAATTTTTCATGTGAGGCAATTGCAAAAAATTATTATTATTCTTTATTATTTAACTTCCAACTTATAAAGAACAAAAAATTACAACTTCCAAATAAACGCCCAAACTGTTTAAACTGAATAGGTATTTTCTTCAATACTCTAGGTTCCATAATATTAAAGTTATTAATTAAATATACTGAGCGATTCAATTTATTCTAGTGCTGGGCTAATATTGACTTTTTAAATATTTTTCGTAGTAACTTCGGACATACATATGTTATATGACACGTCTTGTCCAAATTTTTTTCTTTTATGGCGTCGGATACTCGCCCATTTAGCCACATGTCCAAATCTGATACATGTACTTTGTGAATAATTATTAAGTGAAAAATATTTCAAAATTATTATTGGGGTGTTACTTTCTCCTTGTCATAATCTCCTTCGCCTCTCAAATTTTTCTGGCGCTATGCTAAAGTCTCAAATATAAATGCATACAAAACTTCAATAAACAAATACTCTTAAATATAATGACCGATATAATTTTGTGCAATATTTAATTAGTAAATATAAAGTGTGCCAAATTATTAATAGCAATGGATTTTTTAATCAAAACAGTCTGAGTGAACGACGTAGCTTTGTATATCCTATAAAGGATTCCCAGAAATTTAAAACCAAATCATAAGATATTTTTAGTGTAATATACAAGATTCTGTACCGCTAACCAAATAAACTTGTACTCGATCTTTACTGGTCTCTTTTCACTGGCGAGCTGCTAAATTTAGCTTTGCATGACCTGTAAAATTTCATTTTTAAAAGTGTGAATCGTTTCCATCGGAATATGGAGAAACAAAACGATTTCACATTATTTGTGAAGGCAATACTTTAACTTACGTATTAATGATTTAATCCTTATTAGGATAAATTTAGGGACAATACCACTCAAAAGTGAATTACGAAATATTTACACGTTATATTAACACCTTTTTTAAATGGTCATACAGCAAGTTATCTAATATATAAATATATCAATGTATGTAAAATATGTACAGTTTACTTTTACATAGCTGTGTATAAGAGTTTCCGCTATGACTACCTTGAATTGACGTTTCGAATATCTTCTCGTAGTCACCCTCTGAAACTATTGATCCAGAAGATGGTCGAAACGACAAAAACCCAAAATAATCTACGCGAAAGAGAATACAGAAACTCCTCTACAAATCGTATTCTAATATCTAAAAGACATTAGTTGTTTGTATTTACTTACTTGTAATTGTCGAAGAACTTCATCGTGAGCTTTTTGTAGTTCTAACGCTTCTTGAAGAGTGGCTCCGAGCTTTGTTAATTCAGGAGTGATTTCTAAAATTTTCAGGTTAATCCAGTCACCACACTGAAAAAAAAACAAAACATAAAAATTGCGGATGCGGATATTTAATTTAATATACAATAGTTCTAACAGTTTTTAAATTTTATAAAAATAATGGGAAAATCACTGCATGAAGAAAATATAGGGGCAAAATATGGAGTATACTTTTAAATTCTTCAATAAAGGAATAATAGACTATTAAAATCTTAAAAAAACCGAATCTGAAATTCTATCAGGTATATACGAATTGACTTCTCCTAAGGAGGTCCAAAAAGGTTGCTAAACGCCGGAACAGCCACTGAGTCAAACCAAGTAACCTTGAATGCCCTTTTAGAAAGACTGAGATTTAGAAAAATTTATGTTTCAAGTTTTTTAAGTGCAACACCCCCTTTTTATCTTATTTTAAGAGGTGGTATAAAAATAGTTTTGGCATCAAATAAGACCTATACATATAGACTAAGGTTCAATCATGTAATCTTTGAAACCCTTCTATGGCTGCTGAATAAAAAAAATTATGGAGACGTTTTCTTATTGTGGACCGCGGATAATTGATATCGATACACATTCTTAAGATTGCCATGATTTTCTTTATCTACATCTTCAATCTCATGATGTACCGAATATTAAACATCTCAAACACAAGCTCATAATTATTCTCCGAGGTAAGTCAAAAACTATTTTCTGCAAAAGGCTTGTAATGGAATCAAGGAGTCGGGAGAGTAGCCAACAAAATTCTGCAGCAAAGAAACCCACTATCTCCCTCGTTTTTGAGGGTGCTAAAAACGAAAAACATAGTGCATGAAGTTTTTAACTAACGCACCCTCTCAAATGTCCAAAAACTACTTTTTCGCGTTTTCTCATTGTAAGGCTAGTAAAACCCGTGTTTGGAGGAGATTAGCTGGGAAAAGCATTAGGGTGTGATAAAAAGGGAAGGATAACGACGCGGCAGGAGAAAGCCCTTAGGTACCCCTGGTTGTTTAAAAATAATTTTCTATTTTTTTTCTGTGATCTCGATATTCCATTTTTAAGGATGCTGATTAAGAAAAAAATTGTTTCTTCAGCGTCTGACCCTTCCTACACCTTCAAACGGGCAAAAACCACTCCTAAGCTTTCGCTAGTAAGCATGCATGCTCAGCTGCGCGGGTTTGGAGGGAATTAGCAGGGAACATCATTGGGATTGGATGACAAGTGAAGGGTCATTGTCAGAATCAGCAGATTCCAAAATTTCATTCATAATATCAGATTTTCAATGCCACTTCCTTCTTCTAAAAACGTAGATACCAGTCTTTTCTGTTGAGGCTATTTATATTTATTTTTAATAACTTGGGATCCGTCAGAAGTGGGATTCTTCTTCATCCTGGGAACTTTGGAATTTTGCTAATTTTTTTTATGTAGACGATGAATAATTGGTCCGTCAAGGAACAAAATAATTGAGGATATTCTTATAGTCTTTCGTCACTGTCAGAATTACTGCCCTTTGCATCTAGAAATTACAAGGTAAAACAATCAGAGACTGATTTGAGTTGACTGATTTGGGTTAGGAATATCCACTCTCTATGTTTCGATACCTACTTTTGAATACGATGACTGCCAAATTCCACATAATAAAACTCTGTAATTCTGAACAATATTTGTGAGATTAAGAAATCAACGCCAAAGAAGATGTTTCCGTCCAAGAGGCAGTAGCGGTTATCCGAAAACTATTTGCAGTTGCCTCATCGATTTGCACTTTTAAATGCTGTACCAAATAATTTAGCTACATCAAGAGAACTAAGGGAGCAGTTGTTTTGATGTCTCCACATTGAATCTTTTTTACTATAAATACTGTTTTAATGTTGCAGATTGTGTATAAATTTTAGAAAATCCTATAGAAACCTTTAAAATTTTTAAATAAACAGAGGTGTATACAGGGTGTTTCAGTTTTTTCGTTTCTGTAAACGATAGAACATATCAAAATAATAGGAATCTTTCCTATAACATTTTTCTCTAAAACGTTTCGTTTTCAAGATACAGGGCGTTAAACTTTAAAAAAATTATTACTCTTTATTCATTATCTACTAAACAAATAAAGATTTTTTATTCAAACTTTGTACACTTTAGACATAATAAAAGACCAATTTTTTGACTTGCAAAAAGTATAGGGTTCAGTCCGTATTTGAACCGCCTAAACTTCTAGACCAATGATCAGAAATTATATTTTTATACAAATTTTAAAACTTTGATGTATTTGCTTTGCTTTCCATGGGCTCTTTTAAATATAAATTAATTACATTCTAGTGAAAATTTTCTGTGAAATTTGTTGACTTATCAAAAGAGCCTCGATTTGGCCATACATTTAGCTTCAATAAAAATCGATTGAGTTATAGTAATTTTATATGAGGTTACGTTTTGTTTGAAGTTTAATTTTAATCTGTGGCGAAAGTGGAATGCGCCCCCTGAAATGAAAGAAGGGCACGAAATGTACTCGAAATAATTTTCTTACATTTAAGTGAAATTATGACAGCTTGTGTGACAATTTTCATTATCGACTTCATTAATGGCTTTATTTATTGACCTAAAATTGAGTCATAATTGACTTATTCTAAGCAAGGGGTCGAGAGAAACGATTTCACGTCTTAAAAATGGGTCAATAATAGGTTTCTTACGTTTTTAGGTACACATTGTATAAATCTTTAGAAAACTTATTCTGAATTCTTCTTCGACACTGAATTTGGAATCACCAATACAAGTCCCACAATCGAGGATATTGAAGTTGAAGCTTTCTGATTCACAATTTGGGTAATCATATCACTTGACATACTTCACTTACAATTGTGCACTAGAGCCCAATTTTAAGCAATGACATCTTAAGTGTAGAACAACCCCTTTACAATCACATATTCTTATATTTAAAATAGGTTCAGGAGTTGGTTTTAAATTGGTTCTAATGGGTTGCAAAAAAAACCTTTTTGCAATTTAGTTACGAAAAGTCATCTTTTTGACACTGATTGTCATTGTCAAAAGTGGTTCATTTTAGCACAAGCGCTAATATGAGATTTCATTTTATCACTTGTGCTAAAATGATTTTCATTTTAACACTTGTGCTAAAATGAGTTTAGTCACATAAACAGATATTGCGACAGATCCATTTATTTTTACTAAGAATACAACATAAATATTAAACGTACAACATTTTTATTGAGAAAACACTTATCTTATTTATTATATTATGTTAAACGTAAAGAAAACGTAACAAAAATTTTATTTTTTTCGTAACAACTAAATTGCAAAAAATATTGTATAAAACACGATGCAAAACTGCGTGTTTTTCGCACACGATGAGTCGCTACGCTCATGGTCCAATCTTCACATCTAGTGCAAAAAACACGATCATTTTGCAACTAGTTTTATAAATAGCTATTTTTCTTTCCCACCTAATGGTCGTCAGTGGTTCGTCGAGATAGTATTTTTAATTAATCGCTAGAACAAGAGAAAAATTATTATTTTACCAGCCTTTGTACCCCATTGATTGTAGCATTAACGTCATTGAAAATTACTCTAAACGTGTCAGAATTTGGTTAAAATGGAACTGCGCAAATATATTGCTAGTGACAATATTTAAAAAAGAGACAAATTTAAAAAGAAAAATCTACTAATTAGACTATTTTAGTATTAAATAAATACTAGTGAACTAAACTATACCTGCATATAAAATAGAAGAATATATGAATATTTTATAGGAAATAACGTACGGCTACTAGTCGTGGAAGAAATATTATTCCATCTAATTAATATAAAGAAGTTTTATATAATTACAATCAGACACGCTAAGGTAGTAACGGATGAAGACAGACATACACGTACACGTTAACGCGGAATGCAAGGTTCATTAGATTACTGATTAATTTAATACACATTACTAGGGGAATTAAACGCCACACCTACAAAAGAGGGCCTTCCAAGTTTTAATCTTCTAATTGAACGTGATTTGTTTAAACAACTTCCAATTAAACTCACACATATCCTAATTAGTTGGTGTATAGCCAAGGAAGGTTGTTTAAAAGATAATACAAAGCTATTATATATACTACTATCTACAGTTTAATCAGTTATTATTATAATGCATATAAAGAAGTAGGTATTTAGTTTTGAAGCTAACATGGAATCCAATCTTATGTTACAAGTATTGCAAATATGTAAAAATTTTGGCACCAATTCTAATGGAAAATTATTTTAATAAATTAATTCAAACATTCACGTCAGGTGTACTTACATATATAAAAACATGTAGACATGGAGAAGCTACAGATATGGTTCTTTGCTTTTAAATTAATTTAAATCATGTCTGCGTAGCCAACGCATACCTGTCTGTATTACGTGACTTGACACAATCGATCTCACTGACATTTTTAAGATCTTTGTACAAATTATCTTGGACAAATTAAGGTTGTCTTGATTTAAATTTGGAAACTGGTCCTGGAGAAGACTTAAGCTTTCGATATGGAACTGTTGAAATGCATATTGGGCTCATTTTTTGGTGAACAATATATTTCTGTCTATAGAACACTTTTGCAAGCAGCAGAACCTGTTCGGAAGAGCAAGACAGTTCTTGAAACAACGTGAACACAGCCATTCCGTTTGCACTTTCCTTTCGCTTCCTCTTCTGAACTACCATGATATTAGAAAAACACTATACAATCGACTACAATCACTAAGCGATCCAACTGGTTTTGGTGCAAAATAGATGAGTAGTAATACTCATATTACATATACGTACATCAAATGGTTCATTTATTACTTTTGGTCCAATATTATGTCCTAACATTCCATTTAGATTAGAGACTCCAATAGAAAAGTTTGTTCGTTTTGGATGACTGATATTAGGAGTTTGACATAAACCAACCAATACATTTTGCTGTGATTTGGTTAATGCAGCAGAAGAAACTAAAAATTGAGTAGACAACGTCATTAAACATATCTAGTCAGATTCGTTTTCTTCAATCTAAGCCCATGAAAACTTGCTTGCTATGATTATCCAATTCTGTTTGAGTTGGTGGGAGTTATTTTTAGATCAATTGTATACAAAATCGAGAAGTAGAGCGTCCTCATCAATGCGTAATTTAGCAAAAGTAGGTAATACTTAATTGACACAACTTTATACGAAAAGGCTATATATGTACCTAATATCTTCTACACATCAACTCCTTGTAAATAAAATCACAGGCGCCAATAAAAATAAACAGTACCATAATTAACATTGATGGATTAAGATACTGTTATTGCGACATGCAGAAACCTTGTAATGTCACATGGTCGGAACGTCTCAATCTGGAAACATCATGAGTAAAGAGGATAAGTAGTAGTTTTGTGGGAACTGTTTATTTGACCTTATGATAAATCGACCGTAAAATATGTATTTGTTTTGATAGCAAACGGGACCTTGAAATGAGAGCAAAATATTTCTGATTTCCATAAACCTCTCATTGATGTGATAAATATTAAATTTTGCCTTAATTAATTAACGAAAGAAATTTTCTTATTGTCTATAGATCGTATAGTATGTAAGGAGTTTTCACTTTCAATTTTGTTGTTATATATTACTTTATGAGGAGTTAAATCATTATTTTAGCAGTATTTCGATGGTATATAGCGACGAATAAAAAAAGTCAAGTAGTACTGGAGTAGGGGTTACAGGAATCAACCACGACAAATTTTAACCCGAACCAAAATAGTATCGCAACCTGCTGTGTTTCAAGAAGTCACGGTCTTATTTGTCTGTGCTAAAGAAATGGTACGTAGGTCGTACAATAAGAGAATCTGCAATATCTCTGATAGTCCTTAGAGCTCAGGAGGCAGTAGAGATGAAACTGTTGAAAGAAAACAGCGTGCTACTGGAATAGGAACGAGAGCAGGAGGGTAACAGGACAACGACAAAGCAGACGAGGTAACTTGGGAGAAATCTTGAACGTAATAAGTCTTGAAGAGGAGAAAATGCTTTACAAATGATGTGAATGTCTATCCTTAATGCTTTCATCGACTAATAATACTAAGGAGTAGAATAAATAAATTTAAACTTCAGATGACTTTTCACTTCAAAAATTTATTAAAGCATGCTATCTCGTGGAGTAGGATAACCACATATTAACTTTGGTATGTTAAGTGCTGAAAAGTTATTAAATTGTCTTCTAACTATTAGGTGTATATTCTTTACAAAGCAATTAAAGACCACAAGATTTAGATTATTCTCACAGTGCTAAATTCGATATGATTAACTTCATTTGTAACGCTATACTTATCCTTGAAAATTAAAAAAAATTAAGAGCTGCAAATATTAGAAGAACGAAGCTAATACGTAGTTAGCGTGCAGTTTATTTATCATATGATTAAAGATATGTCCGCAAATAATATATGTTGTTATTTTTGTTACACTCAGTAGTTGATTTACAATGCAACTCCCACTTTGTTAGTCAGGTTTGCTTGGAACTATTCAAGTAATAATTATTGCCTGGTCGTATCTCATATGCCTTCAAGATTGATCATGTAATTATAGTGTCAAGTTCATGTAGATATTTATAGATCAGGTGCGTGAAACCTGCGTCGACTGTCAACTAAAGGTGGTGGTCCACTATCTTCATCGTACATAATATGTAATTTTAGTTAATTTTCCTAAGGAACTGGATTTTCTCTTAAATGTCTGTCCATATAATCCCATTCCAACGGTTGATGACTATTTTCTTGAATAGTAAAGCATAGGAAAGGTAAGTTAAGGAGTAAAACTAGTTTTCCTTATAAATTAAAGGCAAAAGAGAGCACATGGTTGACTGATGCAAAAATATTTAGGAGTTTTGGGTATGAGGTTCATATGAAGAATATACAATATAATAATTTTTTCAACATCTTTTTTATCTTCATTTTCTGGTGGAATTTTGCATAAGCTATTCCACTGCTCAACTAGAGCACACACAACATAATCAGTATCTGGGATATTGTCACTTGGTATAGTTGAGAAATGCTGAGATTCGAATCTAAAAGACATAAGCAATAAATGGTTCCAGTTCTCTCACAACCGTGATCAAGCGCTACCATCTCGGTTTCTAAACAGATTTTACCCGGCTATTGGAACATCTCAGGATAAAGAGTTGGAAGTGTCTATTTAAGTCTTTGCTTACAACATTAGAGACATTATCGTTTCAGTTCATATAAATTTCAGAGTTACAGCCGCATTGGCAACTCTTTAACCAGAAACCTGCCCAAATATTTATTGTCTAGATTTAGATCATCTTCATTATCATAATTTTGGAAGTTTTAGTTCAATTAAGGAAAAATTTCACACCAAAAATTGCTAGCAGCAAATTAAATCATAAAATATATTTTTTCTCTATTTTTTGTGTTATCGTACTACTAAACACAACGTAAGTTATACACCCCTTGTTATTTTGGTACCTGATCTACAACTGCATAAATATATATTCACATTAATTTGCCTTGCTCATATAAATAATGAAATACAAACTTTAATGAGTCTAAAACATATTATTTTTAACAGCAATTTTCATTATTTTCTACCTTTTCTGAGTGACTGTTCTCTATTCGTGCAAGAGATGAAATATGAAAGTCATTGTTCCTCACCATGCCAAGTATGCCACAGTCTGCGGTGCAGATGTTTCACTGGAGCAAGACCTACTTTTCAAAGACACTAAGGATTTACTGCCTTTTAAGGAACACGATTTTGTAATTACATTCATAAGTTCTCGACATTATTTCTCTTCTTATCCAAATGGTACTGGAGCAATTAAATATTGAAATATTACGCTATCACAAAACGATTGATAAAGGCTATTATTTATTATTTGCCACAAGTAAGTTTATCCTTCACTATAGCTAGTGTTATAAATTTGATCTAAATACCAATGCCCCTATTGGTCATCAAATCCGATAATAGAATATTTAAAGGCTTTAAATTAAACAAAAGTGACAAGGAACACCTTGATTATTAGTAATATATTAAGGTATTCACACTGAAAGTATCGAACACTTGTTATTAAGTAACCTTATAAAATCATTTAAATAAGCGTTTTTGTTTATTTTCATGGCGTGGGTTTAGCAAAATGTGCCATGACTCGCTGCCAGGTACTATAAATAGTTACTGATGTTATGTTTATAAGTATGGAATAAAATGTATGCAACAGCAAAGGCTATTGCTGGCCTTTACTTTCTATATTATGCAATAGGATGGAAGTGTTGTTTGATTTATTTTAAATTTATAAAATCAATCGCTTATTCTAAAGAATGTAAATGCAAGAATTCTTTTGTATCAGTGATTCTAATTGAATGACTTGATTCTTCACGAATTGCGTATATTCTATGGATTTATATTAACTTTGATTGTTTTTTAAATTATAAACATGTTTATGCTAGGCGGCTGTGGGATGACAAATTATATATTTTTGCAATGTAGTCGTTGTAGGCAAGATCAAGAGAAAAAGCTTTGCTATAGATTCACAATATATGATTGTTGTTGTAGCACCTGGTATTGGTTTCTGCAAGTGCTATCTGGAAGATGACAATCTACTACTTCCTTCTGTGTAGATGCAATTAGTATGCTTACCACTTTCTCCTTTATATGTTTATCAATATTGCAGGAGATACACATTCATTGAGTTATTGGTATGGAGGCTGACTGACTCGTAGGGGATGACGTTCAAATTTTTGGTTAGAACTTCTTGTTTCTTCCTGCATTTTTTTTTCACTGTTAGCTGACATTTTTTATTGTAATTCTTGAATCAAAATGAAAAGCCTTACTTCCTATCTTGTCTCTCTCTGAGTTGTACTTAGATTTAAGAATCTTCTGCTGATCCTATCTCTTTAGTTTTGGCAACAGTGGAACTTCAATTTTCGTTGAGTTATTGATAGTTCTTTTCATTAGTTGCTAAGATTCAAAGTAACTCATCTCTGTAGCACTAAATGTTGAGACTCCAAGTGCTCCTTATTTCAAAATAGATAATTTTCCCTTTAAATAAATTAATGTTTCAAACTAATTCACCTTTTATTTGTTAGGAATTTATTGTTGGTTTGTTACTCATTAGTTCTATGTACTATTAACTTCTACGTTCGATAATCCGTTCTGCAGGTTTAAGATTTTTTTGTTTAATGGTACAGGATGAGGTTAATTGTTTCAAATTTAAGATAGGAAATCTTGACGCCAGGTTTCCTGGCAACGCATAGTTGATTACAATAAGCATAAACAATCTAAATTTCCTACATATCTTCATAGACGTTTCATGATTAAATATTTGACGACTTTTAGATAGATATTAGTTTATAGTTGAATTTCTAATTTTAAACGTGACGGATTTTGTAATTAATTGCCAGTGATTGACTTTATTACATCCAGTACGAAATGACTACTAAGATTAAAAGGATTCGGACATTATAAATATTTACAGAACACAAATAGAACAGATAAATATAGTTCAACGCTCCAACCATTATCAGTGGTCCTAGCCATGATTTGCATGCAAAGGATGTAGATAAACTGTCTGGCAATTAAAATTAATACTTAATAATAATACTGGATGAAATCATACACTTTATGTATATCAGTTTCATGTAAATTATATTTAAATTGGAGGCCGCCAACTAGTTTTTATAAATCGGAGTTAACCTAAATACGCCGCGTGTGAGTTTTAAATAACAAAATTTTTGCACAAACGCGTTTAAAATTGACCTAAATAATTCGAAGCGAAATACTTATTGATGAATTGAAATTAAAAGTTTATTTAAATGTGTTCATGCTTGTTTCTGCTATTGGGCTGTATTTTAGAACTTGGTGTTTATGATTAAATGTGGAATTTGATCTTCTCCGTATACGTTTATCATTGTCCTAGAGTTAAACTTCAGTGGAACCATTTTCATTTATTCTTCCATTTTCTTACTATTTCTATTCCTCCACGCCTTGACACCCACATCAAGATAATAATGTAGGTCTTTTTTATCTTCTTTACTGCATTCTCAGCAGATTTCAGACTCAAAAATAATTAAAATTTTAAGTGTTATCTTAGCTATCTGAAAGTATATACATTCTTGTTCTTTGCATGTTTCAATTTTGTCATTAATAGTAGCAATTGCGTTTCGAGTTCCAATTTATTATTACTTCAGACACTTAGCTAACGTAAATATAGACTAATATCATATCTGTGGAAGTGGAAGCAAGTTTGGTTTTTCTAAGATTCATTTTATTTACAAATATACAGATTAGTCAGTTGTCCATATTCACCCCTTTTTTTTTCCCTTCTAGCTTGATAAATTATTTCCAGCTAACATAAACGAGCCATGCGTACGTGTATTTTATCAACATAGTTTTGAGATGATTAGGAAATTCCTGATTGTTGCATTTGATACGTGTTGAAAAAATGACTTTGATTTATTACCAGTCACTTAAATTGCTATAGCAACTGACAGATAATATTGTTAAGTAATTTTACAATGCAGATAAAGAAGTTGATGAAGAAAATTGCTCAATTAAATTAACTTCTCTAGACGTAAACAGTGAAATAAATTATTTTCTCGGTACTGTATTACCATACAAATAAACAATATACAATGCTGACAAATTATTCCATATTTAAATATTCAATTGAAGGATACGTTACATCATGCTACAGTCCACAATGAATAAGTATATTATTTTTTGCCATATAAATTCAATTTCAAGATAAAAAAATTTGATGGGATCATCGAAGAGGAATTTTATTCTTAAAATAAAGTAATTAAATTTTTTATACTTCTCGTCATTGAAAGATCCATTTACAATGCTAAATTAATTAAAATCTTCATTCGGCATGTCAAATTCTTCACCAGTACCTACATTGTCCTTCCTTCCAATTTTTTTTGTAAATTTTTGGTCCCTCAAAAGTAAGACTTCTTCTTCATGGAAGTTTTAATTTATCTTGTTTATATGATAATTTAAGTCTATTAAATGAATCGACGCAATCAATCCTCACAACCTTTGATCTGTTGAATTTTGAAAATGGACGGTTGTCAAAAGGCGAAACAAACAAAGCTTGTGAACTTGATCTGCTGCAGGCTAATTTGAATTAGGTTTTCTTTTCTAACTCGAGCTACGTTAGAATTTGTACAAGGCGCTCTTGAACTTTAACCACTGGTTAATAATAATTTATCTTTTTGCTGATTCTTGACTAAAAATTTATTCAGCATCTAAGAGTTTTTTCTGTTGAAAAAGCAAATATTTGTTTCCTAAATACTATTTGCAGCTATTTCATGTCTAGTATGAAGTAGTAAATAATTCTGTTATAATTATGAAAAACACGTGTTTTGAAATTTTAAAAATCATACAGATATCGTCAAATGGTGGTGTAAACACTACCATACTATATTTTCAAATATCCTTACCAGTTTGGTGTCACGTCGAATACACTATACGAGTAAATAATGATATAGAAAAATATATTTTTCTTATGCTGAATAATGGGTAATCATGGCGATATTACGCACGCAAAAATCCCTACAAGATTAAAAATATTCTGCTACATTAGAGCTTAGCCTGATGAATCATTTTTATTAAAGTGAGATAGAGAAATACAGCGTCGCGACGCCATTTTGCTAGTTACATCACCTACATACCGAACAGATTGATTGAAAAAGTGATAGAATCAAGTACGGAACTTGCCAACTAAAATAAATTATGACTCCACTAGACAGTGTTTCTAAAAATATTACGGGCTATGAGTATTTATGATATTGTAAAATGCTGTGTAACATAATTGAAGCAACTAGAGGTAAAAATAATCTTTAAGATATTAAATATTTAAAAAACCTTTAAAATATAATTTAATACTTTCAAAAAATTATTTGTTAGAGGGTTTAGAAAATGTATTATCGAAATGTATTATCGATCTGTAAAGTCTTTAGAGTTATTTTTATATGAACAGAAGGTTAGGTAAGTCGTTTTTGATATATTTATAGTTAATAAATGTTCAACAAACCAAATCTTTATAATTTTTAATTCTTTTGATATAGTTTTATGTATTTCATCCCAAGAATTACCCATAAAAAATATAGCTGCATCATCAGCGAAGGAAATAATTTTTACATTTATAATTAGGGATAGCATTTCATTTAAATAAATTATAAATAATACAGGTGCGAGCACTGTACCTTGGGGTAAACCACAAATGATAGTTCGAGGTTCACTTAAAATATCTCCAATTTTAACATATCGGGATCTACCTTCTAAATAGCTTTTAATTAGATCAAGGCAAAGTGACTGATGGTCGAGATGGTAGCGTACCTGCCTCTCGCCCAAAAGTCCCGGGTTCGATTCCCGGTCGTGGCAATGGAAAATACTGTGAGAGGGATTTTTCCATTATACACGGATATTGGATGTGTGTCCCTTGTCTTTAAATGTGTAGCCCCCTCCCGCACAAGGCTCTTCTAGAGCCTTCTGGGATAAAGGGGGTCGTAATTACATGTGGTGTATTTAAAAAAAAGTCCTCTGATACCAAATTTTCTAGTTTTTCTAAAAATTTTTTGTTGCTTATGATATGAAAGGCCTTTGCTAAGTCAATAAAGACACATATGGAAGGTTTACTGCTATCCATGGCTTCGTATATGTTGTTTGTTAAATGGGCTATTGCGTCGTTTGTAGAAGGTTTTTCTTGGAAACCGAATTGCTTTTTGGAAAGTAAGTTAAACTTTGTCGTATATTTCGTTAGTCGAATTTTTATAGCTATTTCAAATATTTTTGCAAAATTTGAAGTTAGCGATATTGGGCGATAATTTGTCCCCTTTTTAACACGCTATTATATTAGCTTCACTGTACGTTTGTTTGTGTGTAACGGAATCTTTCAACGAGATTTTCACCCACTTCAAAACGTCAGATTAAACTGAAACTTTGCACACTTATCAAGGATCGATGACAATAAAATAATTGAAAAAAAAATTTGATTTAAAAAAATTTGAATTTAAAAATTACAAAAAAAATTTGAATTGAAAAATTTGGAAAAAACTTGAATTGAAAAATGTCAAAAAAATTTCATTTTAAAAATTTTGAAAAAAATTAATTTCAAAAATTTTGAAAAAAAAAATTTCGATTGAAAAATATCAAAAAAAATTGAATTGAAAAATGTCAAAACAAATTTCATTTCAGGAATATTGAGAAAAATTCGATTTCAAAAATTTTGAAGAAATTTTGAAATGAAAAATTTGTTTGATGCCATTAATCATGAAGTTAATATTTGTGAATTTATTATAATAAACGTAAAAATCCATCACCTCATAATCAATCTTGAATATTTTGGAAATTCTGGTAACCTAAAAAATATCTGGATTTTTGAAAAACAAGTTCTATGCCTATGAGGGACAGTAGTTAAGGGTTGACATAAAATATAAATCAAAATATTTTGACTGATATTTTCTAGATTACCTGGATATTCAAAATATTCAAAAATATGTGGTAATTGTAATTTTTTATTTATTTATCCAATGTTTTGTAATTAGTTTCAAGAATTAATAAATAATCTATATAGGTACCTGTTTATCTATCTAATAATACCGAAATATTTTTATATTAGTTTAAGAAATATCCATTTCTTATTTATTAATAAAAACGTACGAGTTCTAAAATGTTGAAGCGAAAAAATGCAAAAGTAGTTTTAAAAATATGTGTATTCAAAAAAACTATTAGCTTCAACTAATATTTAAGAAAAGAGTCAACGCAAAGAAGCAAGTTAAAAGTAAATATTTATGTACCTACATACCTTATTATTTATGAAGCAAGAATACCAATACAGTTATATAAGATTTAGGATTATGAAATATTGAAAGTAACATAAATGTTTACTTTTTTGCAGGTAAGCATGATTTTAGTATAACAGTTACGTAAAAGAAATACAGTGTCTTATTTGGGTTTACGTTTACAATGAGTCACAATAAACTCTACAGACCTTGACTTATAATGTCAAAACAATATAACTAGTCGTGATTCTGTTTTGTACGCTCTTATAAGCATGGCACTTAAAAATATTTAATAAAAATCAGGTTGTTTTAAATTTATGCAACGTCGACGTTTTCTGTCATTAGGGCTAGGAGATACGTTAATTTAGTGGCAGACCTAATCTGCGAGTTTTACTGGATTTTCACTTTGCTTTAAAGGTGCCCTCATGGCAAATATATAAAGCGTACTGTCCCAATCATCTCTTATGAGAGTTGGTTGGTTTATCTGTTATGCCTCTGCAATTCATTTATGCATCACCAAGTCAATAAATTTTAACATTTAAAACAAAAAAAAAAAAAAGAAAATACTGTTTGATATATTTTTTTATCATTAAGTATTAAGGGTTGCTCTTTTTTTTAACAAACCTTAAAAAAGTCCTTTATTTGGTAAGATGTATTAAGTCTGCGATTGTTTCGGGAATCATTGATTTGATTTATCGAAACTAAGAGCATTGTCAACATATTTTGCGTAGGATTCTCATAGCTTTATTGAAATTAAGAACAATGTGTTAAATCCCAGTAAGAAGATATAAATAAAAATGAAAGTACCATATAATTTCCATTGTATTCAATGCATTATTTAATTCCTATTCTAAATAAGCCAGAAATGTTAGCTACCGTAAAAGGTTTAGACAACCGAAGTGTAAATTTTTTCTATAAATATAAATTATGTATGAAGAATCATTCGAGCTGATAGTAAAGACGCATACTGTTTACCTAAGTCATGTTGTCATGTGGTTGCTAATGTGAAACGAAAATATATTAATACATTCAGCATTGTTTTAATATTATATTGTTATGAAATTTGTTAAAAATCATTTTTTAATACGTTTCAGTTAGTTCATCTTCGGTCTTTTTAAATTTCTACTCGGTAATTATTTTTTTAGTCCAAAAATAGTGGAATGGAATAATGTGTTTCATGGTGCCTTTTAAATTCAATATATTATGCTTTTCACACAGTCGGAATGAAATTGTTATTTCCTTTAGAAAATTAGAATATTATTTATATCTAGGTATTTCAAATATCTAATTATTTTATCCTGTAGCATTCAAAGAAATATGTTGATTTAAAATAACAGCAGGCCAAAAAACGGTTTTATTTGTAAAAATAAGGTTGTTAGCCAGATCGATTACCAGATTTTCAGCAGTTCGTTGTTAACTTTTTTTTATTTTGTGACTCTCATGCTCTTATTTATGTACATTGTGCAGCAATTATTATAATATGGCCTAGTTTTCTCTCTATTCTTCAGATATTCCACATGTAATTTGTATATTTAAATAAGCGCGAATAAAAAATGCAGAATGGAAAGTCAAAAAATCGTGTACCATAAAACTGTAAGGTTTTGTTACGCTTTTTCACATTGTGCTTTGATGTGTGCATTATAACGGATACATTTTAACAGTATTGTTGCTTGCACATCCTACATAATGAAATTAAAACTGTTTCATGTTAAATATTAGTAAAGTAACAATTTTGTCTCGTTACTAGTTTTTTAGGTACCTCTTCAGATGTGGAACTCTTTCTTGTTTGTTTTTTAGATTTGTATTCATCGCCAAGTTTTCCCAATTCTTTCTTTTTCAGTTCATCCAACTCCTAATCTAATTTTTCTAAATCTTTTAAGTTCAAATCTTTGTCTTTCAATTGGTGTGATTATTTCTTCCACAGTAGGCTGCTCATCAAGAGTATCGTCTTCATGCTGAGGTTTTTCTTTAGGTTTTTTCTTTTTAATTATCTTTTGTTTAGATTTCTTAAATTCTAGGGGTGCATTTTCAATTTCCTCCACAGTTACTGAAGTTTCAGGCGTCTTACCTTCTTCTTCGACGGTAATAATTTCTATTATTTCATCCGTTGTTCCTTTTGGTTTTTTGAATATTCGTTTTTTATGAACTGTTTTCTTAGGTTTACCCTCCTCTGAAACATCCTCTGTCACAGTAATTTCCTCTGGAAGTTCTATACATGTTGCTTCCGATGGTTTTAGAGTTGGCATTTCTTGTACTAGTTCCTCGGGTATTTCTATTTCCTCTATGGCTACTGTAGCCTCAGGAAGCTTACCCTCTTCTTCGACCGTTAAAATTTCAGTGGCTTCTTTTTTGTTACCTTTACGTTTCTTTATTATCCTTTTCTTTACTACTTGCTTCTTAGGTGAACCCTCTCGTGGAATAATTTCTACAACTTTAACTTCCTCAGGGAGTTCTACGATATAGGTAGGTTCCTCAAATACTACAGAATCCACACTTTCTAATGTTTCTATAGGTATGTCGACTTCTTCTATTGTCACAGTGCTTTCTGGTTTTTTGCCTTCTTCTTCAACTGTAACTATTTTAGTTGCCTGTTCTTTATCTCCCTTGCGTTTTTTGAGAACACGTGTTTTAACTGTAGTTTTCTTTGGCTTACCCTCCTGGCTTATAGTTTCAGTTATTTTAATTTCTTCCGGAAGTTCTACAATTACTGCCTCAATTGGTTTCCTGGTTTCAATTTCTGTGATATATTCCTCTGGAAGGTCAATTTCTTCTACTGTCACTGTCGTTACCGGCTTCTTACCTTCCTCTTCTACAGTAAGGATTTCTGTGGTTTCTTGTTTATTTCCTTTGCGTTTTCTAATTGCTTTCTTTTTAATAACTGTCCTTTGTGGGCGTTCTTCTTTAACTTCATCAATTATTTTTACTTCCTCTGGGAGCTTTTCTATGTATTCTTCTGAGGGTACACTAGTTTCTTTAGGCAAGTCAAGTTCCTTTATAGTAACTGTAATTTCCGGTTCTTTACCTTCTTCCTCCAGCTTTACTATTTCCGTTGCTTCTTGTTTGTCTCCTTTAACGCTTTTTGATAACCCTCTTCTTAACTACAGTTTTCTTAGGATCGTCTTGTGTTAATACCTCAGTAATTTTTACTTCTTCAGGAAGCTCTTCTACTATAGTTGCCTCACTTGGTCTTATCTCTGGCAGTGCCCGCAATGTGTCCTCAGGTAGTTCTGTTTCTTCTACGGTAACAAGAGTTTGTGGTTTTTTACCTTCCTCCTCAACAGTAACAATTTGCGTGGTTTCTTCTTTATCTCCTGTTCGCTTCTTTATTATTCTCTTTTTAATAGCTGTTTTTTGTGGTCTATTGTCTTCTCCTTCCGTTTCAATTATTTGAATTTGTTCAGGCAACTCTTCGATATAAGGTGTCTCTTTTGGTTTCTTCTTGGATTTCTTAACGGTTTTCTTTATTTCAACTTCTTTATCTTGAATTGTTTCAGTTGCTGGTTGTGTCAGTTTTATAAATCATGTTATATCCATTTTAAGTTGGTAACAAATTTACTTACTTTGTACACATATTTCTTAAATTTTTTGTTCAAATGGTTCATTATTATCTTTTCTCGGAAAGTAGTCAAATTCCTTTTGCTGAAATGGCTTGAAATATATAGAAACTTTAAAAATCAATCAAATGAAAAAGGGACCAGTTGTACGGAGCAGTTCGGTCCATATATTTTGACACCTACCTACAGCCTTTATTTTTAGAGATATGAAAAGTGTAAAAATAAAAACTGTGGATTTTTGTGTGAAGAAAAGTAAAACAAAATTGCTTCAGAAAGGAAAGAAAAAACACAATTTATGTTTCTTTAAATGGAACATTCTGTATATTTTTGCGTATTTTGAATGATGTTTTTTCTCTGATCCAAGAATGTATAATGTTCTTATAATACCTATATATATCTGATATTTACTTTGGCATTTTACTTTCTGATGTCCTTTTGTTTTATTTCTTATCACAAAAATATATTTTACATCAAAATCCTCAACTTTTGTTTTTACGGTTTTTTCATATTTATACAGGGTTCTACATTGCAATATTAACGAAAAATATATTTTGAACGAAACAATACATTTTTAATTCTTATCATAAATTGATCTACATATCTGACTTGTCGTAACATTCCCTCGGGGATAGCTTCAATTTCGGCAGTAATGCGGTTTGTTAACCCTTTTAAGTAATTAATTCTTACGGAAAAAACTGTTTCTTTAAGGTACGTACCCAGAAAATTGTCTGCAGCTGTCAAATCTGGACTGCACGTTGTACTGTAGTTATTGACTGCAAATTTGCAAAAATTTCTCGACACAAATATTTTTGTTTGCAAAGGCCAGCGATCCACTTCTTAACTATCACTACTTACATATGAAACCCAAAGGCATGTAGATCAATTTATGACAGAAATGAAAATGTCTTATGTTTTGTTCAAGAGATATCTAGTGTTAAAAATGGTAACATTGCTATGCCGAACCTTGTGTAAATAATTTGTATAGGTCGGTGTTGAATTGGTGATTGACAAATAAAATTATGTTTTCTCACATCTGAATAACCCATGGAATTTTGCATAAAAATCTGGTGGTAACCTGTCAGAAATTATCAGAAATATTTTGTCAGTTGTCGTTGTCATGGAAACCTATAATCTACGCGAACTGTTTTACACAAAGAGGTATTTTGTATTCCAACTCGAGCAAATGCATCTTATATATTTCTGGAATCAGCTAAAAATTATCTCGGCGTTTAAAATTTTTTTAATCTAGTAATAAATAATATAACTAGACCATATCAAAAAGCTATCAAAAACAAAATACTAATAAAGTTATTATACTTAATAAATGAGACTAATTTAGTTTGGTGGAACACAACATATATTTTTTATTCCTTGCATTTTCCTTTACTTTAGGAGGAAATTTTTAAAGATAAAAGTTACTAAAATAAGAGGTTCCTTCTGTGTTCAATAACGGCTATTCTGCATTAAGTGCATTTTATCAACTTCTTCAATTGTTCGTCAAGCTAAGTTACCCGTAAATAAAGAAAATTAAAAAAGGAATATCAAGAAATTCTGCTTATACTTTGAAAAAAAAAATCTAAAACTTAAACTTAAAAACTTAACCTCAAACTTAACCAACGACTTCATTTTAATCCATTAATACAATTGATAACGCACTATAATAATTATTCTGAACAAATTTTTTACCACGTCATCAAACAAAAATTAAAACACCTCCCATGATGAAATGTTCCAAACATTTGCAGATGAGTTTTATTTCCGTTCCGCACTCGAAGAAGTATGAATTAAAATATAATCGAAGGGATTAGGGGTTACAACCTTTGACACTGATGTAACTTAGTTGAAACAAATCTGTCTGTAAGGACCAACTTATTTTCCACATTTCGCTGTCGATTGTCTTCTCTAAGAAGTGTAATAAAACTGGTGCACCGTAACCATTTCAGGGAAGGCAATATCAAAGAACCACGAACAATAGAATTGTGGAATTCTATGCCCAAGCAGGTTTTCCCTTATTTCTACTTTCTCAGACCAGAGTGATTACATACGTATCATCACGGCATCCATGTGATCTAATAGATCTTTTCCTCGTGAAATGTCATTCAATAAAAAAAGCAAAACACGTTATAATGTTGAATAATCCATATTTAACACTTTAATTGTTTCACGGTTTATTTATTTTAATTCTTGAGAATAAAAAAACTAATATTATTAATACAATTAGTTATCTCTTACACATAAAACTCGTTAGAGAATCGTTAACTTAAATAGTTTTATGACTGTATAATGTATTCTCGAACATCAATAAAAGCTAAACGAAACCTTATATACTGATATGGCCAGATTCAACAAATGGTCAACTATATTGTTCACGATACAAAAGTGAAATCCTATTAAAGCCGGCTGCGGCTGCTACACCCATCTTTTATCTGCAGACAGGAGCATAGGCGTACGAGTGATGAAAATCAATGTAGTCTAAAGCCAGTGAGGTGCAAAGTCACATCAGAATACCACAATTTTCAACACGTGTACAATTTGTACTGTGGTTAAGGTATAGTGCTTCAAAATGACTATAGATTACATTTTAGGAATTGAGTGACAAAAGAACAACGACAAAAAAATAAGTGATGAAATTTATATTCATGGCAATAGATTTATTGAATCTACGATAATAAAAGAGAAGCTCTCCGACTATGAGATTTTTTTTTCTATGATGTGAATGGTCTACGTCATCGAAGACTTTACTAAAATCTACGAATAGTGATTGCACTTTCGCGTATGTCAAAGATTTAACTAAGATACAAAAAAAATACATCAAATATTGTAGATTGTAGATGAGGATTACTAATCAAACTAAAGTTATAATGAATAAATAGGGGATCGTCGTAGATGAAAATTTATTCAGTTGGCTGGCTGATTGATTTTGTAGAACTACTTATTGGGTTCCCAATTTTCAGTTGTTAACCTCCACAGGATCTTTGGCCTATCGTAATAAAAAATATTTTTGGAATCAAGTCAGATAAATAGCAAATGGTTCTAATTAATAAGTAGTTACAGATACAGAAAATAGTTACACTACATTGACAGATATTTTGCCTTCCATATTTAGTAACTCTGTAATCATTTAGCTCTACTGTTTTTGAAAACCTCAAGTAGTTTATATCCATGGACCATGGAATAAGACTTAGTTTTCATAGTATTATTAAAAACTTGTCACTTTAGAATTAAAATTGTCTTATTCTGTTCTTCTGTGGGAGAAACACATCCACCAATCTAATAATTACGCCACTGGCTGCTGCTGTTAACAAATTAAAAAAGCAATTTGATCTTGTTTGTCTTCCGGTATAAACACAATTAAAACTGCATATTATAATTACATAAGAAACCATAATAATTGGGAAGGAGAGTAAATTGGTTACAGTGATGATTTTAGGTTGGGGCTAATTATAGGATTCCGTTACTTCTCATTATACAATTGCTAATTTGTAAAACTAGATAAAAGGAAAATTTCGTGGTCTTTAATAGAAGTAGTAGTTCGTTTTCAGAAGCACAGAGAAATTGAAATTCTAAATACATTAAGGAGTTAATTTCCGCGTTACAAGTTCATTAATTATTTGTCTGTTTACTATAAAATAGATAAAAGTACCCAAAAGTTTTTTGTAAGATTTGATACTGATAATTTTGGAAGAGATTAAAAAAATACCTGATCATGATGTAACTTTTTTTAAGAATAAACAGGTAAGCC
This sequence comes from Rhagium mordax, assembly GCA_963680705.1. Lineage (NCBI taxonomy): Eukaryota > Metazoa > Arthropoda > Insecta > Coleoptera > Cerambycidae > Rhagium > Rhagium mordax. The sequence goes on from OY796656.1 coordinate 120,651,953, forward strand.
ATGTTCTATGTAATTGTGTACTAAAAATATTGAATACCTACTTTTTTATCGCGTTGATAAATAAATATAAATAAATCAAATTTTATCGCAAATTTATTACCTTCGTTTTTTTCTAGTAGAACAAAATTAATTTTATTTGAAATACTCTTGCATATAGAAGATTCGATTTTTTCAATACTAATTATGAAGAATATATTAAAAATGCCGCTAAGTCTTCTCTATTTTTCTTGGACCGCAGCAATTAATTCTTGGATTTCCTTTATTGCACATTTTAATCAGACCTAGACTTGCTCAGTTAGTCATAATGGTGCACTCTATTCTTTGTCTAGCTGACTGTCTAGCTTATAATAAACAAACCATGTGGAATTTAAAGGAACGTCGTTACTAGTATGAGCGTCTAAAAAACAACGAATATATAATAAACTCTAAACAAGTTGGATTAAGCAAGAATGGATTTCGTGTTTCTAAGGATCCACAAAGAGAGAAGAAGCATTCGTTGATTCATTCAAATTACTTTAAAATTCAACAGAAGGATCATAATATATACACCTCTTGTTCTCTAGATATTACAATTTTGATTCTAGGAAAAACCACGTAATTCCAAGAATTCGTTAAGAAAAAAAATATACCTACGTATAATATACGAAAGAAGACGTTTTATTTTAGTTTTCACACGGCAACGTTACCCATTGGCTTTTATGGTTATTTATCACAGCACTAACGACTCCCTGGTGTTAGAGAGGTACATCTAATCAATATTTCAAAAACGAATCTTGTATAAAGTAGAAGAATATTAGACATGTATGTATGCAGTCAAAGTAAAAGTAGGTAAATCCATAATCTAGATGACCACCATTCATTATTGTCAGAAGTAAGATTATATTGTGGTGAAGAGAATATTAATGAAGTAATTACGTTGAACATACGTTAGGAATAGTTTGTTGAAGTTAACGATTTTTAAGAATAATAAATGGGTTGTATAAATTTCGAGCATTACATAAACTAATAAAATTTAACGATAATGACTGGTCGTGTTACGCTAATAAAATATTGTGAAGGGTAAAGACCCCAACATATTATTTTATACTCTTGGAGTCAATGCTAAACTCACATAATTTCCAACACGTTAAACATTCATTTAATGGTGACAATTTCGTTCTATTTGCATTTTGTCCACTATATCCAATCCAAACCATAAGAGAAAATAATATATAAACAACTTAGTATACTTGGAGAAATTGAATATTTTACCGCCAACTCAGTCTAGTTTTCGAAATAATTATGTAGTACCAGTACAGCTCTAATGTAGGTTGATGATGAATTCTTTGTGACAGTAAGAAAATGCTTGACCCATACTCCTAGACACTTCATATTATAAATCACACCACCTTTTACTTAAATTTAAAATGTTTTGGAGTTAGCTTCAATTTAATTAATAGTTCTTGTAATTATTTATCTGAAACACATTTACAAGTTGAAATTAATTTCGTTGAATTTTAGGGGCATTAATAAAGGTGTGCCACAAGGTAGCGTACTAGGTCCTGTGTTATTTTCTGTCTGCACTGCCCGAATACAAAAATCATATAGGAGATTGAAATCTTGTAAGGACTTTCTTAGCCAAGAAATGAAATTCAAACTGTGTGATTCCTTAATAAGTACTTACTTATATATTGTGAAATTTTAAATAAAATAAAGAAAGAAGAAATTTTAAATAAAAATAAAGAAAGCCTTTATAGAATTCAAAACAATTGCATAAGGATTACTTAGTTATAGTGAAGTCCAGGAGTCGGGATCTTGGCTAAAAAAAGCAAACAAAATTCTGCAGCAAGGAAACCTACTCCCTCACCCGTTTTCGAGTGTGCTGAAAATTAAAAAATTAGTGAAAAAAGTTTTTAGCGACCGTGATCCCCTCAAAATGGCCAAAAACTACCCCTATCTCGCGTTTTCCTGTTGTAAGACTAGTAAAACCCGTGATTGGAGGAAATTAGCTGATAAAATCATTACGGTTTCATAAAAAGGGAAGGATAACAGCAGGAGAAGGCTCTAAGCTACCCCTTGGGATTGTTACAACCAATCTGGAGGGTTGAAAAATGAATTTTATTTTATTTTTTCTGTAATCTCTATACCCCTATTAAGGAGATTGTTGCAGTTTTAAGCTGAGAAATTTTTTCAAGGAGAGTCATTAATATGCTTCTAAATTGCCTCTGCAAAGTATTGTGTACCAATATTTAAATTTCTTTTATTTGAATATAAACGCATCTCCATCACGGTATCAAGCAATTACTCACTTTGTTGCAATATAGTTAGGCAGTGTTTAATTTTGATTGAAATTGATTCAAAGTGAACTTTAACGTATTTTTTTTAGAAATTCTTCAAAACAATTCCTAATCGTGAGCAATTTTTATTTAAGATATTTTCTGATTCGGTGAAAAATCATCTTTGGGACTTCATCAATAGTATTGCTCCTCTGTGCACTGATTTCTGAATCTCTGTTGCCCTGTACTTTCTATCGACGATAAAGCAATACCTACGTAACATATCAAATAATGATTATTATCTCTGGTGGAAAAATTTTCATGACTTTCAACAAAGGTTTGCTAAACCGGCTTTACACACAAATAAAACATGGTAGTGCAAATGGCTGCAATGTCTTCGAAAGTAAAAATATTCGTTATTGATATATTTAGACGTATTTATATTTTAGTAAACATTTGGCAGCGCACTTTTAATATTCATTCAGTGCTTTTAACTTTAAAATATTCACCTATGCACAAACTTTCGTTGTTTTGCATGGGTTCTATGTGGGTCAGACTTTTTACGTAATATCTTTCAATTGTATTCAAATGTTATAATCGATGTGGTTAGGTATATGAAAGGTTAAAATTTTAGTACACCTGCGCAACAAGTATTTTATACCTTTGCACATAAAAATATTAAATGCTTTTGCAGCAACCGCATTGGACATGTAAATATCTTTTGCCTGAGTACGTTCATAAAATACACGATTTACATATATACATTTTTCATGAACTCTTTCATCGTTACTTCAAGATAAATTTAGTAATAGTTTAATTTTGTATATATTAGACATCTTATTTACAACAAAATAAGGTGCATTTAATGAAAAATAGGAATAAAGGATATTTGACACATTTTGTCAATATGTAGTACAAAAAGGTCTTCAAATTGGTTCTTTAGAATTATTTATAAATCATAATGAACATGTTTAAAAAAATTCCGGGGATTTGGGAGAACGATGAACTGTAATATAAATAAGGATTAAGGATAATCACATAAGGAGTAAAGACTTGGATAATCACCCTGTAGAAAAAAGAATCCACAATCCGAAAATCTATTTACGGTGGACAAAGGCCAATAAAGTTTGCCAACGATCACAAATAGCCGTATCAAGATTAATCATCTAATTCGAAAAATATTAAGGTTCAAATACTGTAGATATTTTTTCAATATCTAAATTCTGCACCAGTTTAGTTTGTGGAAGATAATGTTGTGTAAGGAGGATTTTAGGGATAATATTGTTTATTATTTTCAATTTTTGAATTTTTTATTTTTGTAATTTATTTTAATTTAAGGTAAGTTTGAAATTAGATTTGCACGTTTAGATTAATTTATTTTTCTTTTATATTTTAATGCATGGTATAATAATTAGTCCTTTAGTTTTGAAATTTAATTTTTATTTTTCTAAAGTAGTTGTAAATAGTTTATTGAAAAGAAATTTTTTTATTCCTTGTATATAGTTTTTGAATTATCGACTTTTTAGCATACGATCAGTCCGCCACTGGGCAGAATTTTTCAATGTTTTATTGATAAGCGACAGTGCGCGTGATTTTATGGTAATCTAACTTGAAACTTACTATAGGTTTGCTATAATTACTCTTTTACCTTCCAGGGCCTTTGGGGGTTCCCTTCTACCATCGAAGAAATATCTTACCTATAAATCTGCTGTTGAAGTATTGTTGAATAAAGGTTATTTAAAATTCGTGCTAGTTTATTTTCATTTGACTTGTAAGGATTTAGAAAAGTTAGAGATCTTTATCAGAATGACTATCACTTTGCTATTTGACAGCTAGATGTCTCTGAGTCTGCTGTATTTTAGATATCCAACTGAGATGAATTTAAATGCTTTAGTTATTTCAATTAAACATAGATGGAACCCAAAATGTTAGGTTTTATTGCAAATATCAGACAATCAAAAGCAAAAACGTTTCTTAACCTATGTCCCTGCGCTGATTAAAACTAATTAAATCTATAACAGATATAGGACAGTGTCATTTTGGATATTAACAAAATTAATAAACTTAAAGTTTAAAATTTCAGTTCAGAGTACGCTCTGCACTTTCGGGTTACCGAGTCGCTTTAATTGCACTTGAATTGGCAGACCTCTTTTAAGTTTTTGACACTTGTGGTCCAGATATGATGGCTGACTGTTCTAGAATTTATTGCACCGTTTACTGGATTTGTGTAAACCAAATAGGCCTTGGATGCAATTTTGGATTCGACCAATCAGGTGGCTGCTCGTTAATTAGTATAATTTTTACCTGTATTCCTGGTAAGTTGAAGCTGCTTTTCCGTTACTTTTTCGCATTTGACCTTTACCCATCATTTGAAAGTCCTGGGAATATAAATTTCCAGTTTAAATTCTAATTTTCTCGATTTATTTCAGGAGCGATCTGGACGTGGGTTTGCTTCTTTCACTACCCAATAACAACTCAACTTTTGTTTCGTTTCCAAGGAACATGCAGAAAATTTGCCAAACCATGGATTTCTTGATTCCCAACTGTCATTATGGTTTGTATTTTTGCCTTTTTTAACTTTATTATGTAATTTTCCTATGAAATTATGTCATTTTCAGCATCCTTATCCCCTGACGAATCTGTGGGTAAGATGAATTTTTCCCCTGCCGTTCACTTTGACGAAACATCACTGAACCTTTCGAAGATCAGTACACAACACTTCTTAGGATCTAATTTACATTGTGTCTAGTCATTTAAATAGACTGGAGGTTTCACAGGTAAGTATTATACTATTCAATTACAATTTTACTAGAAATTTATTTATGTTGAAAATCGTTCAAACTTTGTTTAAAGCATGCAACTAACAGCTGTTCTGTTATTGATTATTTTAAAGGAACATAGTACAATGCATTTACTTTATTTTCGCCTTTAATTTGTTTACGTTTGGTTTGTTTTAGCGTGGCTGACCCTTTGTTTACATGTGGCTCGTTGACCTCTTTCGCCTCAACAGGTGTTCTACAGCAGATTTATGAAGATGGTTCTCCGACATGATATCCTTTTTTTTAAACTTGTATTCATCTATTGAGTACGTAAGTTTCTCGTTATTTGTTTTATTAAGAGGATTATATCATTTTACCCTGGTTTGATCTGAGTTTATTTTTAATTTTATTTATTTAATAGTCGGGTTTTACTTTCTTTTATAGTTTAAAATACATGACAATAATTAGTAATATATTACGGATCAAGTGGTACAAATAACGGACGAGCAAAGCTAAATTTTTTTTAGATATTTAGAAATAGCCAAAAACGACCTCTTTTGACAACTCTACTGAAAAAAATTAATGCTGGGAAAAATAAATATCAACGTGGATGACGATCTGGATGAGGAATGGTGTGAATGTTAATATGACAAATTAATTAGGTTACTTGTTGGCGTGTGTGCAACAATTTTTATCTAAGTCTTTGAATAACTGATAATTCGAGATTTTCACAAAAAAATCAATTATTGGTGGGTTGAAACTGCCCAAAAGTAAATCAGAGAGTATGGGGTTGCATTTGGTTCGGAATCTATCTCTTTCTGAAAAATCTACACAACATCCTCTTTATTACCAGATCTTTTCGCAGTTTTTCCCAATTCCTTTAGTTTATAAGGTGAATTAAAAAAAGAACTAAATTGGTAGAAATTATACCGAATCCAAAACTAAATGTCAAAAATAACGATACTAATTGAAGATAAAGCCTTCTGGGATAAAGGGGGTCGTAATTACATGTGGTGTATTTATTATTATATACTATTTGTATTAATTCGTTGTAGAGAATTGTGTCCAACGACAGCGCTAAAACCTTTATATTAATTATTGTTATTTAAAGGTTAAAGGTTCATTTAAAAGAAATTAATAGTAACTGATGGAGTGACGACGCTATGTGGTATAATAGGCGAGATAATAGCTGAACAACAGTTTTTTTAATGATCTAACTGTACAAATTATTTTTCATATTAGAGAAATTATCTCTCGAATAATGATTTTAACCGTTTTAAAGACAGGGGAGTTCTGCAAAGTGGACTGTATGATTGAGCTTATAATTATTTATGTGTTAAGTCAATAAAAAAAATGTTGTATGTTACGTTTGGAAAGTCTACAAATTGCTTTCATACTAATACCAATTTAGGTATTGTTGCTTTTTAAATGTATGAATAAATGGAAACTTGAATGGAATTATTGTTAATTACATTTTTTGGCGGTGTGTATATTTATCTTGTTTTGCAATCTTTTTAACTTCCCGTTATAGCAGTACACGACATTATTATTTATTTAGCTCTTTAGACAATAAGAATACTTTAATATTTTAATACGACCCGCGACCTACTAAACTATCCACTATTCGCATCTGCTTATACCCGAGATGTCTGATAGCTCTTTTAAAAGTATAATTAAAATAATTTGCTATAACTTTATTAACTAGTGAAGCCGAGATTAAAGGAGATAAATATTGACTATTTTCTTTTAGCGATTTCCTAATGATGAAACAGAACCAAAATAGATACCTCTTGATGGTAGAATTGGGTCAAGAGGACTGCGTTTTTAAGTGCATCAAATAACCTAATTCTTGAGAAATTCTGATTCATTTAGATGATCTATTGCAGACAGCTTTGACTTTAGCCAGTCACATCCAATCATTATCATTTTTCTTGACAGTGAAACGGATGGCTATTGTGGAATTGTCAAATATCACAAATTTATTCAACAATTATTAAGTTTTGTTATTTAGTGCCTAGTACATCTTACTTTTGTGACGATACCCACGTGAACATCAAGATACCATTGCTCAACGTAGGTGTTATATGAAATATGGGTTGACAGAAATGTATTTCGTTTTGGTAATAGAATACATTATAAAACGTGGTTTTATTATATCCCTGAAAGGTAAACACCTAGCTTGACAAAATATTATACTGTTCCACTAGCTAGCTAATGAGGCTAAACTTGGACGCGCAATAAAAGAAATATTATGTAATATTAATTTTTTTATATAATAAAGTATATTGAAGAATAGTTTTGCATTTGTTTTGTTATAAACAAGAATATCAGCATTTTGAATGGGCATACTGGTTTCCTATTATGGAACAAACCAATTTTATACGTATTTTTCTTGGAATCTATTTTAGTAATGAAATTAGTGCTAACGTGGTAACTAAACATATGAAGCTTACTTAAATCATTACGTTAAAATATCACTAGAAAAGAAAGTTGTGGAAATACAAAATTTCTTCATTTCACGTCGTACCGTGTCGCAGCATATTATAGATAAATAGATATAGATAAAGAGGACTCATATGAATGGTTATACTTATTAATAATACAGGATATTAACTATCTGGTTTTCAAAAACTTACTGGAAATGATAACTGATGTACATCAGGTAGTTCCGATTTCACATAAATTTGATAGTGTAGGAAAATATGTTGAAGTGTTGCAGAAACAAAATTAACTTCAACTCCAAAAACATTACCTGATGATTGGAAGGAGGGAAATGGTTCTATTCTAATCTGACGTAATTAAAGTTTAGTTTATGAGACTTGCACATAGCTGGTGCATGATTTGTAAAATAGTTCCCGGGTTTTCATCCTCGTTGATTATTATGAATGCGTGACATTTTTTCCATTATGCCGTGATCTTCATTTGAAGAGATTACTTATAACAAGATGGTCGAAGCATTAAAAATAACTTGATTTGCTTCAGACATAAATAGGAAGAGGAACTGTCGAAGCTTTAGAAGTGATTTGAACTCTATAATAAACTCTAGAACCTCCTCTCCCCGTACTAAATCAAAGTCTTAGATTTCCAAGGATTTTGGAGGAGATTAAAAAAATAATAATTGTTATCTGGCGTAACTTGAAGCACCGTAATATGCTCGGTAATATGCGACTTTTTTCAAATTAGAATTTTCAGTGTCAATCTTGTCCAAACCAAATTTGAACCAGGTACTCAAAAAAACGTAATTATTTGCCTAAAAACAGAAAAGGTACACCGAGGTGATGTTGATATAGAGAACTTTAACCAAAATTACATATAATACGGAAAAACGTGGAATCGAACGTTTTAAACTACCAAAAACAAGTTAGATAGTTTGGATAAGTTCCCGGCGCTTCAAATCTCACTATTTTGTCTAACAACTATAGTGGTCATAGAAGCCGCTTTCGATAAAGAAAAGTGGTAGATGTAGAAAACCTTAATTCCTAATTCAGCAATTTCATTTGTAATTAATTATTTGTTTTTAATGTCTAATTTAAGAAATCAATGAACACGTTCCCAATTAACACCCACATAGTATTTGGTTGAGAGACTAGTAATGTAAATACCTAAAACAGGTCAGTTAGTCGAATTATAAACAGAAAGTCATGCTCTGGTATGTTCTATTACTTTTTTTCAAAGAGTAATATAAACAAACGACAATCATTACATTTTATGTCTCCGCTGGTAACAGATCAGTTTTATTACTATTGGATATTTCCAGTCTTTACAGATATGCAGATTGCAGATGTTTGAGAAGAGTACTCGCAAACAGTTTAACTTCTGATGTTAATAATTTCCGGCCAATAAAGAATTTGCTAATATGCAGGGGGGTAATGTTTCTTTACTCTTATTATGTGATAGATTTTACTATTTGTAAGAGAAAAACCAGTAGACACATGCGATTCGAGGAGTAACCATAACAGCTGAATGAAGAATGGAATATCCAAGGACAACTAACTATATAATTCAGTGTGCCCCCAAACGACTAAAAAATGTGAAGAAGATGATTTTGTTAATGCTTTTAATACAAATATTATATCAGCTGAATATTTAAGCTTGACTATTTAGCCATTCTTAAAATTTTGCTTGAGAACTGGGTCTAGCATTCAAAAGTTCAAACAAATCTAGGTTGATCTTCAAGCATCAGCATCAGAAGCAGAAGTTGTCTCTGAATATGTAAGACAGTACGAATTTTTACTGCATCTCTGCTCTCAACGAGATTCATAATAATTTATAAATATGTGCGTGTATCGGCTAAGATGATAATAAATTGCTTAGATAGATACTGTTCATCAGATAATTGGAGGTTCTCATATTTAGCCTCGTCATTTTGTTTTATGTACATATACTTATAGCAAAATGATAAGATTTTTCTTTATTTTTTATCGTTCAAACAAATTTCCAAAAATTTTCTGAGCTTTTCCAATAATTTTATTACATCATCTCCATCTTGTTCTCTGTTCCCTATACAATTTTTAAATGAAATTCCTCTGTTGCGTTCTGACTTATTTATTATTATTTTGATATAATTTGCTGACATGTTATCTTATTTATTTTAGTGCAAATCAAATATGTATTTAGCTAATTGTTGTTATTTTTCCTAAAAATCATCATTGTTAAATCCTTTTAATCAATAATAGGAATGATTTTAATTAAAAACAACGACACATTAAATTAATTATATATAATTTCTAGCATGCTGTTACAAGGTTTATAGATGTAAACGGAATTTGTTAAAACATAATAAATACTATTATAGGAGAGGAACATATGTATTCAAAATAAATACCCGTATTATAACATTTGTTTAAGATGAGATAATATAATATGTGTATGGTAAAAATATGTTTTCAGTTTTAAAAACAGTTAATGTAAATTATTATGTTTTAAAGTAATGAATTTGTGTTTATTGATATTACAAACAAGTCAAAAATATTTACAAGATTGATAACTAATCATTCGTTTTGATTTAGTTTCTATTGGCGCATAAGTCTTAAAATTACTCAGTTTGTCCACATTATAGACAATCTGTGAAAGGACGTTGATTAATTAGCAGAATTAAATGATGCTACAAACAGCAACCAGACAGTATTTGTAATTGCTACCATTATTACTCCGGACAACTTATTGAAATATGGCAACTTGTTTAAATAATTGTGTTAATGGAATTTATCTAATACGTTGAAGATAAATCAATCACTCAGATTCTTCTTTCATGTCAATTATTCACGTCATAATAATTGTGAACAATGTGGTCTAAGAAACGTTCAGAGGCAGACTCACACAAACAGTATCCTAATATCTGAAATGTTTATGACATTGTATTATCGTTGATAGAAAAAAGGAAGTAGAGTTACCCAAGAACAGATCCTGGTGGAATATTAAAGCCAACAGAGCACGTTTCAACTTCATTAATTAAAATATAAAGTTAATGATTTTAGAGAGAATTTGATATTCACAAGTGGAATTGCAATATCTTGTATCTAATGTGCTGTATATAACTAAATGGACTACTAGGGAGGGACTATCTTTTGTTATAAATTTATTGTCTACGATTTGGCATGGAGAGGTTTAGAGGTACCTAGTTTAGTATTTCAATACGTACAGCGTTTATGATTTCATCACAAATCATTAATACGGAGAAGAAATTGAGTTGACCAAGAACTGATCCTTATGGTAAGTCAAAGTTGGTAGATAAAGTTTCAGACATTGTTAACCACAACGTGAAGTAATCATATCATAAAGGAGATCTTTTATTATCCACACAAACTGCTATGATTAGCCACAAGTTGATAATTTGTTTAAGAATTGTTGCTGGCAGATCCAATAAATTAAGTTGAACATAACTAATTTATCACTCTTCTTTTCATGTCATAATTTATTACGGATGATCCAAGAAAAGTAGATACTTCTATCAATAGTATTTCATTGATAGAATTGGTTAAAGGGGGAAGAAATAAAGTGGATCCATTTGGAACTATACCGTCAACAACCACACCACCACGTAAAGTAAGCAAATAGTTAAAGATTTTTTAATAACCACATACACAGCTGCTCTGGTTAGCCACAAGATGGTAACCTGTTGATAAATTATATATATCACGTTGAAGGTTAATCCATATAGCACCATTTGCAGTAATAAAGATTTAGATAAAAACATTTTCACGTTCAATATTAAAGTTGGCAAAGAACCCAGAAAAAATATTCTGCTGTCATTTGTTTAAGAACCCTTGTTGATACATTCTAATGCGCTGAAGATAACTAGATTTATTACCAGAGACTCATTCTCATCATTATTTATCGCATACTAAGTATATTCATTTGCTACGGTTCCGTGAGACGAATAATTGAAACATTCCTATTAATTAAAATGAAATTACTTATACATCAAATTCACCATACAATTTCATCACTTGTTTTAATTGGTATCATAAGTTTGTTTTGTTGTTTGCTATGACCTATAGATACTTAATTATGCCGGTTGGTTTTAAGTCAAGGTGGACTGCCATAATTAATTAAAGTGCTTATTTAAAGGTATATCACACAGAGGCAGATATATATTTAACCAGTATTAAATGATAATATCGATACATGATTACGTAAGAATGAATAGCCGAATTGTCTTTTTATTAAAATAGAAGTGAAAATGTAAATATGGAAAATTAACATGTTGGTAAAATATGTATAAATAGTGAACACATTTGAGCACACCTTGAAACATTTGAGAGATAGAAAGACTTTACAAACTGACAAGCTGAATCTCATTCCAATGTTTGAATCTTCGAATTGAGTTGGTCCAAATTTATTGGAGGTAAGAAAAATACTTATCAAGGCCCACGAATTTACGGAGAAATGTTAGTAATATTTAATATGATAGCTTGAGGTGCTTTCAGCTTGGTACTCTTTGTGATAAATTTTTCATTAAGTTTCAAAAATAACGATGGAATAAAATACGAGTTTATTCTCTCTAGCTACATTATTAACAAGTTATAATGACCATTTAAAGATAAAATAAGCAATGCATATAATATGCTGTGATTGTTCTCTGTTGTATATCGCGAAACGATAAAACTAATTACTCAGATCCAATGAACCGTTCTTGTTTAATTTAACATTGTTAATTGTATACCAAGAACAAAGAGATAATATTTATGTATACGTAGAAAGCGTACGTGCTTTATATATATTTTTATTGCCCTCGTCTACGCCCTGTGTAGTACAGAGCATTAGGTTTCCACAGCCTATAGACCTAATCGATGTTTTTGTTTGTCGCCGTCAATCAAGGTATCTGGTTGAGACTGATTTACAAAGAGGATCAAATTACGTTAAATTTTTAAACATTCGTGCGTTTCTGACCATAACGACAGGCTACTGATAGTAAATATTTTACAAAATTTGCGTGAAGGGTATGCAGATGATAACAGAAAGTAAATTGGCAAATATTTAAATAGTTTGATTGATTCAAATTTTGGAACATATTTTTTAACCTTGCTCTCCCCCGAACTATGTCTAAATCGTTTCCTATAAGGTACCTATATATTCTGACTTCTTTTAAAATGGTTTTAATTTTCCATTGCTCTACATCAGGCACTCACTTGGGGAAAATTTCTATATTTTCGAATTTGTTACTTCGATATTTATATGGCAAAATTATTAATTAAAAATACCATACGTGTTCTGTCTCTTGTTCCCTCCAGGGAACCGTACGCCTCTCTTTTAGGGTAATAAATGAACTTGCCAAAGTTCTAACTTTACTGGAGTGGGTATATAGTTTTATCCCTATTTTCCATTCCAATTAATTTTACTTACGTCCACAATGCCAGGAATCAAAGTTGGAGATGAAGTTTTCTCATTTACTTATAAATACAAATTATTTAAAAACTGACAGGGTTGATTCGGATATTAATTTACTTACAATGTTGTGTGTTGTGTTGTTATCATTAATATTCCTACTTGATTATTATTGCGACAGGTCACAAATGAATCATTATTTATAAATATCGCAAGGCAAATAGAACATGATGTCAAGTATAAAAAAATTATGTCAGCCGTCGTTTCTTTAACGAAGTAAGCGCCAAAATAACAAAAAAAAAAACTATGACACGGTGTAATGAACATTTAAACTTGTACGTACCTAATTGATGTTGCAAATTTTATTTTTAGAAGATAATTTACTATTCAAGGTCACGATATTATGTAAAACTTGTAAAATTTAATTTATAATTTAATTCAAGATAAAGAAGTAATCAAGAAAATGATAAATTTGAGCGATTAGTAAATAATAATACACTTTTATTATGATAATAAGAGACCGTAAATATTGGTTGCAAATACCATGGTAATAATTTAAAAAAAAATTTGTTCTCGCTTTCAAAATCGCTAGGAAGTAACAAACTCTTTGCCTCCAAATAGGGCACAATAAGCGCTTATTTACGTATAGTTTACAAAAATAGAAGGAACGAATAAAATGTGGCCTACTATTAAAGCATTGCTAGCATTTTCGCCAGATGCCGCAGATATGTTTACAAAACATTGTTGTAAAATAAGATAAACTGATTACGATGCCAACATAAAATTTATTTTATTTTTAGGAAAGTGTGACACGTCAGTATGCATCAGTACAATTAGTATATTACCGAAAATATCCAGCAAAATTGTATTGAAGTCAATTTAAGATCGAGTGGAGTGCAAAAATGGCATTAAAAAATTGGCGCACATTTATTAATTCTCTTTGGGGACATGTCGAGAGGTAGTTAGAATAAATAGCAAGTAAGTACACAAAATTTGTAAATGCAAAAAATTAAACATACGTGTAGCAATGCAATCACAATTCTCGTCTTTCCACTTTGCACCGCAATCGTGCTGATGGTGGTGGTTTTGGACATCGCTGAAGAAGTGGACACTTCTTTCTGTTCTGTTCCATTTTCAACGGGTTCTTTGGGTTTGGTATCCATGCTAAATTATTTTTTCAATAACACTAAAAACACATAACTCACTAATACTGTATTTGAGTTGTCGAGAAACTATTTGCACACAGATGTTTAATATCGCAGGAAATGAGGGTTCGGGATTTTATAATTATGTCGATTATGTCGAGTTTTTTGGCAACAGTTGCGTGTATATTTTTATCGGTCAACTAGTAACACGGTGGACCGCTTTCATTCGAAACCAGCTCCCCGGAGCCGCGAAACACACTGATTCAAGTACGTTGGCTGCGGCCTCCTGTTTCAACTGCACCATTACGATGACCACATCAACGTGTCTGCTCTGCTAGAATCTCTGTGTAATGTTTGTCGGGTATGTTTATGTATGTTAACATGTGTGAAGCAACCGGCTCATGACGTGTTTCACTATTTGCTTATTGCTGAAATTAAGTCCAGAAAATACCGCAGGAAAAACTACTGGAGACAAAATTCAAAATTGTGTCTCTTTTTATACAGCATGGAAAATAAATATGTTTTTAAGCAAGTTCTGGAAACTATGTTGCTTATAGAAAATTTATTATTTTTGGCAACATGTTTTATTAAAATCATTATTAAAAACATTATCACTTGCAGGAATTTCAATTTGTGAAAGATTTATACAGTTGTCAAGGTATACCGGATGCTTAAAAACTTTAAACGTTATAATGCCAAACAAAATTAACACATATAGGTAGCGAATGGCATAAAGTAAATTTATTCTTAAATTTTGCAATAATGCACTAGATTTAATTTTTTAATTTTAATGAGGAAAAAAATCTACTTATTTAATAATGTTTCAAAATGTAAATATATATAGTATGTCGACAATGTAATTTGTATATAATAAAACAAACTGAAATGAGTCTTATACGAGGTGGGGCAATTGTGAGTCTGAATTCGATATCTCAAGTTGTGTGATAACTAGAATTATCTAAACTAGAGACAGTAAACTAGATCAACGTGTCGATAATCAGAAATTTTTTTGAAAATACAGGATGAGTCAGGTCGATTCTACAAGGTCAAGTACTTTTTTTAAACTAATTACCATTTACCGGGTATCACGCGAATTTGTGCACCCCTATTTTAGCCCTTATTTTTAGATATACAAAAAAAATTGTATACAGGGTGATTCAGAATTATGGTGCAAAAAAGTAATCACAGATAGAGATCTTAGAATAAAGAGACACGTGTATTTTCGTTTTGGCCAATTTCGATTTTTAGGGCCCATAAATGGGACGTTGGGAAAACAGTTTTTTTGAGATATCTCAATAAGTGCTTGATCGATTTCAATAAAATTTGGAGGGTAGTCTCAGAATTACCTTTCCAATAGAACCCTTAATATATATTTTTAGATCTGCCGCAAGGGGGCGCTACATAGAGTCACTACATCGCAGTTTTTCGCTTCTATTCTTTTATACAATTGTCTTTTATGTTTTTCTTTTTTTACTCTGATTCATTTTTACACCAAAAATGTCCTCTTGTCTATTTTTCATATCATGCACCCATTTCGAGAAAAATGCGAAAAACTGTTTCAATGATCTGACTTATAATACTGCGAAACTACAAATTATCACAATTGCCATGGAAATAATTGAACAAATTAAAACATCAACAATGACATTTTGACGTTTACTATTTTTATTTGCCAGTTAGATTGTTGTGCTGTGAGTTATTTAATTAAAAATTTTCCTACCCTTATTTACCATTATAATGGCTGAGCGTTTTACGTTTCCTGAAACATTGATACAGTTTTTCGCATTTTTTTCGAAATGGGTGCATGATATGAAAAATAGACAAAAGGACATTTTTGGTGTAAAAATGAATTCTGCATCAGAATAAAGAAAGAAAACATAAAAGATAATTGTATAAATAAAATAGAAGTGAAAAACTGCGATGTAGTGACTCTATATAGCGCCCTCTTGCGGCAGGTCTAAAAATATTTTAAGGGTTCTATTGGAAAGGTTATCTTGAGACTACCCTCCAAATTTCATTGAAATCGATCAAGTATACTTATCGAGATATCTCAAAAAAACTGTTTTCCCAACGTCCCATTTATGGGCCCGTACGGGCCTTAAAAATCGAAATTGATCAAAACGAAAATACACGTGTCTCTTTATTTTAAGACCTCTATCCGTGATTACTTTTTTGCACCATAATTCTGAATTACCCTGTATAAAGAAGTTTTAGGAGCTTTCCTGTAGATTTCGAATATATAATTAGAAAAACAGTTGAGCATCACACGTCAAACACTTATTGACCAAACTTATGTTTTTTTAATTTATATTTTTATATTTTTAAAATTTCCAGTTTTTTCTGATTTCAAAAATATGTACTTATAATATAATGTCTTTTGTAATTTTGAAGATATTTGAGAAAAACTGCTGCCAATTATGGGATCAGAACTTCCCCACCGTGTGGTGGAGTTTATAATAAAAATAATTTTTGACGTATTAGTGAAAAAATTTTTGACATTTTTTTTTAGATTTTGTGTATCGTCCAGAAATACAATAAAAATTTTCAAAATTTTTTTCACGAATACATAGATAGGGCGTTACTTTATTCACCGGTTGATCCATCAGATGTGTTTTATCTCATTCTATCTCCGAGGTTAGAATGAGATAAAACACATCTGATAGATCAACCGGAGAATAAAGCAACTCGCCCATACCTTTCTCACCTTGGGTGAGGAAGTATAATAACTTAATTCCATATTAACTTCAGAAGAATTCAAGTAAACAGTGCTTCTCAGCAAGAGCGCTTTTCAATTGTTTCAAATGACATTTCAGTAACTGACAGTGACAGCGTTTGTAATTATTACTTCGTTACAAGTTGTCCGTTTAAACAAAAATAATTAAATTTTCTGATGTTGAGCGTTATGATATAATGCCAATTTATTTGGAAAATAATAAAAATGCCTTTCGAGCAAAGCGAGACTATGCTCAACAATTTCCTGATAGAAGACTTCCGTCAAGAATGGCGTTTTCTAGAATCGTCAAAAACTAACTCTTTAGAAGCTGGTGCTCTTAAGAACTTAAAAAGAAAAAATCCAGGCCGTGAAGAAAGAGATTTGGAAATTCTTCACCATTTTCAAGAAAATTCCAATTCATCCATAACTACCGCTAAAAGAACTTTACGGTATTCACGTTAAAAAAGAATAAATTTGGAGCCTATAAAATTTTACCCGTAGCAATAACAAATAGAGCAGAGATATACATTTTCAAAAATGGTGATAAATCGTTTGAATAACAATCTCAATTTATTTTAATAAAATTCTTTTGGCGGATAAAATAAACGCTATTGGGTAACAGCAAATCCAACTTCTATAGCAGAGATTAAAACACAAGACATACAGCTGTTGGAGTCTCTGCAAGATCAAGGTCTTAGGGAACAAACTCCTAAATAGTACAAAAGCTACTTACTGATTGGAAACCATACGTAATGGTGGATGAAGGGACGAGGAAGTCGAGAAAGGTCGATTATGAGGTGCCACAGGGAAATATTTTTGTTTAAATAAAGTTTTAGATTTGATACAATTAAAAACTATTGTACGGAATTTAGGCTGGGATGGATTAATAAAAACGTAACAAAAATAATTTAAAATAATTTAAAAAATATTATAATGAACTTTTTTGGTGACTGCGGAAAATTGCTTCATTATGTTAAGTTCAATAATATTAGAAGTTAAATAGTTGATTGACGATGATGTTTATGAAAATCCATCTCGAATAAAAATTTTTGTAATAAAAAATTGCGAAACTTTTTAACTTTAAACTTTTTAAATAGATTGATACAACCACATTTATCCATCTTTTTAAGCACACGTATAATGAACATATTATATGTAAATAATTAATATACTTACACGGTTTTTCAGTCGAGTTGTTAAATTCTTAAATATTTCAGTAGTTAAGTGTCACTATTTTCTGAAATTTATTCGTATTTCATCAAGTAATTACCGCATGAAGATGATTAAAATTAGGTTTCAATTCTTCTCCAGAAGGTGTTCATTTGCTGGGTGAAACAAGCGTCGAATGGAATGTTCGGTGTCTAAATGTTAATAAATAAATATTTATAAATAAAATAAAGTGGAAATTTGACAAGTAAAAAACAATTTCACAAATTTGAATTACAAAAAATTTGTATTTATGTTACAAGTATTGGTATTAACAATTTTCCGTGAATTCGCGAAATTATTAGAAAAACACGTTTAAATACGAGTTTAAATACACCAAGATTTTCAAAAATGTTGTATAATTTGGACAGAGGTAAAAAGCAAGAAGATGCTACTTTCTTCAACAACAACAATCAACTTTTCATAACAATGGATTTGTTAATAATTTCTATTATGATGCTTTAGAAAATCGTCACTTTTTTAGGCAAGTTGATAAATCAGTACCTACATATGGTTTATAAACGTTTGAGAAGGAATTATTTGAGAACATATTATAACAGGGCCGCATTTCTTTTGGGGTACCTACATTGACTATAACCATTTTGTCATTTTTTGGGAAAATCATCTGCCACAATTATTGGTGAATGTTTCTCAAAGGATCAGAAATGGGATGTGGCTTCAGAAAAGTGTTATTTTTTTGCAGTAAACCACCCAGATAAAATCTACCCACATAAGTGGACTGAAAGAAATGGTCCCACTAAGTGTCCTGCTAGATCTTCAGATCTAACAAAAATGGATTTTTTATGAGTAAAAGTGCTTGCTTACACAAATACACCAATAACATTCCAAAATATGAAGGCATGGATTATAGATACTTCTAGAAATATCAACAGCAATATTAAGAACAATAAAAACCTTAGTCTAGAAACGCACAGAAATGTATATTAATCAAAATAGACACCAAAACTTATACTCTATTCTCTAGAATTATTTGATAAAATCTCTTAAATTTCGAAGTCGTCTAAAAATATACCTCCTAAAATCGATAAAATTAAATTCAGAGTTAAAAATATTGATGGCCACCTTAGGAAATGAAAATGATCCAGAAACCCATACAACTGCTTCATAAGTGGAGTTAATAATTTTTTATTAAAATCCATAATTGTGGCTGTACTGATTTTTTTAATATGCACGTGCAGATGGTATTGTTTGAACTAAAAAAAATCAATATATTCAAGTGGAAAGTGGAAAGAGACTAGAAAAACGTATAAACTTTCTTAAAAAATTTGGATTATTTTCAAAAACTACTGAGAGCAGTCAATGGAATGTTCAGTTGTTCAGTAGTTATGAAAAAAATGCAATAGGCCAATAGTTGCAGTACTTATTCGTTAACGATTGGAAACTAAATTTCAACATCAAATATGTTCAAAGATATAATATTTTGCTAAAACTCTTTTAATGATTTTAAGTTAAGGATTTGATTCACTCTAGGATATCGAATCAGGAATAATTAAAATTTGTGGTATTTCACACAATAGGCGGTTTTCACAGATGCTAACATCATCGGTTAGATAAATGTCCTTGATGTCAATATCCATTCTCTAAATCATAGTTTTCTGTTATATCTCTGTTTTATTAGAAAACAAGAGAGTTTAAAATATTATTCTTATTTTTGCAATAATCGTAGTAAGTTTTGTGTATCCTAAAATATATGTTTGGTTTATTTGTCACGTTTGGTTGCATTCCATTCATTTATTCAAAATATATCACCCTAATATAAAAAAGAACTTATATTTTTTTACGAACGTTTTCGCAATTTGAAATAAAAATAATAGCACACGAGAAAATGTACTAATATAATGTGCATAAATTCAATATCATCCTACCATTAATTTATTTTCAATGAAATTAATTTGAGAAGCATCACTGTGTCAATGTCAATAAAAATGAGATCCATCCTTGTATAATATTTTTAGAGTGACCCTTACTAGCATTTGTGTAAAATTTTATTATCACCAAGGCTATTACGATAAATTTTATGTTTTAGTTATTGGCAGACATAAGAAAACAATATTGTCTGGAAATAAAATATCCATAACTTTCATAATTTTGTCAATAAAAATTGATTTAGAGGAAACCTATATTTCAGATACGCTTGAAATAATAAATAAAGTTTTAGTCATAGAAATGCTGATATATGAAAAGAAAAAATTCTTGGTACGCCCACGGACTAACGTCAGAGAAAAATTATCTAAATAGTTTATTTTTAACTTTTGTTTTGGATCTTGAAGTGAAGAGGAATATATTTCAATGCATAAATATTAAATATTATGTATAGGTACCCAGTACACAAGTTTGTAACACCGTGGACAAATATATTATTTGACTGTCCAATATTTATATAGATTATACCCGCACATAAGAAATTATGTATAATACAAATGTCACTAAAAAGTGGGCTTAATATTATATGTGTGGCACAATTTAACTTTTATACGCCAAAAATACAGTCATTGAGTTTTAAAACAAGCTTTATTTTTATCAGCAACAGAACAGGTATACATAAAAAATCAAACATTAAACGGGTGGGTACGAGATGGATACTGATTTATTGGTAGAATATGTTTTATATAAAACGTAAAAGTTTGAATGGCTCTAATGATAATCCTGTAGGTATCGCTTTATTTTACTAAGTTGCTGTTGAAAAGTTCTGAGGTTTATTCTACATACTATAAAGTAAAAAAAAAGATTGCAGCAAATTGCATTTCCTCGTCTTAAAATCGAGGATATTTCTGTAAAGAATAGCAAACATTATTATTAAAATGATATACCCAAATTCTATAACTCTGACTCTACATGCCCTTAAGATAATAAATATAAGTTTTCATTTGGTCGTAGCTCATTCTAACACTACTTTCAGATTGTCTCAACACTCTGTATAAGTATCAAATTTCATTTTAAAAGTAGCAGAATTCACCAAGAAACGGTAGGGGACTTTTTTTATTCTGGTCATAAAATATAGCTGTTCCTTTCAATAAAAACTGCTCAATTATTAGTATTCCTTACTCAGGACCCGAGGCTGTTGAATACATATAAACACTGGCACTCTCATTATTTTTATGATGTTATTCTGCTCGTTTCGTTCCATGAAACGTTTTTAATCCATATAAATTCTCATTAATATAAGGGGTGGTATGATCGTATCATGTCACTATCCATTAGTTCGATAAGTTCCCCTCTTTCAATAAATTTCTCTCGCCTTCACTCAGGCGGGAAATGTTCAGTAGTCAGAAAAAAATTAAACTCTATTCAGAGACTAAGATGCCATTCTGTACATTTGATATCTTCAACAACTAATTTTTAATCGTAAAAGTTGACATAGGTAATCTACGAATCATAATTGAACACAAAGAAAGTGTTGGGTCTGGCAAACTAGACTACCGTACCCTTATGTATTTTAATGAGCGATTAGACGTTGGATTGGCTCCATAGTGTTATATATAGTTTCTTTTAACCTCAAAAACAGCTAAGAAACGATTTTTCTTTTAGTTCTTATTATCCTGCTTACTAAAACTTTTGCTAACTTCAAAAAATAGCTAATAGATGAGTGATTGCAACAAATAACCGAATAACATCCTCGCGGTCAGTGAATCGCGTAGCAATTCATAAAAACATGCAGAAACCGTTGTTCCAAACTAAACGCTGGTAAAATAATCGGCTCAAGATATCTAGACCGCGATTGAAATTTTAGTTAACAATCAGCTTTTACACCGTTCTGGGCGCAACTTCCAGAACTCCAGAGAAGTAAAATCTCCTTATAATAATTTTTTCTAGTGTGCCAATATAGACCGAATTTTTGCAAACTTACACATTTACCGTGTAGATCTACTGCATACTTTTCCCACTTTGTACCATTTACAAATCTAGTAAGTTGAAGTGCAGAATAGATTGAGATATTTAATTTGCTTCAGGCATCGGTCCGACATCGGTCGGTCCGGCCAGTCCAGTCCAGTACTAATAAGGTAAACCGGAGCAAAATAGAATAATTTCCGTTATTGTGCCGGTATAGGTGATTGAAATTTTACTAGTCGACTAATTTACTGCGTCGATCTACTGCACATACCCCACTCTGTACCGGTTATTATTTCCACGAGCTGGAATGTGAAAACCAGAATAGTGGAATTCAGTTTGCTTCTAGCAGTCCATCCGACCAGTAAGTAAAACCGTCACCGTTTTCTTTATAAGTTAATGCAGACCCTTGGCATTACCGTTTCTTCACTGCAGCTACCTAAGCCTCTATTATCCTGCTAATAAAGAAAAGTGGTGTTTCTACATTCTAAAACAGATACTGTCGCCCGAGACACAACGTCCTGCTAGTACCGCCACCAATCACGAAGGAAGGAAGGTTACAATGTATGTGTATGCAAAAATTAATTTGTTTTTTCCTGTGGCAGCACTCTGTTTGATTTTGGAAATATCTATGCAGTGGCTTTCACTTTAGTTTTTCTCTCTTCTTCTGATCTTTCTCTTTCAGCATTCAACAAATGTTAGTCATCATATTTTCGTTTCACTCCATTTCTCTGATATCTTGATGAAATCGTTCTCATTGGTCCTTACTATAGTGTCCAAGATTTTCTAGGCAATAGTCGAGATGAAAATCTAGGATATGCAATTTGAAATTCAACATATATCCCAATTTTCTAGTTTTCAACCATTCTGGTTCACAATACATAAGATAGTCAAATATCGATTCCTTCATATTCGTTTAACAGGCCGGATGATATCTCTACATTTATTGGAATTTTGAACTATTTATTGCTCTATGTTCTGAAGAGTTAAAAATCTTTTGATGTGATAAAGTAATTGATCAGATTTGGTTTCATCGACTCAAAATACATAAGGATAACAAGCTCTCATTTTCTTCCATAAAGTGTGCAAGTGTGCGATTTGAAGTAAACTGTGACCAGATGGAGCAAACTCTGACGTCAGATTCGATTATTCAGTGCACCAAGGGTATCGCCTATGGTCTACCTAGTCTAACGGGCATGACACTTTTCTTTGGCCTTTACAATCATTGACCAATAGGAAGTTGTTTAAGTCATTGATAAATATACTGATACTAAAGTTTACCTAAATGTAAAAGAATTGGAATGTTGTTTAGATGCTAATTTAATGATTTTTGATTTAAAACTTTAGAAAAGCAATATTAGGAAATTTTCCAATTTATTGCATCCAATAAATAAGTAGCCCATCTACTCTTATTCTGAGACTGAAAATAATCCCCAAAGATCATCTAGTACGATCGATTCAAACTTGTTTTGATACCAATCACTCAATCTGTAATGCATTTATAATGAGAATTAGTATTGTTTCCATAATCAGATATATATCTTATAGATAGACATGGTTTATCGGGCTTACGGAGAAATGATTTAAAAACAATAATTATTATAACGCATATTACGGTTTTATGTTTTTAGAATTAATTTCAAATATAAATAAATGTAAGTATTACTAGCTATTTCCAGGTAACAAAATAAGGACAGACGCCATGCGCGGTGTTAATTAAGATCGAGTAATAACAGATATACGTATAGGCACATCTATCTATCAACTATCATCAAAGTGGCACAGATAAGCAGATCCAGTGACATACATATTTAATTCCCGATCTTTTTTCATCCCCGCCACTACACTATTTTTGACTGTTATTTTAATTCCAGTTCTAACTACGAAATTACCTAAAATAGCTCTACATCAACTTTCATCAAAACATATTCTTTGTTCTGAAGAAATGAAAGGTGGGCGCATTATTTTTAAAGTATCGCTGAAGAACAATTTTCAGAAAGACTTGAATTGTGACTAAAAATTTATATATACGAATTTTCACTTTTTCTCCACGTGTCCTTTATTAAGTTTTTAGAAGCCTTACATATTTACGTTATGGTGGAATTTAGCGTAACCAGACAATCAACACACATCTGATATAACCCATTCCCTTCGACATTGTCAACTGCCGCAGCTGAAATTCGAACTCTGGAGAAAAATTTAGGGGCTATGGTTGCGGTTCTTGACTAACGTTTGATTAAATACATGGATCAATTTGCAAAAATTAGAGCACTTCTAATTAATTACATATGATGGATACCAGACCAAAAAACAGTTACGATTTTTTATTCTACAATTATACAATGATACGCAATAGATGAACATGATAAAATTATAATTAATGACACAAAGAAAGTATATTTAAAAGTGGGTCTTATTCAAATTTTTTGTAATTAGGACGCCTATTTACTGGGCCTGCAAGCTGCTATAGTAAAGAAACAGGCAAACAAATATATTATAATTTATGCAAAAATTTTACTCCTTGTAACGGAAATCCGTTTATCGAAACTGGCAGCAGGATTATGTATAAGGAGATAAAAACTTGTTTTTTCAACAGATGCCGCTGACAAATATGTTATAATTGTGTTTAATATTGAAAAAACATTAAATTAGAATGTTTGGGAAAAATTTATAAAATAAATGCGTAATTTAAGTTATTGAACATTAATCCCAGCTATTCAGGTAGATTAGGAATTATTTTTTCAACAGATCTATGTGAAAAAATTCTCTGTGTCAGTGAAAATTGGGATTTTGGTGTTTTGTCAATTTATGTTGCCTGTTGGAAAAATCGAAATAGCATCTTCCTAATAGACATTTCAAATTTCAAATTCGACATGCCGTTAGTGAATTAATTTCTTTGTAAATCAAACATGGCCTTGAAAAGAGAAAAGGAAAATTTTGTCTAAATTTTCCGAAAAATTTTTCTTGGAAACATATTTTTTTTTACTTTTTCGGAATGAACTCCATTACCTTTTTTTAATGGAGCTAATCAGGAAATATCTTTCGATATTTGTAGTTTTTATGAAAATGTTAATTTGATTGGTTAAAGAGTGTGAGTGTCTTAAATAATTGGGAATTTGATGAATCTCGGACAAATGATTCACGTATTCTTTTTATGACAGAAAGACCGACAGACAGACAAATGGAATTTTCTACACTCGATTAGAAGTCGATGTAATCAAGTTTGATCAATTCTCATCATTTTCATAATTTTGATTTTCGATCCCTTTATGGAAATTTCAAACGTAGAGTATTTTTTTCAAACACAGCATTTGAAACAAAAAATATTGTAACTTCAAGGAAATTTTCCGCGTCGACATCATTATTATTTCGTATTTGACAGAAAGACAGATTAATGCTTTTTCTTGATTTCACTATAATAAAATTATTACATAATATATTTTCTCATAAATTAATTGTTTAAATACCAATTTCTGCTAATTAGTTTTAAATAATTTTTATAAGGAAGTATAGTATTGGCTTGTATCAGATTTTTATTTTTCGTTTCCCAACAACATATTATTTTTATGACAGCAATATTCCAATAACAAATAAAGTTAATAATTTTACTTAACTCACATCTATACAGGCTGGGGCAATAGTGCGTCGGGCTTCGAAAGTTCGAGTTCTGCGATGGTTAGAAATAAAAAAAAAATACAAATAAGCCAGATAGAAAAGTTTACAACCGGACATTATTTTCGAATATACAGGGCGAGCCAACACGATATTATAGGATCAAGTGCCTTTTTTTTAAATGGAAACATATTTTTTGAAGCCTCTTTCTAGACTCCTTTCACTCCTACATTATTATTGACGATCTCTCAACCACTTGGGTGTAATGAATTTTTTTGTTGAAATAATGCCATGTGTAGATGCAAATTGAAAAAATCATTGCATTCACAATAATTATGGGATTAGAAGAAAAAAATATGTGAATACTAGTTACGAGCCATCTAATTAATGTTTTTTAATCACTTTCCCTTCCCAAAAATACACATGGTGGCCAAAATAATTTTTTATTTTAGAACTTTTTGAATTGAATTTTCTCAATTTTTTCAAATGGAACATCCTGAATATTATTGAATAATGTGATATAGAATTGAAAAACGAACATTTTTTGTACGTGCATCCATATGGCTATCATATAGCTATTTGTAACTATTTTGGCATCATTGAATAATAACTGCACAATATAGCAATGAAAATGAAAAACGAGGTTTTTTTTAAATAATTCAAAAGATGGTATTATAAGCGTATTATTATTATTACACCAAAAATAATCTAAAATATAAAGGAAAGGATAATAAATGACATTGAAGTATCACTCGAGCACTTTTATGAACAGTGGAAACCTCATTCGAAAGGCGCATAGAAATGTGCGTCAATCAATATGGGCAACCTGTGGTTGTACTTTTTTATCTTCTCTTGAATTACTTAAAAAAAAAATTTTTTAATTTTTATTGCTGAATAATTCGAAAATGGTTACAAATAGTCATACAAAAAATGTTCGTTTTTAATTTCTACACCCCATCGTCGAAAAATATACAGGTTGTTCCATTTAATAAAAAAATTTAAAAAATTCAATTCAAAAAGTTTCACATTTAATAATTATTTTTGGCCAAACTCTATATTTTTAGGAAGTGAAAATGATTCAAAAACATTAATTCGATGTCTCGTAACTAGTAACCAGTATTCACAAATTATTTTTTTCTTATAATCTTAGATATACCGGGTGTAAACGAATAGTGGGCCACCCCTGTAACTTCCTCGTTTTAAAAGATATCGCCATAAAATTTTGTATCGTGAAATTAGGTAAGATTTACAACTTTGGAGACCTATCCGCCATTTTTGTCACTTCCTGTTTAACCGGAAATGGCCAAAATAGTCGTTTCTAAATGGACCTTCCTGTATGATTTTACATTTTCATGGTGAAATTAGGTAAGATTTCCAACTCTTTGAGACCTATTCGCCATATTTGTCACTTCCGGTTTCACCGGAAATGGCCCCAATAGTCTTTTCTAAATGGACGACCCTGTATGTTTTTACATTTTTGAAATAAAGATCACATTTTGGATACATTTATACTATTTTGAATAATTTATACAGGGTTGCACGAAAAATAATTCGAATTTTAATTGTCAATCTAGATGGCTACGAATATGTCAATATTATTTTTGTTCCAATGTAATTCATATAAAAAATACGAAAACGTCAATATGTCCAATAATACATTATATTAGGGTGCTCTAAACTCATTAATATCACATTTTTCAAAATAACTCCGTTTTTAAAAATATTATGATATGGGCCACCCAGATATTCAGAAAACTCTATTTAGTAGGGGTTAAACGGTACCAAAAGTTCCGTAATGTGTAATCGTTACCGGCAGGAATGACAATTTTTCTTAAGAAATTTACGATTTATATCGAAGTTCTATTAAATTTTGATCAACCCTGTATTTTTGTGTTAATCAGAATGAGCCTCTGGCTCATTCTTATTGCATATCAAAAAATATTAACACAAATATACAGGGTTGATCAAAATTTAATTGAAGTTAGATATAAATCATAAATTTCTTAAGAAAAATTGTCATTCCTGCCGGTAACGATTACACATTACGGAACTTTTGGTACCGTTTAACCCCTACTAAATAGAGCTTTCTGAATAACCTGGTGGCCCATATCATAATATTTAAAAGAAAAGAGTTATTTTAAAGAATGTGATTTTAATGAGTTTAGAGCACCCTGTATAATGTATTATTGGACAT
Organism: Rhagium mordax; assembly: GCA_963680705.1. Classification (NCBI taxonomy): domain Eukaryota; kingdom Metazoa; phylum Arthropoda; class Insecta; order Coleoptera; family Cerambycidae; genus Rhagium; species Rhagium mordax. Next base: position 120,679,513 of record OY796656.1, read on the forward strand.
ATTGACGTTTTCGTATTTTGTATATGAATTACATTGGAACAAAAATAATTTCAACATATTCGCAGCCATATAGATTGACAACTAAAATTCGAATAATTTTTCGTGAAACCCTGTATAAATTGTTCAAAATAGTATAAATGTATCCAAAATGTGATCTTTATTTCAAAAATGTAAAAACATACAGGGTCAACCATTTAGAAAAGACTGTTAGGGCCATTTCCGGTGAAACCGGAAGTGACAAATATGGCGGATAAGTCTCAAAAAGTTGGAAATCTTACCTGATTTCACCATTCAAAATTTTATCCTGATATCTTTAAAAACAAGGAAGTTACAGGGGTGGCCCACTATTCGTTTACACCCGGTATATAAAATTGTGACTGTAGTTATGTTTTCAATATGCATCTGCAGATGGCATTATTTCCACACAAAAATTCATTACAAGTGGTTGTAAGATAGTTAATAATAATACAGAAGCGAAAGGGGTCTTGAAAGAAGTTGGAAAAAATGTACTGATATACATAACATTCCATTTAAAAAAGTCATTTAGTCCTGTAATATTGTCTTGGCTCACCCTGTATATTCGAATATAATTCGATAAAACTCGAGCTATCGAAGTCCGACCCACTATTGCCCCACCCTGTATACAAAAATGCGTACCAAAAGATCCTGTATAAAATTTAAAGAAAAAATTATACTATTATTTTAAATCCTGAAAATTGATATTTAACTGCGGAAATATTTTAATGATAATGCATTAAAGGTTATATTTTTTTTTTTGCAGCAAAGAAATGGTTTTAAATAGATCTAAAATCAGTGATGCAAAACTAACCTAAATCGTAGACGTTAAAAGATAAAAAAAATGCAAATTTTCTAACCATTTATTTACGGATATGCGATAAGTAATAATGCGATACAATCTAAAAACGTAATGTTTACCCACTGAAACAGTTATTCGTTGAAGTCTTAATTACTTACCTACACACATATCTTGTGCGGTAACTATTTAAAATAATGTACCACAGAAATAAGTTTGTTTTTAAAGTTGGCGTACAAATATATGTAGGAAAATCTATTTATGTGAGATGTGTTTGTCACTTGTCCTCACCAGATATTTTTGTTAGTTTCATGCAAAACGAGAAGCGTCAGGAAAAACAAAATAAATAAAAAATACACAACAAATAAAAAATATATTATAATAATAAACAAGACAAACTTTAAAACCAATTTACATGACTGTCGTACGATAATGATAAAAATCGTGATATAACCGACTGCTACTTAATGAGTAACTAATAATGTTACTTGTATTTGTGCGTTTATATATACCATAATTTACATAAAACTAGAGGTATATTATAACAATTTTTATCATTAATCGTACGTTAATTAACAAATTATATAATTAGTAAATATAAGCACGTGCTAAGCTTTCTACAAGAAAATGTAACGTAAATGAAAATTAAGCTCATTAACTATTTCGCTAATTATTAAAATTATATGTCTTTACTTTCAATATGGTACAGAGCTAGTATATTACGTAAAACAGATTTTGTTATTTCAAACTAGAAACAAGATAAACAACAATAAGCAATTATCACTAATTAACAATCAAGTGAACTTAAACAATGTTCTCCTCAATAGGAGCCGAAGACCTTACACACTTAATTTATTTTTAATTACTATCAATGTAAGGCAATGAAACATTTCCATTAACTTAAAATTTGTCAAAACTGTACTAAATTGGCACATAACTGAAATCACATTTATATTATTTCTTACTAGTATAAATAGGACTAATAAATAATTTGAGTACCAGTTATATTATTGATGCATAATTATAAAGTTTTACTATTATATCAACAAAAAACTGATCGAAACTAGAAGAACTACTACCTATATAAATACTAAGAATACAGTTAAAAATTAGCTAAAGTTGGCAGTGTGATATTTTCCTAAGAGGAATGGTAGGAGGTTACATAGCTGAAGTGGATATTTTTGGAACCTCCCTTTCCAATATCTAGTAATCCTTATGCAAATGTTTTACTCTATTACTACATGAAATTTTCTTGTCACACATTTATTATTAATAACAATAAATTAGGTCAAGAGCATCATATCCAAAAGACTCAAAAAAATAAGTTGGATATGGATATATTATTTACTTAAATTGATCTTGTATTTTTCTTACCAAACATGCTGGAGCCCTAATACATTTAATCTATTAAGTTTTATATTCATATTTGAAATTCTGTAGCAATACCGTGCGAAGGGGCACCCAAATTAAGGAGGTGCCAAAATCATGAATTACTACTTATTGTTTCTCCGGTAAAAGGAACGTTAAATTCAGACCCTTTTAGATTCAGATTGTTCTATGATATTTCGTACAAAATCTTCAAATCTGTACATCTATTTCTCGTTAACTGGTTACCTACTTCAGATACTCTAGTATATAAATAAAAAAATCGTTAAATTCAATAATTTGACGAAAATGATGAAGAAAAATGACTAACATATAGTTAAACCATACTAAATAAAACCTTTAATTGCTTGCTTAGTAACTTTCTGATAATTTTTCCATGCGCCATCTTCACTCCGACCTACCTCTTTAAGTCGTTTCAAAAGATCTTCCTCATCGATATCTTTGTCGATCCCCACTGGAATCACCGTCACCTTTCCATCCTCACTTGTAACTTTAATCACCTCTTCTCTCTTGCCAACCCCCTCGTTATTCTTGTCCCTCACAGTCTCAGAAGTTAAAACGAAAGAAGCCACTCCCAACGTGTGCGATTGCTGAACCTTGAAATGGATCGTTTCAGTGACCTCATGAACGATCTTTCCTGGAGGCACTTCTGGTGATGGTTTCAGCACGTCTTTGGCTAGTGGAAGCTCGGGACATCCCACGGCAAGTACCATCTTCTCCTTGGATATGTTGTCGTGCATGTCATCCTTTCCAAATTCCCACCAAGGGGAGTAACGCTGCTCGCATTCGGAGGCCGTATTGTAAGAAGACGATCGAGAATGCTGAAGTGTACATTCCGAAGCCGTCAGGAACTCCTCGTCTGATTTTAAATCATCGGGTTTAGCAGGCTTCTGCAACAAACAAATGATTTTAAAAATACATATCGCCATATTGTGAGTAAGGAGTATTGTATATTGTCAATGCGACTAAAGTTTGTATGACGAAAGGAATATATTTGCAATGCCTTAAAGTCTTTAAGTGGTAAGACTTTCATTATTAGCTACATTCACAGGTGGAAATGGGTTAAGGTTAGCTACAGTATACAAAATTATTTTTCATACTAGATAGTCGGAGCTATTGATTCATCTCCTTACAATACAATAAAAACATTTTTTTTTTTAATTTCTAATGTATAGGTACCTACATTTATTTTTGTTAAAATTTAAGTGTCATGAGTTTTACTTGACTACATTATCTTTGTCATTGTCTTCTTTATATGCAGTTGATTAATGACACATCGAAATCCTGGACGGTTCAGAGTTTGCAGAAACTACTTCAGTGTTGACATAGGTTTATAGAACACAACTTTATAGTATTTTGTGTGTGCTAAGCCAAATGGCTTTGTATTTGTTCAAAGAATTAAAAACTGGTTGTCAATATTTACACAAGCTTCACAGAGTTAACTGCACAAGAAGTTCAAAGATCATTAATGTGCAACGTAAATACCGCTGATAGCTTTACGTTTACAATATTTGCCTTTGATCGAAAGCCAATAGCCAATAGCTTATTATAAAACATAACGACGAATAAAAGAATTGTTGCCGAACACTTGATGTGTTTTCATAATAATTCCAAAATTAATAATTTTGGCAGCTTTTAACAAGATAATATATTGTTTTCTGTTGAAAGTCAAGATTACCAGATATCTGCCATTATTGTACTCCTACCGAAGATGTCAAAGATCAATAAAATATTTGATACTAGACAAACGGCTCTATAACCGGAAATTGCTCTTATGGGATGATCAAGATGATTCTACAGAGTCAACTGCTGTTTTTAATGGAACTCTACTATACGGGTGGTTAAAAGTTATATGTACAGGGTGATCGTTTGAAAATTCTAGTTTTTAAACCCTTTTATATTATTTAAAAATATAACTAGAAAAAAATAGATCTATAGCATATTTTAGTAAGTTTTTGTATTTGTTATGAGTCTGCATCTATGTTAATGAATACACAGAGTGCGCCACGTAGTCACATTTTTTAAAACTGAACACCCTGTATATTTTTAGATATTTGAATAGCCCTTTTCGTTCCCTTTATAAATATATGTAATTGTTATATATTTCGCTCACAAATAACTGAGTTATTCAAATAAATGATATTCTTAAAAGTTTTGGATCCAACTAAATAATTTTTTTTGACACAATTCTTTTAAGCAAAATTACATAAAAAATTTAAACCTTTGTTTAGAAAATAATGGTGAAATTTTTAAAAACATGTTATAATTTTTATTTATTTTGCATGTTGTTATTTTTATTAAAAAATTCTTTAAAATGTAAACTTGCTTTTCTTGTATTTAGGTGTATTTATTTCAATAACTCAGTTATTTGTGGGTGAAATATACAACAATTATATATATTTATAAAGGGGATGAAAAGGGCTAACCAAATATCTAAAAATATACAGGGTGTTTCGTTAAAAAAATGTGACTATGTGGCGCACCCTGTAGGATATTCATTAAGATAGATGCAGACAAAAACTTGGTAAAATATGCTACAGATCTGTTTTTAATTTTTTTTCTAGCTATACCTTTAAGCAAAATAAAAGTATTTAAAAAGTAGAATTTTCAAACGATCACCCTGTACATACACGATACCTGTAGATAGATGGTACTTTGATGGCCTTAAATTATTTGGACATATCGACTTCCAGTGGATGTAGAGAGCAATGCCTCGTCTGATATTTTTATTAAATTCACAGTGTTGGAAGATACTCATAAAAAAACGTTAACTTTAGAGACTTGTCCGCCAATCGGAATCACCAAGTGAAGATGCTAGTATTTGATTGAAATATTAAAGGAAAATTAAATTTTTCGAGAAAAACTACTTTTTGGAAAATTGTATACGCATTACGATAATTTTCGAAATCATTTCTCGATTTTGATTAAACCTCAATTAGAACTTTTTCAAGCCCATATTTAAATGGGTGACATCTTTCAACTAACTGGTCCCTATTCTCGAAACAAGGGAATGTGTTCCTATGAGAGAATGTCAATATGACGTAAGTTAACATTTACTATTGGTTGATTTACTATTATAGAGAGAAAATGACGTCATTTTCTCATGAGAATAAATTCCCCTTGTTTCGAGAATAGGGACCCAGATGTGAAAACAGCTGCCAAAAGCTAGCAGCCAAATTCGGAACGCACCCTACCAGTAGATATTTAGCAGCTATGTTTGTGTCTTAATCTTAACATTAGAAAAATTAATATCTCGAATGCCGCACATGGAAGCACCACTTGGTTTATACAGGAGAAATATCTTGACATCATTAACAACTCCTATTAATATTGGTTCTTGCAAATAAAACAGAAAAAAGTTGTTATTTGTTACATGTTAATAGTTGAAAAATTAATATCTCGAAATTCGCACATGGAAGCACTTTCCAGTTTGTACAGGAGAAATGTCTTGGCATGATTAAAAACTCCCATTAATATTGGTTCTTGCAAATAAAAAAGAAAAAAGTTATTATTTGTTACATGTTAAAACTTGAAAAATTAATATCTCGAAATTCGCACATGGAAACACTTTCCAGTTTGTACAGGAGAAATGTTTTGGCATGACTAACAACTCCTATTAATATTGGTTCTTGCAAATAAAAAAGAAAAAGTTATTATTTCTTACATCTTAAAACTTGAAAAATTAATATCTCGAAATTCGCACATGGAAACACTTTCCAGTTTGTACAGGAGAAATGTCTTGGCCTGATTAACAACTCCCACCAATATTTGCTCTTGCAAATAAAAAACAAAAAAGTTATTATTTGTTACATGTTAATAGTTGAAAAATTAATATCTCGCAATTCGCACATGGAAGCACTTTCCAGTTTGTACAGGAGAAATGTCTTGGCATGATTAACAACTCCTATTAATATTGGTTCTTGCAAATAAAAAAGAAAAAAGTTATTAGTTCTTACGTCTTAAAATTTGAAAAATTAATATCTCAAAATTCGCACATGGAAGCACTTTGCAATTTGTACAGGAGAAATGTCTTGGCATGATTAACAACTCCCACCAATATTTGCTCTTGCAAATAAAAAACAAAAAAGTTATTATTTGTTACATGTTAATAGTTGAAAAATTAATATCTCGCAATTCGCACATGGAAGCACTTTCCAGTTTGTACAGGAGAAATGTCTGGCATGATTAACAACTCCTATTAATATTGGTTCTTGCAAATAAAAAAGAAAAAAGTTATTAGTTCTTACATGTTAAAACTTGAAAAATTAATATCTCAAAATTCGCACATGGAAGCACTTTCCAGTTTGTACAGGAGAAATGTCTTGGCATGATTAACAACTCCTATTAATATTGGTTCTTGCAAATAAAAAAGAAAAAGTTATTATTTCTTACGTCTTAAAACTTGAAAAATTAATATCTCAAAATTCGCACATGGAAGCACTTTCCAGTTTGTACAGGAGAAATGTCTTGGCATGATTAACAACTCCAACCAATATTTGCTCTTGCAAATAAAAAACAAAAAAGTTATTATTTGTTACATGTTAATAGTTGAAAAATTAATATCTCGAAATTCGCACATGGAAGCACTTTCTAGTTCAATATAAAGCGCATTCTGGTCGTTCTGAAAAAAAAAAAGAGTTAACACAAATTATTGTTTTCTGACGAAACTATCACTATAAGAATAAAATGTCATAAAACTTTCTTTGATCCAATCATTCCACACCACCCACTTCAATTTTCCTAAAACTTTGCCTGAAGTACTTGCTCATTAGTACTTAATCCATTGTTTTGATAACAAAAAAAAACAAATAAAGGTTATTGTCAGAATCCTTCAGTTCACACAAAACTGATAGGGACTATTTTTCATTATTTACTTCTCTATATCTTTGACAGAGAAAACATGTGAAATTAATAACTTGTGCTTTTATCTCACATTCGCCATTATCAATAAAACGTTTAAAACTTATACACTGTTTAAAGTTTTCCACAGTTTCTTTGTTGCACATTAAACATCTTCCTTTCATGTTTTCTGAGTTTTTTGGAATCATCAATTTAATCTCATATCTAAACATACTGATGTCTGTATGTGTAGTGACATATTATTAACAAAACATTTTTAAAAAAAGTGTATTATAAAGCCTCCACAATTAAATGAATCGGATTGAACAATATGGTCTACAATTTCAAATGACCATTCCGAAATATTAAAGTCAGTACCATTGGATTTATTATATAACTTCATAAATGTCAAAAACCTTTTCATATAATATGTATCACAATCATTTTGCACTTTAAAATAATCGGTGTTGGGGTTATCAGCTGGATTTATGAATATAAATTTATTTACCTTTAAATCGGCGAATGCAACACACCAGTGATTCGAATTTATTAAAATCGGAAATACAATAATTTTGTTTGTAGAAAGATTAACACTTTTTAGTATGAGTTCAGAAAATGGCCCCTCAAAGGATTTAGCAAATATTTCTGTACAATAACAGAAAATTATTAGATATTTACCGCTGTTCAGAATATTTAATGCTAGTTCTATAACTACATCCGACAGCCATGCCTTTTGGTTTAATGTTTCATATTCTGTGTAGCATAGAGCATAGTTCTGAACAATTAAATTTACTAGACATACCGATGATGTATCCTTTTGATCTGGGAATTTCTACATAATAATTACTTTTATTTACAAGACCATTGTCATATATGTCAAAAAGTATCGAGAGATTATTGAAAAGAGCCAATATTGGTGGGAGTTGTTAATCATGCCTAGACATTTCACCTGTACAAACTGGAAAGTGCTTCCATGTGCGAATTTCGAGATATTAATTTTTCAAATTTTAAGATATAAGAAATAATAACTTTTTTCTTTTTTATTTGCAAGAACCAATATTAATAGGAGTTGTTAATCATGCCAAGACATTTCTCCTGTACAAACTGGAAAGTGCTTCCATGTGCGAATTTCGAGATATTAATTTTAAGTTTTAAGATTTAAGAAATAATGACTTTTTTCTTTTTTATTTGCAAGAACCAATATTAATAGGAGTTGTTAATCATGTCAAGATCTTTCTCCTGTATAAACCAAGTGGTGCTTCCATGTGCGACATTCGAGATATTAATTTTTCTAATGTTAAGATTATGACACAAACATAGCTGCTAAATAACACTGGTAGGGTGCGTTCCGAATTTGGCTGCTATCTTTTGGCAGCTGTTTTCACATCAGTTATCGGAACACGAAACTAATTTTTTTTTAAATGTGCCATTAAAAATGAACATTGTTTAAACCCTTTTTATTTTAATTTGGGTACCTAGCTAGTGAATTGCACCAATAGGGACAATTGTATAATGACTAATTGAGGCGACCGCGCGTGTCGACCGGTCAGACGTACGTGCAACGAAAGCTTTCCCAGCGGCGCCGAAATTACATTTGGACCGCGAATTTAAAAAAAACTCATAACTCGGCCATTTTACAACTTCGTATCCAAATTCCTGATGACTAGTACTATTACCCATAAAAATGTGACCCACACTTAAAGATTCACCTTGTATATAAGTGGAGCTCATATGTTTTTTCTTCTTGATGAAAATCCATATTAGGTACTATGGAAAGGATACATTTTGTTTGAATTGTGAAATCAAACATTTTTATTTTAAAATCATTACCACTGCACACCAAATATTTTTGTTAATTTAATACCAAAAAAAAATTAACTTTTAAGCTGTCTATATAATCGAATGAAGAAAATCATACAAATGAAAATCAAAGTCCGTCTTTATAAAAAATTGAAAATTTCTTATATTGGGTGTAGGACAATTTTGTAGAGGTTTCATTATTTGAAAGAGGGGCAAACAATCAAACTTGTCGAATTTTATTCGGTTTTTCCCCTTTCTTCAAATATCAAAATATATTTAAAACATTTTGCTACACCCTGTATATTGTATTGTCTTGAAATTAAGAAATTATCCGTTTTTTTATAAAAACAAACCTTAATTTTGATTTTAGATTATATTGTGTATGAGACGACTAAGTTCAAACGTAAAGAAAAATTTGACCAAAAACAATAAAACGCCCTATATCTCACTAACGAAAGGCGATGGCCAGACACATTAGAAATGTGTTATTTAGGAATATCCAAGTATCCTCTATTCACTGGTATCGTATGTACATTTAATTTCAAAACACAAATTTTTCTTTATTTTTTTTTATTCGTAGACTATGAGAATTAAAATTAAACATTAAGGTTTGCAATAAAGTAGTTTCTGATGCTTTATTTTCAAAATAATAATCCGGTCTAAATCAGGACTTAATAAACAAGATTTTTTACAGTAATGTTTCTGTTCACCGTCTACGGGGTGTACCAATAAAAACTTCCAGGGTAAATATTTTGGGAAATAATAGAGTCATTGAATTCAATAAACACTAATTTCTAAAAGCGTAAATGGCTTTAGTTTAGGTACAAATTATTATGTAATATTGTAAGTTTTCAATGACATTGCATAGAAAATCACAGGTACCTACTTTGCTTTAATTTTGAATCAAAACTCGTTAATGAAAAAATTTCCTTTAGAACATTTAAAATAGACAATGCAGGAAGGACCACGGCTAACAGAAAAAAAAATACCATAGTGAAATTTCGCAATATCGTTAGTCAATATAGTGGAAGTATTTTAATATTTTTGGCACATCCAAAGAAAATGTGGTCGAGGTCGACTACGACATTGAAACAGTCGCAATGACAGTTGTTTTATTTAATTGAAATTAAAGCAAGTACAATTATAATAAACGTTCAAAATGGTGTCCTTTGTTATGCAAATTCAAATGTAAAGTTCAAAAATTAATTAAAAATAAATCTCATTTTCTCCAAGAAATAACCATGCTTCCGGACTTCTGCCCACGCAACTGCATAATAAATCAATCATATTTAATTAAAATACCTGTCATAATTTTACCAAGGGCCATGTGTGTTGTTCAAAACCAATATTTTTTTATTTCTTTAATTCATAGAAGTATTATGTGATGTTAATACATTTATTCAATTCGTTAACCTACATAATTAACTTTCATGTTTACTGTTTGTTATTGTTATTAGCTAATGCAGTAATGTGGAAAGTTATTAATATACTAATTTACATAAAACAGAATTACACTTATTACCGTAATCAGAGTTTCCATATCTTTCATAGAAAAATTACCCCTTTCGCACAGATATTGCTATTGACTACTATAAATATCGGCAATTGCTTGGTTGTTATCACAGTCAATCAAAATTGTCAAACAAGTACGCATAGGTACACGTTAATCATGAACGGTCAATTTGTAAGTACTTCAATATAATATTCGAAAAGATTGTTCAAAGTTAACAAAATAACTGTTTACTTCGCTTTATTCAAATATTAATTTCATCCTGTTGATTTGGCAAAATCTAATCCACTATTATACATCGCTCATTTTTTATTTAACTGTATTCAAAATGGTGTACTAAAATTACATAAACCACATTTACTAATTCATTGTAATATCTCAGATTCTCGCTCTCCTATTCATCACAATAGCCTCAGTCTACAGCCAAGGAGGATATGGAGGATATGGGGGATTCGGAGGAGGCAGAGGAGGCGGTGAAGGATTAGGAGGTTATGGAGGAGGACACCACTTAGAAGAATACATTGACTACAGGGTATGTTATTTAAAGAAGATTTAATTTAATTTATGGAAATCACAAGAAAATGGTATTACTTTATCTAGTAAACACAAAAATTACAGAAATGTCTTAGGAAAAAAAAAAAGTAGAATTGTAGAACTTATAAAAAAGGCGTGTCAAGTCATATAAAATTTTAATATTCCTATCAATTTTTGACTATATCATATTACACTGTGATGATGAGTATCAATTAGAAGATTTACCCATGGTATTAATTATTTTTGTAAACGTACTTTGACAACAATCAGCTTTCAACAACGTGGAATTATTATGCCATTTTTTAATTTAAGGCACCACCCCATTACCACTACGACTACGCAGTCCACGACCTGAAGCACCACGATATCAAGAGCCAGTACGAAGTGAGGAACGGTAAAGAAACCAAAGGTCGTTACGAATTGCTCCAGCCAGACGGCAGAAAACGAATTGTAGAATATGTTGCTGGCAAACATGGAATTGACTACAAGGTTAGGTACGAGGGCCATTCGGAGCATGGAGGTATCGGTGCTCTCAGCGGCAGTGGAGGCGGTTTTGGAATATAAAGCAGTATTACTTAAGATTATGAACCCTGGACGACTAGATTTAATATCCTACCTATGCTGTACATTGTTAAATTGTTGTATTATATTATTACTGTTTTTGTTTGTTTCGCAATAAAACTGTTGACGTTAATTTTGAATTTTTAATAATGTAGTGGCAGTGCTGATATTTATGAGTAAACTGGTTTGCAGTTTTTATTGATGTTAAATAACAATAATTTCTATTTATAAACCGTTATTAAAATGCGGTGTGTCTAGTGTAATTATTGCAATTATCATGTATGAGTTTAATCTTTACAAACAGAATAAAGTTTATGTAAAGATATATTTAAACTGCAGAATATTTTGTAGACTTAAATAGAACTGCTATTACCGACCTCATATCAAGGAGAAATGTTTCAAAAATAAAAACGAGGACAGGTCTAAATGCCCCAGCAAAATATAAATCTGTTCAGCAAAGACTGCAAAGTACATCATGAAAGCAATGAAGACATTCATATAGAACGCATATAGGAGATTTTTCGTAAAATTCAACATACCATTTTAAAAAAAAATTGAGACTCTCGTGAGATGGAAAGTTTTAGGAGAAGAATCTGGGAATAAATCGAAGACAGATTCATTTAAGGTGGGCGGAAAAATAGGTTAGATTTGCCTAAAATAAGCACTTCGTAGTTCGACAATTTCTGCCGCATCCCTGAATCGATTCAAAATATTTTTTGACTGGCTTTTAGAAAAAACTCGGTAGAATAGTACTGGACTATTAAAAAACTCAAGAAAATGACGATTCTTTTCTTACCAAGCTGTTAAACTTCGTAAACTTTTAACCTTATTTTGAAACAATTTAAAAAGTCGTGATCTCAATAATATAGTACTGGTCCAATCCGCTACGCTATATTAAACACATACATGTTTAAATTTTGATTTTTTACTAAGTAATTATTGAAAAAATGTCGAACTACTAAACCAATATCACTGGAAATAAATACATTATATAATGCAGGAAACAAGATTTTTGGTTCGAAATGATACTAAAGAATGACATATAGAACTTTGGCTACTGTCTCGTAGAAGGCAGCACAATCAAAATTATATTCTGTCAATCTTTTAATTTATTGAAGGTCGTATAAAAATATTGAAATCAATTTTCAGGATGAATATAAACCGCCGCAGCAGTTTGCTATAAAGGGGCATTCCCAACCATTTTCGTTTGCATTTTGCTTTCTACTACTTACATTCCTATTGGTGCCTGAAGTACATTTATGAGGCACCACCAATAGAATCTCATAAAGGGTTAACGCTTTGTTGAGAATGCATTTTCATGTTGCCGAATTCTGAGGAGGCGCATAAACGCACGTGAATGACAAGTAGTGACAGCTGACAGAAGAAAATGTGTTAACGACTATGAACATTGGAAATGTGTTATTTATTATTAGTATTATTTAAAAAGATGAGTAAAATTGAAAAGGAATTTGACATTTACGAGTTGTAGACAACGATATATGGTAATAAACGATAAACGATTTTTATATTGCGAACGTGAAATTTTTAAGTGCCGAAGTTCATAACACCTAAACATACGCTGCACCAACAAAGGGAAAAATCTTAATTAACATCTATAATCTATAGTATGTTACTGGAAATCAGCTAGTTTGGCAAAGTGGGAAATGAAATGTGTGTATTTCAGCTGTACCTATTAGAAAAGGAAGTACCCATGCATATTGAAACAGATTTCTACAGCAAGTTGTTCAGAATAATATGTTAGGATATGATTGTAAAACAATTCTCATGATTATAATGTCTTTCTGTTTTATGTTTTATTACTCCTACCTTAAATATATCCGAAAGAAAATGATTTCTGTTTCTCAGGAAAATGGTAGGTATGGCAGGTACGCCAAGAAAAGTATACAAACAGCTGTTCCGGGGTGTCACAACTAACCTCAAAATTATGCATTTTCAAAGTTTTTGGAATATTATGTCGCTTTTATCAAAAAATTTCTGATGGGTTCCTGTACTATATCAACTAAAATCTTGTTCAGTGCATAATTTTTAAAGTTTTAATTACCTTGATCTAATGAAATAAGATGCTTTTTGTTGGTTGGAAATCCAACCTATAATTAGCAGTCTATTTTTAATAAATAAATAAATAAAATAAATACACCACATGTAATTACGACCCCCTTTATCCCAGAAGGCTCTAAATCTACTATCTAATAAATCTACAATATTGAAACTTATATATCTATTATCTGAATGAGCTTTTAAATTGTATAATGGATCCAAGCTAGAACTGCAAAAATTAAAATTAAAACTGAAAATAAATTTACAAAAACTATAAATTTAAGGTTATGTTAATCATATGGTCGTAGTAACAGAAAAATGATGATGCTCAAACAGTTAGATTATTTACAACACTAGCCATAAAAAACACAATTGTCCAAGGAACAAATAAATATTTAAAATTTATAAGCCCAAACAGTTACAATAGTACACAAAAAAATCTACAAATATCCAAATCACAAAATAATGTAAATTTTTATAACTAGGTAAAACAAGCTGTCAAATCTAAAAACATTTTCAGAACAAAAGTCACTAGTAATTAGATACATATGATCATTTGTAAATGTAGTTGCGCGTCATAATAATGTAAAAGATGCGAGTTTATTGACCCCATCTATCAAAGGGTAGATAAATTACAACACATCACTCCACCTATCTCATAGTAGATAAATTACAATACGTCAATACGGTTATATTGGCAAACGCTACATATAGTTCCATCTGTTGGAATTTATAAGGTTAGCGACGGGGACCGCCGCCGTTAAAAGAGACTATTATGTACTATCGCGGCCGAAAAAAAGTAATCGACTGATTTTCCCGTTGTAACTATGGTTCTATTCAGTGTCGCATCAATCCCAATATATTTTTTATTAGTGTCAACGTCATTGTCATATTAAGCAAAAATAAATTTTTTATTACTTAATCATGCCTTATCATGTTTTGAGTGAAGAAGAAAAAGGCTACACCAACGCCAAACTTGGAGAAGGGTGGTCTCAACAACGCATAGCAAGTGAAATTAATTGCAGCAAAACCACGATTCAAAAACTAAACAAAAAGTTGATAGAAACTCATGATCTGAGCAGGGCAGTGAATTCTGGGCGGCCAAGAAAGAGTAGGTACTATAGAAAACGACAATACCCTGGTTAACTATGTGAATTTAAACCCATTTTCTAATTTGAAGCCAAAAAGTAAACCAATTTCCCAGCGTCTGTTAGCAGGACAGCTAGAAAACGGTTGCGAGAGCAAGGTCTATTTAACTGTGCCGCCCTAAAAAGCCCCGACTAACAGATGTTAATAAAGAGGCAAGAGTGCAGTTTAAAAATACTTTTATTAATGAAAACGATCGTTACTGGGAGCGAGTGGTCTTTTCCGACGAAAAGATATTTCAGTGGTCAACTGCGAGTTAACCGTCCCAGGGGTCATAAGTTTGATAAAGAATATTTGCACAAAACAGATAATAGCGGAAGGTATTCTATCTTATTTGTTTAGTTTTTGAATTGTGCCTTTGCCGCAATTAATTTCACTTGCTATGCGTTGTTAAGACCACCCCTCTCCAAGTTTGGCGTTAATGTAGCCTTTTCTGCTTCTCTCAAAACCGTACTAATTAATTGTTTTCTTATAATTAAAAAATATTAACAACTTATTTCTTATTAGTTTTTTTAATAAATACGACCCCACCAATGATTTCTTGTCAAAACAATTTAATTGACATATTATAACTGATGTAAAAACTCCCATTTACAAAGGAAAATTTTTCGAAAGAACATACTACTTGATAAAAAATCGATTACTTTTTTTCGGCCGCGATGTACATACTAGAAACAAAGGACAACACAAGAAAATTCAGTATCGCTCACTAATACAAAATAAAAATTAAAAGAATAGTTCTTAGACAGTGGATTGGAGCTTGAAGGAAAATACTTTTGGCTCACCTATAGAAAGGTATCAATGCATATCTTTTAAACCAGTTCTTAGTGGTTTTATAATTTGGATATTTAAATGAAAAGTTGATTGACTGAAACAATTTTTATTTCTAAATTCATGCATTATCTAATGAAATAACGGAATGGCACATGTTTAAAATGAGTTCCTTGAATCCTCGGTGATAACAAACCTAATGACAGTCTCGCTGTTTTACTTTCAACGCTGAATGCTCCAACGAATTCATCTTGTTTGTCACAAGGTAAAAATTATTGAAACGTCAATAATATTATCTCTAACATTCCAAGGCATGTGTTTCCAGAAGTGTAGAAGATTTGTTTTACCTTCCTTAGGGAGTGTCAACAAATTATTCACAACCTCTTCACACATTCCTCAGAGTTAGTCACTAGATTTCTGACGTGTGCAGATGAATCTCAGGATGGCTTTCTGCATTTGGTCGCCATTAATCCATTAATTTTTGGCTGGTCGGAATGGTCCTCAGTGCTCAAAGTAGTGTAGGCTTTACACCTCCGAGTACCTACACCGATTAATTACCAAGTGATTCCAAGTTCGTTTGCTCCAGCGTCGATTTACTATATGTAAGCATCTTCTAAAAGTTTCCCAAAAATCAACGAATCTGTTCTGACTAGGTCTTGTGGCTTTGGATTAACTTTGGCGTTAAGATAATCCTTGTCGTTATAAAGTGGAGTTATCGGTGTACTGTAAGATATATTTCCCATGAGTTGCCTGTTGACGAGGTGTCCTTTCCTGTTCTACGCAAGGAGAAGAAATATCACACCTCCTGCGCACAGTTTCCATGCACTCGTAGATCACCAGATCATCCCGTATTTTCTCTGTCCACATAAACATTGTCTATAGCCACATACATAATAATATGTACAGAGTGTTTCCTAAACATGCGGTACAAATTTAAGGGGATATTCCTTGGGGCAAAATAAGAAAAAAGATTCCATAAATATATGTCCGAAATCGCTTCATTTTCGAAATACGTTAAAGTATCTTAAAAAAATCGTTTTTTATTACTACCTAAAAAATGCTGAAGCCGATTTTATTTAAATTTTTACAGTTTCTTAATAATCTTGTGGACGTGTCTTTTAGACATATTAGAGTTGCTCCAGAAATTCCAGTAGATTTTTGCAATGTTCATTATTGTTTTGAATAAAACAACTAAAAATACAACTTTTTGTTCCTAGCTTTATTTCGTATCTCGCTTCGTTTTTAATAAAAAAAAATTAAATCCAAAATTTTGAACGTCTCTGAAGCAACTAAAAAATCTAAAAATTTGAATAATGGAAATAAAAGTTCTTAATCTACAAGAATTGTTCACGATGACTACCACCACAACAATTATGAAAATTGCAAAAATCTACTGGGCGTTACTATTTGTGTAAAATTCCAATCAACCTGCCTCGTGGGCACGCCCCTGAAATTTTTGGATCAACTCTAATACGTATAAAAGACACCCCATAAAATTAGTTATTAAGAAAGAATTATTAAGAAACTATGAAAATTTTAATGAAATCAGCTTAAGTATTTTTTAGATAGTAATAAAAAATAAACGATTTTTTAAAAACACTTTAACACCCTGTATTTCAGAAATGAAGCGATTCCGGACGTACGTTTATAGGAACTTTTTTTTATTTTAACCCTAGGAATATCCCCTTAAATTTGTGTCGCATCTTTAAGAAACACCCTGTATATAAAATTGCTTGCGTCGTCAGTGTTGTGAGCATACGATTTCTTTTTAATCTTCATCCGTTTGGGGTTTATTGGAAGGGTCCATTTAATACATGCAGTACTTGAAACCCTAATCTTGGAAACTAAAACTTCACGTTTGACACATGTCATAACGCCACTGTTTAACATGCTTGCTTGCATTGCGGATGAACATAAAGATGATTCAAATAGGATCGTCATTCACTTCTAACAAATAAAACTGTTGCAGTGTTTCTCTATATTTTATTTAGATAGTAATTTTCAGTTTCATATAGCGTTGCGGAAAGTTATAAAACAAAGATGCTAACCAAAATTCTTTATACCAGTATATGCTTCAACTAAAATATGTATCCACAAATTATTAATTTTATTGATTAGATAAGTTTCTAGTGTTAAACCGAGTTCCCATAAATCAGTTTGAAATTTGAGCATTTCCACTCATTTTAAAAGGATTCGACCTCTCTGTTAGCGAAGACCTACTCAACATTTAAAATTATTAAGTAACAATGACATGTCATCATGTTGAATTTTGGAATCAACTAAAACGATAATTGAAGTATGTCAAACTTTATAGAAATACTGTTCAAAGGTAACAAATAAATATTATATATTGAACTATTTTTTTACTGCCTACTCATTTCATGGAAAATATGAAATAACTTCTCCTTGCATCAACTAATAAGTGTAGGTGTAATTTTGTACAAAATATTGGTGTATTATTTCTATCATTTTCTCCAGATTTATTTAATATAATTTGAACAATTTGTTGATTATTACAATTTTTCAGTCTTTTGATACCATGTCGATAATTATTCGGTAAACGGATATTTTGGCTTTAATAAGGCTACAAGACTTTTTTATATTATTAGAAAAAGCAACATTATCTAACATTATACAGGGTGTTTCATGAGGAACTGTACATAGTCCAATGGTAGATAGGGCCCATCAAGGTTAGTAACAAACCACTATTTAAAATCATTTTAGCCAAGTATTTAGGGTTGTACAGGGTGATTTATGAATTTTTACCAGAATTTGCTTTCGTTGCCTTTTAGAAACTAATTGTCTGAATCAATATATTTTCGGTACACATTAAGTACTATCAAATACCAACAGTTCGCCATAATTACAAAACCAAAATTCCAGGTCCGTATTAGAAAAAATTTCATTTTATCTGTGCCCCCTAAAAAGTTCACTCTGTATATATTTTTTTTAAATCTTATTACTGTAGTTTGAAAGTACATAAACTACCAACAAAAGTGGAATACTTTGTTTTCTTGTCACACTTACAACAGATACAAAATAAACACATTAAATTTAAACATTATCTTGTTAAAATTCAAACTTTCAGTAATTCAGTGTTATTTGTCAAAGTTCCTATCAGTTTAAGTTTCTAAGTAATTATAACTATTATTAGTTAAAAATAGTATGAAATACGAACAGTTAGTCGCAATCAACAATACTCCAGGACCGTATTAGGAAAAATCATCATCTCGTCGATTCCTCCTAAAATTTTCCCCTGTATATCTTATTCTTAAATTTACTTGCTATAATTTAAAAGTACATAAAGTATCAACAAGTAGTGTAGTGTGATCCGTTTTCCTATTACACTTTCAAAAGGTTTTAAACCAACAAAATTTATCTCGATAAAATTGACATTTTCAATAAATTGGTTTCAGTTAGAGCAGCTATTCTGTCTGTAAATAATATTCATTGAATTTTAAAACAATTTAATAGTAACAGAACAGAACAAGCAAAATAAAAAACGCAACATGAATACAAAACAACATAACAAAACAAAATAATACATATTAACATAATAAAAAGTAAAAATCTATAACTTATTTTCCAAATGTAAACCCCCCTCTTTACGGCATTTTATTTGTCTAACTACTAAATGTCCCACAGAATTTCGTATAACGTCTGGGTAGTTTCTCATTACGTTACAATACTGTTCAATTCGGTCTATTAATTGCTGCTCTCAAGTTGGACTAATGGCATTAGGAACGTAGAAACAAAAGTTATACCTCATCAACAATTTTACCTGTCAAACTATTGGCATAGCCGACTACTCCTTTTGTTAACAGTGTCATTAGATAAAAAGTCTATTATATTCCTACTGTAGAAAAAATTGACAAACTTTCGCAGAAATCCTGCACAAATGTCTTTAGCTGCACACTAAATAAAATAGGTTCATTTCTTAAAACTAGAACTGAACATGAAAATATTCTACATTACAAATTAGAACAGAATGTACTAGATTACCCTTTAATTACTATACAACTTATGTGTCGGTAGTTGGACGTTCATAATTTATTGAAAAGTGTGGATCACACTACACTACTTGTTGATACTTTATGTACTTTTAAATTATAGCAAGTAAAGTTAAGAATAAGATGTACGGGGTGAAAATTTTAGGAGGAATCGACGAGATGATGATTTTTCCTAATACGGTCCTGGAGTCTTGTTGATTGCGACTAACTGTTGGTATTTCATACTATTTTTAACTAATAATAGTTATAATTACTTAGAAACTTAAATTGATAGTAACTTTGACAACTAGCATTGAATTACTGAAAGTTTGAATTTTAGCAAGATAATGTTTAAATTTAATGTGTTTATTTTGTATCTGTTGTAAGTGTGACAAGAAAACGAAGTATTCCACTTTTGTTGGTAGTTTATGTACTTTCAAACTTGAGTAATAAGATTAAAAAAAAACATATACAGGGTGAACTTTTTAGGGGGCACAGATAAAATGAAATTTTTCCTAATACGGACCTGGAATTTTGGTTTTGTAATTATGGCGTACTGTTGGTATTTGATCGTACTTAAAGTGTGCCGAAAATAAATTGAATCGTACAATTAGTTTCTAAAAGGCAACGAAAGTAAATTTTGGTAAAAATTCATAAATCACCCTGTACAACCCTAAATACTTGGATAAAATGATTTTAAATAGTGGTTTGTTACTAACTTTGATGGGCCCTATCTACCATTGGACTATGTACAGTTCCTCATGAAACACCCTGTATAAAAATAAAAATTTAAAAATCAAATCAAATATCTGTATTTTGCGAGGTATTTTGTAAAAAATTAAGAAAATAAAATATTTGTCTTGGGTGGTTTAACATCAATGAAGATGTTAATATTAACACCAGTTAGTTGTTTTATCTTAAAAATTTAATAAATTAATAATTATTTTTAACGATAATTTATAGATTCGTAAATGCAATTTCTGTACTGTTATTAAATAACCTATTTGAAATAACTTCCATGTTAATGACTTAATATTTAAATTATAATATGTGCATTAAATATATCTACATATACAATACATGTATATAAAATGGAATGAAGCTGATTATCATAATGTTTATGTAATCATTATAGCTATAATGCAATTTTTCAAGAAAATTGTCCTTTCACGTAAATTTCGCTGTTTAATACTATAAATATCGACAACTGTTTGGTTGTTATCACACTTAACACAAACTGTCAAATAAACATCTACCCCAACGTTTACCATGAACGGTCAAACTGTAAGTATCTCGTTTAAAATTCAAAAGTATTTAGGTACTAAGTTTGAGTTTCCATATAATTGTTTATAATTTTGGAATCATGAAATGATAGGTTATTCAATGTTGAAATAGATTTGAAATTTGAAGTAAGTAAGAAAATTTAATTTTAGCATGTGTAATGTAGAAAAATTTCGGAAAAAAATACGGAAAAACTTCCCAAAAATGAATAAAATTGTGAAACGTTGAAATTTAGTTTTATTCAATACACACAAAAATTTGGAAAATCCCTCCCATAACTTATTGAAATTACATAAAAAATTTAGTCTTTGGTATCATCGTTAAATAGATTTTCAAATGAAATTTTCCAGGAACTCAAATTTTCAAAAATTTTTCAACTGATTCAACAATATGTCTTAAAAAAATTTATTTAATATTTTAGGTTACCGTCCTTCTAATTGTCACAGTATGTTCAGTATACAGTCAAGGTGGATTTGAAGGATACGGAAAAGGACATCATTTGGAAGCATATACTGACTACAGTGTACGTATATAAAATTCAGTCTTTAAAGTATCTTTACACTCAAATTATGCACAAAATGGAGTGATTAAGCAAACTAGCAGCATTTGTAGGTCTGCGATGTGAACACGTTAATGATAATTATGTACCATCCAAGCGGAAATTTGGGAACATGACAAGATTTGGGATAACAGATATTATTTGAAAAATTATTAACAAAATTTTTGATTATTACGAATTTAAGTTACAAGAAAGAACACAACTGCATAAATGAATACGTGTTTCTAAAAACAAAGTACTAATTGAAAAAGTTTCTTTAATCCGTTTGTCTTTTATAATAAAAATATGCACTAACATGTTTGTATAGCTTTCAACAAAAAAGAACTAACTGGAAAAGTTGTTAAATATCACTAGAATTCATTTTGCCTTACACACGCATTAGAACAATTAATTTTCCCAATTAATGAAGTAATCTATTACATCTTGCTCTACTAACTATAGCATTGCCCTACTCGATATTACCAGGATGTTTAAACTTTTTGCTGATTTCACCTGAGCTATATCTCCAACCAATTTGTTTATTTACCAATCACTCAACTGCTTAATTATAATTTTCGTATATAAAATATTTATTTTCATTCTAGGCACCACCCCGTTATCACTACGACTACGCAGTCCATGACCTGAAGCATCACGATATCAAGAGCCAATATGAAGTTAGAGATGGCAAAGAAACCAAGGGTCGTTACGAACTGCTCCAACCTGACGGCAGGAAACGTATTGTGGACTATGTTGCTGGTAAGCATGGAGTCCATTACAAAGTTAGGTACGAAGGTCGTTCCGAACATGGAGGAGTTGGTGCCTTCAGTGGCAGTGGGGGCGGATTTGGTGGTGGAATTTAAAACAGTATTAGATAAATTTATAAATATTATAAGGCTGCTATAACCCTAATTATTGTTATATATTGTTATATCGTTGTATTAGATGAATATTGTTTATGCGTGTGTCGTATTAAAAATGTTAAGTTTAAATTTGAATTGTTATTAATGCATTAATTAATAATTCTTAAACCCATTGTATTGTATCTGGATAATCTTTGGTATTTCATGACAATAATTCAATCATAAATATCTAATCGAGAAAAATATTTCATTCGCTTTTCCATGTTGTAGCCCGATAGGCTGATTCATACCTCGAGAACGAACTTGCTTGCGGCACCATCCTTTCAAAAGTATATACGGTGAGTTCTATGTATACAATGTGATGCACGTTAAACAAACACTGGACGTTTCTTATAACAGTGGAATAGTAAGAAGCTATTCAAAAAAATGCATTTTTAAAAATATGACAAATTTTGTCGAATTATTTTGATTTGATTTTGATTAATAATTTATTTTTGAATTCCTACATCTTCGAAACTGCTACTTTTGATTTGATGAGTCGAATTGCAGATTTTAGACGTTATCTTTTTGTAAGTGTACAGAAAATCACCATGATGATTCTGTGGTGCATAACCTTTCATATAAGTAAGTACCTATATCTATAATTTTGAGAAAAAATAAACATTGGTTATAGTGTAATTATTAGTTTTTTATTTCTAACTATATTTATATACAGAAGTATCACTTATAAAAATGTAATATGTACATATATGGCTTACCAACAGACATTCTTATTTTGAGCAGTATCATGAAATTACCCATCAATGTTGTTAAAATTGGCAATTATTAGATATGTGAAAATTGTGATTTTAAATAATATAGTTGTTAGCAATTAGTTTTAAATAAACCTGTTATAATTCTTAAAATAGGAATATTTATAAGGAGGCAAGTTATTTAAATAAAAAAATTAAACATTTAGAAGCTTTGGCCCTTGATTAACCTCAGACTTTTGTATATTAATAACAGTTATTTTAAATAACTAATAGAAATAATATCCTTTATGTTTCACGAAATACGAAAACACAGAACATACTTATGTTTGGGTTGAATTTGATCATATTTATCACATGGTGGATTTATTTCTAACTCTGCTCATTTAATAAGCAGCTTTTAAAGTTAGTACAGTGATGATTATGATGATTTACTGATTTTAAGTTTATAAATAATTATTAATAATAATCAATAAATAATTAAAATTTAACTTTATATATTGAGAAATATTATACCAGTTAATATGTTATTATATTATATTTTCTTGTACTTCACAATACCAATACTTATCACTAATTTATCGTTCGTAGCATCAAAAAGTTCTCTTCATTATACTCGATAAATTTATAAGCACGACCTGTGTACGATTGGTTGCATATCAACTTGATTGGTTTAATCAACTTGAATTACCCAGCCCAGGCATCACATAATAAGAAACACGTAAAATAATAATTTATCCTCTATCTATAAAGATATTCCTATAGAAATAAAAGAGAATAATTTAACAGGTATATGCACAGTTTGGGGAATTTTTTTAGGTCAGTTGGACCATACTGTGAGATAAATAGAAGAATGTGTTTGAATATTTTGACCATTTCAGATGTAATCGAATACAGTTTGCCGAAAATCCTTAACAACGTGAGAAGGGAATTTTATAACCGTTTGGTTTATTGTCCAACACAGGCAGGAGAACAGTTTGAATACCATTCAAGTTAAAAATTTTGAATTTTCCCCATTTAAATATAATTATATTATTACGTTATTTATTCTAAAATACGTACCTTATTAGAAGAAAATTATTTTATTTTTTTTATGTTTAGAAATCATTTCAGATTGAATAAAAAAATAACAATTTAATAGCCACTTAACAATTTAATACAGCTAGATTAAATAATAGCAAACAGCGAGAATCAATAATATCTTACTACTTTCTGTTTCCCTGGTCCCTAGTATCACACAAAAATTGGCGCTTGGCATTAATTTATTCATATCAGCCTTACATGCACTAATTTTCTATTCAACAAACTTAGTACCACCTTTATTATCTAATACCCACTTACAAATTTGACAATATTGAAACAATACGAATTACTTCCGATTAATGATTTTCCTTCTCTTTTCGTCAATTGTTTGCTACTTATCCTATTTTATGATTATATGATATCTGAAATGGACAAAAGCTTCATAAGCATTATACTATTTATCTCACCCAATGTAACCCAATTTCCCAAACTGTATACATATGGTTCCCGACAGAGAAATCTCTAAAAAAGAAATTGATTTCAGTATACTGGGATATTGAATGTGTGTCCAATGGCTTTAAACATATTATTATCAATGAAATAAATTCATAAACTTTCTGACACTAGTATTGGATCCCAAAGAATTGACTTTAGTGCCAAAATTGTATACAATTTATTAACGTCTTATTTATGTTTTAAATAAAAAATATATAGTACGTAGTCGCCAGAATGTTATAAAATATACGTCCTTTCCATAAAGGAAAAAAAATGTTAAAGAAGTCCCCAGGGGTCTTTCAACGAAAACTTGACCCCCTCCTATAATTACAAAACAGTTTCTGTTCTTGGGGGAGGGGGAGCATTTTTGACAGTCAAACCAACTTGACTTAGGGCGAGTTGCTTTATTCACCGGTTGATCCACCAGATGTGTTTTATCTCATTCTAACCTCGGAGATAGAATGAGATAAAACACATCTGATGGATCCACCGGTGAATAAAGCAACTCGCCCATATTGTCCATCCCTTTAACCTCTAGCAACCCGAACTTTAAAATTTCAATGGATTTGTCCTACCTAACACATCATTTTAAACTCCTTCACATTGCGAATACACTATTATATCGTTTTTGGGAATCGGTTGAGATTTGACAGAGTCAAATCGGTGTCTCAAGCTTCTGGCGTATCCAGAAGTGTACATCGAATTTTGAAAAAATATAAGTTTCATCCATGATGCTGGTTCAAGAGTTACATGAAGATGATCCTCATTTAATCAGTGAATTTCATACTCAGCCTCCTCCAAAAATTGAATGTTTGGGCCGGAATTTTGGGCAACCAACTTGTTGGACCATTTTTTATCCAAAGATTGGCAATGTAAAGGACTTTAAAATGGTGTGTTAGAAGTAGGGTAGTTCCATTTGAAATTTTAAAGTTGGGGTTACTAGGGGTTAGGAGGATAAACATATCAAGTTGAATTGACTGTCAAAAATGCTCCCCCAAAAACAGAAATCGACAGTCCTCGGCGAATTCTAATTTTTTTTTCGGTATTATAATTATAGGGGATCAAGTTTTCGTTGGAAGACTGTAATGTTGCATACAAATCAATTTCTAAAACAATTTTTATTACTTAATATCTAAGTGCCTTTAACAACCTCATACAGGGTGATTCACGCAAACCGTTCATTAGAAGTATAGGGACTTGTAGCGATAATTTAATTCTGAAAATTTGGCTACTTACATAGTTTTTTATGTTCGTTTCACTAAAAATATTTTCAAGGTCATTGCACTTCCGCTTATATCGGAAGTTACCATCAACTTCGTTATTTTAAATGGAATAATATATTTTTTACTGCATTCTTGAATTCTACTAGTCATTTTAATAGGACTTTCATCATACTACCCTATCCCTAAATCTAACCCTACTCGAGATATATTGACTTTTCTGATAATTTGTGTTTGGACACCAAGTAGATTGAAATTTGCTGTCTCTAACATAATGAAAGTGAAAATTACCATTTACACAACACGAATAGTGGAACCCTTAAGCTTCCTAATCATGCTTTCAAATTAACCTAATTGCTTACAGGGTGGTATATTTATGGTGAACGGTATAAATATGCTAACAATATTGCTGCAACTATTGTTCTAACGCATACATATTTTTCATACTATTTTATAGAGATATGTTTTATGTTCCAACTACTGACATATTGGTGCCAGAAAACCTCAGTAAATTTTATTTTATCTAGCAATGCCTACACTTAATATTTCATATTTCCCCCCGCCCGGACACGATAGTCATGCAAAGCATTTCCTAGCGCCCCCACACCTTAATTTTTACTAAACTAACCTCAGGATTAGTTGGATTATTTTCCATAGCTTTTTTAACAGCGGTAATGGTGTTAGTTGGTTCAATTAATGACGTTGTCGATGTCGAGGTTGTTGTAAACACTAAGCAGTCCTGCTGCGCACTGTGCAGAGCTTGATCTAGTTCTTCAGCCAATCCTGTAACTTCAGTAAGCCTCTCGGAAATTGCTTCAACAGCTATTTCATTATTCGCTATGGAGTCGCACAGCTCCTCAAGATCTTCACTATCGGTAGATGCAAAAGAACTTAGCAGCCTGTAACAAACAGAGAAACATTAAAGTACTTGGATTATTTGAAAGATTGAGTTAACCAAATATCAATTAACACATTAGCAAATATAATAATAATGCAAATAAATAAAAAATGTGAAACAAATAATGAAGATAGAAAAGGTTTATAAATAGCATCTTTAAATTAAATAATAGTCTGAGGTAAAAAACAGCAACCAAGGAATATAAGGCGCTTCACATTTCATTGTTCATTCAATAAAACCTTCTAAGGTTTGTGACTTCAGAAGAAATAGAAGTGCAAATTGGATTTAACAAGAACTAAGCGAAGAGGTTAATGTCTCGAGAACTCAATTTTGAGTTTTGATTCCGATAAAGGGTCGTCAAATGCCATTGGCACCTGTCGGTAATATTTAAAGAATAATCTCCCTTTAATGAAAGAATTTTATATTCAACATCATCCGACTTGGAGCGGATGGATATGTTAGTTCATTGAAGAACTAATTTCTAATGTATACCTACAGCTTTTAGAGAAACAGATGTAGTACTTTCGGGGGGTCTATCATAAATGGAAGTAGGTGTACTGCACTGGATTTCTGATAAATGTGACATATGGGGAAGTGAGGTGGAGGTACGGGAAGTTCAAAAGTGAAAACACGATTTTTGTTGACCCCTCGAATCTGCTTCATGCAACCCTTTCTCCATTCTCTGATTTTCAAATTAATAAATATCCAGATAAAATATTTTTGGATATGAAAGGTTTTTATTTTGACTTGTGAGCTTAACTCAGAACCAATGCCTACTGGAACCAGTTCAATAACGGAACAATATCAATCAAGGATTCCCATGAGGACCTTGGGACCTTATACTAACAGTGGATGTTTTAAATATTTACTAAATTTATTGAGAAATGCTATTGGTTGATCGAATATTCGCAAACGTACCAAGAAATGTTTTAATGATAGATACGATAATCTATCGGGTCAAGCTAGCCGGCTAAGCCAATCTCCTTTCGTCTTACCGTGGAATATTTGCTTATAGCAAGTTAACCACTATTGATGTTAGTTACAGTATTAAAGAGATTCAGTTTAAACGTTAAAATGTATTTATTACGATATACAGCCTCCTAATTTAAAAAGATATTATCTTGGCAGGATTAACTAACTAATCAAAGCGTAGAAATTGAAACATATATTGAAATATATTATATACGAGTATAAACATATCCTAACCAAAATTGTTTGTCCATAATTAACACCTGGCAATAATAATATCACTGTTTTATCACCATGCCACTTTTTACATTAAAAATAAATAAAAATAATTCTCATATTTGACTAGAATCCAGTTCTTTAAAAATAGTTCGTATATTTAAGTTACTTCATTAGGAGATGAAATAAAATAAATAATTCTCAAATAATTTCAACTACGAGTCCAAAAAAACTGTTGTAAATTTAAAAATTCGAGTAGGTTCTTGACATCATCAAATCAGTGACTACGATTAAAATATACAGTAGAAAATCCAGACCGCCTCATGTATTAATAACTTTTTTATATACGCCTGCCCTGAAACTAATTACTGATATTGCCAAGAAATTTGTGATGTAAATGAGAAATTATTTTTAAAGATACGTTATAAATTTTAGACATCTTCCACTTTATTAATGTAGCTCCTATGTTAAGACTGCTCATTATCATCTATCTATTGAGGTCAGAAGTAAATTGTCGTTTTATCTATATTGAATACATTCTTGGAGGTACCTATTATGATGGAATTTCGTAGGTGTTCAAGACCTATCTCGAATTAAGTGAGTAATATAATTTATATCTTCCCGGAGGAAACGAGACACGTCTTCAATATTGAAGGGTATTAGGATTAGTTTATTTCTTTAGAGTAAGTCCCCATGCCACAGCTTGGAATCAAACCTAGGACTCCTGATCCAGAGTTAACTGTGTTTATCTCTCAACCAAGCAGTCGTATTTATAGATCTATTAAAATTATGCAAGGATGGGAAGTATGGGGGTGGCATACGTGATGGTGGTGACTGAAACGAATTCGTTAATTTTTATAAAATAAGTTGTTGAGGAAATAATAATGATTAACTTATAGATATACAATATTATTATACTTGTAGACATTAAAATTATTTTTATGAGAACCCATAATCTTGTTTTAAATCAGATTTTTGAAATATGTAAAAATAACTTGAAATATAATCCGCATTTAGTTATCGAGTTATCTATATATGAATATTCTCAATCAAAGTTCTCAATCCTTCTCGGTCAGATTTCAATTAACTGAAATAATATTTATAAAATTTTTGCCATGTGGCCATTAAGTGCGCCTCGAAAATCATATTGATCGAATTGTTTGTTTTGCAGGAATGCACTGAAATATGTTGTGTGATTCACTGTTTTAAAATACACATAATATTCATGTGTTCGTGGGTCTGGTTGAAGGCTGGTATTGAATATAAAAGATAAACATAAAATACACCACATAAATCAGACAACATTCAAATCTGAAGCCAAGACTGTTCTGCACATTGAAATACAGACACACCCCCATTACTCACCGTCATTGCCAACATCTGAGCTGGGGATTGAACCCTCAATAAATAAATAAATAAATAAATAATGGTAGTGTCTTCCGCAATAGACTACATGATTTGGATTTATTCCAGCCATCATAAGGAATTTCTTGTAGATTTGCACTAAGTTGATTCCAATTTGTGTTAATTTTATTGAGTTTGTGGTTATTTTGTTGAGAAAGTGACTGGAATCGACATACTTCCTAAGAAGGATTTAATTGCGAAAACGAGACATCGGCCATTTTTAGAGGAAAACCCTCCAGTAAGAGGTATTTAATTTGGTTAATATTCTAGTTTATTTGTTGATTTGTTGTTACTAATGAGGAATAATTTCCTTTTACGAATTGTTTTTTACGAGGAGCTTTTTTTACGTATATACAATGGTTATAGGTATTTGAAATATTCGCGTCAATTAAATTTCTTTGATGTATTAAACAGAACCTTCAAGAAACATCACTAGTAAAATTACCACTGACACAACATAACATAAAAACCAGAAAATAAATCTTTAAAACAAACCAAACATTTTGTTTTTGTTATTTAGAAAAAACGATTTTTTTTTATTATCTAAACTTTAAGGAATCAGAAGCCGGTATTTTGAAATTGACTGAAGCAGTAAACAAGCAATAATAAAACACCCACCTTGTGGCCAAAATATGTTGCGCAGACACGTTTTAGTGTGCAGTTCTGGTCTAAAAAGTTTTACAAACTGAACGCAGAAAATAAGTGATTTAAGGAAATCCGAATAAAAGAAGGAAAATGTGCGAATTAAATACTTTACATTGGAAATCTTTTTTTTTAGGATACAACTGTATGTTGAAAAATTTCAACAAAGTATTTGCAGAAGAATACCTACTTAATTAAACGCTTATTTCATCTACATCCCCTAATTATAATTGAATACAACATTCATTAAGTGAATATAATGCGTCAACTTCATATAAATACATACAATTTCAAATTCTCCACAATTCACAAAGGAAGATTATGGACAGGCTAGACAGTACAGTAGTAATATAAAGGGTGCTCTGGGGAGCACTCTGTCATTATCAAGAGACTGGAATCGATCCCCAATTATGACATTGCACTGGTGTGTCATTGGATAATGGATTTTTCGTATTTTTCAAATATTCTATAAGCTCCTTCCTGTCAGTTTTGGCTCTGGACTTGAGGGTTGTCTAATTTGCGGGGTGCGACTATTTCAGAATGTTTGTTCAATTAGTAAGGGACGAGTGAGTGACAGCAATTAGAAATTAATGTAGCACGTAGGTGAGGTTAATTTAGGGATTTACAAGCCATATGTTTGTATATGGAATACTGTCAGATGATAATTGGCATGTGTTAAATTTGACAAAGTTAAGTAAAAAGTAGATACTTTAGTTCAAGTCTATACAGCGCAAGGCAAGCTAACGATTTTTTGTTAGTATAGCTCCGTAGCTCAAGTGAGAATGAAAGAGGGCGAAATAAACAGTCAATAACGTACTTTCATCGATTAATTTACTAAGTTCTCTAATAACAATATCTGCACTAGACAGCTTATTACAGAGTTGTTGTATATGTGTATCCCATTTTAACGAGTCATCTATTATTATGCCTAATAACTTTACACTATCTCCTTTGATCATAGCCAAGTCTGAACTAATTATTAAGCTTTGCGTTTTGTTTTCGTTTAAGCTTAACCTATTTGATGAGAACCATAGCTTAGATTTTTCTACAGCAACATCAGCTTGAGTGTTAAGCTCTCTAACATATTTGGACGAATTTATTAAGGTCAAATCATCGGCAAACAAAGTACTTTTAATGGTATCAAGGTAGATAGGCAAATCATTAATATAAATAATAAATAGAATGGGACCTAGTACGGAGCCTTGAGGCACTCCATGCTCTGTAGTTTTTATTTCAGAATCAATATTGTCTACCGATACACATTGTTTTCTATTTTCAAGATAGGACTTAAAAAAGGTAAATCCTCTTATTCCATAATATTCAAGCTTTTGAATTAGTATTCCGTGAGAAACGCAATCAAAAGCCTTACTCAGATCACATAGTGCAATCGACGAGTAAAGACTTTTCTCGAGTGCCTCGACTATGCCTTCAATTACATACGAAACAGCTTTGGTTGTGGAGCAGTTCTCCCTAAAGCCGAATTGGCACGAATTCAAAATATCATTAGATTCCAGATATTTAACTAGTCTAATTTTTAAAAGTATTTCCATAGTGGTCTCTTTGGTCATTAAACTTATATGCCTAACGTTTTCGATTTTTGTTCTGTCGTCTCTAGTGTAAATATCTCCGCGAAGACAGCAATCACGTAATGACACTACATACCAGAGCTTATATATGATTTTTCCTGTGATTTTTTTATACGTTTGACAATCAACTAAAATGACATAATAAAAATTGTAATAACATTGCAACTAACCGTAATATCCATAATTATCTACCGCCAGGGATGAACTATGTACTACTTATTATAAAATGGGATGCAGATTGTAGAAAAGATAACTAATTTCTTTATTAATTATTTCAATATTTGCTAAACATTTTGGTGTGAGTGTTATGTTTCCATTAAGTAATTAGCCTTATGCGCAGAAAAATGTTCTTATTTACTATATTTGACGTACAAAATTATAATAGATCCTGAATAGATTCTTGTGCCATGTGGGTCACGTTAATTAGTTTTGATTGTTCCACTACGCCAGCTTGTCAAACATACCAGAAGCGACACATATTCTGTTTTTAAACACGTTATGGTCCATGGGACTGTATTTCCTACAGTTTGTTTATTTTGTAAATGACTCCGAACGGAACGAAACTAAAATTATACGTTTTCATGAACGCAGGTAGTGGACACTTGGAGAAAGCATGAAAATTAGGTAGGCGCGACTCTAAAAATATCTTCATGTTTATAACTTATGTCTGCGGTTATGTGAGTAGAGGTAATGCTTAAAACATGTATCTGAATATTTAATTCTTTCCATTTATGTACCTTATCGTACAATAAAATGCAACGTAAAATTATATAACTGTTTGTTGTATAAAAGTACATGCTTGGCTATTTGCATTAATTTTATTGTTGATATGTCGATGTGTCCAATATTGAAAAATTTACTAATAATAATTTAAATAGGTAGGACATTACTTAATAACAAAAATAATGGGGTTTGTGTTATATAAACATTTTCGGAATATAAAAATATTTTTTTTTTTTTTAGTATGATTTTTCAGGATAATGCAGGATAATTTCAAGTAACCACTTGCCCAATATTCCAATTATTTCCGCTCAATTTGTTGTGAAAATTGAAAAACTTTGTTCGGAAAATCCGCTTCGATGAAAATCTTATGGTAGGAAAGCTTTCGAAAATTCAAGTTTTACAAAATAAAATTCTTATTCACGGAATTTTTTTAGTTGTATAAAAAATTTAGGCGAAATTTGGAAAACATACCACAAAAATTGAAAGAAAGGCGGATAATTTTATGTTAACGACTTATATTCAGTAAAGAAGCCCATTCTACTTGTGGGCTAAGTATGGACGCAGGAGAGTTTGTCATCGTCGTCCTGGATATTTTGTTTTATGTGAAGAGGAATGCTGACAAATGAAGAGTAAAGAAGAGAAGAGAAGCAATAGGTCTTTAAAGAAGGAAACATAAATCATCTCTGGATTTGATTGGACTACTTTTTGCACTCCAATTCTCAACAGTTGGATATCAAACAAAGGAGTGAAATGGATTGATTTTTATTTGCGAAATTACAAAAAAATTTAAACAATTTTGTAGGTGAACATAGTGGTAAGAAACAAATATATTGTACTCCATATGAAAACGATGTTCGGCATCGAGACTGCTCTGAGAGAATATGATTGTAAAAAAATGTATCTCTCATGTAACTTATGCTAATATACAACCTAATAGAAGAGGAATAAATAATCTGTCAGCAAAATAATTTAAAAACACTTTGCAATTTCCGCTTTGAAACTTTATAAACTTCCCTAAAATGCAAACGGTTTATTGTAAACACCTCTTCACTATCTTCTTATAAACACATAAAGTATTTAAGTTCATCAGTACCTATTTCAATAATTCCTTTCAAATACACGTTTGATCTGGATTAATAAACATTTTGCATGCCGTGCATTGCAGTATTGAATTTTGTTGAGATTACTTAATAATTGAATCTAGTTGTTTAATATTTTTTAATGTAAAAATATAGGTAGGCTAATAATGTCAATGTGTTTTGTAACAAAATAAGGTTGTTAATAAATAAAATAATTTTGAACCTTATAAAAATACTTACTTCTAATTATTTCAAACTCATTAGCATATGGGCCCAGAGACGTTGTAAATAAATTTAATTCGAAAAGGGAAAGAAGATATTTTTTAATGGTGCAGTCAAGTTCCAGTAATATTGAAAGATAAGCGGAAAATGAAAACTAAAATAGTTGGAAATTTGCCATGCAAGCTTTGTTAGAACTTGAAGATCTCTGGGGGTGTGTAATCGGAGATGAAATTTACACAAATGAAGTTAAGAAACTCGTTCGAGATTAATTAAATGTTAAAGAGGAATGGATTGGAACACTTTTATTGACTGGTTTACCAGAACAGTATTCACCGATGATCATGGGATTGGAAAGTTCAGGAACTTCCATAACAGGTGATTCGATAAAAACAAAACTGTTGCAAGATATTAGATTTAATAAAGAAGAAAAAGATGGATGTTCAGAATCTGCTTTATATTTCAAAAGTGTTGAAAAATATAAATTTAACAAAGATAAGGTGCGCTGCTATGTATGTAACAAGACTGGTCATTTTTCAAATGAGTGTCGAAATAAAAAAAAAACGAACAATGCGAGATATGATAGAAATGAAGCTTCAAGGAAATAATTTAAGGGAGATAATAAACATAAAGCACAGCTCAGATTGGTTTATCAATTTCTGTGCTTCATCACACATTAATGAAAATTGGCTAGTAAATAAAAGATCTTGTATATCAACCGATATTCTGGCTATAAATAATTCGATAATGAAAGCAAATTTTATTGGAAATGTGAAAATTCCTATAATAGTCAATGAAGTTATTGCTAAAGATGTTCTTCATGTACCAGGGGTAGCAGATAATTTATTGCCCATTAGCAAAATTATTAAAATTTGTCATTCAGTGAAATTTGATTCAAGAGGATGCACGATAATTTCAGAAAATGGTGAACTTTTGGCAACCGCCAATGAAGAAAATGTAATTTATAAGTTGAATAGTTTTAATGAAATGGCACTATTGACGTTGCAGTTATCCAAAGGTTTGGGGAATTTTGGTCGTAAAAGAATGATGATATTAAAGAAGAATAATTTAGTCACAGGACTTGATTTCGATGAATGTAGCACTGAATAATGTATATCTTGTATTAAAAGAAGTATTTGTATATTTTTTAGAAATTAAATATCAAGTTTCAGAAATATTCAATAATTTTAAACAATTAGTTGAGAATCAGATGCAAAATAAAATAAAAATTTTGAGAACTGTTAATGGTAAGGAGTGCATTAATAATAAATTGAAATCTTTACTAAAAAAAATCTGGAATTCGACATCAATCAACCCTACCATATAGTCCGCATCAAAATGGTGTTGCAGAACAGATGAATTAGACGATTTTTAAAAAGGCAAGAAGTATGTATCTACAGAATATTGGGTAGAAGCAGTGAACACTGTGATTTATCTAATGAATAGATCTCCGGCTACAATAACAATAACAACAATACACCACATGTAATTACGACCGACCCCCTTTATCCCAGAAGACACTACAACAAATATGGACAGGCGAAAAACCAGATTTCAGACATTTTGTCAAAATACAATAAATTTAAATGACTTAATTTTCACAAATATAATTTTTTTAGAAATATGTATGGACTGTTCCATTTGATATAGTGAAGATGTTTCATATCTGAAAATCTGCCGTTGCATTTTTGGTACAATACAATTAAAAAAACTTGCACTTAATCAAAATTAATCTTCGGGAACCGCACTTTGCGAGCATTTTTGTTCATGAATTATTCAATATCAAACTGGATCAAAATATGGCAGGCTATCCTGCATAAAAGACTTAGATGAAAATTTGGTAAACATTACACAAAAACCACTTAGTTAATATTGAAAGAATATCGAAATTAGATTTCCACCCCCTTGATCTGTGCTCCAACCGACCTCATAAATAAAATATATTGACATTGAGTTTAATTGTTTATGTGAATTATAAATAGTTAATTGTAGTTAACTAATTCTAATTAGAGTTAGATATATCTAATTAGAGTTAGTCGATTCCAATTTGATTTCTTTTTCTGGTTTTTGGCCTTACAACGGTGTGTTTTGGCCAAGAACATAATATTAATAAATAAAATTTATGAAAGAGGATCAATATCTATTTAGGAGGGACGAGGAAGGCACGCTTCTCGCCCAGGGATCTGTCAGGGCATTTCGATAAACATACAGGTTGTATCACGGTTATAAGAAGATTAAAATACAGTAGGTAAATAACAGAGGAATTTAAGTGTAATCACATCTATAGATCTATATTTGAATTAAAAAAAAAATTCGGAGTTTCTTCATAATATCTGGTTTTGACACATTTAATACGTATGGAAAACCATATTATGGGAGATGTAAAATTATTGTTTCGGAGATAATTTATTAATATTTTTGAATTAAAATTAGTAAGATGGCAACTGAATATTATATGATTAACGTCGCCAATCACGCCGCAAGAACAATATGGATTTTCACGTATACCAATTTGGTGAAGATGCGAAGGAAACCTTCAATGATTCCAATTTGAGATAAAAAAAAAAACTGTAGTCGTAACTTTAATTGAAACTAACTAGCTCTATTTTGGAGTAGATCATCTCTGATGAGTTTTACAATAATTAGATTTAACTACGTACAATAATTATACAAATGTCAAATTGTATGCCTGTTATGTCTAGATCAAGTCCAGTTGTCACTTTCATATTTCTAATTAATTAGTGAATTTTTTAAATTTTTGTTCAATTTCTTTTGTTGCTTTTCTGAAACTAAAATTTTGCAGTCAAATATATCCCAAACTTATTTTTCTACCATCATATTTATTATGTAGTCAAATGCAGCAAAAAAATATGGGTTGATATTTAAAAAAGTGCCAATGATGTTATAGCCCGAAAACAAAACATAATCAAATAACATTAAATTTATTAGATTATTTCACTCAGAAATTATTAACCAATGAAACTACTACAATTTTTAAATTTGGACCAATGACAGCAGTATTATATCGATAAAATCCCTGAAACAGTTTTATCAACAGTAAAAACACAAGAGCTTTTTTTTTATCGGATAAATTTCTCTTCGTAACGAAACAATTTTGCCAAATAGTAATTTTAAGAGAAAAACTGACATGAAAAAATCGCGAGACCGGAGATCGAGCGATTTTGTAAAATGTCAGTTTTTCGAGCAAAATTACTGATTGGCAAAATTTTGAGTTACAAAGAAATTTATCCATAAAGAAAAAGCTCGAGTGTTTTCTGGCAAGATAAATTAACGACAGAATATGTGAACGAACAACAACAATAATTATTTTTATTTATACAATTATTTGAAGGAACAGAGTTATTAAAAATACAGTTGTTATAAATGGTTTGGTTTGGTGTACTGATTTTAAAGTGACGTGCGACTACTAGATGTACACTGATTTTAAGGAGCAGGCATTTTTATCGGTGATAAATTAACTCCTATATGAAAAAGTCTATTTGACAGTCACATTTTGTCACTTTGACAGCGATAAAAAAGGTGCATCGTTTTTTATCACCGATAAAAATGTGTACATCTAGTAGTCGCACGTCACTTTAAAATCAGTACACCAAACCAAACCATTTATAACAACTGTATTATTAATAACTGTTCCTTCAAATATGTAATTGTATAAATAAAAATAATTTTTGTTGTTGTTCGTTCACATATTCTGTCGTTAATTTATCTTGCCAAAAAACACTCGAGCTTTTCCTTTATGGATAAATTTCTTTGTAACTCAACATTTTGCCAATGAGTAATTTTGCTCGAAAAACTGACATTTGACAAAATCGCTCGACCTACGGTCTCGCGATTTTTTCATGTTAATTTTTCTCTTAAAATTACTATTTGGCAAAATTGTTTCGTTACGAAGAGAAATTTATCCGATAAAAAAAAAGCTCTTGTGTTTTTACTGTTGATAAAATCATTCTTTATGTCAAC
Organism: Rhagium mordax; assembly: GCA_963680705.1. Taxonomy (NCBI): domain Eukaryota; kingdom Metazoa; phylum Arthropoda; class Insecta; order Coleoptera; family Cerambycidae; genus Rhagium; species Rhagium mordax. The sequence continues at coordinate 120,716,807 of OY796656.1, forward strand.
TGTCACTTAATACGTTACTTTGACATTTCGTCGTTAAAGATATGTTTTTGTATTTAAATAATTTATTCGTGAAATATTTTCCGCAAATACCATTCGTGCTTGAAAATTTTACCTATAAATTTTTTCTCGAGCGATATTGCCAACAGTAATATTACTCGTGTAAATTGGTCACTTTATTATCAAAAATTAAATCCCTCGCGCTAAAGCGCTCGTGATTTAATTAGATAATAAAGTGGCCAATTTACACTCTTAATATTACTAGGCAATATCGCTCTCGAAAAAAATTTATCGATAAAATTTTAAGCACTTATGATATTACATACGAAAAGACGCCTTTTTGAAACACAAAATGGACTTTCCAACCTGGAAAGTTTTATTGAATTTATACCGGTGAAGGGTCCGGTATTAATGCAATTTCAGAGCTTGCAACATCTACCAGTTATCATACTGCATGGTTTCAGACATTTTAACGTCCGGTGAAGTTTGGCAGCTATTCATTATCATTAATTTAACAACATTTCTTAAGCGTATGCCTAAATGATAAACTGTCAATTAAGACGAGCTTACAGTTAATAAATATATGATAAATTATTTATTTCGTTATTAATGATTATTTAAAAATACTATTTCGTAAAATTTCAGGTTTCAAATATAAATAAGTTGCAGTCATTAATAGAAACCACTATGAATGCACTATTTGTTTCTGTAGAGTTGATTTGGCATCGTCCATAACATATGTATTATAGCGCTTCACTAAATTAAACAAAATTAGGCGTAAATCATGTTTAAAACTTATTAATATCATAAATCTGCAAAAACCACTTGTCATAATATTTTGAGTAACAGTATTGCAAAATCATAAAGTACAATATTTGGACGTATACTTTTAACGTATGGCTATCATGTTATGTGATATACCTTTATAATTAATAAATTATATAGTATTATATATTATATAGTTGGTAAAATGCATTTTGATTTTGTTATTTCTAAGTAAAAATGTGCTTTAATAATTAAATGAAAGAGAGTGATGTTTTTCACACTATTATTTATAAAAATAATAGTTTTCCTATTTATGAGTATAAATAAAAAAAATTGTATTTTACTGCTATAGAAATTCACCAGAAATCATATTTGTTTACCAGTTGATGAAATAATTGATTTTACTAGCAATGCACATTATTTTTCATATTATTATACAAGTGGAGGTAATAAAAAATTGGCATTGGCTTCAAACCCAAACTGTTTCTATCATGGACTGGGTACATAAATTTATGTAAGTATAACACATTAAAACAGGTAGGTGTTAATCTTAGGCGTGATTCCTATATTGTTCATGTTAAAACAAATATTTTACTTTTAATTTATTTTTATCTTCACCAAGAGCCAAATAGGTGTGTTTGGAGTTGTTTGAGGTTAAGTAAACTGTATCTAAAAATACACCATCTCTTATAATAATTAGTACAAACATATGTATTTAGTTTACCACTAAAAGCCGAGGGTTATTTCGGTAACGGAATGCGTTAAATTTTACTATATACAAAAACGTTATTTATAATATTTGATTTTAAGAATATTTTTTACTTACCCAGAATCAGATGTTAAACTCGGGCCGGTCAGGCCGCCACTGCCGCATTTGACGTCCCCACTACTTCAAAATTCAAATATAGATTTTAAAGTATATGAACTCGAAGTACTTTACGTGGAAATACTGTATTTTGGTACGATTGTGGGGTAACAGATATATGCACTATTGGTACTTAGTTACTTACTTTTATATTGTAATCGATTTTATGATACACAATACAGTCTAGATTCAGTATAGGCAAGATAACTGTGAAAAGAAATAAAAATGGTATTGGAGATTCACACCGCATGAATAAAATCGCGAAATGAAAAAAATATATAAAATATACATTTCTGATGGATGAAAAGGACGAAAGGTAAAACCTAATTAAAATAAAAGGTATTGCAGTTTATGATTATTTTGTCTATCTTGGATTTCTTCTATAACCACCAACGATTTTTTTAACACGCCCGAAATTCATTTTCTCCTTCAAACCAATTTGTTTTTCAAAATTCTCCGCTAATTTAAAAATATTTTACATAGTTAAATCATAACCAATATAACACTCAAATTAAGGAAATAAAACAAAAATTTAATAATTACATTCACCTATTTGCTATATAAATAATGTAATTTTAAAGATTATAAAAGCACCAATGCACCAAAGCGGATACTATTGATAATAAATACTAATATCACACTTACTTTTCGCCATAGTAAAGAGGATCTTTAAGTCTACTTCTTAGCAGCCTTCCTAGCCTAACCATCCTTCCAACTTCGACTATTAGTTTCTCCCTAAGGCTAAAATAATAATTTACTCTTTCTTTCTTCTTCGACAAATCCATCAACGGAATCGTGGCCACAGCTTCCCTAAGGTCCCTGAGCTGATTACACTGTTCCTCCACAGATCTGTGAAAAACGGCGGAAACTCTTAACCTGGTCATCTGTTCTTGACTGACATTCAGTAGTTTTTGCCAAGATATCCTCAGTTTTTGATAAAGATTTGCGTGGCCATCTAAAGGTAACTTGCAGGATTGTCTTAGGACTAGGGAAGCATTCAGAAGTTGGTAACCGTAATTGTAAGTGCCCTGAAATTATGATTGCTTCAATTTATAGAAGGAATAGTTTGCAAAAAATAGAGACTTACTTAAATAGAGAAATTACCAATAATACTCGTATACTATATTAAATGCATTAATAATGATATTTTATTTCAAATTTAGCTGGTCATGCTCCTCCCCTGCTATTTTTTAAGAAGCATTTTCCGTACCCGCTCAGTATCTTAAAAATAATTTTGAGGTAAAATCCTTACTGATGTGTTTTCTTACACTTACAACAAAGAACTGTGGATCTTATGGTCCAAAATTTAGAATCTATTTTTGGACATATCTCAAAACTGCTTAGAACGCATCGTCTTAAGGATTTTTAGAAAATTCGAAATGAAATAGATATAGATATACTCGTAGATAGAGAAGAAGTGAAGAAAAAAGCATACATGAAAACTGTTTAGCGTAATTGAATATGTGGTTGCAACACTTTAAATACTCTAGGGCTCCCAAGATTTTACTTTCTATTAAGGAAAGCCAATTACTCATGGTTCTTCCTCTAAATAAGGTTGTAACCTTCGATGTGGCACTGACACTGATGTAGTTTCCGCCATATATCGTATAGGTACATAACTGTAAGTGTGTTTCGAAAACTAACTTGATTTGAAAACTTCCGCTAATTTTTAGAAAAGTTTCCGGATTCTCTTCCATTTGATTCATTTGAATTCTTGACGCGTCGACCATCTTCAGAAGAGGACCACAAAAAGATGGTTAAAACTTTAAAAATTAAAATAATCAAAGCGGAAGAGAATCCAAAAACTCTTATACAAATAAATTGCCTTAATCCGGATATTTTCAAACTCCGTGTTGTAAATAATTTTGATAGAATTTGCCGAATAAGAAAAAAAAATTAAAACCAACGTATAATATATCGCAATTATTGAAATTAGGATTTACCAACATAAAATGAAAATAATTTCAATTTTTATTTAGTTAGATTCCTATAAATTTAGCTTGATATTTGTATGTTGATGAATAGCAGCTGCGTGATGATTAATGGTAGAAATTTTTAAGTCTTTGATTTGTTTCGATATATATAACCACTAGTAACGTTTATTCATTTTTTCCATCAGCTATTTTTAACACGACAAATGTAAATTGTAGTCAAATATGTTTTTGCATGGTATGTGTTTAAAATTCCGTTGAAAAAAATATGCTCTAATTTTATCTATGCAGTATCTGTCTAATACTCTTGCTATAAACTCTGTAGTCAATTTATTATGTAGTATTAATCTATGGTCGTAAAGCATAAAATGTTAACCTGTTAGATCTAAATAGTGTTTCAATGTTAGCCTCCAACATTGATATAGTGGTAGTAGAGTAAAAATACATCTGTCATTTTACTCTACGCTTTAGTATTGTACAATATCCCCCTAATTTTGGTTCAATTCAGTTCATTAAATGACTGGATATTTAAATGATCAGAATTAATTAATAATAATTTTAATACAGGTACCATGTTATATCGATGTGTTATAATTTTGTTTGGTACACATTTTAATTAGAATTTGCGCATTTATTGCGGAAATTAGAAAAAAAATTTTATAGAAAAGTTGCAGGGTATTTACTAAATTTTTATTTGGCAGTAATAAAAAACAATTGAATGTCGGTTTTTTCAGATATTGACATAAGCTATGTTTTCTAAATGGAACACTCTATATGTTTTTCTCCAGTTAGATTTCGTTTTTCTTTTCTGATTACACTGATATAGCGTACTTGATAGTTTGATTCGGGATGTTTTGAATTATTAATTAAAAGCAGAAATATTGTAGGTAAGTAATCCTACTAGAGTTTAAACAGTTTCCGTCAGCAAATAGGGCCGTGGATGAAAACAATAGAAATTGTTGTTGTTTTGAATAATGTCATTATTTATACATTAACAATGAAATTGGTGAATTCTTATATTAAAATGATATTCAATTTAGAAGAAAAATATGATATGCTTGAATTATATTTAATGAGCAATGAAAGGAACGGTTACTATTAGAAAATATAGAAGGACATATCCACACCATCAAAATGTATTGTATTGTTGTATTTTCTAAAATAAACTCAAACTGTGAATTATAAAACAGTTTCTATTATTTGCATCCACGGCCCTCTTTGCTAACGTGAAAAGTTTAAACTCTAGTAGGAATACTTACCTGGAATCTTTTTGTGTTTGATTAAGGTGATGTTTTCACCAGGTTGTCCAACTTAAAACTATAAATGGTTGTTATTTTTTCTATTGAAATATATTAAAATCGAAAATAAATACATTGTTTCAAAAAGACGCAAATTTAGTAGTTGAATTTACTGAGATGATTAATGCCTACTTTATAAGATTAATATAAAATGTAACTTTCGTAAAATGTCGCTAAAATAAAATCACTAAATTCGTGTTTTGTACTAATCTTTTCAACAGAAAACATTGTACAGCTATTTATAGGTTTATGTGGACAGCCTGGCGTAACACGTCGTTAATAATTCAAAACATTCTGAATCAAACTATCAAGTTATCAGTGTGGTCAGAAAAAAAACCAAATCTAACTGGATAAAAACATATAGGGTGTTCCATTTAAAAAACATGGGTTATGTTTATATCTGAAAAAATCCACTTTCGTTTGTTTTTTATTACTGCCAAATAAAAATTTAGTAAATACCCTGCAACTTTTGCACAAAAAATTTGTTTCTAATTTCTACAATAAACTCACAAATTCTGATTAAAATGTGTACCAAACAAAATGATAACACTGTACACAATCGGAATATCTATAGGTAATAGAAATATTATGTTATTAATAAATTTTAGTGAATTTTTAAATTTAAAATAATACAAACGACATTGAGCACCAATAATCTCATATTCAATTTAATATTGACCAGATCAGATATCTAAGTAATTAATTCTTTGACCTCACCATCCTTCTTTAGATACAGATCTTACTCCGTTAAATATACAGCCCAAAAATTAGCTGGTAATCATGATTTTTAATTAAATTTTAGAAAGGCTAAACTTTATGAAGATTTATATCATGTTGGTCCTATTTATCCGATTTTAATGATGTAAACAATGCCTGTTACTATTTTTCAGTCAAATTATATACATATTTGTGCAGTCTAGTCTGTTAAATAATATAAAATTTGTACCCAGGAATGGCAAATATCCACCTTTGTTTAATAATGGTTTTTCTTGTGATATTAGTATTTAAAAAATTGTGATAACTATGCTTTTCTTCAATTTAAATTATTGAGAAGTAGAGTAAACGACTAAATCGACTAAACTAATACATACTTACAAGAGGCCCAGCTTTTCTATTAAAAGGTTGTGCTAGTTCATTAGCTAATCCTTTTAGCAATTGTTTTTAATTTGTTTCTAAAAACCAAGATATTCTTTGGTTCTTAAAAAATTTTTATATGAACTTATTTAGCCATTCCGATTTGTCTTGATTAGCTTAGATCCCTGGTAGATTTACCAACACCAATTATCTGAACCACTAAATGAAGGAGTGACATCATTTATATAGATTTTTCGAAGGCTTCCGACGAACTAGATCAGAAGCTACATAAAGTAGGTACTCACTGATGTATTTATCAAATTTTATAATTTATATCTGAGTAGATGTCTTATTGTGCAGGCAGTATCGTGATTTCGCTTCTGCCAAAATAATAGCCAGCTTTGAGTTCACCAAGGACCTGTTTTTAGTTCTCTTTGGTTTTTCATATGTATAAATGACATCGTCTGTGGATTAGTTGTAAAACTCTATTATATATCTCATATTCAGAAGATTGTAAGAAGTTGTACGAAGAAGAACTTCATAAGCTAAATTGGTGGTGTGAAAGAATTCATTACCTATTAACGTCGTCAGCAAATATTACTGCCTAAGTTCTCGAAAAAGAAACATTCTCCTCAATAGGAATATACAATTAGCAATGATGATTTAACTAGATGTAGTAAGTTTAAGAGTGTAGATTGTAAAGGTCACATTTTACTGCAAATTGACTTTTATGGACCATACAAGTGAAATAGGGTTAAGTGCATACAGAAGATGGGTTCTTAATAGGATTTGGTAAGCAATTTCTAGATTCTGCTACACTAGACTTACTATTGAATGCTTTTTTGTATCAATTGGAGTACGCGCTAGTAGTCGAGGCTCTAGGTTAATAAAGTCATACGTTTAGGTTTGAGAAAATGCCGGGAAACTTAATTGACTACCCCGAGTTGGTTGACTATTTATATTTTTATGTGTCGTTTGGCTACACCAAGAACAATTGAATTAAAATTTTCACCCCTTCCTATTATGCGTTTGAACAGTTCATATTATTGATATTTTCAATTGTCATATTAACATCATATATCACAGATTGTTATATTTTATAATAACAATGTTTTATTTAAATACCTTATTGAATTGAGAGTTAGTGTTAGTAGTAGGTAAGTATTATATTGTATTACATACAAATTTTTTTTGTTCAACATTTTTGTTATGTTAATTATTATTGGTGATATTGTAATAATTATATTTAAGTTTTGTATTTCCCTGCCCCATACCTGAATTAGTCCTCAAAAATAAATAGTATTTCAATCAGGCAGTGAAATTTTTGAGGCTTGACATACCTACTATTATGTTACAAAAATTAACATAATAGTTTAAGTTTACCGACATCCGATATTTTCTGCACAGTTAAACAAGATATTTTATTTCACCTTTATGTTCAAAGTTGTAGCAGTATTGTGTTTACGTCCATTATCAACAACAGCTACCATAAAACATTACATACCTTCGCAGTTTCCTGGAAAGTTTGGTGTTCCTCTTTTTGTCGCTGAATTTCATTAACCGTGCAGCCGACATGACCGTGATCTTTTAACATCACCTGAAGGAGATCATCTAACCACTGAATTGCTTGAACAGTGTCCTTTTCGTAGCTATCAATGTGCGTTACCTGCTCCAATGTAAGTTTCTGCAGTTCCACACTGTCGCAAAATATGTTTTTCCTGGCCGTTGTGGCATCTAATATATCCCTGATGTTTATAATGTCTTCTGTATAATCTACGGTGAGTTCCCTACCCAAGGAGTCTTTTACTGGCATAGACAATATATCTGATAGTTTTTCGCCTTCCTTTACTACCTCTCGTTCGACAGCATCTGAAAATAAAGAAGCAATCAGTTTAACGATTCGGTAATAATGGTTTTTTAAATATGTAAGCTCGCTATGTATATACTCGTACCATCATTATCATATCAGGGCCATCAAAGTTGACACACAATATTTTCGATGTGAATGTATCACACTGACCCATTTAAGTATGTATTTATGTCTTGCTAAATTACAAAGGTGAGATACATTGGAAAATTAATTCATGCCAGTACGTCCTCTTTCTCTTCTCGAAAGAACTAAAATGCCGTATTGTTGAGGTATGCATTTAATCACATTTACTTTTTAGGTTATCGTACAAGTATTATTGTCATAAAATTATATGTATAATTTAAGAATATATTTATAATTACAGATGCGTGCAGTAGTAATATTGATATTAATACTGCCCTGGTAAAAAAATACAGTATGCTCTTAAATGATACCTGTCGAACTCAGGAGGTGATTTGTATCAAAGTTATGATTTCTTCACATATTTTTTTAATGGTAACATATTTATGCGATATCCGTTTAGAAGGTTTCCTGTTTCAGTATCAAATCATATTAATTTTTAATAATTAATTTCAATTGTTCAGATTACCTGAAAAAAATCAATTATGATGTCCAAAAATAGTGTTTGGTAATATTATACATTTAAAGAACAAAAAACCAATTTAGTAAAAAATCAAACAAATCAAAATAACATGACATGAATAAATTGTTTATTATAAAAAATTAACAAAAATTTAATATACAATTTTTGTACAACTTAGAAAAAGTGCTGTTAGAAATCCATAACCTCATTTTTCGACCTAGGCTCCCGTCATAACCTCACTTTTAGAAAAAACAACATAATTTTACTTACATACATATACACGCAGCATATTCGACGATCCCAATAGAACTAAAGACTTACTACTTACAGAAAAAAAGGAGTAGGTTTCAAATATGCGTTGCACTTAATTTTTCCATATCTTTCGAACGACGAGAGATTTAGGAAAAATAATTGAAAAAATCCCCTCCCCCCCAGCCGCTCGTCTTGATTGCTAACTCTCTACGTATAGAAAATAAATAAAAAAGGAAGGTGACCTCTGATTGGTCACTTTCGAGGCTGGAGATATTTAAAAGTTTTGATTGGCTAGGCGGTGGAGCTAAGGTGCAGTGAGAAGAGAAGGAGGAGGAGCTAAAAAGTGGAAGTGGAGTGAAAGGGCTGAAGTGAGCCCCCCCCCTCCATCTGCTCCCCCCCTGAGAAAATTAAATTTTAATTTCGTACTGATATTGTGAGTTTTGTTAACGAAATTAGTTCAAAACGATCAGAAAAATAATAAAGTTGAGGATGAAATATAGTAACAGTAGTGAAAAAAAAATATTTAGTAGAAAAAAATTTCACAAATCAACAAGTTCACGTAATAAAAATATTTCTACTACTAGTTATTCCAATCAAAACTGATTTTTAGCTATTTTTAGTTTTGGTAGGTATACTTTATAAATAAACTTTTTATGCAGGGATTCCTTAATCGACTGTCACATTTATTGGCTCCAAATCGAACAGGTTGCTTCAATTCATCACTTGTGTGTTCAAAATTGCTGTTCCTTTATTCCTACAAGGGTGCTTCTTTGTTTCTCTTTGTTCATCTTCTTCATGTTTATTTTCGGTTATAACTTCTTTTTCTTCATCGCGGTTTTCTGTTGTTGCTTTTCTTTTTATATTTCATTCAGTCATGCACTATAGCGAGATTAAACAAGTGCAAAATTACTTTGAAGTTCCATGTTCTTGTCTTGAAAAGTGATCGGTAGAATGCCAAACGTTTCATTTTTTTATTGTAAGTATGATCAATTTTTGGGCAAGATACTCCCACAAGTTCATTTTATCAAGACCAGGAAAGCTGCTGTTACTATCAGATTTATCCTTCCAACCGTTGTCTTTATTGTCTAAATCAAATCCAATTTTACTTAACAAGTTGAAAGGTATTTTTTCCGAATTATTTTAAGGTCTTTCCAAATCAATTATTTTTTTGTACTATGGACTGACAAATAATTGATTCTTGATTTGATTACTTGGAATTAAATTTCTTAGATATACTGGTTGCGATTTTCTAGTGTTTTATATTATTAAATTTTTTTAGCTCTCCACTAGTTTCAAGTAACTGAACGTTGATACGGTTCGACAAAGAATTAAAGGAACTTATAAAAGAGGTATCACAAGAATTATTAATCTAATCGTTATTGCATGAAAGTAATGGAACCGGGCAGACAGAAGATCATAATGTACAAATTGTAATATTAATTAAAATCCAGAGGATAATAGCTTGAAGCTCTATTATGTTCTCGTAAAACTGGTTCGTTGTTTGTTTTATATTATTTTCGGAATGATTGTATATTTATGTAGATCACTAAAAAACCGTAATTTCACTTAATATATTACGACGTTTCCAGTTCAATGATAAAGTGGACTATTTTCAGTCTGTCTAATAGAATAGATTTTAACCGCAAATTATCAAATAATAATACAATAAATCGATATAAAAATATGTAAGCAATGTTGAGTATTAAGAACAGTTTAAATCATAAAATAATTTCATAATAGTCAAGAAAGTCGATATCTAAAATGGGTACTCGACATACGTTTCGCCAACCAAGTCGACATCATCAGCAGATGGTTAAATTGTTTTTCTTTGAGTTTTCCCACTTCACCATTTTTCTTCAGATTTTTTAATAGTCCGAAGAACGATTTAACAGTAACCATCTACAGCTCCAAACGACCAGACTTGGCGGCAAGGGTTCGAGAAAGTAAGTAACGGTTGGGTAAGGGTAAAAATGTGTATTGTTAGATATTACTAAATGCAGTAATTATAATCAAAACCAAACCATTCTTATTTTACTAAATTTCGTTACTGCAAATATTTTCAAAATGAGCATATTTTATTGATGAAAGTTAAAAATTATATAGCAAATAAAGTGACATGTTGTACGTGCTTACCTAAATTTGCCTGGCTCTCCTGTAATTCTTTCAGTTGTTGCCCAGCCGAGTTGAAATCAGCCACATTACTCCCCATCACCAAGGAATCGAATACTTCTCCAGTCCTGTCAAAATATTCGGAAACTAACCTAAAAAACCTAAGAGAAGTTATCAGGATGTTCCTTCTCCTTTCCAGTCTTAATGCGAAACTTTTACACACAAAGTCCATAAAGTCCTTCTGTGATATCAAATCTTTGTGCTGCACCGATATAATTTCGCTTTTTGAAAAATTGTTTATCTTATGGATGAGCTCCGCGTACGCCCCGTATGTTTCCCAGCATTGAAACTCGATAACTTCATGTTCTCTTCTCAATTCTTCCGCCGACGCAACGTCGTACCCCACCTTCTGCCTTGAATTGAGCAAATTTTCAGCAGGTCCCAAAATCCAATTAATAACTTTAACTACTCCTTCCTCTAATTGACTTAAATCTTTGGTATCAATGAAACTTTTCTCCATTTTTATCCATGCAGCTTCGATATCCTGTTGTTTCTTCTTAATAGTAGTCACAACTTCGTCTATCCTTTCAATGGTATCTAAGGTGTCTTGCGGTGTAGACATCAGTTCGAAATCTTCTGCTGCTAATTTTCTCGTGCGGTTTTCGTATTCTATGTTTTGGACCAGCTCTCTACCTGAAAACGTATATTGTGTAAACGGGTTTTAAACGTAAATGACATTGTAACTGTAATTGTATTTAATTACGGTGGTTAAAGCCATGTAAAAGTCCGTTGGATTTTGTTGCTGAACTGACCCAGTTCTATTCATGCAGATTTAAAGTATTCATTATATACAAAATGTGAATGAAAATGCTTTCTGATTTGTTAAACTTTACCTTGATTTTGTTCAATCTAATTATTGTGGCTGTACTGTTATTTATGAGGTTCGTAGTTGGTAATGTTAGTAGAATTGAATTATATCCTGCTGATATAGTTAATTGATAGAAAATATTTAGATGACTGGAATCTTAATTAATATTAACAATTATTTACCACTTCCGCTACTAAGACCAACCACTGACGCCAGATTATGAGTTCATCACTGCTATTGTCTTTTGTTTTATGAAAAATAATTGAATTCAAATTACTGATCAAATTTCACATTTTAAGACATACTAATTTATTATTGACTTCAAAGGATTACTATATCTTCTGCTTATTGAAAACAGGAAGGAATCCATTAAATTAATTGTTTGGAATTTAATGAAGCAACTTCGATGGTACATTTTTATTGCAATAAAAAATATTCCAGATAACAATAGATAACATTATGTTTTAACAGTATTTAGAAGTAGTATTTAAAACCCTACTGTGCAAACATTAAAAAATACGGTTCAACAACCAACTTGAACACCTCATCATTTAAAAATAAAGATTGGATAAGTCTTCATTTCTCTTCCAATCATGAAATTTAATACGTTTTTTACTGACTCATTAATTTATTTATTTGTTCAACTTTTTAAACCATTAATATTAGACCAGCAAAAAAAAATAATAGTAGTTTTTTTTCGAATAAAATAGGTGATAGTGTTGGCTTTGTTAAATACTTAAAAACTTAGATTTAAAAAAAATGGTACGTGGTTAATTTGTTTACAACCTAGAGTGCACTGTGCGCTAAGTAAGCACGCAAACACAGTTAAATAAGTAAAATAAACAGAGCTAAGTACTTACATACTTTTTGTTTTAACAAGTATTGGTAACAAATTCTTCTGTACGTACCTAAATGCGTTTGTCACATTTAGATAACAGTAGAACAATTAAGTTCGTTAGCAACAAACTTGTCCACGTAAACTGGTTGCAGCGGTAAAAGCATTTGAGTTCTGTGTCAAATTACAAGCCCAATTTCTTTTACAAAAAGGTGATCGGGTTTTTGTGTATCGCATAAAATGATGGCATTTTTAAAAGGAACTATTACATAAATCTCATTACCTGTTTCCGTTGCATTGTGAACGAGCATTCTAGTCGATTCTGCCATATCTGAACTTGTATTTATGGCGTCTTCAACTTGACTAGGTCGTAATGTTTTGCTTCTCAACACATATTGATAAAGCTCTTCCAGTTCTCTCAGAGTTACTTCGCAGTCGCTGTAGAATTCCTCAACTTTCTACAAATTAAAATTACAATTTACCTTGCTATATTATTACCGTAATAAATTGCTTTTCCATAATTCCAGCACTTAAGCGACCTTTTACTTTATATAAAATTGATATAAAGAAACTTTACTATTTTGGATTTGAATAAAACCCTATTAGAGTCTAAATTAACTGGATGCTTTAAAAGATTTATCTTCAATTTCCGTGAGTTCAAAGACGTGATTATGTAAATCAACTGTTAATACTATATTTATGTAAAAATAAGAATTGGAACCTTCTTGTAGTGAAAGTATAATATGTAGGTATAGACAAGCTTTCACGCTGAAGGTAATGTAGTGCCTTTCATGATTCGGCCTTATTATTGGGCGCAGATATATAACTTTACACTGTTATAGTAGTTCATATACTACTTGAATATATTCACGAGAAAAACTAGGGCGCCACTTTATTTTTCAACATAGATATGCTTAGTTAAAAAAATGGGTTCGAATTTGGAATGAAAGGAATAAAAATTTAAATTTTAAATTTTTTATTTTAAATTTATTTCTAGGTTCGAGAGATTAACTTACAGAAATGAAAAAACAATATGTATTGACGATAAATCTAATCCATATTTTTTTTTTGAAAATTATTACTGATTACTTTGATTATTTTGAATTCTTGAAACGTCAAGACCGTTTTATGGTATTTTTGTTTGCTTCAGAAGAAGATAGCCAAAATGACAAGAAACGATCTACTATAGATAGTCGAAATGTAAAGTTCAATGTGAAAGAAAAGTTCTCAGTACATTTTTCCCGAAGGGTTGCCCACTAAGTTGCTAATACAAAGTGTTTCACTTTATCCCAAGAAATGTGGAATGCTTCCTCATCCCTTGTCCATCCCGGAGAGGCAGTTTTGTCTTACAATGTATTCCCAGTTTAAATTAGCCTGTAAAGCTCAGATTTATTAGTTCATTGATCATTAATTTAGCAACCCGACAGATCTTCATTTGTTTGGCTTCTTCACACTGTCCCAAGCTTGTCCCTAACCGCTATATAATCTTCTTTAGCATCTCGTAAGCCCAAAAGTTTTCGGGACTTGCCTCCTGATTCTTCTCAAAAAAGGCTTTGGGTCAGCAACAGGATTCGTCTCCCAGTTTGGTAATATCATCTACCTTCTTGTCTCCTTGTTTTCAGATAATTTCTTCTATATGTTTTGAGCTATGTATTGTACCTAGCTTATTTCGATTCTATTCAAGAAATCGTTTTATTGACCAAAAGTAGTTCCATGACTAGCAAGAAATTTATTTCAATTAAATTCTGACAATACTGCAGCTCCTCAGAGCGGATTAATTCGACATAATACAAACATCTGATCATTTCTTAATACTGCTTAATAAACGTTTTCTATGTGGTATTGGTAAAGTGAAGCGGTTCTACATTCTACAATTAGCGTTTTTATAATTATAAAATGAACATGCAGGTATTGTGTCAACACCGTTTTAATTCAAAGGTTATAAGAAAAAGATTAATGATGTGGAGATCGTTAACTTATCACGACTGTCACATCTATATATTATTCAAACCATTAACCCGTCAACGGCGGAATTTTTTTATTTTGATTCAACACGATATAAAATTGGGCAACGTCAAAAATAGATAGTTCTTAGATAAATAATTATTTTTTGAATGCTTATTCTACTGATTTTTGGAAAAAACGTACGTTACCATATGGTTACACTAGCATATTCCCAATCACAAAATTTTCAAAAATAATAATAGAAAAAAGTTAAGAATATTTATTTGCACACGACTAATTGCAATGAAAAATCAGATTACACTCCATACATAAACCCACTATAAAAATTTTGATTCCTTTTGTCCATAAGGGGTCGCTTCCAAACTTTATCATCTTTGTTTTTCTTTATCGGCACAATGTAAAATTTGGATAATTTGTCTGAATCTATCACGTCAAATCGCTTCCGCAAGTGTTCCTTTGATCAGTTTCTGCATCCCAGATTAAATCGCTACCTGGCAATTGGTTGTACCCCGTTAGTAGAAGAATTGCGATTACACATTTCATCTCATCTCTTGTTATTTTCGGATCGAGCTTATTCAGATGCAGAGCATCTGCTCTTAGTCTTGCTCAACATGATTATCGTCAGTTTCATCGTCAACTAAACATTTTGCATGTTAGATATGTTCTGATATCTTGAGTAATCACCTGGAGGGAATTGCATGCTAGGTGCAGGAATTATGTCACCGTCAACCCGTGTTGTCAATGTTTTCAGATCCAGGACGCTTATAATAAAAAAATTGGAGTTCCACCGCCACCACCATCTTGATCTTCAGAATGTACGGCATCATTTCTTTTTCTTATTTCGGCCGCAGCTCGTAATTGCTGCTCACTCAGATTGCCTACTAATCCACCGGTATACCCATCAGCAGAATCTTCATCTGTTAAAACAGTGTCAGCATCAGGCGGCTCTATAAATATTAAATCCACGTCTACATCCTCTGCGAAAGCAATCTGAAGAAACTCCCATAGTGTAAATCCCCATCTACAATATAACATTATTTGTATAGATTTACGAACTTGACAATTGGCTAGTGTTACCATATGGTAACGGACTCAAGAAGATGGCCCAAAGATCACTCTAGAGTAGCAAATCTTACAAAGAAGTTTTACATAGGCATACTGTGAACATTTTGCCATTAGAAAATACATGGCAAAACAATATACAAAGAAACGGCGTTATCGAAACTGATGCTTACTCGAATTGTGTACTCCTTTTTCGACAATAAAAAACAACACGCAAATTCAAGAGCTGTCAAATACCAAAAAATAAGTGACAGTTGCCATTGAAAAATTATAATTAATGTGGCGACATATCTTATGCATTCTGAAGAGCATTTTAGATGATTTAATAGCAGAGCCGATAGATACTAACAAATTGTATAAAACCATGCACATGTTACCATATGGTAACACACGCTGTTGACGGGTTAATGTTGGAATGTGGGAGGAATAGAAACAATGCTATTTATCTACTTTCATTTCATTTTATTAATAAGACACGTATAAATGCAAATTTTGTTTAGATTTTCAGTTCTGTGAACGATGAAATGCATAATATTTGTACTATTCTTTGTTACGTTCATTCATATTTTCATTTATTTCATCGAAAATTTATGTTGATGTTGATTTAGCGCTATTTGAGAAATTTACAAAATACGTAATTAGCATATACATTTTTTATTAGATTAATATAATAATCTTGCAATTCTTTGTACGGTCTTGTTTTATCAACTGCAAAGTTTGAATAATGTAAA
Organism: Rhagium mordax; assembly: GCA_963680705.1. Lineage (NCBI taxonomy): Eukaryota > Metazoa > Arthropoda > Insecta > Coleoptera > Cerambycidae > Rhagium > Rhagium mordax. Next base: position 120,733,012 of record OY796656.1, read on the forward strand.
ACTATGAAGCAAATGTGCAATGAATGAACAATGTTGATGTACTTGTAAAGGTCACTTCACAAAAATCGTTCTGATCCCACGCAGATTGTTGACTTCGCGATAGAGAGTAAATGACTAACACACTAATAAGGATTATTTAGGTGTTCTACAGACGTTAGGGTTTTAAAGCTATAAAACATACTTATTTTAAATATCTGGTCATCTTTGGGTTATAAAAAAGTGGATGATTTATATACGAGTAAAAATAGATTTAAAGTGTTGGCGATCAGAGGTATGACTCACTGTCTTTGATATGTTGGATTTAAACCAGTCTGCTGCAGATTTTTTATTATAAAATTTTGCTAAATTATGTCTATCCAGCCGTTTTGTGAACTTTCGAATGCTTTTTGTGGGATAAGTTGTAAAATACAATCCATAATCAATAATTACATGTGGTGTTATTTATTTTCAACAAATCAGCTCAAGGCTCATTTCATAACTAATTAAGTTTCTTCGATCCTTGCATCCTGTAATTACAATTATGAAATTTATGATCTTTACTACGTCTTGATTACATAATTCATTTGCAATATACAAGTGATGTGTACGAATTTTTGTCTGTTGAGGCGATATAATCTTCCATTAATTTTCATAAATTTGTAGCATATATTTCTTGGATGCTGAAGAATTTGCAAATTGCCTACGTATGTTCGCTGCTTTTGGAGTTATTCGCTATAAAGGGTATCCCAAAAAGAATTCCCCAGCAGCTGGGGGCAGACTCTATAAAAATAAGAAGGAAATCACTTATTCAAAAATTTCGTTACGTGTCTTCTTACGAAATTATGGCTATTAGCCCGTTGGGGAGAGCGCTAAAAGCCTTCTCTTTCTTGTCCCACCCAATACTGAATTATAACCAAATGAGATCTTCACCACTTATTAACACATGTTTTTTCACATATGAATCAAAGTTGCCGACACTCTCCATTGGTCGAGACACGATATATAAGAAAAAAACTACAAAAAAAAGGAATTTAGAAATTTGAGTTTTGACCACGTATAAGTTTGGAAATAAGACAGATCAAAATTAAATTTTTTTTTTATTTTTACAAGTAAACCTTGCTCTTTAATTTGAGGTCTAATTTGTTACAATAATTAAAAATCTAACATAAAAAAACTGGCGGTTTTCTAAAAGATACATAAATTATCAATGTTTTTTTAATATTTAACTCGTCGTAACTCGCTTATATGTTGAGGTATTTGAATGTTCTTGGCACCAAAAACTGCCAAATTTAATAGGCTTCATTTTGTCTCAATTAATGCATAATCTTTTTTTTTAATAAAACCGCTATAACCCTCAACATACAACGAGGTCGCGTGGCTTTGTTTCTCGTTCCCCACTCCCGCGTTCGCATGAAATCATACTATTGCATGTAATCAAATACCTTATTTGATGTAATGTATTATATTAGTCATTAATATATTGTCTGGCCAGTCTGGCCTAGTAATCAATAGGTTTGTTTACATTCAGATTATAAGAGATTTAGTTGTTTTTGTGGTGTTATTTTATTTTTTATTGGATAACGGACATTTTAGGATAACTGTTGTTTGGTGGTTGTTTATAGAAACTTAGTAAAGCTTAAAGCACATGTCCTTATAGTGTAGGCAAATTGGCAGTTAAGGTTGAAATAATTATATACAAGTATTTCTCAACGAAAATGTGCGAGGAAAAATGTGTTAAACCACATAGTAAAAGTCCCATCAAATATGTCTATGGCAAGTTGCCAAAAACTGCTGCCATTTTCTTTTTTCATTTTATTCTAAATATGAAAAACTGTGGGGTTTATGAAAAAAAGTCAAGAGGTCTTTTTTACGTAAAATAAGAAAATACATTGGATAAACTAAATGTAATAGATTTATTTAAATAATTGACAGGAAATGCAAGTTTTTTTTTAGTTTTTAGCATTACAAATAATACTTATATCCAATTTAAAATAGGATTTTCTTCTTCGTCATTTTTAAGTACGATGCAAGGATTGTAATAAGCAAATCCTAAGCATTGACTACAATTGGAGGAACATCTTAGTCCAAGTTTTTTGCAGGAACATAATTTGCCACATGAATCTTCCTTGCAGTTGCAGAATACCAATTTTAGTATATCAGAGGGAGCAATTTCTTTTGTTATGGATATCGCAACAAGGTGTCCTTTATCTAATTGTCATCCGTACAGTAAAGGGTAAAGGAAGTAATCATAATTAGATACCTGATAATAAACTATTAAAACATGTTATACAGCAGCGTCTTCAGTTAGGGGAAGTGATGCCAAATTGAAGTTTGCAGATAGATCTTGACGAGATGTCACTCGATTGACTAAAGTGTACCTTCTTTACTATTCATGGGTCGGTATAACTTGGTAATGCATTTTACACTTACTTCTATTAACTGTTTTTCATTTGGACTTTGTTGGTAAAATATAAAGACGTCGCATAAAGGTATATCATTGTTTAGCAACTGTAAACAGAATTCCTTGTTTTTTTTTTAATGAACGAGGTTGCGTCGCAATCTGATACAGCATGAAGGAATAATACGCATTGTTTAATATGCTCTAGTTTTTCTTTAAGTTTCAATATGTTCATCACTTTATCAGCATCAGCTTTAGCAGCTTTTCCTGGTCAAAGCAATAACATTTTATCATACTGTGAATAATGAATCAACAGAACCGCAACATCAGTGTCTTCAGATACAACTAGAATAATAGCTCTACCACAATTTGAATATTCTACTACAGTATTAACGATTAAACATTTGTCGGAGCCATTTGCAGCCTGTAATTTCTTCAACACCTATTCTTATTTCGTAGAAATTCTGCTTGTGGCATAGCAATTGTATTTTCTAATGTGATATGTACCCGCAGAAACATCAAGACTGTATTTAAAACTGACCGTAAGATCCAGTCTGTCCTTAAAAACCCAAAGGACAAAATCCCACTCGAAAACCAAGGAGTATACGAAGTTCCCTGTCATGATTGCGAGAAAACATGCGTTGGACAAACCAACAGAAGGATAAACGTAAGAAACATACAACACGTTAACTCTGTTCTCCGAAATGAAGCGACATCGTCACTATTCCAACACGTCAAAAACACAGGTCACTTAATTGACTTTGACAGAACCAGAAGCCTGGCAACTGTGGAACATTTTTCATCAAGAATAATCAGAGAGGCCATCGAAATCGAAAAACGTCCCAAAACGGCCTAAATAAACGCGATGATAGCCTGAGAACAGCTTTAGTTAATCGCCAAATCCGAATGGGAACAACCTGTATAAACACTTACACCCAGAAAACGGGGTCACTTTTTCGAGAAGTCATATTAGGCACTTTTTACAGAAAAACTAATGCAATATTATTAATCAGCATGCTTTGGAACCCCCATGTTCAAAATTTTACTACATTTTGGTTAAGGGTTTCCGAATAACGGGCCCAGTGAAAATACATTTTTTCAGTCGTAAATAACTGAGAACTTGAAAACGGTTTGTGTTTCGAAAAAAAGTCATTCGTCATTTTCAATTTAAACTGATCACTATCACGTCATGTGCACAAAAGTTTGAAATGCCGCAGTCATAAATAATAAACTTGACAACGGTTTATTTTTCGAAAAATAGTTTAATCAAAGCAACCCTTTTTTCTTTTGGTTTGATTTATTATCACATAAGATCGTTTTTTATCACTTAATGCCCAAATAATACAGAACCGGTTAAAATATTTCTTTATCGTCGAATGAAAATTTTTTGCTTGCAGCATTTGAAACTTCTGAAGGCATGGGGAGATAGAGTAAATCAATTTAAAATGAATACGAGGAATGACTTTTTTCAAAACGCAAACCGTTTTCAAGCTGTCAATTATTTACGAATGAAGAAATGTAATTTTACTGGGCCCGTTATACGGACACCCTTAATCAAAATGTTGTGAAATTTTCGGCATGGAGGTTCTAAAGCATGCTGATTAATAATATTGTATTAGTTTTTCTGTAAAAAAATCGAAAAAGCGACCCCCTTTTTTTTCTTAATAAAAATGCACGCCACTGAGAAAAATAAATTTTGTTTAATTCAAAAAGATCACACCAAAGGTCATTGACACCGATCCAAATTTGGTAAAAATTGGTCAACTAATAACTGAGTTGTGAAGGGGGGGGGCATTAAAAGTGGGACACGCTGTATATAAGAATATATAATATAAATAAATAATAAAAGCTGGTAAATGGTAGGAAAGGAATTGAATATTAATAGGATATATACAGGTATAATATATTACATTACGTAGGTAAATTTTTTCGATGACATTTTACACTCATTAATGCCCTTATTATTTTTGAAACGTCTTATTCAAATATTTCAAACTTATTCATCTATTAAATCTTAAATCAAATGTAAATGTAGTTAACTTTCTCACAGTACACTGATGAATGGCCTTGTAGAAACATGTAGAACAATTACTTCTATATTTAAATTTCCTATATACTTTAAATAAATCTCATTATTCAACTTGATTTGTTAGTTTTATCATTTTGCACTAAAGGGTAATTATTTTAAAGCTTTTGTAGGGGACGTTGTCGAACGCGGGAAGGAGATTGGAAGCCTCGCGCCTCCGTCGCCGTAGCGCGCTTGGTTGTGTTTAAAGGGCTGTACCACTTTAGTTTAAAAAACTAGACCCAACATTAATTGAGACAAAATAAAGTATATTAAATTTGGCAGTTTTTGTTACAACAAGTTAAACATTTTTAAAAAGTTGACAGTTTGTGTAGTTTCTAAATAACATCATTTTTTTAAAGTTAACGTTATTATTTTTATGACAAATTATACCTCAAACAAAAGAGAATCATTTTTACTATAAGACTAAAAAAAAAATATAATTTTACTCCTTTTTGTTTTAAAGCTATTCGCGGTTAATTTTAATATTCTTATTTTCAATTTTTTTTTATTTTTTATTGTAACTTTGGTCTCTACCAATGGAGATTGTCGTCGAAAGTGAATTATATGTAAAAAAACCTGCTAAATAAAATGGTAAATGTTTTATTTGGTTATACCTCGGTATTGGGTTTGTGAATGCTAGACCCAGCCATCCGACGGGCTATATCTTAAATGTTAAAATCAAGACATTTTTGTAAATCAAGTTTTCAAATATACAAGTAAAAAAATTGTTTATTAATTTAAATCAAATCATCCTTGATGAATGCAGAATACAAAATTTCGAATATCAAAGCTCAATTGTCACATAATTAGTAAACTGAACTGACAGTACTGACATAATTAGTAAACTGAACATTTAAGGTGACCATAATTTCTTAAGGAGGCACTTTTCGAAATTTTTGCGAAAGTGATTTTCGTCTTATTTTTGGTCGTAGAGTTTACACCTGGCAACTGGAAATTATTTTTGGGACACCCTGTATTTTATCACATCTGTGCTGTCAGTTTAAAAAAATTTCTGGGCAGACGAGGTAAATCTAAAAAGTCTAATGGTGATAGGTCGGGAAATCTGGCGGACCATCCTATTGGACCTCCTTGATTTATTCGACGAGGAGGAACACTTTGTTTTGGTAGGATTCGGGACCAATATTGCAATCGTGCGGTTACCTATTATATAAATTAATTTTTCCGAATTATGTCACAATTTCGTATTTTTTTATACGTAATATACATTTTTTTCTATTGTAAATCAAACATATTTTCTTTTCTTGAAGAGAGTATTGTCTCCATGGTCTTTACAAAGAGTACTTAACACTCGATGCACGTTTCGCCAATTAACTTGATCACTTTTTTATTTCTTTATAATTCTTTAGAAGTAATAAAGTAATAGAAATAATTAAACCATTTGGAAAATATGACAATAAATTTAAGGTGATTCTAAACAACATTTAATGATAATGGACTTATCATGATTACTACATACTTTTCTCAGTGAGGTTATAATCTTGAAATATATTGAAATAAATAAACAAATAAGTTACATAATAATTTACACGTGTGTAAAGTATTTATCGTAAAATCCTTGTCTTTTAATATTTTCGTTTTATGAAAAAATTGTCATTGTATTGAAAAGTCTTGTGCAACACAACCTTGCCGATTTTTATCTAAATATAACAATCTATTATAATATTAGTAATTTATTATTATAGCATTGTTTCTCAACTTATTCTAGTTGATCTTGATATTTGAATAAATGTATAATAAACGAAAATACTTTTAATTGGATAAATATGCAAATGGAATATTTTAGATAATCTAATGGTTACAACAATGACATTAAAATAAATTATGAGGCGACGTCGTACGCAAATTTACCTACTGAGGCCATGGCAACGAATTATCTTAACTTATTTTTTTGAGGTTTCATCTCTGCCCAAACTAATTGCATTTCATGCTCTCTTGCAATTTATCATGATCCAATTTCCAAATATTCAGATGCGTCTAGGCATCAATTCTTGATAAATTAGCCATAGTGGATTAGGAATTATTCAATTCAAACACTCATTTCTCTGACGGTCTAACGTAAGCATCAAGTTTCCCTATTTTTATAAACCAAAAGCGAGAAAACATGATTAATTTATGAGATCAAATAATGAATAGCAACTCGTCTTCTTTTCTATGCTGTCTCATATTCTACGCGTTCTCGAACACCTGCTAGGTACATCGGAGCCTCATGTGACATCTCTACCGAACAACCAGATAACTCTCTCAGGAATACTAAAAAACCAGCTGGTTTTAACGGTGTTTATTCATAATTCCTAGTAAAGTATGGCATCAAAGCGCGCAGATTGCTCGTAAAACTTTATAGTGATATACTCAAGGCAGCCATTTAACTATCAGAATTTAACAACGTTAAAGTCGTCAAGATACTAAAATAAGGAATTATTTAGAGTTATGCTTTCTGTTATTGCACACTGTCGAAAAGGCTGCTGTTCAACCCCTTCATACAAATGATATAAAAACCCAATGGAACAAGCCTGAGTAAGTCGTAGCTGCTATGATCAAGACCTATGCCCAACGACAATTATTGAAGCAGGATATCTTGCCTTCATCCATCTCATTATAGTGTATGAAACAGTATGGCAGGAAGGGCTAATCCATAAATCACTAAGAGCCATACCCTGCTCTAAAACCTAACCACATCTAATTAGGCAATTTAATTAGTAATATTCTAGAAATTGATCATTAAATCTACCATGGGGTTATTTAGTATGACCATACCACCAATTTCAATTCGATGGCTCCCTGTACTTAGTAATATTGCACCACCAGAAATTCGGATACAAAAAGATCCTTTATCCACCAATCCACTATGATATTCAGTACGTTACAAGATACCAATAGTGGCTCGAATCTAAGCATCCTCTAATCAGTGACGTATTGTAAGTAGCTAAGGAGTGAGCCTTAATAGAGAAACAGACGATGATTACTTTCGATTAGCTGATACAACTCGACAGTTTCACGGATCTAAGTTACCATATCGTCTATGAAGGAAGAACTGAATATGGAAAAAAATGGAAACCGATCCGATCAGATGGAGTTAAATGAATGTGCAATTATTTAGATATTGATACATCTGTTTGTCCTTATACATACATGTTTTTAGGTCACCTTATCCTTTACTCTATTTATCCTATTTTGTATTTTATGCTGTAAACTCATACGAAGTGGATTCGGCGTTTCTTCGTACAAATCGAGAAGCAAGACTCATAATAAATTAATTTTTTTGCCTCTCTAGATGTGGTTAGTATTAATTACAATTGTATCCAGTTTGGTGGCATACTGATGATTTTAAGGCTGACAGTACGATCTTTGTTCAAAAATGTTCCTTTATAATTGATTATGTAGCAGTTGTTTCCAAAACTGTAAAAGTAAGGAGACATTAAAAGAGCTAGTAGTTCTCCCATGCCTCTTTATTTCTCTCCAGCTGCAATATCTTTGATTTCATGCGAAGTACGTCAGTATCTTGTAACAATTGAGTCATTTCTACAGATCCTAATAAAGATTTGTCAACTCGCTTTGTGTATTGCAGTTATCATTCATATTAAGGTCACGTCCTTGTTTGATCGCTTTACTATAAATAAATTGGTAGACATCTTTATGCAAAGAATTCTTGTATACTATTTTGCACAAACACTTTCAATACGATAATAATAATAATATTCTTGATCCAGTAATAATACCCGATGTGTTTTTACTTACATCGTCAGTATATTATAATAAAATTTTTGCTATTGTCAAAGATTCCGAATTAACTATGTGCTTGGAAAAAAATTGATTCAATTATTTTCCAAATAATTAATTCATCTTTTAAATTTCAGACACTTTAATCAAGAAGTAAATAAACGCTTTCAAGTCAAGTATGCACAATAAATTATTGGTTATTAATCTGTCACTTATGTCTGGCGTACATAATAATTGATTATTATGTTTGCCCCATGAGCACGATCTTGCTGCAATTCGTGAGTTGCCAATATAGACTGGGACAGGAATTAGAGCCCGGTTTATTTAGCTTACTTGAACTCTAGCATTTTATTGCTTAGAAATTAGAAGGATTTACATATTTTCGCTTCTTAATATAAAAGGAATTTTGATTGACAACTGTCATTGAAGAACTTTATTGCAAACTAATATGACAAGTCCATTAGAATATTAGCAAACTATCTAAATATAGTAGTAGTAAATAAGTAGGTAATTGCAATTCTATTCCAAAAGATTTTTTTAATTACTGCCTACCCGTAAAATTAGAAAGTCCAATCTAATCAGAGTATACTTTTGAAATAATGTTTTCTAATGGTTTGATTTGCGAAATCATCGAACTTTATTTATTAATCAAGAAAAATATATTATATGTATAATCTTTCAAAATAATATACGTATATAAATTGCTGATACTATTTCAACCATTAGTGTAAGAAGGCACCTTGTATAAGCATATTTTCTAGTAAATAACCGCACGCTATAAAGGAACCTAAAGGTCATACCTGCCTATTCTCAGTCCACTTGTCGTGATTATAGATGAAATTACCGCCAAGTTCTATAGGAAGCTGAGGCTGGTCCACAAACTTGTTCAGTCGGGATCTTGGAATGAAGATAACCTGCATATAGGAATTACAAATTAAATTTCAGTATTTCATCAAGTTGCAGCTTAAGAAAAATTCATTGATTTTATTAGTTTCTGACACAATATTTGTTACATAATATAGTAATATGATATTAATTGCCTGAGTGACAACTTTACTTGTGGCATCGTTTAATTTTCTTTTGTTTCTTGTTTGTAATTTATTACCATATATATCTCTTCAGATTTTAGATCATTTAAAAAATCCAGATTTTTTTTAGATTATCTAGAATTTTAAAATTATCAAGAATTTGTGGTAATAAATCCTAAACAAGAAAAAAAAGAGAATTGCTCATGTGCTTGTTACACATACGAACAGCCAACAATGGAAAGCGTGGGTGTGTAATTGACCACCCAGAATTTAATATTGCATGCTTGAAACTTGCCAAACATAGGGCGAAGGCACGGTGAATATTTCCTCCCATCGTGCGCGGATAGGTTAAGAGTTTGGCAACAACATGGGACTGCAAAGGATCTTGGATAATGTACAGAAAATGCATAATTACAGAGGTTGAACTATGATGAACTGATCTAATTTTGATGGAGTAGTGATATGGACGAAATTCTTCGAACTATGGTACCTACTACACTGTTATTGAAAACTTTATTCTTATGCACAATATACATCCTCGTATGACTATAAGAGCAAAAGAGTATTGGATTAAATTGAATCATTGGAATGGAATAATTAGGTACTAACTAATCGTTTAACATTCTCACAGTACGTTGCATATATGCAATTTAAAATAATGCAAAAACACCTTCACTTCCATATTTTTTCTTCGTAGAAAATAATAAATCTCCTAAGGTATTTTGTAATTTAATATCTGAATAACAAATGTTGACACACAGCTCGATTGAGCGTGTAGGTCAAGCATTGGCTCGATTTTGTTTGCACGATAAACATATTTTTGAAATTCGATATTTTAACTGATATTGACTTGTCACAAACGATTAATAATAGAACGCAGAGTAATTCTAAACATACAGAGTGACATTATTTAAGCAGAGAAGCTTATTGGTTAATAAGTGTACACTAGGCGGTAGTATAAACTGATTTAGAAGGGTCCTTACATATGTGTGAAAAAAAGTTATGTTAGGTAGAATCTTATTGTGTGGAAGTGAAGAGAATATTATTAGGCTTCAAGGACAGGACCTTTAATATGGAAGAAAAATGAACTCTGTCAAAGAAGGGTTAAAAGTTAGCACATCTAAAACTAGCATCTACTAGAATGAGGAGGAACTCTAAGGGACCGGAAGAAGTTAAGCATTTGGGGGTTGTTTTAGATCCTAAGTTAACCTGAAATCAACCATCTCTGAAATTAATTGCACAAACGTCAGTAATTTGGGGAAATGAAATGGCCCGAGTCTCTACGGAACAAAATCGGGACATCTGAAGAGTAAATATTGTAGAAGATCTATTACTAAAGAAGATACTTTACTAAATGACATTACTCTTGACCATTGTTGGAGAAAGAGAAAAGTAACTAACGAAAATGCTCGACATATGTACTGCGAAAAGGAATGTGCTGGTATACAGACGTTCTAAAACAGAAATAAGAGTTATGGAGAAAGACCAAGGGATAGTATAATTAAAGGTCTAATACGGTGTTGTCCATATTGGTATGGGAATATATCTTGGAATACTAGGAGATCGGAATAGAATAAAACTACTTTGAATGCCAATAGATTCTGAGATGCCAGGTAATATACGAGCTGATGAACGTGCTAAACAAGAATCAATTTAAATCTTTCTAGATCTTGTACTGAGAATCATCTCCAACAACACTTTGAGAGTGGATCAAGGACAAATATAGCAATCACTGGAGGAATAATATTTCATGGAATCGACATAAACAAATACTATTTAAAGGATCATGCTTCACACAAACAGAAGAAGTGTTCACAAAGAATAGATTTCAGTTGGGAATAAGGCGTTTAATAAGACATTTCTCTGTTAAAAAGCAGTTGCGTACAATGAGAAAATATGATGATGAGTTGGACTACAGACTATGTGAAAAGGAACCTGAAACAGTGGGTCGTATCGTTTTCAAGTATGAAGCACTAACATGCATCTTTATGAGCAGATGCAAACACAATTGGAAACCATCAAAACTCATCCAATGACAGGTCAGTATCGCTTGATCAGTAGTACTGGAGTATTAAAGTGGGTGGAGTAGATTCATAGAACGAGAATACAATAAGGCCAGGAAGTTGCAGTGCTCTCCGAGTTTACTTATACGATACCTAGATGGAAATAAGTTCATTACTATAAGAATGGTCATACTAGAGATCCACCCTGCATACCCTGCATAAAACTTTCTTTTTAGAAAAGGAAACTCCATTAAAATAATATATTTGCACTAGTATTACACCAATAAATATATTTACACCTCATATGCCTATAAAATCCATTAACCATTATTTAAAATAGAACGAAACTCACCCCACAAATACAAGGTAAGATGTAAGATATTTTTTCGTGCAAAAAAATAGTTTATATTTATCAAGACAAGACACCTTAGAGGCCAATCCTGGCGTTGAAGTCATGACCCTCTCAAATCCTGTTACTACCAAAATGTATAAGTTTAAAAGAGAAATAGGTGGTTACTAACTAAATTCAACGATTTAAATAGATTTGACGAGATAATACAGTATAAGTACTAAACAATAAATTTTAGGAAGTCGAATTTAATTGCGGATAGTTAAATTTTAAATTGGAAACACTGCAGCACATCCAATATACCAATATCTGTTTATATTTGTGGTACTAGCTGTGTAAAACCATTGCCGACATGCTGCATTTTTATTGACGCACCCTAGTTATCGCACACCCACATTATATACCTGAACCTGATCCTACTTCTGATTCTAAAATAAAATATTTTATTATCTCGTTTATATTCTTTTTTATTGCTTTCGCTACTTGCTAGTTTTATATACTACTATAAGAATGATCGATAAAATACATTTCTCTGCAGTAACAATTTAATTTTATTTCCTTGCAGTTTTAAAGCGATAATGTCTTAAATTGTCACTAGGCGTGTTGCCGTGTTTAGTATGGTGAAGTTAGTGTATATCGCAACCAGTCAATGTTTATGATGCCCTTATCGAATGAGTGTAGTAACAGCTTTTTCTGCTTTTATGTTCAAGTTTTTAGCACTTTTATTAAGACAAGCTGCGGCATAGTAATATAAGACTAGGAACTAAATTGTATAAATAAACTTAAAATATACTTAGATGACGAAATGCCAAATCAATATCTACTGAAATCAGTCCATTGAGCTTCATGAGAATAAGAGAGGAGGCAAAAATATTGTGCCAATTATTGCTTAATATAATATTCATTTTGGATAGTGAATATTGATCATTTTAAACGTCGCTAAATTTCTTATTTTTTTGAAGATGTAATCTGTTTCTTTATTCAATATTTTCTAATATTTCTCTTTAAAAAACTTATACTGATTCTAAATTATTGCTTAATGATTTTGAATTAAAACATTTGGTTTGCCATTTCATGAACATAATCTATTAGTCATTTAACTACCTGGTTATCCTTCCGTGAAGATGTACAATTCTCTACTCGTTGTTTGTCCCAAAACGCGTCAGGCCTTAGCACTATCAGTTGCGCAAGTTCTTCAGAAGTAAAAACGACATTAACCTGTCGAATGCATGATCTTGCGACTTTCCAAGGTCCCTTTCTTGCATCAATTATTGCGGTTATGCCTCTTGAACGAGTGGTGTTACTGAAAAAAAAATATATGTATAGTGATAATATTATATAAACATTTCTATGAATACATTGTAATATGTTTACCACATATTAACCTTTGCATTGATTTTAAAGCGAAAAAAATATGGAGCTGATATTATATAAACGTTTCTATGAATATATTGTAATATATACGTATTAACCTTTACATTGATTTTAAAGTGAAATTACATTGATTTTAAAGTGAAAAATATAATCACAGAAGTTATTATACCACAAAGCCATATTTGAATAAATGTGAAAAATAATAAGAAGTATTTAAAGATTTTATTGTGTCCTATATTATTTTAGTACGATTTTTTTAAACTTTAAAATTCCTATTTCATATATTTTCTCAGACCAATGAAGACGGAAACGCTATACTGGAGAACATAATTTGCATTTCCAACAAGATGGAGCTTTTCCTCATTGCGCTCTTCCTGTAAGGCAATGGCTGCATGAAACATTTCCTGGGAAAAAGGATTGGAAGGAGAGGTGCCCAAGAGTGGGCGCCAAGATCTCCAGATTTAAAACCACTTGATTTCTTTCTTTAGGGGTACATAAAAACTGAAGTTTATGAAACTCAACCAGAAGACATTTATGATCTCAAAGCTAGAATAACTCGAAAATGTACAGATATCTCGAGAAAAATTTCGAAAAGTCCGGCAAGAAAAAATAGGCTATATTTATTGTTTAACAAACAATGAAGCTCACTTTGAATATTTAATAAAATAATTTTCAGATGTTCTGTCTACTTATTTTCATTGCAGAATTGATGTATGCTTTTATCTCAGAAACGGATTGAACAATTTCGTTTCTGTTTAGTATGCGGATAGAACTTTTTAAGCCTTTTAAAATGATGGTAGGGGGTGCCACTTGAAATTATAAAGTTGGGATGGTTGAGGATGAATGGGTGGAATACAGAATTCAACCAACAGCGGTTTGGAGGTTCCCTCTCGAAAACTAAATCGACGTATTTTTACTCAAAATTGTGTCTACTTTAGATGATAAGTTATAGGTGGCAAGTTTTGAAATGCAGTGTGTAAAACGTTCTAATAAAAGAAGCCTTTTCCTCTATTAATTAATGATTTTGTCTACAGGCAGTAAGATTTAGTTGCCGTTCGTTGATCTTGATCTTTCTTTACTAATTCTATTGATTAAGAATAAAGGATATATTTGTTGAAATACCTGTGAGACAGAGATTATTACGTAAAGTATTTAAAATGACAAAATATTAGTGAAGCAAGAAAACAAATATATTATCGACCACTAGTTAGTGACCATCCATATTTTAAACAGTTCTGGCTTCAACTACAACAATGCTTTTCCACGTCACTGAGATACTTTATTTATTGGATTGTTCTGTTGTTTGTATTTTGTCTAAAACAGATTTTCACTGCCAACTACTGAACTTGCACCTATGAGTGTTACCGCAACTTGTTACGTCATTTTTAAGTGCTAACATAAAATACAGAAACCGATGGCATAAAGCCAAACGAATAACAATTTGCCGCCAAAAAAATATACCTACACTTCACAGCGAAATGAATTACTTCCAAAACGAATATGAATGAATTATGTACAATAAGTTAACTAATTCATAACTGAACATTACTTTTAATACTTCGCAAGCTCATGATTCTGCGTTGAATGATTTAAATTCTTAATAACATTTCGACAATCTTAAATGTAGTCCTTGCAAACATTTTTCGTGAGGTAACCGAGTAATAGCAGCTAAAGAAACCCAGCAAGCAGTTTGTTGCTCAACACTTTTGAACCACTTGGTGTATTTTGTCATATTTGTTATATATTATGGCTTATGGCTCTTCTAGAGGTTTTTTGTGAAATATTCAAGGCCACTGCTGCCACTTGGATTTACTGTGATGTTTTAAATGGGATCTGGTTTTTGTGAGCGGTTCTCTCGTTAGTTAATGGCATGGTTCTAAAATACTCTCCGGATTTGTTCTTGAGTCAGCCTTTGGTAACCTCAAGAGGTAATGAACTGCCTGACTAGTCGAGCGGGCAACCCAGAAAAAATATTATTCCTCCAGAAGCAGACCCTAATATACGCTAGAATTTAGGATCCTTGCATCTGAAACACCCAGTATTTAAAACAAAAATTGTTTTTATGTAAATTATCACATGCTTTAATGAGTATTAAACAGAAATTTTAAAAAATAGCTTTAAAGTCTTTCTAATTACACAATTATTGCTGTCGGTTTAATCAGGTTGTCTCGCTCAAGTGTTTTACACTTGTACATCAGTTCATGAAAAAGATATGTTGTAATTCTATTGGTTACGTAACTTCCTTTACTATTCCATTAACATTCCCACTACATCCTGAGGAATTTTCTCACAGAGAAATTGTAGAAACCAATATTTATAATTTTTTTTTCGCTTTTAGACGGACGTTGACTTTACAGCTGTCTGCCGTTATTGGGAAAGTGGTTTTACTAGTGTGTTGTCGTATTGGAATTAATAAATAAATTACTTATTTATTGGCAGCTTATTTCTTAAATAAAAAACAAATTTGGTCTGGGTCTGAAAGAAACCTTTAAAACGTCTTGAATGCATATTTTTATAACTGTGCTTTTGTACTACATGCATATTAATAGTCAATATATAATATAATATATTTTTTTACATTATAACAAGGTTTTATAAAATCGTATATTATGTTTTAATTAAATAAATAATTTTGTGATTTATGATAAAATTAACACTCACTTTCAATATTTAAATCAGTAATTTAGTTAAAAGTTAAACTGTTTTTTGCAATCAATAACTAAAAGCAAAACCAATCTTGCCTTATTACCACCAACTGAAGCAGCAGCGCGGCAGCATTCTCTGAGAACTTACCACCAGGTTCAACTTTGGCGTGGTAACGAAAAACCACCTACAAACTGGGGATGGAAAAGAAATGACAGTTTGTTCCAATAACGACTTTGCAGGACCCCGCGCCAGAAAAATTACTAAAATGCATTTAGGACGCATGCATTTAGTAGTAAGCAAACCTGTAAAAAATCCTTTTAAATTTGAGATTTTTCTGTTATATGCTGTACTGAAGATCAAAGTATTGATTTGTTATTTATGAATGAAATTTAGGAAAGTGTCGCCTTTTACCTACTTTTTGCTATTATAGATATTTGAGATTATTAAACGAATGTTTACGGGTTTGGTTAATTTAAAGACATCGAATACTTGCCAAATCTTAATGTTTAAAGTAATACGCTGATTCCCAAAATGAAAATATAAAAAAATAGTCAAACAACTTTTCTTTAAAACATTTTTTCATTAAACGCATAATTAATAAAAACAACCAGTATTCCACATTCATGCAAGACCCCATATACTTGCATAAATAGATTAAACCTCCAAAATTATATTGCATGTAACTTGAAGACATTTTTTGTTTCTAACGGGTGATTGTTAATACTAGTATTGTAAGAGATGAACATTAGATGATTTTAATGCGAGAAAGAAAAATTACTGTTCGAAAGTCCGTCTTTAAATTGTACAGTTTTAAGGTCAAGCAAATAAAAGGCTTTTTTGAACAGGTAAGATCGTAGTTTAACCCAAACCTTCATTTATCTACTTTATCTTTTCTGGTCCATTCTTTGACTGTGGCACTTTGTAGGTTATCATCAGTTTCCAAGTATAATTTGGTTAAGTCAGAATTTAAAAATAATGCATAAATAGTTATTCTAGAACAAGTGGTTACAATTTACCATGTTAATTGCGTTACATATTATTTAAATTAAGATAATTACCAAATTTGAGTCATGTAGAATAGATGTCACATTTTCAGATTTATATTTTAACAAAAAAAGTGGGTTACGAAATTTTACTTGTAGAACATTGTAAACTTTGTCAATATAATGCCACGAATAATAGATAAAATCATGAGATAAATCTTTATAAGCAGAAGACAAAATAAGGCTACCTATGAGGACATAAGAATTATTTGAATTGAATAGAAAGTTGCCCATTAGATAAAGTAAGCATAAATCGTTTTGTTGTATTTAGCTCTCAAGATGTCTTGGTGAATAAATTTGGTTTAAAATAATAATATATAATTAAATTTTCAAGAAATGTCCGGATTTACTAAAAATATTTCTCGATCTCATTAACGTGGGAGTTACTGTACCTATATATTAGCCCTTTTTAGATGGAATACTATTATATATTATTGGTATTTAATTAAATATTCACTAAACTTTGCTAATACTATTCTTGACAACAGTGTTAGTCGAAATCAGCAAAACTACTTTTGTTAAATTAATAAAATCGCATATTATAGTAAAATTAGATGAACTGTTTATTAAATCATTTGATGAAACACAACACTTAAATTTCTAAGAGGAATTATTTTTAAAACTGGCACACCATCAGCGAATAATGAATTTTCCTAAAACAACAAGAAAAATATTGGAAACATATTTTCGTTTGAATAATATGGAACCTCAGATTTAGTACCTAAGTTATCAAATGTGTAAACTCTTGGAAATACATTTTCAGATTTTTAAACATTTTGGCTAAATATGTTATTAGTGATATTGGATAGTTGGTGGGATTATTTTGATCGCCATTTTTATGTAGTGCCTCTTGTTTTATAACTGCTGTTCTAAAATCATAAGATAGACTGAATTCTGCAAAGAATGACATTATACAGAAATATAAGTGGTAAGGAAATTTCATGGGCGATTTCTTTTAAAGATTCAAATTTTATTATGTCTACTCCAGGCTTTAAGCGAATTTATTATGTTAAGAATTACATTTTTATCCGTGGGTCGAAAATGGATGTGTGGAACTGAATTTCTACTGGAGGTAATGTAGGAGGCTTATTAATGTTATTTGCAAGATTGAATCCCAAATCAATAAAGAAGCCAACAAATGTGGACGGTTATATCTTACAGATTCATTTTCGAAAATAGACTTAGATTAGATGAATTTCTTTCTCCTCCTCCTACTAGAATTTACAGTTATATATGACATGGCTCCCTAAACGCCTTGTATAAGCAAATAACAAGGGTCCTTAGAATTAGCGTTTAATAATTTTGTATTATCTTAATTCGCCTCCGGTTCATATGAAGAGCGATGAGTCATTATTTTTTCATTGCCCGTACATAGTGATTATGAACGAACCAGTTTCTGTATACTGCTTGAATCAAAGTAGTATATTATACAGTTTAACGGGATATCTGCAAATGGCTAATTAATAATGTTTAAGTGATTTGCATACTCAGCCATTCACGAATTGAATTAAGCGACACTGGTTTGTATATGCGCGAGGTCATTATTATCATACCTTTGGTTAACCTAATTTCTTGATATCTTATCTCTATATATTTTTGCTCATTACTGTAGAGAAAGTTAAAATGAGAATATTGGAGTATTGGACACCTTCTATGTCCTATCAATTCTATTCAGATAAAATTTTAATTAGAGAAATTATAACGGGAATTCTAAACCAAAATATCTAACAAGTTAACTGTGCCATCATTGATAGGTAGTAATAAATTACAGTTAAAATATTTGAGGCGGCTAGAAAGCGAATTTAAACCATCATGAGAATATTATAAAGGCTGGGATAGGCGAAGTTGCAAATTAAAAAATTTCAATAGGTAAATTTACAGTCTTAGTTATCTATCTATCTATCTACAGGGTGTCCCGAAATAACGTGAAAACATCTTAAGGGTAGATTCCTCATCAAAAAATAAGTATAGTCTTTTATATACAGTAAGGTCAAAAACGGCCTCCTTGAGCCGCTAGACCTCCTCAAAGACCAGCAAAAAGTGATTTTTTTGGCAGATTTGATTCATGACAATAACAGGACATTATGGTAACAGTGACACATGCCTACTTATTCTTTTTGTATCAAACTCAGTTTTCAATTTAACAGAAACGGCTATTATGCAAGGGGTCAGAAAATATTTTTTTATTTGAAATTGATGAGATTTACGATAAATTTTCAAGAGAGATGAAAGTAGTAGAATACAATTGGCTTTCTGAAAAAAATTTAATGTGAAAAAAAAATTCATCTGTTTAAAAGTTCTAACTAAAAATTCAATATTTAACTTATTTAAAAAGTAAGTAGAAAAATAAAAATGCATTGAAAAGAAGACCTTCCATAAGTACAAAGTCGTACCCAAATTTCATTCCGCTAACTTTATTCACTTTCGAGAAAAAAAATAAAATCACTTTTTGGTGCCCCCCTTTGAGGAGGTCTAGCGGCTCAAGGAGGCCGTTTTCGACCTTACTGTACATAAAAGACTATACTTATTTTTTGATGAGGAATCTAACTTTAAGAGGTTTTCACGTTATTTCGGGACACCCTGTATAATCAGAGAAGTGGCTAGGGTAGCAAGACCATTCGCCGAGTGTCTTGTTGTAGTATTGTAAAAAAATTAATAATAATATTAAGCTAATATACCTAAACCTAATTCTTGCTGTTTACTTATTGTTTACTTTAATGCAATTGTGTCCATTATTGGTTAATTTATCACTTGTAATAACATCTCATTCCATCTCATGTAGGGATCAATCGTAAAACCAAGCTATTTATTTGATTTAAATTTTTCAATTATGGGACAGTCTGTGATATCTAGATTTACTTTTATGAATCGCCAGACTTTGGTTTATTAGTTGATCATCAGCAGAGATAGAAAATGTTAAGAATTTACTTTATTTGTGTTTAGACTCAACCAATAATTATTATATCTTAAGTATTATACTCAGTTAGATCATTTTTGTTTTTTTATATACAGATTCCTATGACCTCTCACCAAAAATCATGCATCTGAACTTTTATGTCGTATGGAAAGAAACACTTCTGTCTACAGTGCAGTTATTGATTCAAAATTATTTTTATTTCTTTAAAAAATGAATGTCTATAGAATTGCTCGTTTGTTTCAATGAAACAGTGAAATATTTTTATTTAACAAATTGAAACTGGCAAAATATCAAAGGATTTTAAATTAAAAAAAAAAACGCTATTATCAAGGACTATTACAATTATTACTACAGTATTTAATATATCCGATGATATAATCAGAGCCTTGAATGGGAGATTAACGACAATTTCGATATTATTGGACTTGTCTAAAGCTTTTGATTGTATAGATCATGAATTATTTTTACAGAAATTGCAATATTACTGTTGTTTTTCAAAAACTGACTAAAATCCAGAAACCAAAGGATATGAACGAATGACAATATATGGAAGCTTAAATAATTAACTTAGGGGTTCTTTAGAGATAAATTTTGGATCTTTTATTATTCATAATTTACATATACATATATACGGATCTGTATAGTACACTCTTACGTCAATAATGTGGCACTTATATACTTTAAATCATTTTGCAGTTGCAAGTGATTATATAAATAAAGGTTTGCAGAATATTTGGCTATAGGTGCTGTCGTAACCATACTTTGGGACTCAATTCAGAGAAAACGGTAATGCTTCGTTTTGATCAAAGAATGATTAGGTATCAATGAGTAAAAAAATAACGTTAACATTAATATAATAAATGAAATGCAAATACTTTTCACTGAACATGCAAATGGTGTTGTATTAGATGTAAATTTAAGAATTAAGAAGCACTTTAAAGAACCGTTGTAGGTATGGTATAAAAACTCAAAATTTGTTTTTAGTCAGAATATTCATAATTACGAAGTTAGGAAAAATGTATGTGAAACCAAAATGTTAGAAAACAAGAGTCAAGGGGTGAGAAGGACGGCCACCAACATCCTTGATTATAATAATAATTCCTTTAACGGGCAAGTATTTATTGGCTCTGATTTCTTCACATATAAGATGTACGCTGTTCCCATTTCGATTAAGCTACTGTATTGGTTAATTCTAAAGTTGACAGTATTGATAGTATTAAGATGTCACAACTACATACACAATTTTAATGGTTATCTTCTAACTGTAAATTTGATATCGCATAGTCTAGCTAGACATTGTTACTTTTAAAAATCATCTTTTTGTAACACTGTTTTAGAATAAATGTTCATCAGAGCAGAAATGAAATATTAAATAATTTCAACGTTAAAAATGTTTCCCATCCCAAGTTAACAGCTTAAAAACCTCAAATTGCACTATTATATACAGGGTGTCCACCTTGTACGAGGAAGTCCTATATCTTGGTTAATAAAATAGACAAATAGATTTTAAATATTCTACAACTTTGCTGTATCTTCTCCCTATACCATGAATCATTTTTGTGAAAAACATATCGAGCTGATGATATCGAAAACTGTCAATATTTTCATTTGAGTATTTGTACACACAGTACCTTATTCTTCGCGTAGACTTCGAAAAATTTATAAAATATATAAGTAGCTGCCCAGAAGAAATCGGACATCCTGTAAAATCGGTATTACTTTGAGTTTATAGAACTAGAGAAACTAGGCACATTGCAAAAATATTTTATAGCATTCACCAAAGTGTATTGTTTACTATTTTTTGAATCAAGTAAATGATTGAGTAAAATTTCAAAGCACAGTTGAAAACAATATTGAATAATTAATTAAAATTAAATAACAAAGTAAATTTGTTAATAACATAATATGCCCTCGAACACCTACTTTTAAAACATGACACATTCCAAATTAGAAGAGGCTTCCTTGATATTTAATAACATCGATTAATATTCAGGGTAACACCTCATCGCCAATAACTAGACTTTAATATACATATTCATTAGTTTTCAAACATAATCTCTTCCAGAGTGGATCAAAATACTATCATTATTATCTAAATATATCCGCTAATACCTAAAAACTACATAAATTCACTTACTTAGAAAGCATTAGTATGACTAACAACTTGGCAAGACACTGGATCTAACACGTAAATTTGCAGGTGTTTCATAATTTTATAAATATTCAATGGAGATCAATCAAGTACTGCCGGTTATTAGCATCGAATAACTTTTTAGTAATTGAACATATGAAAACAAGTCCATATTAGTCTGCGACTTTCGCAATTAATGTTTTATATGGCTTCCTTCCTTTGGTTCTTCAGATAAGCGCTGTCTGTATTGTAATCATCCGTATTTGTAATCCATCGCTTAGCATACGACGCTTGTGTTTTACATTACACTTTCTATAATTTTTTATAAACAGAAAGCTACTACCTTTAAATCGAGTAGTTGAATTGACCATTATTATGTCATTATTATTCGAACATATTGCACAGTATATTGATGCAGATTTTCCACAGTTCCTAAACCCAGTAACTGCCAACAAAGTTTTACTACTTTGGCAATAAAAAACAGGAATATATATTATGAAGATTTTGTTCAGTTGAAAATCACGAGTTTCCATTCTACTCGAAATAATACGAAGTAATAGTACCAATGCTTGATATGGTATGCCCAACTTTGAAAGCCATTCGAAGTTAACGTTTCTAGTTTCTAATTTTCTGTTAATGCTGATAAGTATTATATGCATCATCACATGTAAAACTATCTATCTGTGATGTTTTATTCCATATCTGCGCGTTGTATAAATTGTAATTATAATCTAAATATTTTTATATACTTTATTGTAGGTATTGCGATAATTTTATTTCAGTAAAAAAAGTAAAAGTCGTGCTTCATGAAATATCTCTTAGTGATTTTATAAATTTAATGTTATATACCTGAATATAGAAAGTAAATATTGAAGTGAAGGAACTAAATCGATTGGAGGTGAATCGGCTGGAATTGTCAGTAATAAAATGGGACGTCCTTCTTTATCATGTCCACCTGGAAGCACTACCGTTCGTCCTTGTAGACATGACACGACAAGTTTAAATTCCATAGCCTGAAACAAGACTTTCATTAAAGTTATATAATATTATGCCATATTATGCAATATACCTCTAATAATAGACACTTAAAAGGGTGGACCCGATACTTATATTGAAATTATTGGTTAAGGTAATTACATAATGGACCAAAGACTGTTATCATTTCCTTGAGGTGGATTAGAACTAAGTTTTGCCTTTGGTCAGTTTGACACAGCTGCTGCGTGTCACAGAGTTAGCAGTCGTCAAGCACGTAATAAGATAGTTATGACTTTTTATGCTAAAATAAGAGCTGTTGTTATGTGCAATAACCAAAGACATGGATACAAAATTGAACATTTTCTTTGAATTGTAAATATTTTAAAGACAATTCGGTTTTATTCATATATGAGAAACATGGTGAGTCTCAATTCCTTAGTTAATCATCTATTAACTTTACCTCTTAATAAGGAAATGTTTGACAAAGACCCGGAATAAAAATATAGCGAGGAGCAACAATTACCCTGTAATTTATTTATAGATAAAATAAGTAGGAAACGTAAAATTTGGAGAGACCTTTCAAATTTCCTTGATCTTTTAGAATGAAAGAAAAATTTTAGTTCAGTTTCAATAGTTCAGGAAATAAATTACAACAATCCAAGGGATGACAAAATTGAAGTAACTGAGAGATCGAAGATTTACGAATTGATACTTTCAGTGTTGCGCAACACATATTTGAAAATAACCAATTAAAAATGATACAAAAATAGATGTTTCTTAAAGCCTACGAAACGTAAAAAGTGATCTTATACCAAATTATGACCAAAGTTAACAGTTAACTCTTCCAGTCCTCTTCAGAGCCTATTCTCCACTATTTTATTAATATCCTTATTATGTACTTCGAAACCAAGTATGCAACAATATAAAAATATCTTTTTCGTTGTCGAAGATGATGATCTGTTGGATAAATGACGATTTTTAGTAATGAAGAAACTGAGGGTAGATAACTCTCAACTCTCAACCCGTAATTATGCCTTCCTATTTATTCAGTCAATGACTTCAATTATCAAAATAATTCCGAGAAATCGCTGCAGATATTTTTAAAACGAATTTAATCCGTCTGTCACTATTCACACTATTCACAGCTGAATTAAATAATTTCTGTCTCTGACAATTTTTTTATTAACTGTAAGTTGTTAGAACATTTAAATCATCGTTGCTTTGATTAAATGGCGAATTTTTTATACAATTATCGCATAAAATAATATTTAAATTTAGTCTCAAACCGAATCAATCTTCATCAATTACAACGCTTCATAGCCCCCACTTGTAAAACTCATTATTTGACGTCGTTAATCGAGTTTTTTTTTGTAACTATACCGCCTACTTAAATTTTAGGAATTATTTATTCCTGTGTGAATGTTAAAATGTAGTATTTTGCTATAAGAAATCTAACTGTAAATTACTGAATATTAATAAGGAACACTAATTCGAAAAATTGTTACATCAATGAAATATAAAGAATGGCAGTCTGAGGTGATTCGAAGTTGATCAATATTCATGAGTCATACGAATTTGAAGACAAACCTCTTTATTATTAAAGTATGAACAGTCAAAATTTAATTGAATTATTACAATTAAAAATTACATGAAATAAGCTAGTGTAGCAGTCAAATTACCATTATCCAGAAGCATAGTTTTTAGCAATTAGAAAGTCAATTTAATTTGAAAGGAAAATACCACACCTCATAATTACGAACCCCTTTATCCCAGAAGGCTCTAGAAGAACCTTGTGCGGGAGGGGGCTACATATTTAAAGACAGGGACACACATCCAATATCCGTGTATAATAGAAAAATCCCTCTCACAGTATTTTCCATTGCCACGACCGGGATTCGAACCCGGGACTTTTGGGTGAGAGGCAGGTACGCTACCATCTCGACCATCCAGTCAACTAAATACGAATATGGTATTGCATCATTAACACAAGAAGTAATTATTAATGATTTTAGAGATTATCAAAGAAACAGATAATCAAAATTGTAATTTTTATAAAAGGTTCTCATTCAGAGACATTATCAGTGATGGAAGAGAAAAAATAGAACTAACTCCTCTCAAATACAGAATTAGGAAATCGAAAGCCAACAGATCTTTATAGATCAATAAAGAACTTAGCAGGTACATGGACTACAGAACTGCCTTAACATTGTGGTTTAAAGAATTGCCAAAAAATTGTTAATATTGCTCTTGTCGCCTCATCCTGATTCCTGATACAATTTGGGAAGTGTCATCAAATCCAATTATAAGTAGTATTAAATTAAATTCAGTTAGTAATCAAAATTTCAACAGAATTTTTACAAACATTTTCAAATAATAATAATATAATAATAATAATATGTTTATTTTCCGTAATAATAATACAAAAAAGTAACAGAAAGAAAAAATTACAAGTAAATGTAAGCATATTGCTTGCGTATTGTTTTAGATACCTATGTTATAATATTTGAAAATTTAAAATTAAAATTACATGCAAATAAACCCACTTACAAAAGTAACCTTGTAAGTGGGTTTACAATATTATATATAAAATATTTTTTTTGTACAATTTTTATTAAGAAATTTACAAATTTTTTAGATACGTATTTACGAGAAGATTAAGAAGAATAAATGAGCATATTAAATCTAAAATTAAAGCATATCTACATATACATATATATTTATTTTCAGTTATTTTTAATATCAATTTGTTTATGAATGTTATTTCGTTCTACACTTAGAATATACAATTTAGAATCCTTCTTAAAATTATTTAGCGGTATAATATTTTTTAGAGCCATAGGAGGAGAATTATATAATCTTGGTGCTAAATAGGTGTAGCATCTTTGCCCAATTATATATATTTGAGTTCTGGCCGCTTCTTTTATTGCACTCCGTGTATAATAGGTATATTGTGGCAATAATAGATTTGTTTTATTTATAAATTGATATATAATGATTTTTTGAAAAAACAGCTGTCTTGCATCAAATATCTTGCATCAAATATCTTTGTTTCAGAATATAGTGCGTTAGAATAAGTCCGATTTTTATTAAATATTATTTTCAATAGATGTTTTTGAACCACTTCTAATTTCTTTAAATAGTTTAATGTTACTCCTCCCCAGCTCAATATTCCGTAGGATAATCGTGATTCTACTAAGGCATAATATAATATTTTCAAGTGAGGTAAGTCTAATATATTTTTTAAATATTTAAATTTATATAAAAGTGTTCGTAAAGTATTTACAACACTATTTATATGGCAATCCCATCTTAAATGTTTGTCAATAATCACTCCTAGATATTTAATGCTGTCTGTTCCATTAATTTCTATATTATGACAGTGAAAGCAAATGTTTAATTTACGAAAATTTGGTAACGTACGTTGAGTACAAGAAAGTGTAAGATACATAGTTTTTCAAAATTTATAGTTAGAGGTTTATGAGAGAACCAATCTATTATTTTAACAAGGTCATGCTCTACTTTATGCTTTAGCGTGTCCCACGATTCTGCTTGGTAAAATACTGCAGTGTCATCGGCGAAACTTATCACTGATCCTGAGGTATCTAAAGTAAGTCGGTTGTTAATATAGATCGTGAATAAAATTGGCTCTAAAACTGTGCCCTGTGGAATTCCACATTGTACTAATTGGTTCTTTGATATACAATAATGGTACGTCGGATGGGAATGATATTATGACAATAAAAAGCTGATCAACTCAAATAATTAGAATTACTATAATGGAGGATTCAACCGGAAGCGGTTTATTTGACAATTTGTCAACGCATGTATGTCACCCTTCTTCATGCATAAAAAATCTCTATCTTGCTAACCATTTGACATTTTGTCTTCAGAAAAAGTGCTAATGAAAGCGTATAGATGTCCTTTCAATTGAGGGGTCCAGTGCAAGAACCAAAAAACCTTATAATTTTATTTGCGGTCATATTAAGTGTTTATAAGTTTATACATCTAATAATTGTACACAATAAATATGTTTCGTGTAATTATGGATCTTTAAATTTTATTAAATTTTGTAAAATTTTTAAAAATCTAAGGAGAGACCTGGTTATTGCCTCAAATTGCTTAAAATGGAGTTGTGCCAAACTCTTTAATTATTGTTTATGTTTTAGTGAATAACTATTCTAAAAGTATTGACAGGAAAATTTATAGTCTGTCCCAAATTGGTGGTGTATGTATTACGGCAAATGGGAAAAATTTTAGAGAATTTTGTCTCCGCTTTCGAGATATTATCAAAAAAGTTCCGGTATCTGCCTAATTTCATGACGTGATATTTTAATAAGTACCCAGTTAGGAGTGCTTCTTTTGGCATTACCAGAAAATCTCTATACCGTCATTTGTTTCATAGAGGTCTTAATTCCCTAATCAGTTTTCTTAGCAGGCTTTGAGAAAAATTTAATATAAAAAAATATTTTAAATTTAATTTTTAATTTAATATTTAAATAAATTAAATTTAAAATAAAAAAATCCCATTTTGTTAGCTTTAGACAGTATAAGTTATTCATGGAAAATAAATACACATTTTTTTAAAAATTTTTTACTCTCATATAAGTTACAGAGGTATTATTAACCATCGGAATATTCTGATGCCAAATCGTTCTGAGCATCTTCCGTTTGATTTGGCATTTCGTGAATTTTATTGTAGAACCATATATAGATTCACTTTCACTTGCCAACATATTCGAATCTATGAATAGTGTTCCAGTAGAATTGCACGATATAAATAAATTTCCACCACATACACTAACTAATACTAACATAGATAGTAGCAAGAATCAGGTATCTCCTGGAGATATCCGGTTTTTGCCTAGTACAATTCATCGGGTACCTCCACAGTAGTGACATATTTCCTAAACAGTGGGACGGAGATGCCTGCAAGAATTTAATTAAGATATCTCCACATAGGTAACTCATTTCTGTATAAAATTGGAGATTGGGCCTGGTTATTGCACTGGACCCCTCAATTACGATTATCACATAAATTCTTAACATAATTAATTTTAAGGAAAACATTGTATAACTTATTTTCAAAATATACTCTGCTTGTACTCTTTGGTAAATGTTTAAACAGATAATAAAATAATGTCAAAAATGTAACTTCCGATATCAGGGATTATTTACTATTGCCTGTTAATGTATTATATGAACTGAATGAAGTCAATAGAAATATGTGATGTATAGCTATATATTTCTTCTAATAACAAATATAATAAAGTGAACTGAAAAGATGACTTAAGAAAAGTAAGTCTAGCGTCTCTGAATTGGGATTTGCTGTTGTTGCTAATAAACTCCACGGGTGTTCCTGAAAATCTACAACACGGTATATTCTTGAGAAGTTAGACTACAATGAAGGAACAATAAATCAGATTTGACAAACGATTCTGAGAAAGTGCATTATTATGAAATGGAAAATCTATACCTATGGCAATTAATGAAAATCGAAAATTCAAAATTTTTCTCTATTTCATATACACTTTGATATTGATTAGATTAAATTGTATAGGAATATCTAAATTTGAAGACATCCATGTATCAATTTAGACTTCAACTTACATAAAATTGCATGAATAACTATATCAATTGAAGAATTAGACTGTTTTAGGATATTATAACATTCACTAGCAAATATTTCGAATGGAAATTACAAACCTCATTAATTTTACCGATAGAAATCCTTTTTGTTTTAAAAAAGAACACTATTTCAAAGTCAGGAATACTTGAACATACCTAAGTATGGTACACGGTGTGAGACAATTAGGTGGTGAAACGCCTCAATGTATCGTATGGTTAGAATGTCTCCAAACTGTTAACGCATGGTAAGACAAAGAGAGAGAGTGTGTGGCCGTGAGGGCACCGCGGGCTAAGCCCAGCATCGTCCCTAGTTAATTTCCACTTCATTTTACCAGGTCGAAAAATATACCATTCGATGCAGAAAAATATGTAGAACACGATTTTTGAAAAATTATGTGTTTAAATTGTCGGCTACTGTGCAAAAAAAAATAAAAACCATAAATGAAATTGGACGCCGGCACGTTTAACTCGAAACGCTGCTAAAACCGTTCGAGTTATGAAAAAAATTAACATAAACAATTTTATAGAGAACTAAATTTCCTATAAAAAAGTCAGTGGTGGCATTAGTCTATCTTTAATAGTTTTGGTGTGAGGGCGCCTCAAATTCGCGCTCTGATCTTTTGTTAAATTAAACTTATCGTTTTCCAGCGCACAACTTTCAGGCCCACGGTGTAAGAATTGTCTTATACCGTGCTCACGCCTAAAATATTTAAGATAGACATATGCCGTCACTGACTTTTTTATAGGAAATTTAGTTCTCTATAAAATTGTTTATGTTAATTTTTTTGATAACTCGAACGGTTTTAGCAGCGTTTCGAGTTAAACGTGCCGGCGTCCAATTTCATTTATGGTTTTTATTTTTTTTTGCACAGTAGCCGACAATTTAAACACATAATTTTTCAACAATCGTGTTCTACACATTTTTCTGCATCAAATGGTATATTTTTCGACCTGGTAAAATGAAGTGGAAATTAACTAGGGACGATACGGGCCGCAGCCCGCGCGGCCCTGGTGGCCACACACTCTCTCTCTTTGTCTTACGATTTCGCGTCTCTAGCGTTAACAGTTTGGAGACATTCTAATTGAGGCGTTTCATCACCTAATTATCTTACACCATGGTATGGTATAATATATGACGATACATATTTGTGTCTAAAAAGCCACTAAATGGCAGTATTACTTACCGGATAGTCATTACGGTTTTTCTATGCACACATATAAATAATATTAATTTTATGCAATTCTAACAAGACAGTTACAACATTCACATCTATAACTGACTCCGCTTAATGACTGACTTAATTTTTATTTAAATTAATAAATGATAATAAAAGTGATAATTAAGTTTTCTAATTGGATTTGGTTTCTATTAACATAATGTACCTACATGATATACAATGTCCGTCAGTATAATTTTATTCAGTGTACAGATAATTTAATATACTAGAATCATCTATGAAGAAATAAAAATTAGAATCAGTATTAATATATTTGCACACAAGTTGTGAGGACGCACAAAAACGGCTTAATTTTAATACAATAATATTATAGAATTATAAATTAAAGTTATATAGCTTTCAGAAATCTCGTATAAGAAGCAAATAATGAAAATAAGTTTTAACGATATTTTTTTAAGTAATATACAATAATTACTATAATAATAATTATGATTGTTATTGTTTTCCCAAGGACAGACTTTATTGCCTTTATTGGAATTTTGATCTACAAGTACCGTAATTTCATTACTTGTATCAGAAACAACTTTCACAGTACAACCAGAAAGGTCTCCCATAATTATGTTAACACCCATGTAAAAATGAACCCGCGTAGGCAATGCTGCGGCCAGTTCCATCGCATCTCCTAAAGAAGCTATTGATGTTGATTTTTTTTAACCAGTAGGTAGGTGTGGTTTTGTTTATGATTGTTTCAGATGAACTTGTACAAGAAAACAAAAGAGGAAAGTTGGTCCATACTTGGATATTTCATTTTATTTTTATAGGTAATTTATTTTTTTTAATTCGAATATATTTTTCAGTGGAATCCGTAATCACAGTTGTTTTGTATTTGCCAAATAATTGATGTGCATATATCAAATATAAATTTTTTTAAATATTAAAAAAATACTGTTTTGGGTTGGCTTAAAAATATAATAGGTACTTAATATAAATAAATATAAAGGCGGACCGCGGTCAGTTATATTAAAAAAAAAAGTTCTTTAATTATTTTTAGCTGAAACAAATAAATATTTGTAAACATATACAGGGTAAGTCAACGTTAAAGTCCAAGTTTAGTAATGGATTGTTATGTAAATTTTGAATCACGGTTTCCAAATGAGATATAATACGGTAAAGTTTTACTGATCTATTATTGTACTTGAACCGTATATCTCATTAACTTTTCCTGAACCGAGTGATGTAGTAATAAGCTACATAATTTTTGAATAAAATAAATATTACACTAATGAGTAAACAAAAATATGAATGAATTTTTAGTATTTGGAGAGAAAAGTGGTTAAAAAATTAATATCCAAAAATTATGGAAAGGTCTTTACCAAAAATTTCACTTCAATTTCCCCAAAAATTGTTCCAAATTCACAACTTTGAGAGCAAGTGTGCCAGGAGAAGAGCTCCAACCTGGAGATTTTACGAATCTATTCTTTGTTGAAATGTAACGATTTTTTTTTACTTCTCCAATACCTAAGAAATAAGGGACCAACTACTTTACATCATTCGGAAGGATGATATATCAACTAAATAACTCTCGCTTAAGAACTCATAAATATCTTCTGCATTGCCTCACCTCTCGTATCGAATACGAGTATGGTCAAGAGAGAGATCTGCTTGCCACTCAACGATGTGATTGAAGGACAATCCTGCTTTATACTTTGACGACAAATCTTAAGAAAAGGTCATGACCTTGAAGAAGTAGAAAACTAAGGAAGCAGTATTAATGTAACCTCTGGAAGTTCCCACAAATAGGAAGAACAATGGTCAATGAGAAAAGAAATTGTGAGTGAAAATATTAATTAGTGAAATTAAAAGGCAAAACAGAGAGTGGAATACAATACGTTTATTATACTACATACTTAAGCCGATAAAGAAACTGAAGTTGAATAAACAAGCTAGAATGAGAAAAATAGCGTTAATTTTTATTTGCATATTACTGTATCTCCTTTCCTGAAGTGTGTTTGCGGTTACTACAGTGAAGTATTTGCTTTGTAACTAACACAGGATATAATTTGCAGTATTATAGATATTTTGTTTCTTGACATGTGTAAAGTTATCCACGAATTTCCTGTAACGGTTTCTGAATGGGATAGGACTCGTAATTTGTTGGGCTTTAACTACCGATATGACAGTTCAGTCTTCCGTCCGCTGCATGATTTCTCGTTTATAACGGCAAGCT
Organism: Rhagium mordax; assembly: GCA_963680705.1. Classification (NCBI taxonomy): domain Eukaryota; kingdom Metazoa; phylum Arthropoda; class Insecta; order Coleoptera; family Cerambycidae; genus Rhagium; species Rhagium mordax. The sequence goes on from OY796656.1 coordinate 120,764,691, forward strand.
ATACCGAGGCGGATGGGTACAATAAGATGAATAGTAGTAGTAGTATAGATTTTTTAAATCAGCTTTTCATAGAAATTCTAAAAATGAAAAAATATAGGTACCGGATATTTCATTTAAAAAGAAATAGAAGACGTCATAACCGAAGCAGCGATGACATCATAGCCAAAAAATCAAAGCAGAAAATGCACAGATAATTCAAAATAAAAATCGACTTGCCTGCCCGAGGATTTTGCAAAATATTTTCAAATTCAAAAATATTGAATTTATTCAATACTTTATGTACAGGGTGTCCAACTGCGAATTTACCATAACTCGTTTAGTCATAGATAGATTTGAAAATTTCAAAAACTGGGTGAAAGTAGATCATTTTTTAATTCTTAGACTGAGATCTTTTTGACTTTTATGATAAAAACAATATGGCGGCGACTGAATTTTTTTTAACACCCTGTACATAATATAATATTCAATGTAATGTAAGTTTTCTGTTTTCAAAAATGTAGGGTTTCATAGATCTATTACTCTTAATTTTCATGTTATTGAGCAGAGAAGATTGAAATACGTAGAATCTTATATGTTAAAAATTTTAAGTAGGCTGTCACCTCAAAACAAAATCTTTTTTACTGGCAAATCTTGTGGTTCGAATATATTGGCCGTAGAATTCCAGATAAAAATGCATTAAAAAATATTTGCAACAAAACAATGGAGACAAAAATTCTTAATAATCACCAGAAGATTTGACAGTAATAAAAATAGTAATTTACGTATTAAGGCAAGATTTCAGGTCGAGCCGTAGGCAAGTCTTGGAAATCTGCGAGTTCAAATAAACAGTTTCCGGGCGTGTTGCGTGCATTATTTTTTCAGCAAACGTGTGAAATAGCAAATCAATGAAGTACGTTTCTTTATAATATTTATTTGTAGAACAAAATTAGAACATTCTAATTCTTGTTTAAATTAATATTATTATTGAAATTCGAATAATTGCTAATTTTAAAGAGTAATTCTTCCCGGCCTAGTCCGGGAAATACGTACTTCCCGGACTAGGCCGGAAAAGTGCTATTTTCTCAAAGAAAAAGATTTTGTTTTGAGGTGACAGCCTACTTTTGAAATTTTTAACTGGTTGGACACCCTGTACACACTGTGTATAATTCTGAAGTTCACGAATATTAAAATATTAATAGGAATGATCTTCTTATTGACTTATTTAGTGGTATTGTGAATAGTATCAAAACTTTGCTATTAAATGCGTATTACTGTTATTAATATTATTATCATTATAATTTAAATTATCGCTTCTATTGATTAGAAAACAAAAACTTAAGAATTTTAAATATTACCTTTATTGATTCGTTAAAGAAATTTCGGAAAGTAATTTTATTATTTGGAAAATGTACCAATAGCTCTAAATGGAGTCAATGAAAAATTTGTATGTACCTAAGTGTTATTTTTTCGATAATACCGTTATTTACACTTTAAATCTGGTACATATTGATTTAAATTTTGTTTGAGAAAATGTGTTTCACACGTGGTTTTAAATTTAGAACATAGAAGACAAATATGTACAAAACAATAATCTAGTCTCGATATTCAAGTATATCTGAAGTAGCACAGTCAATTTATCAGCAAACAGATAAAGGCATACGAGTTTTTAAATAGATGAACAATTTTTAAACCTGCTAACATTTCCTCTATGTATAGGTATATGCTTTCTAAAGGATGTCCTAGAAAAGAAGATCACGAAGAGACATTGTTGTGGTAGAATTGGACAAACATGACCTTCACTTATGAAGGTGTGTGTAATAGATTGGTGAAATCTCTATTTTCAACCTGTATTCAATGTATTTGTCGTGTGATTCTAAACAGAGGACTAAAATCCTCAAACTAATTTTCGTTAATTTTTAAATTATAAATAAACTTTTACTAAAAAAAAGTAACTAAAAACGCTTTCGTTGTCATATTTAAATTTTATCATTGTCTAATAATAGCAGGATATCTCAGAAATAAGCGTCATGTGTTTGATGCAGATTTATATACGCCTAATTACAATAAAACTTCATCAACCGTTGAATAATTCCTGTTAGCTTTAAGCCAAAAATTGTTTATATTATGTTGTTCAAGCATCAGTAATTATAGAACAAAACATATTAAATAATACATGCGTCGGCTAAACAGTAATTTGCCATCTAATTCTAGTAAAAATATATTTAAATTAAGTTTTCAAGTTTGTTTTTTGTAAGAAATTTTGAGCATTAGGATCAAAAAATAATTTAGAGCTGTTGGGCTAATAAATAAAACTAAAAATAAAATTTTATGTTGTTATAATATTTGTATAAAATTTTAAGAAACCAACTAGTGATGTTCTGCGTAAGAGCAGTCTTATAATTTTTTCTTCGTTAATAGTATAGCGTAACGTCAGCTTGAAGCTCCCTCCGTAAAATTTCTCTCGTATCTTCAAAAAATACTTGACGATGTAAATAATAATAATAATACAATTGTTCCAATAAATAATTCTTAAAAGTGGCGAAAAGGACAAGGTTATAGAAGAGGTTTGGTGATATTCTTCTGAAGAGAAGTCTTTGGAAGAAGACCACGATGAGAAAAATGTATCGAATAGCAATATGAAGAAACAGTCCTTTCAAATAATAAAGTTTCAGACACCGCTGAGAAAATATATTGCCAGTAGCGGTAGTAGCATCGACTTGATATACATCTACTACATCAAGAGTCAAGACTAGCGCCTGCATACAGCGCGAATAGAATTTTTGGTATATATGTTGTCTTTACCGTTAAAAGAATATAAAAATTATGAAATAGACAATGGAATTTTCGAAATTTTTGCTACACATCAAAATAATGAATTCATATGTTCCTTTCGTTTTGCTTTTCCGTTAATAATTTTAAAGAGCTTCTGTCGTCTACCTGGAACTGTACAGAGTTGATGTAAAAACAAAAATCACCTCACCTTCAATAAAGTGGGCACAAATCGTTCTATGCCAGAACGTGATGAATAAGTGATTGACCACTTTTGGTTTCATATACGGATTGAGCACTTATTGGAAAGGCTAATAGAATATTGTTTTATAAATAAAACAAAAGAATTATTATAACTTATTTTTTTCAAAGTGATCATTTTTCCTAAATGACAGTCAAACAAATGTTTCAGCAACAGCACTCTTATTATTTACTCCAAATATGACCTATATAGTTTTTAGCTCAGATTAGCTGCTCCAGTTCACTAACTGAGGCAGCTGAACCTAGTCTGTTTAGTACAAATAACGATCTCCAGCTGATCTCCGCGATCCTTAGCTGAAACATAGGGAATTCTGGTCAAAATTGTCAGAACATTATGGAAACATCTACCATTTTAAAAGAGTATAGCATTTATAAATGCAAGATTATTCTCATAAAGTTCTAGGTAAATCCAATTTCTCGGCTTCCTAATAAATTCATATTTCCTAATTTTTTTGGTTAATGGTTAATGATGTCTTCTTTCAGCCGTTTCAAATCTTTCAGTGCACTATTTTTCAATCGTGTATTCGTGTTTAAAGATATAATACATAATTATCATACGTTAATTAATACGTAGAAAAACCCACGATAGTAGGTAATTTAATTGTTTGTTATTCACATTGTAGAAACTAAGAATGAAATTATAACAAAGTTAAGAGTAATATTAGTTAACAAATGCCATGAGAAGGAAAGCAAAAATGAATGACTTTATCTTTATATAAAATCAGTTAAGGTGAAGGTGAAGGTCATTTACATAATTACTTTTACAGCTATTTATGCTTTTTATTTCCTCATGTATGTAGTAATAATATGTAAAGGAAATATTATTAGTGGGTAAATGTAGTTTCAGGAAAATTAACGTGTGCACAGGTGCACATTAAATTGGTAAACCTTTAACACCTTACTAGAAGATCTTGTAGACGTTAGTGTCTAGTTATAGAGAAACAATAATTCAAGTTGAGATGGTGGGAAAAAGCGAAGCGGTCGAATTTACAAGCAAGATGTTGTGACTTAAATTAAATAGCGAGTGTTTTAAATTTAGTGACCACACTGGTCTATAGTATTATTGTTCAAAATTGGTAATTATTTTCGTAGAAATTCAATGTGAGGATATAGTCAAATCAAAAATACATTACTGAACTCATGAATCACGAAACAAATAATATCACTATTAAAACGCTTTATGAAATAGTAAATGAAAGGTCAATGTTTCTACGACAGAAAATAAAAATACACACATTTCGTACATATTCCCAAACCAATTATTTTGGTAAGGAAGAAGAATTTTTTGGTTGCAATAAAAAATTATTCTATTAATTAACTTAAACTCTTAGCATCCCAATTGAAATGTTTTTTTTTTTCATCATGAATGACTTCAAATTCAAATATGTACTTGGTGAAAGGCACTAAATGCCTTGAGAAAAATAATCAAAGATTTTATTTGTAGTTTCTGTTTCTCATTAAATTCAAGATATTTTTGTGCCGATTTTTATTTGTGGATATTATACAAAACAAAAACACATGATGTCATTTACATCTTGCCAAAAACTATTAAACAAGAATATGAATTACACGGTTATTTTTTAACATTTCGATTAATATTTTCACATAATATTGTTAATTTTCTATTTCGGCCATTTCTTACAACTCATGCGCTGCTTTGTAACTACTTACTCCCTTATCGCATCGATCAACTTTATACGGTTAATACAATAGCATAATCACTGCTTAATGTTAACGAACAAATTTGCAATGAAATAAATAACATTCTTTTACATTAGCGCAACAGCGGCTTTGGAAATGTTACGTATTTAATAATGCAAAATAGGTACATAATTTTATGCAAATAAGATACATACATATTAATTATGCGAACTAGGCTCATTCAGATTTATGACTTAAGTTGCTCCATCTACTTGCAGTTCTATAAGGAGTAGGTTTTATCTTCCAATAAGCAAACTTCTCTTTATGGTAACTAATAAATCATGTATTGTACTTTATGGAAAATACAACGTCCAGTAACCACTAAAATATTTCAATTAAAATAGCTTGTAATTTACTTATTATACCTTCGGAAACTCACAAACAATAAAGTTTTAACTAACCTCCTAAAATTGGTGTTTGGAATTATGCAACCAAATAAATTTAAAGCGTCAAATTTACTTTCGGAGAATCACTACCTCAAATTTGTCAAATCGTCTCAACTGTTGCTGAAATGTTGAGGTGCTTAAGAAAAAAACAGAAGATAGAAAGCAGTGAAGATGTAAGAGGTACTAGGAAAAATTTTGAACTTTCGTTTGTTGTTACAAGGCATAGCATTGCAAGAATCTTCCTTGAACTTAACCCCTGTTTAATTAATTGCTTTCTTAGAGTTAACAACCAACAAACTGAGCCAACGCATCATGATAATGTCCAACCTTTTTGTAATAAGAAGGTGCCGGGGAGCATCTGAGGTTGAAGCTCTTCCGTGACCAGCAAGGTCACTGCAGAAAGTTCCTTCATTGGCAATGGACGATCGGATATGTTGATCATTTATGAATTTGGAGCATGGTTATTAAGAAGGAACAGTAACTTAAAGGTTTTCTTGTTTTGGTGATGGCAAAGTTTGCCCAATAGGCGCCTCATTTTACGTAACATATTTTAAACTTAAAGCACTATTCAAATATGATACAAAAGTCGGACCAAAATGTAATTGACTTCCGTGATATTTCAGTTCAAACATTAATTTGTTTAGTAATTGGATATTAGTCCCATTCCTCGTTGTTTGTTCAAAAGTAGGAATGATATCTGCTACATAAAAATTGGATGATTAGTGAAAAAGTTACAAGCAAAATAAATACTTTCGGTTAAACTTATAGGGTTGTATCTTCTAAATATTGAAATTTAACAAACTTGAGCTCATTTTATTCGTACCTAATGAATATTATAATTATTCTGAGCAAACATTTCGAGAACAATAATGGTACATGTGCTAATAACAGCATTTTGTTAGTCTTGTTTGCCTACTTATCAGGACAATTAATTTATATCATTACATACAAAAAATGAATGAAAAATGTATCCGGTATTTAAATCTTCTAAATGTTGAAATTTAACAAACTTGAGATCATTTTATTCGTACCTAATGAATATTATAATTATTCTGAGCAAACATTTCGAGAACAATAATGGTACATGTGCCAATAACGGCATTTTGTTAGTCTTGTTTGCCTACTTATCAGGACAATTAATTTATATCATTATATACAAAAAATGAATGAAAAATTTATCCGGTATTTAATTGCAATCATGTGTTTTATTTCTAACTATAACTAACAAAATAAGCTGTTTAACATAATCTCAATTGACTTACAGTCTGCCGTTTCCTTTATCTTAGTGGCTCAATTTCTATTTCCATTTCCATCAGTTTAGTACAAAATGTGCTTGAACTTTATTCTTCGATAACTAAGACTAATAAAGTACATTTAAATAAAAATTGCAATAAAAATTCATTAGATTGGTCAAAATATTTCTCCGGAAATTCTAAACTTGAAATATGCTTTCAAGGACATCAAAATTAACGGCACGGAATGCGAATTGTTATTCAGTATAATTTAAAGGTTATCGTTATGGTTTCGAACTATGAGAAGACATTGGCTGTATTCAACTGAATATTGTGAATTGCGTTTAGAGACATATTGGAATTTTTAAAGATTCTATGATGCACTGTAATTCTTACTTCTATTCTTCATTAGTTTTTTGGTCTGATAATGTTTTAATGGTATGTGACAGAATTAATGAGGACGTTCATAAAAATAACTAAATCTAAAATCAATTCAGCAAATCTTTTGTAATGGTTTTTGGGAGAAAGATAACATGAAATAGAGTTTTACATATGATGAATTGTCATATCCAACAAGACAATTCAAGACTGATTCTGAGATATAGGAGGCGCTTCCATAGCATTGGTTCAGAGATTGTCAGTGTGGTTAAAATTGTCTTATTCGTGTGACCACCGATATTACCCAAATTAACTGTTATTTTAAGATGACAAGAATCTGAAAACTGATTTTAGTAAAAGTGAGAGCAACCAGATTGAGATCTTAGACTGTGGTCCATCCACAGTTCGAGATGAGGAGTGAGCAGAATGAGGTTTGGACTCAAACCGCTCCTTACATATCCTAGACATCCTTCCACTTTTTCCTTTAATAGACGGCATGTTTGTACTAAATATATGGAATTAATTGATTTTTTTAAATGTCGGTGGACAATAAATGTATCTGCAATTTTTCAAACATCAAGTCCTCCCACAGAGAATTTCAGTTTTAATATGAGGCCTAATTTAGATGTGTTTTAGTGTTTTTTTAGTTGTATCATGTTCCATGTCGTGTATTTCTCACTCATATAAGTTTATAAGTTAATATTGATTACGGTACAACTTACTAGGTGTATTGAATATTAACTGGCTTTGAGTGAGAACAGGGAATATACTAATTTGCATACAGGGCGATAACTATTATAGATTATCCATACATGTAATTCAAATTAAATATTCAATTGGGCTTATTTATATTTTCATCAGAAAATACACTTCCAATAAGTTACAACCAATTGCTATAAAATAATTCAAAAAAAAATTCTTACGGCAGCATCTAATAGAGTGAGAAAATTAGGTACATTTCGGTTCGTTCGAAGAACCAATTATCAGTTAGTTTTTTTATGAATAAGTTTTGCAGCAATAAACTAGTTTAATTTGAGTCATCATACACTCCTCAAAACCACATAAACCACACAACAGTAGTTACCCTCAACTCATAACCATCAGGTATATCATAATTGATTGTATAGAATCGGAGGCACAAGTAAGCTGTTCCAAAAATATCGTCTTCTTCCTCTTTACAGCACCACTGGCAATAACCCTTTTAGCTCTCAGTGCCACGTATGTTAAAAATATTGGTCAGAATTTACTTCATATGAATTTAAGTATTCGCGTAATAATTTGAGATTATGCAGGTGCGATTATTATAATCATAAACATTATAAACCAATCAATTTTCCACATACAGAAGAAAAGTAGCCTAAGAGTAATTTAGTTGATTATAAAATTAGTATGACAAATAATATAATAATTATCTATTAATGCATAGTGTTAAAATAAACAATAATATTTTCTACAATTATTTAACGGTTTTGAGAAACATGTGGTAAGCATATTACAAACAAAATACTTTTGAAACAAATAGGAATTTACATCACACTAAATATGATATTGTTGCAAATGAAGAATATATGGAAATATGGAAAACATAATTTTGTACTTATACAACAGAAACTGTTATTGTCAAAAATAAATTATGTCTTTTGTTTTTATTATAGTTACAGTTTGTTATTTACCTTGTCGATAAAACGTGGGTGTATATCCAAAAATTTATAAAATCACATTCTGTACCGGCACTGATTTATGCACCTGAACGCACGTGGTACCTTCATGGGTACCGTCATGGTACTGGAGTACTGGTGCTGGCGAAGTTGTCTCTTTCGCAGGATCCGGGCCTAGAGTGTGTCACGGTAGGCACGATGTATGTTGTATGGTACTGCCGGCCGCTGCGCCTATCATTATTGTGTGCTATGCTCGTATTGCTTATTTGGTCGGTACTTCAAAATTGGGTTCGGGAGGAATGTTTAGAAATCAATACGCGCTGTTTATTTAATTAGTGTATTAAATTATAAATCTCATAATCGTTAAAAAGATAACGATGAATTTTTGCTTAAAAAATTAGGTTCAATACGTTGAACAGTTTAGAAATGAATTGCATGATAAAGCACATTGGCTGCAAAGTCATTGTACTTCTGTGGGTAAAAAAATTGGAACGCCGTGTTTTTTATTGTAGATAATCTAAGTTTATCACTGCCCTGAAATCTGGTTTATTTTAGGTTAGGTCAGTGTTAAACATGCAAATCTACTCATCCACTGAGACAAGGATTATATTTGTAAAAATTGAGGGAACTACTTTTAAAATAAAAGCAAAAATTCACACAATTGTTAAATAGAACAAATAATCACACCATTTGCGGCTTTCTAGAAACCTTGCTTGATTGTTTTTTGTATTATTGAATACCGTTAAGAACAAACTTATTTATTAAATAGACTCTGTGAGTACAAGAAGATTAGTGGAGGTACTAATTCATTCTGACTTTAAAGGCCTGATGAGGTTAGGAATTAAGGAGAAGGAGTGGTCAATGAATTTCGTAGCACTGTTTTTCGTTGTTAAAAAGTTGCTGCTTTCAAATCTATTGGGTATAAGTTTTTCGTGGTGGCATCGGATTCAACTTGTGTCTCCATGAAAGAACAGTAGAAAAGACTAAGATTGCCAACATTACGATGATGCTCCAAAGAAGTAAGAGATGTATCACCAACCATTCGTATGGTTCCATTTGTGAATTCAGATATATAAGTGACGTTTTAAGTACAAAACTTCATACATGAAGTATTCCGAAAATATTATCATTGTTGATCCAAGTATAGATGTAGAAGAAATCCCAAACTCCTACGCTCCTGTATTCTAGATGGATCAAAGTCTTCAAGACGAATTTTATACCATTGGGTAAGGTCCAAGTTACTCGAGTTGGTCTGCAAACATCTGCAAGAATCAACAATATTAATTAGTCTGAAAAAGGACAAGCTTACATCAATATCCAAAAACACAACTGAGTTGACATAGGATGGTAACTGATTAAGAAGGCTCATCAAGGTTTACGTCCATTTATGAAGGCTATGTACATATAAGGAAATACTGGGATTGTGAAAAATTTATACTTATTCCGATTTCGGCAGGTCCATGTACTCGACCTTACCGAATTATAATAATGTGTTTTTTGAAAAATATCTGTAACTCTGTCAGTCGGCCTTATACTATAACATGAGGGTCCTTAAAATACTCTACTAAATTTTCTATTGAATTTTTAATAACATTTGGTATTTGTGCATAAAAAATTAACGGAAATGCTAGTTTAATCATTTTACTTTTTGCTAGTTTCCACTTCCACTTTCCGCCAATTGTGTATTTCTTTGATATTTTTTTTATCATCAACTTATCAGCATTTTTGATAATGAACTAAAATTGACTTACGTTCTACATAAAAGCGTGCACTTGTTTCACTTCAATAAAATGTTTTAAATATAGTAGAAACTTACAAACAAAATATACAGACTGCTTCTGATTCGCAACTCTAATCTACTAAAATGTAATTCGATGACTTTTGCTCATAGGAATACAAATCACAATGAATAGTATAAAGAAACAAACAGATTAACATTCAGGAATAAATCACCAAAGTGTTGAATTGAATATAAAATCAAGCCCAAAATTTGTGATGGATATCGAGTAGCAAAAATTTCATCCATCCTACATTTTGGATGCTATTATAGTTATCATCGTTAGGTTTTTTTTTAATAGAGTCTCTAGAATCTTAATTTTTTTGAGCAGTTGCTGAGTAAAAAGCAATTCAATGTCGTAATGCTTCGAACAACTATTTGACCTGTTTAAATCAAATATACAAATTTCCACACCTTTGAATCAGATACAGTAATAATAATCTATTTTGTAAGGGTTTTTGTAAAGTTTTGCACAATTAATTCCTAGTTTTCGCTGGGTGCAACGACCTGCCACATTGAGGTTAAACCAGTCGCCTAATAGGCATTTTAATAATTGTTAAAAGTTTGACAATTGACTCTTTTAATTGAACACAGCAAATAATTACAAATTTACAAATAAAATTCCTCAAATATATGCTGCTGAATGACCATCATTGTTACTGCTGTTTTTAGCTCACACGAATGCATATATATTCCTAAGAACGACAATAAAACGCAAGGAAAAAAGTTAACCAGACACAGGTCAAGGTAGGATGTACTACTTTCTTGTACTCTTAAAATTTCGCATTTTTTCCGTACAGATCAATGCATACGGCTGCGACTACATATCGCGATGTATGCTGGAGTGATTGGTGCCGGAGTACCGTTGGAATGCTGCCCTCGGCAATTGCCTTCGTTGGAGGGGTACTCAATGTCGGACACTTCCTCGACAATAACCGACTTCTAAACAACAGGTTTCTAGAGTTTAAAATGTTTGGATAACATCACCAAAATTAAATATTTAAAGATTTATGACAATAGTTTGTAAATGTGTGCCCATGTCTTGTTTCATCCGCTGATATAATATAATCATTATCTATACAGGGTTCGGCATCAGTTCATCGATCTTATATTTCGTATCCTACTGAAATCTAAAAACTCACTCGAAAGCATAATATATAAAATAATGATAGACATGATAGCTGAGTATTTTTTTTGCAATGAAATAAGTACTCTATATTCACGATCATGTTATCATTATTGCAGAAATTAATAATTTTAAGTAGGGGACCAATAAATTATTCACAATGGAAAACAATAGTCCATCCACAGTCAGAGGTAATGATAGAGAGGACAGAGCTATAAAATCGTAGAAATCAGACATCGATCCGTGTGATATTACACAAGGTCAAAATTCAGGAGGGTTCCTAGGAGGAGGAGAGCTAGTTTGTGTACAATTCATAGGAAAAGAAAGGGAGATTTTTGGAAGCTTCATCCATTTTGAGGACTGTATTCCATCGTCACTCGAATCTATTCGAATGAATTTACGGTTTGATAAATTGACGTGATAATATATTTTGAAACTGTTTTCTTTAGCACCACATATAACACAGTGATGTAGCTCTTAATTGAACAAATCGAATATCCTAATGTACTAGAATTATTTTCTTCTTCGTAAAAAATCCCACTGCAACAAATAGAAATCAAACACAGCTTGAAAGTCACTTATGCTTACCTCTAGATTCAATCATGAACTATAACTTTCGCATAGGTGAAATTCGGTAATATTTCTTTCATTCAAATATCTGCTTCTGCTTCTGCTTCCCAGACAAAATTACCTAGTGTATGATTATTGGAAAATGAACGTTTCAAATGACCTCATTTGTTGTATTCTTATCGAGTGTCGGTGCATCAAAGTTTCAATGTTTCAACTCTTGAACTTTACAACTGAAATAATTATATAGTTATATCTACCTGTCAATAACATGATGATCAGTATATATGTATTAAGAGGAATTCTAGAAATATTTTTCAGTTTGTCCGTCCTCGCTGCTTATAAAAAGATAGTTCAAAGTTAAGTATACCTATTCGTATAATATTTATATTTGCTTTAATTAAATAATTTTTAGTGAATTCTTTATTGACAGTAGTGGTTATAATATCATCAGGTGTAACAAGAGCCACTATTACAGAAGATTTAAATGATATTATTGCGTTAATTCCATTTGTAGAAGTTGAGAAATTGGCCAACGTATTTATGAAAAATAATAAAAGCTTTCAATGTGGCATAGTTTACTTGAAAACTGATGAGTTTAAATCATTGGTAGATGGTGTCAAATATAGTGGGAAAGTTGCAGCACTAGTAAATTTTATGAAAACGAATTGTGTTGACATCGTAGGATATATTAAAAAAATAGAAGATATGATAGATGGCTTAACAGCAACTGTTGAAATTAATGCTTGCAGTTCATATGAAAATGTTTTTAAAGAATTTGTGTTTGAGGTAGAAAATATTATACCTTTGGACGAAATTATCGACACATTCTCGAGAAAAATTGATGAAAGTTCTCAGTTTTCCAGTTTTATTGAAAGACTGCAAAGTAAATCGTTTCAAGAACTGAAAAATGCTGCTTTGAAGTCTAATGAAGTACAAGCATTATTAAGGACATTAGAAGACAAAGGATGTGACATTACCAAGTACTTAAATATGTTTAGGGACTTATTTGGATGGGAAGCATAGTCATCAGTATTTGGTACTGTTGGAAAAGACGATGGTGTAAGAAAATGAAAAATAAATAAAATATCAATAAATTAGATTAAAAATGTAGAAATACATTGATATGTAATATAATAATAATACCTAATAGTTTCTTTATTCAGTTCAGTCCAGAAGAATCATATAAAAGTGAATTTATATTAATGACTAATATCATTTTAGTTTAAATATAGTACAGTTAATCTGTACTTTACTAATGCCAGGAAGAAATTTCTATTCTATATTGTAGGAGAGGTTTAATGAATTCACAGTATTCCCAAAAATGTCATTTGCCTCTACAACCGCCATCTTGGAAAGGGCAGAATCAATTTTTTCTGAATTATTTTCTTACCTACCACAAAATTAGTTATTGACAATTTTGTAAGGAATAAAAATTTACAACATCTACTTAAATTTTTTCTCTATTGTTAATACTTTAAGATATACAACGGCTACTAACTGGAATACATTTTTTCATTCATTTGTCCCCGTTGCTCTTACGTAGGAATTAGTTATTAGCAGAATTATAGATTATAAAATTGTGTACAACTTCTACTTAAACAATTTTCTACCATAATCCCATAATCAATGGTTTAAAAATTACAACTCATCGAATTTAAAAAAATATATTTACTTTTTCTGAAATCGCTCAGATGTCTACTTTCTCGGCGCAATTTCAGACCCCAAAATAGCGTAAGTAGAAGACTTATACCGGAACCCGGTCTCCCCCCACCACTTTTTTTTCTGGTGGGGGGTAATTAGAGTAATTAGAGCATTGTCGGTAATTAGGGTAATTAGAGCATTGTCGGTAATTAGGGTAATTAGAGCATTGTCGGTAATTAGACTGTAATTACAATGGAGGTAATTAGAGTATTGTCGGTAATTAGACTGTAATTACAATAAAGGTAATAAGAGTAATGTCTGTAATTAGATTGTAATTACAATATAGAGGTAATTATAGTATTGTCGGTAATTAGACTTGATGTAACTACTATGGTGGTAATTGGAGTGATGCAATTGTAATTGTAATTAGCATATGTATCAATAAGTATTTCAAGTATGTAAGTGTATGATAGTAATTAGTATGGTTGGAGGTAATTATGGTTGTGGGAGGCAATTAACTGTCACATTTCATTCTCATACGCAGATGGTGGGGCGAGTTCTATCATATCTCTATAAAAGCGGGAGAGGAGTTAACATGCGATCATTGTGTAGCCTAGTGTTCTAGAGTAGTAAAAAGTGAAAATGTATGTGTGTACTGATTGTGGTAATAATTTTACACGTGGTGACAATTTGCGACGTCATCAAAGGCAATCATGTATACAACCAAGCCATGATGGATCTCCACCAGCAAAGCAGTTTAGAGCGGACACATTTCCTTCAACATCAACAAACATGCAAACGTGTAATTGCTGTAATGTGACTCTAACAACGTCTCAGATGAAGTCACATAAAAGAACGTTACAACATAGAACAAGGTCATGTGTTCCTATGACGAATGGTGTGGAAATTGTCCAAAGTGCCTTCAGGAACAGGATTGTGACGTATCGTGTGCACAGTGAAAATAATCATATAGACTACACAATGTTCTTCAACGAGATCAGACCCAAAATTTTAAATCTATTGGAAGAAGTTTTAAAAATACATAAAGCCATTAAAGTGAATATGGAAACGTTCGCAAGATACATATTACCTACACAGGATCTGGTAGAGATGAAATCATTTAATACCAGTAACAGAATTTTGGATGAATCCATGGATCTGAGGAATATCTTTAACAGCTTTGTGGATTCTATGATTATGCAAACTACGGAGTTTCAAGAACGTGATTCGGGTAAGTTAATATTTATCAAAATATGGGAATAATAATTAACGACTATTCATTTTTTTAGGGTGGGCTCTTGAACGAATTACATTTCTTGAAATCAATGTCAACAAGTATAGTCCTATGGGAGGTTCATCCTACATTAAATTACCAAAATATATTTCAAATAAGGGAGCTGTGATAAATGTAGAAAACCAGGATCAAAGTTGTTTTTTTTGGGCTGTGACTTCAGCATTATACCCTGCAAATGGTCATACATCGGACACAGCGTCATATCCGCATTTTTCAACAGTATTAAATGTAACAGGTATGAGTTCTCCAGTAAAATTACGAGATATTTCAAAGTTTGAGGAAATGAACAACATTTCAATTAACGTATATGGGTTAGAACAGATATTTGAAAATAATAGAGTAAAGTATGAAGTTGTAGGACCTTTGCGTTACTCGGGGAGAAAACTGTATACACACATAAATTTATTATTGATCTCTAGCGAGTGTGATGATGATAATCACCATTGCAATAAAGATTGTGCCAACAGTCACTACTGTTGGATAAAAGATATATCTAGGTTAGTTTCCACCCAAATTTCCGGTAGCGATCATAAAAAACATTTTTGTGACGGTTGCTTATTATATTTTAATAATGAACGTCAACTATTTCAACATCAGAGAAACGATTGTAATCACATTTACACCACAACGCCAACAACAAAAATACGGGTAGATAAATTCGGTAAGGAAGTTGCTGAAAATATATTAAAATTTGAGAATTTCGAAAGACAAATGCAAGTGCCATTTGTAGTATATGCTGATTTTGAATCGATTTTAAAACCTATCAATACTTGCGAACCAAACCCCGAACGTTCTTTCACAAATAAAACTTTTAAACATGACCCTTACTCATTCGCATATTTCATAAAATGTTCTTTTGACAATTCTCTATCTAAGTTTGAGCTGTACCGAGGTGCTGATGCGGCCGAAGTATTTGTATCACGTATAGAGGCTGATTTAAGGAATATATATAATCAACATATGAAAAACATAGTCCCAATGGCTCCTCTTACACCGCAAGAAAGCCAAGACTATCAAAATGCAACCACATGCGGTATATGTAATAAGCCTTTCGAAAGAGAGGATGTAAAAGTAAGAGACCATTGTCACTTAACGGGTAAAGTGCGTTTTGGTGCTGCACATTCCATCTGCAATTTAAATTATAAATTACCCAAATTTACACCTATTATATTCCACGGGTTAAGTAATTACGATAATCACCTATTCGTGAAAGAGTTGTGTAAACACCGAGACAAGGTTGATGTAATAGCACAAAACAAAGAAAAATATATATCCTTTACGAAACACATTTATATGCACGATTATGTAAATAAGAAGGGTGAAACAAAGAAAAAATTTTTACAACTACGATTTATCGATAGTTTCAAGTTCTTGTCTGCATCATTACAAAATTTGGGTGTGAGTTTAGATGATAACCAGTTGGTGGTAACACGAAGTTTCTATAACGATAATGCCAAATTCAATTTAATGAGACAGAAGGGTGTGTTTCCATATAGTTTTTTGGACAGTTTAGAAAAATTAAATAAATTGGAATTACCAGCCAAAGAGGAATTTTTTGATAATTTAAACAATGAACACATATCGATTGCGGATTATCAACGTGCTAATGATGTGTGGAATTTATTTGAATGTAAAAACTTGGGGGATTATTCAGATCTTTATTTAAAATCAGATGTGCTTCTTTTATGCGATATATTTGAAAACTTTCGTGAAATTTGTTTGGATAAATACAAACTGGATCCAGCTCAATACTATACAGCTCCAGGTTTATCGTGGGATGCTATGTTAAAATTAACAGGGGTGAAGTTACAATTATTAACTGAAATCGATATGATTCATTTTTTTAAAAAAGGGATACGGGGCGGCTTAAGTCAGTGCTCAGAAAGAAAGCATATTGCAAATAATAAATTTCTACCCAATTACGATCCCAACGAGCCATCATCATTCATAACTTACCTCGATGCAACGAATTTGTACGGATATTCAATGAGTCAATGTTTACCAACGGGGGGATTTCAATGGCTGTCCAAAGCGGAAATTGACGAATTAGATATTATGAGTATTTTGGAGGATGACCCCCACGGATATGTTTTAGAGGTAGATATACATTATCCACAACATTTGCACGATTTGCACTCGGACCTCCCATTTTTAGTCGAAAATATTGTTCCACCCAAATCAAAATCAAAATTAGCGAAGTTAATACCAAATTTAAACGACAAAAACAAATATATCGTACATTATTTAAATTTAAAGCAGGCTGTTAATAATGGTTTAGTGGTTTTAAAAACACATAGAATTCTTAAATTCAATCAATCGGCTTGGCTGCAAAATTACATTAACCTTAATACTCTTTTACGAAATAACGCAACAAATAAATTTGAAAGAGACCAATACAAATTAATGAATAATTCCATATACGGTAAAACAATGGAAAATATTGATAACAGATCCGACATAAAGCTGGTTACTCACTGGGAGAGTATCAGGCGTAGTAAAGGTGCAAATGCACTAATATCTCGCCCAAACTTTAAAACATGTTCAATATTTACCGAGGATTTCGTGGCTATTCATATGGGTAGACAAAAGGTACTTTACAATAAACCAATCTATGTAGGATTTTGTATATTGGAATTATCCAAGACGGTACTATACAATTTTTTCTATAACATAATTAAAAGTCAGTTTGGTGAGAACGCGGCTTTATTATATACAGACACTGATTCATTAATTATTAAAATTTTTACAGATAACTTCTACGATTTTATAATAGACAATCCCGACAAGTTCGATACTTCAAACTATCAAGTGGGAAATATATTTAATGTACCTAAGGGTGTGTCAATTTTAGGTAATTTTAAAGACGAATTCCCCGCGGACCCAATAATTAGTTTTTACGGAACAGGCGCGAAGGCATATTGTGTACAATCTGTGGCAAATGAATTAAAAAAAGCTAAAGGTGTAAAAAGATCCGTCATTCAAAAAGAGTTATCAATAGACGACTATAAGCAAATCGTTGAACGAGGAGGTTTGATATTTAGAAAGATGAATACGTTTAGAAGCTATTTGCATGATATATATACCGAAGTAAAGAACAAAGTGGCTTTGAGCCAGTATGACGATAAGCGATTCGTTATTCCCAATACAACTAAGACATTACCGTGGGGGCATTCTGATGTACAATTCTTTCAGGACGAACCTGAACAAAACATACGCTGGTTAATGTCAGCCATAAATGAAGTTGAAAATTGTTCTGTAAAAAACGAAAAGTTGGATAAATTACTCGCAGCCATAGCTGAGTTAAGTCAAGAATAAAAATACTTCACTGAAAAACTTATTGAAACATTATTTTTTCAATGCAAGGGTCTAAAACTAAGTTAAGTTGTGTACTTTACGAATATTATTATTCTTTTTGGAAAATGTGTTTAATAAAATATATATATATAGGAGAACTCATACTGATTTCAACAAATACATTATAAATTAAATTCTTAGTTTAACTGTATACTTATCAAATATTGTATGTATGTAAGACATTTTTTGACAATTGTATAATTTTAGGTTAAGGTTAAAATTAATTATGTAACTAAAATGTAATAATAATTGGTTAATAAATTTCAATTTGAATTTGAATTGTTGTTATTTATTACCACAAAATGACAATTTAAAATAATGCATCGCTTTATTATGTGGCTGGGTATTGTAATATGGCTGCAAGGATAAGCACACCTTCTTTGTTAAATTTGTGTTTAGTTTCAATGATGTACAGATTAATTTAGGTTATGTGACAACAATGCTGGCGTCGACTCTACTAAATTTGTATCGTGTGGTATTTGGCTTGGGTTACGTGGCAACAATGTTGGCGTCATTTCATAGTCATGGATGTAATTACATCAGTTGGCACGGCGTGGCTTGGCGCCACAAACGTATAATGCTCTCCGTTACGTAGTGGCGTGGGTTTCCTTCAACCAATAGAAAGCGAGCATTGGTGGCGTGATATTATATCGACCAATGAGAAAGAAGTTGACCACCCCAACCTCTCTAGTAGTGACAGAGGTGGTGGGGCGAGAGTGGTCTAGAGCTTCTTTGAGATGCTACAAAAATTCTTTCCACCTTCAACTTTCGTCGTGTGTACAAGTGCCACAAAAAGTGCTCCGTTTTCGCATTTTTGTAATTGTTTTTTTGTGTTCAATCGTTTTTGTGTTCGTTTTGTGAAAATGGTAAGACACCTAAAGAAGAATGCGGCCGGTGGTAGTCGCAAACGCCCGTTGGAGGGTACATCACCTGCATTAGTAGGTTTGAATTTGATGGCCTATTTGCAAAATTTTGTGCCGGACCCTATTGTCAGCAATATTGTTGAATCACCCACAGAAGCTGGTACTGTAGTGCAACAGCAACATGCAAATAATGCCGCAACCAGCGTGGGTGAGGGTTCGGCGAACGTTGCAACACCGCCGGGGCCATCTACCAGCGGAATAAATATTTTGCAAAATGTTGTAATCCCGGCGGAAAACAATATATATGAGGCCATCTCGCAAGCCTCTAACAATGGTGAAGTACAGCTTCAACAGGCGTATTTTGGCTACCAACGGACGCACGCGATTGACCACCCTGACACGGAATATCCTGTATTGCATTTGCCCGAGGATGGCGCCGGAATTAATTTCGATGCCATCGTCGACCAAAATGCAGTACAGCAAATTCAAGATAACCTTGAAGCGGAAGGTGAGGTGTTACTTTTGAGAAATCAAATACTTAAAAGTAAATCTTTACATTCCGGCTCAGGTGGTCAGGGTGGACGACATCATAATAATAATTTCTCTGGCTCTCAACACCTACCCACGGTGTCGCTTGTAGATAGCGACGACTCTGATGACGATTTTGTGAAAAAACCAAAGATCGACAAAATCATAATTCAAAGGATAAAATCGTCATCATCGGCTTCGCTAGGAAGTAGACAGAGAAAGGCTGTAAAGAAACCGAAACAAGGATTGCGTCGTCCTTCTCGGAATCCGACCCCAGTAACTGTTGAAATAATTAAATTGGGGCCGAAGACTGAGGAGGACAATGCAATCCAAAATATAATCGATTTACAGACCGCTATGCCAACGCCTCTTACCCCTCTTACGCCCGCAACACCACCAACACCTGTTGAACAGGTTTTCAAAATTGTTAAGGGCAAGAGAGGTAAAAAGGCACCAGCAAAAAGGTCTGTTTCGGTTTCTTTACCTGATAATATTCCGTTAGAACAACCTAGTTGCTCTAATGCAATATTACCGACGCCTTTAAGTGGTAGCAGCACATTAGAACAACCGAGTTGTTCTAATGTGGTGGTTCCAACACTTCCTCTGGTGGTGTCGCAGCCACTTGCAGAACCGATTCAACATCCCTCAGAAGTTGAGTCGGTTCCACAGGTGGCGCTATCACCACCACTACCTATTCTAGAGCCGGCTCAGGATTCTTCAGATTCAGAGCCGGATGTATTTCTGTCTCAGCCTGAGAATAGAAATATTTTAAACAAATTCTTAAATTTCTATTCTGCGGCTAAGACAGAATATCAGGAGAAAGTGGCAGCAACCCAAGGTGATGCGGACCGTGAAATTGAGGTTAACGCAAGATTAGCTGAAGCCATTCGCCAGGCTAACCATGAGTTAGCCGAAATAGCTGGGCGCCGCGTCGCTTTGGAGAAAGCCGAAAGGGCGTTGAGAGCAATTGAATCGGGTCTAAGTAGAGTCGGGCGGTAAGGCTTGTACAACACACATGGTGGAGAGGCTTTGTTATGCAGTTTTTTTCTAGTTATTAAGTCATTGTAAATATATGTAGTTAGTTTATTAATAATAAGTATTGTACATAAAAAAAAGTGAAAAAAAAATATAAAAAAAAATATATATAAATTTTTTTTATACGTATAAATGTAAAAAAAAAAAAAATATTGATTAGTATAAGTATTTGTATATATTAAATTAGCGTATAAATGAATAATTAGGTTAAGTAATTGTAAAGAAGAAAAAAAAGTTAGGTTAAGTCATTGTAAATATTTGTAGTTAGTTTAAAACATTTTTCTTAATAATAAAAACTTTAATAAAATTACAAACTTGTCTTTTATTAGTAGTAAGTAATTGTACATAAAAAATAAATATAAAAAAGTTTAAAACAAATTTTAAAAAGTGAATAAAAAATGATAAAAAAATTAATTAGTTAATAAAATAAATACACCACATGTAATTAATTAATTGTGCATATTATGAGTACTTGTTTGACATGAATAATTAGATTATGTAATTGTAAATAAACACATAATGTAAAGGTTAATTAATTTAAATAAATAAAGAGTTTAAAACATTTTCCTTAATAATAAAAACTTTAATAAAATTACAAACTTGTCTTTTATTAGTAGTAAGTAATTGTACATAAAAAATAAATATAAAAAAGTTTAAAACAAATTTTAAAAAGTGAATAAAATATGTTAAAAAAATTAATTAGTTAATAAAATAAATACACCACATGTAATTAATTAATTGTGCATATTATGAGTACATGTTTGACATGAATAATTAGATTATGTAATTGTAAATAAACACATAATGTAAAGGTTAATTAATTTAAATAAATAAAGAGTTTAAAACATTTTTCTTAATAATAAAAACTTTAATAAAATTACAAACTTGTCTTTTATTAGTAGTAAGTAATTGTACATAAAAAAATAAATATAAAAAAGTTTAAAACAAATTTTAAAAGTGAATAAAAAATTAATTAGTTAATAAAATAAATACACCACATGTAATTAATTAATTGTGCATATTATGAGTACTTGTTTGACATGAATAATTAGATTATGTAATTGTAAATAAACACATAATGTAAAGGTTAATTAATTTAAATAAATAAAGAGTTTAATAGGTTAACAACATAAAAAAAAAAAAAAAAAAAAAATTAAAAAAATCGAATTTTAAACACATGAAAATCAAAATTAATGGTTAATTAGGAAAGGTCAAAGGTCAAATTTAAAAAAAAAACCGGAGATCCACCTCCTCCTTTCTCCGGGGGGCGTCCGAGATTCGATCTCGTGGTCTTCTGAGTGGCCTCAAGATCGACGCGTATTTGCCCGCTCGGCTATTCGAACGTCCCGAAAGAGTTAGGTCTATTTCATAATTTCAACAAAAAAACTACCTGCTCATCGATCCGTATTGACCAGGCAGGGTCGCAGGGCCTTAGGCTATAAAATCAACCCAAGCTATCGGCTTTATACATTTAGAACTGTATTATTTTGAATCAGTTTATATCTTGAGATATTTTAATTTAATTTAAATAATAATAAATAAAAGATAACCATTTTTTTTTCAAAATACTTTTTAATAAAATCATTCATATGTTAATTTGTTTTAATATTTATATGATTTACTAATTTTCACAACTTGTAATATACAGGGGGGCACAAATATTTTTATTAATTAAAAAAAATATACAATTAAACTTAAAAATAAAATGAAATATAAATTTACATTAATAAATACTAATTATAACGAATCATCTTCTTCTGGTTCCAATACTTGGTCATCTGTGAGGTTGGACACAGTTGAATCCGTTGGAGATGATGGCTCTTCTGGTTCCAATACTTGGTCATCTGTGAGGTTGGACACAGTTGAATCCGTTGGAGATGATGGCCTAGAATTAGGAACCGTCTCTATTGATCAAGCCGACGGTGAAGAAGCACGAGAATTGGACGCCGTCTCCATCGACCACCAGTCACTTGGGATACTGGCATGTTGTATGACCTCACTGTCTATAGAGCATGTTGGAGCCATCACTGTGGAGTCACCAGTAGTTGAGGAGATGGTACTATCTTGTACAGGTTGTTCGGTCTCCATCTCAATACAAACTGAGCAACAGCAGCAAAGAACTTCATTTTATACATTTACCCCCTCCAAAACATGTGAACACTTAAAATCATAATAATTTCTTGACATTTGTATATAGAACAGTACTATTTTATACTCATACTATAAATAACTACCATAAATATCTAATTTAGTAAAACACGTTGTATCGTTCACGCAATTGTTTTATTTACATTATTACATGTATGACATACTTCAATTCGATGCAATTGCACCAAGTTTGTGCTGCAACATTTACATTTCGTTATCATTGCACCATCCAACGTCGTCGTTTTGTGAATATTTACATGCTGGTGACGTCCGGACACTATCCGTGTATAGGATATATAACATAGCCCACACAGGAAGTGTTTGGTTGCATCCGGCCTGGTTCTGATTATGACAAAAGACGCTGACGTGCAATATAGTCTCCGCCGATCATCATAATTGTTTAATATTTTTCCGGAGAAGGCTAACTCTCCAGCTTCGTCTTCCACATCATCCCCAAGACCTTCATCTACACTGACGGGAACCAGGTTGCCATCTCCCCAGTCGGCACCCTCTTGGTCGACATTGATATTTTCCACGATGATGGGATCCTCCCTGTGGACAGCATCTTGATTCAAGTCCTGAAGCTCTTGATTTACACCATCTCGGTGTAACACCATTGCACCCATATCATTTTCTGCCAGTTCAGTGAGGAATCGTCTATAAGCCATCTTTAAATGTTGGAACTCAACTGATTTGATGTTAAACCTCCTCCGTTTTATATTCTATAATTCGTGACGGTGACGCCCTTCCTATGGCGTCAAGTTTACTATTAGCTATTTAAACCAAGAGTGACCACAAGAGGAACGCATTCAAACTTCTTACGTAACACAATCGTGTCTTAAAACAGAAGTGCATACAATGGTCCTACCAAGAGAGTGGAAATTAAAACCAATAATAGCAGTACAACCGTATAGTTACAATAATTCAAGAATTTGCCATAATTGCTATACTGCATGGAGGAAGCAAATTATCAACCCATGCACTGGACTGTGCAAAAAGTGTGTAATTCAGAACCCAGTGCAGAAAAAAGAATTTCGAGACAATTGTCCAAATGAAACACAATGTCGCAATTGTCTTACCATACTCAAAAGAACGAATTTTGGTATATATCGAGACGTATGTGAAGCTTGCAAAGCAGACCAACCACAATTAAGACAACGATGCGTGTACTGTAGTAAGTACGAGGACAATTGTTGGAACAACATTTGCATAAAATGTATGTCAGGGGCACTCATCTTGTGTGATCGCATTGGTGTGTTTTATAGTAGTTGGACTCACCATAATAGGGACTGTTGGTGTCTTAATTATAAATAAATTATATTATTTGTATATATGTATGTGTGTATGTAATATATATTATAACCATAAACTGTAAATATATTTTTAGTATTGTAATAACATATTATTTTGTAGGAAACTTTTAAAATTATACAAAAAAAAAAAAAAAAAAAAAAAATGATTATTTTTAATTTTTTTACAATTTAAAATGAAGGAAATAAATTAAATAAATATTAATAAAGTATATTCATTTTATTATTCATTTGTGACACATATTAAAATATTTCAATCGACATAACTATATAATGATACATTAATATATTTTTCTAGTTAATGACAATTTTAAACAATAGAAGCTATATCAACCCACGAATTGTGTTCTATAGATAGCCCCAGCCACTTTACCAGCACTTTATTTCCTTTCTTCTTTAATACATTTTCAACTAGATACACATCGGGGTATTTTGCTTTTAGTAGCTCCATTTCATAAAAACATCCCTTGATTGGGTGTCCAAACAAGTCTTCTATCAGGTAAGTTGTGGGATTTGTTATGTTTATTTTGGTAATTTTAAAAAGTTCTGTTGAAAAGTTCGGTGTAAACCCTTTATCAAATACACCTTTATACTTGCTAATACGAACTATATCACCGAGATGAAATTTCGGTTTCAGAGCAATCTTAATATAATTATATACGTTTAAATGTGTAGTTGGTTTGACATCAATGGGCTTTCTGCCAGTTGTACGATGGACTTTGTCATTGTAACTTTTTGTAACGTTTGGTAGGATATCGAGCCATTTATATTTACCCATAGCTGAGAATTCTTTATACAACCAATTTTTTAATGTGCGGATTACTCGCTCAACAATTGCTGCTTTTTTTGTGCTATACGTAGAATAATGATTAATTTCGTGCCGCTTCATTAATGCGGAGAACTTTCTGTTATAGAATTCAGTACCATTATCGGTCTGTAAATTTCTCGGTGAATAATTTGCTTCTTGAATAATAGTCTGCATAGCCTTGGTAACTTCTACAGCTGCTTTATTTTTAATAGGTTTGGTCCATACGTACTTGGAATAGCAGTCAATCACTACAAGAATATAACGATACCCTCTATTTTTATCAGCGTATGGCTGCATTTCAGCTAGGTCTGCTTGCCACAAATCACCAAACCCCTTAATTATGGTTCGCCTTCTACGAAAATTTCGTCGAGCATTTCTATGTAACTCGTTAACAACTTGTAATTTTTCGCTGCTAACCTCCATTATAAAATTGTCTTCAGCTATATATCAATTTCAGACATTAGTTCTGGTGGAAATGTTAGGCCTCCGGATTGCACCTTCTTTGGTTGGAGTTCGGTGGCAATATGCTCTAATTTAGAGATTCTAGTGATTAAAGTATTGTGATTGTTTATGGCCGAACGTTTAACTTCAGAAATTGCTTTATCAACATATTTCCTCATTTCTATTTTCATTTTCTGCATCATCTCATTATTTTGTTTATTGAAAATAGCGCGATTTTCTTCTCCACTTCTTATAAGTCCCACATCAACATATTTTTTCATTTCCCCAATAATTACATCGGTTGTATCAAAAATAGCTTTGGCAGCATTTTCATCATTTGTTTGTAGACGCTTGTTAACGTAATTACATGTTGCACCATCTTGATCATCGACAGGTTCCCCTAAATTTTTTAAACGCTTATTTTCAATATCATAGTGATTATCTCTGGTAAGTTTAAAACCCACGCCAGGTAATCCACGATGGGCTATTAACTTACTCGCACTAATTCTTTTGCTGCGTCCAAATTTGTCGATAGTGTTTACAGTAGACATTTCTGGTTGCATCTGATCCAGTTTATAAAATTTCAGACTATATAATACTTATTAAGTATAATGATACTATGTTTTATTTCATCTTTAATACACTATTTTTTCTTCCCTAAGTTCTGATATTATTTCTATTATTTCATTGTCGTGGTTGTTATTTCCCGCTATTTTCGAACTCCATAGTAGACGTAGACGATCCACGAGTTCTCTGGGTTTATTCCAAAAAATATATTCTTTATCTTTATTTCTGTACAATTTGTGGGTAGGTACACGTTTTAAGCCGTGACCACTTGTTGACGATCGTGTCGCAATTGTAGAAGATGTTAATGGTTTGATAATTCTGTGAAATTTTCCACGCTTAGTAGTGTTATAGCCATTCGCTACATCGAATTTTTTGTAAGGTGCCTTTGTTTTTCTTAGTATTTCTCCATATATCTTACTCCATTCATCATCGAGAACACCCTCTCTATTATCATCTAAAATTGTTGGGCGTTTTAGAAATATTAGATCGTACAATTTAGGACTACCTAGATACACGCCAAGTTTCTTATTGCCATACCATAGCGTAATATTTCCATGGGAAAAACGTATTTCGGCATTGCCCATCAGCAGTTTGCCTGTCTTGGGATCTACACGCACTCCATATAAACTATCATACTTGGAATCACCAGATTTTAAATTTTGTATATGTCTTTTTACAACCTCATGTCTTTTTTCTAGTTTACTAGCTGGAGAATTTTCGGATACAGGGGTTGTTCTTATTGACGATGGTGGTGTTTCCATAATGGGGATATAATGTGGAACATCATCACCACCTACATACTTATCGGATCCTTCTTCAGAAGCACTCTCCCATGATACAGCCCTCTGGGTGGACACCCTTGATGATGATGGTTTTGAATGTAATTGTTGGATATGAGATTTGTTCTCTGCTGCTGAAGATATAACATTTAAAGGTTCAGTTATCGGTTGGTAGATCTTTTCAAGTGTTACGTGCATCTCCATATCTTTGTTCTTGATATAGTTAAACTTCTTCCGCACAGCATCTGTTGCCTCAATCAGCTGTCGCTTGAGTGTTATTTCGCTACTGGGATGTGCAAGATTGTTATATTTTTTATTATCTTTGGTAACCTTCATCTTAGCGCATACGTAAACGAAGTAATCCTAACGACGTATGTAATTCAAGTGAAGTTTTTAATAAAATGCATTATGGATATATGAAGCTATCAAACCCTTTTCTATATCGCCCACCTTGTACTTCTCTATCCTTATCAATCACTAGAAATCCATATTTGTCATTCCAGCACTTTGCACACATATTTTGAAATACTGTAAACGTTACATCAGGTGACACATGATCGGAAAAGATGTGATGCAGATTCATGTCGTCCTGTTTAAAGACAACAATTAAATTACTATTGTCTCTTATTAGCTGCTTCGGGATTCGAGAGTATGTCTGGCCAAGATAAAAACAATCCACATTTCTATGTCGGCCCATACTGAAATATCCCCTTATAACATCTTGTTTCTCACATATTACATCGTCAAATATAAACACAGACTCTGGCTTTGCCTCGGATGGTTCCACTATTTGCGTACCATTACTAAATGTATAAAATCCTAACCCCTCAATCGGCGCTAATACATTACGTAGATACTCATACTTGGGTTGATTTATAGACTTTGAGTATAGGTAAATATTTAAAAAACGTAAACCTAAACGATGCGTGATCAAAGATATTAAGACATTTGTTTTCCCACAATTCGAGGGTCCTATTATGAGGGCACGTACAGTTGAAGGTAGTAGTGGTCCATGGCGATTATCAGCACTTAACCCACGCCCAACTTTTTCATCCAAATTATCTATAGAAAGCGTTTGTTTCTGTTTCACAATGTGCATTGTACCGCGGCTAAATGTTATATAAGTAGATGTGTGATTTACAACTCTTATTTAAATGGTTTCTACGATACGATACACACGTGAAAAACGTACGAAGCGCGGTGGAGGATTAGTTAATTCCCTGATTAATAAGCTCCCCTTTGAATTGCATTTGCCAGGTTATCAATTTTGTGGTCCAGGCACAGATTTAAATAAAAGGTTAGCACGAGGTGATTCTGGCATAAATCAGCTCGATAAAGCGTGTAAGCAACACGATATTGCGTACGACAAAAATAGCAGTAATCAAGCAGCCCGCCATAAAGCAGACTATCAGCTTGAACAGGCTGCGTGGAAACGAGTGAAATCTAAAGACGCAGGACGTGGAGAAAAGGCAGCTGCTTGGTTAGTCACAACTATAATGAAGGGAAAACAACGTCTTGGTATGGGATGTAATTCAACAATATCTCGCAATCCAATAAGGAAACGAATCATCAAGAAAACAAAGAAAGGTAAGAAGAATGTTAAAAAGACAGCGTTTGGATCTGGGATAGTACGAAAAGTGCGTGACACACTGCGAAATGCTGGAGGCAAAAGAGTAAAAGACCAAAAGAAGGTGACTGAAATTGCTCTAAAAGCTGCACGTCGATATATAAAACAGGCCGGTGGAAAACGCAATATTCAAACACCTCGAATTATACCAATTCCAAAAGTTGGTGGTATTTTACCTCTAATACCCATTTTTGCTGGATTATCTGCATTGGGTAGTTTGGCTGGTACGGCTGCTGGTATTGCTAAAGCTGTAAATGATGTGAAAAAGGGTAGAGAAGAATTAGCTGAAGCAAATCGACACAACAGAAGTATGGAAGCAATCGCTATGAAAAGTGGCAAGGGGATGTTTATGAAGCCATATCGAAAGGGAATGGGTCTTTATCTAAAACAGAATTCAAAAAACTAATAGACTCCCTACCTCGGAGACCTCTTACCGACATTGATCTTAAATATTATGCTAAGAAAATGAAGGTAGCATACTTTCGAGGTGTGTTTATGCGCGACTCACTACCAAGACATGGGCCACATTACAATGAATCTTCAATAATCAATTTGGATAGTATATATGGTCCTGGGACACATTGGGTGGCATATAAAAAACGAGGTGGTTTAGTAAATTACTTTGATAGTTTTGGTGATTTACCCCAACCTATAGAATTAGTTACATATTTCAATACCGATTCAAGGAGGGCCAACCAAATATTCTATAACTACAAACGTGTACAGAATTTTAACACAGTGTGGTGTGGACATTTGTGTTTAAAGTTTCTCTCTACAAAACAAATATAAAACGCCATGGAGCTGAAATCTATAACCCCAGCAATGGATCGAGAAAGTATCAAGCGAATGGGTCACTCACTAATTGCATTCTCCCGTTTGCGTAGTCTGTTGAAGATGAGCAAACAACAACTTGCAAATATGCCCAAAGAAGTGATGATTGGGCTTGCTTCACATGAAATTGCATTAGTATGGGATAAGCTACCTACACATCTTCAGAATGATATCGATATATTAAAATATCAATATTGCACAGAACATTACCTTAATGATTATGAAAGCAATGTTGACGTAAATGATGGTCCAACACCTAGAAAAATGTTTTGCTGCTATTGTAAGGTAAACGATGTAAATGTGGCATCCAATAACAATGTAAATATATTACCATCCACTTCTAAGAAGAGGAAATTATACCATTATTGCTGTAATCCACAATAAATTGGGTAACACAATTTAATTATATCAGTCATGTCGTACACGTTCACACTAACGAGCCGCTTAAGTGAGCTAAGTGTCAACTTTGATCCACCCATTGAACTGGATAGGAGCAGTCGTCATGGGTTAGGTTTAATTGGATTCTACTCTTACAACTCCATATACAATGTGGATGAAACAAATCAATACCTGTAGATGTATTGTGTGTTACTCTTGTAGGTTCGTTTACCAAATTAGTTATGTTATATGACATGAAAGCATTTACCAATTCATTTTTTGCAACAGAGTTAGTTAAATTGTCTATATTTAAATCACCACAAACAATAACTTTACAATTTGTATTTTTACAAGCTAAATTTAAAACTGTATCTAATTTTTCAATAAATAAATCAAAGTTTGCTGTTGGTGATCTATATATAGTCAAAATTCTAAAAGTAATTTTACAGACTGATATTTCAATTCCACAAACCTCAATAATTTTTTCTTCATTTACATTTTGTACAAACTGTAATTCCTTGACATACTGTTTTATGTTATTTTTACAAAATATGGCTACCCCTCCATTCTTATATGTTGATCTACAATATATACTACATAAACTAAATCCATTTATAACAATATCTTTCTCATGACTGCGTAACCAGTGTTCCGAAAAACAAGCAATATCTATATTTTCTACATTTAGTTCCATTTCTATGTGATCAATCTTGTTTCTAATGCATTGAAGGTTTTGGTGAGATATGTTAAATTTATTACTATTACTATTTGACGAGGTTCTTGTCCCTTTTAATTGCTATTCTTCATCATGAACTACTTTTATTGAACGCTTTTGAGCCTCTACTTTTCTTAAATATATTGGGCAGTTTATATCAAATACACTATGATCTATTTTTAAATTAAACTTTAAGTTCTCATTAGCCTCTACACAGTTAGAACATTTAAAAATGTCACTTACACAGTCTACGGTTTTATGTTCCTTACTTGCACATTTAAGACATCGTTCTTCCTTTTTACATTCCGTAGCTTTATGATCGTAGTCACCACACTTGAAACACCTAAATACAGGAACATACTCGAACACACGACAAATTGACCATCCAATACTTATTTTCCCTTGTTTTAAAATTCTATCAGCAGAAAGTACGTCACATTCTACAATCGCCATATATTTAGACTTCATTTTTTTAATAATCTTAACTTCCAATTTAGACTGGTGATGATTTAAAGGCGAGTTTTGCTTTAATATACAATCTTCTAATACTTTTGCATCCATTTTATCTTCAAGATCTACTATTTTTATATGAGGATTTTTTTGTTTTGGTATACTTATTTCATAGTTCTTCTTTAGTTTCTTTTCTGCCTCTAGCTTAATTTTTTCGACCTCCTCCTTACTACTACATTTTAATAATATTCCTCCCTCTTTTGTCTCCTTTATTTGAGTAATACCTACCTCTAGTTTTGTTGGATTTAATGTTTTTCTTATAACTTCTTTCGTTGTTTTGCTTTCCTGTACTTTCTTGGGTTTTATAACAACTACCTCTCCAGTCACCGCAGCATAACTTTTTTTAGTTTCCACATTATCATTCAAATTTATATGAATATTACCAGACCCTAAAATTTTTCGAATATCCTCAAATTTGTCATTTACAGCTAACTTTAATTCCTCTATTTCTTTCTTCATTTGATTGTCGATTTCAAAGTATTTAACACATGTTTCACAAAACCATTTGAAATTTTTAATTGAAGATAGTAACTTAACATTCTCCCCGCTTACATTTACACAATCCGGATGAAAATATTTCTGACATAAACCAGAACACTGCACATGGTTCCGATTTACTTTTGCCTTACAATTCCCACACTCTTCATTCATCTTTTCATATTGCAATTTCTAACTATTATTTTAGAACTATCACACAGACTATATTTATTTTATTTTGGATATTATCTAGGAATTTGAATAGAATAGTTTTTCTCTCAACCTCCGATAAACTCACTTTTTATTGGAAAACATTAATACTGTGTACTACATTGTTTATTATTTTTACACTAATTTTAAACTAATTAAAAATTCGTTTCAAATTAAAACACTAAGACGATGTATTCAAATTAGCACTTTGGCCCAATTTTATCAATTATATTGTTCCATATACATCAAATTTAACTTTTACTAGAGCATCGAAAATCAACACATACAACACAGACTACTGTCAACTAGTGGTGTTGGCTCATCGCTTTTGTTGGCTCATCGCTTTTGATTGATCACTTAGGCAGATGTAATTTAATTTTTTTCTCAAAAATGGTCGATTTTACGAAATTTTTTCAAGAGACAAAAAAGTTTCTAAATGAATCATAATGTTTAGTTTTTTTTTTAATTGAAAAAAAAATAGCAGGCAGAAAGATATTTACACAATTTCAAGAAGTGTAGGTAATTTCACCTCTTTGTGTACATGCTAGGTGGATGAAATTATTTCGTTAGATGCCTTTTGATTAGTAACCAAGATGTGCCAAATTTCATCTTTTTCCGATTACGCTGTTTTGAGATAGAAATTAAAAACCATATTTTTAGCCCATCCCTTTAAGGGGGTGTAGCCAAACAGGGAAAGCTTATTTTGGAAAATTTTATATGAAGTAGCCTCCTTAATTTTCGACGAGGAATCTCCAGTTAAATTTTTTGCACTTTATTACGGGACACCCTGTATAATAGTATAATGCCAACTCCTATGATTGTCTGTTGCATTTCTGAATGCGATTCTCGACTACTGCTGGGATATTTTGAATCTTGGCAACGCCATACCGATTGTGGAGGAGACTTTGTTTACATTATAATGACAGCTGGCGTTATTGTGTTTATAATTACATTTGTCATATTTGTGTAATAGTTCAAACAATTTGAAAGCAGGCCATCGAAACTTAGACTGGTGCCCATGATATTCATTCATTTTACGCACATTATGAACGAACATCATCTGCGCCAATCTAAGTTTTGGTGGCCTGCTTCCAAATTACTTGAGTTCTACATCCATTTTTGCCGCGTCCAGTAAATAGGTACATTGACGGTAACTATCTAGAGTCTTTATAATCTCTGATTCATATTATGTAGTCTATATGATTATTTTCACTGTGCACACGATACGTCACAATCCTGTTCCTGAAGGCACTTTGGACAATTTCCACACCATTCGTCATAGGAACACATGACCTTGTTCTATGTTGTAACGTTCTTTTATGTGACTTCATCTGAGACGTTGTTAGAGTCACATTACAGCAATTACACGTTTGCATGTTTGTTGATGTTGAAGGAAATGTGTCCGCTCTAAACTGCTTTGCTGGTGGAGATCCATCATGGCTTGGTTGTATACATGATTGCCTTTGATGACGTCGCAAATTGTCACCACGTGTAAAATTATTACCACAATCAGTACACACATACATTTTCACTTTTTACTACTCTAGAACACTAGGCTACACAATGATCGCATGTTAACTCCTTTCCCGCTTTTATAGAGATATGATAGAACTCGCCCCACCATCTGCGTATGAGAATGAAATGTGACAGTTAATTGCCTCCCACAACCATAATTACCTCCAACCATACTAATTACTATCATACACTTACATACTTGAAATACTTATTGATACATATGCTAATTACAATTACAATTGCATCACTCCAATTACCACCATAGTAGTTACATCAAGTCTAATTACCGACAATACTATAATTACCTCTATATTGTAATTACAATCTAATTACAGACATTACTCTTATTACCTTTATTGTAATTACAGTCTAATTACCGACAATACTCTAATTACCTCCATTGTAATTACAGTCTAATTACCGACAATGCTCTAATTACCCTAATTACCGACAATGCTCTAATTACCCTAATTACCGACAATGCTCTAATTGCTCTAATTACCCCCCACCAGAAAAAAAAGTGGTGGGGGGAGACCGGGTTCCGGTATAAGTCTTCTACTAGCGTATTCTAGTATTTTAGTCCGTTGCTAAGCAACCATCAAAAAACGAGTCCGGGAAAGTACTTTCCCGGCCTAGGCCGGGAAAGTAAGTTTCCTGGACTCGTTTTTTATCTACATTTTAGACAGTAAATAAATATACGCAGACAAATTTAATTATTGACACAGTTCATCACGGCGATATGCAACGGCCACACGCCACACCAAATATTAAGGCAACCTAAAAAGTAAAAACTACATAAATATCTGGATACTTTTAAAATTCTCACATTTTAAACGTATACCTTATTCATTAAGTACATATGATCTGGTGCTTGAGTAATAAATATTTCAAATTGTTCATTTGACAGAACTTTCAGCTTCTTTGGTTTATAGCTGTCACCTTGACGTTTCAGGAAAACGCGTAATTTCGAATATTTTGATATATCACTGTCTTCCTTTGTACTAAGTGTTGATCTCAGCATGGGAGTAATTTGACTATAACGTAGAGATGACTTTAATGAAGATAAATTAGAAATCATGACATTTTTCAGATCGGGAGGTCATGTCCTTTTCGTGGCAATAATCCATGAAAATTTAAAGTCACATTATTTGCAGCTGTAGTCTCTGGTGGTGTCCCAGACACCTGTATGTCATCATCAAACTCATCATTGTCCATTTTAATTTGTAGCACGTATTGAAACGAAATAAGCACTCACATCAATAAATAAACAGTGATTGCAAAGGAAACGATTTCATAAGCAATTAGATTGCAATGAAAAAATGTTATGGATTAATAAAAATTTCTTAATTATAATAATATTAACTGCGATTTCAGAAAAAATAGTATGTGTATCTCGTAGGAAAAGCACATTCCCGGACTCCGTGTTGCTTGTCTCGGCTGCGCCTCGACAAGCAATCTTCACAGTCGTCCGGGAATGTTAGGCTTTTCCTACTAGGTACACAATATACTATTTCCAACAGCTCTGGAAAACTTCTTCCAGGAATCTTCCCTTTTTCTCACTAGTAAAATAGGGCTATTCGTATTTTTAGTATAGAAACAAATTACGATTTTGCATATTACAAAACACCTTTTAGAGAAAATAAATAAATTTTTCGTTCTACATAGAATACCAGAAGAATGCTACTAAAGGCAATTAATCATGTAAATATACTCTTAAAATCACCCAATAAGAGAGTCATAAGCGACAGAATGTACAAAATATAGGTATAAAATTATAGGGCGTTAACTGTTGATTGAAACTTCTCAATAAACGCTTAACAAAATGAACAGTTTATTCTGATTACCGCAGAACACGTACAAAAGTTCCTCATATTGAAATATGGAATCCAATTTTAGGTGATACAACTTACTCTCAAGTGTATTACTGGTGGTATAATAATGTTTTACAGTAGGTACACCATGACCCAAATTTACGGTTTTGTTGTATCATGGTTTTGTACATTTATTTTCCTTCATATTCATTCTTCGCTAATATTCTTCCTCCTAGTGAAGTCCAGCTTCTGGAGGGTGGTTTTTGCCCGTTTGAGAGGGTAGGAAGGGTCAGCCTCTAATGAAATTATTTTTTCCCTGTTCAGCATCCTCAAAAACTGAGGTTTAAAGATTACAGAAAAAGGAAAAGAATTCATTTTTCAACCCTCCGAAAGGGTTGTAACAACTCCCATTGTAGCTAAAGTTCTTCTCCTGCCTTCATCCTTCCCTTTTATCAAATCCTAATGATTTTCCCAGCTAATCTCCTCCAAAACGGTGGGGGATTAGGTTTCGTTGCTGCAAAATTTTGTCGTCTTTTTTAGCCAAAATTCCGACTCCTGGACCCCACTATCCACCTTGGTGCATTAATTCAGACCTTCCCTTTTAACCACCTACCACCATGCACGGGTGTTACTTTCTTCCGCTTTTACCTAATACACCACAGACGTAGTTGGTGCAAGAAGCACTTTCTGGTTAAATCAAACTCCTAAACGTCAAAAATCTACTAAAAATTATATAAACATGGCAAAATAGATAATACAAATGAAATGGAAATATATATTTATTTATAACAATACAACGAAACTAATATATTAACATACGTAACTAATTAATATTTAAAATCAAACTACAACTCTTTAAATTCTCCCCATCCGTTGGTTGAATAAAAAAGAGATAATAAATTAGACATATCTAGTCCCATATCTGCCAATTCCTTCATCGCCTGTTTAATTTCTTGCACAGCAAGTACTTTTTCTGTCAATCTATGGAGCTCTTCACTTGACAGTCTGTCATATAATTGCTTGAAATTTACACCTTTCGCACGTTTCTCTTGCACAAGGGTCATTATTTTCACAGTTGGTACAGTTGCTACCAGATCAATGAGGTACGGCCTCAAATTTTTCTTTGCTGTGGGAATTTGTGGTGTTGTGGTGTGGTGGTGATACAAAGTGGCATTTTCCATTAGTTTCTCGATACATTTGACACCTGTATCTAAGTCTATCCCGGAGTCCCTCAAATACTTTTTCAATGCAATCCAATCTGCGTTTCGCCTTATGGTTTCAATCAAATTTACCCACTCTTCGCTATGCATATAGATCACAGCAGACCTAAATTCTTCATCGGTATTTAAATGAGCTTGAGTAACGTTCTTAATATCATCTTTTGGTATTAGTGCCATTATATCATTGAAAACGGTTGAAATATCCTCAGGAGAACTTGATTCTACTAGATTGTGTGAAGTTTCACTCTTACCTGGGCTGATAACTGAAGCAGTCATGACAAATAACAAAGACCAATTCATTTTGCTGTAGGTACGCTAAAATGGCAAACATATCAAAGTCTATAAGCATATTCTAAAAGTTTCAAAATATAAATCTTACCTCAGTATATAAGCAGGAATTATAATCTTCAAACAAATTTGATATTATATTGACAGTTAATAAACTTAGGTTGTTATGGTTACCAGTTAATTTGTTTTTTACGGTTTTAGTATCATGGTCGACTATTATTACAACGTTATTTGTTTATCGGTCCCAAGTCGCAGTTGGAAGAAGATCCGTTTGATATGATTAAGTAAAATTCTAAATATGATTATTATTGGGACCTAAACAATGTCGATTGAATTCAATTTTTAAGTAGTTTAAGAAATACATAACATTGAAAAATGAGTAAGTGGCAGTGTTTTCTCTATATACCAACCTAATTATTAAGCAACAGGTCGTTAACCTAAAAATATCACATTATTGGTTACATTTTATGCTGTGATATCTAAAAAATTATAATAAACCACCTGTCCTATGATCCTTGTTCCTATTATCAAAAAATATTCTCTTCTCTTAGAAGCTGTAATGTTGGTTGCATACTATACTGCATGCACATGCAGAAAAATAATAAGTTATTCGCGTCCACTTAGCTCTTCTATTCCTACTTATATATTACCGTGTTGTACAGAAGGTAAGGTACCTAATATTATGTAACTCAAAGGACTTCAATGTTCAATGTTTTACTAGAATAGTTCTAATAAGAAACTAGCCCAGTCTTCAGGTACTTTTACCTAAAAATAATTCACAGAGTTTTGATTTCTGGTGTATGGAGTAGTGTGAAGTGTCAAAAATAACATGCCCATTTTGCGACCTCGAAATTCCTGTAGAAATTTGAAACAAAAAATCATGTTTTTGGGAAAAAAATCATTTTTTTCGGAATATATCGGTTCTCGTGCGTTTTATGAAAAATATGCTTCTGTACAAAAAGGGGATCAAATTTGCTACAATTTATGTTCTCTTAATTTTTACTGTAAAGTTGATAGTTTCGATGCAGCGGGTCTATAAATGTAAGTACTTTTTATCGCATTCGCAGAAATTCCTGATTCGCGAGTTTCCGTGGACATTTAGAGACTTTTCGTCATTAGTATGCATGCTATTATGTGCTACTCATTTCCACACCACCCTTGCGGTAGAGTAAACGGCACGTTTTTTTCTTCCGTGGTTTCCCCAGTAGGCCTAATCCACGAAGCGAGATTAATTGAGTTTCCTTCGCTTTGTACTTCTCGATGACCCTGATGGCTTTCCAAGCTCTTCAACATGCATGAATGTTTGTAGGTAGGATTTCCATGCATACTAATGACGAAAAGTCTCTAAATGTCCACGGAAACTCGTGAATCAGGAATTTCTGCGAATGCGATAAAAAGTACTTACATTTACAGACCCGCTGCGTCGAAATTATCCACTTTACAGTAAAAATGAAGAGAACATAAATTGTAGCAAATTTGGCCCCCTTCATTTTTGCATAGAAGCATATTTTCCCTAAAGCGCACGAGAACCGAAATATTTCGAAAGAAAATGATTTTTTTCACATAAACCTTATTTTTCTCAAATTTCCACAGGGATTTCGAGGTCGCAAAATGGACATGTTATTTTTGACACTTGACACTACTCCATGCACCGAAAATCAAAACGCCGTGAATTATTTTCAAGTAAATGCAATTATGCAAGTTTTTAGTCGAGTAATATGGAAAAGTGAACCTATGGGACCAGTGAGTATTGGCATTCAAACTTCGTTAATTCGATTTAATCATACTTATTAAATACACAAATTGATATGGCGATTTCTGATGCATGTCCGGCGGTTAAACAGCTTTAATTAAAACATACAGCGCTGTGCAGCACCGACTTTTCCCAAGTGAGGCGATGCTGCAAAACAGCAAAGGGGTTGGAGGGCTAAATGGACTGAACATGACAATTTTCCTAAGGATTTGTGTACTCTAATCTACAGACGCTATCCCTACTGGATGTGAAAAGTGGTTGTAGACAACTTGCTGGTGATCCTTGTGTCAGCATTAATGGTCATTGAGATAGTGATGAGGTCCTGGTAACTATGAAAGTTCTCTTGTTTTCATTACTTTCGTGTATTAATCGATTTAATAAAGTAAACAAAAATAAAAATGTCCTTTTGAATTTAAAAAATATTAAATTTTATCAGGTTGTTAAAATAATTCACTTTTATCTCAACTCCCCCCCCCCCCCCCTCCACTCCCCAACTTATTAGTCTCTTACCTTGTACCGTAAACTGTAGCTATCTTTCTCCCACGAATTAAAAAAATATTAAGTTGTATTAGTTTCTCTAAACAGTTTAAACTTACTTAAAAAATAAGTATAATAATTGAAAACTATTTTTTTTTATATTTACATTTATTTTACTTTTATAAAAATTATTAAGGAAACATATTAAAATATCAATTATATTTTAAATATTTTCCAAGGTGGCTCATTATCAGATAAATCATCATTGTTGTTTACAGTATCACTGTCATTATCTTCTTTGGTAAACATAGAAATCCACGAAGAGTTATACCCAAAACACATTTTCAGTTAAAATCGAAAATAACGTCAAGAATTACATTTCTGTATCTAAAATTTGTGCCATTTTGAATTTTCCAATTTTGACAACAGATTTGTAATCAGCGACGTTGAAAACTCTTTTGTGTCCTAAACTAAAGAGCTCTTAAACGCTTGTAAATGACTTTATACTTATAAGAAAAGTTTAAATAATAATTAAACAATATATTTTTAACAAATCTAAACTTTGAACCGTATACATTTGAAAACATAACAAAAAAGGAGCAAAAATTACGAAATATGCAGTTTTTGCCTAAAAGTGCCTAAAAATGTATGCTCTCCCTTCACTACGTTATGATTTCCTGTTTGTGAACACCTCAAACAAGAATTTCAAGAAAAAAATATTGTGGGAGAAAAGATTTCGACTTACTACCATTTTTTTCCAATTTCGGACTAATAGTGCATATTATTTTTCATCGGAAATCAAATAACGAAGTGATTTTTCCAGTCAAGGAATGTCTGTTTTTGCTTTAAATATTACCGTCACTTGGGTACACCCTGCCGCCGCTTTTTAGTAAGGAAGTCCTGTTTTAGTTAAGTTAGTATTGAGTTGTAAAAAACCCGCTGGTAAACAAGCAGTTAAATAATTAATTGATTAATTTTCGATAATCCCCGCTATAATTAAAATCCGTGAATTATTATAAATAATGACCGAGTCGGAAACAAAAATCATTAGTTACTAAAACCGGTTAAAATATTAATCTCTGCCCGTTTTAATCCGTTTCTTTTTGCAATATAGTCTAGAAATTGCAAGCAATCCATTTCCAGTTATTGTTGCTCCGAGTCAATGTTGCTAATTACATAATACGCTCGACCTCAGTAAGTAACGTTGTGAGTACGAGTCCTTCGTTGCAAGTCGGTGACCGCCCCTTTAACACGTAGTCTGGATACGTCATAAAAGTAATAAAACGCCGGAGATCAGTTCAGTCCGTATCAGTCCAGTCCGCATCAGTCCAAGATCAATCCGAAGCAGTCCACATCAATCTGAAACTGTCACCGTTTTCACTATCCGTAACCGTCGCTCCGACTTGCAGTAATAATTTTCTTGAAACGAATATTGGTAAGAATACACCATGGTTCGCTACTATCCGTCCGTACCGCCTTCAGTTAGGTATAGATATTCAGAGATCTTATGATTTGTGAGTACCGCTGTATTATACTACTAAATCAAACTAGAGCTAATTAGTAATTCCTCCGTTGGTCTTTTGTTGCTGGTTAGATTTGCTCGCTAAGGCAATCTTTAAGGCTTCAGTGCATAAAGTTTTACTGGAAAACCTAACTTATGAAAAAGTCATTGGTAAATAACTCTACGTTTGTGGCAGTAGTTCGCCGTATTGTAAAACCCTCTGTAGAGACAAGAATATCTATTCTATAGCTAACCGACTGCCCGCCGTTTATACTATATCCTGTTGGAAATTCCGTTTGTTTGCCGTCCGAAATAGTTTCAGCCGCGAAAACAGATACCGGTTATCCAAACTCACCGTCTTCCGAAATAATATCGTATTCACGCGTATATACTCTTGATTGCCAGCCCGCATATTTATTATCGTTATCAAATTTGTACACACTCGACTGCAAAGTCGCTGAAATATCCTGTTTATTGATGTATTCATTACTGCTTTAATAAATAAATACGCTGGTATACATAGGTAAAATTCACGAGATATTATTTCAGTCATTTATTTCTAATTAACCCGTTTGAGAAATTGTCCAAGTCCAGTTGACAAGACATCATGTTAAGAGCCTGGACAAATAACCGTATCTCCATCTGTTAGCAACCCCTAGACGTTCTCACCACCGTAGAACCAAACAAGTACTGTTCTTTGCACTTAAAAAACTATGGAATTGGCGCCCGAGTTTCCGTCTAAAAAGTGTTACAAAGTCAGAGAGTTCTGTTTGTAAGTAGCCAGTTACAAACATTACAGGTTACGTAGGTAAGTAGACGTCGTCACAAAGCATCCCAGCAAACACCAATGATTGGCCCATTGTTAATAAACTGCATACATGCCTTTACTGCATCATTGGCAGAGTACTGGCAAGAAATGCTAAATTAATGAATAAAGTGAAACACCGGCCAGCGCTCGGCCACGGAACACTTTGCCAATGATGGCTGTGCAGTGCTTTTTTTACACTTATTCTTTACACGACATTAATGAAAAGTACGATTGTTTTGCCATTACAATATATGCAGTGGGGACCATTGTTGGCACTGTATCGAATATTTAACATTTATGTGATGAGAAAGTGAATACTATCAATGTTTTGCCATTACAATATATGCAGTTGTGGCTACTGGAATTAGAGAGACCTCCACCCATGCTGTTCCATAATAAGGAAATAGCAAATATAATTAAGGCTGACATTTATTAACATTACACCATCGTAATTAATGAAAAACTCATAATTTTATTAAGATACCATGGATGGTTTATCATTGATTACCATAAATTGAAATTTTAATGCTATTTTCTCTTTCAAGTAAATGTCAACCTCAGTTATATCTACAATTCCTGTATTTTGGGACAGTACGTGCAGGTGCAAGGCCTCTCAAACTCCGATAGTCACTATACTGCATATACATACCTACCTTTTTTTAACCAAAGGACTGTTGTGACAATAGCGTGCAAAAGTTTTGGAAGATTTTTTTATCGTCAAAGAAATACCAATAAATTTTAAACAGCAATGATTGGGCGCCTAAAGAGACACTACATACTATGGACCCCAACGGACCCTTAGCAGTAGTCTTATTGTTTTTTTTTTCTGTTTAATTGAGATAAATTAGCTAATTTGATTTGATAGTTGCACAGTATTTAAGTAGGGATAAGTAAATAAATATAAAAATCCCCAAAACTTTTGCAACATACGTAATTTTCATACCTACCTTGAAACAGTGCTTGTTTTTCTGTAACAACTTGACAGCTGATCTTCTATCATTCTATGCAGGCTATTTCTTATTAATGCTCATCACCACCAAACGTAGGTAGTATTAATAAAGGATACATCTTTTAGTAAAAAGTTAATGGTTACCTATTATTATTTTTTTACAAGTTAGTTGGAGTTCTGGATTTAGCTTAAAATAGTTCAACATACGATTTCAAAGAAACACCTATACTATTTCCATTTTCAAAACTGTATTATTCTTCTCAACTTTCATAAAAGAAAGAATAATTACAGTCAGTCTTCATAATAGAAAGTTATTTTTTCAAAACATTGACGGTTTTTTTATTTTCATAATTTGTTTTAATAGTTTATTATTTTAATTCTTCAAGTGAAAGGTATAATGTACTAATTAAAATATTTTTCAAAAAGTCTATACAAACAAACTTGAAGAAAAGCATAATATAGGTATTTAACATATAAACCTATTAGGTGACGACTAATGAATAACGCTAAATTGTCGGTATATAAAACTCATATAGGTACTGAAAGATAAAATATATATTTTTTTTATTAACAACAGAAGTATAACTGCCAATAGACTTACTTATTATTAAATAAATAGTAATGAAACCATAAATTAATTCTAATTATCCATCTCGTCTTCTTAAATTAGTGGTCCTATTTGTACATCCTCCTTCGCGGTCCATTGAACCCCGTAACCAAGTTTTTATAATATCTTTAATATTTTTATTTGGATGAATCTTTACACAAAGGATTTATTTATTCTTACGGAATCTAAAAAAAAAATTATGTGACAGTTAAGGTGGTGCAAATAGGCTTCAAATCACAATGAAAGAAGGTCTATACCTTCACATAACACCCAACAGGCAACAATCATTCTCTAATAGAACGCGAAAGACAAAAAAAATCAAGATTAACGTTAATATACCTAAGAATTTTTCAAAGAAAAGTATTACAAGGTATTATCTCAAAATAAAAACGTAAAAATATGGGCTTATTAGGTAAACATTCCTAATGTTTTATAAATAAACTAGTTAAACGAATGTTTTTTTTAATTGGGATGTTAAATATTATGACAAAGAAATGAAAAATCCATATTATTTTTGTGTTTGATGAATTATCTTAATAAAATATAAGGCGACTTTTATTACCTACCTATATGCCATTTTTTTTGAGTAGAAGACATGTAAAACTTTTCTTTTCAATTACATCTGCACTCTTCCACAAGAGATTCCACAAAACACAAACGCACAATAAATGAGGAATTCAAACTGGAACTAAAATAACCACAAAACTTATATGATTTATATGAA
Organism: Rhagium mordax; assembly: GCA_963680705.1. NCBI lineage: Eukaryota > Metazoa > Arthropoda > Insecta > Coleoptera > Cerambycidae > Rhagium > Rhagium mordax. Next base: position 120,807,697 of record OY796656.1, read on the forward strand.
TATTATAAGAAATCAGCCATAAATTATTTAAGCGTGCCTTCACCTTCTCGGTTCTCGTCTAGCTGTCAAACGTCAAAAGTTTCGCTGTTCTCATCGCGGGAATTTTAAAAGTAAGGTTACAACACGTTTTGTAAATTGTAATGCACTTATAATTCGCTTTTTTTGTATTAAGAAAATATTACAATTACAGTCTCAAGAATAGAATAATGGCCCATTGATACATTTACTGTATATTGGTTACTATGTATCCGGCCAACAATGAATTATTGATGGCAAATAACGATATAATAAACGATTTTTTACATCACTTAAAAAACGTTGGTTTGTCACAGACAAAAAAGTGCTTCAACTTGTTTAATGTACCAGCAACGTTAAAGTGATTCCAACTACCCAGTAACAGGAAGGGCATATTTAACACACAAAACCATCAATTCACCATTACAACACGGAGGTTATAATGGTTAGACTGTACTCTATATTCACTTTCCAAGTATTGGCAAAAATTGCCATCACTCTACCAGCAATAACTGTAATGGCCCATTGTTTTGCCAGACATTTTGTGTTTGCTGGGATGTAGGACAAAATACAATTAATGTAGATACGTTAGAAGTTCTGTTTTGGGGTATTTGTAAACGTTAATTCAATTTAATATTTTATCACGATTTGTATTAATAAGCTATAATATTTTTTATAGCTAGTATACTCGTATTCCTTCATTCATTCTGAATCACTTTCAGTTTCAATTGCTATCCGTTGTATTGCATTAACAAATAAGTTTATTTTTGTATTCATGCATGAATTATTTTCAGGATTTGTTTAACTTAGATGATATCATTGGCATAAAAATTTCCACCTACGCAATTGGAGCACAATTGACATATAAACAAGCAAATTTATATTTTTATTACTTTATGTGCAATTTCAAATTACACATTAACTTTAAAGCTAAAATGCTTGAAAATGCCAAAATTTGGGATACGCAAGAAGAGAAAAATAGAGACTATTAAGTAAGTAGCCAGTAGATGGCAGCGCAAGTAGAAAAACATCAATTATTTTTATATTGGATCTATCAATTATTCTTATTTTCTCCTTGTGATTTAATGTCCATGAATATAATAAAAAAGAGTCGGTCTTTCTACAATTATATTGGATCAACGTTTTAGAGGTATTGATTTATGCTGGAAAATTATCCGAAAAATACAACGAAAGTGGCGAAACCTCATTATTTTATACTGTTTAAATGTGTGTGTATAAATAATCTTTGGTAAAACCGAATAAATTTATTTTTCCTAGCAAGAGCTAAACAATATAAACCTACCACTAATATTTTACTACCTATGCGTATCAATAAACCTATTATTGTTGAGAGTGAACAAAATGTATCAGATGGAAAGTATTTATAAGTTCCAATTTGATTTTCATTTATAAACGCGAGTTTAACATTTTCTCTTGTGAATGTTGGCACAGTAGTTCTAAATATACGCGCCGGGCTGGGTTTGTCGGTGACGATTTTGTAGCATGACAGTGTGCTATGGGGAACACACATGTCAAACCCCATCCCCGCACTCGAAATAAGAAGCAGGTACACTGGAAAGCCGCAGGTAAAGTTTTATTGCTAATTTTTAAGTGTGAATTAATAAATTATAGGAATCTTGTAACGGGTAGTGGTAGTGTTTTCTAAGCCGTGTGCTATTTTGAGATACTTTGGGTTAGTGTGTTGGCTTGTATTTTTATCTGCTTAACGTTGCAGACGCATTGGTTCACAGTAATTATTATTGCAAAAAGCGCAAATTAAATTTAACGATCTATTTGTCTTGGCAGATCTTTGTTTAAGTAAGTAACTGCATTTTTGAGATTCAGTGTTTCGCATGCATATGGGTGTTGGCAGAAAATACGCACAAATTCATAATTTAAGGAATAACGAAAGTTTAAGTTTACATTATATTGAAAAATGTTCGAACAACATATGAGATTAATGTGTATTGATTATTTCAAGAAAAATAATATTATGTTATAAAGTTATTAGAGTAAGAAGTGTAAAAATAGATTCTTGCATCTCGGTGAGATCAACTCTTATTTGAAGTAGGATGAAAAAATTGATATACGAAAATACAAATTTTTATAATAGTGCAAGGTTCAATTTGAAATTTTTGAGGTTAAAATGAATAATTAATTGACTCAAAATTAATTCACACGTGGATTTACTACACGGTAGAAGTTTTAGAATGCAAGTGAGGTTGCATTATTTCTTTTACTTCCATCACGAGTGCTGTCAGTTTTGAATTAGATCTGTAGCTTTAGTGTCTAAAAAGAAATTAAATTGACAATGGACAACCCTTTTTCATTAGTGGTCAACTAAAGTAAATGCCCATTAATTGACCACCTCTGTGGTGTTTCTTAAGGGACTTTTGGAAATAATTCATGATAAATTTCTATTTAGATGGAGCTTGGTAAAAGAGATCTTCGACCACAAATTAAGTCAACTGATGGAATCAATCGATCGGAAGTCACCTTTTTCAAGGCTATATTCGATATTAAAAAAAATTGAACTATTCATGAATGAATGGCATGTTATTTCAGACCAGAAATCTTGACTTAATAGAGTTCAAAAATGTCATTAGTATCATTATATTTCGATTTTACAAAGGACAACGTAAATTTCCGAAACGCAAAAATTAATTTTTTACAAAAATTTTAGAAAGACTTGCTGCATTTTAGTGCATGGGATATCACTGAAGAATTATTTTTTGCTCACAAGAAAATTTATATATAGTGATCCAACTATTATTAATCCGGTTTGGCAAATGTTAGGTAGAAAATTTAAACAAATGCAAATCCTATTTTCAACATATCTGTTCTTACCGTTTAGATAATGACTAAATTAATAGTTACTAAAAAAATGTCAAAATATACTCATCAACTTCCTTGTTAAATGATCTTGCCAATAAAATTCCTTGTGTCTTGTGATAAAAGTACACTACCCGGAAAATATAGATACAATTTCTGCATCACCCTCGAATTTGAAAGTAATCGGTCAAATAGAGCAATAGAGATTTATTAACCCATAATTATTAACTCTCACTTATCTTGGCAATAATTAATAAAATATAACCTCTTATTTGAAATTTTTTATAAGCCTCGACCCTGCGTTTGTGGAACATTCTGTATACATGTTTTAATAAAAACTATTTTACTGGCTTAAATTAAGTATTATCTAAAAATACACCCCTACTGAACTTAATCCTTCTGATTTGTGAACAAATAAATTGTTCTATATTTATTTCGGGAACGGATTAATAGGAACGTACAAACTAAGGACCATAACAGTTTGATAAACATTCCAGCGATGTATACGTTTAGAAATACATATAGTGGGGTCACATCACCGAAAAATTGGTGGAATAACTGGAAGGAAGGAGCGGTTTTATTTTAAATTTTTGTTTAGGATATTATTGGGGACATGTACACGGTGATCGTTTATACTTTTACACCCCCTTAAGTTTGTTATTTGTGGAAAAAGAAAAAAGTGTAAAGACAGAAGTTTTAGTAATAGTTGCGTATATTTTAAATACGATATCAGAAAAACAATTGAGCAATGCTAAAAAACTAATATGTAATACAAACTTGTGTTTTTTGTGTAGTAACACGCTGTATGTTATTGCAGAATATGAAAGAGCATGAAAATAGCTTTCCAAAAATATATAACACTGTATATTTATCTTTTGCGGTTTTTGAACTAAACTACTGGACAATAATTGAAGAGGACCAAGCGAATTTTTAGGTTAACTTTGAAGTCAAATATTTTGCGAACCAGTAAAGGTATCGATCCGCCGTTTGCAGAATTTGAAAGAAAATTTAATTCTGAACAAGCTTGTTCATTCAGGTTTTTTTGGTTTCCAACATCTCACTATCTACAGGGGATAAACGAAAAGTATGATTTTTTAACCAAAGTTTCTAAGTACCGAGTTTCCACACAAATGTTTTTAAATTTTCTTGATTGACATTTTTCTGGTGTCTTATTTATAAGGAAAAAATGAATTTCTCAAATTTTTGATATCCCCCATTGTTCATGAAATTTAGATTTTTTACATTCACATAAAATACAATAGGTCTACCTGAAATTTACAGGGTCTTACAAAAAAATCTAAATTTCACGAACTAAGAGGGACATTAAAAATTTAAGAAATTTCTTTTTTCCTTATACGCAAGAGACCAGAAATATGCCAACCAAAAAAATTAAAAAACAATATTTGTGGAAACCCGGTACTTCGAAACTTTGATTAAAAAGCATACTTTTCTTTTACCCCCTGTAAACAGTAAGATGTTTGAAATAAAAAATATCGGAATAAACAGGCTTGTGCAGAATTAAATTCTGTTTTAAATTTTGCAAGCCGCGCATCGATATCCGTTCGCAAAATATTTGACTTCAAAGTTAACTTAAAAATTCTCTTTCATATATTGTAATAACATACAGCGTGTTACTATGCAAAAATATAAGTTTTTTTAGCATTGCTCAATTGTTTTCTGATATCGTATTTAAAATCTATGCAAAAATTACTAAAACTTCTGTTTTTACACTTTTTTTTTTTACCACAAATAACGAAGTTAAGGGGGGTGTAAAAATATAAATGAACACACATATCCAAATTTTTTACATTTGGCGACCTACGGAAAACTGTTTTCCCTTTGTTTTCTTTTTATACATTTTAGGGAATTCCTCCGTTACTATTGTTCAATTAAAAAATAAAAATTAGTTTTCCTAAAAAACTGCTTAAATTAATTACTTATTCAAAAAAAAATATATACTTTTTTTTCTTTTGATAACTGCACAAATAACATACCTACAAGGCTATCCTATTTCGAGGACAAGGGTAATCTCCTTTATAATTCAATGCACCGAATCTTCCCACCAAAATTGGCTATTAAGTCAGGATATCCTAAATTAAAAGTAACAAAACTGCCATTTTTAGGTATACATCTAAATCACATGTAAATCTCTGAACCACATATTCCTTACTTAAAATTATGACAAAAACTTTCTATAAACATATATCCGGAATCGACTCCTAAGGGAGCTGGAGGCACCTCAAGATGGCACTTAAAATGTAGTTTTTTAGAATTATTTCGGAAATGACGTAACGAATTTTTTTCATATTTGTAATATATAATTAAATAAAGGATTTGCCTAAAATACCAAAATTTGATCAAATGCAGTTAACTCAAAATAAATTTTTTAGCCCCCATAAATTCCATTTTTTATCAGAAAAGGGCACTGCGTTGCTAAGGAGTAAAAAAGTTTCAATTTTTAAATAGAATGATTTGTTATCTGACTTTTACTTGTTCTGTAAAATTTTGCTTGGATTAACCGTTTGTGAAGGAATGCAAGAAATCTGCATTAGCTCTGCTCAACAAATTATCAACTTTGTATTTTATATCAAGTCGGTTTATGGAAAGTCGATATGACTAGTGGCGGCTGGTGAATTTTCAATGTTCGATATTTCAATTTAGAGACATGGGACCTGCACCAAATTATAAAAGATTACATTTGGGATAAAAATGAGAATATTGGCGAAAAAAAAGATTGAAAAACAATTTGTGAAAAAAATTTCCGAAAACCCCATCGCCCTAGAATGTCCTGAAATTTTGTATGATTCATTATTTTTTAAATATCAGGAAAATCTTCGATACAATCTAAGACGAGGTTTTTTGTTTTTGAAAAAATTTTAATTTTTAGAAAAGTTACCAGCATTTGAAATTTTTTTAAATTAAGATTCGAGCCATTAAACATTTCAAATGCTGGTAACTTTTACAAAAACCTTGTCTTAGATTATATCGAAGATTATTCTAATATTTAAAAAAAAAACTTCAAATATATTTAATATTATGACTTTCCAGGGGCGGAGGCAATTTTTTTTTCGCAAATTGTTTTTCAATTTTTTTTCGTCAATATTCTCATTTTGATCCCAAATGAAACCTCTTATAATTTGATATAGGTCCCATATCTCTAAATTAAAATATCGAACATTGAAAATTCACCAGCCGCCACTAGTCATATCGACTTTCCATAAACTGACTTGATATAAAATATAAAGTTGATAATTTGATGAGCAGATTTCTTACATTTCTTCAGAAACGGTTATTCCAAGCAAAATTTTACAGAAGAAGGAAAAGTCAGATAATGAATCATTCTATTTAAAAATTGAAACTTTTTTACTCTTTAACAATGCACTGACTTTTTCTGATAAAATTTTTTATTTGTGGGGGCTAAAAAATGTATTTTAAGTTAACTGAATTTGATCAAATTTTAGTATTTTAGGCGTATCCATTATTTAATTGTATATTCCAAATATGAAAAAAATTCGTTACGTCATTTCCGAAATAATTAAGTGCCATCTTGAGGTGCCTCCAGCTCTCTTAGGAGTCGATTCCGAATATATGTTTATAGAAAGTTTTTGTCATATTTTTAACTGAGGAATATGTGGTTCAGAGATTCACATGTGATTTAGAAACACCCTGTATATCTCAGAAACCAGAAGTGAAAGAGAAATTTGGTGAACGAATTTGAATTATATATCAAAGTCTACACAAATTAATCATGAAACCTAGGAAAGGACCCAAAACCTAAATCTGTCGTCATGGAACCCATGCACTCGCTAAACTTTTTTTTTGTATTTCGAGAGCGTGACTACAAATTTAGTTTATGGGCCCAGGTCCTCTCCTAGAAATCACGATTGATTTTTGTAGACTGTTTGTAGACTCCATCACCTCCAGTTTCAGAGGTATTCCAGTTCACATACCCAAAAAATGTCGATTTTGTCATTTTCAGAAGTGATAGCCAAATTTGGTAGGCAAATTTGGATTCGGCGCATTGATTTACGTACAGAATCATCCTTGACTCAAAAAAGGATTCAGGTCCTCCAAATTTGTAGATTTATGGATTTAAGTCAAATTTGAGGAAACGAAACACTTATGATTATACATATTTAGGCAGTCAAATGTCAATTAAACATTATACTGCAAAGCGAAAGTTTAAGTAGATTTTTTTAGGTTATGTAAAAAACTTAAAAGTTGTAATCTAATTCGGTTTGTAAGGAAGTTAAAAACGAAAAAAACTGTTGTTTTCTTTTGAAGGATCAAAAACAGAAATGTATAAAATTTGCCATCGTATTCCTGATGGTACTCATAACATGTTAAAAAGAAGTCGTTCCTTTTTCCCAATAAAAAACAACACGTTTGTAATTTTTTTTTATAATTTGGATCCCCTTCTGAAACGTTTAAAAATAATTTAATAATGGCATTTTTACGATTTCAATATGCAGAATATTTGTCGGTCAACAATTTTCGTGACCACTCTTCGACTGAAAACTAAAATCTTCAAAACAGTTCTTTCTATAATCTACAATGTAGTATATTTATTTATTTTTTTGGTTCCTAGCGTTAAAACTACTAAAACTTATAGTTTCAGACATCTTGGTTTAGACTTTTAGACAATTGGCGGCGATCTCTCCTGAAATGAAATGATATTTCACCTTCGCGCAACCTGATAATTCGCCAACTTTAAAATTCAATCATGTGACAATTGTGGCATTTCATTATCTTGCTAGTGGAATAAAAATCACGTATTTAATGATTTCACATTACATTTTCCTTTTGGCATGTACTAAATATTTAAAACATAAGTTTTGTTCTAAAAACCACACTAATACTTTTTACATATTATATTTTATTTTGATTACGTTATGCGACAACGATTTGGACTGGACGTCTGAGATCTGGAACTAAAAAGCGTATAAAAATAAACGAGTACAAAACGAGGTGTTGACGGAAAGACAATATATCGTTAAAATTATATTTTTTATGAATTGAATATTTCTGCTTCTATGTCAAGCTTACATAATACTTTATTAAACAGTCAACATGCAATATACACTTATTGCTTAGGTCGAATAGTTTAGTTTATCCCATATTTGTGTCATATTTTTTGAAAGCCGCATCATCTGCTTTTATGAAGTTTCATATTTGTGTAAAACGAAACCTGAAAATATTTCTAATGGATGTAGCTGATTTATATAAAAAAATCGTAATTATCAATTTTGTATTTATGTATTTTAGTGAAAACGAAAACACCAAATTTATTTATTTTTTCTTATATACAATTTAGTCGATTATAACAAATTTTGATGGTCGACCGAACACATAAACAAACATTTTGAGCTCCAGAAAATTACTGTATTAATAATTTATAATTATAGTGTTTTAAAGCAAAATATTTTGACTGAGCTTGACTTAATAAAATTAGTAATCGTTAAAGTTGCTATAGACTGCATTTAACTCCTACGCATCGTATTTTTGTCGTGGCTGAAATTTACGTATTTGCAACATGATTTTATAGGTAATATACCCGCTTGGCCGAAGAGGAAACCAAATTTGTAACTTATCCTGGATTCAGCTTATTCGAGTTGTTCTAAAGAGTAAATTAATTGGTATACTTGGATATTGGATGTGCGTCTGTTGTCTCCAATAATTATGTATAGCTTTGGAATTATTTTAAATTTATTTAATTATATTTTTTAAATTATTTTATAATTATTGTACAGAAAAATGTTGCAGTTTTCACAAAAAGAATATTGTGTATTAACCGATTACTAATCCAGCCAAGTCAAAATATATTGTTCAAAACTACTACTACCACCATTTAATTAGTTGGTATTAGCTGTATAGTATTTATGCTTTTATTTGCATTTTTATGTTGAATAGGAACCTTAATGAAATGCTTTGGGGGTGAAAGACTTCCCAGTTTTGACTTAGGTTAGTAGGTAGCATGAGTAATCCATTTACTTACTGTATGTTGTTCTGTCAAATATGTGTTTTGTCAATGTGCCAATACATCCTTCTCTAAATCCTTTCTTATATAACATAACGTAACGTCATTATCATCATAATAGAACTTATTTTAAACTGCTAAATGTATATAATGTATCTATCTATAATATGTATATTGTAGGTATATGTAGATATATTTTTTTAAAGTTGGTTTTTCAGTGGCTTTGTTAAAGAATCGATGAACAGATCCACATGTATATTAATAATATTTAGTTAACTGTGATTTTTATAATTAACCGTGTTTAAGTGTGAGATGGTTTCGAATTTTATCTTTGTATGTAGAATAAATCCCTTTATCCAAATTTGCAAAAGTATATTAAGAAATAATCGCTTTGCAACTAGATATAATCAGCAAATATTTAAATAAGTCAATGCAAATGTGTCCGGTATTTAACTTGTTTAAATTTGATATTTATATGTTGCTAGCAGGGCGATATAGTTATAAGCGGATGTGGTCATTCGGTAATTAGGAAAGAAAATAATTAAAAGAAAACAAAAAATTGGTGTAAGTTCATAAATCCATTCTAATCAAATTTCTTATTCTAGCAATATTTCTCTCTCAGTTCTATCTATCATTTAATAATTCTTTAAACACCTCTTCTGGTTGTTAATTTCTTTATAAGAAAAACTTACTTTTCAAAGTGCATCAATAATTATACTAAATATTTCCTCCTACTTAAAACCACATCAATTACAAACACCAATAACTAAACCCGCATTATTTTATTTTTTAGCGCGTCCCACACCACCTGGCAAACCTCAGTTAATTTCCGAAACTGAAATTACACCAGATTTGGTAACCATCCGTTGGACGAAGCCCAGCATCGATGGAGGGTCACCAATATCGGGTTACCTCGTTGAGCACCGCCGAACAGGATCACCTCATTGGGTCCGTGCCACTCCGATACTGGTACAAGTTCCAGAAATAACGATAAGCGGACTGGAACCAGGATGGCGATATCAGTTTAGAATAAGTGCTGAAAATGCAGTAGGTATATCCGACCCCAGCGAGCTTTCCGAACCTATAACAGTCACTTTACAAAGATCTGCTATAACCGCCCCACGCTTTACCCAAGAGCTTCAAGATACAGTTGCTTTAGAGAACGAGAAATCTGAATTTGTCGTCCATTTTCTTGGCCAACCCGCACCGAAAGTATGTTGGTTTAAGGACGGATTCGAAATATTCAGTAGCAGAAGAATAAGGATATTGACTGAGAGCGATCGAAGCGTCCTGACAATACATCAGTGCGCCTTGTCAGATGAAGGAGAAATTAAATGCACAGCAACTAACCGTGCTGGTCATGTTTCCACAAAATCCATGCTAACGGTAGAAGCTCCTCCTAGCATAAGACTGCCCAGGCAATATGAGGATGGTTTATTATTCGAAATAGGCGAAGTGATACGATTAAAAGTATCAGTAGCCGGACGTCCGACTCCGCTGGTATTTTGGAGCCACAACGGAGAATCAATAAAAAATAACGATCGATATGAAGTTGAATACATTAATAAATCTTCAGTTTTGAAGGTAAACGAAGCTCAAAGGAATGACAGAGGAGAATATCAAGTGAAAGCTGTGAATAAGCTCGGCGAGGATATTCAATCATTCTTAGTTACAGTCACAGACAAACCGTCTCCTCCAGGTAAAGCTCGTGTTATCATGGCACTTGGCAGATCTGTGACACTGTCTTGGAAGACGCCCCAAGATGACGGCGGTTGCAAGATTGGAAACTACATAGTAGAGTACTATAGATTGGGTTGGAACGTGTGGCTTAAAGCTGCAACTAGTAGACAACTTACTACCATGCTTGGAGATTTAATAGAAGGCAGCGAATATAAGTTTAGGATTAAAGCTGAGAGTCCGTATGGAGTTAGTGATCCAAGTGAAGAAACCGAAGTCGTCTTCATACCAGACCCAAAAAGGGGCATAATGCAACCACAATCTAGGGGTCGAAGTCAACCAAAGGATATACTACCAGACGTAAGAGCCCCCACAGCTAGTAGAAGAAAGAATAAACCACGTTCTCAATCCTCATCTAGAGTTGAAGAGAATTACAAGGATTCACACATCAATACAAACATACAAAATGCAGGCATACCTAAGCGCCCTGAAAGAAACAAAATAAAAAGTCCTCCTAAAACTCCTGAAATGTCGCCACTATCTAACAGAAAAGACATAGATACAGAAAAAAATAAGAAAATTTTTGAATCATCCGATAGGCTGTCAATGGCCCGAGACCTAGCTTATGGAAGCCCAGAGATTAAAACCAAAAAAGAAATGGATGTAACACCAAGCTTTATTAACAACTATTATTCTAGTAGTTCAGAAAAGTCAAGAACGCCCAGCCCTTCGATTGACAAAGAAGCCAACCACAAAGTATACACGGTCAAAATAGACCCGCCGAAAACGCCGAGTCCTTTGAAAACCACCAGGTCACCGAGTCCGGAATTATTGAGGGCTAAATCTCCAAGAGAAAACCGGGCTAAGTCTCCAAGAGAAAATCACGAAAATTTTACTGGAAGTTCAGAATTTATGTTAGTACTTTACCCGGACGAAAACGAAAGAGGTAAGTTGAAATATTTAATTAACTAATTTTGAAACACTCGGCTCAGTTACAGTTACAGAACAGTGGTAACTGAATTCAACGAGGCACAAATTTTTTATAGATAGCAATCTAACGTGAAGCTTCCACATAAATATTTCTGTCAAAATTATTAATTTCTACTAAAGTCATTGGTCAATTTATTTAACTTTCGCAACCACATAGCTTGCTTTATAAAATATTCACATAAATCTACTGCAAGGTCCAAAAATCATAATAATATGATAGTTATAAGTATTTTAACTGTAAATATTTTTACAGGGAATTCGGACTTTGATTTCGACGAATATTCCATACCACCTCCAATATCTTTGTCTGCCCCAGAGTTAGGTGCAGCGCCACCATTATTCTACAATTTGAAGAATTCAGCCAGTTCTACAGAGCTCTTACACGAAAGAACCATGATGAGATTTTACCAGGCAGCGGAGGCAGAGGAGGTTGAAATGGAAAAACGAAGAAAGGCTAGCGAATACAGAAAACATAGTGCTGACATACCAAAAATATTAATCAATTCTAAGGACGATCAAGATATAGTTGGCCTCGATAGACAGCATTCTTTCAGAAGAAGAATGTCAGCAGGAGGAATCACTCATCAACAAGTCTTATCGACACAACGGCGACACAGTTTAAGAAGTAACACTGAATTAAAGAATGACATACTGGAAAATAAATTGCACAAATTTCCTACGCCCACTGATTTAAAGCGAGAACTAATGATGAGTCGTCAGAGATCTGAATCAGAAGAAAAAGAGGAAGAGACATTTGAGAGTGTACGGAAGCGCATGGATATAAAAGGACAATCCAGCTTTGAAAAAAGGAAAATAGCTGTTGTAGATGAAGAAAAATGGGCTGAGGACTACGAATCTAGTACAGACGAAGAGTCAGAAACATCAGAAGATGAAAGAACGACCAGACCAGAAGACTACACAGTTAGGGAAAAACTACACAGGTTACTTTCATATGAAGATGAAGACGAAAACGATACTTATCACCCTGGATCATTAAATTCTGAACCTTTTGAAATTTTGACTAAGCGCAAGGAGCCTCCTGATCCAAGTTTTGTTCCAAAGCCAATTTTAAAGAAAAAAGATTATGAAGGAAGCTTAAACCGAGAAGGAGTGTCTCCACCTGTATCTCCACCTGTGTCTCCACCTGTATCTCCATCTATATCTGCACCTACATTCCTACCTTCCTCTTCGGAAATTAAAACCAACACACGATCACATTCGCCTATGCCCCAAGATATCGCACAGCGGATACGATCGCAATCATTAATCGACGGCAAAGTAGATGTTCAACTGGTAAAAAATAAGTTTCAACCTAAGACGAAACAAAAATCCAGACCAAGATCATTTTCCCTTTTGCCTCAAAAAGAACTTCTATCTAAACAGGTTGATATACCAGAAGATCTAGCTAATTTAGATAAATCAGCTCAAGTTGCCCCAGGTCACAGTATTTCTGCTGTAGCGCATATATCTGCAATAACAGCAGCTAGCATTGTTATTCCGGAAACACTTCTAGAGAAGAAGAAAGACGCTGAAGAGGCGAAAGTAGTGATAGATCATTACGGTGACATTGTAAAAAATTATGGCCGAAGAAGAAAAAGTAATCCACAGGTGTATTTGGATAGAGAGTCATTAAAGAAAGTAGCAGAAAATATTGAAACTCCGCAGACTGATATCGAAGAAAACAAAGAAATAAATGACTCTAACAAGTTTGTTATAGACACAGAAGAGAGTATAGAGACACGGAATAATCAAGCTGGCTATTATAGAAAGAGTAGTTTCACAGATCATTATGAGGGTATGCCGAGAAGGGACAGTTTAAACACTAACAAGGAGTTCACTTCAAGTGCTCAAAAAGTTTTACCTCTAGAAAGTAGTGAGAAGGAGGAAGCTAATCGTGATACTTACAGAAGAAGTAGTATTACAGACCACCTTGAGAACAGACCAAGGAGAGACAGCATGAACACAACCACAGATACTGGTTCCAGAGTCCAAAAAGTATCACCACAAAGAAGACGAGAGAGGACACTATCAAAATCACCTCCGAAGCAATTCAGTTCCAGAGATAATATATCACCCAGAAGATCGCCAAGCAAATCCAAGTTACATACAAAGTCTCCAGTCCGACAAGAAAATTGGAGTAGTTTAAAATCCAAAGTAGAAAAATCAAAAAGAAAAACATCACCATCGCCAATGCGAAAAGAGATAAAAAGAAAATCATCACCATCGCCGATGCAAAGAGAAAGTACTAGAAAGACTTCACCGACTCCATTAAGAAGAGGGGTAATTCAGTCAAGAGACAGATCTACATCTCCCTCTTTTCCATCTCTATTGCATAGACCAATGCTTCGAGAAATTATGACCCAAACCTCGGTAGGTCTGGAATCATTTGATGCCGATTCTTATTCAAGAACATCGACGCCTTCCGAAAGAACACAGAAGCAGGAAGCTTTGATGGCAGAGGCAGAAATTAAAGTACGGACTGTGGTCGACTACGTAACAGATCTGGCCATGTTTGCGGTGGCTTGCTGGTTGTATTTATTTAAGAATGAATTACTGGCTATACCTGTTTTATTGGTTATGGTTTATAGACAGTTACAAGTTGAAATTGCTAAAAGAATTCCAAAGTGGATATTACGTAGACTGAAAAAGAAGAAGTAATTTTTAATTAATCAGTACTGTTTGTTAATTTATCTCTACATTTTGTGTATATGATGATTACGTAACATAAATAAACGATCAAAATATACTATTGTTGAGGTTTCAAATATTATTAACGTCATAGTTGTGGCTGTAACTGAGATATTTCTATTGAAAAACATCAATGTTAGAAAATATTTTTGTGATCTATGCAAATTTTGTAGTTTAAATTTGTTTCTTTGTTTAAATAATGACTGTTTTTTGTAATCTAGCTAAAAATGGTTTGGCATATTGTATTTATTCTTCACTATGTACCCTATGAGCTTGATTTTTTAAATATTAAATTATATTATTATAAGGAAGTTATAATATTTTTGACAAATATTTACTGGAATCTATGATTTCCCTATTAAATTTTTTGTGGTAGTTAGACTTTTAATTTAGGTATAAACGGTTGTAAATATCATGTATTTTGTAATAAAATATTTTAAAAGTTTAGTCATTTAGTTTAATATTTCACTTATGTACATATTTCTAAAATCTCATTTGAAAATCAGGTCATCAAAGTTCCATTTAATTTTGTATTGTTTTAGTACCTAATTCTGAAACTACCAATTTCAATAAAATTTGGTATTGATGAGTTTCAATTGATGAAGATTATAGATGGTATATTTTCTAATAAAATCTAAAAGTCACTATTTTCATTTTATTCTCAAAAGAAGTTAAATTTTATTTTTTTATTTGAAAGTTTTTCTTAATATTTCAAGGAAAAATAATTACGGAATTATCATGGCATATTTTTTACATTACAATATATTCTTAATGAGATATTTTTTAATGGAACAAGATTAGTCCAATTATTTTTATTTATTCCATAGAATTCAGCACTGAACTATGTGTAACATTAGTTTCAGGATATCGTGTATTTAATCTTAGGCTATACGAATATTAAGACGAAATATGAATGAGTTACTAAAAAACTCAATAATTTATTTTAACCCAGAATTATATATAGCAATAGTAAATTTAGGAGCTCTTTGTGGTTTTTTGGCAATTAAAATAAAATACAAAAATTCAATACAGTGTGGATTATGACCCTCTGTGTGGAAGCGTAATGAACAAGAATTTAGATTGTTATAGGAATCTACTAAACCAATATTTATATTTCAGTACAAGGCGAAAGCTTCTCCTTTCATTATACACTGCGTGGATAGATGTCTCTGAGTAAATTCTCTAGCTCCAACACGATAAATTAATCTGTAATTGGATTAATTAAAGGAAATAAAATGACAATCTTTTTGATTAAAGCCAAGCAAATTGATTGTTAAATTTATCAAATATAGGAAGCAGCTGTGAGTAAGTCTTTGAATTTATTGAATTATTAACGATAATTATCAGCTACTGATAATGTAATTATTGTAAATTTATCAAGTTAGCCAAAATGACATTTTATTTTGGATAATGATAATGGAGATAATGGATAATTCGACTAAAATAAATGTATAGCAACGTTGGGAGAGAATATCTACTTCAATTTTTTCGTATTCCACGAATATATAATAGTCATCTGAATCGGTATCTAAAATACTTCCACACGGAGATACAGCCCTGCGAAAGTTAATTTAAAGTTCTTCTTTGTACTTAATACATTTAAAACAAATGCATAAAATAATTTGATAGTTTAGTCAATTGAATTTATTGCTGAAATCAACGACGTAAAAATGTTTGGAAAATTTGCACTAGAAATGGTTTCTCATCTTAAATAATTTGTGTAGTCTTTCCTCAGGCTATGAATTCGATATTGAAATCCAATTATCTGTTTTATGCAATGGCTACTTGCAAAGGTAAAGTAGCGAAAATAAAAGAAATACTCCACAGAAGCATGTTTATTAAGATCAAGTGTATAAAATTTTTAAGTCTGATATTGGTTTTCGCACATCGTCGTCATAAAATTAGGATTGACTTAGAATACCATACTTATTGTGAGGTATGTATCGTTTCCCTCTTTTCCCGGGTTTAGTAGAACTTGTTAGCACTGATATCAATAAGATAACTGGACTATTTATGCTCTTTCATTAATATCATGAAACTAAGTGTGGTATGGAAAATTGTTTAAAATATTTTGAAATATTATGATATAGTTGACAATATACATTATCTGTAGTCCCAAGAAAAAATTATCATGGCACAACAGATTTTTTTAGGTCTTTTTTGCTTATTTAAATTTTAAAAAAGTAATTTTTCATAGTTTTTGATAATTTCAAATTTTGGAATTTCATCTCGCGACTGAAAGTCTTGTTAGGGATGGAATCTGCAGCAAAAAAAAGTATACAGAAAACAGTTGTGAGTAACTATTGAATTTATTTTAGGATAATTAATGATCAATAATTGATTGAGTAATTATGGGAAATTTGATGTCAAATAGCTAAATATCTTGTGGATAATAATAATAACCACTCTAGTATATTCGACAAAAAAATATAGCAACATAATAAGAGAAAATCGACTGTAATTTGTTCATATTTTAAAGATTGATAAAGGTAGTCGTCTATATCGGTTTCCAAAATGTAATACAACAATCTCCATTTGATTTAAAACCTTCAAAACAAATTAATACAATTATTTGAAATTTTGGTCATTTGAATTTAATACTAACATCAACGACTAGAAAATTATTGAAGAACCTCTATTAGGAATGATTCATCATCTTAAATTCTTTGTGACCTTTCTTAGGGCTATAAATTTGATCTTAAAATCAAATCATCGTCTGAAATTGTATGTCATGGCTGTTTATAAAGGTAAAGTGACCAAAATACGAAAAATTCCCCGAGGAAGTTCTTTAAAGAAGCTTATTGGATCAAGTATACAAAATAGTTACAAAACAAAAGAAAGTATTCATTATTTTTTTTGTGGAGCGAATGCTGAATATTTTATTTAAAGAGGTTTGTTCAAAAATTACATGCAAGATCAAAACGACATCTATGATTTTTTTTCTAATTTTGACATATAAAGTGACATATTTTGTTATTGAAACAAGTGACAAAACGTTCTACTTTATGTAACTGGTTACATAATGAAAACCATTATGTAACTGGTTACGAAAAATAAGTAATAGTGCGTCACAAAATAGATCTGTCAAGCCAAATGACAAGATAATTTAAACTGACACTGACCTACTAGATAATTGTCATTTAAATTATGCTTGTAAGTGATCAAAATTAAAAACTTATATTTCCCATTTTTCGTCAAAATTAGAAAAAATCTTGTATGTAATACGTTATGAAACATGATTTTATGTAACTCGTGCGATATTGCGGGATCTCGCTTCGCTCGTCCCGCAAACTTACACTCGTTACATAAAATCATACTTTTCATAACTGATTACATAAATAGCTATTAGATATATGTCTTTGACCACACTATTGCATTGTCATTACGAATCTACGAATCAAGTTTCACTGATTACTGATTTTTTGAAGTAGCCTTAAAAATACCATACAGCAAATATTGTCATGAGACTTTAATCCAAATTTTTGTGAATGGTTCCTTAACGATTTAAACTATAATGATATTCTGAACATTTACCTTTTACATCAACTAGACGTGGTTTTATCCCATAGGTTATGTGAATAGTTAGATTATGAGAATTTGGTTGGCAAAAATTTCTCACGAAACACCCCCGCACCTCCTTCTTTACTTAAACTCATTTTGTGCTCATGTAAAACCAATTGTGGAAAAGGTTGTGGATGTCGCAAAGCAGGCCTTCAATCAATTGATCCAACTGCAGTGCGCGACGTATGGTGATTACCTGTAGAAACTCCTCAAAACGAGGTTGGTAATTCAGTTTTCGAATTAGAAAACGTTGGACCAACATCGTCGAAAAGTAAAAAAATAAAAATAGAACATTTTTGTTGATCGTGGATTAGGTCTGTGTGTGTGTGAAAGAGGTTTGGCTTCGGAAGTTTCCATTAGCCACAGAAGATCCATGTATTCAGGAGATTAAGATATATGTACTTCATATTGATACTGGAGCTTTTCGTAAGAAAGCTACAATAGCATCATAAATATTTTTATTTTCCGAACTTAAAAGTGAAATAATATTCGTAGGAAATTGAACATCTAGAGCTTTCAAATGGTTTTCAAATTCCTTTGTTATGTGAGTGATTGGTGCAAGCAAAGAAAATATAACTCAAATCGCCCAGAGAGAAATTGTCACATGAGCAGCATGGGTTGTCTTTAATCCCTATTTTAAAAAGATGTGTTGGAAAACATCCGTGGTTCAATTTAAGACGAGTAATTGTTGAGTAGTATAATTTGGATACTGAGAATTCCGATATATGCGGAATAGATTTGGGGAGTGAAGCATGATAGGGAGTAGAGGTTTTTTGTAGACTTAACATATTCTATCCATGTTTTGTTTTTGAATATGAATAATGTCATTATTTGGTGGTACCGCGCAAACTTCAAGAAGTTTGGTGGCCTCTTTAGCCGCCTGGTCTACATCTCGTTTCCTATTATCCCAACATGGCCCTTTGTCCAGATAAATGTTACTGTTGCCTGTTTTTGGTTGAGACCGTTTAGGAGAGTTTTAATATTGCATATTATGGCAATCTTATAATTTTTTAAGCTAAAGTTGTCAATAGCTTGCAAAACAGATCTTGAATCGGAAATAATAGTAGTGTCTCCGATATTATTTTCATTAATTCATGTTAAGGCATATTTAATAGCAAAGGCCTCAGTTGTAAATATTGAGCAATAATCGGGGTAAATATTGAGCCATAATAATGGGCCTTAGATAAATTGTACGCTTTGCAATATTGATAATAACTTTTTTTCATAGAATCAACAGTTTAAGAGATATTTTGTAAAACTATTTCAAACAAATTTTAAACCTTGTAATTCAAATACTATTGATTTACAAGAAAGTATTTAAGAAATGGGAAATATAGTTTTGAACAAAAATGGCACCTAATAATTTTATCGTAGGATCAACTATTTCCGAGATGATAGTGAAAAACTCTGCTCCAATATGACTGCTAACACTGGCACCCTACAAGGTCAGCTTTTTGGTTTTACACTCAGGAAGCACCTCCCTACTAATCCCGTATGCCAAAGGTGACCCTAGAATAATTTCATTTTGAAAATTATGCCTGCAGAAATAAGGGCAACATTTCGATTGGATAACAACCAATTAAATTGAAATGCTTTATCATTATTGCTTACATTCTTCAATAAACACAAAGATATTCGTTTTATGTTCTTTACACATTTATTTCCGTATATCTTTCCTAACCTAACCTGATTTCAACCCACAATAACAATAAAATCACAGTAGTAACTATTCTAGTCCAAGTTTAAGTAGTTCGAAAATTCATAGCTGTCCTTGAACGCGTTTTTTGTTTAATTCCCGGGTAGGTATTTAAGAAAGTTTTGAAGATCGCTTCATGAAAGACAAAAAAAACATGTTATTTATTTAATGATAAAAGTATAATTAAACATAGTTATCATACTCGATACATACTTGAATTAAGAATTTACTAGAGAAGATTTAATTAATAATTTAATAGGTACAGCAGAAACAGTTTTAATATCTGCAGATTTCGAAAGAAAATTTGTTTATTTACGTCAGAGATGATCTATTTTTGTGTGTGATTTGTACACCCTTGATTTAGTAAATCATCAGTGCCAAATTGAAATCGAGTTATTTCCGACATATGGTTTAGTACTACCTGTTCCCAGTTACACTCCATGTGTGTTTGTTTCCATTGCTATTATTAATTACCGGTAATTACTGTGTCAATCTAAAAATAATTAGATAGTGTTTGTGTAATAAGTGGACATTTTGTTTTAGCTGTGCACTTTTTAATTCAACAAGGAATTAGTTTTGGTTGTATTTTATAAAAAATAAGGAAAACATGTATTGTGGTGATTGTTCGGAGGCAACTGCAGAGGCAATAGAGGTATTTTCAAAGATTAGTGGGATATATAAATATTCTTATGAGGTAAGCTTTATATTTAGTTTCAATTACCTAGAAAAATGCCTATGTTGTGTGCTTGAAATAATTGTCGCCTTCGCTATACGTAGTTTGAAATAAAATTATTTTTATTAAGGCTATTAGGTTGTTAAAACCTGCTGAAAGTACTTTGTCTTCTATCTTTTACATAATGTTTTTGTAGTGGACGTAGAAAATAGTATGCGTCCATTTAACAGTTTAAAATTTTACTCACAATATAAACGGGTGCAAGTCATTCTAAAATAATGAGTAATATAATATATAAAAATATTTTTAATGGTTTTCTTTGTAGCAAAAATAGCTAAAACAGTATTTCCGGTTTTTGATGCCTCCGAGTAGACCGAAGTATATAGGTAATGTTTATTCCATATAGTTATAACATATTATTATATAAAATTTTTCCGTCAACGGTTTTATTTAAATACGACACGGAAATATTAAATATACAAAATTGAATTTTCATTCAGTTATTAATTAATTTTTAAAATTTTAACACTTAATTTGACAACAGCATACAATAGCTGTTAAATCAATAAATATATTGTTGTTATTAATAAAGAATACAGGAGAATGATAGAGAATTCTGAATTTATAAGTCTAATGATATGGGAGACCAACATACTCCATAGGCAAGTGTACGCCATTATAATTCTTTCATCAATAAATAATGTAATGAAATACAAACAGCAGTGGTGAAATAATCAATAATTCTCAGGAGTGTCCGTCTGCCAAAGCCCTTTTATTTTGAAATCATTACGATAAGAGAGAGATATTTTATCGTTAGCATGAAATAACTGAGTAAATTGCAAAATGCTAGGGTAGAGAAATGTAACCTTACCGTTGGTAGCCACAGATAATACAATTTACGGCAAGACCAATGTGTATCCTGTTCTTAATGTTAAACCACACATAATTCGATTTTCTTTGTTTATTATGTAGGCACGCAATTAGCAAACTTACCTCAATCAGAGTTCAATCAATTATCTCCAATGTTTTATATACAATATAAATAAATAAATCACTTTGGGTCTTATACAACATGACCCGTACGAAAAGCGAATCATTGTATTGAACACCGTATTTTCTTCTGTGTAATCGAAATTCGTGATAGATAACAGTACTTATAGCCAGAAATCTCTTTTTCCTGAAGAGAACTGAAACCTTTAACATACCGATGCTGGTATCAATAACATAGTTTCCACCAAAACACTGCTGTACTCGATTCACGTTTTTCTAGCCAAGTTGATACCATCTGGATACGATTAAAACATTTAAATTTGAAAGATTATCATAAGTGAGGGTACTAAAATAACTTCTTTACCACACTGGAATAACTTGAGGACCCACAGTCTCTTTACCACCAGATTTCCCATGGTTTGCACATGGAGTTTGTCTATAGAGACCAAGTTCGCTTTTCGGACGAGTCAAGAAATTGCGAGAAATTGTTTGCAATCAGCTAGTAATCACCTTAAGATTTGTCAAATTATGTGTTCAACGTAAAATCGTACCAAAGTCAAGATTCAGTAAAACTTCTGTGAGCAAATTTTTGCGATCTTTGGGCTATAGGAAAATTCCGAATTCAGACAATGTGTTGTCTTCTTTGAACCTAGCCTAGTCGCCAAAGACAAACAAGAGGCTCAAATTAAAAAAAAAAAAGATAATTTGAGTAGAGATGATAGGTTAAGGCATTTTCTTACAAGAAAAATAGAAAATTGTTTGCAGATGTCAAATGGTGATTTTTTTATAGAAAACTGCAACTTAACTCGAAAATAATGTTCTCTTCACTTTGAATTTTAGATATTTTTATGTAAAAAATGTATGCTATCCGTACAAGCAATGATTTTCCCGCAAAAATCATGTAAGAACCTTACAAGTTCTTCATCTTTTCTACCTCCATATTTTTCTTGTCGTTATCATCATAATCATTATTTTCTTCATCATCTACAATAACTTTATAGTTTGTACAGAATTTACTCTAACAAAATCCACAAACTGACGAGCAAAGTAACCTGAGTAAATTGGTAACCTGCGTTCGATACCTGCTCTTTTGTTTCTAGTTAGTCGTGGCTGAATGGACTTGTATCTGAAGCCAAAAAAAAAGTTTCTAGTAAATTTAAGCAGATTTTCGTTCAAACGTAAGAAATTATCTTTTATTTTAAAGAAAATAATGCTCATTTTAAAATGTTGTTATTGTTATTAAGAACGTGTGTGAGAGCGGACGATAATGAATGTTTTCCAAATGTTTCGACTACATTTTGAAAAAACTTTTTCACATAATATTTATGGCAGCATTTTGTCCAAGCAACTTAAATCAATGTCTCATAATGTAAATTTGAAAAATAGTTAAAAAGGAGTATTATGCTCATATGATATATTTTTTTAAATTATTATTTTATCTATGAATAATAATAAATTAATATTTAAAAGAAAGGTAAAAAACTGTATTACCTGTTAAATACTTACTAAAACATTTAGAAAAATAAAACAAAGCTAAACTATGGAATACATAATTCTTCTGACATGTTACAATGTATTGATTTTGCGTCATCCCTTGGCAGAAATACCATATAACAAATATTTTGACGTTCAGATCCACTCCAGTTTAATTTAACTAAAGAAGGGTGAGGAAGTACTTCCACCTGTTCCCAGCAAACAGTTTTTGAACAAAATTGCTTTCAATTTTTTCATCGCGTCCACACACATCCTTACCCTCACGCCTGAATGTGTAAATAAGTGAATATGTTAATATGTCTGCTTTTGTATAAGAAACTACAACTACGCTTTTATGCCATGCACTTCTAAAGAAAACCTTTTATAATTAAATACATAAACTAGATTTATTAAACGTGTATAATTATTAAATCTCTGAAATACTTCGGCACGAATTTAGTGCACGAATTACACGGCACAGCCTATTTACATTCATAAGTAACGACGATATAACCCTGCTGGGTATACAGACTAAAATCGCTTCACCTAGTTTACTTTGCCTTTGTGCTAATAACAAAATACAAAGGATATTTACAGACGTTTAGAAGTCTTGATTTGAAGAGAAATTTCAAAGATAACCTAGCAAGTCAAATAGATTTTACTAATATTGTTTTTCCTAATCCAAAATTAAACATAATTTCCACTAATATTAATTTTTCACATATATTTTAATAGCCACTGTAGGAAATTAGGTGTCGTAAATTGTAGTTTGGGTATAAAGGGGTACAATAGCTACTCCTATATCATTTTTGGTTGTTATTTAAGAGTTACCGAAGCATCACTGAATGAAAAATTGAAAGTTAAAATTTGGAGCTTTTCCAGCAAACTGCTTCAAATCATGGATGATTAAATTAAAAATAATTGAATCCACCATATCGGAAAAATGACAATAACTTTCAATAGAGGCTATGAAATGGAAACAATGTATTTTTTCGATGAATACTAAATTATGTTGGTCGTTGATTACGATAAGATTTCCGTATGGAGAAGAGAAATGTGATTTATGGAGGAGCAGAACGTTGAGCTGGTTATTTTGTAGACATTTTTTTTATGGTATGAGATGCCATATATAAGGGAGGTCAAAGTTAACGTTGTTTGCGTATAACTAGATCTTAAGGCAGCAGAACTTGAAAAATGATGGTTATTGGCTCAGGATTTCTTAACATAGATACCTAATAAAAGACGGCTTTACAAAACTGCATGTATTCGAAAATTCAAAGAGATAGAAAATAAGTTTAGTAGATCAAGCAAAAATATTGATGAATTCAAAAATACATATTCTCTGATGATTTCATGTTAATAGCAATATGCGACGTCAATCAGTCGTCATAACATGAAACGTGGTATCCATGAGAGTAAATGTGAAGAAATTTTGGATTAGGATGGTAGAACAATTGTCAGTAATCTAAATGTGGTTCGAACTCTAAAACAGGCTGTAGTGCAATATCTCTCTATCTAACACAAAATCTTTGATTCTCAGAAAGTTATTTCAACGACTAGGAACACATTTAAGAAAAATATTTTAGTACCTAGGAAAACAGTTTTAAGTAAGTAAGTACATTTTTTGTTGTCTATTTCATTTTTGTTTCAAATTTATGACAATTCTCCAAAAAAATTCCCCCGACATATCCTGTAATTTTTTTCTTTGTAATGAATGTTATGGATTCGAAAATAGTTGTTCGTCGATATGTTTGTTCCTTCAAGGGCAATTAACAATGCTGTGGCCATTCCATCTCACATCTGCTTCATTTAGTTGACTGATGGCACAATCCATCAAATTTTGTGGTAATTTTTAGCATTTTTTCTTCCAAAGGTCCATTTTTCTTCCAAAGATCAATTTTTCATTCTGGTGTCTCTAACTGTACAACAAAGCCACTGCCAAAATTAGTTTAACTTCCCCGAGCTATATTTCTCCTACTAAAAACTAATTGCAATTGAACAACATTTTCATTAATATCCGGTGTTGGCGGTGTTGCTAATATCCCTTTCACCAAACCAAACCGATCTATTTTTAGGTCCCGCAAAAGAAACATAATTTAAATTAATTTATATTGTACGAATATGTCTCGCAAATGTCAAGGATACTTCAGTGCAGACTAACTCTTACGAGTAATATATTTTATGAAGCTGACTAATTTGTATCTAGGGCATATAACTAATAAGAAAGAATGCAAACAATGTCCTCGCGTGACGACAGGGCTCTCGTTGCCCTATTTCAATCCATAAGCGTTCGCCAAATATTCGCAATGCAAGCTGCAGCATTCTTTCACTTAAGTGACGTTCATTGAATAATAGATGTGCCTTTAATCCTTAAGCGTCTTAAGCCGTGACTGCTCTGCAGAATTTCATTACCCTGGTTGATACAGCCAGTCCAGTTTAGGATACAACAATAGCCGGATTTTACAATATTATTCTAATAATACTTGCTATTAATATAACCCAATAATTATCAAATTTCATTAAGAAATGAATTTAAAA
Organism: Rhagium mordax; assembly: GCA_963680705.1. Classification (NCBI taxonomy): domain Eukaryota; kingdom Metazoa; phylum Arthropoda; class Insecta; order Coleoptera; family Cerambycidae; genus Rhagium; species Rhagium mordax. Next base: position 120,832,807 of record OY796656.1, read on the forward strand.
AATATATAATGTTACCTTAAGTTTACGGTCGAATATCTTTGCAGAGGTTTACCATATGAGTAACTTGTGTTTGAACTTTTGGGGTTGTGTCAGGATGACTCAATACTCATATTTTACATCAGACAAGTTTTCTAACTTAAGTAATATCAAATAATGTGTTTCCATGGTTGAAATGAATATAACATTCCCTCATTCTGAACGCTCCCACAGACGTGAATTTACATAAAAAAATGCTTCTACCATAATTCTGAAAATGCGCATTTTTCTTCCAATGTAAGTAAATAAAGTAGCAAATAACTGCATTATTGAAAAACTAGCATGATGTTCTTACTCTTGGAATTTTGATACTGTTCTGGCTCTAGAACTAAACCCCACAGACGAATAAATGATCCTCATATTTATAGCAGTTAATGCAATATTTGAATTATTAATAGCTTTGATTAATCCATTACTTAATCAATGTTAATAGTAATTGGTTTGTAATTTTGGTCATTTTTGTATAACACTTGTAAGGGTAATGGGCAAGTGTCAAAGTAAAAACGGCTACGTAATACATTTAAAACAGCAACAATAGTTAATCCGCTTGTGTTTAATCCGAGGTTCAATCCGTTAGATATCCAGACGGCGGCAGGCAGTCAAACCCATGGTACCTTTGACCTCTAGCGGTGTAAATGTCGGTAACTCACGAATCTGGAACCATGTAAGGTTGCTGGCAACTGCTGTGACACGCCCACTACATAATACACTTAATTTCAAATTTCAACTTCATTGAGATAAAGACATATCCTGAAAGCGCACAGATAATATTATGCTCTCGACTGCAGCCCCATTTTGTCAAACCAGCTGCACGCCGGCCGCGCCGGCGAATATTATTTACCTTGTTAGTTAAGTTGATGATTTATACTGAAGCGATCAGCATTACGTGACGGACTTCCATTGTTCGAAGCTACAAGGTGATTGATTATTAATAGAGCAATTTCAACACAATTCAAAAACTCTAAAAAACTATCATCAAATAATGAAAGATTTACTTAATAAAATTATAAATAATATCGTGAATAGAAGAGAATAATGGTGGTTTTTTGTTTTTTGAACTCTGCGTTATATAATTTTTACACCGATACTTTATTTATTAAAGACTGATATTTTTGTCTTGTCTTTTTTTGTGTTAGTACCAAATAATTTAACCAAGACGTCTATAGTTGATATGAAACTCTACTAGAGAGCAATTGATGGTTAACAAGTTTTTCTTGATAATATATCTTTAAGATACTTAAATACTGGAAATAAATCTTAGTGTTTTCGCCAAGTAATCGACATGCAAATCCTATTTCAACTACCTATACTTCAAGATATTTGATGATTTTATTTGATTTATGAAGATTTATAGCACTATTTCCTTTAGTGGTTGTTAACGAGTCAAACATAGGTAAATAATAATTATTTCTTACCATTAGCTTCATATAAAAATTATTTTTATATGAAGCTAATGGTAAGAAATATTTTATATTAAGTATATATTATATTTCAAAATTTATTCTTTTATTGTGAAACCATTTTTTTGAGATTGGAAAGTCTTTTTCTACTATTTGATTCAGATTGTGCCAGGCTTGGTCTACATAATAAATTACGATATCAACAGCAAAAGAAAGTATGACTCGATTAAAAACGAATCATTGACAAACAACACTGTTCCTTGTGGATCCCCAAATTTTAGCTTTTGAAAATTACTTTGATAAATGTAACCTTTAAGTAGTTTTAGTAATTTGTCCCTTACAACCATATTTTCTAGGTTTAGTAACAATAAAATAGAAATGGTGTCAAAAGCATTCGTGTAGTTAATAGCTCTAGAATGGATGTTGATGTTTCTTTGATTATTTTTACACAATTGTATTGTCTTTATATGTCGGTGTTAAACAGAATGAATTCAACAGTTTATTTTTAGGAATGCAATATTATTTGCAAATTTTTGTCCTATTTCACCTAATGTATCATTGAATAATTTTATAGTTTGATTCAAAATTTTATCTTCTTTGTTTTATATTGAGCTTATTTTATTAATTTTATGCTTTCATAATTTATTAACACGTTAACCGTATTCCAAAAATATAACTTATTATTTGTTATGTTCAATTTGAAGATTGTAGTAATTTGTTTTTTATGAAGTTTAGTTTTTTTGGTAGTTGTTATAAGTATTTCAATCTTAGTTTATTGCTTTGTGGATTTTTCTTTATACTAAGTAGAGTTTTATTTCTACAAAATTCATTAATATGGTGCCAATAAGTATTAAAGTTTGATCAAAATATTTTATTATTTTCAAAGTCACTTTAATTTCTCACAAACGAAAGATTCAGTATTATTGAATGGAACCTTGATGCCTAATATATATGTTCCCGTTGAATTTCGTCCAAAAAAACATTTTGTAGATCTTTGTTCACTTATAATTTACATAGTTTATTATTTTCGACGTTATTTTGTTTTTCTCTAGCATTATGTAGTATTTTTAATATTACGGATGGAATAAATTGAAATATAACTATTTTAAATCACTCAAATAAATAAATATAATTTAAATAAAAAAAAAATACGGACAATTTAAATTTGGTAGATATTTTAATTCAGGAAATTATGTGAATTTTAAAAATGTAATAATATACAAGGTATGTACCTATTTTATGTATAATCAAAAGTTGGTATCACTTTTGCTGAAACCGGAAGTGGAAAAAAGAGTATATGGCAAAAATCAACTTTCATTAATTGCATAATATGATTTGCCAAATTTATCCTTAAAAATAAAGAGGGGTGTACCAAGTTTATGTGTCCATCCGGTACATATAGTGTGAATGATGATATCATTCTAATTATGCGATATTATTTTATTCTGTTCAAAATTAATAACCGCCAATCCAATTATAATTTTATTTTAAAATCTTTTATTTTTTAATTAATTTAACCTAATATATAAGTTAAAATTATACGTGTCCAGTTAGTGTTCCCTCGGAAGATTGTACAAAAACTTTAGTTAAGCCAGTTAAGCATCCAAGGGCCTTCCATTGCACCCTAAAATATTTTGCCATATTTTGATGTAGCCTTGGAAAGTTGATTTTTTTCCCGTTTCTTCTGTTAATTTACAAAAAAAATTTTTGACTGCTATTTATTAATTGTTTTTTCTAAAAATGTAAGACTTTATTTAATAATGATGTTTTAACTGAAAAACATTTTGTAATTAAATTGTTATTAGACCGGGTGTCCAAAATATTTTCTTTTGCATTTTTTGGTAATTAATTATATTTTTCTCAATTTTTTTTTATGAAATGCCTGTAATTTTTTACATGCAAGCATACAATTCCCCCCCACATTTTAATAGCACACGTTTTATTTTTATTTCAAGCCGTTTTTGAGATATGATTATTTTAAATAATTTATGTGTAAATTAAAGTGTTCTTTATTTTTGCATTAAAATCTAGAATGGCTTTTACACCATCGTAGAAAAAAAAAGATTTATTCCATGGGTAATACTTTGTGGTCACCCCGTACATTCAAGGTAAACAAAGAACACCTGACTAGCATTTACGAAAATTTCATTATAAGTTATTTTTGACAACGATTAAAATGGTGAAAAAACTTTTTTAAATATTAAAAATAAAATAAAATTTAATCAACGCCTCATTTATTACGTAACTGAAAAATCTCACAGTAGGTACTTCCCATGTTCCGAAATTTTGAACTTCATATACTGACTATCATAAAACGAATCGCGTCAAATAAATTCTAAATATATTCCTTGTTTTGTTATCTTAATGCACTGATTTTTCTAGCTATTATTTGGTTGACCACATGTTATATTATGTCTAAATATCAGTTACGAACAGCCAAAAATAATATTACTTAGCTATTTATATCTTACATTACAGTATTCAAGTGTAAAAATACTAACCGTCAATTCTCAACAGAAGAAACATACCGCATAGTAAATAAAAGAAAATGTGCCATTCAACGGCGACAAATAACTCACATTTTCACAAGAGGTGTTTTGTATGATTATTTATAAGCGCACATTTTGATGGACAGATAGACAGATACACAATTAGTGACGAAGAAAACTTTTGTTAGAAATGAGAAATCAAAGATACCGACAAAACGACAAGAAACACAAACTTCTATGATTTCTAACATACGTCTTTGATTAGACTTTTGCCACTGTGATTTTCAGATCGAAACTTAAAGCAAGGTTTCTTTAGAAATATCATCTGTTTTTCGCTAAATCTAGTTTTTTAATAGAGGCATGAAAAATAAATCAGGAACGAAGATGTCGTGTTATTGCAGAATGGACGAACTCAACATATTGTGTTGAAAATAAAAACTTGCATTCACGTTTTCGTTAAAAAAAAAATGAAATAAATTCGTCTCAGAAATTTTCACCCGGCGCAAATTCATCTGAGGGGAAAAAAGGTGTTTCAATTTATTTGCCAGAGTTTTTGCTGACCTAATTCTCCTATTCTAACTATTCACATAAGATAAAGCCGAATCTGGTCACCTTCGCTGGTGGAAAAGGTAAAAAGCATTTTGGACTCAAATACATATTAAAGAAATAGTTTAACAACGAAATCACAAAAGAAATAGTGTAATCAAAGACACACATTCAAAAATTCATAGGGGCCTTTGATCATGTTTATGTTAGTCTCTCGGTATTTACATTTATCGAAATGGCTATTAATTTATAAATAATTCTATATAATATTTTTTTTAGCTCTACAAATATAAACTATTTACATATATTTTTATTTTTAGTGCGTAGTTTGTTACATATTTAATTAAGATATATGAATAATATAATTATTATTATTGTCAAGAGCCAAGTGAATGCAATAACGTTAAAAAAAAAATTAAACAATATTGAAGGACTTTAATCTGCGCAATGTTCCAAGGCTTGCAATCATTGCTCCGGCTTCAATTAATCCACGTTATGCTTCTTGAAATCGTGTAAGTTTTGCACCATTTGTGACTACCCCATGAATTGCGGTTTGTTTAAGCGCGATAAAGATCAGGAATTAACCCAGAACCCCACTTTCATGGTAGTGATATAATCGTCCGCATCGTGCTTGCATTATAAGGCCAATATAAATTGAGAAATGCGGCACGACCGTTTAATATTTTTCTATTACCTTTGCTACAAAGGACGTGTACCGTTATTGTTGTTTGTGAAAAACTAAACAGTTTTTATTAATCGACGTATTGTGCAAAATTTCTTTTCAGATCTCTCGTGAGGTCATTCGACAGATTTATTTTTATTATTGTTGGATACCACGCAGAGTTGCGAAAGTTTACTGGAGCGATCTGTGATTCATAACACGAATAACGCATATTTGATACAGCGATCGGCAATTAACTGTAATTGTAGGAGAATCGTTTTGAGGACTCCGGAGTAAGTGCAGACTCGGCTGATAAGTCGAATAAATTTTGTTTTAATTTTTTTTTAACAAAATGGAAGAATAATTTGTCACTGCTTTTCTTCTGTACATCTAATAGCACTTTAGTTACTATGCTTTTACATTTATTGTGACGGTTTTAGAATTTCCAAAAATTGTAAGAACTGTAAGAAGCATTTGAATAATAATAACACAAAATAATTCCTTTGTTAAAAGAATTGAAAATTAGCGACATATTATTTAATCAAATATCTAAAACAATTAAGTAAAACACGTTTTCTGATAAATAATTAACAGACCTAGTTGATCAGATGGTAAATAATATACAAAACTTTTCATCTTCAACATATGGATTCATTACACCGAGAAGGATTAATTGACATGCAACACGATATTTTGAATTTGAATCACTAAAGAGAGAGAATGAGTGGTAATCAAAAGTGAGGTTATGTGTGTTACAGACTATGAAACATAAAACGATATCTTTCACCACTTTCGGAAGAAGAGAGTTACCTGTCATAGAAGGCATGTGTCAAATGTGAAATGACTACCCAACTACGTATGTAGCATGGGGCTAATATCATGTAGATACTAATTATCACAAATGATGTAGAAAATAATAGAATACTGGAAGTATCAATAAATTACATTACTATTATTAAAAATTTTGTTATACCTGTAGGTACCTCTCACCGTTAAATCAGATGGATCATTCCTCATTATCTCTCTTATTATAACTGAAAGTTTAATTACAGCTCCTGATACTTTCCACCTAGCATCCAGGGATGTTGAAGATGGGATGATAGAGCTTGCTTAGTAAGGAATTTACTGTGCAGAAACAACGAAAATATAGACCAAATTGTAACTTTCTTCGTTTGGGGAAGTCGATAAAAAATGCAAATAATTTAAAATTTATCATAAAAGTCGTTTCAAACTAAGTTTTGAAAAAGACAGTAATATTACTATATCATTGCAGTGTTAAGTGATCTCAGTCTCTTCATTGATTGATCATTGATCAACATTTTTATTATTAGGTACCTCCATGGAGATCTCCAAGCAAAAGTTGCTTTGTTAATTAAAAAACTACTAATGGTACCAGATGGGGCTAAATCATGTCTTCTTCGAACGCAAGTCTCCTCAAATCTAAAGTAACTTCTCTAGTGTATGATGATATACTAATATTTTTATACAGATAAGTCCAGGATGCTTCGAACACGGCAGGGATTGGGACGAATATACGAGTGGCCGACAACTCGCCTCATTTTAAAATTTGTATATTAGGAGAAGGGCGTGGCAGTGCGTTGTGGCCAGTGTGGCCACTCACTGCTCAGCCTCAGCAGTCAGCACGTCAGCAGACTGTTGTTATTATCAATAGTATCTCATTAACCGATGTAGAACTCATGTCTGAAAGAAATTTGATTTACGTATTCTAGACCAACGTCTAACTTCAATAATTCATGCTAGATAGTATTAATTATTGTAATTTTAAAAAACCTCAAAACACATTTAAATATTTTTATTGTTTGTTTTTTCGCAACAAAAATGTGATTTTTTGCAATTCTCTTTCTTTGTTTGATATGCATTGTTTATAAATGACTTTATTTAGGCTTTATACAAGCATAATAACAAAAACATATCCAATTTGATATACTCACATTTTTATCATGCATTAAAGAAGATCCAATAAACTTAATAATTGTATGTTTAGAGATGAAACATCAATGTGAATAATCAAATTGTATTTATGTTTTTTGTTATTATGCTTGTATAAAGCCTAAATAAAGTCAATTATAAAAAATGTGATTCTACAACATAAAATTAATTGTCGCTGCACCTCGAGTGTTGCAGGAGGTCTAATAAAAATTATTATAAAATAAAAGAATCCAAACAAGGAACAGTAGACGCGAGAGCCATCGGCTACAGCGCGGAGATCCACAATTCCCGGGCACTGTGTCCGCTTGCCTACAACTGGCACAAGTAAATCGCGCAAACTAATACCCACGTTCGAACCTCCTCGGTCTTTACTTTCCCTTGGTGATCATTTCAATAGGAAAATTTTCTTAGACTACTATACTCTATCTAATACTTACTGACATCTATCTCTTATATCATGTCCTTATGTAAGTATTTAAACTATGTTTTAGTCTTGACTTGATCCTTCATCATCAATTTAAATAAACGACAGTTACACCTTGTTTGAACATGGGCTTATCCCCGTTATATGTGGCAGTGTAGTATCGGCAGCTTAGTTCAATTGGGTCATGGAGACGTGTGTTTGTACTTTTATTAGTTAAGTTGTAAAAACAACTGCCAACAATTTAAATGGGCTGGGCAACAAGGCAAATGGATAAGGTAATTTGGAACTACCCTTAATAGAACTAAGTTCGAATAATTTTGTAACGTTGAAATATAAATCTTTTTTACCATTTAACATAATATCTCCTAATTTTGATTTCAGAAATCCTTTAGTATATCTCAGGTTCATGTTGGTTCTGTAGTCATATTTTCTCATACTATCATTGCCATTATTCTACCTCGAAAGACAAATTAATGCTACTTCTTTGAAATTTAAGACACTAAATAAGTAACAAATTCAAAAATTCAATACAAAAATTTTCAAAGAAGGTGTTCTATTGAACCCATACTTACTATAGTCTAAGCCTGTGCAAATTTCTTGTAACTGAATCTTCACAACGCTTACCATTATTTTGATTGATGATAATACTTTACAGTACAAATTTATATTTTTAAATTGCAGCTTAATCTTATCTTCTAATTTGATTTGGACATATCGACTGTAAAATTGAATTAGAAAAAGTGTGTACCATTAGAACAAAAACCAATTTACTTCAAAGATGTTTTAACAGTTTTTTATTACATCTGTTAACTTCGACTTTAGCCCTTCGGTATTTTTTAGGAAAATTCTTTATTTATGTTTTTTGACACCATCACTACAAATAACCTTGCTTGCCTTATCCACAGCTATTTATTAGTATTTACGTTCTAATGTCGAACCGTTTGAATACTTTTACTACCTATGGAGAGTCATGTTCAACGGGAAACACACACATACAGTTGTGCATAAAGAATCGTAATTACTTGCATTTTATTGCTTTTTGTTTCCACTTTTCTCACTACACTGCAACACATTCAGCTTCTTGTTCACATTAGACTATAATATCGTCTCATTACATATTAATTAGACATTAAAAAGTGCGTGTGCCAGTTCGTCCCAATTAACTAATGTTTACTGTTTCCTTTTGTTTGTAATCAAAAAGTAAAAGTATCTCGAAATATAACCGAAATACAATAGAGCTAATAAAACAAAGATAATCATCTAGACGTGGACTTATATATTCCCCATGGTGCTTATTTATATCATCTAATTAAACGTTCTATTATTATTATGTATATGAATCCATTGTAATTTCAGTAGTTTCATTTACAAGTATTTTTATTCATAATGTTACCTATCAGCACATTTAGTAATGGTTGTGGGATATATCTTAGATATAACAACATGGTGTATCCATAAATTAATGTTGTACGGGAGGGAGGATACATTTAAAGATTTAAAGACATGTCCGTTGTCCAATTTTCACGTATATGGGAAAGAATTTCTCTCATAGATATTTTCACTAGGTATCAAGATTCAAGTAAGCTCACCACTCGACCAACAGTTCCTTCAAAAAACCATAATAATAATACGTAATAAAATGAAGAGAGAATACATCTGATTCAGTTACAATGGCAAATCCGCAATAAATTGGGGTAAAGAGACGATGTGCATTTCTGTTCACACCTTGTGTGTCGTTTCTATCCGCCTAGTAATAGTAAGTAGGCAAGTGACCTCTCTGCACGTGTAAGAACAAATTTTTTCCTTGTGTTCATTATTTTTATTTCAGAAATCTAGAAACCGACACAGGAAGACTAGAAATTATATAATTTTAATATAACTGATAATCCAAATATGTCCAAAAGTAATTGTAGTGGGAAATCTTGTCTCTATCATTGTTTCTTACATGTGATGTACATACATGTATATGCAGATTTGCATCGGGAGGTAGGCGTTCCTGTTTACCGACTGTGATCTCTCATCCTTCATAGTAAATTCTTGTCAACGTCGTTATGTAACAGTTGATTTGTTATTGAAATTTCAACAGTAAATGACTCAGGATATTCAAGGATCTTAATTATCGTTTCCTTTGCTTGACGTAACAAACAAATACAGTAGTATATTTCCTTGTTTAATTGCGACGACTCCGAAACGACTGCATTAAATTGAAATGCTACAAGAAACCAAATAAAACAAAACACTTTTTTTTTAAAACTTGCTTTTCTTGAAAAAGTCGTACTTTTCTTGCAGTCATACATGAAATTGTTTGCCAAAAAAGAAATTAATTTTTACTTTTTGGTACAACTTTCTTAAGAGAAGCAAGTTTAAAAAAAAATTTCATTATTTTTTATTTTCTACTTTTTAGTTATACTTTAATTAAATTATTATCATTAACTGTGCAAAATTTTATCAATTAATTATGCCAGGAACGATTTGTTTTAATTTCTCGCTCCAATTTTAACCCCCGGCCCCCTACGTGGGGATATTTGCAAAAGTAACGGTAGAATATTGTATTGTCATCCGACTTTAGTAATTGTACAAAATTGCATCAATTAATTATGTCAGGAGGCGTGTTAAATTAAGGTTGCAAAATTTTACCACAAACATTATGAAAACTGATGAAAATCACATGTGAGTTAAATAAAAGCAAGTGATAAAAATGGAAGCAGTGGTTTAGTAGTGATATTATAAGATACAGAGAATACAACTAAAAAGATAATGATACAGAAATAAATTTAACAACCGTGTAAAAAAGCAATAAATACATGTATTAAAAATCATATTTATATGCAAACAATATTGGGGAAATCATGTTGGAGATTGCAGTAATTGCTAACTAATTGAGAAAACTAGATAATCTAAACATATTATAAATAATGGAATGAAAATTATAAATACAAATATGTAATGGCTGCACATTTTATTATTTAGTACAAAAATATGAAATAAAGAAAAATTAAAAAATATAAATTACCCACCACATGTCTCTGATATCTAACTTTTCTGTATCTTACGGAAAAATCTGAAAGAAAAATATTATTAAAAATTTTTAAGTTAATCAAGTTCTCAATAAGAAAAGAATAAACACCTAATTTGTTGGTAAATCCATTGTCTTCTTATTTTTTTATTTCCAAAAAAATCGAATAATCCATCAGTTAAGAAGTTTCCTTCGAGTATGGCTTATTAGCTGCGACTGCATAAAATAAGCAGGAAAATTGTCACTTGAAAATAGTCAATTCACGAAGAAAGGTGTCAAGGTCAGATTTTTACGAAACGGTAAATTTAAAATGTTTACATTTTTTCTTATATTTAAAGAATGAATTCATTTGTTTGTTTTACTAGATTTAGTAAATTGTGCAAATATCTTTTATTTAAACATAATTTGTTTAAATTGGAAGTATACAAATACGGATTTATGTACTTACTTGAAAGGGGACATGCTGAATTTATAGCAAGTGCGGTAAAGATTCTCATTTTATTTCACAAACTGTTTAAAAAATGCCAGAAAAAATAGTGTACACAGAAATTCGTTTTAAGTCTCATTTTCATAATCAATCATAAACTGGATAATCGTAATCATACATCTAACATCATGCATGCATGCTATTGGTTAAGTAAAAATACACTCTCAGTCCGATCCTCATTATTATTTTTAATCGGAAACAAAGTAGGTTTTTTTTTAAAAAACTTTTTACATGCAACGTTAATTAATTAAACTGTTACAGTAGACCACATCTTTGAAGTGCACAAAAAAACGTGTTTTAACTTCTTTTCAGAATCAAAGAACCGGCGTTTTTTATGTGCAGTATAAAGATGTGGTCTACTTTAACACATGTTTACTTTTAATGAAAACTTCGTCTGAACTGCCCCTAAAAAGAGCAATTAAATCATTTTAATAACCGGAAATTGGATCCGTCGTCAGAAGGTCAGTTTCGACAAACACTTCTTCCTGCCATTTATCTATAAGATATTCCTTATATCATAAAATTCTCCTGGAGTATCTTAACAACTCTGCGATTCCTAATCTTGGAACAACGTTTGACCATGTGGTAAAAATTCAGTAAAAAAAAAATCAGTATCTTTATTAGTAAATAAAGACACATCCGTTTAGAGATATATAAAGACACATCCGTGGTGCATAATTACATACAAAACATGACAATAAGATTAAAATTTTTCTCAGATTGTTGCTATAACTAAAACATTGAATTATAAAGCTAAGAGGAAAATTTTCTCTAGAAATTAAAAATCCTATTTTCATTTTGCCCCAATGTGAAAGTGCGATTTAATCCCAAATATTGGCAAAATATGTGGACTCTCCAACATCAATAACAAATTACCACGATATTTCCTATGCTTTCCGTCAATAATCCCAATGATTGGAAATAAATTACGTGATTAGAAAAAGCACGTCACACTATCGCCTGGATCAAGAAAATGAAATGCCGGAAATGGTATCTGTCAAAATGTCAAATTGTCAGCCACGCCTACGCTCCTCACTTCGAACTTGTGGAACTGTCTGTGAATCCAAGCAGAGTTTTCACGAGTTAACTCGACACAACCAACCACCGGGTTATTATATAAAATCATTCTTATTTAGCCAACGATATATTACAAAGCCTATTAAGAATAAACCAAGTCTCCTATTCAAAAGACAATTCCATGACACTCATATCTCATCGATATTTATTATTTAACAATTTCCGACCGTGACTAACGTCACTATACATTAGACAGCGCCACGACTCTCCAAGGCGATACTTCAAAACATCAGCTATGCCAGAGATAACCAACGACTAAAGTCGACAGAAATTCTGTACTATCAACTGACAGTTCGAAAATATAAACAAACGAATGTTCCAAATATTCAATTAATTCCCATTACTTCTGTCTTTATGGCTAGGTAAGTAGTAAAACAATATTATAAGAGAGATATTTGGGAAATTACCGATTTAATTTCGTTATGTATCGTCTGAAGGTTATGTCTTTTTGTTGCAGCTTTGTTTACAAGCCAGCTGTTTTATGCACAATACCGTAGCAATAACAATAAAATTTTGCCTAGGATTTATTAACTATTGTAATACTGAGATGGAGAATGCCGTGTGTCAAATGAAAAGCCAATGGTCAATATAATACATATAGTGCTAACAAGAGTTGTTTCCGAGGCTTTTACAAGCATACTCAGATTATTTCTGGTATTATAATGAAAATACATCAGACTATGGATTAATCTATATCGCTACACTTTATTTTAGTTATACCATGATTGTAAACCTCACAAAACTGTAGTGAGTACTTGGAATGACCATTACGTTACGAAGAAAGTGGACTATTTTAACTAAAATAAATAAATTACTGTATTGTATCCTTTTTGTTAAATACAATAAATGCTGTGGTAGGTACGTAGTTTAATTAGGCATTTCAAACTAACTGCAGAAGTGGTCTGATCACAGAAGGATTTTATATATCATATATCATATGTCATTCTGCCATAATTACACCTCTGTCTCTAAAGTTTTTAACTCCCGTTTACACAGTTGCAAAATCGATGATATATGATGAACACTCCTGTCAATATCCACAAGTTGTGGCGGTATCTCCTGTATAATTGAAAACCTCTTCTAGTACTTCCAATTAATTGGAGGAGTGTGTCCCATTTCCTAAAGGTTTTACACATACGCTATAAATATACTTCAGCTTCAAGGATCCTTTGGTTTCCGTTGACATAGAAAGCACACTCGCAGGAAAGACGATTCGAATACCTATCAATACGTATAATCTTACGGGTGTTTTCGTTTAATTGTCTATTTTAGAGTCGTTACCGAAACTATTTGTTCTCTTTTTCTTTACACAAACTGCAATTATCAGATACACACTGCAATTTTTAATAATTATTTCAGATAATGAATTCCTCGACTAAACTGTTTGAAAGTTGTTTCATTAATTGAAAAGTGTTAAGCATCAGAAAATAAATGAAGCAATATATCCGCATAGTTTCAATTAATTTCTATAAAAGTACGTTTTATTGTATTTTGTAAACATATATTATTATAACTATGCTCTATTTTTTAACGAAAGTATCGTGCAAAAATGAACGCTTCTATATCAACGAACTGAAATAATTGAATCGTTATTTGCAAGAATCTACCAACTTAATTACTAACTGCGTACGTTACAATGTGAAAATAAGACAATTAAATGAATTTTCGTTCTAAATATACAAATCCTGCCACAATTTTAACACTCATTCGCACAAATTAAAACACTTTCTAACAAGCTCGGCAACAACTTTCATTAGATTCAATACGAAATTAAATATATAAGCTTTTTTACCTACCATATTATATTAAAACACCAGTTATCACCATACGTGAAACGAAGCAAGTAAAATTTACTTGTCAGGTACAGCGTATATCCCTACGTGCTAGAAAAAGAAATCACAGCAATTAGCAATTTAGACTTGTGTCACTAACACTATCATAAGAGCGAAACAGATGTGGAGGACTAATAGCATTCGAATCGTCATTTGTTTAGCGGGCGGTAGTTTAAAACTTTGTTGCAGAATGAAATATAGATTTAGTATTTTCAAAAGACTAACACATGTTATGGATATTCTTCTTCTTCAAGTACTTATAAATTATTGATATTTTCATAATATTGGTACAAAAGAGTTATTATTCTATCTATTTAATAGGTTACTTTTTCACTCCTTATTCGTTTCTATTACAAACTGTTTACTACCATTTTCTTTTTTCTTACTTGTCTTGCTCATTTACCATATCTGATAGCTTTCAGCTTTCATACTATCTAATCAGCAACCAGTACTAACAAGTGACGCTTTGCTGATGATACTTCAACCAGCGCCAACGAATCGATAATGTCAAGGATGGACAGAATTGCCGAGGTGGTTAACCAGGTCAACGAATGTGTCTACATTATGAGAACTAAATGACAGGAAAAGAGAAAAAATCAGACGAGTACAGAAGAATCGCTCAGTCAGCTACACGAGCTAAAAAGTACGTGCATTTCTAAATGCTGAATGAGCTAAAATCTTACTCATCCATTCATTCCGGTATTTCCTTGCAGACCTGGATATGCGCGTGGTTTTGTCTTTGGTTCTTCCATTTATCAAGTCTTATGGACTTACTGGACGTACTGAATTATGTTGCCTTATTCAATGCTGCACATTACTTAACAAAGAAACTTTAGTACAACTAGACTTTAAAGTTCCAAATGCTTCTTCTCACATGAAACACATATCAGTCACGCAAATGCTATAATCCTTCAAATAATCAACACGGATGAAAAAATTGAAACAGTTCTATAAAACCTTGAAATATATATCCAATACTCTAAGTGCCAATCTAGATATTATTTCTCCTACCTAAGAAAAATGCCAGAAGCATTTGAACTGAACACAGTGTTTAACTTTGATCTTAATTATTCTTACCAGAATTATTCTTAATTATATCTCCAATCCCATTAATTTTTGTATGCTCGATGCATGAAGACAGCGTACATCTAACGAGAATGATGATGGATAAAGAATAGATAGAGAAAGTAAAGGTCACAAGTATCAATTTACAATTTTAAAGAACACGTATTTTGAATTGCTACCCCTCCGTTTATATTTTTCCTTATAAATCATGACTTTGTATTGTCGTAATTGCTAGCAGCAGCTTGTTATAATAGGTTTTGACTCAGTTATTGTTAAATGTATAAAATTTCAAACTTAATAGATTGAAACAAAGTTCAACAAATTTCTAAACTGTATCAGTGCATCATTCTGAACTATTTGTTAAACTATTTTTGTTCAAAGAAATGAAATCCAAAGAAGTCAGAAATCCATAGAGGTAAACTTTAATAGAATAAAATAGCAAAATAAATTTTACTATTCAGCCTAAATCCTCTAATGTCTTAAAAAGACATAAATACTCTTTTCAGAGCTTATTTGCAAACTATCTACATTTAACTGATAAAAATTTGGTCAGTACTACGAATGTAGAAAGCAAATAATTTAATAATTGCAATAAGCCCCACCAGACGGATTAATCCAAATAAGGACTCCCTCTGTTACCAGGCAGTGCAAGTCACCAACCCATGGACCGGTTTCTGGCTTATTAGCCTTCATCAGCATGGTATAGGCAACTCACACTGCACGATAACAAAGGGACTCCAGATCTTGTCAACATCGATCGACTAGAAGTCGGTAAGATGCGAATGTGGACCGTGGGGCCCTCTGGTGAAACTTATTGCAATGTGGATTTTGCCCAGACTAGGCTCGTATGAAAGAAATGAAATCCAAAGAAGTCAGAAATCCATAGAGGTAAACTTTAATAGAATAAAATAGCAAAATAAATTTTACTATTCAGCCTAAATCCTCTAATGTCTTAAAAAGACATAAATACTCTTTTCAGAGCTTATTTGCAAACTATCTACATTTAACTTCATTTCTTTCATACGAGCCTAGTCTGGGCAAAATCCACATTGCAATAAGTTTCACCAGAGGGCCCCACGGTCCACATTCGCATCTTACCGACTTCTAGTCGATCGATGTTGACAAGATCTGGAGTCCCTTTGTTATCGTGCAGTGTGAGTTGCCTATACCATGCTGATGAAGGCTAATAAGCCAGAAACCGGTCCATGGGTTGGTGACTTGCACTGCCTGGTAACAGAGGGAGTCCTTATTTGGATTAATCCGTCTGGTGGGGCTTATTGCAATTATTAAATTATTTGCTTTCTACATTCGTAGTACTGACCAAATTTTTATCAGTTAAATGTAGATAGTTTGCAAATAAGCTCTGAAAAGAGTATTTATGTCTTTTTAAGACATTAGAGGATTTAGGCTGAATAGTAAAATTTATTTTGCTATTTTATTCTATTATTTTTGTTCAATTGGCTTAAATGCAACCAACTTATGTTTCTTTCTCCCCCCTGGTCGACGATAAAAAATAGTAACTAAAATTGATTATTTTTGTTCTGAAGCTAACAGTTGCACCCTTTTCCATCTGTTTCCAAGAATATGTGAATATACCTTTGGGCATTCATGTCTCTTTCTAAGTCAACTAGAAAGCCGTACCTGCATAAACTATTGCATTACAAATCATAATTAGGAAAGAGCTGTTTCATGTTTCAAAAACTGAATGTTTGACGAATTTCCTTATGGGCGGTCAATTATTCTGCACTCATCGTGGATCCATAAATGGAATCGGGGTTCATCGCTGCTCACTATTCTATTCAGTTCTTCAATCCACTGGGGAAAATCTCGCGGAGTCAGTCGGTATGAACGAAGATCAAAGGTCTGTTCGATAAATGGTACTAAACTGTATTCGTATTTATGAGACATTGTTTATCGTATTTTTTTCCTAATTATTTATGAATTGGTGGATGTTTGAATTCAAACGTCGTATCATAAAATTAATACAAAATATTACTATACTCTATTATTCGATTTTGGACTGGTGACACTCGTTAGAATGTTATCGGGATCAACGCCTGAGACGTTTCAATATTATGACCTTTTTTGGCAGTACAATGCCAAAGTAGTTCATTATCATAGAAAACATAAATACAGATAAAACACTCGTAGAGAACAAAACTCTTTTGTGGTATATTTAAAGCTATCAGTAAAATAATGTGCCAGATCGCAGTTTGATAACATGTTACATATATGGTTGTTCACATTGTCGTATATATGGTATATTTGCGTGTCAAAGGTCGTTTATCTATTGGCAAAGAAATGACACGTAAGTTTGAAAATATAGTGAAATTGTTTCAAACTGTTTAATTATTGGTATATTGGTTAGGAGTAATTCAAGTTATTCACAAAAATTTATCTAAAAACTTCCGAAACAAAGTCGTACAAAAAATTAAGATATTTTTACATGTATTTATAATAAAAATTCTCAATTGAACCGTGAGGAATTTCCAAAAAATAAGCATATTTTCATTTATAGAGAAATATTAATTTTTGACTTGTTTATTAAAAATTTTTCCCAATTTTACGTTTGTTTCCTTCATTTTCTGCTTGCTTATTTGTGAATATATTCTGCAAAATGAAAAGAGTACATAATCCTTGTGTAAGTGAGGATTTTCGAGTAGATTAAAATTTTATATTATATTGAATGAAACATTTCTAATTTCTATCTAAAAAAGATCGGAGTCGATAGCATCCGTCTCCTGGACGATATCTTCCAAATTAGTTTCCGCATTCTCGTCGATTGCATCTAAATCTTCTGCGTCGTTTAGATCGTCGACAATTTTATCCATCTATGAAGTTGTGGGCATCTTAAACCTGCTTTTCTGTTGCGGTTGCAGGAGATAAGTTGATTCTAGTGTTAGCACAGGTTGTAAGGAGCTGTCAATATTCTTCTCTCCTCACTGTTGTGAATTTTTTTCGTTGCCAAGCCTTTACTGAATTTTGTAGATTACTCGTAATGAATGTTGAGCGACGACCTTTGAAGTTGGTGTTAATAATTCCAACTTCGATTTTTGTTTTTCCAGCGATTTCTTGAATTGATTAAATCTGTTCACTACATTAACCAACTGCATTTCTTTCTGAAGGAGTTTGAAGATTTCTAATTTTCGTTTCTGAAATATTATAAACGTGGTATCACAACCACTGAAGGAAGGCATGAGCCAGTAAAATTGTATTTTTTATACGTTCATGTGATTTCTGGATTTCTGACGAAGAAAGAATTTTCCATTTAATTTTTCCTGTTTCTGGCTTTGTGAAAAATATATCTTTCTCTCCTGAAGTCAAAGCGATTAATAGAGCCCTTAAGGACTAGGTACAGATGTTCGCCCATTATTTGATATTTGAATTGCTGTTTTAACAATAGGTGAATCCACATCATCTACAGCTTGTTTTACAAAGAATTCTTTATTTTAAAGAATTTTTGTCAACATTGAATTTTTTTTTGCCTAAATTTGTTTTTCACGTAGTTAACATACGTCGCACAAATAATGTCTTCATAAGTTTTATTTGTCTACCTTCTAACTCGATGCAATCAAAATCCACCTTCAATAATTACATAAATAATAAGTATAGAGTTACAAAGACATCGAAATTTTCTTGCTTATTTTATGAATTTCGGTACATTTTGCCTGTACCGTAACCGTGTGACATATCGACAGGCATTGAGGGAGGAGTCGAACATACATATTATTATCCTTCATTTCGAGTCACTCCTGTCTTTGTAAATTGCGAAAAAACGACAAAATTTTAAGTTACATAATAATATGGTTTTCGGCTATACCCACATATTTCGACGAGATAAAATGAAATAAGCCGTTCGACGTGCTTCTCGATGATAAGTTGTGTTGGGGATTTTTGGGAGTGACTTTTTTAATGCAGCGATAAACTCCCATGTAACACATTTTGTTTATTTTTGCTAAATCTACCTCATGTTAAATTAATGACACCAAACCTCTAACACTCGGTAATACGAACAAACCAGCAGAACAACCCCGGTCCTAAATCCACCCTTAAGATTTTTCAAATTGCAAGAAATTGACAAAATTGGATATATTGGTGTATTTTTTATTGTTGCAATAAACTCAGGTTTGACTATAATATTCTTTTATACAAGTAATTCTAAAATATTCTCGGGAACAACAAAAGTTACACTGTCAATGCTGTTTTTACAATTAATAAGTTTTCTAGGTACCTATGTTCCACAAATTCCAGCAGGCTGTTTCGGCTCATATTACCCGGTAATGGCGGTTGTTTAGAAAAATTTCAAAATTAAATGGAAAACCACTAATTTTACGTAGTTTTAGAATTTAAGGGATTTAATTGTATTATGATTATTTAGTAATATGGACTTCGTTATTCATCTTCAAGGTTTAAAAGAACATAAAATACTACTAGTACCAGTTTTCACTTTATGTTATCGTGTGCGGTTTCAAGTAATTATAGAAACTTAGGCTTTCCTTGCCAACTAGGCCCTTGCATGTCAAAGGCCATGCATACACTTGGCAAAGAAAGGCATGCAGATTTTCTAAAACCGCGAAATTGCTGAAAACCGCATAATTAGCCTATAACGTAAAAATAACTTCACAAACTAGGAATGATGTGCGTTGTATCGTATTTCACATTTTGACTGAGCAATAAAGGAATTTACCATTCCGGAAATGAAATTGCCAAAAAGAATGTAACTGAAATAACTGTTTTGTTTTATTATATTATAGGCACCGTTTGTAAGACCACAGTAACTTAATACGCTTACTCTTGTTTTAGTATATAAAAAAGTTATATAATATTTCTTGTGTGAAGGTGGAATTACATTTACACTTTACAAATGTGAATATCAACAAATAAAGTTACACATAAATACACTGTTTTTATAAAGCATTTATTATTAACAATTATTATTGATATCAGTTGATAAACTTATCAGTTGCAATATTTTATCTTCAGCTAAGAACATTTAAGGTGTTCAAATCGCAGAGTCTCAGATAGATTGTGACACGAGCAGCTCCGCTAAATATGTCAATTATTGACTTTTTTATAACTTGCATTAATATAATATCAGTATATCTCCTAAAATTCTAAGGATATTATGTGATAGTGTGACGAATTCTGTAAAAATGAATTAAGCGAGATATTTTTCAAGATCTTTTAGTAGTCGTCTCATCCAACGAAGTGGTTTAATAAATAATCACAAATAAAACATATAATTTACATGCAAATTTTCAATAACGAATCTATTAAAACAAAACGTTGCAGACGAGGTTGACTAAAATGGAAGCAATATTTATTCCGAAGTAACCGACGATGATATTTTTGCAAACAATGAACCTATCCCCATTTTCGACGCTTAACTCCAAGGCCCCTCACTGCGCCCAAATTCTAAACAAATTTCGCCTTCAGCGTATTATAATTGTTAATTCTCTTAGTAGTACGCATACGTAATCAACGACAATTAGGACAAGGAACACCTACTTCCCATTTTAATTTTATTACCCACGAGTCATTAATTAAAGTTAAAGTTAAAGATCAATACACTTTATAATAAAGACTTTTACGTACTGTTATTTAACGGTATAATATAATGACTAACTAAAATAGTTTTCAAATCATACCATGCTGAAAAAATTTTCGCAAATTCTTTAAAATTAGTATATTAGTTTATTCATATTAAATTAATGAAAGGTGAAAATGAGAAATGTTACATTCGTTGAATGGGTGGAATTAAAAGAGTTGGCAAGAGAGTCTTAAACTGTTGATTGTATAAGAAAATAATCATATTATTAGTAATTTACAAGATGAACTGGTGTGAACTTCATGTCGTTATAATAGAACAAGTACCACCCAAACCATCTATGTAGCTGTGAGGTCTTCAAAGAAGACAGTAATTTCTCTGCTACACAGAACCTTCTGCATTAAGGGATATCTCTGTCCACAACATTCTGGAACTCCAATGAGTTAGCTGAAGTAAATCGATCCAAGTTAAACCGCTAATATAAAAACATTAATACTTTTCCTTAAGAATCTAATATTGTTTGCCTTGCGACAAATGCAATTACACTCTTGAAGAAATTTTGCGGTAGTGTCTGATCAATTTTCTGAGGTGAAGATACAAAAAAATCTATTATTCAGACTTGTAAGGACAACATTTAAAAAAAAGTAATGCGGCAGTGAATGGAAAAAATCCTGTTTATATATTGGGCAGCCTATAATTAGAAATTTTTTTCAGTTTCTGTTTAAAGTTTTTATTTTTAGTTTTGCAGCTAAAACGCTTTAATATACTTTATAGTTTTCTTATATTAAGTTCTTCCAAATGTGTTTCTATTAAAAATGCCTCATTTCTTGTGAAAATTATAACAAAAGAATTGTTCTTCTTTAACATTTTTATTTTTCTGGAACTATTTCTTCATGCTTTAATAGACTCAACAGAAATGAAGTCATAAGTTTACCAAAGATTCTATGATAGTTTGAGAAGGAGTTTCACCAACAGTGAGAACAGATCATTTATTTTGTGGAAGTTCTTTGAGCAGTAGACGAGCATGTTGTCCTGTTCGGTTCCTACATTGGCAAAGACTTTTTATTAATCCACACTAATGCATGCATATCGAATGAATATGAAACATTGAATTGGCCATCGCGTAGTCTAAATATTAATCCAATTAAACGTTTGTAAAATATTCTTGACAAGCAACTGAGCGACAGTCAACTCTTCAAAGATAATTTGAAAGGTATCATTCAAATCGTACAAGCAGTACAGAAAAAAATAACCATAGAACTCATAATAAATTCTGGAATTGTGTTAATTTTGCGGGCAGAAGTATGATTTAATAAGTATTAAAAGTTTGTTTTTTGAGAAGTATGACTACTACTGTGAATATTGATAAAAGTAAAAAAAATCGTGCCTATAATAATTATTATTAAACAGCATCGAAAAACTACAGCTACAGTTAATCCTAAGAAAACATATAGGTATGATAACAATATTGTTTAATCATACGAAACAAAAACTCATCAAACTTTAATTTAACAAATTTTAATAACGATAACGACTGAAAAAATCAAAGAACTTTTCTCAGTATTCATATATAATTTATGCACGTCCTAGGTATGTATATGTGATAATTATGATTATACAGAAACAACATTCGCAGAACAACAGAAAATATAATAGATGTATCAGTTATCTCATAAAGAGCTTATATATTCTCGAGCTATTTATTTTAGTGAATTCAGCAGAAATAAATTGTTTACTACAGGAGACAATATAGAGCCACTTTAGCATTTAATTCAGGCTAGAAACACTCGAAAACTGGAATTCCGTATGATTCAGAATACCGAGTCTGAATGCGGAAGTGGAGTATGATGTAGTTCAGAACGAAGCGTATTTGCAAGTAATATTAAATATGTATAATAATTAATATAATAATACAAAAAAAATTGTAAATGAATTTAAATATATCGGTATCTTATTGTTCAAAATTTCTTTCAATAATTCTCATAAACCTAGCAGGTAGGGAAGTGGGAACATTTTCTTATTTAGCAATTTGTGGAAAAAAATTTATCTTTACAATAAATTATTTTCTTTTAAGTGAAGTCAAATAATTTGTTGTAAAAAATCACCACACCGAACATTAATTTTCTTAAATTTTTCACTTGCTATTGATTACAAAATTCGGATTATCCCTAGTTTAAAGCTTTGTTCTGTGAAGCCACATGGCTATTGGTCGATTTAGCTTCAACACTAACTTCTAACGTGTCACCATCACCATTTCCAAGGATATTTAAAAATGGTGGTTTAGATAGAGAAATGTTATTTTCTTTATATTTTTTATTTTGCAACAAATGACAATGTTTTTAAATCAACTGAATTTTACCTCACAGACAATTTGGAACTTTCCTCGAAATAATTTAGGGCTATCAAAATTGAAGCCATCATCTTGTACTTATTATGTTTTATATTAGTGTCCAAAAGAGAACTGGTAATGTTCAAATTTAGCAGCATATTCTGATTATTTCAGCTTTTAAAATAGGCATGAGCATTACTCGTTTTTTTAAGGGGATGTTTTCATTCTCATATAAATCAAAAGTGGCTATTGCTCAAAATCATTCTAAGCGACCGTGGTATGCATATTAATCATGTGACGTATTAACTAATTTTTTATCTCTTAAAATGTATAATTTGTTTCCTTTTGTCAATTTAAATAACTTCATTCAGACGAAACTGAAATCTTCTCAGATACCAACAATTTATTTCAAGAGTACACTCCAATCTCTAGTCCTCAACGTTGACGAACGTTTAAACTGTTTAATACTGTCTTCATTTCGCCATCAATCGTACCCAATAACTTCAACCTAAAATTCTTTTGAACTTAAAGACATTCCAATGAAAAGATCCTTGTAAGTTCTATTCATTATACATACACTCATGGCGTAATAGCTCATTAATATAAACAATCCATTCATCTGCAATTATGAACAATACAAAATGTAATGTTAACGGATAATAAAATACAGATACAATTTAATTGCTATGTCGTTATTAAAACTTTCATTATAATATCGTTACTGGCATCTTAGATTCTGGAGAATATTTGTTACAAATTATTGAAATAACAGTATTCGTTAAAAAAATTGTATTGTCTAAATTAGTTAATACCTACTTGAAATTCTGATACCTATTTGAAAAATCAAATTGAATTTAAACTATATATTTTAGTTGCATTTAAAAAGTTTCACATTAAAGGGCTCCATATAAATTTGAATTTTAGTCAGAGTAAAATCTGGTGTAAAATTCCTAGAATAATTTTACAACATAATAAACCACAGCATTGGCTCACAAATTTCCATTAAAATCGTGTTAGTTTTCACATAAGCACCACTTTCTTTATTGTTAACATTATTAGATAAGATTTGAAACATGAGTATTATATCAAATTGTCAACAAATACAATCGGTCAAGGCAATTTATATTTCCTAATTTTCAGAGGATTTCTTCGGTAAATTGGACAGAGGTTAATAATACTTAACCATTTAAAAATATAAAAATTCAATTATGTGGAACCTTTTTAGATATAGGCTGCGCATTGTAATGAAAGTTAGTGCCTGTTCATCCCCAGGGAGTCCAAACTTCCGTAAAGTCACGTTATAGTTCATTATGTAACCTAACCCATTAATTAGCGTTATTAACTTAAATTATTGTGGCATAAAGAATAATTACTTTCATAAAGGTCGTTGCCCGATTTTTGCACAAATATTATTTTCTTCCTGTTACTAAAAGGGACCTCCTTAAATACTATAGACAAATCATTTCCCAAGTAATTCAATAGTGTAGTTTCCTATTTTGTTATTTCATAAGATTATTGTCTTGACTTGCGACATTATTTGAATTTTCAATAGTTTAAAATTTTTTCATCAAATATTTTTCTTGTTACAAAAATGTTGATATCGATTGTGTTGTTAATAATATTAGGTTAATAAGGAAAACCTATTTTGGGTTTAGGTATATTATTCGTTCTGAATAAAACACCGCAATTAATTCAAATCTATTTTCTAAAATAAAATTATTACATGTTTTTAATAAGGATATCGTATAAAACTATAGAAGTAAGTGGCTTTTGATTGCAACATTTTTATACAATTTTGTTTACAAAATTGATTTTTTTTTTAGGTATGCGTAGATGCAACCTGTTCCCATATAGAAACTTTTTTATTTCTTTAACGATTTAATTTTAAGAATGATCTCTTGGCTCATGTTTATAGTTCCCAGAAGATTTATCCCACTGGTCATGAATCATTTCTAGTAAAGATATGCTTAGCCTCGCGGAAAAATTGCCACAAGTTGATGTCACGATCTTGAATGCCACTTAAAATTAGTTTAACAAACAAAACATTACCTAATATATTTATATATATTATATTTAACTTTTCCCTTTGGCTGGTTTTGTCTATTTTCAATAAAAGGTCCTAGGCGAACGCTGTATATTGGAGAGTTTCGAAAGAGTGGTTTGCAGAGAGATAGGAGGAGTGACAAGGTGGTGAAGTGAGTCTTTTGCAATTATGTCAGGAACTATCGATATTTGTAAAAAAATCCATATGAATTTTTGAGAGCTTTACAAAATCCTTCTAATTTGTGTTTATTTTTTCGTAAACCACGTTCTTATGCTTTTGATTTCTTGCGTTTTCGAATCTTCGATCAAAATAGTGCTCGTCCTTTGAGACTAACTAAAACGAAATGATTTAATGAAAAAACGTTTCAAACATGAGTTTTATAGGATTTCATTTGCTACGTTTTCGTTTCTTCTTTTTTACTCCATCTTTAAAATGACGTTATGGGAAGAATAAGCAGTGAAACGTCTTTTTCGGAAATTTATTGATAATAGTTTCATCGAAGAAATCAATATTACATTTTTTTAATTATTAAATCATTTGGCGTATTTTATAATTTGTTCTAAATCTTATTAAAATAAAAAAGTAAATTTTTATGAAACATTACTTTCTTCAATATTATAACATTTATAATATTTTTAAAAGATTATAATTAGAAATGACTATAACATATTACCCATAATAATTAAAAAGAAAAAAACACCATTGATTGTATACAGGGTGGGCCATTGAAATAAACACGTCAACTTCATTTTTGAGGGGGACATCTCTAGCGATAAAACCGACCAGTAAATCCCTGGATCCCATCGTGCCCACCACACCACCCCTAGAATTTAAAATAATTACATAATGCAGTAAGTGAACAATTTTGAATATTTTGAGAACGAGTCGATATAACTGGAAAAGTTTTGTTGCTTGATGAGCACTTTCAAATTTACCCCATATACTACTTAAAGACTTAGGGTTTGTGATCATAGCGCCACGGGGTGAACCGATATGTAGATGAGTTTTATTGCAAAAGATGTCCTAACCGAAAGAAATTTGTTTGAACGAATACCCGTTTTTTTTTTCAACGACACACCATTGTATAAGTAATATGTGATATTGCTATTAAAGGCACCTTATAATAAATTATATAATTGAAAAATTAATGAATTCCATGAGGGGGAAACAATTTTTGCGATTTAGATATCTCAATTTAAATGTTAAAATTAAGTATCTGGAATGTTCTGTTTTTAGATTTTTTTCGAAAACATGAAATATTCCAGCTTCTATAAAATAACTTCAAAGTATTGACTATAAACAAGAATTGGTAGAAAATGAATGCAAAACTTTTAAAATTTTCTTTAATTTGCTTGTCACGTGTCAACTTTTCAAAAATTGAGTAAAGTTGAATTTCAAGTAATAGGGCGACTTTCAGAGTTTATAAAAGTATTTTGGAACTTATTTAACATAGGGTACATGATATTCATAAACACAGAGCACATATTTAGCTTCCATTTACATTAACAATAATAAAAAAATATTGTAATATGTTTACTAAAAACTGTTGAAAATAATCTCCATCATAAGAATTATATTGAAAACTGAAAATACCCCTTTCTTAATTATGGTGCAAAAAGAAATATATTCCCGTTTAAAATTCGTTCACAAAATTTAATTGTTTACCATGAATTTAAAAAAATGCAAAATCTGCGGAGAAAACACACTTCTTTAATTAGAACTTTGCGTCCATGGAGTGGCAAAAAACACGTCTGTACGTCAAATCCAATGCCTACTTTCTATAATATTTAAAAGTAAATGCCATAGCGGTCTATTTGTGTTTTTCAAATGTTTCGTATCTTCGACGCCATTTTTTAAACAAATACCAACTTGTGACATTTCGCTGAAATCAGAATTTCATGACAAAAAAGAAAATGTAAAAATATACGGGATGTTTGATTTAAACTGGCATAGTTGGCGTCGCTTCCGGTTAGACCGGAAGTAGTATTTTGGACATAATTATGTCAGGCTTTCTGGTTTTAGTGATCTTGTTATCAACATTCCAAATTTCAGAAGCATATGTTTCATAATAACCCAGTTATTCTGCAATACTTTCGTGTCCACCCAGCATACAGCAATTTTAAGATAAATTTTACTCAAACATATTATGAAATACTTCGGATTATCTAATTATACAATGATTGTATGATGTGGTTGCATTATTGGAAATGATTAAAAAAAACAAAAAAAATCCCCTTCCTCTTCTTCCAGGTCTTTCAAAAAAAACTACCACTCTTTTCATCATGTTTGGCGGATCTCCGATTTTCAAATCCGAAATCGACTTATCTCTTTACATAGATGAAAGAGTCTCTTGGATATTGCGTTCTCAATCACGAGGTTATTCTTCAGTAACTTACTCGACCTTAAGGCGGAAATATTAAATTTTTGTGTGCTCTTGCGTTTAGGCATTTTGGTCTCAACCTACATAAATATTATAACATTGTTTTCTTCTGTAGTTATTGGCTATAAAAGTATTGCAATCTGCGATCCGACTATAGTACTTTTGTTTTCTCTCAGCGCTATGACAACTGAAAACCGTAAATACTGTTACAAACTTCACCCCTTGTGGCCCGTGTAAAATTATTTGCTCACTGAACTAGCTTATAAAAATGACTAATAGCAAATTACTGAGTTAACAGTCGACACACCCCCAGACGATCTCCATCAATCCATCAGATTATTAATGAATTAAACCATCCCTTATTTTTCACGGAAGTTACACGGCTACCTAGCATCACGGACACAGCGTATTTCACGAAAGCTGTCGTTGTCTTACACGTTATGGTTAATATTTTCCTCTTCTCTCGATGAAGCGGCGCTAAACGTAGTGGAACGAAAAAGCACGTGTGGTCAGAGCGACAGTCGATTGTTTCGCGCGCGGTTAACTGGATGCGTGTTTGCTACCGTTCTTTCTGACTTTTGCAGTTTATTCAAAACTTTTACCAACTCATAAGCGGGTAAAAATCTATTTGGTGACCGTGTCGCGACAACCGATTAGTTTCAAAAGTTAAATACTTTTTCTTAGTACCTCACACGATATAATAATATAACAATTACGTATTACGTAGGTATACCAAGGTACATCCGGACTTTGAGAACGCATCGCATAACTTATTTCTAATCTTCCTACAATATACACCATAAATTAAAAAATAATTTGGTAATTTTTACAGCTAACAAACAGATTAATAATATGTGTTTCTAGGTAGGCTTTGTAAACATAATAATCAGTGTGTCAGCGTCTTTCGTTGTAGTTCTAAATGGTGAATAAAATTAGTGCTTCTAAAACGTTATGTAGATATCTTAATGTAATGCTTATTTTTTAAATAACTTGTGCAAAGGTGTTCGTATGATTAAATCTAATTACAAAAATAAACAAAAGGAGTTAGTGCTGTTGTGAGACCTTCGATTTAATTTGAATGAATTTGTTTAAACTTGGAATGTTCTGTGGATTTACCAATCATGGCTTACGTCATCTGGAGAGTTGTTATGAAAAAATATTCCAGAGTTCGCTTGGGATTGCATGGTTCAGGGGTAAGTACAGCAACCGCAAGTTGAAAAACCTTAAATCTGCCGACACAGGAAGCTTCGATAACTTTAATACCTTTAAGATAATATACCATGTTCAAAATGCAAATTTTCTAATGAATAATATATTTATTCAGTTGCTGTTTTTGGCACGTTACTCATCGATGAAGAAAGACTTATACCTACTAATTCATATCCGAGTTTGTATACCAAATTATTAATTCAAGCTGCTATTGTTTGTTCGTTGCTTAACGTTTATTTATGATGATAGATTTTAAATAAACATTTTTGCATATACGATTTTTTATAAACGCGGTCAGAAATGGTATTGTCATATTCCTATATATGGAGATATTATGTATGGAATCGGGTCGATCTTGCTGGAACGACTTTTTAATTGAAGATGAAGATATTTAATGAAAATTTAACACATTTAAGTATTTTAAATTTTCCACCGACATTTTGATTTTTTTGGCAACAGTATGATACGAGCGAGGATACGAGGTATGATATGATGTGAAGGTGAGCTTGAATAAAAATAATTTCAACTAAAACGTCGAAATTATAGACAATATAATTTCAGTGAATTTATTAGCTGAGGTATATTCTCAATCCTAGTTCGTTAAGTTTGTATCATCTCCTTCAGATTATTTATAGGGCCTTTTGATAAAAACACAAATTTTAAATGATCTTTTAAAGAAAAATCAAGTTGTATTAAATCAAGAAATCTGGCTGGTTTATCATGGCACCTCTTCTTCCACCTACCAGGGTACCAGGGTCAGCCCTAGAAGTTACGTGACCACAATACGAAGAAGCTTCGACTTGTTAAAACCATAAGTTGCTATTTACAAAAGCTGGTCCTTCTAAGTTAGAAATGCGTTCATTAACAAGAGGGACGATATAATTTTGAGATTGAAGATAACTCCTAAGTTTAATTTTCGTTTCCAATGAAAAACGAGCCGAGAAATACAGTACAATTTTTCATACCAAGCCAAACACCTAACCAAATAATAACCTTTCGTGGGTTGCACATAGATAAAATAACTGAAATTCTGTCAATATTCATTTCGTCATTTTCTGGATTTATTGATTGAAAGGAACAAAGGAAGAAACATTTCCACTATATTGTCTGCTTTTGTTACCATACTTGAAACACAACGATTTCAATGTTAGTACTTTTATTTTTTTGGTTTAAGTATCCTTCCATTACTTCTTTGTAAAGCATTTTTGAAGCGAGTAAAATATTTTGGTGTTTTTTAGATTTTGCGTAAAATGACATATTAAGACATTATTTGTCCTCTTCAAATTAATGATCATCATTAGCACATCATTTGAAGCTTAATTCTTCTTTCAATGATTTCTCAACTCTGAAGATCAAATGGTTTGTAAAAACATTTTGGGCAGTAGTTAATATTTTCAGAGTCTGGATCTTGGATCTTTATTAACACTGTAATTAATGGTTAAATCGGACGTTCAGGTATCGATTTGAGTTTTCGAAAATACTGTGTTATTGTTCCATGTTTTATTTATTACCAGTTTGTTATGGCAAGGTAATTTTTCCTAGACGTTCTAAATTGGTCAATAACAAGAACATCTCTGAGTTGCCGCTGGGGTTTGTGGGGTTTCAGTCGTGAAGAGTTAGGACACGTGTTCCCAAATTCTTCCATGAAAACTTCGCTAGAGACATGGGTAAAACGGTAGCCTCTGCTGTTACTGACGTAAAACCACATTCAACATGGAAGAAGAAGGAAAAGCTTAGTGATTTATAATGGTGTGACTGATTGACCTGTACTTCGTCTGAAATATTGCCAGTCTCACTAAATGGCATTTTATAGCTTTATTTGGAACTAAGTTCGGAGTTGAATTAGTGAGAATCAGAATGGTGGAAGCGATAGAGTTATTCAAATAGGATTAGCTAAGTTTGACATCATTAAGCGGCTACTATAATTTACATATCCTTAGTTGAAACCCAGAGGTCAAAATTCGCTAGATAATCAAGAAGTTTTAGAAAGAGTCAATACTAGATCTTTGCAATGGCATATCCATGTTTTCTGTTGGTGGTAGGAGGGACAATTGAAAGTCAAATAAAAGTGGGAATATCAAAGCGATTTTTTTAAACGGAACGTCCTGTATATTTTTTCAATTTTGAAAGAAAGCTTTACATTTTTTTTCCAAAAATATACCACAATATATATTTATCTTCATATTTAGTAAAATACTGATAATAATTAAAATGTTAATAATAATAATAATAATCAGTATTTTACTAAATATGAAAGTAAATATATGTTATGTTATATTTTAGGAAAGAGAATTTAAACCTTTTTACTATTTTTCAAAATTGTAAAAATGTACAAGGAATTCCGTTGAAAAAAAACATTGTTAAGTTTTCTCTCATTTTTATTTGACTTTAAATTGGTTTTTTATTGACATTTTCGAAATCCTTGGAAAAAATACTATAAGTTACGTTAAATATTTTTATTTTATTTCCAAACATAAACCAAAAAATTGGGGTGAGAACGTTATAGGAATCACCATGTACCTACATACCGGGTGACGACCAGATTAGTCTTGTTCCGATTTTTCGCTTGATTTTGGGAATAAAATTTTAAGATTTAGGCATAATATCGTTTGTGGCCTATTTTGCACTTACTAAGTGCAAAATATCACTTCTGATCTGACCGCTAGCTTTTGATTTTTAAATAGTATAATATAATTGCATATTTAGAGTGTACATGAAATTCTCGTTAGAGTATTTTTTTTCAAAATGTCGTCATAAATTCGAAAAAGTGGCCCTTAATATATTATAACCTAGAGTATAACTTTCATTTATGTTGTTGCATCTCAATAATAGTTTATATCGTGCAAAAATCGCCATTTTGAATTGAAATACAATTTTTGGAAAAAAGCAAATTGATTTTATTGGAATTTAATGGATTTTTTAAACGGTAACCATATTTTTTTACCGTTAACCTTTCGTTTGTACCAGTGTTCCATCTATTGTTCATTTTGCTCTGAGTTCTATGAACCTAAAATTAGTTTTAAAGCAAAATTCGAGGCAAAATTGAAGTTTTGATTTACGCTATTGACCAAAATACAAGACCAAAATCTCGGATCCTGCTCGGTTGAGCCTCTTTGTTATCATTATTCATAGAAGACACATAATGAGGAATATAGAAGTTCATTTATAAATAATACAGATATCAAACAAATATTAACGTTATTACCATTTTCATTTTGTTAATTTTTACATTTTTCAATAATCGCACATTAAATATTTCTCTGTCGCGATTATGAAATTTAAACCGATATCATTCCTTATTTTATTTAACCACATATTGGATATGTGGAGTGACCAAATAATTATAAAAAATATTCAACTTTATGAAGCAGTCCCATTTTACTTCTCACAGACTTCCCTTTTTAAGGCCCCAATTTTATTTCAAATAGAGTATGTCGGATGGCCCGCTAATAAAAACTACTTGTTTATCTCGCAGATAAATCGATACACATTCACTTTAGACTTTGACAAGTCAAATACATAATCATTAGGAGTACGTAACTAATGATGCAGAAACAATTTAGTAATTACTAAATTCGTAATGGGTATTATTACTCGCAACAAATTTACACATAATATATCAAACAGGTAAGTATGATATTGTTTTTTAATTTTTTTCTGGGGCCGAATACCGATGTTATTATATTGAAGAGGGGCAGTCGCACATAGCTGACATTCGATGTACAGAAAGTTAAGAAAGAGTTCGATAATAATTTAACATTGGCGATATTACCATAAGTGTACAGGGTGTTAAAAATAATGCCTTTTAAATATTTGGTGACTTTATAATTTCAACTTATTTTTGCTTGCCGACTCGATACCCAAAGGATTAAAGTTTTAGTTGAATATATTGTTGAATGTGTGATAAAATATTGTAGATCTCGCTGTAAGTGGATTAATGTCTAAATGACGATTTTCGTTTTTTTTCCTCCGACTAAATTTTCAAAAAATCCTTTCTTGCAAATCAAGGTATTCAAATTAGTAAAATGCTTAACTAGTAAACTCAAATATCTGATTACTTAGCTGCATATATAGCTTGCAAAATGGAGCAGGAATTAGAAAAATATGTATATTGCAAAAAGAAACGACAAAAAAATATTTAGCATCAACAAGAATTTGTAATAATAATATATTCATTTACTCATAGATATTATATAATAATAATAGTACTTAATAGAAGTATTATTATCCACCATAGTATATTCAGTAGTTATATTATATAATAAAGATTCTAATACTATCAAAATAAACTAACATTAAATAAACAGGAAGGTAGTTCCAAAGTAAATAAATAGAGGCAAAATCCACAAAAGAAAACCTTGCGATTGTATATTTTACATCATCGATGATTTCTTTATTGAAAACATAACGAGTGTTGAGTATATTTTACGTACTTTTATAGGGTTATGATCAGGAACGTTGATTTATTACATAACAATTTCCAACGTCCATTTTAAACCTGCCAAACACTAACAGTGGACGCTCTATATTGCCAGGAAATGCGAATTTAAGTAATGGATGTTGACAAAGAACCATCCTGTCATAACGAGTTTGCGAGTCCCTCTTTCTATCTACTTCTGAACATGATGATGTTACCGAAGATGTTACAGCTACTGAAAAATATACAAGGTGTCATTATCTTCAAATCTTGGGAACGTAAAGTTGATTTAATACTAATTTAAAAAAACGCAAAAGCTGTAGGTCCATTTTTATTTCCTTCAATATTACAAACTTATAAATTTTTGAACAAAACTAAAAGAAGCCAGGTTTTCAAAGACTTGAAAACCAGTTTCAGATAGAGCAAAAAGGGTTGAACTATCTTAATTTCCATAAGCTCTTTCTACTAACCCCAACCTTTGATTTAACCGGAGGTTAAAAATTCATGTTCAAATTTAACCTCCAGATAATCTGGGGTTAACACCAGCTGAGCAAGAGTGCAAGCCGTTCTGTTCTATCTCAAATCGTTTAAATTTTAGCTTTTGCGAATAACTATTGCTACAACTTTTGCGTTTTTTAGCTTAAAATTCAGTCTATTTTACGTTCCCAAAACCATTAGTCAGTTTATACTATTGAATATTATTATATTCCAGACGATTTAAAACTCCTTCTAATCATAATTAATTTGGATGAACGTGTACTGGTCATATACATCGATGCATATTTCATACAAAATAAATAATAATACTTTTGACAGAAGTAAAATATAACTATTAATAGTGGCATTTCTATTGCAACACTGTTTTCTCAAAATCAGCGAAGCATTGATGGTCGGTGGATTTATTCAATTCCAGACCACTTGGAAGAGTTGCAGATACAATATCTCAGTTCGAAAAATAACTATAGCTCGTTGAATCATAAGTGTGGATTCGTTTTATCAAACTGGTAGTGTGATGAGAAGGAAGGCAGTGATAGACAACAAATATATTGCTGACGCTATCGAGATTGAAGGACAAACAATAATAAATTCTCCAAAATGGCTCATAGAGCCTTCACTTGGAACCTATTACTGCATCATTGTGAGAAATAACTCATTAAGTCTCTATGTCAGATGACAATCACTCATAAACTTTTAGTCATACCATAATGACAAAAATTCTTTATAATCAATTTTAATGACAATGACGAGTTAAGTTTCTTCAACGAAATTAGGGGATTATATTAATTTTTAAACTATAAATCCTGACGATAATCTACTCGTGTTTGAGATAGTAAGTAGGTTCTTTATCTACTAAATACTGACGTTTGGATTGGCCATAAGTAAAGTTGTTGGATTCATCTTTTTTCAAGATGTATTTATGGGAACCACAATTTTGATCTACTTTCAATCAGTCAGTTCTATATTGAACTTCAATATGGTGTTTTGTGAGGTTTCTTACGCTTGATTTGCTAAATTCTTTGGCACAAGAATTGTTAGTAGAAATATGCCTAATCAGAGACTACCAGAGTCGACCTAACACCATTTGGCCTCGTCTGAAAATTTTATTTTTCCAATACACTTTTGACATTCTACAGTAGACTGAATTGACAAATGACTGAAACCACTTAAAATTTTAACCCGTGTCACTAACAAAAGACAAGGAGCTAGAAAATATTTTCTTCTTGCTTCTCATTTTTTTTTCTAAATAAATTTTTTCTTAATAAAATTATTCTACAATTGTTTCTATTGTTTGTAGTTTATTTGTGGCGGATAATTAAATATTCAATAAACTTATTTCTGGGAATCACGCCAAATTCTAAATAATAAATATAAATAAGAAAATGTCCAAAATATGTCAAGATTAAATTGTTGAGGTTTGCCTTTGATACTACACTTTTATCTTGACATATTTTGGGCATTTTCTTATTTATATTTATTTTTTAGAATTTGGCGTGATTCCCAGAAATAAGTTTAATGAATACAATTGTTTCTATTTTAATCACGAATTTTTTATGCCATACTAACACTAGAAACTCTATACCAAATGCGGATTTAGTTAATGTATGTAGAGAAAGATCCATCCTGTTGTAATGAGTGTACAAATAAAAAATCAATTTGGATCGGCGATACGTGCAAAACGTATGTATGTATGTCTATGTTGAATCATAGCGTGAATTAGTTTCGACAAATAGTTAATATGACGGGAAGGAAGGTAGTGATAGATTGAAGCTACAGAAAAGTTAGACAAATAATTAGTGACTAATTTCCCAAACATTTCTTTACATGTGCTGGCTCAACAAACTAGGCTTTCTGTAGGAACTTATTGCAGAATCTTTGTGAAAAAAATTGCATTTCTTTATATATCAGATGAAACCTCCTTTTACCAAATTGATAGCAATTCTGCCATCGTTAGTTTTTAAACAATTTGGATGAAAATGATGAGTCAATTGGAGGTCGGATTGGAGTTATTGAACCAAACCTTTTTCAAGGCATAATTACGTATGCTATAATTTTTACCTAATCAGGTAGTTTCATAATGAATTTCAATAGCGCTTTTTCCAATGGACGGTGACCAGTTCATATTACGCATGTCACACTAGATCTACCAAATTCTTTGACGAAAGACTTGAAATATGCCTAATCAATGGCTCCTGTTGGAGAATAATTTAAAAATGTAATGACCTAAACAACTTATTGAATTTTTAACACCTCTCACAATAATAGACATGAATCCAGAAATTTTTTTAAATAGAAGGCCTTTTATTGCTTTTGATTTTTTTTCTAAATCCATATCTTTCTCAAACAAAATTTTTGGACATCTGCTTTCATTTTAATTATGTATTATGCACGACAGTTGTGGCAGCTTATGTTATGAGTAGAAATATGGTCATCAGTCTAGGGCATACACGTTTCGCCTATAATTGAGTTTTTATTTGCACACCCGTTATATTTCCCTTGACCATAACAACAGCCACTGGAGGCTGCTCTTTTAAGGTTGGGATTTTGTAGAGTGAGAAGAGAAATATACGTATTTATTTTGGTTTATTATGATTAATGAAAAAACAAATATGGTGTGATATTTATAATAGTTTTAGGTTTTTAGTATTGTCCTAAAGATTTTAATAATACCAATTTCTAAATATAAATTTTTATTATAATGAAGTGGTGCTCTCAAAGCGAAGACTTGACCTAAAAATGTGAAAATTCTCCTTTGAGGGTCAATTTCACGAAAGATACGTTAATTTGAGCGACAATATTTGGTGAGCTTTTAAGTAACACTTTGTACTCGGCCGTAAGCTAATTTCTTTTTACAAAAAAAATACAAAATTGTAAATACAAGCGATTGAATGAGTTGCCTACGTATTGCCAATATGTACAGTCTTATTTTTTCCTTCTCAATTATAGATAAGAATGGTAATTTCAATACCTCACGGCCATTTACACTTTTTTCTGCAAAATTAGATACATTAATTTTCAAAATCCGTGTATTAGTTTCTGCAAAATTTACTCCTAAAGAAATCGATGTTAATATCAGGAGTAAATCGCAACCTTAAGGAACGCCTTTAAACTGACCTTAGCGTTAAGCTCTCTTTAAATATTTAAGATACAAGATAATTTGTCGAGTATATATGTTTGTAGTTCCAAACAACTACCACAAAAGTAACTCTTGTTTTATTAAAATTCATTGCGTGTTTAGTGATCATTTATAGACACTAGTCCCCCAGATACATCCCAAAGGATTAAATATTCAAATGACGTTGGTAAAACAGTCATAAATAATTAACTTCAAAGAAACTTTGGTATTTATTTTAATTTATAAAAGTATTTATTATAATTTGTAATGGCATTTATTTTAATTTTCAGAGCCATTTGATAAAGTTTCTTATCAAAAAATCAAAAATCAAATCAAAATGAAAAAAAATTTTTCAAATAAAAAGTAGTATTTAAATTTAATATACATAGAGTTTGAACAGTTTTTAAAGGTATCGTCTTGTATTATGTATATTATATTTTTGTTTTTGTCGAGGTTTTTGTCTTCCATTATTCGTTTTGGAACGATAGTTGCATTTTATTTGCATCCGTAATAATTGTGATTTCATCTACTAAATATTTAATAAACCAACATGATGAAATAATTTAATACTGAAAACAATGAATGTGTTGACACAAATTTAATAAATAATAAAGGTAAAAATAGGAAAATAATAAAGAAAGCATAGGTATATTTTGATTGTTTCGCCATGGATGAATAATTTGCTTTTTAGTATTAAGAAATTGTAAGTATGCCATATTGCTAAAATTACACAAACAAAAGAATACAAAAATGTAAAATTTATAGGGTGTTTCGTCCCAAAGAGTAAAAGTATTTGAAATAACCTACAACAAAAGTTGGTAAAAAGAAACTGAATAAAGGAAAAATTTGTCACTTTAATTTCTTTAATTAAGTATTGATTTTTCTCGTTAACTCTAACTAAAGAACATTGACAAAAACAAGTTCTAATTATTGAATATATTAAATATTTTGTTGACTCCTTTCGTCCGTAATAACCTATTATAAGAAATGACCAACTTATAAATTATATGATTTATTTAAAATTGGCACGATTATTATTTAAATTAAACATATTAGTTGTCGCAAAATAAACAAAAAAATTATTCACCAACTAAACTGGGTATTTCTTTTTTGGTATTAGGTACTATCAACATCAACTATAAAAAATATTATTTAATTTTCGCATTTTAAAGGATTTGATATACACAATAATTTACGGAGGTAAAAATTCTACTTGGATCACTCTGTATATAAACAAAAACTGTATTTTATTTACTCTCAAGTAATCCATGACGAAGCAATCAGATTGTAAAATAACTGATTTCATTTTTATTCAACAATTTTGCTTTCTTTAATTGATTCATTAAATTAGTGTAATATTTCAGTTTTCAATTTTGCTTTCTTTAATTGATTCATTAAATTAGTGTAATATTTCAGTTTTTTTAGTCACTACAAATTTGATGAAGAGTTACTTGAAAGTTTATTTTTATGCGAACCACCTACTTTAATTCTAAATGTCAAGAGAGCAACAAAAAACACGATCAGTTTTCTTTGATACGATTTCCTTCTTATGTCTGATTTACATATCGATGCTGTCGAAGTTTTAGTAGAACTGATTACTAGAATATGGCAATCAAAATGGTTTTCTTGGAACAGAAATATTTTTACTGGGATCGAATCTAATCCCTATTTTGCTGTGAATTAAATATGTTACGGAGGTTACTTTTACGTTAGAAACGAATTTGTGGGAATCAAATATTATTGAAGGTAAGCGGGAGTCTGGAAGACCAAGTGCAGGTGCCATCGAAACTGGTATCATTGGGGAAGTTTCAATTATCTCCCGAATATACCAACGTTTGGAATACTCGCCTTAAATTTTAAGTATTCGATGTTTTGTTGTCCAACGAGTCAGTGTCATGTCAAAGGTTCTTCAGGGTGATATAATTTCATTACATTTACCTATACCTATAAGTATAGATTATTATTATTATAATATTATGATAATCTGCTTTTTTATCGTAGTCGATCAAAAATATACGAAACCACGAGTATTTCTTAAAGAAAACACCGAACTAATGTATTTATTAAACTTATGTTCGCTTCTACTAAATATTGTTAACTAATATTGTTTTAATCCATTTTAATCTAGTCTTATCACTTTATTTACCCAAATGAAATCGACAAATAATACATTTTTATATTGCTAATCATGACTTCTTCTCTAATGTAGAATAAAGGTTTGCCATTGCCATACTATTGCTGAATCTCTCCTGATTTAATGATTGTTCCTGGTTATTCCTTTTAAATTCAACTTGCTCGTTAAAATTTTGCACGGTTTTAAATAGAAAGCATTTTCAATAACGCTTGTAAATGAAACAAAAGTTTGTTTAGTGTGAAAAAATAATAGTGCACCGTTGAGAACCAAAATGTCTTTACTGAATTTATATATCAATCCTATAGGATTTTCCGGGGGTTACTTTGCTGACTTGAGAGGCTGTTAAGAAAACATTTAAAAAAAACATTAAACATTATTCTATACATTACTTATACACCACAATAATCTTGGGTATAAATAACAGAAAAAAACTGTTTGGAAACTTGAATCAATTTTTACGTCTATCTAAATTAATAAACAGTTTACACTTTCTCCTAGAACCTAAGTGAATCATTACCTATATATACCTGCTAAACTAAATATTTTTTAAACAAAATGCTAGGCCCACGCGAGGTAATATGCATCCATGTGTATTTACTTTCTTTAACCATCACCCATGATGTTCGCGTGTTTAAGTTTGGCACGGTGAGTGGTTTAATTCAAAATATATGCCATTATCATTTACACGTTCACTGTAATGCTGCGAAATGTGAATCCTTAAAATTGAACGTGTAATAAATAAGTAGGTACACTACAATTCAGTTCATGCCCTGGTAATTTTTTAATAATACAGCGCCTGTTACGAGCATAACAATAAATTAAATAATAACACATTTTCCTGCTTTCCTTTCAAGACGTAAACATATAGTGGTACAATAGGGCTTGATTTTACACTTTCATTTCAATTGAATTGTTTTTAGAGCATGGATACGTACAATTTTTGTGCATAGTAAATAACAAAGTTTTACTGTTTTATTGGTTGATTGCCATAACGAAGTCGGTGTATCTCTCTGTAATAATAATCATCACCATCTGATGACCGTCATCAATTGGTAAAGAACAACATGTCTTGCAGCAGCTGTAAGACGCTGAATAACAAAATACAGCTCTTATGCATGATGACCAGGTATACCAGTAATTACATTAGCAGCAATAAGATTATCATGATTTGCCTAATTTTAATCGCCCGTGCTTATTACATTGCTTTGTATTTCGTATTATTTACATTCAATATCATTCACGAATAA
Organism: Rhagium mordax; assembly: GCA_963680705.1. Lineage (NCBI taxonomy): Eukaryota > Metazoa > Arthropoda > Insecta > Coleoptera > Cerambycidae > Rhagium > Rhagium mordax. The sequence continues at coordinate 120,872,711 of OY796656.1, forward strand.
ATCAAACAAAAGGCGACCAAGTGTCGATCCCTGTGGAAGGCCGGGCGTGGATATAAAAATAGACTGTTGATCACATTACTCTTAACTTAAGAAACACTATGAAGTTTTCCGACAGTGGAAATTTTTGTTAAGGTAAATTAGAAACCCAAAAGGACACAGAATTACCCTGAGGACGACCCCGATTTACATAAATCTTTTACAATAGCTTCATGATCGCTTAAAATCATTGGTACCTCATTTGAGGAGTCTTTTCCGTAGATGAATATAAGATTGTTTCATTACCTCATTATGATATTGACAGACTCATTTCATCCACGATCAAATATAATTATTGTGCACTAAACTATCATGCGATACGAAAACGAAAAGGCTAAACGGGAATGGAGGAAACCGCTGGAGGAATAAAAAACACAAGCATAGTCAGGGAATAAAAATTCTGGAACTTGCTATGAACTTTAGCACATAGTTATAACCAGGTGCCACCTAATTCTTACGACATTTCAACTCTTCAAAGGTGAAAAGGGGTTGGCGACGCAATGTAGTGGGATACTCACTTATACTGAGATATAAATGGACGGTATATGAGGTGCTTGAAGCGGTAAATGCTCTCATAAAACAATTTAAAATTTATATAAGGACTTAATAATACCTAGTTTTATTATTATGAATCTGATAAGCTGAACTGAATACAAATGATTCTTGTGTCAACCGTTTCCGGTGCAAACGGAAATATTTATGCACTTGGGCTTCGCAGGAGCGTCTAGGGTCAAGGGTACAGCTAGAAAACAATAATTGCGTGCACTATTGTCTTATAGACATTAGCAGATCTGTCTTGATGGGAATTATTGTTAATATTTTCTAACAGCTTGGGAATATACAGGTCTGATTTTTAATCAATTCTAAATAACTTTTATTAGTAACATTTTTCAATAAAAATGTCCATTATACTTTTCCATTCTTTCCATTTTTTTTATCGCAGAAGACTTTGCATATTTGCGAATAGTTTATTATCTCAAAGGAGATCCTAATGTGTTCTATCACACCTTGGATTGAAGCTGTTTACTCACTCCTGAATAACTTTTATTAGCAAAATTTTTCAATAAAATATTACCTAATGTTGTTTTCTATTTCTTCCAAATAATTTTTTATATGTATATATTTTTATTTTTATATTTTTTACTAATTACAATATAGCTCTCTTAATAGGAGCATACAGTATAGGAAAGACATAAATACAAAAGATGTACAGAGTGATCATTTATATCTTAACACCCCCTTAACTTTGTTTTTTTTTTGGAAAAAAAAATGTGTAGACGGCGAAGATTTTAAATACGATATCAGAAAAACAATTGAGTAACGCTAAAAACACTTATAATACAAACTTGTGTTTTTTGTATAGTAACGCGCTGTATGAAAAAGTAACTAGTTTAAAAACCGCAAAAGATAAATATACCGTGTTATATTTTTTTGAAAAGCTATTTTTATGCTCTTTTATATTCCGCAAAAACATACAGCATGTTATCAAACAAAAAGCACAGTTTGTATTAAGTATAACTTTCTTGGCGTTACTCAATTGTTTTCAGATATCGTACTTAAAAATCTATGTAAAAATAACTAAAACTTTTGTCTTTACACTGTTTTTCTTCTTAAAAATAAAAATGATCACGCCCTGTACCTACAAAATCAGTTGTCCTATAAATATCAACTAAACTCCATTTCTGTTGTAACCACTATTTAAAAAAAAAATCATTTTGCCTTATTTCGCTTAGATTTGAAAATATAAGCATAAAAATTTCTTATATTCCGTTACTATCATTGTTAATACCTTTTGAGCTGGGAAAGAAAAAGCGGCTTCAAAATATGTAATATATTTTAAAAGCAAATCCATTTTTTATGGCGGCGACCTTTGTAGATACCATTGGTATTTAATTAGAAGAATAAAAAAATTACTCTTAGATTATAATCATTTTTGCTTCTTTATTACTTCAGAAAATTATACCATAATAAAATTTTAACTATGAATCCTTGAGGTTCAAAGATAATTTTTTCCACTCAGTTTATTTTTGATTAATGACTTGCTTCTGGAGAGATTGCATTATTTTAAATCATGATTTTTTCAAAAACGCAATTAGATAGGTATGGTTTAAAATAAATGAAAAAGGCTGTTTTGGTAAGCCATGGTTTTGTGTTGGGGTTGGGCTAATTGTTCAATATTTAAATATAGGTAGCTATAAGCAAAACTTTAATGCAATCCGTAATGTAAAATATTACAAGTTCACTGTTTTTCATGAAAAGACTATTAATAGAGGGTGCAACATTTTTACTTAGGCAGTTTTCAATCCGAGATTTGAGAATTTATTATTTCTTAAAAGCAATTGCACGCTTCAGATCATTCGTCCAATTACAATAATGTGCACATTTAAGAATTAATAAACCATTCACCGTGATGATGATGCTATTAACAAAAAGCAGAACAGTATATTTGCATTTAACACACCAACTTTTTTAATTTCGGTTTATTTTTATCTCGTTATACAAAATGATATAGTTGAGCAAACAACATAAAACTAATAGAAATCGCAATACCAGTTACAGTACAGTAGTATAAATGGTTAATAAAATTAACGAATTTGTGCTAATACTAATAAATTTAATTTCGTATTGCTAATTTATTAATTTCGTGCAAAATGAAAATATAATAAATAATTGTATAAGAAAAATTTAGAGAAAAATATAATATTTCGAATTGTTTAAATATATTTTTATAAGGTTACAAATATACAAACCGAGATACAAACGATCTGAACGACTTAAGATTTCAAATTAGCAATAAAAGGTGAAGTGTTTGTGAAGAAGGCGATCTTTTATAAACAGATTAGAACTGCGTATTGAAAATAATGGTAGATATTTTGAACATTTTATGCAATTTATGTGATGTAGATAAGCAAATCCTTATAGTGTCTGTTACTTTATCGCTAGTTGTCACTATGCATGTAATTATTGTCTGTATTTGGGTAACATACCAAGACCAAGGGAACAAAATTACGAAACAACTAATTTTTCTCGATATTTCTCATGTAAATCATCAATCAACTATAGATGACTGTTACAGTAACGAAATTGAAGCAGACAGGATATTTCAAGGTCACTAGAGTACAAAAAAATTTGCCGAACAACTTTTATTTAAAATATTTTTCAATCAAACCAATAATCAGGTTTTGAAGATACATATTCCTATACTTATATGGCAATGGCTGCATCCTCTGATAGCCCATTTTTTTCTGCATGCCTTTATAGCGATTGATCATTTTCGTTCAACTGCCCACTATTATGGTGGAGATCAGCCAATATTACTGATGAATCTGCCCTCGAATCTGCCTTTGAAAACAAATGGAATTTTCTTAAAGAATCTTGGTTATCTGTATACGTGAACAATTATTTTTAGCCGTGGCAGCAACAGTCAGATTGAAAAGGATTTTTTCCAGTTTTGGTCTTGTCCAATCTAAATTACACAACAAACTAAGCAATAACAAAGTTAACAAAGGCACATGAATCAGGAGTCGACAAAGAAAGAGAAATGCAAAAGTATTAACTGGGTTTGGGGAGAAAAGGAAGATGTACCAAATCCAGAATATAATCCAAATGAAAGCGTCGAATTAGTGAATGTCCTGGGACAAGTAGAGGTAAAGGCGAAACCAATATATTATTAGACTTCGATTAAGATACTTAAACTTTTATATATTTCGTTCGTTCTCAGAATCATTAATAAGTTTGTATTTATAGAATATATTTATTTTTATTTCTGTTCTGCTTTGTTTCGAACATCGTTAAATATTTTTTAAACCACTTATTAAAGTTCCAAAACGGTATGTCCCGGCACATCCGGTATATCAAAATATCTGATATCAAATCATCAAATATCATCATCATTTTCAAACCCTGCCAATAATAAAGAAGATGTAGTCATAATTCCACTTATGCCGGACTCTGTATAATTGACATAATTTTTGCTGTACAGAGTGGAGCAAATTCGTTTGTATTTACACAATTCCTTAAAACTAAGAGAACTGTTCAAAATGTTTTCGTTTTATGTTTCAACCCTCTTTAAAATTGTCAATTATTAGATTATTGAAAACGTTCTTTAGCTCGGTGGAAAAAAAAATATTGAACGCTGCTTGCATCATTGCGTTTTCCTTGGAAATCGAACCTGAAATACCTACATCAGTTCTTCCTATTTCGCGTTTTAAGGAAACCTGAAATTTTTATAGAATTTGGTCCATACTGTACATTACAAATATATACATATAAATTACACATTTCGCAATAAAATACGTCGGAGTTATGTGATTTACTCATGCACATTCTTTTTTTTATTTTCTTTTATTAGCAATAATTTTTGCAATACCTATAAATACATAGATATTTTATTACCACTTGTTGCAATATTTTATTAGTTACTAAGTTTAAAAAATTATAGTCACACCATTTAAATTTATATTAGAAACAAAAATAAAAATGTATCCAACTCAATTATTAACTTACAAATATAAATATTTAAAAAATTTGATGCCTCATAAATTTGTTTGTGTAAAACTATAGAAGAAACATTAAACGGACAGCACTTATCTCAAAAATATGTTTTAAGGCGATGAATTGATCACAATCTATGTTTTTTTAATCTTTCTTTAGTTGATTTTGTCTTATGGTGGTAAGTGTTGTAATTTAAATCAAATAAATGGTTATAGGATGGCCAATGAAAGCGTAATTGACTTTTTCCGAAATATCAATTATAAGCCCCATAGCATCTGCTAATATCGAGATTTTGTAAAATAATTGCACTATTATGATTATCTGAAATAACAGTTGAAGTTTGAACAGCCATTAAATATTTTTTGCCTTCTTTTGTTTGTAAGTCAAAAAAGCAACCTTTGACAAAAAGTCACATGCGTAAAGGTAGGCATAAAGGTGATTTTTTTTAATCTAAATATTTTTTGGATTATCTGGAATTTAAAAATATTCAAGAACATGTGGTAATAAGTCTCAAAAAGGAAAAAAAGAAAATTAAACAATGCCACAAGTAACTTTTCGATAATATTGGGTTCCTTGTAAAACACGTAAACATTATTTTTAGAGAGAGTTTAGGGTCTCGAACAATGACGCTTATTAAGAAACCAGAAATCTTTTATACAAGCGGGAACAGGAAAGTCAGGAATAAATACTTCGCTAATCAATATAATATGATAACACGGGTACGAAGAATTAAAGAATCGGGAAAACATTTTTGTTTATTTTCATTCATTCATTTGTAACTACAATTTCCTCCTTTCTTCTTAGGTGGTTTAAGGCCAATAAATGAAAAAACTATTTTTCAATAAAATCGACATGGTGAAATAATTCGGTTTGTGACATGAAATTGATTAATATGAAAGTAAATAAAGAGATTATTGTGTTTTCTATTTTTGTGTTTTAATAAATTCTTATATTTAGTCTAAAAACGCGTTCTACCAAAGTCAAACACGGATATGCATTTAGCATCATTACGCACACACTCATTACTTCTATTTATAACATTTCTTATAATTATCATAAATAACTGCTTGTAACATGAGGATATTGAAAATGAAAAGAAAGCTTATTCGATGTTTAACCTACTATTCTTCCTATGATGGTATATATAGTTAAATTATCCATATTTTTGATAGATATACAGACTTAATTAACAAGTTTCTGCTCGTTAATTAATTTAATTGATTTTATGTACATAAAAAAATAAGAATTAATCTTAGAGTTTTCATCAAATATTTACAAATTGGTGAAATCGGTACAGTTATGTCGATGAGATGTGGACTAGTTTAATACAGGGTGTATTCTAAAATCACCGACAAACGGAAACTGGAGATTCTGTGTTCTGTGTTACGCCACTGGATTTAGCCAATCCACTCAAACTCACCTCATTAATTGTATTCAGTAAGACATTCGAGTGTACCAAATTTCAATATAATATCTTATGCAGTATTTGAAAAAACTCCAGAAAACTACAAAAAAAATTTTTTTTCAAAACCCTGTAGCTCGGTTAGGAAGCATTTTCAGAAATACATTTATAACAACTTTCGTCTTATTTTGGATCACAGAATCTTCAGTTTCCGTTTGTCGGTGATTTTAGAATACACCCTGTATTATCCTCATTTTGATGTAATAAAGGACATTAGTGGACAATTTTATTTTGTAAACTACCAAAAAAATTTACTGTTTAATGTAATCTCAGTTGCTCTTAATGTAGTTTGTTTTTGTAAATTTAATGGTCGAATTATACTTTTAGAAATACATAAAAACGTATGAAAATCTACGCGGGGAGCTGTGTGGGGCAAGCAGATTTAGTCACACTATTTATCGGTTTGAGTTCGAAAGTTCGAACCTCAACTACAACGACAATGTCGGTGGACTATGAATGTGTGTCTGTGTTTTTTCCAATTTGTAGCCCCCCTTGGACAGCTTTAGGTCTGGATATTGGATTTGTCTAAATTATGTTGTGTGGTCTATTAATATTGGTTTATATTCGTGATCCACGAAGACATAATAAAAATGTTGAAGTGAGTGTTCATCTCTAATGGTTGAAGTTCTTCCATTTTCTTAATTACTTGATTATAACATGAGGAATAAATTTTATTATGTTCTTTTATGTGGTTTATCAAGACCACATACTGATAACGTGTACTCAACATGGTCCATGACAAAGAGTTCTTCTTCTTACCAATAGCGCATACATAGTTCAGGAGTATTATTAGTTATTTTAGTAATGATTGCTCAATTAATTTATTTAAAAGTTTCTTTTCTAGTAAGTCACAGAGAGTGAAAATTGATGTTTTATCTGATGCACTTGATGTCAAAAGGGCAGTTTCTTAAGTGTCAATATTGGTTCTTACAAACATTTTTCTTTAAATAGCTCTTTTATCAGATGCAAGTCAATTCTGTTAATCTCAATACTCGGAAAGTTCTGTTCGATAATGTTATCTCAAGCCTCAACATGTATGAACGTTTTTGCTTGAATCATATATGGCTGCTTCTCTTTCTCATTGTGTTTCTAAGTTCGAAAAATTTTAGCAGGCGATTTTTACCGAATTGATAAGCCACGCACTGGAAGATGATCTCTGATCAATTGCGATATTGTTAGGGCCATTGCAGAGCAAGATACTTTTTTGTCAACATCGGAGATTGTGGAAAAGCTCAACTAACCACAACAAACCACTTCGGACCATATTTGAGAATTTGGATTGGTGGATTGTTCGAAACAAAAACGAAACAAACGAAAAAAAAGAGCATACGGTGAGTCCTGATATCCTTCCTCCTTCACCTCAAAACGGGCTTGATCTTTAATAAAAAAATACTGTGTATATTGTGGGATGTCAAAGAACCAGTACACTATGAGCTTCTCAAACCCAAAGAAAGAGTGAATTCGGAAATATATTGCCGACAAACGAATGATTGGAACGAAGTGCTTAAGGAATACTACCGACGCTGGTCAATAGGAAGCAAATGATCAGAGCTAGGTTGCTTCTGTTACATCCACCATATTCTCCGAACCTACCACTATCCGATTATCATCTGCTTTTCTTCCTGTAAAATTTTTTTAAAGGAAAAAATTTTAAAAGCAGAAGCAGATGTCAGTCACACTGCTTGAGTTTTTGCCTCCAAAGATGAGCCTATCTACAGAAATGGGGAATTAACAAATTACGCTGGAAGTAAATATTAATAAACGCATGGAAAATGTATTACTTTCTTTTAATTCAAAGACGGACAGAACTTTCCGGTAGACCTTTCTATAATCTTACCTATAATCCCGGTGACGTGAAGTAGCAATAGAACAAATTAAGAACGACTTTGCTGTTTATAATTTTCTTTCTGACCATGGGCATGGTTTGCAATTAAATGCAAAGAAATCCTTTGCTTTTAATTTCAAGTCAAAACATTTTCGTTTTGATCAATCCTGTAATCTATTTATCGGCAATTAATTTGTCTTTGGTGACACGATAAAAAAACCTTGAAATTTTTTAAATGTGATTATTAAATTAATTGTGGTACGTAACGACTTTTGTTCATGATTATATGGAACTAACTTGGTACATTTTATTCTATTTTATTTTTTATTCCTATATGTTTTATTTGTGGATATAATTTGTATTTATTATACCGGGTGTAAACGAATAGTGTAACTTCCTCGTATTTAAAGATATGGGGATAAAATTTTGTATCGTGAAATTGGGTAAGATTTCCAACTTTTTGAGGCCTATCCGTCATATTTTTTACTTCCGGTTTCACCGGAAATGGCCCCAGTCTTTTCTAAATGGACCACCCTGTATGTTTTTACATTTTTGAAATAAAGATCACATTTTGGATACATTTATACTATTTTTTAACAATTTATACAGGGTTGCACGAAGATAATTGGACATATTGACGTTTTCGTATTTTTATATGAATTACATTGGAACAAAAATAATTTTAACATATTCGCAGCCATCTAGATTGACAACTAAAATTCGAATTATTTTTCGTGCAACCCTGTATAAATTGTTCAAAATAGTATAAATGTATCCAAAATGTGATCTTTATTTCAAAAATGTAAAAACATACAGGGTCGTCCATTTAGAAAGGACTATTGGGGCCATTTCCGGTGAAACCGGAAGTGACAAATATGGCGGATAGGTCTCAAAAAGTTGAAAATCTTACCTAATTTCACCATAAAAAAATGTATCCTGATATCTTTAAAAACAATTAAGTTACAGGGGTGGTCCACTATTCGTTTACACCCGGTATATGTAATATTGAGGCCTGTGGTTGGCATTTATCCCTGCTTTATGGCTGACACCTTACTAAACTAATATACATATTATTAAAGTTATTTATATTATTTTTATGAGGGTGGTAATTGGAGCAATCACACACAGGAAAGTAGTTTTTTGATACCTCAGAAAATAACAATTATAACATTTTTAATATACGAAATAAATACATTTACTAATACAATTTTTTAATTAAAGTAGAAATAACCATAATCTTGACATTAATACAATTAACCTTTTCGTTCAACATATTTATTTAAATCGTGCTGGAATTCGTGATTCCTAATGAGCATATTTTTCAAATTTATTTTTATTGAGGCCCTACCCTGATACAAATAGTTCCAATATTAAAATTAACCTTATTCAAATCAGATATGGTAATAAGCAACAATTAATGTTCATAAAGCATTACTTTTTGTAATAAAAGAATGGAATAATTACTTAAATAATCTAATTATCTATCCATTTACGTTGAAAATGATAGATAATTTGTACAGAAAATATAGTAATTTAAACCCATATATGGTTGCAGGGGGGTGCATGGGCAAATATATGCCAAGGTGCAAATTCTTGAGTATGTTATTTTTCATATTTGAGAAATAAAAATGTTAAAATATTGCCCTAGAAAATCCGTGTTAATAAAACTTGAAGCCTGAAAGTATGCAAATATCCTATGCATATACGTTATTATTAAACCTGATTCCAATTACTATTAGTTACAGAGACTTACTTCATTAAGTACATATTTTAATCGTATCCAGACTATTAGCGCTAAAATTTATTTACAGGAAAAATGCAGAATATTAATTTTTTTCTGACTACAGTCTACATATATTTAAATTATCTCATTTGTTTTCAATTTACAGTAAAAAGTATATTTAAATAGCCAGTTTAATGGGAATAGTAACAAATAAAATGATTATTGAGTACAAACTTCATTAGTCTGTGTGGGGCACGAAAGTCCATATGTATCATTTAATTAGTTTTATGAACACGATATGGTAATGAATTTATATTGCAATAGAAAATTAACTCCTTTATTTGAACTAGTCGTAAGGTTAATATTCCAAAGAAATGTTAATAACTTCGTCATACTTAAATTAATTTATAAAACCTAAAAATAAATGAAATTAGCAACGTTCGAGCAGAATGCGTGGGGCATGAGAAATTAACACATTTATTTTCTTATTTAGCCCAATAACTTCAGCCAATAGCCTTGGATTTGCCTTAAGCCTAGACTTGGCATAGTGATCCTGCCAATCATTCACAACTTTCTATGAGTTTTTTAAACTTCAGAATATTTGAATCTGATCTGATCTGAAATAAATGGTACAAATTAATTTAATATAAATATAAATAAAATTCCTACATCCTGAAACTACCAAAAATAATAGTAACAAACAATGAAATACACAAATATGTAGAATAACACACTCCTTCTATTCTATTAATAATGTGTAGAAATATGATCACCACCAAGGAGTATCTATCTGTTGCTCAGGAAACATCTAAAGAAAAAAGAAAATCTAAAGAAAAATAGAAGCTGTTATTGTTTTGGTATTGTTTTCATCCACGGCTCTCTTTGCTAAAGCAAAAAGTTTAAACTCTAGTAGGAATATTTACCAATAATCGTTTTATTTTTTATTAATAATTCGAAACATCCTGTATAAAACTATCAAGTATGTTATATCAGTGTAATCAGAAAAGAAACCAAATCTAACTGGATAAAAACATATAGGGTGTTCCATTTAAAAAAACATAGATTATGTCCATATCTGAAAAAATTCGCATTGAATTGTTTTTTTATTGCTGCGAAATAAAAATTTGTAAATGCCCTGCAACTTTTGTATAGGACATTTTTTTCTAATCTCTACAATAAACTCGCAAATTCTAATTAAAAGGTTTGCCTAACAAAATGATAACCCTGTACGTTAAAAATTCTGTCTAAACTAACTTTCTGCAGTCCTATAAAATTAAAGGATGAAAAAGAAACACATATAATAACGGCTTTCTAAATCAGCAGGTACAGGGTGTCCCACGTAAGAGGCTTGATCTCCTAGTTATATTATTGAGCTAAAATGGGAAACCAAAATCTGTTCTCGTGTATTTTCTTATGGAAAATCCGATTTTGAGGTAATATACGAGGTATTGTCAAGAAATTAATTTTTCAATTTTTTTTCACGCTGTATATTAGGTATTACAGAAATCGAAATGGCATATTATTGTGTTTATTAAATCATACGCCGTTCATACATATTACTTCCGATTCAGCCGGAAATAGCTAGCATCCGGCAAAATTTTGACAACAACCTGTATATTATGAGATAATTGAAAAGTAAGCAATCTCCTGGTTTTAAAAATATATAACACATGCCCATTATCTTTAGTAGGTTTATTTTTCTTTAGTTTCAAGTTTTTTGTGAATTTTTACAAAAATATTAAAATTAGCTTATTTTATTAGTTTATCGCATTTTCTTGCCAATTTCTCGCAAACTACCGAAGATAAGTAATGGACATGTGTTATATATTTTTGAAATCAGGAGATTGTCTACTTTTCAATTACATATTTCAAATATACAGGTTGTCGGCAAAATTTTGTCGGATATTAACTATTTCCGGCTAAATCGGAAGTTAGATGTATGAACGGCATATGCCATTATAACCACAATAACGTAAATTATCGATTTTCGTAATAATATACAGGGTGGGAAAATTTGTAAAAAACAGTCTTTTTTTGACCTTACAATCAGATTCCACATATAAAAACCACATGAGAATAAGTTTTGGTTTTTCATTTTAGCCTAATAATAAAGCTAGCAATTCGAGTGAACTTCTTACGTGGGACACTCTGTACTAAAACTAACAAATTGCGTAATATTAATACAGTTTATTTATTATAAAAGTGAAGATACCTATTATGATAATGCAGATTTTTGTGTTTTACCACAGTATTAGAAAATGTATAAATAAAAGACAATAATGTTTACACATCACACATTATAAATTATTGTACTTCTATTTAAGTATAATATGAGAGCTTAATTAAAAATTACGAGAAACAGCAAGGTCAAATATAATGTAACGTTATTAAAATCGTGATAATTATATAAATAATAAAACTTCTAAAACTGGAGATAATTGTATGTACCTAAGTGAATTAATGTACGAAATATATAATTACAACATTTTCACGTAATTTAACACGTTTAATTTATAAACTCTTAAATTTTTCAATGAAAAGTTTCACAATATTTTTAATTGGTAAGGAACACCTTTGGCGTAATTAAAGAAGATACTGGTAAATAAAGGCAAATATTGGCAGGAATTGTCACAATCTATGAAATCATGTTTTTATTATCATCACTCATCACTCATCAGTCTCATCTCAATTTTCAAATTGGGATTCTGAGTTCGATTCCAGGTCGTTTTACTATGGAGGAAATTTATTGTAAATGCAAATGTGGTCGTACTCTGAGGTGACGATTTAATTTAAATTATTTGGTTTGGTGATCGATGAAAATAGCAGAAAAAAATTTACACACCCTATATCATACACTCTGACTCATGTCTCATATAAACAAGCTATATACAGATACAATTTTTAGCAACATTAGCAGATCACCAACAATGTCAGTTTGAAATTAAATAATTTGTTAAAAGGTGAACATTTCTACTGTTCTGATGAACCTTGACTTCCACAGATACTGCTGCAAACATTGTAGACGATTAGTGTTTTACGTCTATGTATAGGTAAATATTAGTTTCTATATCTGCCTTAACTACTCAGAAACAAACAAGTCCATTTATTTAATAGTTGCGAGTAGGTGTACCTCGCGTATGTTTTGCAAATGTAAAAATAAACTTCACTTTCCGTAAGTTGAAGGTAATAAAACTGCAGACCATAAAATTGGTACGCAGGGTCATGGCCATCGGCCCCTATGACAGTATTATTCACAAATTTGCATCCGTTGGTAAAACAAAGAAATAATGCATTAAAATTGTGTTTATATATGGATATGGACATGATAGAAATCGAAATGTTATATCAACAGTACTCTTAAATTGTGAAACAAGTCTAAGTTAATTGTTTTATCTAGTTAGTTATTTCACGCTTTAGTCTGCTGTTTTTTTAGTTGGCTAATTTATCTCCAAAATTAGTTGGTACATATTTACAGGTGTTTCAATTAAAAATAAAATTAAACCAGATTTATTCAAACCTTCACACTTCGGTCAAACAGGTTTCAAACTAACACATTTACTAACATTTGCACTTGTCTATTTTTATATTGACTTGTTTTATAACTTTTTTTCCATTTATTTAGCAAAATAAAAAACCAATATAATTACCTTAAACTTTTATGTTATTACAAGTGTGTAATATTTTTGAAATTAAAGTAATTAACGATTTTCTTGCTACCATACAATGAAAAATTTACAATATGTGAATTAAATTTAGCAAGCTTCAGTAAAATATGCCTTGGCATGGGGTTCAAGCCATACTTTAATGCAGACTACCAAGATTCATTAAGAAAAAATTACAGTTACAATTGTTACAAATATAAGAAAATAATTTTTTTTAAAATAATTTTAAATTACATATTTGCAAACCAAATTTATTTATCTATTTATCTATTGATCTATTCATCTATTCATCTATTCATCTATTCGTCCATTCGTCCATTCGTCCATTCGTCCATTCGTCCATTCGTCCATTCGTCCATTCGTCCATTCGTCCATTCGTCCATTCGTCCATTCGTCCATTCGTCCATTCGTCCATTCGTCCATTCGTCCATTCGTCCATTCGTCCATTCGTCCATTCGTCCATTCGTCCATTCGTCCATTCGTCCATTCGTCCATTCGTCCATTCGTCCATTCGTCCATTCGTCCATTCGTCCATTCGTCCATTCGTCCATTCGTCCATTCGTCCATTCGTCCATTCGTCCATTCGTCCATTCGTCGATTCGTCGATTCGTCGATTCGTCGATTCGTCGATTCGTCGATTCGTCGATTCGTCGATTCGTCGATTCGTCGATTCGTCGATTCGTCGATTCGTCGATTCGTCGATTGATCGATTGATCGATTGATCGATTGATCGATTTATCTATTTATCTATTTATCTATCTATTTATCTATCTATTTATCTATCTATTTATCTATCTATTTATCTATCTATTTATCTATCTATTTATCTATCTATTTATCTATCTATTTATCTATCTATTTATCTATCTATTTATCTATCTATTTATCTATCTATTTATCTATCTATTTATCTATCTATTTATCTATCTATTTATCTATCTATTTATCTATCTATTTATCTATCTATTTATCTATCTATTTATCTATCTATTTATCTATCTATTTATCTATCTATTTATCTATCTATTTATCTATCTATTTATCTATCTATTTATCTATCTATTTATCTATCTATCTATCTATCTATCTATCTATCTATCTATCTATCTATCTATCTATCTATCTATCTATCTATCTATCTATCTATCTATCTATCTATCTATCTATCTATCTATCTATCTATCTATCTATCTATCTATCTATCTATCTATCTATCTATCTATCTATCTATCTATCTATCTATCTATCTATCTATCTATCTATCTATCTATCTATCTATCTATCTATCTATCTATCTATCTATCTATCTATCTATCTATCTATCTATCTATCTATCTATCTATCTATCTATCTATCTATCTATCTATCTATCTATCTATCTATCTATCTATCTATCTATCTATCTATCTATCTATCTATCTATCTATCTATCTATCTATCTATCTATCTATCTATCTATCTATCTATCTATCTATCTATCTATCTATCTATCTATCTATCTATCTATCTATGTATCTATGTATTTATTTATTTATTTATTTATTTATTTATTTATTTATTTATTTATTTATTTATTTATTTATTTATTTATTTATTTATTTATTTATTTATTTATTTATTTATTTATTTATTTATTTATTTATTTATTTATTTATTTATTTATTTATTTATTTATTTATTTATTTATTTATTTATTTATTTATTTATTTATTTATTTATTTATTTATTTATTTATTTATTTATTTATTTATTTATTTATTTATTTATTTATTTATTTATTTATTTATTTATTTATTTATTTATTTATTTATTTATTTATTTATTTATTTATTTATTTATTTATTTATTTATTTATTTATTTATTTATTTATTTATTTATTTATTTATTTATTTATTTATTTATTTATTTATTTATTTATTTATTTATTTATTTATTTATTTATTTATTTAAATTTTATTTTAGATTTATACTTATAAAAAATCCTAATTTCTTAATTAAATTTTATTTTAGATTTATACTTATAAGAAATCCTAATTTCTTAAGGAAATTTGAAATTTTTCTGATTTTGACAGACATGGTGTCACCAGTTTAAAATTTGATTTCCAAATTTATTTCTTGTTGAACTTCATTCAGTCTTAGAAATGATCGATGCTTTTTAAGGTATGGTTTGGATCCCATGCTCCTCCAATACTGATCTGGTTTAACAAACACAAATTTAAAACACTGTTTTGTGGTAAGAGCAAGAAGAGGCAAGATTCATTATTCTGCCTCCTGGATTTGAGAGTTGTAATGTTTGTCTTGTTTAACATGACAATGAAACCAAACTTTCATAAATTACAATACTTAAAACCCATTTAATTTAATACCGTTTTCAAATTTTAGACACATACTGATTGATTATATCGCACTTTGTCTACGATATTTTTTCACATACACACGGCATGTTTTTATGAATGCTTCTGTCGAATATAAAATGTATGCAAATACAATGTAAATAAATAGTAGTACTACTCTCTAAACTTATTGTGCATATTAAAATATTCATTGGTACAAATAAGCGATAATTTGATGAAATGAATGGAATAATAGGATACAGCAGACTGTTTTATTATATGTAACATATTCTACATGCTAAAAGAAACCACAATAAGTAATGAAAGTGTGAATAATTTGCCTTATAATTTACATACACCGAGTGCAAATATGTGGCATATTTCTTAACACGTTTTTTATCTACTTTTTAAATAGAAGTATTGTTTATGTGGTTACCACGGAAATAATACTTTTTCCTACAAATAATACACGTAGTCTAATGGTATGAAGGTAATTTGATTATGTATTTTTAGTTTGATCCGATAACTTATAAATAAATTTTAATTTAATTACGATACTTATTGCATTTATATGTTTTATATAGAAATATATTTTGATGCAACACTTATTGTATAATATGTCCTATAGTAAAGATTCTGGGGAAAATGAGATTCTATTGCAAATATACGTTCCGACTACTATTTTGAAATACAAATATTTTTTTGTAAATAGAAGTTACATTGTTTTACGACTATATACTTGTTTGATAGGGCCAAATAGATTTAATTGCTTTGGTAGCCTAGCCCGAACCAAATAAGGTTGTACCGGTTGTAAACTATTAGTTGCTATTATTGTCCAATATCCAAAAGAGAATTGTTTCTAAGCATTGTAAATATAAAATGAACTGTTGTTACTGACATGGAACATTGACTTATTCCACACTGGTTAAATTTTCATCCAATATTTTTGTCTTTTCTCAAATATTTGTTATTTAAATATCTTATAATTTTCGTTGTATCTGTAATACTGCAGTTGATTAATTTGGATTTCTGTATACAAATATGCTACATCAAATGGCTTAGGTCTAGGATCGGATCAAGCAGTTTTAACATTTGACACCATCATTTGAAAATAATCCAAATCTTAAAGGTATCTTAGTAAGGCAGATATTGGACTTTCATGGACTATAGGAACACCCTGTATTTCTTCTTAGGGGCTATTACTTTAGGAAGCATTTTCCGACATATTTTCATTTTTTTTTTTTGTGAAATGTATTAGCTACCAAATTTAGAAACACTTTCTATGCAGGATTTCTCTGAAACCCCCATTCTGAAGTTCTGACACATTAACATTTCTGAGCACATAACTTTAAATAGCTGACGGTTTACTTTCCCATAAAGATTTTGAAATATGAGCGAAAACGTTATATCCTAAACAAACCAATTTATTGAACTCGGTCATATAAATAACATTCTTCTGAAGATGCATAAGGCGCCTTGGTATTTATATCTTGATAAATTTAACACTTCGACAAACACTTGATATGCAAAAATGAAACTCCAATCCGTATCGGCTCGACTCCTAAATTATTCACACATAATTATCGCACTGTTGTTGAACCATAGCTGTTTCTTACTGAACCGTATTGTGATATCCGACTGAAATACTCTTTAATTAAACATATAATTAAATTAGCGGGTTATTAACAAATTCCCACGAGTAAATGACAGGATTTACACGTCCTTTAAGGTCTGCTCTTCCTATACATTTATAGAGATGACATGATACCTAAAATGCTAATGAGATTATAAAAATAGGAAATGCAAATAAATACTACTGATTACGATCAAATTGACTATTAACTCGCAATTAGTTATATTATTAGATTATTTTGATAATTGATAATTATTCTGATTAGATATTTTGTTAAAATATTTTATTGAACGTCTATTTTTTTATCTTAGCGTACCTATTGAAAAGATGAAAATCACTTTTCAACTTTCTTCAACGGAATTTTAAAGAGTAGGTAACCAGATTTCTCATTTTTTAAATCAAACAATATAATTCTCAGAAACTTTTGGTTAGGTGAAGATCAGAAAAATACCGAAGTAGGTAGATTTCTCGTATCATATATTTTGGCAGGAATATGTAATCAAAAGTGATTTGGTAATAAATTAACGTTGTAATAAAATCAAAATTTTGTTAGTTGTTTGAAATGCTGTCTTAGATTATAAAGTGCATATCAAAAAGAGATTAAAAGTCTTGGTAAAAGTAAAAATTAGTAGAAGAGTCCATAATTAAAAAATGAAATTAAATTATTGAATATTATAGCCATTTATAACAAATCAATGTTATCTGCGCAGCTTTTCGTATTTAAATTTTAAAAGGTCTGTTAGATTATTAATCCAGCTTAAAGAAAGTTGTCAAGATTTTTAGGTACTTAATAAAGTGAAAACCGTAATTCATGTCGTATGTAATTATAAAAACGGCACCAAATTAAAAAAGGACTATTTTATTATTTTGCACATAGTGTTGGTTAATAGGCAATAGAAAGTGAATTGTGCTTATAACAGAACAAAAATAATAAAGTAAGAAAGTATGTTGCTCAATTGGTTTAAATATAGCTACTAAATTGGCACAATAAATAGATAACGTGATGCTACATGACAACTGATAACAGCCATTAAAAAAATGTGATGGATAATTTGCTATAGTCACATCAAGTTATGAGTGTAATGTTAACACCAATTAAATAGTTTCCAAAATATAATATACTTTACATATTACTTACATTTTTATAAAAAAACGTTGTTGACACATTTTTATTTTAAACAAGTTTCACCATGATTTAATTTAATCCTTCTCCTGGCAGACTAGTTTAATGGTAATAATTAGTTCTTTATGGACTTAGAGGACAAATGCCTTAATAATCATTCTACTACTATTTTCCACTTTCAAAAATTATTAAAACTTATACCTTTCCTGTAGCCAAGTCCATGCTTTCATCGAATTTGATTGCAGCAAGCCTTCCAGTAATTAATGCCAGTAGATAGAATTATAAATCGCTTATTTATGTTTACTTCTGGGACATTAGATATTAAGATAGATAGATATCTGAAGCAAATTTTATGTAGCTGTATGCTCACCTGTTCCGTGATAATGGCGACCAAGGAGCTTGAATTTGGTCAGTGGATGGTAATGTCCACATTGCCCGACGAAGAGTTTTCCATTTAGAATTTACTCGCTCTACTGTGCTTGGTGCAGTCAATGCATTTTTACATGTTTCTAATTAGAAACTCTAACTCCTTATTGAAAAGAATTAAAGAGTTTTTCTACTTAGAATTTATTCTCTCTACTGTGCTTGGTGCAGTCA
Organism: Rhagium mordax; assembly: GCA_963680705.1. Classification (NCBI taxonomy): domain Eukaryota; kingdom Metazoa; phylum Arthropoda; class Insecta; order Coleoptera; family Cerambycidae; genus Rhagium; species Rhagium mordax. Next base: position 120,891,600 of record OY796656.1, read on the forward strand.
ATGCATTTTTTACATGTTTCTAATTAAAAACTTTAACTCTTTATTGAAAAGAATTTCAATCAGTTGAAAACGCACATTACTACTAAACCTTATCTAAATTGGTGGAAAAAAAATAAGGAATATGTTTTTCCTCTCTGTTCTTATTTGGGATTTACTGCCACACTTTTAAACATAACCCATCTAAAAAATATCTGGATTAAAAAAAAAAAATAACCTTTATGCCTGTGACTTTACGTTAACGGAAGAGTTAAAGGTTGGTTTTTGATACAAAATATAAATAAACTAAAATAAAAATAAAAACAATGTTTAAAGAATTCTTAAAATTATACAAAACGAAATATATAGAAAAAAAAAGTATTGGAATTACTGAATGGCAAAGAAAAATATACTCTCTTTAATTTCTGTACTTCCTGGATTATTTCATCGTGGGCCAACTACTCTTTTATTGTGTTCTATGAAGCTGAATAGGAATCGAATCAGGCGACCAGACACACCACTTTAGAGCAGCTTCTGCTTCTAGAAAATCCCTCATTTTATTCTGGTGAGCCATATGGCCTCCTTAGAACATTACAGTTTCTTGTTTATAATTTGATGATATGTAGATAGTAGTTTGGAGTCTAACGTGTCTGCCTCAACCTCTTAAATTCGAATTCGATAATCTTATGAAATAGAACCAATTATTATGATTTCATTTAACAGGATAATCTTCTATTCTATTCGAATACAATAATTTATATGCTATTTTCGCATATTAATTTAAAATTTTATTATTTGCAAAGAAGCAGATTCTTAAATGTAAACATTATTAAAAAATAAAAGCATATTGTTTTCCTTCAACCGTATGAATATGTAGGTAGTTCACACAGAATAATACGATTTCATTTTTATTAATTGATTTTCTCAATCAGTTTAAAAATCATGAATTGTAGTACGGCCACTCAAACGTTTATTTGCTTCTTCGTGCTGATTTTCGTTTGTAAATCGGAAAACATTGAGAGGTCAAATTTTGCGAATTATTTTGTTCTCTCAAATCGATCTCTTCTCGCATGCTCGTTGGCAACTCCTGACTACAACTCTAACTCATGTTTTATTACTACCGAGTACATGTAACCTCATTTTATGAATCAATATCCATGGAGTACCGACACTACTGCTGTTCCATTAAATCATTTATAGTATTCTGCACGTAAGGTTCTTTAAATTGAGTTGTAATTACGGAGCAGTCATAGGCTATAACATGTTTCTGTTCACCACCTAAATGCATTCTCAATTAAATTGGATTCGATCGGCTTAACTAAATTGAATAGAAGGTAGTGATGGAGTAAAGCTTATTAAAATAAAGTTACTGTATTTAATCTAATTAACAATGTAATTTTTTATCACAACGATTACTAGTTAGGTAATCACATTATCTCTATTTTTATGTTCCGCTTTAAATTCTTTGTGACAGATAGGAAGCAATTATTATTCTATTATTATAATTTTAGTTACGAAGTTATTAGCCTAGTTATTCCTACCGTGTCAAAAAAATGTAATTAAAAAAATTTCTAGAATTACTTATGAGGAATTGTATACGACTGAACTCAATTTGTGCCTTCGTGCATCATGTGCCAATATGTGGCTTCAAATGATAGCAGTCAGCATATAGAGCCCATATGTGCTGCTACCTAGGCAATATAATCAAATAAAAAAGGAGGACGTTTTTTTGGGAATTGAGTAGGTACACAAAAAACTTCCTTCTTTTATTTGATTATATTGCCTAGGAAGCAGTACACATGGGCTCTATGTGCTGACTGCTGTTACTTTCCAACCGTTGATAGTTATTGTTTCTGATCCTATTCACACGGATCCATTCTTTAACGTATTGCTACGCTGATAAGAAGCAATAACTCCTAAACACATATCCGTAGCTACATCATGTTTCTTTCTTGAGGTAATAACATTTCAAAATCAGCGTTTTCTTCGGACCACTCAATATATTAATAAATTTTATAAATTTTGTTAAAATACGCTAGATTCAGTGAGTTCGTATGTTCAAATCGTCACGAAAGTAAACATAATCGCGTGTAGCAAACATAATGAACGGAACGATATAATATAGAGTGAGGAATATATCGGGTGACTGGCCCCTATTCAATATTTGCATAGCAACCAAATATACGTGAGAGAACTACATATATCTTCTCACTTAATGACAGTACCTAATTTCGTGAGTCGTGTGTTATTAGCATTGTCAACACATTAAAAAATATCCTTATGTGAAAGGGCAGATGTTCAAAATCAGATTACTTCGCGGAGTATACGACTCAGTTTCATGAACCCTTCAACACGACATCATCAGCAATGGAAGGAAATTTAACATAAACATAAAAATATATACCACCGAATTATGTAATCACATAATTGGAATCAAATAAAAATTAGGTACACTATTATTGATGTAACAAAAACGTTAACACGTTACAATAACGCATCTGGAAAATCGTCTACCGTAGCTGCATGCAGTTACACACAAGTACTGGCAAAAACCTATTTTCTTTATAGGTATCAGAAAAATGTAATACGAGAGATATATCAAGTTAGCACTACCACTTTAAAATTTTTAAATCGCTTTCGCCCCATTAATTGTAGCTTTTTTGTTGCGATTTTGTTCCGGAAAGAAAAAATTTGTAGCTCTTCATTTTTAAAAAATAACCTTTGGTAATGCTAACTTGACAGTCAAGATAGCATTACCACGCACAAAAATCGCTTTAAAAAGTGCAGACACATTTGTTTATCATTAAAATAATTTGTTGCGATTTTGTTGCCCACGACTACTATGAATAAATTAATTTTAAAAAATTTCTTGTTCAATAATTCCTGGTGATGCGAATTAGATAGTCAAGATAGCATTAAAACTAATGAAAGTCTCTTTAAAAACTGCAGAAATAATAATTTTTGCATGGAAAAAATTGTTTAATTAATGACTGAAGCTAGGGACATTTGTTTTATTTTTGATTATACTACGGTACATTCAGAATTTGAGGAGACGCGACGTTTATGAAGCAGACGCCCTCAAAAATGTGACCAAAAGGCGATAAACAAATGGAGATATTCCAAACTGCAGTTTGCATCATCTGATCGGAAATAAAATTCTCTACAACATTTCTTTGATAAGAAAATCAGCAGACGGCGGCATAAAGCATGCAGCTTGCAATTTTCTTTTAAAAAATTAAAATTGTTTTATAATATACAAGAATATACGTCCATGCAAATACGTATGAAAGAACCACCTTGCTCACACAAGTGTTTATTTAAAACATAATTATAAAAGGGTTCACTACATTGATTAAAATGGAGAAAAACTTAAGATGAAAGTAAACATTGCCGTAAAATATGTAAACAAAGACATTAATGTAAAATATAAAAAATAACAAACAAAATTACGAAAAGACACGCACTTTATAAAAGAGGAACTAATATCTAAACATCATTATCGCTGCTGTACGCTTCAATATCCGTTGCATCTTCCTCTGGGTCTTCTCTTATTGTATCTTCTACTGAGACAGGTAAGTATATATCATTCAATTTTTGCGGAAATTGCTCACAATCAAATCATTTAATTTTATATTCATCGTCTTTGATAATTTTGACTTGGATTAAAAAACTTAGGCCGAAAATGGTTTCGAGGTCCTGAAGTCGTCCGGATTCCGAAACTGTAATCGGTTCTGTCCTAGGACCGTTATATAAAAAAATTCTAATTCGTCGGATCGACTATAAGCTCTAATCTATGGGACGAACTATAAATTACAACATAAAAATTTTGCGAAATTTGAACAAATCTTGGTTTGCTAAAAAATTAATTGACTGGACGCGTTTGGATATTAAGAGATAAATTTGGAGGGACCCGGAGGAAATGTGGTCCTAGCTCTTCTGAAAGCCCAGTTAAAAGAACAAGTACCCCCAGAAAAATACAGTTTTTTTGCAAAATTGACCTCAAAAAAATTCATATCTAATAGACGAAGAAAAGAAAAACAGTTCTTCGTTTTTCCTTCTTCTTGAACGCCTTTCGGGTCGAAACATCTAGATCCAAAGGTCGGCTGTGATGCGTTTCTAAAATCGCTTCTTTTCAAAAAATCATAACTTCCTTACCGAGAAAAACTATAGAATATTCTCTGGTATAAAAAAAGATAGGAGAAAAAATAATTCAAACTGAAATTTTAGGTTTGTTTTTCAATAGGTTTGATTTCTTGACGACATTTTCTATATCTGACAGCTGTTGCTTTTCTTTTTCTCGTAGTATGTTCCACACTGATAAAGTCTTTAAAGCTTTTGGTTTTGTTTATTAAAATTATTTTTCAGATTTGAATTAAAAACAAACATCAACATAGGTATGTTTAAAGGATAATTAGTTTTGGATTCTCACTATGGTATCCAATGAAAACCAATCTAGGTTTTTAAATCGTTGGTAACCGCGGTAAGGTTTCTTTCCGACCTTTGTGTATGTAGCAATAGCTATGCAGTGCTGTCCCCTATGACAATTACTAATCATGCTTGTTGTTTAATAGAATAATAGCGATATGGGGAAAATTGCAAATAAAAATCAAATAAGTACTAAAAAATATAGACTCATGGCCAATGCAATTTTAGGCTTCCTGTTTTCAGTCACAATTCACGATATCGTAAAAATAATGGACAGTCAGTGAAATTTGTATTTATTTATACTATATAGAATGTAGTGTACTGACGTGCAGCAATAGATGTATGCAAATATTTCACAGTGCTACCTCTCCATTACAATACACTTAAAAGGTAGTATTATTGTGATCAGTTTCAAGAGAATTATGTGTGTTTGACCAAGAAAAGGAAGAAATCTGTCTATCGGACTAAACTTCAACATTACTTCAGAGCTTACATATGATAAAAAATTTAGGTCATAAAACAATTATTGATTTATTCATTATTTAAACAAGTCATTGGTGTAAAACCATAAAAAGTAAGACGCGTGATTATAAGGGAACCCTCAAATCCTCGCCCAAATCAGATATAAAATGAAACCTTTTAAGGTATGTAGGAAGATATATAATTGTCTCCTTAGTTATGTCGAAATTCTAACAATCGGAAATTGTGACACAATGAATCACGAATAATTGCAGATTTTGAAAATTTACATAGAAGGTCCACCATATAGGTAGGTAACTTATAGTACAAGTTGTAGTAAGTAGGTGCGCGTCTTCTATGAAAATAACAGCAAAACAATTACATACATTGGAAAATGATTTCTACGGAAGGCGTTTAATATCTTCAATGAAATTTACAACCATTCAATAGTTTGCACAATACAATATCCTTTTACATAGTGGCACACATGATAATATTAAAAGTACACAAAAAATCAATATTAAAACTAAATATAATACATGATTATAATATTATAATCCAAACGGATTTTTTTTCGAATTGTGTGCACTTTCGATGCACTGTTTTACTGTTTAGGACGACCTTAAATGAGAAGTTGAAGGTTCACTCCTCTGCGTGATTGATAGCTGTGACATGTGCAAATTCAATATTTCCACAACTTGAGAACAATCAACGATATTATATATTTAGCAAATCTGTAAAAATATCAGTTGCGGGTTTTCCAAGGATCTGATAAGCATCACGGAGTGATAAACCAATTGAAAAGTAAATTCAATTTTCCTCATAACTGCAATTTATTACATTTTTTTAATTTGTACCAATTTTTTGAATATGGGCATTATTGGAGGAGCAACAGAGGTTTAGACAATTCACGGTCTTATAAATTACCTCGTAAATTACAGAACAGATTGTTTTTTATTATGAAATTTATGGCTTTAAAACAAGTGGAAAGATCGTCGATGTGATTCGCAAATCATAGTTTCTAAATGTTAACCTAAATCTCGATAGATAACTGGTCGATTTAAAATTGAATAATTTATGATGTAATAAAAAAATCGTAATTATATGATGACATGACATTATCTCTAAAATGCATTTAGGGGCAATTTATTAACAATTATTCAAATTGTATAATGTATAAGTCAGTCGTCAATTCGTTTGATTTCGTGGTACAATTTCATATCGGCAGTATACACTAAATGGTTTACCTTTCATTAATAAATATATTAAAGAGGAGAAACATATGATATTATATTAGTTATTATTTAGTCCTTGTGATAATTATTTATACTTAATGTGATTTAAAATTGCCTAATATATTTTTCATACTGTTTTTCTGGCTAAAAATTAAAATAATGATCTTAATATTCTGATTACATACATAACATATTTTTCTAAAAATTAAAAATATTATTTATTTTTATAATCCTCAAGAAAACTCGTGTGGGATTTATTTAATGCAATAATAGAAAAAAATCTTATTTCTTACAATTCCTTTTTTAATATGATTAGTTTCGGGACATTTTTCACATTGTCCCATCTTTGAGAATTCTTAAAAAATAATTTTGTTATAAATTTCTTTACTGAATTTGAAAACGTAATACCGGCTACGTAAGTTCGTTTTAGTTGTTCCATAACGGAAAATCTCCAGAAGAATACTGAAAACAATGTACATATTATAGGAAGCCGTATAGCAAATGATGTCGTGTGAATCAAACAAGGAAATAAGATTAATAATATGCTAATATTTTAAAAGTGAATTTTTGACAAATGTGTTTAAATACTTTACAATGAGTATTCATTTCGGTTATGAGATAATTTCTCTTTCATTATAAGCATTTGTTTATTAATACACAGAACAATGGTGTTTATTTAGTTAGAATATGGCTAGCGAAATGATTATACAAAAATAGAAATTTTCCCAAATCTCATGTATTTATTTAATGTTTAACAGTACTAAACTTTCATTATACTTTTCCCAACCAGTATTCAATGTGATTGATTACAAATACCCCGACAAACGAAGGTTTAAATAACCAAAGTACATCGAGATAAAATAGGAGACGGACGGAGCTGTATACCCAACCGTCGCGCGTCGGTTTTCAAAATTGTGTGCATTTTTTAGAAAGAAAATGAAAGTTCTGTAATGTTCATAAAATAAAAATAAAAACAAGCAATTTTAAATATGAGAACTTTTGATTTTTAATTTTATTATTACGTAGGTGTTAATTTTTATTTATATTATTGAAATGTTGACGTAAGAACTCAGTTTGGATTTGTAGACTTTTTAAATTTACCCATTACTTGCATATATAAGTAAAATTTGCCGAAGACTAACATTTTTTTAGTAGGATAACATATAAAACGAGGCGGATTTGAATTTTTTAAACTCCCCAAATTTTGAAATTTTTGACTGATTATAAACTACCTACATGAAACGCAAAGTGAAGGTCGAAATACATAATTTTCAGTGTCATCATTTTATATTATTAATTAATTTATATTTTGTGAGAAATTACATTAAAACGCGTAATTGTGAATACGATCAATGCCACCAAGAGAACAAAAATATATATTCTTTAGTTTCGGCAGAATATTTTTACCTAATGATGTAAACCATACAAACTGGTAGCAATAAAAGAGTTGTTGTGAGAGATTCTTTTATTTCTAATATGAACTCACATGGAATTAACCTTTCCAATTTAAAATATTGTAAATCTCAAATTGTCTAATTTATTCCATAACTAGTTTTGCGCCTTAATATAGAGTGATGATAGGTAACACTTACATAATTTTTAAAATTGCTCCGGAAATGCTGCCACATAAGATAAATGGAAACGTTACTTATAAAATCATTATTACTTGACGAATACATTATAAGTTTATATACCTTCGTTAAATTTCCGAAAGTGGTGATATGACTAACGTAACTCATGCAACTGACTTCCGATATATTTGTTTAATGTCCTTTAGATTACGTGCTTTGTTCGAGGATATTTATTTTTTCGTTTCCGCAGAGAGGTCGAATGGTACCAGATAACTGTGTTTAGTAAATTGAATAGAACTTGAGAAATGAGTCTTCGTACAATAAACGGTATATGTCTTTTGGGTAAATTAAAAATATTTGCTTTAGAAGTTTTGTAACTAAATATTTATAGCAATTAAATTTTCTTTTTTTGCAGGTAAGTGTTGACAGTCTTGAATATTATCTTCTGGGTCGTACGGGTAAGGCTACTATTTTCCATACTTTCTAGGATAAAATTGTGTGTCTTGCAACTCCATGTATTCACTCCATATTCAATGTAATTTTAGTATTACTGTAGTTGGACTAATTATTAGACAATAAAGATTGAAAAAGTGGAAAAAAATACTTCCAAAGTCTTCACTAATAATAAACCGGTTGTTACCGTCGACTAGTTGGGTTTCGCGTAAATTAACGCGTTCAGTGAAATGTAGTGGAGGGAAATTTGAATTTAAAAGTGATGTAATCGGCAAGTTTAATTTTTTTTTGTTTTATACTTGTTGATTTAAAACCAAAAAAAATTGCCAAATTGGGCTGCGGATTCGGGGGGAAAGCGCTTGAAAGTGCATTTTTATGCATTTCGAATGCATCGTTACACTATTTTTTAAATATCTCCAGCTCGTGGTCGTAGAAAAATTCAAGGAACGAAAATACTCGGAAATGAATAGACTATCGAACTGTTGGGGTATAGTTACATTAAAAGTACATCCTAACCTCAAAAACTCCAAATTTCTCAATTTTACTAATATGTAATGTAATAAGTGGGGTAAAAATCTTCAGATCTTTACGAAAATTAGTAAAACAACGTATTTTCATGTTATAAATAAATGATTAAATTTAAAAAAAAATCATCATTTTTATGGCCACACTTTTTGCTACTTTGCCTACTCTTTAATTTTGTTATACTCCTCAGACATCTTTAAAACCTGAAGACAGTGGAAAGCGTTCTCTTGTCAAATAATTAAAGGCTAATAATATTATTACCTACTAACTAAAAATCTGTCAATATTTGATGTGTAAACTTGCGGAACAGCTGTATTGTCGAGTAGGTAGGTAAAATACAAACATTAATTATATTTCCCCGTTTTTAACAGGTTTCTAATTAACTTATTTTCATTGATATAGACATATCCTCCTACATATTATTGTTGGGATTCAATACTATTTAGTTAGTTCATAATAATTTATCAAGCTTCGAAAAATTATTATTTTGTCCACAACTCGATACTCGATACCTTTGTGATAATAACAATTGAGGCATTTCATTCAATCTTGGTCATATAACTAAATAATTAACATTTATTTTGCTTTACATACCTCACCCCCTCTTTAGAAGTAGTTTTATTAGTATCTACATATGTACTTAGATTATTTATATATTAATTTTTTATTACCTATTAATTAACTAACATACCAATGTATAAATATATTTTATTGCTAGTGGTAATATAGAGTTATTGTTAATAAATTTAAAAACGCCCATTTAAATTTTTTGTGTTGTTTTGTACATTTCCAAATTCCGTTGTCAATTTCATATTGGCTGGCGCCCTTTCGCTTACGCAATCAAAAATAAAACCCACAATCATAGCTCCCGACTATTAAAGCTGCCGATCGCCTTAAATTGTAACATAAGGTTACATAATTTAAAAAAAAACCGTAATTTTTAACTTGATAAACAGATTCTGGCATATGTTCACAAAAAAGTACATAAAAAATCTACACTTTAAAAAAAAATTTACCCTACGTCCTTTTCCTTTTGAAAAAAATTAAAACGCTTTAATCGTTTTAAATTTTTTCAAAAATGTTCAATTGTGGCCGCCAAAATTATTTTTTTTTTAAATTTAATCACGTAGGTATTTATAGAATAAAAGTGCATATTTTCTCCGATTTTCGTAAAAATCAGAAGATTTTTACCCCACTTATTTCATTATTAGTAGAAAAAAAAAATTGAGAAATTTCAATTTTTTGAGGTTAGGATGTACTTTTAATGTAACTACATATACCACAATAGTTCAATAGTCTATCCATTTACGAGTATTTTAGTTTTTTTAATTTTTCTACTATCAATAAAGCCGGAGATATTTAAAAAATAGTGTAGCGATGCACTCGAAATGCTTAAAAAATGCACTTTTATGCGCTTCTCTCTCGAAGCCGCAGCCCGGCTTTGCTGATTTTCTCGGATTTCGACTCATTTGCATGTATAAAACAAAAAAAAAATCAACTTCCCGATTACGTAGTCACTTTCCATCGATTATTTTGACAAATTTTCCTCCACTAATAATTATAAAGAGGCACAAGGCACTCTTTTGTGCGCTGGCTGATCTTAAAATAAATAATTATTTTTTAAATCGGCATTAAAGTACCCCAAAATCGTCATTAAAGTGATAGAAATAGTCATTAAAGTAATCCATTATTGTACGATTTTTGTAATAGGCTGAGGTGACAGACATTGTAAACATAAAATTTTTCATTGTTTGTGACAATAATTGTGTTGTAATAAAAGGTAAATAAATACAGTTTTTTAAATTCAGATTTGTATTATTACTATTATAATTGCTTAAAATAATGATTTTCTTATGAAACAATTATTCCAATTTGACATTTAAAAATAATTACCTAAGTATGACAATTCCTAATGTCACTCAAAATTTTAAATAAGTAATCATGACATTTCTTAATGTCGCTGAAAATTATTTAAAATATAGAGTTAATTAATCTTAATTTCACAGTTTCTGAATAAAATAAAAATTTAATATACCTACACCTCGGTATTAAAGTTCCTTTTTATCACTCATGTGGTGTATTAAACTCCACAATCATGATATACAGTTAAACTTCAATGTCTTAATACATAAATAACTATTTTTTTATGCAAAATTTAATTTTACAACTTTGTGATTCCTGTTCCTTTTTAATGAATTTTATTGTTTTCAAGAGAAACGAGATTAACTGAAACAAGTTGTGAACAGTTCATTTAATTATAAAATTTATAGATTTAACTTTCAAATCTGACAATTACTTAAATAATTAAATTCATTAAATAATTTTGAATTCAATTTAATTCATTGTATATTTTTTATTGAAACGCCTATCAATCAATATTTTAACAATTTTATTATTTTCTTTTAAACATAGAACATAGACCTCTCTTTCAAGCTTTTTTTTATTTTGGAAAATATTCGATACATTTTAACACTCCTACAAAAATGTCAAATAGATTCATAGGCTACTATTGAGATATTAATTATTTTTTAATTAAAACCATTCACACCTTGCCTTAGTTAGTTCCATTTTTATTGAAATCCATAAAGTTTTAATAAAAATTAACGAGAGCAGAAAAAGTTGCAAAGTAAAATTCCTCGTAAAACGAAATATTAAAAAAAAAATCATCCAGTGAACAAAGAAGTTCTGTATAATTTTAGGGGTGAGTCATCTCCATTCCACCCTTTACAGTGTTCCTATTAATAATAATAATAATAATAATAATAATAATAATAATAATAATAATAATAATAATAATAATGTCATTACATTATTAACATTAGTTTTGCCATTAATTATAACAAATTAACACGTAATGAGCCTAAATTATTCTTTTATAAATATTTCGTTTTTTTGAAATGTATATCCTCACTTTGGAAGCGTATAATCTTCATTTACGAATTGTCCTGTATAATAAATAAATAGTCTTGTTTGTATACCGTAAATAATACATTTCTTTCTCCCACGTAATATATTTATTAAACCATTTTCAAGCGCCGGTTTGATGTGCAGAGTACTCTAGAATCGCCATTTTTAACAAAGTAGTATTAGAACAAATTGTAGAAACCGCTCCTTTATTAAGCTGTTAAAAGCGCCGCTACTGTGTGTGGGAGCCCCTAGAATCGTTCCTCGAATGCCGCTCCTTTTTCAGGACTATATTAATGTTATTTTTAGATCAGATAAGATTAGTCGGGATGTCTATTTCCTCACGCAATTGCGGTCGTTGCTGGTGAACCAATTTTGTTTCTTCATCAATAATTAAGTTGACAATGCATTTGTGAGTGTGTACGCCTACTTGTGCCTTTTGATTTCCCATTATAACGTAAACAACCAAAATAGCACACACTATATGATCTCACAAATCTAGTCATTCTAAATGCCACATTTTGTACGCCTTAGTGGTATTGAATAATAATTGCAAAATGCAAATACTAATAAGAAAATTATTTAGCTTATGGGGTTCTATTCATAGGTGTGGTACAATTATTATGCAAACATTTATTTAAGAAGTCGTTCAACCTATTTGCCCCGGAGTGAAAATGTATATTCAGTTTGATCCATTTTTTTTTTTTTGAGAACAATAATACTTCAGTAAACATTAACAAGAGTGGAAAAACTTGTACAGTGAAATTCCGCTTAAAATAAAATATTTTTAATATCAGTCAGTGGACAATGAAATTCTGTATAATTTTAGAGGTGTAATTAAAACCCTGATTTTTGTTAAGATGACGCATAATTTATTGTTTTTATTGCTATGATACAGCTATTTCTGGAAGAGTTTTCAGGTTCTCTTCCTTGTTGAATATATTGAATTCTTGACGGCTCGACTATTATTTTGTAGTATTCTTCTAAAATGTGGTCGTTTTTCACACCCTGTACAACAATAATACATCTTCTTAATTAAAAATGGAGAAATTATAAGCAATCTATAATCCTATTTAGTTCATTGCTTAGTTCTGTATAATTTTTAAAAATAAATTAACAATTTAAGACTAAATAATTGGAAAAAATGATTCGCTTTCCATATAAATCAAATCAAATTATGCCATTAATTTTTGTTCCATTGCTTTCTTCACCACTTCATTAGAGAAACTAATTACTGCATTTATTGCAATTGTACTCTTTCTGTAGTAGAAAACTAGCTTCGTTCTAAAACGACGATTTTAAATAAACACTGTGATATATTATTATAATAATAGTTAAACTTTCATCTTTCGTCTTTTATAAAAAGAATAAAAATAAAATAATAACGGCATGCAGCTTTGTAATAATTATTTCGCACAACAGTTGGTACTCGATGTTTTGTTCATTTCGTGTCACATTTTGCTTAAATACGTATTCAACGATGGCTTACAAATGACGCTAGGTCAAGGTAATACAATAATGCTGCATTATGTCATCAGTCGATAAATTACTGATTGTTTTATGTAGCATTAGTTATGTAAAAAATATAAAAATCAATGTCATAACATGTAGTAAATATAACTTGCTTGCAATGGGTATTTTATGGGTAGCGTGATGTTCTGATGGACAATGGTGCAATTCATCCATGAGGTCTGGGTTCAAATCCGGACGAGGTCTAGTAAAAAAGTTCGTCAGAATTACTACATTACAACATTATTAAGAAACTCTATAAAGAACCAATTTGGTTGATTGTGGAAGGAAAAATTAGACCAATCTACGTTAGATATTAATTTCTATGGTGAATAGTTTGATTAAGTTAAGAAATGTCTGTACGACTCTCTCATAATGTCAAATAAAATATGTCAAATATTTCTCTTCCTTTTCTTTTTTGGGATTTATTACCACATTTCTTGAGATTCCTATAAAAAAAAAGTTGATTTTTCTAAAAACTATTCAAATTAACTAGTTCAAAACTGGGAAATAACCTCTACGCCTTTGGCTAAGAAATGTGGTAATAAATTCCAAAAAAGAAAAGGAAGATAAATAATTTATGAAATGCCACAATTAACATTTAAACAATATGTCCAATATATCACAAATGAAATCATAGTTTGAATAAATAAGATGTACAGGAGTCTTCACATCAATATGTACCGATGTATGAAAGGTGGAAGAGAAGCGATTTGCAGCTCTTGGGACTAAGAAGTTCAGTTGGTTTAAAATTGTAGGATAGTCGACGCTGGGAAGTCTTGATCCAGTCTTAGAAACAACCCTAAAATATCCAACTTAAAATTCTTGGGGTCGCGGTCGTTTTGTATAGATCTTTTCTCATATTATCAATAATTACTTGTAGTCCCTAGAGGCAAATTATTTCTATTTCACTGTGCTACACAGAGCTGTTTAAAATTAATAACCATTCATTGTGGTGTTTTTTTGTATTTTTGACGATATAAAGTTATTTTTTGTGAATCATAGTTTTTGGTTCTGTGCTATACCAGCTCGGATATTGGTGTTTGGAAGCTTCATAGGAGAGCACATTTATTTATGTTTGGTATTGACAGGGGTCGCCGGTAAATTTTAAGTTATCGATATTTCAATTTATAAACCTGGGACCTATACCAAATTAGGTGGGAGTAGAAAATGAGAATATTGGCAAATAAAAAAATTTAAAAGCAAATTGCGAAAAAAGTTCCAAAAATCCCATCACCCTCCTTGGAAAGTCCTGAAATTTCATGAGTAATTTTTTTTTTGAGTATCAGAATAACCTTTGTTACAATCTAAAACAAGTTTTTTTTTTGCTTTCGAAATACCTAATATTAATTTTTGTAAAAGTAAAATTTGAAATTCTTTGAAACTAAGATTCAAACCATTAAAAATTTCAAATGCTGGTAACTTTTCCAAAAATTAATATTTTTTCAAAAGCAAAAAACATTTGTTAGATTGTATTTCGGATTGTATCGAAGATAATTCTGATATTTAAAAAAAAATTGAAATATGTTACATTTCATGACTTTTTTTCGTCAACATTCTCATGTTGATACCAAATGGAACAATTGGTAAAAGTCCCATGTCTCAAAATTGAAATATCGAACATCGGAAATTCACCAGCCGCCCTGGGTATTGAGTTGAGTTTGGCATAAAAGGCATCGCAAGCTAATTTGGTTAAATTGACAAAAATTACCAATCATTTTTTAAAATTCAGTTGTATAGCACAAGAAAGTTGACGATTTTAAAGTTGTTAAATTTTTAAAATGATTGAAATTGAATGGAAACAGTTATAATCAAAGTGATAAGGGAAATCCTCAACCAAGACTTTAAAATTGCTGAACTGCTTGAGAAGAAAAATTCTGGAGCGAATTTTGGAACCTTCAAATGATGAATAAATTACTGGAGAGAACGTAGGAATCATAAAATTATTTCAGTTGTATGAACCTAGAGTTTTAATGAATTCGGTGACAGAGAAGGGCGGCACATGTTCAAAAAATGACGGACGACAAGAGTTTTAAGAAAACTGCTTGCAGGAAATCTTAAAGAAGAAAGACCAATGGAAAAACCAAAAGTGCGTTTGGCGAATGGGTACAAAAGGATACTGAAGAAATACTTGATGTAAAGAATTATTGTAAATTAAGCACTTGTGAATCGGGATCATTTTGAGGGAGAATTTAAGAACCTTAGACTCGCTATGAGATGTAGCCCCATCGTAGTAGCAGCATTTATTATGTGTCTAATTTAATACAATTTTTAGTTATATGTGAAAATATACATTTTTAAAATTTTAATCGAATTGTTTCTGTTAAAATGCATTGAATTTTAAGACAAATCAAAATAATATATTAAAAAATTATTTATTTTGTTGCACTTTTATTAGATCCATAATATCCATATATAACGATTTAAGAAACTACACTGACGACCAAAATTAAAGCACCACCCAAAATTTACCATGATTTTGAATTTGATTTATCGTTTGTCTGATTTTAATTTTTTATTTTTATTTTGTAGGTTAACTCTTCTGGAATGTATAGCTGCCGATTTTAAGTATAAATTATTATTTTTTGTTCAAAAATCCAAAACACCCTATGGGAATCGCCAGCAGTAAAATTAAACTCCAGTTCAGGCCCAATTGTAGCTTCATCTTTCTTGAATATTTGCTTTATTGGTTCACTTTTATATCTTTGCTATTAAAGGAGATATACTGAATAGGGAAAACAATCAAAAATTTTGTTTGTTGGATGCCATTTCTTTGTTATTTAACCGATTTGAATAAATTTGGCGTCATTAGACGATTAGGTAATTTACTGGGCTACAAAACCTATAGGTCAAAATGGTAGACATGAAAAAATTAAAATATTAGGTGCCTTTAAAAATTAATGTTTTTCTATCCTCGTTCTTTATTATGATCTGATTGAGCTAAATCTAAATAAATTGATTACGAAAATATGACCAATAAAAAAATGTCTGTTCTGACGCTTTTAGGCCAGCCCCCTTAGTGTGTAAGAAATTAGGTGAATAGACAACTTTTCAGCTGGTCGTAATGTCATAATTTTGAACTTATTTAGGTTTCCACAGCTACCCTCAATAATTTTAAATGTATGCTTTTAAATAACGTTTACTAGCATTTTTTAATTGGTCATATCTTCGTAACCAATAATAGACCGATTTAGCTCAATCAGGTTTTAATAAAGAACGAAGCTAGAAAAATATAAATATTTAAAGTTGTCTGCCGTTTTTATTTTTTCATTTTAAACTATAGGTTCTGTAGCCTTACTAAATTGCCTAACTAATGACGCCAAGTTTATTTGAAACGGTCAAGAAAAAAAATAGCATCCAAGAAACAAAAATTTCAGATTTTTTTCCCCACACGGTATACCTCCTTTAATAGCAAAGATAAAAAAGTGAACCAAAAATGTAAATAAATCGATAAAGTAGTCCATGTCCATAACTCAAAGTGGAGTAAAAATGTAAAGGGTTAATTTTTCCAAAAAGCAAAAAGTCACTTGTTTATACATGTGGAGAAGACTTTGTGCTTTTTGGATTGGAAAAATTAACCCTTTAAAAAAGTAAATGTTCAGAAAAGATAAAGCTACAATTGGGTCTAAACTGGAGTTTAATTTTGCTGCTGGCGATACCCATAGGGTGTTTTGAATTTTTGAAAAAAAAAAACATATCTTTATTGTTACGTCTTATATTCAAAGAAAAAATAATTTTTACTCAAAATTGGCTCGGCTATACATTCCAGAACAGTTAACCTACAAAACAAAACAAAAATATTGAAATCAGACAAACGGTTAAGAAAAAAATCAAATTCAAAATCATGGTAAATTTTGGGTGGTGCGCTAATTTTTGTCGTCAGAGTATTACAGTGTAATTAAGTAAAATTAAAAATTTTGGTTGTACATTAGTTATTGAAGCACAACTTGGTAGATACAATCTGTATTAACTAACATACTAACTAACTTAATTCCTGTACATACTGTATATAATTGTATATAAAATATTATGTGCCTGTGAATAGTGAATATCTGCAACATTGATTTTGTTAACACATACCAAACTGAATCAAAGCCTAGTAGCATGCATTATTCACAAAGTGGGAAATTTCAAAGTTGTAGGAACTCTCTTGAACTAAAAGTGAACTGCTACCTACCGTTCATTTTTAAACGATATCGTATTATCCTAGCTCTAAACCGTTATAGTGGATATAGGAGACTAGATTTTCTACTGTGTATCGTAACATTCACTACCAGATGCTAGCACCATACGAGGAGTAAGATATCTGCTACCGTTTGCTTGAATATCGCATAGGTGGCGCCAGCAATATTAAAATAATCCATTGCTTCAAATCTATTTTTAGTTTAAAATTATTACTCAGAAAATAACAGAGATATTGTTCATAAAAGTGATTCTACCAATCTTATGAGAAGATTTTTCAGCAGTTTCTAAATTTGGTAAATGTATTTGTCCTATTAATAATTAATTCATCGAAGCCGGCCTGAGTTGGTTACAATGTACATATTATATAATAATATATTATTATTATAAATTGATTGAATTATTATCAAAAAAAAAAATAATAATTATGCTGGTAAGGGTGCTATTTGAAAAATTGTAGCTAAGATATTGACTTTTCACAAAATACAAAAATTGCCAAGAACAATTTTTAAATTTAAATACGTGAACAAACATTATGAAGGTGCAGGTCTTAAAAAATACCCTTCAAATGATACGCAATGCCTGTAATGCAATGACTTCGAGCATTTTAATTTCATCACCCACAAGAAGTAGCAAATAAATGATATTTTTAAGGATTATTTAGGATCCGATTCTTAAACAATAACAAACCGCTGAAATGATAAATTATAACTTTATAAAAAATATTTTAAATATATAGGGAAATAATAAATTATAATTGTTAATAATAATAAGAAAACAGGATGCTGAAAGTTGGACTAAACCTTATACACTATAGAATTCTTAAAAGTTTCTCAAATGCTGTTGCAAGCAAGGATCAATATAATTTAAATACCTAAGTTGGTTTGGAAATTTTGAGTTTATATAGTGAGAATGAGATTATAGAATATTCTTAAGTACTTACCTAATATTCTAGAAAACTTTTGTACAAATTTATTATTTCTATGAATCAACCAATCAGAATCCAAACAGGTTATTAGTTGATCTCAAAACAAAAGATAAACATAAAAAAAATCTGTTTTTGGACTAGAAATTGAATTATAACAAGAAACCAATTAAAAGCTTCAGAAGTTATCTTAAAGGAACTTGCTTTAGGAAATGTTATAGAATATGTAGAAATTATCTAAAAACGACCGAACAAAAATTTAAAGAACGATTCGAAAACTTTTCAACTTCGACAAAAAAGAAGCAATAAGTCTGTACTTTTTCCATATAAGTTTGAATAAGTACTTTCGAAAATCAACAAAATTTGAAATATGTGTCGGTCATTGTCTTTCAATTTGAATTGTAAGAAGTGTTCACGAGCATAGATCGCCGATCGAAAAAGTTTTGTCTAGTTTTACTATGGAATACCTTAATTTGCACTTACATTCACGTTTTTTGTGACAATTTAATGGAAAATTGTGAAAAACTAATATCCCTAGAAATACCATGAAGATATGGAATGGATTACTACATAATAACGCAAAACTTTGACATATTATTTGTAATTATTTTCTCAGAAAAAAGATAATTTTTAAGTTAGAAAGTAAAAACCTTGCAAGGTCTGTAATAATTATTGATGTACCAATATGTACTTAGTAGAATACCAATAAGAGTATTTAAAATATGTGACTTACATTTGATCTATGCTGTAAAATGTCTTGACCATCCTATATTTTAAAGATAATTATTAGCAACAAATATTGACTAACATATGTTGGAAATGTCATAGGCGTAAAAGTTTACTTAGAGTTGCATAATGAAAGAAACTGATTAAGGATGTTGGCAGACTTGGTCAAGCTGTAACTAAATTTTATTTAATTTTGGTCATATCAAACGAAGGTACTTACAATATTCTTATTGGTGTCGAAACAATATTTAATGTTTGAGGCAAGAAGATATCTGTACGTTAAACAGCTTGTGATGATGGAGGAGGAACGTGATATGATTATCCTTTCGACAAAAAATCCTCACGAAGACAATTATAATTGGTTAAACGTTATAAACTAAATGACTAAAATAAAATCAAACAAAAAAAGACCAATTTTAACAAGAATTATTTTTTTTAATTATGTAATAAGTAATTTATAAATTTCATTTCAGATATTAAGAAAAAATATATTATGATTACTTCTCAGCTTGATACGCAAAATAATTTATTCCATATATGAAGATATTAAATTACTAGCGGAGTTATTGACGTATTAACTAATAAATTTGTTTTTTTACTGCGAAATATATTTATGGAAAAACACAGACCGTTAAATTGCTGCATCATCAAAATTTTATTCGGCTCATTACACTGATTTAAATATCCCACTCCCAAACACTTGGAGGACGAACTTGGTCAAGTATTTTCAATAAACTTGAATTTCAAAAACTAAACCGGAATCCAGAATATTAGAATGGTGATTTTATATTTTAAAAGTCTTCATAACAATTATTTACATGAAAAAATGTTATTCTTATTTTTTACTACCTACTTGTTATAAATTTAAAAGACGTTTTATTTGGTTTATCGCAGGTCAATTTTATTTTTTAATGTGCATCTTGAAAAACCAGATAGTTTGGGAATTTTTATCAATTTATTTGAAACAAATGAAAATAGAACTCGGATAGTTAAGTTTAATAGTGAAGTTTTTAGTAATAGTTGTGAAATTATACAAGGGGTTACACAGGGCTCCAGTCTTGGGCCACTGGCATTTAATATTTTCTCCAATGGCCTTATCTCATTTCTTAATAATGTACCTAATGTCGATATTGTATGCTATGTAAGTTGTAAGAAAATCAAATATATATGAAATATCGGTTCAAAAGGTATTAAATTAAATCAAATTAAGTGTTCAAATTGGGTTTTATTTACTCCTTGGCAGCATGGAAGTCAGTGGAATTCCATTTTGAAGAATCTCTGTGGTTGGTAATCCCTAGAATTTCATTTGGAATTCATTCTTTTGGATTCAGTGAAATTTGGTCTGAGAAAATAGACCTTATTTTTAAGATAAGCGTTGCGCGTCGGTCATTCAATTGACTCTTGCCTCTAGGTGCTAAATTAGGATTTAGCACTCAGGAAGTAAGCAATCTCAATTATTAACTTGGTATTAGCGTTCTTTCGTTGGATTAAGATTCTAAAATTGGATTTCCAGTGTGGATTTTTGGAACTCGTTCGATTAAATGCAGGTTCATCAGAAAGGTAATTCAGTTGGTAAAATCAGCATCAGCAGTGCACCTCTTCATCATATTGTCACAAAATTCAGTTCTGCGATTAGGATCAACTCACTTGATCCTTGGTACGGATGCCATTTTTTCAAGAATATCATAATGCCGAATCCGTATGATCTTTAACTAAAATTTCAATTATTTGTTTTTTTGTTAAAAAGCGAACCACTGGATTGGTAATAATAAATAATATTTAAGCGCCATGGCTTTTCAGGAAAATCAACATACTGTTCATTTGTTTTTTGCCTAAATTGATTAAATTCTGATTCCACCTCGATTCTTTCTTTTGTTTTTCATGAATCTGTTTCTTTTATAAATAGGCCAATAAGATTGAATTATCTATTTGCGTAAAATTATATTTATGTTACTTTTAAAAGTCATAACTGTATATGAAATGCTTAATTATTGGCTGCGTTCCATTAAGAGTATTTCGCATTTTTAAATTGATTTTCTAAACGTAAAATAAACTGAACTAAGTAATCAAAATAGGCCAAAGGAAATTTGAATACCAGCACCAGCAACAATTTGTAACAAGCATGAATAAGTATATAAATTATTGAAATTTATTAGGGCTAATATAACATTTCCTTGGTTTAATGAAGCAGAAAATATAAACAATATAGCTATTACATTATGAGATTCTTTAATAGAACATTAATTGGCTATTATATCCTAGGAGTTATTATGAGTTATATATAACTTTAAAGCCAATTTTACTGCCATTAATCAATCCAAGGATCAAGTGACAAGAACACATAATAGAGCAATAGTTTCGCATAAAAATTGCAACTGATAGTCGCTTTATGCTGCACCGACACTAGCGCAATGATACAACAATAGAATTTTACAGAACCGGAGCGAGGCCCTGATTTATAGTTTTGATACACAAAGCTCAAATTAATTAAATCAAATAAATGTCTAAACATATCGACGTCTCATAGATGTGTAATATGAAACACCATATAGATTACTCGGCAGACAAATCCAAAACCAAGGTGTAGGGGAAGGAGGATTACAGATTTGAAGAAAAATCGTTGTAAATGTCGGAGCTGGGTTCGAACCCAGTTCACCATAGACAGAGTAGTCAAGCATGTTCGTTTCAATACGTACTATCGCAGAAGTTTTATAGTCTGTGGCTCTATCCAACGTCGCTACTGAGTTAGCAGAACATCTGACAGGTAATCTAATTTGATGAAATCCGAAACGGTTAACTCGGAAAATTAATTAGTGGAATGTTTTATTGGTATCATTATTTATTATTTCATGTATTTTTTTCTTCACCTTAACCGCTCAAGTCACCACACTTCTATATTCAGTAACAAAATGTTAACTTAATAGCTCCTAGCACCTCTCAAATTTCAACTAAACAGCTTTTTAAATTCCAAGGAAAATAGGAACTAAAGGGCAGGAATAAAAATTACGTTGAATTAAACTTAATGATGGGATGCCACAGGGCGCAGACTTAAGACCTTTTCCTAGTTAATACTGAACAATGAAATGAGTGAGACCAAATTCATAATGGCACATGACGAACTCGTCCTTAATTTCTCGAGTTTTATAGACTTATTTAACGTTCTCTCATTTGAAAATGTAAAAGAAATGTTATAGAGGAAATAATAGAAAGTAATACATTAATTTTTCAAAAACAGATTATCGGGTACTATAATAAATTACTATCTTAGATAAAGCACTCATAAATATTATATTATAAAAGAATTACCCTTTTTTTGTATACTTTATTTTCAGAAAGCAAGTTTTCGTTATATATGCACAATTATTAATGTTCTAGTATTAGTTCTAAAGAGTCCGTACCTGCTATGTCATGTCAAAGGGTATTTATCTCCGTGATGCAAGGTGTGGCTTTGAACTAAAACTACACCCAACAGTTGCAAAATACTGTATCCACTATTACATTATATCTTTCCCATGGGTTGTCGCTGGGGTTTTAAGGCTGCAGCTATTGTACGAGAGTTGCGTTATAACAATTAGGCCCGGTTCGTTGTAATTAAATTCTTTGTGTAGTGTCCTATTTTTATGGGCAATTACTAGCTAGTCAACTGTAGCTATATATTGAATCGGTTCTTAGGAAATTGTCGTAAATTTTCCTTATCCCATATTGTTTGCAACTACTGGAATTTCTGTGCTTACGTTGTTTGGTAATTAATAATTTTGATAGATAGTTGGCTTTAGGTATGAATTCTGTGCCTTTTTAGTTGCATTGCAATGCTCTCTTGTCATTCTTAAACAATCTCGGTTTGCTTTCGTTTGATTATGTATTATTTTGAATATCATTAGCCTAGCCCATTCCAGGGATTTAGATAATACCTTATATATTGTTGTCTCTAGAAATCCTTGAATATCATATTGTGAGAACGAAAAGTACTCCAGCAATAAAAACTTTAATGACATCAAGTTCATTAATGCTTTTGTATATGGGTGACAATTGAGTGTATTCCTACAAATTTTGCATCTTTCAAACACACTTCTATACTAGATGACAAAAACAATGAATTTATTTCATTACAAAAATCGGATTTTCAAGAAAACTAATGATGCTCCGTTCCACAAGACAATATTGACAGCATGCTAACAGAAGGGATAAGTTGCTTCGAAATCGATGTGAATCCCTTTCACGATGTTGCAATATTAGTCTCTTTATTGTTCTTCTGGGAAGCTACTTAGATACAAATTTCAACAAAATCACACAAGGAAATTATGGCGTTGCTTTGTCAATTCAAATTAGTATATTTTAAAACGACTAAGAAAAATAACCGAATAGTTGATTCCATTTTTTTTGCATTTCTTGACGTTAGCGTTATGATGATTTGAGTTATAACATAACCTACATTTTCTTAAACTAAACAATACGGCGTGTGAGCTTCCCCTTAGAAGAATGTTAAATCAATTATTCCTTAACGAAACCTTTTCAGTAAAAAGTTTGAAGATGTTTAAGAACAAAACATTTCTGATATACTATTTAACCTTGCGCAGTATTTTACATTATGTTATAACGCTGTATTCTGCTCAAATGAATGAAAGAACATCATCTGGTTTCTGTTATGTCTCGGGACTACATACTTATCCATTATAATTTATAAAGGTACATTAAAAGGTCTTCTGAGGTAAATTTACTCATTATGTCTTATTGGAGCAAACCGACAAAAAATAAAATAAATAACTTTCTCTTTTCTAGCAAATCTAAAGAGCACACACATGTGAACCAGAAAATCAGTCGCAGTTAGTTGATTACCTCAAATGAATGGCCACGGGCAATGGGCTTAAATTGGCTAACAATCACACGAAACAATGCAGCGTTAAATTGTTATAAATGCTAAGCTCGATTTAAAGTATGGTCAGTTCAAGTTCGTGGTCTTGATCACACCTTTGCTTGAGAATTTGCCTGCTGGCGTTATCGAAAATAAAACGTTATTGATCTTGACAGTTAAGGAAACACAGTGCAGTTGCAACAATGAACAAGTCAAATATTTACTAAGAGAGCGCTAACGGATACAAATCTTTATGTTATTGACAGTGGAAAATATTATAAAAGAGTACTTTACTGTTGCATAATTTGAAATCCTGCTCGATACTTTTGTGTGCGTCAGTAATCACGTGAATAATTATATTACGTCCTTGATAAGTTGATCGGACACCAGAGAAGATACAGTATTTTATCCAATTGGATACATCCGTTCTAATCGATTTTTAAAGGGCAAAGAAACTAATTATATTTGGTAACCTATAAGCACATTACCAACTTTAATAATTATTGTCATATCTTTTTTTTAAGGCTTTTAAAATACTTGATACTATTTAACCGCTTAAATCGAAAAAATGAGCTAAATCGGGATGAGGCTTCGCGAGAAAAGCTCATAAAAGTGCATTTTTGATGCATTTCGAGTGCATCGCTACACTATTAACATTGGAAATGTTTTGGGGTTGAAAATCAGTTTCATGTTGCATAAAATGAAGCATGACTTATAGAAACAGTGGCGACAAAAGAGTGACCAATTGTTGATAGGTTGTCTAAATCGCGTGGTACCGGCAGTCATGTTATTATTTTTTTATAGGAGTCTTCTTGTCGAGAAAATCCCAACGGCTATATCTCGTTGCGATTCTTTGAATATTTGAAAAGTTATTAGCGTTTCAATACCCCATGTCGAAGAGTTTTGTAAATTTTGCGAAATTAAAAAGGCCGAATGCGCGCGCAGATCCCTCCAAATTTCATACCCGTGCAGGACTTGTCAAAACTTTAAAATTTTTCGTTAACGTCACAAATGTCACTTTTTAGTTAGGATCTGCTGACCTCAAAATCGCAGCTGGACCGCACAATTCACGATGTACTTTCAAGTTGGACTTTCTAGCTTGGATTTATTGCCAGAACGGCGGCCCGGCGGCCCGTTTTCGTTTTGAAATAAGGTTTAAAATTTTCGTGTTTTCGCAAAATTCGCCAAAAAATCCATAGTGCGTCCGATAGATTACACCTTATAGTCGATCCAGCGAAATTTAATGATTTCTTAATATCGGTCCTAGGACGGAACCGATTACAGTTTCGGACCCGGGACGACTTCAGGACCCCTAAACAATTTTCTGTTTCTCGATAGTGCCTTTCCTTCACTTTGACATTTAATTGTATCGAGTATTGTATCCAAGTAAGAAACTGCATGTCTCAAGAGCAGGACTAAATAAATGTTTTTAGTTTCCTAGTAGGGGGTCGAAAATCAGTTTCATTGCAAAATGAGATTTCAGCGGTTTCAGAACAATAGACGTCAAAATTACACTTTTTCGTTCATTCCTATTGAGCCTAAAATCAGAGCGTGACCGTGTAATTCACGATGTAGGTAGTTCTAAGTTCGACCCTCTACCTTGGATTTATTACCAAAACAGTCTCTCGGAAATTCGTTTGGAAATAGTATTTGAAGTTTTCCCGTTTTTGTAATTTTTTCAATTTTGTCAACGACTTGTAATTTGACAAATCATAGGGGTGGATTTAGGATCGGGGTTGCTCTGGCAGGTTACCGATATCTCATTTGAACGTGTTACCGAGTGTTAGACTAGGTTTGAGTGCCATTACTTTAACATGAGGTAGATTAAGCAAAAGTAAACAAAAAAATTTATCGCTTCATTAGAAAAGTCACGCCCAACAATCTCTAAGACAACTAAACATCGAGAAGCACGTCAAACAGCTTATTTCCGTTTGTCCCGTCGAAATATGTATAGCCGAAAACCATATGTAACTTAAAATTTTGTCGTTTTTCGCAATTTACAAAGATAGCGTGATTTGAAGCAAAATAAAATATATGTACAACTCCTCTCTCAATGCCTGATCCAATGGTATGTGACACGGTTACAGTTAGTACATGCAAAATGTGCCGAAATTAAACAAATAAGCAAGAAAATTGCGAAATCTTTGTAACTCTATACTTATTATTTATGTAATTTGAAGGTGGATTTTTATTGCATCCACATTTGTACGACGTATGTTAACTACGTGAAAACGAAATTTAGGCAAAATTCAGTAATCCCTCAAGAAAAGTTTTTGTCAAATGATATAAACGAAATCCGATTAATTTCAATGTTGCCACAAATACTTTAAAACAAAGGATTGTTTGTAAAACAAGCTGTCGATGATGTAGATTCGCCTATTGTTAAAATAGCAATTGAAATATTAAATAATAGACGAACATTTGTACTTAGTTGATGAGGACGTTGATCTCCTTGTTCTATTAATCACTTTAACTCCAGAAGAAAAATATTTTTCATAAGGCCAGGAACAGGAAAAATTATATGGAAAATTTTTTCTTCGTCAGAAATCCAGAAATGACAAGAACGTATAAAAATAGTTATTTACATTACTAGATGCGAAAGGTTACTTTAAGGTGTGAGGTGATTTTTGAATGGTCGAGGCGAAGCCGAGACCTTTCAAAAGACACCGAATACTTAAAAGGGCTTTTGCATCGTGAAATGTATCTGTCCTGGCCGCATAAGTTTTACTTTCGGCCTTAGCAACCAGGTAACTCGAATGTTTACTTTCTTTATTGCGCATGATGCTAGGGTTACAAAGTTCATTAATATAGACGGTAGTAGAAAAATACAATTTTACTGACTCATGCCTTCAGTGGGCAAGAATTCAACCCCCTCACAAGTAAAATAGGCTGGTGAAACTCTTTTCCTACTTGTATACGGTGCAAGGAAAATCACAAATGTCTCACTCAACTCATACAGATTTAATAAATTCAAAAAATCGCTGCACGAACAAAAATCAAAGTTGGAAATATTGCCACCAACTTCAGAGGCAGTCGCTTAATATTCATTACGAGTATTCTACAAAATTCATAAATGGCTTGGCAATGAAAAAATCCACAACAGTGGGGATAGAAGAAAATTAACGGCTCCTTACAACCTGTGACAACCACTTTTTGTGCCAACAGCAGAATTAATATTGCAGCTTATCTCCTGCAACCGCAACAGAAAAGCAGGTTGAAGATGCTTACAAATTTACGGAAATTGTCAGGGAGTACGATGTCTAAATTCATACATGGATAAAATTATTTATTTATATGCTATCGATTCCGATCTTCTTTAGATACAAAGTGTGTTTCATTCAATATATATATAAAATTTTAAACAACTCGATAATCCTCACTTGTACAATGATTATGTACTTTTTCATTTTGCAGAATATATACTCACAGATAAACAAGCAAAAAATGAAGGAAACAAACGAAAAATTGGTAAAAAAATTTAATAAAAAAGTCAAAAATTAATATTTCTCTATAAATGAAAATATTCTTATTTTTTGAAAATTTCTCATGGTTCAATTGCCAATTTTTATTATGCATGTGAAAAACCACGATTTTTCAAGTAGGCAGCTCCGACACACCCATTACGGTTCGGGACTCTTTAAGTTTCTTGAAACATAGGTATGTATTTTTAAACGTATATGTCAAGTTTCAACGAATTCACTATGTTCTTGTTCAGTTTGGACACTTTTCCTGTACTATTAGCTGCGTTTAATAGTTTGCGATTAATCGATATCGGTATTTGTAATTGTTAGGAATCACTTTTCATCTTCACGAAATTATTTTAAATTATTTTAGTTTTAACATTAAAAATGTTTGTTAGTGAAAAAAATTTATATAATACCATTTTAGTTTTCATTATGAGAATGTTTTTGTTAATAAAATAACTTTTTATTTTAATTTCTAAAGAAAACTACTGATAATAAGATTTTAATTTTTGAAAATGTTTTGTGTTAATGAAATAACTATTAGGTAACTACTTTGCAACAAATTTTCATTTTTATCACATCCGAAATATCACAAAATTTGCGTTCTACTTCGTCATTTCCAATGTCTCCTCCGGTTGCATCTTTGCGAAGGACTGTGAATTTTTTTTAAATTTTTCTAGCTCTATTGGTCGTAGAATAATTAAAAAAAACCAAAATATTCGTAAATGAATAGCCTATCAATCTGTTGGAGTATAGTTACAATAAAAGTACATCCTAACCTCAAAATATCCAAGTTGCTCAGTTTATTTTTATTTACTAATAATGCAATAAGTGGGGTAAAAATCTTCTGATCTTTAGGAATAAGTATACAATAAGGATCATTTTATATGTCACCTTAAAATTTGCCACGGGTCATTAAAATACAAGATGGAAGCAAAATGAATTATTTTGCTAATTACATAAAGTCCAAGGTTATAGTTAGCATTTTTCAATTCGAGCTACTAAATCTTTAGTAATATGCAATTTTTGTGATTTATTGCCGAATTTGATTGATTTTGAGTTTCCTTCCGTACAACTCCAGAATAAACATTATATTCCTCGATTTGCCTCTTAATATGTGTAAATGTCCTCGACACCAATTAATATTTTAATTAATATTTATTTGAAGGAAAATGATTTGGATTGGCAAGAAATCCAACAAAACTTTTAATTAATCTTATCTTAATCGTTTGAGGTTTCGTTCGCAAACCCTATTTTCCTTATACAAACAAGAGAACCAATTTAAGTAAGGGAGTTCATTTAAGAAGCTCCAGGATGGATATTTCTAAACTTTGGGAACAATTTTATTATCACATGACGGAGAGAAATGTCGATATATATACTAGAATATACGCCAAAAAAATGCATTCACTCGCTGTGAAAGATTGGTTAATCCAATATAGTGGTGAGGGTAGCTGAACAGGGAGACGATAAAATCTAATAGAAGTTATTTATCTTGGAGCCATGCGTATTAAATTGAATACAATTTGTTTATACAAGGTATAATAAATACGCACGATTAGAAAAATACTGTGTTATCCATGCTTCTTCGTACTTGCTGAGATAATTTAAATTCATTGAAGGGAAAAGAAAATTCTGCTGAAAAATTTGTAACAGCACACATTCATAATTTCAATGGTAGTTACTAACTCATTGGACAATTTGGATTAATTATCCAACAAGTCTGAGACATAAAATCATTGAAGCTATACATTTTTAATTTAAAGAATCTTCAATATGGAAAGGTACATACGTCATTCGTAGACTAGTTTATCTATTAGTCTACGAATATCAACGTTATCCTTAAATTGGCAAAATGAGGCATATATTTAATATTTAAACTCTTGATGTTAAAAAAGGAAAAATTTTTATAAATTTTCAAGATGTATAATATTAAATGCTATTCTGAACAAATACTTTCAAGTTAACAAAGAGATTTCTTCACAAAATGATCTTTTTCAAAATAATAAATACTTCTTTCGAGCCGAGTTCATTTTCATCAGATGATCTAAAACCTAATAATGCGTACCTAGAAGAATATAAGTAAGTATACGAAAATGAAAGTTGTGAAGAAACTGAACGTGCACTTAAAAAATAAATAAGTCTTTACAATTATTGTGAACGCATTCAGAGAGCGGAATATTTGAGAATGATTGACGCAAGACGGATGATCGGTGAATTTCAAAGGTGTCTATTGTGATGAGAGTAATATGAATTGCGTAAACAATTTCCCCTGAAACAAAAACGTCTATATGTTGTCTAGAAGAAATCTTGTTAGTGATGATGATACATTACTTACTCCCAGTTACGGGCCATGACTAATGCATATCTTATAGTAGTTCATTGACAGTTAAGATGTATTCAAATGTTATTTGTATATTTATATACGCCTCCTAGGATCTTCACTCCTTATGGGGACAATGTAATTCATGACACAGTGTAAATTTTTCATATGCAGGGTACGTCGCAGTTATTTAATATATTGCCTGTTATTTGAGTGAGGAATTTCATTACAACTACCTATTATATAGGTATTTGAAGGACCTACGTTTACGTGGGATTTCTGGTATACCAGTTGCTTACTTTTCATTTCATTTGAAGAATTTCTATAAGCACTCTGCAGAGTTGAAATAAAAATCATGATGCTGCCACAATCGATTATTTTTAGATGATCCCTTGGAGATTTTGCAGTTTTCTTTAATATATATTGTAAATATATGCCTTAAGTAGATATATACCTATTGGAATATAAGTTATTATCAATTGTTGATTGTAATAGGAAATTCCGGGAAATTCACACTTCTTGATGATTGAGAATAATAAAATATCAGTAGGTACTACTCGTATTACATTATTACCTTCTAATAATGACTGTGGTAACGGAAGTGACTTAGGTGAAGAGAATATTGACATAAATGATTAACCTGTATCACAAATGCACAGTGAGGGAAATGGAAGGATCATTTAAATTTTGCTTCTATTGTAGTTACGGAGCTGATGCTTTGTTGAAGAGTTTTCAGGATCTCTTTGTTTCCACGACCACGATAAGATGGGCGGAATGTCAAGAGTTCAAATAATCAACGCGATACCCCTTCTAGAAAATAAAAAGTGATGGTTACATTAATATATTTGATCACTACGCAGTTGTAAATAATACCGTCATCGTCAACTGCTTATTGCTACGTGTCAACAAAACGAGGCATAAGTTAGTTCGAGTAGGACTCCTATTTTGGATTTTGAAGATCAGTTAACTTTGTAAGATAATTTTGCATTAGGAAATGGTAAATAGAAGGAGTTCTATTTTTACCTTTATATATGTTGCCCTTGGTGTGTTCCATAGAGATATTGCATTTTCTCTTGTAACAGATATATTGTCTTTTATTTTGTAACACGTGAAAGAGCAGTGGGATCATGAGTCACATCAATTATTTGATTATTAAAAAGGATTCGCACTTTATATCGTTCTGGCATTGGCAAAGGCAGATGAAGCATACTTCAAAGCAAAAACAAACAACTTGTGGCTGAGAAGCAGAGGAAAATATCCAGACAAGGAAAGAAATGTACAAGGTACTTACCTAACTTAGAAATCACGCTTAATATGTACAAAGTGTAAAAACAACATAAACAGGCTAAAGACAGTCATATTTTCAATTTTGACAACATAAAACATCTTCTTGTGGACTTCGTTTTTTAATTGGTGACCATAATGAATGATTTTGTGGTGAGTTGAAGGATTTTTTTTTAATAATTTGTTTTTAGACGTTTTTAATTTTATGATGTTTAATCCAGTATTCATCATGTATTAAAGAAAGTCCAATGAATTTAATAATAGCATGTTTAGAGATGAAACATCAATATAAGTATATCAATTTGGATATGTTTCTTATTATTATGCTTGTATAAAGCCTAAACAAAGTCATTTATAAACAATGCATATCAAGCAAAGAAAGAGAATTGTAAAATAAGACATTGTCAGAATAATAATATGCCCATCGAGCATAGAACTCTAAATCAGTGTAGATCCCAAATTCACCTTTAAATTAAGCTTTAATATTTTAAGAATTTAAGAATAGTTCACACAGTGAACCAATTTTGTTGCACGTTATGAGTAAATTAAGTTAACGCAGGGTAATTTTAAGTGGATATATTAAGATTATTTGTCGTTGATTTGCAATAAATTGTATTATTTGTTCTGTGGAATCTGATCTTTTTTTCATGGAACTGTAAAATTTCTATAACAAGTAAAGTAAGCGCCATCTAGGCACAGAAAGTTATAATTACCATCATCTAATTCATCTTAGTACAAACATAACTATCTAGAGTGAGCAGCTAGCTCTAATAGAACTTTTCAATTCAACATAAAACAAATAAAATTAAGCAAAATCTATTTTCATATCATTTTATTGACATTAATTACAAGAGTAAACCATTAAGAGCAAGTCTCTCCTAAAGCACCAGGAACTCTTCTAACGGCCCTGAAAAACTAAAATATAAGAGGGATCAAAAGGACCCTTGTAAGTAAAATCTCCTAGTGTCATACGCATTCTCTTTCACAGATCTAAAACAGAGTAAGAACAAGTGTAGTGTGTACTGGGAAGGAAATTTTCTTTCCCCCTCTTTCCACCACAATATATTGCAGTATTATTGTCAAATAATAAGTGATAAAGACTCGGGTGAATTATCTTGTGTAATGGTGCTGTTGTTTAATTTCAAAGCAAAATATTATTAATCAAAAAGATGAAGGATATTCTTTTCATGAGGGAAGATTTAATACCAAGCAAAATAATACATGATTTATATGACTGTTTGATTAAGAGATAAGGGCACTTTTTTCATCGCTACATGTGGATCCCCCCCCCACCAAGGGCCCTCTTTCAGAAATAAAAATGAAATGTTAGTAAAGTTGTCTATATGGAAAGCTATTTGTTGAAGAAACTTTCCTGTGGCTTGTAAAGACAATGGTCGTAACTGATTCTATTACCTTTTTTAATACATTTTTTCAGACATTATTTATATCTTGTTAAGTCATGGTATATCTATTGTAATGTATAAATAGAGAACCTTCAAACTAAATGTTAAGTGTCTCAGGTCTCTGAAATTAAAATCTGTTAATGAATTTAATTGTTGTCAACGTTTTAAAATAGAAGTTCATAGAAACGACACTGTTAATAATTGCAACTTGCATATTGCAATGCTTTCCAAGGTTTCTGATATAGAATCAGATGTTGCATAAAAGTTCATTAAACTGAAATTTCATTCATGCTTTTGATTTTGCTGCGAACTAATGTGCAATTAGTGTACAATCAGAATACGATAACGCAAAATGTGTAATATCTGTTATCAAGATTTTATTGTGGATGTGGAAGTTGGGAATAGAAAATTAAAAACTTTTCAACTTATTAGAGAGAGTGGTGTGGAATTGTCATATTTCAAATTTATTACTGGAACTATCTGCTAAAAATGGTTTGAAGTAGACTAAAAGACAGTAGATTTTGAAACTGAAATGAATATATTGAGTGAAAATAGACACATGTCGAATGTATTTTCCAAAGATAGAATTATAGATCTACCCCTTATGATTTTATAAACTAAAACAGCTCGGAAAGGCGGTGTCAAATCAATTAGACATTAGGGTGTTGTGAGTAAAGTAAAATTAGGCAAAAAATTAAATGAAATGAATGAAGTGAATGACATGAAAAATTAATTATAAAAAGGAAATGATGGAAATGAAGAAAATGAAGATAATGGAGGGAATGAAGGGAATGGCGAAAATGAAGGAAATAAAGTATTTAAGGCAATGAAAGGAATGAAAGGAATGAAGGGAATGAAGGGAATGAAGGGAAATAAGGAAGTTAAGGAAATGAAGGAAAATACGAAAATGAAGGGAGTAAAGGAATAAAGGAATGACATGAAAAATTAATTATAAAAAGAAAATGATGGATATGAACTCGGAAATGAAGAAAATCAAGGAAATGGAGGGAGTGAAGGGAATGTCGAAAATAAACGAAATCAAGTCATTGAAGGCAATGAAGGGAATGGACGGAATTAAGGGAATGAAGGGAATGAAGGAAAATAAGGAAATTACGGAAATTAAGGATATTAAGGGAATGGAGGGAATGAAGGGAATGAAGGGAATGAAGGGAATGAAAGGAATGAAGGGAATGAAGAAAAAGAAGAAAATTAAGGAAATGAAGGAAATTAAGGACATGAAAGAAGGCGAAGGATGAATGGAATGAAGGGAAAGACGGGAACGAAGGCAAAGAAGGAAACGAAGGGAATGAAGTCAATAAAGGGAATAAAAGGAAATAAAGGGAATGAAGGCAATGTAGGGGATGAAGGAAATTAAGGAAATGAAATGAAGATAATGAAGAAACTGAACAAAGTGAACGAAATGAAGGAAATTAACGGAATGAAGGTTATGCAATAGATATGTAATTATGGATACGAAATTATTAATTATTTTATTTTGCTCTTTCTTTTTTTGTGTTAACTCTTAAAAGTTTAAAAACGCAGATGTAGTAGAAGGCCCAAAGAAAGGAAGAAATATGAGGGATGCTACACAACGTTTTTTCAATATAGCTGATATTACGAAATAACTTAAGTTGTGGGAAAAAAATAAAATAATAATAATAATACCAATGTATGCAACATTTGGTCATAGAAATGACCCAATCTCGAAATTGAAAATTCAGCCAAAATGCTGAAAGTCTAAATACTTCTGCCGGTACTTCCAAACTCTAATAAAGTCTCCGAATTCTCTTCCACGTTGATTCTTTTGAATTCTTAATGTTTTCTGAAGCAAACACCACAATATGTTGAAACTCGATATCTTTAAAAATAAATGAGGAAGAGAGTAAACGCTTCTATAAACCAGTAGATTCGCGAAAGCTTTAGAATCAAAATACCGTAGGTCATTTGTTATCACTTTAGGAGTATTTTATAACCGCATGGATCTAGTATTTTTCAATAATTGCTTTGAGAAAAGTATTTTGAAAAAATTATTTAATTGTTCCGTTACGTTAAGCTCCTGTTGTTCTAATGAAAAATCTAACAATATGAAAAATAATAGATTGGCAATATAATCCTATAATAATAAAAAAGTATAGTTATTAATTAGCTTAACAACCGCAACCATTTCATCAACTTTCACTTGTTCTGGAAATCAACTGGTTGCATTTTTCATCGTCCGCAAAAACAGTTTTCATTCATCGGGCCACCGGGAGGCTCTGGCGCGGGCGCGTGTCCCTGTCATGTTTCCCTCTGACGCTTGCCCACAGCGCCAGGACGCTCGACGTCGGTCGTCTTGAAGTCTACGCAGTGCGTGCAAAACGATGCATGTTTCCCGATGAAGATGCCGACAATATTTCGTACCCCTAAGGGATATCGTAAGCTCCCGGTTTATTAAAGCATCCCGGCTATTTCCGTTTGCTAACGTCGGATAGTCGCGTGTTAACTAAATGGGCGTGTGACATCTGGTTATCTGTGGATTGCGATTGTTTCTGTGGTAAATGACGTTTGAATGAAAAGTGTGTTAATTTAATCACAGTGGTTTATTAGGTTAAATGCCGTGGTTAATTTGTTTTTTTAACCGAATCGGCTGCCAGTGGGAAAATGGAAACATCAATCAATCAAAATAATGCTTTTATTAGTATTATTTACAAATTGATTTAAACTAACAGGTTTACTGAATAATAATTGACACGGTAAACTAGTTTTATTTAATTTACATAAAACACCAAGGCTTTGATATCAAAACAAATTTCGCCGTGATTGACGTCAAATTATTATTACTTGATTAAAATTCTTTTATTAGTATGTGTTACAGAACGGCGCTATAGGAGCGTATATGTAACGGAAATATCTTTTACGTTGCGTGACTTAGTGTAAACAACATTTAAAGAAAATGCTACCCAAAATCAAGTTGAAAATAAATAATTGTATGATTCTTACAAAATCTTTCGTTACCTAATACTTGAATACCTTCATACCTGAAGAAAGAGAAGTACGTTTATGTAACGCATTGCTTTTATATGACGTAATGTCTTAAAATAGCTGACAAGAAAAATAATAATCAATCCTGTAATTAAATTGGTAGTAGTCTCAACAATAAAGGGGTTACAATAATTTCTAAAACAAATCATAGTGCCTTCATTCCTATAAAAAATCTTGAAAACTAAATCTTAATCAATATTGCAATGTTATTCACTAACGTACCATATAAAATGACTTAATTAGAAATACCATGTAAAAATCAAAATTAAAATGAAAATTAAATTCTTAAAACATAAATAAATAAAAATATTACCATCCTGTACAAGAATACTTACAGTAAAGTCAAAAAGGATATTATAAAATAACTCTAGATCATCCTCGAACAGGAGAAAGTTAGCCACCACAAAATAAACTCATCATGGACTCAACGCAGCAAAAACCTCCAACGCTGGAACGTTGTAGATCCTAAAAAAGTAAACTATCAGTAAAATTTACAAAGTATTATCACAAAAAACAAACAAAGGATAGAAAACTACAAGATAAACATGAAATATGCTAGTTTAGACGAAAAAAATGTACAATATGTCAACAAAAGCACAAAAAACTTGTAAAAATATGACTTGTCACATGTGTAATTAAAGTTAAAAGAAATAAATAGTAAGAAAACTGTGTAAATAGATAATAAGTAACTAAAATAGACTTGATATAGTGAAAATTCAGTTCCTAAAATAAAGTGCATAAGTGAAAGAAAAATAAATTAAAAAAATGTGACGGTAGAACGGTAGATCAAAATTCATCCCAACGTAATACTATGAAATGGACATCCAAACGTAGCAAATAAATTAAAGAACGGGAAAACAAGCAAGAAACCTGAAAAAGAATCAAGATAAAAGGGAAATTTCAAAAATAAACCGAAAAATACAATACAGAAAATGACAGTTGGCTATGATTTGACATAAATATTGCAAATTTACAAGAAAATTTAACTTACCTGGCAACGAACAAAAGCAGGAGAGTTGTTGATTCGATAATTTGAGGCATCCTCACGCCAGTTTTAGCTCCTGAAAATATTAGAAAAATTACCAGAAAATCGCTGAAATATTGAGAACAATAATATTCAGAAGTGTGCAGAGGTTAAGTTACACAGAATATCACAGAGACCAAGCCATAGGAGAGGCATGAAGTAAGAAAAATACGTAAAAACCCAGGTACTTACCATAAGCTATCTTAAATTAGAAGCTGGAAATTTTCACAGCCGACTACCAGTAATTTAAGTGCATAAATATAAAACAGCACTGAGGTCAACGACCAAATTTCATGTACTGTCAAAAATAAAAAAAGACATTGCGAATCCCACGGGGAATTTCGGTATTAAACCAAACGTTAACGAACTTTTTTAAATTTAAGAATAGATTTTAGTAAGTAATTCATACTGTTTATGTTAAAAGTTTTGACTATCAAGTTTAATTATTAATTTAAGAAATTGTTTGAGAGACAGTAAGTCAAATATTGTAAACTGTGTAGTATGATAATAAATTCAATATTGTGCCGACATCTGTTATATCTGATGAGAACTAAAGTAGCATAATTCAAAGAATCTGACTATAAAATCCTTTAAAGGCCGCAACCCTAAGTACAGCCTAAAAGATATGTGAGTAGACAACTAATAAGACATAAATTTCTTGAAATCATATATTTACAATTTGACAAAGTTTAATAATAAAATTATAACTCAAATATAAAATAAATCACTAGAAAAGCCAAGGGAGGTAAGTTTTTCCTGGTCGAACTTCATCTAGAGTACTAAAAAGGAGAAACAGGGTTTAAAACCAAGAACCCAAGTAAGCATTCTTGTAAAATATAAAAAACACATGGTATTTGTAATTAAAATCAATTAATTGTATTATAAAGTGCTATAAGGTGTCTGAAAGATTTGCAGTATAAGTAGATTAAAGTGTGGTAAGTAAAATAAAAGAATTTTCCAAAAATAATTAAATAATAAAATATTCTGAATAAAAAAACTATTTACATTTCATAAAAAGCATAAATAAATAGGCGATCCCACCTGAGAATATGAGCAAACATGCAAATTAAAAACGTGCAATAATAAAATTGAAACAAAGCATTCTAAAATAAAATAAAATAATTTTTTTAAAAAACCACAACCGAAATATTCAAAGTAGAAACTCAAATAAAATCCTTATGATATAGGCCCATCAACCGTGACTGGCAAAATAAAATATCATAACAAAAATTGGCGCCCAACGTGGGGCACGTTTTCAGAATTTAACAATTCAATTTAGTAGTTAATGGACTTAAGATCAGGTAAGAAAGTTGGAAAAATGGTTAACACAGAAGAAGAAACACAAAACACATCCACACAACAAGCGGGAGACACCACAGACACGACACCACAAACAGATACAAACATGCTCACCAGGTTAATGGCAATGATGACAGACATGAACCAAAATCTAAACAAAAAGATGGATGAAAACGCCCAAGAAATGTACCAAAATGTACAAGGCATGAACCAGAGTGTGCAAGAGATCAACAAAAGAATAGAAGAAAATGCACAAGACATGAATAACAGATTGGAACAATATATATCTAAAAATAGCTGAAGCTGTTATATGCTTTTGTGATAATTCTCAAACATATAATATACTTACAGTGTCTATCCGTGGACACGCTGCGTATGTGTAGAAATGACCAAAAATTTTGGTATTAGGTGTACGTACATGTTCCAAATGTTGTTCCTGTTTGGTCTAAAACTAATATGGAGCAAGATTTAGTAAAATTAAGTACATGCAGCGTGTCCTTATTTTCAAGGTCATACAAATTTAGAACGAAAGGTTCATGAAAAATTGGCCTACTTTGACTTTCTTGGAGCTCAATACCATAGGTCTTGATTATCTGGTTTATTTGATTAAAATATTAAAAAGCAGTAAGTAAAAAAAAATTTTAGAAGGTTGAGAATGTTTGAAAATCGTTCTTAAATTACAATGGTTGAGGAACTAAACCTTGGCATATCTTAGTTTTAGATAAACCAGTATTTAAATTCAATATATGTCTTCATTCC
The DNA here is from genome assembly GCA_963680705.1 of Rhagium mordax. Lineage (NCBI taxonomy): Eukaryota > Metazoa > Arthropoda > Insecta > Coleoptera > Cerambycidae > Rhagium > Rhagium mordax. The sequence continues at coordinate 120,929,919 of OY796656.1, forward strand.
AGACACACTGTATATTTAAAAAATTTTTGACAAAGTTTCGTAGGTTGGTTGTAGGAACGTGTTTCTTCTGCGATAGACTCAATTTAGCATAATTTATCTGAATAGCTTATTAACTTTTCCATTTATCTCTTGATGTTTGTCTGAAATCCAATTCCTCTAGCTAACACTTACCTATAGCACAAATTTCAATACAACCACACTTTCTTTTGTTCAGTTAGTATGATTACAAGAAACATGACAGACGAACAAGAATAACAAACTGACGGTGTGAAAACGTTTATTCTAGTGTCGTTATTTACAATAATAGAAATTTGCTGGCAAATGCAAAATACTCTGCTGCGAAGATGCGAAGATTATAACAGATCCGTTATTTATTATTTACCTGTATAAATATGCTTAAATATATGATAAATTCGATTCTAATGGCAATAAATACGCATTATTGGCACTACTAACGAATATTAACATTACAAAGTAACTGTATTATTGTTTCATATCGAGACTATTGATTTTTTGCTGGGATGGTTTATTAAAAATTAATTTTAATAATTTTGATAAAAACTTGTTTTTGCCAATTTATAAAACTTGTCATAACACAACATCCGTTATTCGTAAGTGTGAAAAGGGGCCACCAAAATTATGAAAATCTGTTTGCAGCTAATTATAAATTCGACAATTTTATCTACGTGAACATAGCACGCATCTTACTAAGAGAGATTTTTTCGAGTCATGTTCCTCATTTATTATACATTTACTGTCTGATAAGAACGCAGAATACAATGCATGTTGATGCAAACTGATAATATTTCTCTTAGTTTGATGTTTCTGATTATTATACTGGTAGAAATATTCCAACATTTTAAATTGTGTGTATATAAATCATGATAGGTATTACGAAACATATTATCAGAGAATTGATGATGATCGCCTGAATGTTCAAATAAGAATAAGAAGAATAAAAATTAATACTTATAATAAAAATTTTGTGTAACAAAAATTTTTTTTTTAAATAAAAATTGTTTTTTTACATAAAAAAATATTACAAACAAAATTAATAGAAATGGATTTTCATCAATCAATTATTTGAATACACTTACTTACTTATCCGCAACTTCTACCATCGGTGTAGAAGTGGTGGTTTTTTTCTTGGCTACTTTTTCGCTTGACACCAGCTTCTTTTATAATATTTGTCTTCCACATCCCCGTTCCATCTTCTTCTTAGACTTCCTCTCCTTCTCTAAAAATTAGTCTTTATTATTAGATTTCCTATATGAAAATTTCAAAGAAGTATTCAGGAAAAATTTATGATTTTGACAACATCATATCGATTTTGCACTGTCTTATTACCCTGTAGAAATTTTAATTGTAATTTCTTGAGTCATAAAGTCAATAAAATAAACAAACTCTAAAACCAGACTTCAAATCAGTCACCAAAAATTTCCTCTTTTTAAATTCAAATTAAATTTTCCATAACAGCTTTTATAATGTTGCCCAGTTTATATGAAATACTTCATACTAATCTTAGGCAAAACAACAAGATAGATTTATTACACTCATAGTAAATCAACCTTATACTTCGTTGTGTTACAAAATTATTTCAACCCTCGAAGAAAGTTGTAACTTATTTGTTTCCAGCAGGAGTGCTTTCATATTTGACCTATTTATTAGGTAGTAGTTTAATTTGAATTGCATGAATAGTAGACGATCATCACTGCCCTTAAAGATATTTATTTGCGTTAGGTACTCCTAAAATATAATATCTCTAACACGATAAAAATTTTTATTGCTCCAAATTTTCTTAAGAGCAGAACTTTAGTTAATATAGCCTTCTATCGGTCTTTGTTTGCCAATATTTTCCCGATCCAATAGGATTGAACGAACACATTTCTTTTACATCTGGTGAATAAATGTCTTCTATAATTGCTTTTACTTGTTCACTACGCAACACACCAGATTCACTCCACAGAAGTCATATTTTTTCTATTCAGTCAACAATATCAAAATGAATAATGTTTATATTTTTTACCTGGCTTATTTATTCTAAAATATTTTTCCGTTTGCACAAATACTCACTCTATATTTTTATGTAATAGCTGTTTGACCCACAAGGGGTTATAGCCATTGCTGATAGTTTAGAAGAGAGTAAAATATGTTATTAACGATTTCTTCTTCGTATAATCCTTTTAATTTGGACAGAAACTTAAATTTTCTGAATAAAACATAGACAAATACTGATGCAGCCATTTACTCATAAACACATCAGAAACCTACAACGTAACCGATAAATTAAAGAAAATTAATAAGCTGACTGACTAAACATTAAATAAAACTAACATGCAATCTTGCATTCATTAGCAACGCATAGAAAATACTTCATTAAAATAGTATATTAATGAAACACACTTAATAATTGATGGACTGCTTTGTCGCATCACGATAATATTATTATATTAACGGATGTTTTTTTCTAAAAATAAATTTAATGAGTTAATAAAATAGCATCATAGTTTTTACGGACGTCGTTAATTAAATTTTATTTTAATAATTATCTACGGATATAAATTAGTAATATTCTTACTAATAGTACTAGTAGGTTATAAATATACTATAAGATACTGAACCTAACGTCTGCTAATCACAAAAATGGAAAACAGCGAACAACTGTATTATTTATCATTTTATCACAGAAAATAGTTACAAAAGACGTTATCGGAGACTTTAATTTATTTCTACACATTGTTGTAAAAGACAGTTTGATTAATTTTGTTGTTTAAATAATATATCTCCAGTTTATAATGTATATAAATAATATTTCTTCTTGATAATAATATAATAAATATAAACTAGTGGGGGGGGGGATGCATGCATTATTATCTCCGTTATTATTAGAGATAGAGAAACGGTAAAGTTGGGAAAGTTTTAGAGAATTTTACGACCATTTCTATGACGTCTTCAAATTTCTTCATTTTCGAGCTATTTTCAAAAAACTGAAAAGGTGCATTTTGAAGAACTTCCTGCATCTGCCTGATTTTCTTTTTGAGTTAATGCTACTAACTTTGGTTTTTCTTATAGGCGCTATATTTAATCTCTTTTGGTTCAATTCTCTTAATTCCCTTTTCAACGATGTATCACAGTGTTAAAAAAATTGCTTACTAGTGTAAATTATGAAGAAAATCAGTTTTCCAAGTAGGGTGTGGAAAATATTATGTAACACTACCTATGGATTTGACGACGACAATGTCTCAATCTGGATAAGTTGATGCAAGAATAATTAAGTTTTTGGTAGTTTATCGTTCTATTTTGTACAGAATTAATTTTTCTATTATTGTAGTATCTATCCAGAAGGTGAAGGAGATATGATGAAGGGTCGATCAAATAGTATGCGAGTTTCTCCTGTATCCTACAAAAAGTGTAGAAACACAGTAATTATTATTTTTGTCTCCTCAATTTAAAAACTGTCCTAAGAAGTTTTCATTGATTTCGTTGAGGTGTTCCTTGTGTGAGAAACCTAATCCATTAATAAACAATGTTAAAACGGTATGTATCATATTTAACCATAATGTTCTGCAAATACCTAGATTAATTAACGGGTTATTCTTTTTAACAGAGAAATAAGTTAATTAAAACTCTAACGAGGCACGGTTTTTGTACTTAATGATAAATAATTGAATATAGTAGGTAGTTATTATGGTGAACAGAATAAGTTAAAAGCCACGATATTCCGATTTTAGGTTAGTATAGCACGTGCTTGATAGGTCAGGTCAAGGGGCAATAGTAAATTGTACTAGAAACTATAATCCCATGCAGGGTCATTCCAGAACCAATTAGGCTTCATATATTGCTAGTACACGTAACTAATTGTATGAACTTAGTAGGTACAAGTTTAACTAATTTTATGTAATATTGTGTAGGTAAATTTAATGTCAAAATGGATTGACTCTTCAACCTTTGACCTCCAAAGAAGGCAGGGTGTTTAAGATCGTAGGAAGTCTATGTAGAGAATCACGTCTAAATTTAAATATTTCTAGCATACAATTGTTATTTTTAGTACTAGAGGAATTTACAACAAATCCATTGTTAAATAGTAAACGTCAAGGGTAGTAAATTATTCAAAAATTGTGGGAACTCTATCGAGCGACCTACCTTTATCGGTGCTCCAGTAATGCGGTCATGTGGTGTTGTTAAATCAATATCAGAAAAGAATTATGGCAGCTGTGAATTACTAAGGAAAACACGCGAACCACATATTTGTGTCAGTCGTTGAATTATTATTATGTTACTTTCTGTATTTATAACATTGCCGGTTAAAACACTTTTAGGATAATATGGTGTTTATTGTGTTATGTAATGACAGTTTTATGGAACTGATTCCTTTTACATGCGTGTTATTGTATTACATCTAGGACGAAGGTCTCTAGGCAAAATGAAGCAAATTACTGTGTTGCCCTAGTTTTAACAAGTATGAATTGGTGATTATTGATTTGCATCTGCTTGCGACTACTTGAAGGAAATCGGAAACAGTTTATAAATATACTACAGCCATGTGTGCCATAATAATCTTAATAAAACTATATAGGTTTTCTTTCAACCAAACATGGGCTGTAATGTCTATGTCTATGTCAAACTATACCGGATGGTCACGAGTCCAATGTACGCCCCCTATATTTTTTGTTTTTGAATTTAAAAATAATTTAGTTTTTGGATCACACAAATTAGACAAAAGTGGGCTAGCTTTAGAGTGTCAAAAACGAAAATATCACTTCCAATTGAGTGCGAAGTAGTATCAACTTTTTTTCCCTAAATAGAGTGACTATGTTTTTTTGATGATTTCTTATTATACTTAAAATTTTAAGTGCAACACAATTTTTTTCCCATTTCAAAAATTCCAAAAAATAAGCGAGATACTACCAAATTTTTACTTAAAAGAAGGCCGTATGAGATGGTTGCAATTACTAAGTAGGCTATGGAAATTATTAGGAAAGTTATACACTTGTCTATGAAGAAGAAAATAAGTATTTGAATTACTGATGGGTATGACTATTTTTTGAAGGCATAATTTAAATCCAATTCATTTTGCTTTACTATTCGCCACAAAAATGTTTCCTCATGTAATAATGAAAGAGAAAAATTACCAATCGTCAAGAGTAATATGTTTCTTTAAAATTTTACGAGAAAAAATTTCAAGACGCCTTGAATTAAATCTTTTAGCTCTTATTAAAGGGTTAGTGTCGAAGAAAGAGTCACTTTAGAGGGATACAGTAAAGAAAAGAGAGAATTTGAATTATATCTTTAAATTTCCTTTAAATTTAATATTACCATGCGCATTTCGCCTTTGAATTGAGTCTTGTCAGTTTTGATAATAGATCATTATTCTAAGAAGGTTGAATATAATTGCACGACATGGATTTTTTTTTGGGAGGTCAAAAATAAATAACAATTTTTTAAACTTATTATTTTTTAAATATTTTTGAACCCTCTAATGAACGATCTATCATTCAAACTAAGAAACGAGTCAATCCATATTACAAAATGCATGAGTTAATGTTTGAAGAAATTTTGAATCTATAATTCCCATTTCTTTACTATTTACCACAAAAAAGTTTCCTCGTTTGAGGACAATGAGAAAGAAAATAAGTTTATTTTAAACCTTAGTTGTCAACAGATTTCTTTAAAATTTTACGAGAATGAAATTCAAGACGCCTTGAATTAAATCTCTTGGCTCAAATTAAAGGATTAGTGTCGTAGGAAGAGTCACTTTCGAGGGATGCAGTCTTTACTGCATCCCCATTGAGAGCACTTCAATTATGTCTTTAAATTTTCTTTAAATTTAATATACGTATTTTGTCCCTGGATTGACTCTTGTTAGTTTTGACAACAGGTCATTCTTTAGAAGGTTAAATAAAATTACATGACATGGATTTTTTTGGGGTAGTTAAAAATATATGTCCATAATCCTTAATTTTTTTAATTTATTATTTTCTAAAATTTTTTTGAACCTTCTAATGAATGATCCTTCATTAAAACTGAGAAACGAACCAGTCCATATTACAAAATGCATGTGCTAATATTAAATTTCAATACATTTCAATTTCTTTTTCTTTACTATTTACCACAAAAAAGAAAAAAGAGGTTTATTTTAAAACTTAGTTGTCAACAGTATAATATTTATTTAAAATTTTACTATAAAAAATTTCAAGACGCCTTCTAACTAAATTTTTTTTTTCATGGTACCTACACCAAATTAATGTTAGATTAGTTAGAGTTTAATTGTTCTAACTTTAAGACGTCCTGATTTAATTGCGCATTCTTCTTTCTCTTACTCTCTTAATTGGCTGTAATTTTTCAGAGAAACATTTTTTAGTCATCATAATTTTATTAAGAATTCACTCTTCATTTATTTTGAAATATTCAACAGACACCCTATTTATATGATGGTAATTGATAAGAGACATATTTATAGTTAAAAAAACAGTTCGATCTGAACAAAACTGCCGGTAATATTTAATACAGTTTTAGGCGAGTTATTTCTTCTTTGCCTTCATTTCGCCCTAGCTGCATATATTCAAGAGGCTGAACAAATTTTCCTATAAGCATTTCCTCGCCTGAACTTTCCGTCAGAGAATTCACAATAAAGGGAGTTTCCCCTCTAAATCGGCGCTCTAGTTACAAAAGAAAGTAGCCGAGGGTCGTTGAAGCAACTTTTCCACATGATGACCAGCAATATTTGTATTGGATCCTATTTTTCATATTTATCGCGCGGAAGAGGAATAAATTCTACGTATATGCTGTATTAAGAGATGGGATATCATAATGAACTTCTCTTTCTGAAACCAGATTAATTACTTATTTTTCTGTCTGTAAGTCGATAACGAAAAAGTAAGGAAAATTGGATAAGTCATAAGCGACATACCTATATTTTAAATAATAAAATATGCAAGATTAAATTATGGTATAAGATATAAGTTTTTAAATGAATTTCGCTTTAGCCACCAAATGTTTTTTGTAATCATTTTAAATGGAATAATAGAAATACATATAAAAATTTAAAACAATATATTAAGTATATAAAGTTTAATGTCCAATTTTGGTAAAATTGATGAGATGTTTCCATGTTTCCCAGTTGTTACTAAACATGTGCAAGGAAGAACTTGTCAAGTTAGTGTGGTCATAATAATGTGAATTAGTGAACCAAAGCAATTTCAAGGATGAAATATGAAATACATTTAAATCCAACTACAACGATCACGTGCGAAAATGATCCGAAGGAACAGGAAGGTAACTATATTTGCTATTTATAAGACTTTGGTCTCTTGCGTAGAAATAAGTTATACAGGGTGTCCCAGATTTAAACGGACATAGTGAAATGGGAGATAGAGCACACTTTGCTGAGTTCAAAACACCCCCACACTTACCCTTGAAAGTGAATGGTTTTCGAGATCGGGTGTTTTATGGTTCTTGGCCAATTATTCATACCGCCATATTTTCAGAATGGCCGCATATATCGGGATAAAATTTGGTACAAATATTACACTCTTTTAGTTCAATTAAAAGCATAATTTATTTTTGAAAAATTTCAGGACCGGACTCGTTTTTTTTTATGTTGCTATCAGTGCTTCAAACAACACCCTGTATATCATTTATTGGAAAATGTTAGTAAACATTGAAAAATACAATGGATCAGTGTGTAAAATAGTGTCATAAAATTTGATGGCACACTTACTGTTATGTTTTAATAAATTTTTGAAATTGTCGTTTGACCAAATATTAAATTCTACAAATAAAGTAGTCAGCAAACTATAGTCATTATATTGCTAATTTCACTGAAATAGCCTACAATAGACCTTATTATTTGTTTTTCTGTACATGAACCGTATTTAAGCTTTTTTGAGCTTAAATTTATACTCAAAATAACACAATCCATTTCACTCACAGAAAAAATTAAAATTAGCTATAAGAAGGCTTGGTACTAATATGTACTATTAAAATCAGTAACTGAGGACCTTTAGAAAATAATATTAAAACAATGAATTTTAACATAAAGGCAGAAATACACTTAAACAAATAATTTATTAAGTAACAATTCACAATGCGTAATATTAGAAAAAGAAAAGAAGAGGAAAAATAGGTAACAAAATTAATTAAAATTACAATAGATTCTCAAAATGAACGCCTCCAGCGTTAATGCATGCTTGGGAACGTTTTAATATGTGTCTTACTGATCTATTAATCATTCGTGGGTTATTTTTAATACCATCACATACATTAAAAACTTTTTCTAATAACTGTTCCCGTGTGTCGAATTCTTCATTGTACACCTCTGACTTTAGGTGATCCCATAGAAAGTAGTCTAGAGGTGTAAGATCAGGAGACCTCGGTGGCTAGTTTGCTGTACCTTCTCGACTAATCCATCTGTTGGGGTAGCAGATTGAGATGATCTCTGACCGCCAAAGCAAAATGAGGACCAGCACCATCATGCTAAAACCACATATTCTTGGTATCAATCTCTCTCAATAAATCGGGCAAAATATCTCTTAGAAAGGTTAAATAAACTTCACCATTTAACCTTCCTTCAAATATGTGAGGCCCTATTAAATGGTTATTATAAATTCTACACCTCACATTAATATTAAACCTGCGTTGGGAAAACACCAGTTTTTCATTTAGTGACAGATTAGACAAACGCCTACTTGGGATTTTTAATACTAGTTAATAAAACATCTAACTCAAAATTTAAGATACGCGTACCTAATGTAAAGCTTGTTGATTTATTAAAACAAATTTTTGTTCCTTAAATGTCAAAAATGTATTACCGTAACTAATTTCAATCCTACATATTAGTACAAGCCTACTTATAGCTAATTTTAATTTTTTCTATGAGTGAAATGGATTGTGTTATTTTGATTGGAAATTCAAAAAAGCTTGTACAGAAAAACAAATAATAAGGTCTATTGTATATATATTTCAGTGAAATTAGCAATATAATGACTATAGTTTGCTGACTACTTTATTTGTAGGATTTAATATTTGGTCAAACGACAATTTCAAAAATTTATTAAAACATAACAGTAACTGTGCCATCAAATATTATGACATTATTTTACACAGTGATCCATTGTTTTTTTCAATGTTTACTAACATTTTCCAATAAATGATATACAGAGTGTTGTTCGAAGCACTGATAGCAACATTAAAAAAAAACGAGTCCGGTCCTAGAATTTTTCAAAAATAAATTATGCTTTTAATTGAACTAAAAGAGTGTAATATTTGCACCAAATTTTATCCCGATATGTGCGGCCATTCCAAAAATATGACGGTATGAATAATTGGCCAAGAACCATAAAACACCCAGTATCTCGAAAACCATTCACTTTCAAGGGTAAGTGTGGGGGTGTTTTGAACTCAGCAAAGTGTGCTCTATCTCCCATTTCACTATGTCCGTTTAAATCTGGGACACCCTGTATATTGTGGCATATTAACAATGAATCTTTCCCATCATTTCATTGTATTTGCACCAGTAGTTGAATATCATTGTCTGATGTTATTCGACTATCACGCTAAACCACAACGAATCAATAAAGGCAAGAATATATTTATAGACTTACTTATAGGTAAAAAGTAATCAAATAGGTACTTATTCTGTGTTACAATTCTATAATGCACTTGCAGAAACTCGCAGTATTTTTTTTAGTAAAAAGAGGACCTTCTGATTCTAAAAATCTCTCTTATTATTATCGTATAAGATTTAAGTGACGGAGTATATCCTTCAGTAATCCCACACATACGAAATTCTGGTATAGTAATAGACCTGTAATTTTCCACAAGTAATAAAATTGTAAACGTAGAAGAAAGAAATTTTGTGCTTGATCCTGTGTAATTGATTATTGTTCTTAACCTATTAATAGTAAACATCTTCATCATAATTGGCTCGATAATCTTTTGAGAATCCTTTCTGTGTTCCAGGACGTTATTGGATCTACTTGAATCCATCCAAATATCTTATGGTCTTATGCTTTTGGAAATGTCTAACATCCGTATTAAATTTTTTTTTTTTTTATTTCGGGGTTTTTGGCTTTGGTACGATGTTACCATTAGCACAGTGCCATGTATTTTTTTAATATTTATTTGAGACATCGGCACGCGGTCTTCCCGAGTGGTGTGACCCCATCTCGGTACTAATCGCGCCCAACGCTGCTTTACCTCGGTGATCGGCCGAGAGCCGTTTCACTAACGTGGTTAGCCGTTGCCCTATCCGTATTAAATGTTCACCCCATTTTATTATCTGTATTCTACGCCTTGTCCGAACTTCTATATGGCTATATTTTTTTAAGCATTTCTAACTTAGACTTCTAATCTTTCACCACAAGTCAGGATATGATGAGTTGGAATTTTATTGATCCAAAAATGAAAAATTATTATCCTGAAGAGGATTGGAACATTTAATGTGGTACTTACACTAACTACACTTAACACAGAAACATTGAACACTTGAGGCATTTTGGGACGTTCATGAATTTACATTTTAACGCAATTTTCTTTACTTGAAGTTGCCAGGATAATCACATTTTAGAATTTAGTCATGAGGGCTCTGTTAGTGTTATAAAAAGCTGTATCCTGATCATTTCTGCACAGTTCGTGCAGTATTTTTTCATAAATCGTCTAGGTCCTATAAATATTTGCAAAACTCTATGTCATTGCTAATTTAAAGAACCAAATAAATTAGTGTCAGTTTGAAACTTAGTTGAGAACTAAAAATCCTAAAGTCCCCAATTTTCTTTCCAACTGTCAGAACTGTAATAATTTTCCCTGGCTGCAAACAAAACTTTGCATGTCTACTTCCTATCATATTACTACATCAATTCAGTGATAGTTTATTTTTACAGACACAATTTCAAGCAAAATACGCAAACGCAAATTATAGAGCCTAAACATCTCCGTATACTTTTAATAGTCCCTAGCCCCTAGTGTACACCAGAGTTCATCCACCCTTACCATGGCACGAAAGTGCCGAGATCCGGAAAATCGAGGCATCTCGTACCATCATAAAATGTGCTAGTATTCTATGATTTCAGCAAAATAACAAAAAACAATCACAACATGCACACTTCATTACACAGGAAATAATAGAGAGTTATCAGAGCAATACGCCATTTGCATCGCTTTATCTCCGTTTTCTATCAACCCTTCGGCTGTTAAGTATGCAAGAAATAACCTTGGACTTCTATTACGTATTCCACGCAAGTTCTCACTACATGTAACCGTGTTTGCGAAAATAGCTATCGGTTTCGGAGAATTAATTTCGAGCGATACGGTGTCGGTTTTTACTATTCTGATAGGTATGTGGTTAGCGTAAAATATTGGAATGTACGTGGCACATACATTGATAGAGAAGAAAGAGTTTAACATTTTCAAAAAAATAATTTATCAACTAATATTTTTGTGGGATATTTTAGAAGTGAATCATATTCTGCGATAACACCTAACACATAATTTTAGATTTTCAGGGGCTTGTTTGCACAATTTAGAGGCGATCAAACCAACATTAAACTGTTGGTCTTGTCATTAACCTGATGCTAATTTATGCTTCATTTTACGCCACGCGGATCCAGAGAAATTCGTTTAAAGTTTTATTCGTTAGCTATTCATTTTACCCTTGGGATTACTACACAGCGGTTAATACGTTTAAAACCCCAAATATCAGCATATTACTTCAAAACTTCCTCAATGGAAGCGTTGAGTCACTGATAGGCGATCGATCAACGTCCCTTAACGTATTATAAATTTACCCCGCCTGTTATTTTGGGCTTGTTTACAGTAAAGAAGTAGTTAGATCCGCATGCACGTTTCCATCAGCAACACATTTTTATATTCAGTTACATAATTATAATAGTGTTACCAATTAATGTTCTTTTTCTACTATTCTCAGAATAAATTTTTGTTATAAAAGAATCAACAATTAACCAGTTTCGATTACGGCTCGAGATTAGCGGTAAAGGAATTTAGATTTATGGTTTTACTAATTGTTTTTTTTTTATTGACAATAAGATTTTAATTTTATAGGTATATAATTATGTGATAGACACTGAGGCGCTATTTTATTGCTTAGGCAGTAAAATACCACTTTTACTACCTTGGAGTTAAAAGCGTCACTCTGGTGCCTGCCTCATATTGATAATGGTGAAAAATTTCCATATCTTTCTTTCACTTTATATATAAAATAAAAGCAATATAATGTTTAAAGAATTCAGTATGTATTGGCAATATTACAACCATGCTCATGACAACCCTAAAAAATTATTAAACTCAAGAGTACTTAAATCTAGTGAAATGGGTGGCCAGGTATTGGTTTGTGTTATGCATAACCTAAGAGAGTAAATAAAATATTTCACAAAAATTTCCTATATATCTACACTTCACCAATTAAATACAAATTTTGAAATCTTCTTTCACACAATAACGGTGAATGTAAAATATTCTGCAATTTTTACAGTGGAAGTTTTTTCTCACATTAATTTTCAGCAGAAAATTATGAATTGATAAATTATTAAAATGTATCATAGGGAACAGTGACTAAGTAAAGTTTCAAGTAAGTACTAAACATATTAGGAAGAAGGTGCTTAAATTATCAGTGATAGTGAAATGAAACTATTATTTTGAAAGAGTTATGACGTAAGAAATCAATATTAATTATAATCATGAGTATTGTTCACTCACTATGTGTGTGTGCGATACTACCTCAGTGTATCCTGAATAATGTTAATTTTAGCGAATTATTCAACAGATTTTAGAAGTTTAGAAGTTAAATAACGATTAAGAGAAGCTGGAACCACCATATTGTACGGACGCAGATGCTTTGTTAATTGAAATTTTAAACAATTCCATGAGTTTGGAACTTTCGGTTTTGGAACTTTCCGTAGACAATTTGATAAAAAGTTTATTTTTTAAAATATGCAGCTTGAGCACCTCGAAATATACGTGTCAAATTAAATACATTTCGTGTTATCACGGAATTTTAATAAATGCATAATAATGAAGTCACCCTCCGTTAGAGCTTTTAATTTGAACGCTCCCTCATATTTATACATAGAGGCAATCGATAACATGCCGAAATTATAATTTTATGAATTTTCAACTGACAAGTTGAATTAATCGATTAATTAAAGCTGCAGCAAAACCATAAGTAAAGTGGAGTGGATATAGGGTCAGATTACAGTCCTGTCTGCGCATTAATCTATATCTACTTAAATAACAGAGCCCCTAAAAACAATTATTAATGCTAAAATGGTGACCAATAAAGATATTAAAGCATGGTGTAATGAACAAGTAAATAGAGAAATTGTGAAGGTCCCACTTTAGATTAAATTTAAAGTATCATGGCCTAATATCAAATAAATAATTAATAACTAAAGCGACTTTGCAATTTTAAAACAATGTCAATAATGAATAGAGAATTAAGTGCATACTAGAATTGATGAAGAAACCTTAACAACATATGTTATAACAAGATAGAGGAGGGTAGCAAGACCCCCAGAAGTAACGAGAAAACATGAAACAGATATATGATAGGATACGAGGAAACCGGAAATCGTCTTAATTGTGGTGGTAGTTTCTATTTCGGTAAAAATATTAAAGAAATTGGTGGATGAAACAGGAACAGAACTGTAACATCCCTAACATAAATCGATGAAGAACTGTTCAATATCAAATATTCAAACCATTTAGATTCCAAACAAAACCCACTTGGTATAGAAAATAACCCACCATTTAGTACCAGTAGATATCCTGAAAGGTTGCACAATCATGATAATGAATTTAACAAAATCCCTGTCCTGGTTGATAACGCAGATACATCTAAATGTGTCGATGAAGACAAATGAAAGAGTAAGTAAATAAGAGTTCAATCAGATCTATGGCACTCCACAAACGACTAGATTACCTTTCATAAATCTTATGAATTACTTTTTACACACACTAGACTCTATGAGACAAACAATCAAAACAAACAAATCTGCATCACGTTATAACATCCAAGTGACTGCTGCTCATTTACTAAAATTAGCATCAACATAAGTCTAACGTCTCACATTTTAATCTGCCCACACAAGTATCGGTTCTAAGGCTCACTCAGTTCGCTTCAGAAAAGATACTACGTCAAATTTTCAAAATATTCAAAGTGAAGAGAGGAGAATCCGAAAAATTTTCTACAAACGCTAGATTCTATAAGAATTGCAAATATGTGAGCGAATTAGGTGAATTCTGGATTTAAGAGAGAAAACAAGATAAGCTATTATTCTGTTGATTCAGAACTGTTAAGGTGATTAAAGAAGAGATATGTTAATATGCTGTATCGATTGCGAGAAATCTTTTGACAATATCCAGCAATGAAATATTTGCAAGTTTTGGGATTAAATGACAGGTTTAAGAAATGTTTCCAGCGTCTACTGGAATCAAATAGAAGTTCGCCTTTAAATTTAAATGTATCTCATGATAATCAAATGTCATTTCATCCAGTTATTCTTCTGATTTTCCAAAAGTTGCTATAATTTATCTATTGATGATTGGGCCTTTAAAGATTATGTTACTGTCATAGGTGAATGGAGGTTTACATGCAATTATTGCAAATTTTTACTTTTGGCTTAAGTGACTAATAAAGTAGTTTCTAGGAGTTTCCCCAGATTTTTGTTGTCTAATTTCTTTATCACCCAAGAGGATAGAATAGCCGTTACTTATAGCTAGTAGTAGTACTTAGGAAAGCTGGATTAGGCTAGAGGCTAGCAAAAATAATAGGATAGGTTGAGCTACTTTTACTTACTTACCCCCCACTATCTCTGCAACTATTTTCCACTTATCAAACCTTTCTTTAACAAAGTCCCCCCCCCCTTCAGAAGTATTTCTGGGTGGAAAATTCCCTATCTCAGCCTCCCAAATACTTATCTCACTTTGACCCCAGTTGCCTTTTAGGTTTACAGTGGAGCCTTCCCGTTCTTAATCATTAATCAGACATCCTTGAATTTATTCGACCATGATACATGCGTCTAACTGGTCTTCAGTTACTGCTTAGTTTCTAATGCTTCTTTAGCGTCTCGTAAACTCAATCGTTAAAGGTGGTTGTGATCTTTCTTTTGTTACACTCTGAATCTAAAGTGTTCTAGAGTGTTAACTGGCTTTCTCATTCGCTGGGGCCTTGAGCCCCGAACCTCAGAAAGGTTTACTTACTTCCTTATGTCTGACAAGTTGTTCTAAAGCATATTCATATTCCCAAATAAAAGCTAACCTCGTACTAGTCTTCGACATCATTTTATATTCTTATTTTCTCGTCTTCTCATCATCAAATCTTTTTATCTTCCCATCTCATCTTCTCATCTCATCTCCCCATCTCCTCATCGCCTCATCTCCTCATCTCCTCATCTCCTCATCATCTCTTCTCCTCATCTCCTCATCTCCTCATCTCCTCATCTCCTCATCTCCTCATCTCCTCATCTCCTCATCTCCTCATCTCCTCATCTCCTCATCTCCTCATCTCCTCATCTCCTCATCTCCTCATCTCCTCATCTCCTCATCTCCTCATCTCCTCATCTCCTCATCTCCTCATCTCCTCATCTCCTCATCTCCTCATCTCCTCATCTCCTCATCTCCTCATCTCCTCATCTCCTCATCTCCTCATCTCCTCATCTCCTCATCTCCTCATCTCCTCATCTCCTCATCTCCTCATCTCCTCATCTCCTCATCTCCTCATCTCCTCATCTCCTCATCTCCTCATCTCGTCATCTCCTCATCTCCTCATCTCCTCATCTCCTCATCTCCTCATCTCCTCATCTCCTCATCTCCTCATCTCCTCATCTCCTCATCTCCTCATCTCCTCATCTCCTCATCTCCTCATCTCCTCATCTCCTCATCTCCTCATCTCCTCATCTCCTCATCTCCTCATCTCCTCATCTCCTCATCTCCTCATCTCCTCATCTCCTCATCTCCTCATCTCCTCATCTCCTCATCTCCTCATCTCCTCATCTCCTCATCTCCTCATCTCCTCATCTCCTCATCTCCTCATCTCCTCATCTCCTCATCTCCTCATCTCCTCATCTCCTCATCTCCTCATCTCCTCATCTCCTCATCTCCTCATCTCCTCATCTCCTCATCTCCTCATCTCCTCATCTCCTCATCTCCTCATCTCCTCATCTCCTCATCTCCTCATCTCCTCATCTCCTCATCTCCTCATCTCCTCATCTCCTCATCTCCTCATCTCCTCATCTCCTCATCTCCTCATCTCCTCATCTCCTCATCTCCTCATCTCCTTATCTCCTCATCTCCTCATCTCCTCATCTCTTCATCTCTTCATCTCCTCATCTCCTCCTGATCTCCATCTTTATCCTTGCAAAGAGCATCGGCAGATCCAGAATAACTTCTACAGAGGCTAAGGGTGTGATTATCCATTGCACCGGTTACCCCCAGCCAGACAGGCTTTGAAATTTTGCCAGCTGTAATGTAGATTTGTAAACGATAGAGGTCTATTGTTTTCAATTTTACGTGTATATTTATCTGAAAAGAACTGTCCGATTGTTTGGTATATTCCAGTGTTTTAATATTTCTGTTGATAATCGTTTTGTTTTGTTTAAAGTCTCCAATTAGTTACAATGTCACTGAATACAAGCGATTTCTTTCAATGTGGTTCCATTAGTACATTGTTTATTTGAGATGCACTGTGTGTTATGCACATACAATAGCCTTATTTGAAACGAGATAAAATTGACTAATATGGGAGTGACAAAATTTCTACATGTAATCAGCCTTAATTGTAATAAATATTAAAGTCCTTGTTCAACACCTAATTTCTCCTATGCAACGATCATTATTCCCCGTAAAAGGATGTTGGAATGTATCATCACCGAATTTAATTAACACGTTGAATTAAACGTTGTGAAATGGAACAATGGGCGATAAAGCCGCCAAGCGATGGAAAGTAATTTTCACCTACGATTTAAAATTTTAATTTATTATCTGGACGCTTCCTTACATCAGATAATCTTGTACTTATCAAAATTAATAGTTAAATTACTGGCTTTGAAATAACGTTCTTGGATGGATGATTTAAAGTATTTATTATTTCTAAAATAATGTAATTATTGCATGTAGGAACTAGAAACTAGTGGTAACAAATTATAAGACGTGTAGTTATAATTCATATTATTTTGAGTTTAATGGGTTCCTTAAGTAATTGAATTTTGAGATTTTACACGATAATAGTAGGCAAATTATCCCTATTATATTTAACATCTGTTGGAAAATATCATAGGAGTTTTCTCCGCAAAATTTGTATGTTTATACTTCAGGGTTCGGCATAAGTACAGAATAATGCCTATATGTTTTGTAATGGCTTCCGCTCTTTTCCAGATACTTACGTAATCTTTTATACGGAAATCTCGGGCGCCAGCCCTTTAACTTTTGAGTGCAAAGGACAGCACTTTTTGGCTTTCCTATTTGGGAAAACAATCCGGGGTAGCTAACAGATGGAGATACAGATAGCCAGAGGTCGCAAGTTGGGGGTCTGTCTAAAGGACTTCAACCCCTACTCAAACGGATTAATCAGAAATTAAAATGACAGAAATAATAACTCGTGAATTTTACCTTTTTAAAATAACGGATTTATTCAAGGATAATAATGAACAAATTAATTTACTCTAAACCTCCACGACTGTACAAACAGTCGAGTGTGTATAAAATTATTTCAAAAATGATAAAACAAGTCGAGCTGGCAATCAAGAATTTTTTACGTGATTTTACGTCTGAATTTTCGGATACGTGAGATTAATGAATTCTGATGTACGACAAGCAAACGGACCTTTCCACTCGGATGTATTATGCACGGCGGGCAATCGATTAGCTATAGATATTCTAGGCTATACGGAATTTTTACATACACGGCAAACTACTGCCACAAACGTAGAGCGATTTGCTAATGCTTATATTATTATTATATTATTACGTAAGTTTCGCGAGCCAGTTCTATGCAGATCACCCGTTTGGAAGGCCCTAGCGAACAATTCCTCTCAGTTGATGCATATAATGGCTATTAGATTTATCGTAGGTTTTCCGGTAACCTATTATGCAGTGGAACTTTTGAGGTGACCCTAGCGAATAGACCTCAGCGGCTGCTGCATATATTAACAAACAAAAGACCAACGGAGGTATTACTAATTAGCTCTGGTTTGATTGAGTAGTATAATACAACAATACGTGCGGACACAAGAACCTTTGAATATCTATACTTAACTGAAAGCAGTACCTGCAAAATACAGTGCACGACGATGTCTTCTTACCAAAATAATTTTCGGAATCACGTTCTGATAGGATTTGCTATTTAATTCGGAGCGGCGGCGCGAAACTGTAGACGGCTGGTTCGATCTGGCACTTCTGAAGGTGGATCGGATCTGATCTGATGCGGACTATTTCGGAATGAATCTACTGCTGGAATGAGAGCGAAGTGACTGTGCTTCCCCTTTTTGTAAACTTTTATGACGTATCTGTCGTGTTAAAAGAGAGGTGGTCACCGACTTTACACGATGGGATCGTGTGCTCAACACGACGTTCGTTGCAAAGTGCAAGCGGATTATGCAATTAGAAGTATTCGTTCAAAGCGTCGATAACCGGAAATGCATTACTTGCAATTTCTATACTATGTTGCAAAAAGAAACGGATTAAAACGGGCAAGGATTAACATTTTTAGTAACGAATGATTTTTATTTCCGACTCGGCCATTATTTATAATATTTCTCGGATTTTACTTATACGAGGTATTGTCGAAAATTAATCAATTAATTACTTGATTGCTTGTTTACCAGCGGACTTTTTAACAACTCATTAATAACTTAATTAAAACAGGACTTACTTACTAAAACAGCGGCAGGGTGTACCCAAGTGACGGTAATATTTAAAGCAAAATTGAACATTCCTTGATCGGAAAAAATCACTTCGTTACACCCCCCTCTTACTTCGGTAAAAAAAAAATAATAATTCATTATACATTTTTTTTTTCTTCTCCCTGGGAGGCTCCAGGTAAACAAAGGCAAAATTAATTGAAAACGGAAAGCTCCCTAATCTAGTATTTACAGAACAAAATTCTAAATTAGCAAAAAAACAAAATTAACTTTAAACAGCCTCCCGGGACCGGTGTCATTACCTCTGGGGGTCTTCATTCGGTGCGTCTTACCAGTTGGCCTTAACGTGTTCCAGGGTGGTCAGTATTCCCTGGGGGGTCCTTCAACTGGGCCGACCATGGTCAGGGGCTGGTCCTTCTGAAAATACAAAAAGCAGTTAGCTATGGTGAAGCTAATTGACGGCGGTAAATGTAGAACGTCGGCGGAATTTTTGGACGTCGAGCTCAGGCCTTGTAGTGGCAGTGGCAGTCACACACGGGACAAGCTCGCTTATTTCGCAAATACAGCGGGTCGGTTTGGATCCCTTGTGTCCGGGTCTTGCGGGGAAGGTTCGGTCGACGGGTTGCCCTCGGGGTGGGGTTAGGAGGTATAACCGCGGTACTACACCGGCAATCGCGGGATAGCATGCCCACGAGCCCACATCTGGAGCAGAATATAATCCTCCTCCGCGTACAACGGTCTCTGCTGTGGTCCGGATAACCACATCTCCAACAGAGATCCTGCTCGACAGGTAGGTAGGTCTGCGGCGGATACGGCTCACGTCTCCATAACCCAGACTGGGGCGTCTTCGATGGGCTCTCGTGGCGAGTCATCCGCAGGGGTTCGGAGTCGTTGGCAGGTGGTGTCGGCGTCGGGCTACGGACCAAAGGGGGCGGTGTATGGCTTCTTACTTCCAGTAGTTCCGGACGGCTCGGACGGGCTACTTCCTCCTCCTTCCTGTTGTCCTCGGGGGATTCAGTACAGGCCTCCATCAGCTCCCACTCGAAGTCTGAGGCTGGGTCGCCGAGGAGTTCCAGTATGGGACTGTCCATGCGGAAGAAGTACTGTAACATAAAGTCAAATTACACATTAATGGGCGGCGGGGCCGCGTGCGAGGCTGGTTTTAAATCCTTTATGTGGATATGTCGCACTTGCTTGCCGGTATCACTTTTCAAATCGTAAACGACGGGTGAAATGACTCGGGTGACAGTGTACGGTCCGAAAAATTTCGGAGCTAGTTTAGCGGCAAATCCGCGAACGGCGGAGGACAACGGGTTTTCTCGCTTCATAACGCGGTCGCCACGGTGGCAGCGCCATTCCCGCCTACGCAAGTTGTAATAGTGACTTTGTGTAGAAAACGCGCGGGCTAAGTTTATTCGAACCAGCTGAAAAACTTCACGCAGTTTTTCTAACCGGTTACTCAGGTCAGCGGGTTTGAGAGAGTCGGTGGTTATTTCTTCCCCTTGCTGTCGGGTTTCTGTGCGATACAGCGACTTGGGTAAGTCCAATTCTCTCCCAAAATTGAGGAACGCAGGCGAAAATCCGGTTGACTCGTGTTTTGAGCTGTTTATCGCCAATTGGAAATCGGTGATGTTTTGATCCCATTTACGATGGTCTTGTTCGCAATATTGGGCGATCATGGTTTTGATTGTCCGATTGGTTCGTTCCACGGGATTGGCTTGCGGCGTATACGGAGGCGTGAAACGGTGCTGTATTCCCAATTCTTCCAGGGTGCGACGGAACAGTCGGCTATCATACTGAGAGCCGTTATCACTGATAACGGTGCGGGGGCAACCAAAACGGGTGATAACTTCGTCATACAGTGCTTGACTTACAGTACGGGCTGTAGCACTTCGGAGCGGCTTGCACTGGACCCATTTAGTAAAGCGATCTTGAAAAACCACAAGGTAATTATTCCCTTTACTGGATCGTGGCAGGGGACCGACCAAATCTGTACTGACGGTTTCCCACGGGTTTCGGTTTGCGGAAGGTTGCATTTTCCCTGCAACCTGTTGTTGTGACGGTTTGTACCTTTGACACTGTAGACATCCTCTGACATATTTGGCGATATCGCGAAACATACCAGGCCAATAGTACCGGTGAGCCATGCGCGCCACAGTTTTGGCTATTCCCATATGTCCAGCGGACGGAGCATCATGGTTTTCGGCCAATACAGTAGGACGGAGAGACGTGGGTACGCATAGCTTCCAGGGGTCAGACAGCTCCGGCTCAGTCAGATCATGTGCATCCCAGAAGTGGCGAAACAGACGGTTGTCTCGGATGCAATAATCTGGAAAGGCTTCGGGATTTTTTTCCACTTCGGCCTTTTTCCGGTTGTACCAGGAGCAGTCAGCTGTTTCAGTTAGAGATCCCAATTCCTCGGAATCTGGGCCGGACGACGGTCCCGGTAAGGGTTGTCTTGATAAGGCATCTGCTACTCGGTTCAAGGTGCCTTTTCGGTACTTAATCTCAAAATCGTATTGTTGCAAAAAGATACTCCATCGAGCGAGGCGTCCTGCCGGACTCTTGATCGAGTGCAACCAACGGAGAGATTGGTGATCGGTTAGCACGGTAAAACGGTAGCCTTCCAGGTAGGGTCTCATCTTTTCTACTCCCCAGACAATCGCTAAACATTCTCGTTCTGTGACAGAATAGTTTTTCTCGGCGGGTGAGAGAGTACGACTAGCGTATGCTATCACCCGGTCATGACCCTCTATTTCCTGGGTTAACGCTACCCCAAGGCCTTGGTCGGACGCGTCTGTTTGCAGAGTGAATGGTTGAGAGAAATCCGGACACGTCAAGACGGGGGCCTCGGTCAGAAAGCCCTTTAAACGGTTGAAGGCCTCCTCTTGCTCGGCAGTCCATTTAAATCGATGATTCTTCTTTAGCAGTCGCGTCAGGGGGGTTACGATTTGCGAAAATGCAGGCACAAATCGACGGTACCAGGACGCAACGCCTAAAAATCGGCGTACGTCGCGGACGTTACGTGGCGTCGGAATTTGACGAATAGACTCCACCTTGTCGGGATCGGTATTTATTCCTTCGGACGTAACGACATGTCCCAGATACTTCAGTGACTTCCTACAGAATTCACACTTTGCAGGGTTCAGTTGTAAGTTCGCGGCTCGGAGACGGCGAAAAACTTCTCTCAGGTTGGTCAGGTGTTCCTCGAACGTTTCTCCTAGGACGATTATATCATCCAGATAGGCGAACGCGTGGGGTTCCAAGTCGGGTCCAATAATGCTGTCGAGTAGTCTTTGGAAAGTGGCGGGGGCGGAGTGCAGTCCAAAAGGCATTACTCTAAACTGGAACAGTCCACGGCCCGGAACGGTGAACGCGGTGATGGGTTTACTGGAACGGGAGAGAGGTATCTGCCAGTATCCCTGTTTCAGGTCGATACTAGAGATATATCGGGCTCTGCGTAACTTGTCGAGAATATGGTTGATGTATGGTAGCGGGTATGCATCTTTTTCGGTAACTTCGTTTATTTTTCGAAAGTCTATACAGAACCGGGGTTTTCCATCTTTCTTTTTGACTATGACTACCGGTGAACTCCACGGACTGTGAGACGGTTCGATGATCCCATTTTTTAGCATCTCATCAACTTCTTGATTAATGATCTCCTGCATTTTCGGGTTTTGTGGACGGTACCTCTGCTTGATTGGTTCGGAATGCGACAGACGGATGTGGTGTTGTACCTGGTCGGTAGTACCACGGATTTCTTGAAAACTTGGTAACTCGTCATCAAGAAAGTTCTGCAGGCGATGCTCCTCACTTGTAGTGAGAGTCAGGGAAACTGTGCCCAACGGGCTAGCGGGCGTGACTCGTGGTCGAGAGACCACATGACCATTCAGTGAAACGGAAGCGGTTCTTGGAGTGATGAGAAAGTCGTGCTTGCTCATTACGTCCATTCCCAGGACAATGTCGGACGAGAGATTTTCCAGATACAATAGATCTTCAGCGAATTGTGTTCGGCCGATGGTAAATTTTAGCGAATATGCTTGGGTGACGGTAGCCAAGTTGCCATTAGCCAATCGGGCAGAGGGTGCGGTAACAGTTTGCGGTTTAATCCCCAATCGCGTACAAAATTCATGTATTTGGTTACCGACGTACGAACGGACGGCGCCGGTATCCACAAGGGCAGAGAAGGTCTTATTACGAATGCGTACGGGGATATGTGGGCGGTTGTCATGTTCAGGTGCCAGTTCCTGGTGCGAGGCGGTAATATTTCGGAACCAAACTGGCCTCGGTACGGTGCGGTTCCGGTTTAGTTTTCCGCTGTATTACATTGGCAGTCGCGGGTCATTGTGCCCTGACGGCCGCAGCGTGAACAAAATAGGCGGGGTGGCGAGCGACATTCACTGCGGAAGTGACCGGTCTTGCCACAACGCCAACAGATCGTACTTCGGTCAGTAGGGATGTCTGCGGATGCGGAACTGTTATTTCCGTTACGTTTCTGGTTTGGACGGGTTGGAGTTTCCTGGGTTTCACGCGTCCTCTCGGAGGGCGTCGCGGTCCGTGCCTGGTCGCTGCTTGACCGCGGAGGTGGTGACGACGGTTGGTTGGAAGTACGATCTCCCGGGCCTAAGCGTTGAGACGTCCCGGAAGTATCGTCGGACGGGCGTGTACTGGCGGAACGGCGAGCGGGAGGTGGTTTGCTATACACCCGGTCAACCTCCTGCTTCAGCGTTTCATATTCACGACATTTCGCGATTAATATTGCTACGTCTGTAAAGTCTTGTCGACGAATGTACTGGCGAAAATCGGGTAACAAATTTCGGTAGAGCCATCGTAACTCTTGTTCCCCGGAAAGTCCTCTATGACGACGGATGAGGGTCTGCAAGTCGGTGATGTACGTCATCACTGACTCCTCTGGGCGTTGCAGTCGACGGCTAATTTCTGCTTCTATATCTTCCTGATAGTGAACCGGTACGTAAAAAATACGAAAATCTGCTAGGAATTGTTCCCAGGAGGTCCAGCGGGCTTTATTATTGCGGTACCAGAGCAAGGCGGAGCCTTGCAGTAGCTCAGGTAGGACCGGAAGTAACTGCGCGGGACGGAGGGTGGTATACCCACAAACTTCTTCCAAGCGCTCCAGGAACGCGGCTGGATCGCCAGTGCCATTGAAATGGATGTTCCATTTGCGTATCTGTACGGGGTCTAATGGCGTCTGTCCTGGTGCAATATTGTGGGGCGGTTGAGGTATTACCAGCGGTGGTAACGGTGGCGGTACCGGCGGCGGAAAAACAGGTGGCGCGGTATTTGGTCTAGGCGAAGAGCACCCCTCTTTGATAAACTTGACCAAACGGCGCTTCTTCTCGTCCACGGTACCGGTTACGGGTAGACCAAACTTCCCTAACTGATCGTCTATTTGTTCCTTCTTTAATTTATAGATCCAGCCTAGCCGAATATCTCCCAGATCAAGGTTCGCGGCCTCGTCGACGGGTAATACGGGTGTGTCGGTTTTATCTCCTTCGGTAGGCATTGTGTTACCTCCCAAAGATGTCAGTAAAACGAGTTCAGGCCGAATCAAACGGACGATACGAGTCGGAAAATCCTAAGTCTGGAAGGGCTGGTTATATCGCGTCGAAACTATCGGCAATCGCTTTAGCGTACTCGGTTTACTATTAAATGAGGGGTCACACCCTCGGAAAATTCTGACTCCGGAGTCACGAAATACTCCGGTGAAACTCCGGTGAAATAGTAAGAGGCGTCACGGCTGCTGTATAGCGGTCACGGATACGGAAATCTGCAGGTTGTGATGATATTCAACCTCAGGCGTCGCGACGGTAGGCGTCTTTCAGCAACGGTGCTTCAGATCGGGTTGCAAGTATCACCAATCGGTTCCTAGGGTGCGATTACCCTAAAAAGAATACCCCACAAGGCTAGCTTGTACCTGGGTATTTCTGGATGCCCTTGGATACAACTGACGGTAATTCGATTCGGAACGTGTAATCGTAGTTCCTCGTCACGTAAATTAATAACGTATAACTCAGTCTGGCTTCAATAACGTTGTGTCGCGTCAAAGTTATATGTAACTTCTTTCATAGGGTTCGAATCGGTATGTAAGTAGTCGCAATCGGTTCTTCAGGTTCGATTTAATCAGAATCGACACGTCGCAGGCTTATTTACCGCGGCTAGTAAAAATTTGGTTGCGTTCGTTGCGTGCCGAATTCACAAACAAACCTAACAGATCGCTGCACTACCCAGCGGATGGGCAGTTGGATGCTAACAGAAAACGGTAAATCTGCGTTGCAGATTTTTTGGAAATTGCCTACTTACTTGCTATAAAGCAACAATGGTGAAAACACACCCTGGTCACGTCAAAATAATTTGTTGTCAGCTAGAGTACCTAACAACACGTTATCTGAGAATAATTTTCAGGTTTTGCGTTGCTTAACAACTCGGCATAGGACAACAGCGGTATCTGCCCCCTATGACAGCGTCAAAAATAACAAAATAATGCTAAAATTATTTAAATCCCTAATAGACTGTTACAGTAAGGTATGCTGTATCAGTAAAGTAGGCAGACCCTGTATAATATCGGTTCAATTATGTTGACGTTGCCTTTCCACTCAACATGGCAGAGAGTAGCGGGAGTTAACCCCAAGGGCAAAGTCAAAATAATTTGAAAAATCCTCTAACGATTCGGTATACAGCGGCTATAGCAGCTTGAGTATTTCGCGGAAGTAAGTACTTATGCAAGCAGCTGTTTGTAAAATTAAAATAAACCACCTTCGGTTGTAATTGCAATCGGGACGTATTAACAAGTTAAGTTGCAATCACTTGGCTAGGTTACAGACAGACAGACAGACAGACGGATGTAAAACCTAGAAGTAATTTATTTCAAGTTTATTTCGATGTTTAAATCCTCCGAGTTAAATAGGAAATGTTTTTATTATCTAGCAGACGGACAGACGATATTTAATTTAAATCGCCTGATAACGGAATATTATTTCTTTACCAGAAATAAAACTGTTTGGTTTTATAAATTTTAAATTGATAAAACCCTCGTGTACGGCGAACAACAAGTTTTTATTTCTTATCAATAAAAAAAACTGTAATTTATAAAAAATTCTAGCGTTTTCGACGGACTGAAAAAACAGGCTTCACGTATTTTATTTTATTTTAAATCGGCGTCTAATTGCAAATTTCTAGTGTTTCGGTATTTATTTAATTCTACGCGTATTTCACACAAGACTTGTAATTTTTTTCGGCGGCTCCGTTTTCTGGACAAATTTTACACTTTCGGATTTCTGATTAACGTAATAAAGTTCCTGCTCTAGGGCGCCATTTTGTAATGGCTTCCGCTCTTTTCCAGATACTTACGTAATCTTTTATACGGAAATCTCGGGCGCCAGCCCTTTAACTTTTGAGTGCAAAGGACAGCACTTTTTGGCTTTCCTATTTGGGAAAACAATCCGGGGTAGCTAACAGATGGAGATACAGATAGCCAGAGGTCGCAAGTTGGGGGTCTGTCTAAAGGACTTCAACCCCTACTCAAACGGATTAATCAGAAATTAAAATGACAGAAATAATAACTCGTGAATTTTACCTTTTTAAAATAACGGATTTATTCAAGGATAATAATGAACAAATTAATTTACTCTAAACCTCCACGACTGTACAAACAGTCGAGTGTGTATAAAATTATTTCAAAAATGATAAAACAAGTCGAGCTGGCAATCAAGAATTTTTTACGTGATTTTACGTCTGAATTTTCGGATACGTGAGATTAATGAATTCTGATGTACGACAAGCAAACGGACCTTTCCACTCGGATGTATTATGCACGGCGGGCAATCGATTAGCTATAGATATTCTAGGCTATACGGAATTTTTACATACACGGCAAACTACTGCCACAAACGTAGAGCGATTTGCTAATGCTTATATTATTATTATATTATTACGTAAGTTTCGCGAGCCAGTTCTATGCAGATCACCCGTTTGGAAGGCCCTAGCGAACAATTCCTCTCAGTTGATGCATATAATGGCTATTAGATTTATCGTAGGTTTTCCGGTAACCTATTATGCAGTGGAACTTTTGAGGTGACCCTAGCGAATAGACCTCAGCGGCTGCTGCATATATTAACAAACAAAAGACCAACGGAGGTATTACTAATTAGCTCTGGTTTGATTGAGTAGTATAATACAACAATACGTGCGGACACAAGAACCTTTGAATATCTATACTTAACTGAAAGCAGTACCTGCAAAATACAGTGCACGACGATGTCTTCTTACCAAAATAATTTTCGGAATCACGTTCTGATAGGATTTGCTATTTAATTCGGAGCGGCGGCGCGAAACTGTAGACGGCTGGTTCGATCTGGCACTTCTGAAGGTGGATCGGATCTGATCTGATGCGGACTATTTCGGAATGAATCTACTGCTGGAATGAGAGCGAAGTGACTGTGCTTCCCCTTTTTGTAAACTTTTATGACGTATCTGTCGTGTTAAAAGAGAGGTGGTCACCGACTTTACACGATGGGATCGTGTGCTCAACACGACGTTCGTTGCAAAGTGCAAGCGGATTATGCAATTAGAAGTATTCGTTCAAAGCGTCGATAACCGGAAATGCATTACTTGCAATTTCTATACTATGTTGCAAAAAGAAACGGATTAAAACGGGCAAGGATTAACATTTTTAGTAACGAATGATTTTTATTTCCGACTCGGCCATTATTTATAATATTTCTCGGATTTTACTTATACGAGGTATTGTCGAAAATTAATCAATTAATTACTTGATTGCTTGTTTACCAGCGGACTTTTTAACAACTCATTAATAACTTAATTAAAACAGGACTTACTTACTAAAACAGCGGCAGGGTGTACCCAAGTGACGGTAATATTTAAAGCAAAATTGAACATTCCTTGATCGGAAAAAATCACTTCGTTACAGTTTTTAATTAATTATTTATAGAAAAAATTTTTCAAACAAAAGTTATTTGGCAAATTTTTTTACATAGGTATACAGGATATTGAATTTTTTTCTGCTATAGTTTCATTGCTGTGGCAACTTTGCCTGTCTGTTTTGGGGTCACAATTTTCATACGATTCCAAATTATTAATCAGAATATTTTCCTATTTTATGCCATAATAATTTATAGATTTTACACAATTATTTTTACGTATTTTAAGTTTATTTTTTAAAACATTGTAAATTTTAGTTTTGACATTCAATCAGTTTTATGTTTTTTGTAAACCAATTTGTATCACTCACAGGCAAAATAATCGATCCACGCAAATTTTCGACGAATTTCAATCGCAAATAACTTTTTTATTTGATGTTGGATTGAAACGAATTTTGAGGAATATTGTAGACAAATTAATGGAGAATCGCTCACATTGTAAAAATTTACAAAAAAATATACGTGCGTTTATAATATACAGGGTTAAACAGAAAGATGTTTTTTACCATAAGTTTAAGACACTCTGTGGAGTGGCGAAACAGTAAATTGTTCTAAATTAAGTTTTAATTATCAAGTCTCATCTATTCTTAACATTTTTGTTTTTGGTTCACCTCGATATCTTTATTTTTGTGGAAAATATGGATTTTTTTTAAAAAACATTGCAATTTCCAATAATTCTTTTGTACGAAGAACTAAGGTTGCTATAGAGGAGTGATAGTTTTGTTGACAGTTTTTGTTGACAGTTTATTTGTAATAAATGTGTTACTTCTGAGGTGTCTTCTTACTTTTAAAAATGGATGTCTCCGACTGATGTTGCCAGAGCCATTGCTTTAATCCAGGATGGACGGTCACAGTATTACGTGTCAAGAGTTTTAAACGTCACAAGAAGTAAATTACAAAGGGCTGTAAATTGGTTTAATCAACATGGCGAGTACAATAGAAGGAGTCGATGTGGTAGGAAGAGGTGTTCGAATCTCGTTCATTCGTACACCTCTGACCGTGACCGTCCATCCTGGATTAAACCAATGGCTCTGGCAACATCAGTCGGAGACATCCATTTTTAAAAGTAAGAAGACACCTCAGAAGTAACACATTCATTTACAAAGAAACTGTCAACAAAAACTGTCAACAAAACTGTCAGTCCTCTATAGCAACCTTAGTTCTTCGTACAAAAGAATTATTGGAAATTGCAATGTTTTTTTAAAGAATCCATATTTTCCACAAAAATAAAGATATCGAGGTGAACCAAAAACAAAAATGTTAAGAATAGATGAGACTTGATAATTAAAACTTAATTTAGAACAATTTACTGTTTCGCCACTCCACAGAGTGTCTTAAACTTATGGTAAAAAACATCTTTCTGTTTAACCCTGTATATTATAAACGTACGTATATTTTTTTGTAAATTTTTAAAATGTGAGCGATTCTCCATTAATTTGTCTTCAATATTCTTCAAAATTCGTTTAAATCCAACATCAAATAAAAATGTTATTTGCGATTGAAATTCGTCGAAAATTTGCGTGGATCGATTATTTTGCCTGTGAGTGTATATACTATATACTACAATCGAGAAGTAGAATTATTGACGCTGCATCATGCATGCACCATGAGATATGCAATTTTCATTTATTTCAATCACACATAACTGATTTAACTGATCCAAGATATGGAACGTTTAAAGAAATGCGTTGAGAAGGCATACCCATATTATAAATAATATCTTTTGTTACTGTTTTTCATTATTTCTTTTTTAGTTACGTAAACATATGCTCACAGGCTATCCCATTTCCTCAATTAATTTAATCAGATTCGACCGTGGCACATTTTTGCAATATCTTCATTTTTACATGAGCAAAATAATTTAAGTCATTTTTATCTGTTCTAACATTGAATTATATAACATTAGTTTCAGGATACCCTATATTAGAATTAATTTATTTAACCCGGAACATGACCTTCATCCGCCACCTCCTTACATATTAGAGAATATTCAATGTCACGTTATTCAACAGATGTTACCAATTAACTACAAATTCGTTATTAAAGCTTATTAATTATGGATGTGTAAGCTCACAATACGTCAAAAATAACTTTCTAAACCAAAGCATAATTATATAATACATTCATCCATCAATGGTTCAAGGTTAGAATTTGTTTGGGTGATTAACATATTATTTAAAAGCTTCGCGGGAGTTTTATATAACCTGATCGATACTTAATCGTAACGGTGGGATAGATTTATTCAATTTTGAATAATTTAATAAGGTTAATACATTACGTTACGTTTTGATGTTGGTGTTGGCGTTAAATATTTTGAAGTATTATAATGTGATACCTAAAGTCTCTCATAAATTTCCTTTTATATGGTTTAATAAGGAATAAATGACAAATTTTGGCCTCGCTTCTTTTTCCTTGTGCATACAGGGATATTAAAAAGTAACTGGTAATTTTTAATTCCTTTCTATATTTTTGATATCAATAGGTACATGTCGTTGGTATATATTAGAGTAACTACTCCTTGTATCTGCCATATTTGTTTATTAGAAAGCCACCGAAATATGTTCACAAACTTATCAAGGCAGCCGCACATTTCTACACAAAAACCAGGTTACTGTTCCCACACCCATCCTCCCCTTTTAACACCATAACATATTGTGTGGCGCATCGTTGGACAGTAATTTAATAAAAAATTCTTTCATGTAATTACATTTTTAGGTAACTTGGATTCAGATCAACATTCGGTTTACACTTACTAATCATTAAACGTTTACATATGTAAAAAATTATATATCCACAAAAAGCGATAGAGAAAAAAAAGGAAAAAGCCAGGAGGCTAGTATGTTGAATGCCTTCACAATGGAAAATAGTATTATATAAACATTTATGTTGCCAAAACATCACATCTGAATCTTTTAACGGGCACCAGCAAATAAAGTTAAAAAAACCCACGCTTATTATAGCCGAAAAAATTGATTAACATAAATTTGCATTTATTTGTTTGTGTAGGGAGAAATGTACGTTATATGCCGCGTTTTATTTTTATCCGCGTGGTATTCCCACAGTTGACAGGTACTAAAAGCATTTCCTTTAACGCCTTTTATAAATTAATCTATACCTGTGATAATCAAGTTTCCTTGACCGTAACACATTGACCTTCAAAGATAAAAAAATATTCTAGGTGCTGGTTATGCAGGGCGTGCGTAACGGTAACAACAGTAGGATTGACTACTCACTACAACTGCAGAACTTTTGATGTTGTACATACATACTTAGAGCATTGAGTAAAAAATAATAAAGAGGCGCGACTGTCAAGGTTTCGAGATTTTAGTGTTGTATTTTTTTACCCATGGCTTTATGATTGTCTGCAATTTTAAGGGTTATACAGTCACATTGCAACTACCTTCCCGTAGCACTAAAATTTTTACTCAATGCTTAGAGATACATGGGTATCATTTCATTGTTAACGTTTTAACTAAAAAGCAAAATTCATAGTTAAGCAATCAATATCTCGTGGCGATAATCCTGATTAAATTATTTTAGTATTTAATTGAATTCCAATTCAGTAATGTACTCTTCTCGATCTGTAATTATTTGTACATTTTAAAGAATATTTTTGCAAAATTAGTCTTATTTTAGACATTCATGGTGTTGCATAAATTTAAAACTGCTCTGCAGATAAGCAAGTCATACTTTTCAGTCCATTTTAGAATAAATAACTCGTCTTACAAAAAACTATAAACAGTTGTGACGTCTCATTGTACAAATTTTAAACTGCTTTTCGCTAGAAGTAATTGATACATTTTTCAGGTCTTTGTTGAACAATATTACATGAAAGTTTAGATAAGTGTGAAATTAATTTAAAACTACTCTTTGCTCAGAGCAATTTATAAAGTATTTTAAATAACTCGTCTCGTGTCTATACATATACAGTGTTTATGTCTTTTTCCGTAGCACGTCTTAAAGTTAATTAATTCAGATTCATTTTGGACTTATACGCAGGTCCCTGTCACTGCTGATTTTGGAACTACAGCAGGACATGGAGTGTTGTCTTTGATACAATTTAACTAACATCTAGATCAAACCGTTTTCATTATAATATTGCATTTTTTCCTTCTTTTATTTAGCACAAACTTAAAACTGCTCTTCGATAAGAACAATTTGTGAAAATTTCAGGCCTTTTTCGAACAATACCTTACGTCATTTAATATAAAAAATTCAAGACTTTGGTGTTTTTTGAAATCATTTGTCTTGCTAGAAATTAAATAATCATGAGGTTTAAAACTGTTTTTAGCTATGAACAATGTATGGGAACCTTCTGAACCTTACTCATTTTACAGGAAATTGTAGCCATCTTATAGAAAAAATTTAAAACTACTCTTCGCTTTGAGCAGTTTATAAATAT
Source organism: Rhagium mordax (assembly GCA_963680705.1). Taxonomy (NCBI): domain Eukaryota; kingdom Metazoa; phylum Arthropoda; class Insecta; order Coleoptera; family Cerambycidae; genus Rhagium; species Rhagium mordax. The sequence goes on from OY796656.1 coordinate 120,962,147, forward strand.
TTGGGCCTTTTTCGGATAATTAATCTCGCGGGAAATTGTGGTGTTTCTTAGCACACATTTAAAACTTTTTTACAACTTGTCTTACAGGAAACTCCAAACAGATCTCTGGGTAAATTTAATACTTCTCTTCGCCTTGAGTGGTTTATAAAATGTTTATCGTTCTTTTAATATACGAAAAATTATAGCTACCTGTGTATCATAGTACAAATTTAAAACTTCACTTTTCTGAGCAATGTATAAACTTTTCAGACCTTTTCTCAATAACTCATTTTACGAAATATTGTAGTTCACTGTGATGTCTTATAGCAAAAATTAAAAACTGCTCTTCGCGTTGAACAGTTTATAAAATTTTTCGAATAATTAATCTTACGGGAAATTGTTGTGGTGTTTCTTACCACAGATAAAACTATAGCACACTTTACAACTTGTTCTGCAGGAAACTCCAAACAGGTTTCTGTGTAAATTTAAAATTGCTCTTCACTATGAGCAATTTATAAACTTTTCAGGTCTTCTTTTAATACTTAACTCATTTTACAAAAAAATGTAGCCAGCTGTTCTTATAGCACAAATTTAAAACTGCTCTTCGACTTGAGCTTTATAAACATCGACTTGAGCTTTATGAACATTTCAGACCCTTTTGAAATAATTAATGTTACGGGAAATTGTTGTGGTGTTGCTTAGCATAGATTTAAAACTATAGTTCCTTTTTACAATAACTCGCCCAACAGTCAACTCCAAACAGATTTCTACGCAAATTTAATGCTGCCCTTTCTATAGGAGCAATTTATAAACTTTTCAGACCTTAATAACTTATTTTATGACAAATTGTAACCAGCTGTGATGTCTCACAGTACAAATTGAAAGCTGCTCTTCGCTTTGAGTAGTTTATAAACTTAGTTAAGTTTTATTTAAATTAATAATAATACGGAAAATTGTTTTGATGTCTTTTAGCACAGATTTAAAAATTTTTCGCTTTTTCCAATAACTTGCTTTACAGGAAACTTCAAACAGGTTTCTGCACAAATTTGAAACAGATTTTCGCTAAGAGCAACTTATGAACTTTTGGATCTTTTTTAATATCTCATTTTACAAAAAAATTGTAACTCGTTATGATGTAACGAAGAAAGGTCAATCCCTTGTGAGTAGTTCATGTTGTAAAGAAAACAAGAAACAAAGTCTTTTTCTCGCAAAAATTCAAAATTTATTATTTTAAAGCGATAATAAATTTTGAATTTTTGTGAGAAAAAGACTTTGTTTCTTGTTTTCTTTACAACATCGTTATGATGTGTTTTAGCACAAATTTAAAATTGCTCCATGCTTGAGCAATTTGTAAACTTTTTAGGCCTGTTTCGAAGAACTCATTTTGCAAGAAATTGTAGTCAACTGTGTTATCTCATAGCACAAATTTAAAATTCCTCTCCGCTTTGAGCAGTATATAATTAATTAAACTTTTTTGAATAATTGATCTTATGGAAAATTAATCGGATGTATTTTCCCTCAGATTTAAAATTAGAGTACTTTCTACAACTTGCTCTACAGGAAACTCCAAAAAAGATAATAAATCACAACCCAATATATTATAAAATAAATTTAAAGCTAAATACCTACAATTAATATAAAAAAATAAAAAAGATAAAACATTAAAACCGCTATTTGCTAGAAGCAATTTATAAACTTTTCAAACTTTCTTTTAATAATTAATTTTACAAAAAAATATAGCCAGGTGTCTTATAAGCCACATTTAAAACTGATGTTCGCCTTGAGCGGTTTATAAACTTTTCAGGCCCTTTTCGATTAATATTATGGGAATTTGTTGAAGCGTCGTTTAGCACAGATTTAAAACTATATTGTCTTTTTACAACGACTTATCCTACAGTAAACTAGAAGCAGTTTTCTGCGCAAATTTATAACTACTCTTCGCTTTGAGCATTTTATAAACTTATCGGTTTTTTTATCTTAATAATGTATCTTTTAGCACAGATTTGAAACTAAAGTGCTCTTGTAATAATCTCTCCTACAGAAAACTTCAAACAAGTTTCGGCATAAATTTGAAACAACTCTTCGTTAAGAGCTACTTGTAATGTAATGTAAAATGTAATCTGCTGTAATGCTTTTAGCACAAATTTAAAATTGCTCTATGTCTTAAGCAGTTTATAAATTTTTCAGGCCTGTGTCATAAAACTAATTTCACGGAAATTTTTGGACTATTTAATTTAATTTAATTTTGACTATTTAAAACTTTTTTACAATAACTTGTCCTACAGGAAACTTCAAATGGGTTTCTGGGCATTTTAAACTGATTTTCGCTATGAGCACTTTATAAACTTTTCAGACATTTTCTTATTCATTTTATGTCAAATTGTAGCCAGTTTTGATCGTTCCTGGCACAAATTTGAACCTGCTCTTCACGTTGAGCAATTTATAAACCTTTCAGGGCTTTGTTACAATTCATGTTAAAATAAATTGCAGCCAAATGTAATGCCTTTTAGATAAATTTAAAGCTGCTCTTCGTTTTAATTAGTTTATAAACTTTTCGAATTCATGACTTTTATAAATAATTTGTCTTACATGAGACAAGCAATTGTGAGGTTTTTGCACCATTTTAAAACTGCACCTCGCTATGAGTAACTTATAAACTCTCTAGATCTCTTCGAATAACTTATCTTACTGAAAACAAAATTTATTATGTCTCTTTGCATAAATTTAATTCTTTCATGTTTTTTAAATAACTAGCCTTACAGGAAGATGTCTCTTGTAATGAAATAAATTTTTTTTACAATTTTGGTCCAATTTACTATATGCAGTACCTTGTGTATACATATTTGTATAGCACCACCAAACCAGGACATACATCCAAACTATTCCATGTTACATTGTCGTCTACCGCAGCCTAATTTTGAATTTAGCAGAGCTTCTGGCACTTCCGTTATCTAGTTCAAACTTGTAATAAAATCAAAATCAATTCATTCGTTCCTTTAGGAACCAATGGTATAATAAGAGAGTTTTTTACATATGTATTTTTTCTTTATCGAACAACACATGGACAAGAAGTGATTCAGACATAAATTAATTCCATATATTATACTTTTCCATTCACGTGCACACAATGTTGCTGTTGGTGCATCTAATGATGGGAGTTTTAAAACCAGTACCTGTCGGATCTAATTATACAAGATTAGTAATTTTTACTTCTCTCCTACCAATAATAATATAATTAAATATATCCAATTTGCCTCTGCCGCCAGCTTTATAATTTTTTTATTAAGATAATATCTTCTTCAGTTACCGTCTTAACCTAAATTGCTGAGAGGATTACCTTTATTTTGTATTTAATAGTCCTAGTTATCCCAATGTGTAATTTGTAACGCGTAACCGCTTAATGCATACAAGTTGTTAGATGTTTAATCCTTATCCGCCTGTTTCTTCAGGTGCTAGTTGATACCCAACATTTAACTAAAGAAGATTGGGTCAATAAGCGATTAATTCCTGGATTTTTAATATTACTTTGTGGGTTTATAGCGGCCTAAGCTACTTTTGTCGGAACGGGGGTCAATATACGTAGACCAGAGTTAGGTATTTAATATTTATTAGAAATCGGAATGTACCTATGTAACAGAGAGAAAAATTCAAATTTTAGCTACTAAAGGTAGAGTCCCTATACACCCTTAAATTAAAATATTTAGGAAAAATAGCAGGCAAGCGTTTGTGTTTCCATTGAAATTTGTTTTCTGTTTCTTTTCTCTCCGCCAACTCCTTATTTATTGAAGAACATTGTTTAGCTTCGAGCCGGGTATTTTGGGAGGTTTTAAATATTTTAATGATTTCGAAAGTTATGTTGTAATTTGTTGTAAATATGTAAAGGTGAACACGGATGAGTTAGTGAAACAAAAATCCTGTTTTATTCTTTTAACGAGGAGAAGAAAAATAGGTGCATATATGTATAAGGTAAATCCCTCTGTAAATCCTATCTATTTGAATGTGAAAACGGAACTTATTCAGATTCATAAGGCGATAAACGTAGGGAAAAAGTACGCGAATATAAATGCCATTGTTAACAGTGTTCTCTTAAAATGTCCGTAGTTAAAATAGACGGTAAATATCTGCTATTAAGTTAAGATAAATGCCTATTTCGCTGGGAAATAGTGATGACAATGTTGGAGTGTTTGTAAAGGCGATTGTTCATTATCTTGTGGTATCTCTTTGTCGATACCGACTGTGTGGAAAGACACTAAAGCCAACACGCCATGTATATTCTCTTCTCTAATGTGTTGAGTGAAGTGCAAGTCATTCCTAAATAAAAGTAAAATTATACAAATAGTTTTAAATTATAGACTTGTTTGGAAGGAATAATTAAGCCATAATTTAATGCGGCATATTATATGGTCAGTTAGTCAGATGTTCCATTGGAAGAAGTAGGCTTCTTTACCACAGAAATTCAATTTTTTTTGGATCTGAAACACCTTTGAATATATTAAAATTGTGATAATTTCATAATATGCTGCGTAGATGTCTAATATATGTATCAACTAATTTTTTAAAATCAAATACATTTTTATCAAACAAAGTAATTAGTGTCATGGGAAAAGGGGCAAAATTATCTGAACGATCTACATACGATGCAAAAATTACAAAATTACGTTAGTATTGCAATGGGCTTCATCAATGAAAATCTCACTCGACTTAACATCGACTGGTTTGATAAAGAGAGCGAAGAGAAACAAATACAAACTTAGGCAACAACTAAAGACATGAAATAGTTGGTAGATGCAAAGAACTCAAGCAAGGAGAACATGTTCAGGGAAGAAAACAAGCTACTGGAGTAAATGGAATAAGACGAGATGATTCTATAAAGCGTTTAACAGTATAGGAAAGTAACTCAAGGCGCGAATAATTATGTGTAAGGATAGGAATGGAAATATCAATGATGGAATACTTCTTAACAGATGGATGGAAGACCAAACCCAGGACCAGAATCAACTATACAAAAAGCCTAAGACGCCATTAACCAACTCGAGAACAAACTATCTCCATGAAGTAGTGAAATTCCTATCTTATTCTTAAAATACGAAGAACCAAGTTGGCAAGATAATAAAGAAGGTTTTGGCAGAAGAACAGGTGCAAGATCGGTGATATTGAGGTTAACTGTCCATTGCATGAGAAGAGGGAGATTAGAAAGAAAAAACTATAAAGTAATCATGTCGCTTAACACCATATTATGTCCTTTCCAATATTCTTCACCAGAGATTTAGTAACAATTCCGATGCTTTACTAGGTGCATACCAGTGTGGATTCAGATAATAATATAGTCAATCATTTACAGATCAAATTTTCGTGTTGTCAGATTATAGAAGAGACCAAAGACACATTCCATCTCTTCATAGACCTCAAGGCAACAATGCCATCTTAATAAGAAATATATGAAGTTAAATATGAGAAGCTCAAGTTGATAAAATTATTTAAATATTGGAAGAATTCCATACTCAAACTCATCACAAATATTGACACATACACTGTACGTAAATCAAAGACATAATTGACCTTTACGAATGAAGTGGAGAATTTGGGTTCGAGAATTACCGAAGAGGAAATCAAATTAACGACCTCAAACCAGACTACTGGCCAAGAATATGGTCAAAGCTTCAGAACTGAAATTCTTTAACCTGAGGTCTTTTATGCTCAGAGAAAACTCAACTTTTGAGAAAGGGAACAGGTGAGTGCTAGTTAACAAATGCGATCATGATCTGAACTTTGGAACCCGTTGCCTACTTAAGGAAAATCAGAAGTGATTATCCTGCAAGAATATTAGAAGCTGTATGCAAAAGTAGGATTTGGCACAGAATATAATAATGTAGCTGCAATTTCTGCATCTAATAGCTGGAAGCAGTGAGGTCCATATTATTATATCCAGCTGCTATGTATAACTGCGTTTAATCTTAATTGATGGCTATAGCGGAAGTGGTAGTAGTAAAAATCGCACACTTAATGCTGGACTAAAATATCATGAATATACTGCACCAAAATTTCGAAGAAAACGATGAAAAATAACGAAATCACAAAGAAATTTTCCGTAACAGATATACCTATCAATATTTTATTTACTATTTCTGTGGCTTCAGCGCTTATATTAGTGGTTAAATTTGGCTCAGCGATACCAGGCCTTTTGAATTTTTCTAAAACAGCTTCAATTTCTGCAGCTATTAAGGTGGTTTATTTTCCTCTACTACAAATGTAGCATTGTTTGTACCTGGTTTACCTGTTTCTTCAAAAATACTTCTTCCTTGGACTAAAATTTGTATTTGGATTATTTACTCATGAGGACTGAGTTTTAAAGTTGCTTTTTTCAAAGTGGCATCTAAAAATAAAAGTTGTTTCATCTATACTTTCCTCTGTCATTGTTTTAGATAGCAGTTTTGTTGCGTTGGTACTCCAAGCTTATTAATTTTTCCGTTCCTTTCTTCAACAGCAATTTCACTAACATTGATACTATATTTATTTTATTCTAATGATAATTTATCTTTACAAATTATTGGCGTAATAAGTGTTTTCCTTGTTTTCTAGTATACTTTCAGTAATAATCAAACTGTCAAAAATATATTCTCTTTCTGAAGTTGCTTGACTTTCTGGTGCTAAAGTAACTTTATGTGTAACATCCATAGTTTTTTGTACAGATTTAGTTCATCCTTTTTTGGTGCTACAAGAGTTTCAATTGAGGATACACCTTCTGAAGGCTCCATTCCAACTGTGGCAGATAATTCGTATGTTTTGGTATCATCTGCAATCAAAGCACACTCTCTGTCGATTATAACTTGTTTAGCAGTTATTGCTGAATTAAATGGAATAACAAAATCGATAACTTTATTTTCTGTTAGTTTAAGGATTTCCAATTATTTAAGAAAATCATCAATTTGAGTTCTAGTTGTAAGACAATGAATTTTGCATTTTGCGCTCTACTTGGCCCACCGTATGTGATCTCTTCAATTAATTTGTCGATCATCATCATTTTATTTTATTTGAAAAATATGCAGCTTTAATATTAACCCGAAATTTTTAAAAATATCTTATGTTAAATATTATAAGCATTCTTCTTCAAATAATACAAGCAGTTGGCGATGTTAAAAATTAGAACCAATTTTAAAAATTTAATTTAAAAATATTTCCTTACAAACTAAACATTTTTAAGTAAAGGGGGGTTCAAAATATACACATTTTTTCTTCGGTAACTCATTTGTACTATAGCTTGGCCTAACAACTATTACTATTTTAATTTGGAGTAACTTTTTTCTGATATGTACTTATACACATACCTACAACTAGTTGGACTCGATGAAGCAATGAAATAGCGAAAATTCCGCTATCTTAGAGTAATACTCCTTAAGGTGAGCCATCGTCAGAAAAAAATATTGCATACAACAGGTTATCTTCGTGCATCTTAAACATTACTTTCTACTCTTTGTATACTTGTCATAATTATATTACTACATGCATGACTATCGTGTATCAAAATATCGATTTTAACAATGTATCGACCATCAATTATATGCTTTCTGTCTCAACTATTATACAAGATACGCCCTAAAGGTGTATAACAATATTGAATTAAAAATCACTGTTTTCTGGATGTTATCAGATCTATCGGGAACTTAGTTAGTTTTCGTGACAGAAAAAGCCAGCTTCACACTCCTGTTGCTGTTGTGTAATTAATATTGATCTCGGCAGTTATACAGGGTTTAAAACAAGCCACCATTAACACCAATAAGACAAACAAATTCTACACACATATTTCCCATATGGATTGAAGAAGAGGAAGAAGAAGACGAGGAGGAAGGACGAAGACCGAAGGACGAAGGACGAAGACCGAAGGACGAAGGACGAAGGACGAGGGACGAAGGACGAAGGACGAAAGCCGAAAACCGAAGGACGAAGACCAAGGACGAAGACCAAGGACGAAAACTAAGGACGAAGGACGAAGGACGAGGACGAGGACGAGGACGAGGACGAGGACGAGGACGAGGACGAGGACGAAGACGAAGACGAAGACGAAGACGAAGAAGAATAATAATAAGAAGAAGAAGAATGAGACGAAGAAGAATTAAATTGTTGGCGCCTTCTATTGTAACTAAGATTTCGTCCCTTCACTGTCACAAGATAGGTCCATATATTAATCTACCCTAAACTCGTCGAAAAACGAAAAAAAAATTTACTAATTGTTACAATTAATTTGTACGTTTATAATAGCGATTAATGTTATCGGATGCTATAATTTTTGATTCTACAGTTTGTGACAATAATTTAAATCAAGTGAATTCATTATGTGGATCTCTTGTCATTTATAAACAATAATTTAGAGCAAGGTTTCCGAGCTACGGAATGTTGCTTGAAATTTTTCCGGGAGATTTAAAAAAACTAATGCGATTAATGTTAAGTTGCAACTGTAGCAATACTCATAGTATAATGTTTAACATCAGTCTAGCTATAGAAGTTATATAAGTTAACAGCCAATTTCGTTTATTAATGTTAACTAATTAGCTTCAACGTTCAACGATTAACATGACACTGTGATAAAATTTAGATCCTTGTTTTAATTGTACGTGGACTTAATTGCATTTTGGCAATCAACTCTCACTTATCTGCACATGTGCGTAACAATTGCAAAATATCACCTGGAAATTGATTTAAACGCCTTTATCTATTTGCGAGCAAATATACATTGAGTGACGTTTATCCTATTACTGTCAATGACTATGGACTAGCAAAAAACTTCCGGAGTTCACTTTCATTCGCAAAGGCAAAGAAATAAGCTTAAGTAAGAGTAGATCGGTACCAAGTTATCTTTACTTCAGATCTAGCTTAACATTTCATGAATCTCTTGCAGAAATGCGCTTGTAATATTATGAAAAACAACTGATAATAATCCCGGTGATTATAAACATCTTGTAATTACAAGTCGACTGCGATCATTTTTAAGAAATTATTTATGTAAACCTCTGTAGGAAAGTACGATTTAGATAAGGCGGTTACCTTTAATCTGCCGCTAATAATCTTTTGTATATTGTCCGTTTCTCGGGTTTTTTGAATAACAAATTAATTTTATTCTTTTTACAGGGTGAAGCAGCAAAACAATAGAATTCATTTTGCCTAGAATATAGAAACTAATTTAACAAAAATACATTTGATGCAGACATTTCGCCTAAGACTACTCAAAAAAAATTTTTAGTAAATTTTCTTTCGTACTCTTAACTATATTTTGTCACCATTTCAAAGGGGCGTAGCTCTCTTTAAAAAGCCATGTTCATAAAAACATTTTTCTTTTATATTTTGTTACAACATAAGAATCATTGGCACGACTTCCAGAAACACTCTGTATTTTGTTTAAAATTGAGATTTTTCTGAAATTTATGATATTCCATAGTCCATTATTAAAAAATATTTTAATATAAGTGCACATAACACCACACTGCACCTGTTTGAAGAAGGAAACACAAAATAATATTCTCAGTAAATCTATGTTATTCCTGGGTGGCAAGTAAACTAAATAATTTGACATCTCAATCGGTAAATTATCATGGAATACTCTCACGGAATCGCACGGCACGGTCCTTACTTTATCTTTCGTTATCTTGTTCATGCTTGACGACTTTCAGTTGGAAATGAAAGACGCAAAATCTTTGAGCGGATAGACAAATGCAGAGAAACAAGAGTTTGGACAAGGAACGATCCTTACTCGGTGATCTTTGACAAGCTGAGGTATGATACACTATTGTTTACTTTTAGGTTAATTCAAGAAGCGGTTTGCGATTTCTAACGTTTCTATTAGTGGGTCGTGGGATTTTATTTAGTTCCGGATTCGAATAAAAAATCCGAGACAATAAGTCCACTCTTTATAAAGATATAAGGATCAGTCGTCATACGAACAATAACGTTATTAACCATTAGGTACGGATATCTTGTTTTAGGTTTTTTGCAGAGCGCACTTAATTTATAACTCATTGAGAGGTTTGCTTTTAATTGTAAACTAAATTTTTACTTGCGATAAACTAAATTAGCATATTATATGGATGATGATTCAAAAGAAATTGGTCTGCTTCTTATGTTTATTTGAAATATATAAAAATTATAAGCAAAATATGAAAATGTGTATTAAGAATGCAGGATGACCGCATATCTTAATTTTAATCGAAAGTTTAAAGGTCAGTAAAGAGATCAATAATCAGGTTTAGTTCAACCAAAATTGACTGAGTACTTCCAGTAGTTGCCACACTCCTAGTTGTAAAACTTTAACAAGAAGAATGAAAATGTTTATATATTGATGGACCTAATCGTCGTTCATCTAAATAGATTGACATCGATTAGATAAAATGTTCAGTAACGTCACGAATATTCTTTATATAAAGGGTTCGAATGATAAATTAATATCGTTATTCTATAAACGAAGCAACATAAATTCTAATAAATTAGTAATTGTTTAGCTGAATCTTTGGTATGGCAATGATTAGGTGGAGAACCCAGAATGCAATTAGATTTGATGGACAAATGTAGCCATATTATTTGAGAGTGCTTCAACACCTCCTAGATATGCAAAGCAAGCCAAAATTATTCTTTATTTTTTAATTTGAATTTATCTTCGCCTTGAAACACTTGAAGCAATTTGTCAAAACCTCCTTGTATATTATGCCAACGTAGTAAAATTTTGCAATCATTTTGTCGCCAACTTACTTTGTAAGTGATAAAAGTGCGTAATAGATCTTTGCCATTAACCCTGTTTTTGTAACATAACGGTCTAATAAAACAGCAATTTTGTTCAGGTAAGTACTAAATTATATAAATCTAGTTTCACTCATAAACTACCGTACAATTTGCCTGCGAGGAATACAGTCCTTCAACAGGGATAAGAATAATATTAAGCTATGTAATAAAATTTATTAAAGCGTAGAAATTTCCGCCACTAGAATCGTGCATGTGCATTTAGCAAAATTGAAGTATATGTTCATGTATGTTATTATGATTATGCGGACTTTCTTGAATTATCTCATGATGGGGATGTGTACGTGCCCTCGGGTGAAACAATTATACAATTATAATTATATTAAACGAAAGGTGAAAATTATTAGAAAACATAACAGATATATGTACTTATGCAATTACATACATTTGTTTAATGGTAGAAAATATTTTATATTAATTTATTTATGTTACAGCATTATTTTATTATTGATAATCTTTGAGTTGATGTACTTGGCATGGGGCGTGACTGGCCGCAGCAGTAGCTTATGAAATAAAAGATTAATGATGCTTGTTTATAAGAGTCGCTTGCTGAAAATTGTGAGATAATAATAATAATAAATACATACAAAAATTCTTCATAAAAATTTGTGTCACGTAGATATAATTATCCAAACACGCTAATTGAATCCAAGAAGTATATGGAAAGCAAGCGCAGCTCAATCTTGACCTTTCTATTCAACAAGAGTCGCACCTTAGGCGAGAGTTATGTATTTGATATCGTTAGAAAGTAAAATTCTTCTTTCTTTGAGAAACAAGCGATTTGGCAACATTTTCAGGTTGTTTTAGCCGTGTTCTTTACTGTTATTACATGTGTGTAGGTTAGATATTATTAGTATAATATAGCGATTGATTAATGGAGTCTAATGTCAAACAAAAGGGGTTTTCTTAATTTATTGATACTCCTTTTTATTGAAGGTCAACAATATTTTTTTTTGACTAGATTATTGCTAGGCAATTAATATAAAAATTTTTTAAATATGCTTATTTGTGTTGTCATAATTTTTGCACTTTTTGAGTCTTAGTTTTTATCTGAGGAAAATCTCATTGGATCTCGTTTGCGATGCAACTTACGTCACAAAAAACACTTTGTAATTTTTTTATAGAACAAACGCAAAGTTTCTGCCCCGTATGATGCTCTCTTTTACCTTGCTGGGGCTGTTTGCAACTTACTACCTACAAACAGAACCTGCCAGCTTTGTAACACTTTTTAAAACGAAATCTCGGGCGCCAGTTCCTTATTTTAGAGTGCAAGAATGAGCACTTTCCTCTTGGCAGACTCCAGGACAGGCGAGGGTAGGCTGCAGTGAAGAAACGGAAGTATACAGGGGTCTGGGGGATGATTTTCGTTTTTAGCGGGCTGGATAATTTCCCCTACGGCTCAAGGCAGAACTCTGTTATAGGGTATTTACGCCCCTTATTTACAGTATAAAAAGTATGGGTGCGCCCCAGTGACACCCTATCTCTCAGACGAGAGGTTTAAAAAAATGTGAAGCTTAATATTTTTTCTGAAGTGTGTAAATAACTAAAAGAGTCTAGTTCCAATTTACATAATTGAAATATTGGACTAGCGTCTACTTCAATAAAATCAAACTACTCTTTGGCGACAACGAAGTCATCTCATAGGGAAGGGTTGTTGTAACGTAAGAAACTTAAGTGTAAAAGCGTAAAATAATCTTAACCGATTGGCAGCTGATATGGAATGTGAGGGAAGGGAAATATTACAGAAATATAAGGAAAACAGCGTCATAGCTAAAGGGGGAAAATACCCGCCATTAAATGACTTCAATAATTTGTTAGAAAACATTGTAATGGTGCCTACTTATAACGGTGCTTTCTTTCTATATACTTACGTAAACTCTTTATACGGAAAACTCGGGCGCCAATCCTTTAATTTTTAAGTGCAAAGCACTACACTTTTTGGCTCTCTTATTGGGAGAACAACCCTGAATAGCGAAACAGCGGAGATACGGAAAAGCCAGAGGTCGGAAGCTGGAGGTCTATCTAATGGACTTCGACCATACTGCTCAAACGGGTTAATCAGAAATAAATGACAGAAATAATAACTCGTGAATTTTACCTCTTTAAAACAACGTATTTATTCAGCAATATTAAGGGACAAATTAATTTAACTCTAATACCTCCACGACTGTACAGTCGAGTATGTATAAAACTGTTTAAAACGATTAAAAACAAGTCAAGCTGGCAATCAAGAATCTTTACGCGATTTTACGACGGAATTTCGGATACGTTGGATTAATAAATTACTGCGGACGACAAGCAAACGGACCTTTCCACTAGGATGTATTATGCACGGCGGGCAATCGGTTAGCTATAAATATTGTAGTCTATACGGAATGTTTAAACATACGGAGAACTACTGCCACAAACGTAGAGCTATTTGCTAATGATTAGGCTGATTAACGTAAGTTTTCCGAGTCAACTCTATGCAGATCAACTTTATGGATGGCCCAAGTGAACAGATCTAACCAGTTGATGCATATAATGACTATTTGGCTTAACGTAGGTTTTCCGGTAACCTATTATGCATTGAGGTATTTGAGATGGCCCAAGTGAACAGATCTCAGCAGCCGATGCATATATTAGAAAACAAAAGACCAACGGAGGTATTACTAAGTAGCTCTAGTTTGATTTAGTAGTCTATTACAACTATATTTGCTGACAATAAGATCTCTGAATATCTATACTTAACTGAAGGCAGTACCTGCAAATTGCAGTGGACTACGGCGTATTCTTACCAGTATTCTATTCAAATAAATTTACTATTAAACTAAATTTACTATTCAACTCGGAGCGGCGGCGCGAAACTGTTGACGGCTTCGGATTGATCTGGAACTGCTGGAGGTAGATCGGATCTGATGCGGCGAATGTCTCGGACTGAATCTGGACTCCTGCTGATTTTCTCGGAATGAGAGCGCTCCTCTCACTTTTGTAACCTTTATGACGTATCTAGGTCGCTTGATAGAGGGGCGGTTACCGACTTGAAACGAAGGATTCGGATGCACAACCCGGCGCCCGGCGTTATTTGCAGAGGTCCAGCGGATTATGCACTTAGGAGCATCAATTCAGAACGTCAATAACCGGAAATGAGTTACTTGCAATTTCTATACTATGTGCAAAAAGAAACGGATTAAAACGGACACGGATTAATATTTTAGTAACGAATGATTTTTATTTCCGACTCGGCCATTATTTATAACAGTTCTCGGATTTTACTTATACGGGGGATTGTCGAAAATTAATCAATTAATTACTTGACTGCTTGTTTACCAGCGGACTTTTTAACAACTCATTACTAACTTAACTAGCACAGGACTTACTTACTAAAAACAGCGGCAGGTGACGGTAATATTTAAAACAAAAATGACCATTCCTTGATTGGAAAAATCACTTCGTTACAACATCACCATACGTTGTGGACAATTTTGTTTTCTCAGTTTAAGCCAATTTAGAATCAATGGATATAGATAGCGTACCTAGTCGGTACCACTTAAAATATGTGCAATTTTCGATCGTTTAGAATACAAATAACGATTTTTACACTACCTTACAAATTCCTGCTGTTATAGGAACGATATCCCTTGTTTCTGTACTTTCAGACAGTGGTTTGACCAAGGATATTTGCAACGAATAATCTGAACATGTTTTCTATAAAAACTACGGAAAAATTAAGCGAAAGAATGTTTAGGACATAAATGTCTGCATATATTATATGAAAATCGACAAGGAATGCAATCAAATATGCATTAATTCTCCTTGAGTTTATTTATTTGTCATTTATTAGGTATTGAATAAAGTAAAATAATTGTTAAGTGATATACGGTCATAATGGCCATAAATTAACGTTTAACAATGCAGATTTATTATTAAAAACACACCTATAATTGCAAAGTCGGTTTAAGTGCGGTCCAGCGAAGTATTATTATCTAGATTTTAATCAAAAAAATTTATCCTTTTTCTTTCTCAATTTATAATTATTTCATGGTGCGAATGTGTTTCCGTATATCACCCTGACACTTTGTACCTACATAACGTATTATTATGTACGTATGTGCTTTTCTGCAAAACTAAATACCTTTTGGTGAAGTCATGATAATGGAACTATACATTTTTATGTTAGCATTCCTTCTAACTACACTCCTTGAACCAGTTATGCATTTTAATTCAATTTAGAATTTTTCTCATCATTGTCATCTCTCACTGCATCATTCTGGTATCTTCGAACTTACATAAAATAAAGCCTATACGATTACTAAGTTTTATGTTTTATTCCAGGTTACGCCTACGGTAGAACGCTCAATCACCTACGATGAAGAATCCTGGAAACCTTCTACCGAGGATAAGTTAAAGGAGAAAGCCGAATTAAATCGATCGTCCGAAGTCCGCCAGAGCAAAACCAAGCGAGTAAAAAACTATTTAAAGAAGTGTAAAAACGTCCTTGGCAGCCGATCAGCTAGTTTGGAGGTGTCTTCTAGTAGCTGCGATACTTCGGTTACCTCCTCTTGGTACCTAGAAAGCCAAATCGAAGAAAATATAAACGAATGTGAAATAAACGAATTAGACGAGGTGTTTGAAGATGCGCAAGTTAGTTTAAATTTAGGCGACTGCAGTGATATTTTCCAAGTTGCGAACATCATTGAAGTGAAAGGCCCTAGTGTAAGCAGCTCGGAGGATGAAAAGGGAAAGGATAGTAATCAAACTAAAGATACTTGCGATGATAAGGATATTGTAGCGGAAACTCAGGAAATTAGAGCGTCAGCTTCTAGTGAACGGGAGACTACCTCGCCTAACTTGAAGGAATTGCAAGAGAAGGAGGAAGGTGAAGTCTGTGGCAATGATCTAGAAGTTAGAAAAGAGGAGGTGGATATTGACGTACCACTAAAATTGGTGAGTCTTAATTTAATTAACCTATTTCATATTTATGTCTAAGTCTTAGTATAGCCCAATATGAGAAGGACTTGGATATTCCTAACTATATTAGGATAACACGAACGTAACCGAGCAATTTTTATGGTAATATTGTTATTGAAAGTAACTAATTTATTTATGAAGTCAATTGTTAACGTTAAATGAAAGAATCCTGTTTCTTCACCTAACGGTTAACATTGAATAAAAGAATAAGAAATTGCAATTAATTTCATTAAATCTCATGGAATCAAACCTACGTCGGAGTTGCTTTAATTTATTACAATTAATGTAACTGGAGGTCCACTTTAACAGTATCTTCGTTTACTGGTTACAATACGTTTGGTACGTTTTGGTACAGCCTCACATAACCTCATATTTGAGGTTTGTTTTACTACACACAATAGATATTCATTATGCAATTCTTTATCAATGTTCTTCCTACCTTGACATATCATTCAATCATCACCTCTATCCATCATGCATTGCAAATAAATCAGTTACACATTTGTGGCATTGCTAACATTTCATCAAATGTGCCTATCGAAGAATATTGTTTTGCCGAAAAATTGTCCCATTAATAGTTGTAATCGAAAAAAGAAAATGTAATGGATGGGGTGGTAATGCACAGAAACGCATTTAATTACTTCTGGCCGCTTGGCAAAAAAAGATAGACGAGAGTTTTGAAAATACTTTGCTAAATATCATTCTAATAGATGAGAATGTCTTCGAATTCGAATGATAAGTGAATTGTGTGGTGGTATTAGATTAACTCATTAGAGATTAGTTCAATATAGAATGTATGGAAAAGTGCCTTAGAAGTGCTAAATCATACAATGGATACTGAAGAAGAAATGAAAAATGCTTTATTGAAATTAATTTCACAGGATGTAAATGACAATAAATATTATATTATACCAGGCTTTTATTAGAGCTACAGAGCGTCATACATGCCACTGATGTCAATGTTTGTATTGTTAATAGTATAATTAAAGTAGTAATGGAGAAAATTTAGCACACTCGACATTTTACCAAAATTTAAATTTTGGGCATTTTTACAGATTTTCCATTTTTTAGCATTTTTACCAAATTTTAAATTTTCAGCTGTTTTACTAGATTTTTTAATTTATGATGACGTCATAGGTCAAAATAGGTCAAGGTCATCAAAAATCCCAGAGCATGTCCATATTGATCATGTCATAAACGTAAACGTAACGTTAGTTTTGCAAAAAGTTTAAAAATATTAACGTTACGTTTACGTTTCATTTACAACGTTGAAAAATTAACATTACGTTTACGTTCATGACGTGATCAAAATGGGCATGCTCTGTGACCTTTGATGACCTTGACCTTTGACCTATGACGCCATCAATTAAAAATCTGGGAAAATAACTGAAAATTTAAATTTTGGTAGACATGTTAAAAATTAAAAAATCTGTAAAAATGCCCAAAACTTAAATTTTAGTAAAAATGCCGAGTGTGCCAAATGTGTTCTATTTAGTTCACTATATCCGAAAGATGTAAGAAACAAAGCACGCGCAAAATAGCGCAACTGTGAAATAACAAATTGCAAAAAGAGGGAAAATATATCAAAAATCAACGAAAACAACTATTCTCATGATCCCTAGATTCAAAATTCTTTTACTAGTTACCAAAATGCTGAATAGTGTACCTGTAAAATAAAAAATAAATGGAATAAACTGACAAATAATGACAACGAATAAAAAGAGAAACAGTAAAATAGAGGGTTATAAAATTACTCTTGTATGTTTCTAAAGTTTCAGGCATATTTTATCGCAGTCAGTTGATGCGCTGCTTTCTCCAGTTTTTATAAAAATGTGAAGTGGAAGAGTATTCATTTGATTATAAGTTTTTGTTCAAAAGTTACTATTAAGATGTACTTACATATATTTTTTTATAGCATTTTAATTAACCTTGTTTTGTTTTGGCAATGAAAATAATTACCATAATCGCCATCCGAAAAATTCAACCATTAGTATTTTCACATAAGGCTAATTTTTGGAGATCATTCTGTTGCAGCTTTTGCATATTAGAACATTATAAAGCAATTGTATAAAGAAGACTACAACAGGAATTAATTTATTTTAATTATTTATTTTACGTAATATCTTTATTAGTACCTAGTAGTAATATAAAGTAGTAATGGTTTTAAAATATCCAAATTTTGGATCAAACTGTTAATATCTAGAATGATGGCAATTTCATAAACAGCTCAATAACTGTGAGTAAATTTTTTAAAAGATATTTCACCGCATATAATAAACTGTGTCTTCAGTTAAACATATAAAATCGACATGTGTATTGTTAATCAGCCATACAAAATCAATTGTAGCTAATTAACACGTATTTTAATATTATACAGCCACTGCATGAATACCATCCTCAACTATAATCTAACCACCTGCACATCTTCCTTGCTTACTATACGAATTTCAAATTTGATGCAGCGACCAGAAGCTTTACGATCAGCTGATGTCGCATTTTAAACATTTCTCTTTATCTTCATTGTTTATAGTGTCCTTTAACAATCGATTCATGCTAATACCAATAGGTGTGTAAGTAGGCATGAAGAAAGTCCATAGTTAGATTTATATCTGAATGCTTTGTGCACGTACTGAGGACACCATTTATAAAAAGTGGACTCGTATAATATCACATTAGTGTATGCACATGTTTTTCATCCGTGAATTATTGATATTTTTAAATACCATTCAGATGGTGTGAGTATCTACACATAATTAATAAGGCGAAAAAATTACGTAGACAAACAACCCTTAAGACGATCAGAAAAACACTTCATTATATTATCTTTACTATTGTACCAAATAAATAATTACAGATTAACTTCGTCGGTTATTGTTTCATGAACTTTTTATATAAAAATTCGCTTTGCGGTTAACTGTGCATTTTGATAATATAGACATGTACTGCAGTTCTTTGATAATACTTACAACATATTATTATGCTTGGCATGCACATTTGCAAGACTGAAAGAAAAGATGCAATCATGCTCAGTTAATTCTAATGTGCTGTAGATAGAGGAAGTTTTGGTTTTATGGTGTCCAATTTACTGACATTATACTTACATCAATCGTTTATTATTGCGTTTTAATAACGCCTTTTTCTGCTTATACAGAAGAATGACAAATTAGTTGGCAATAATTGTTAAATGCGGTGCCATAAGGAAGGAACATCTCTTGATTATATCAAGTTCTTTACTAGTATTCTCAGAACGAAGTGAGAAATCCGCATAGATAAAAATAGGATAAAGTCTTGTTAAAAATAGTTTACGATGTGTGATGTGCCAGTGTGATCATATCGAGTGACTCCGCATTTTGATGTTATTTTCATACCCTTCGTTTTGATATAAATAAATATATTTGAATTTGGATGACTAACAACAAACTTAAGAGGTAAATGTAAAAAGTATTAGTTATTAATATGATGTTCCGCGTTAGGTAAAAGGAACAACGAATTTTATCTGAAAGAACTTTTACGAAATCGAAGAGATCCAGATAGATCCAGAACAGCTGATAGCACTATTGCAGACATTTATGAAGAAAGTATGAGGTTGAAATGAGTATTAATCTGGGCCACTTTACACCCGTATTAATTATAATAGGCAGATGCAATAGCTTCGCTTGCAGATCATTACGTAGAGAGAATATAAAAATAAATGAATTGACAGCCAGTCATTAAAGACTTATAAATAAATATAGAAATACACTCCAAAGTGATTCAAAATTGTCTCATGAATATAGTGATTTTTGGCAATAAGGAATGGAGTTAACCTGGATGGATATCAAGAACTTGGTATTTGAAGGTAATGCTGATACTCTGGCAAAAAAGAAGCGGAAAGGCTTTTGCAAATGTTCCTTAGATTGTCGTTCAGAAATAAGAATGGCGACAGAACTCCTAACCTCAGTACCATGAGGGTAGCAGAGGCATATGGGAAGGAAGGACAAAACTCCTCACTACATTTTATGCCTGTATTCGGCCGTATCCGTTAAAAAGGAACTGACACCATTTGAAACCATTTTCGGAACCTAAAAAAATTTCAAGCGTATGGACTATATCTTGAACTCCATCCAAAACATTAGTCCAATGGAATAGGAAACACAAGGGGCACAATAAGCTACGTGAGATTCAGTGCAATGATCCTTAAAGCGACAATCCGAGTAAGATAGATACATTTTTTTGTTGGAAACATGAGGTAATGATATCCTGACACATGAATTGATGATGGCCGGCTTGTTTATAGGATTTATCTTCACCAATCATCTTATGGGGCTACCTAAAGAAGACACAAGTAGATTATTTGTATCAGGATGTAGAACTTAGAATTGTCAAGATTTGTATATCTTCTTTCCGTACCATTTAATTTAATTAAGTGACGAATTTTATAAACACCTAACCTAGCAATATGGCAGGAAGTGAATAAGTGCGTAGATCGAACATTTGCAAACAAATTTTGTTAACGTAAAGGTCGTCAAAATACAGGTTCACATTACCTTATAAGGTGCTTGAAATTTTCCATTTGATAGGCGTCGGAACGCAGCCACGTAGTAGTCCTTGGCGTAAAGTAATAAAATTGAGGTTCGTGTGCTCCTTGATGAAGGAGTATAGGGAATGATACCATCCGTTTGAGAAAAATATGTAGATTATGAATCGCGATGGTTGCCATCTCATAGCCGCGACCGATTTTTTTTTTAGGGGGTCTTGTACAATATAAATAGAAAAATTCGATTTGATTCGATTATTTACTGATTTTTATTTTTTTTTATGTGTGTACACATAATAATAGTATATTAAAGTATAAGTGGATTTTAAGATTTAAAACACGCGCGATTTTTCGAGCACGACGGCGGCGCAGCGAAATAGAGCAAGTATTTTAAAGACCAGTTATCCACGAATACTTTACGCTATTTTTTTTATTGGTACACTTTGAAATCATAAATAATTACTAAAAAAATGTAAATAAGAACTAATAATGTAAAATACCTTTAGTTGTCATCGAAATGAGAAAAACAAAAATTAATTTGCAATCTGTCATATAAGATTGATTGTTGTCATCACAGTTAAAGTTTTTAAAACATTTGTCAGTAATATTTTATTTGACGTTACAAGGTACTTCTGTCAGATCAATAATAAAAAAGTTGACATTTACACTTCACGTTTCTCGGATTATTGAAGTTGCCATGGTAACTTTAAAACACCCGCGTTTTTTGTAGTTGAATTTTGCTAGAAAAAGCACACAATATTTGTATTTATACAAAAGTAAAAAAACTCTTCTAAAATTAAATTAAACAAAATAAACAAATTTTGAATAAAAACAATTAATACATAACACATCTAAAATCTTATGGGGAAAAATAATACAAAACAAACTAGAACAAATTTTCAAATTTCCACCACCAACCTCAACACATTTTTTTGCATGTAACTGTAAATTATTTATACCATCTATCATAAGTTACTTCAGTGGACTCCTCTTCTATGCGTTTCTTTTAATTCTTCTCTGGTTGCAACTTCGGTAGCATACACTTTTTGTTTTAAATAGGAGTTAGATCTGGGAACCTTGCAGGCCAGCACGATGGTACATCTCCTCACAACCTAAGAGAGAGAGGGTGCAGCATTTAAATGATCATTACCCCAATAGGCGAATTAGTCGTAATGGCCCAATTTCCTGGCCTGCAAGGTCCCCAGATTTGACTTCAGTAGACTATTTTTTATAGGGCTATTTAAAGGTAAAAAGTGTATATATGCTACCTATAACCGAAGTTGCAACCAGAGAAGAATTAAGAATGCATAGAAGAGGATGCACTGAACTGAAGAATAATTCACGTATGATCAGAGATGCTATAAAAAAAATTTATGTGCAAGAAAATGTATTGAGGTTGGTGGTGAACGTTTGAAAATTTGTTGTAGTTTGTTTTGTATTATTTTTGTCCATTGGATTTTAGATGTGTTATTGTAATTTGTATTAATTGTATTTATTTAAAACTTGTTATGTGTTTAATTTAATTTTAGATGCGTTATTTTACTTTTGTATAATTACTAATATTGTGTATTTATTCTAACAAAATTCATTTGTGGTTTTTAATCTTTTTTGTTTGTAAATATAAAAAATACTACATAAATTTAACAAAATGATCCGACCCTAATATTTAATGAATTATAGTATTTTAAGTTAAATTCTAACAATAGGCAGTAAAATAAAATATTTTCACACACTATTAAAGTCGCCCATATACAGGGTGTCCCGAAATAACGTGAAACCCCTTAAGGGTAGATTCCTCATCAAAAAATAAGTATAGTCTTTTATATACAGTAAGGTCGAAAACGGCCTCCTTAAGCCGCTAGACCTCCTCAAAGGGGGGCAGCAAAAAGTGATTTTTTGGCAGATTTGATTCATGACATTATGGTAACAGTGACACATGCCTACTTATTCTTTTTGTATCAAACTCCGTTTTCAATTTAACAGAAACGGCTATTATGCAAGGGGTCAGAAAATATTTTTTTATTTGAAATTGATGAGATTCACGATAAATTTTCAAGAGTTGAAAGTAGTAGAATACATGTGGCTTTCTGAAAAAAATTTAATTTGAAAAAAAAATTCATCTGTTTAAAAGTTCTGACTAAAAATTCAATAGGGGTTGTTTATTTAACTTAATTAAAAAGTAAGTAGAAAAATAAAAATGCATTGAAAAGAAGACCTTCCATAAGTACAAAGTCGTACCCAAATTTCATTCCGCCAACTTTAGTCACTTTCGAGAAAAAAAAATAAAATCACTTTTTGGTGCCCCCCTTTGAGGAGGTTTAGCGGCTCAAGGAGGCCGTTTTCGACCTTACTGTACATAAAAGACTATACTTATTTTTTGACGAGAAATCTACCTTTAAGAGGACATTATTTCGGGACACCCTGTATATTGCTTATGTTTTTGTTGCAGGAGGACACGTAAATATTTCTAAAATGGACTTATCGTGAAACGTACCTGTTAATTCTTGAACCATTAAATATGTGCCAAAAAAACTAAATACGTGGTTTATGTACACTATTAGTGTACTTTAAAAGTTACCATTGAAAACTGCCAAAATCCATATAAAGGGTGATGTTTTTAGGTAACTTCCCCTACTAAAAATATTTGCCCTCGGCACTGTTAACTTTTTCTTTTGTTCACTGAATGATATAAACATTCATTAGTGAAACACATCTGCCAGATTTGGTTCAATTCCGTGAAGCCAATATGGCCGATTGAAATTTTTCCAAAAAATAGAAAACATGCTATATATCAGAAACGAGGGGCATTAGGGGATGAAATAAGGGTCATTCTGAAACCGCCTTGGACTTCTCTACTTCCCACTAGCGTATGACCAGTCACTCAGGAAACACCCTGTATTTATAGCACAATGAAATCTTTTTATTATTATCATATTACCATATTCTGAATTACATCCCAACATGAAACGTCTGATAAAATTGCAGAAAATCAGTATTACATTTTAACTCAGAATATCATTATATGACTGATGGTCGAAATGGTAGCGTATCTGCCTCTCACCCAAAAGTCCCGGGTTCGATTCCCGGTCGTGGCAATGGGAAATACTGTGAGAGGGATTTTTCCATTATACACGGATATTGGATGTGTGTCCCTTGTCTTTAAATTGTAGCCCCTTCCCGCACAAGGCTCCTAGAGCCTTCTGGGATAAAGGGGGTCGTAATTACATGTGGTGTATTTATTTATTTATTTATTTATCATTGGCTGTATATGGCCATTAACTAGAGTTAGTAGTAATGCATCACAACAAAAATATGACAGATGAAAGTGTTAATTATTTTTTTAAATTTTTTTAACACAAAACCCCCTAAAAAAAAATCCGGTCGCGCCTATGAGGTAGTAACCATCATGATTCGTAATCTGTAAATTTTTCTGAAAACAACGGTACCACCCACTATACTCCTTCATCAAAGAACACACGAGATTACTTTACGCCAAGCACTATAGGCCATGATAAGCACTTTACAAAAAAAATTCTTGTTGATGTTTTCTGATATTAGTGGTTGCGAATCCCTTATTGGTTTTTGAAGAGACTAAGTATTTCTCTCACATTATAAGATTCGATGAAATAGCAAAATTTTGAAAATTTGGACCAATAAGAACAAACTTAAAATAGTAATAATTGCATTGATAGTGAAGTGACAATTGTACAAAAAATTATTGCGAAAATTTTTTGACAGTTCTAACAACCAATTAAATTTCGTTATTTCTTGTCATATGACACAAATCACCCAATCATTTCAACATTACACCGATAACACCATCCAGGGAAATTTTCAATCACTATGACAACAAAATTACTTAACATTGACAACTTCATAATAACTGCCAAATAAATTTCAAAATGTCACGTTTTGGCAATGCCAATTCTCAATCTATAAACTCTTAGGGATATTATAGCTGAAAATTTCACACCTCACTTTTTTAGTGAATCAGAAATTTGTCTTTGGTTTCATTACCATGGCAAACCAAAAAATTAAGTTTTTAATTCTCCTGGGCATCCCGAGTGAAACTAATAAGTGGAAATTATTCTTCTGTAATTCTCCTGGGCATCCCGAGTGAAACTAATAAGTGGAAATTATTCTTCTGTCAAATTATTGAAATATGACCATATTTTGACATTAGCTTTTCAAACCTTATTTTTGAATAAAATACTGCCACCGGATCCCCATTCTGGCAAGAAATCCAAGGTAGAGGGTCCAACTTGTAACTACATCGCGAGTCGCACGGTCTCGCTGCGATTTTTGGAGCAGGAGGAACGGACGAAAAGTGCCAATTTTGACGGCTACAATAAAATTGGCCGTTTCGAATTTTCTAACCTCATTTATTATCTCATTTAATTTAGGTGTGAGATTTTCTTACCGAATCCCCCACGTGCTTGAATTAATAACCGGGAATTTTTCTCGTGCACAAATATTTTAAGAAAATTATCCCTCGTGTTCGACGTTAACTCGAAAAATTTCCGGTGAAAATTCAAGCACTAGGGAGACTACTAGCGAAAATTTCACGCCAACATAATATGTTAACCAATAAAATAGGAGCATTTTTTAACGTTGCCATGACAACCTATGTATTTCTTTTCGGAAATTTTCTCCTGCTGGGGTAGCAAGCAGGAGAATATTTTAAGAAAATTATCCCTCGTCTTCGACTCGGGGTAATTTTCAAAATATTCGTGACCTCGAAAAAATTTCCGGAAATAATTTAAGCACTAGCGGTATTACGAGTGAAAAGTAGTAACTTTTTGTCAAATCACATCAAAATGAACACATTCATTACTACAGATAACTTTATGAATGCACTCTATACGTTGTATACTGCATATTCTCTACTTGCGAAAAATGTCTGTCAGATTTTCACTGTTTCTTCGCAAGAACATCAAATAAAATCAGAACTGGCTTATGCAAAGTTCTGTTATTCAATTACCAGTGTCACGTTATGTCTCATTCAGATGTGAATGTAATTAATAAAAACAAACCGACTTAGTGTAGCTGTGTCACGTTATTCACGTTTCCTCCGTGAATTTTTGCGGCAGCATTGCATTTCATAAACTGGGTGGATAGAGAACAAGGAAAAGACTAATTTGTGTCTATTTCCTCATTAAATACCCTTATAGGGTAGCACCGTGATTAGATATGAAGACAGTCAGGCGCGGGTAACCCAGTAAGCACAGGTCGAAGGTCGGCCGGAGTGAGCCCGGAAGCCACGCCGGGGTACTGTGGCGCAAGCACGAGTCCCGTGCACTTTCACCTCCCAGAGCCATCAACCACTCATATTATGCCAGAAGGTCCATAACTATTTCTTGCGAGAAATGTCATGAGGTAGAAGCTACAATTGTTTTGTACGTTTTCTTTTTTGCACGTAAATGTGGTATTTTGTTATAATTTTCAACAGTAACCAAACCACTATAACATAATGAAAAATTTTCAAGTTATCAAGCTTGTCACATTTGCACAAAAATACTTTTTTGGACTAGTCGAAAATATGTGGGTCGTTCACCTGTCGCAATTACAATATATTTTGACAATTTTATTACAGTGTAAGAAAATAGAAACGTAGGTATGGAATTTTATCTACCAGATCTGTTAACAAATTATTTCTCTCCATTTTTGGTTATCAGTAATACAATCAGCAGCCAATAATAATTATTATGTTGACCAGTGTTCCTTAAAATATATTTAGAGAGATATTTCAAGGACATTTTACTGATGCCATTACTTATTCTGGTTTTAGTGATTAATCGTCACCACGATTCAAAGTATTTGTTTATATATTCTCCGTATTATGTTATTTGAGTGCGTCATAGATCCACAACATTACTGATACTATTAAAATGATTGCAAAATCATAACAAAATTATTAAATATTCAAATTTTTTTCCGATGCAACCGATATACAGCTCGTAAATTGTATGTACTATCTACTAATATGTATATTACGCAACGTAGTGTTTATGCTTTAAAAAAATGAATGGCGACAGAATAATTAATGTCATTATTATTGTTAAGGCATACCAGCAAATAATTTAGATTTTTATCTTTACAAGTAGCCGAAGAGAAATTAGTCGTTAACAATGAAAAATCGACCTTCTTGATTCATTTCTGATAAAAATCGTGGCAAGCGCTGTCTTCTTCCATATAAATGAATGAAAACATTCATCATATGCCGGAACTCAAAATGGCACCTGCGGCAAAGGAACAAACACAAAGACATTGGAAAATGGCACAATTGATACACTAAATAATAATGATCATCGTGACTAAAACTACACGATATATCACTTTTACTAACTAACAATCACATAGAAAATAATAAACCGTTACGAGTATTATGGAATATGTTGCGTATAATGAGAGTTTCTTAAGCCGTTAAGTGAATAAATGCCTTGTGATGGGACACTTAACGCTGATATTTACCGAAGAAAACTCACCTGGGTATAATTTGCGAGCTGCTTCTTATTGACACGAGTTTCCGGAATAATTCAATTTATTCAAGTGGGTCATAATGCATATTAGGAAGCAGTTGCTTAAATTTCATGCATATACATTAGCATTAGCTGAATATGTTAAATCAGAAAATGATAAAAAGGATCACAAAAAATATAGTCTATTTTCTTAAATGTTATTATCGATTTAAATGTAGTATGAGGTATAAATACATTTCAATTGTCCGCAAACAAATTTGAATACATAAAGTTGTTATTCTGTCTCATTTACAAGCTTTAGGCAAACCTGATCACAAAAAAAGCAAATTTAATAAAGAATTAATAAAACATAATATTTCCTTTGGAAGAAGGTACAGCAGTAGGATGTAATGAGACGTTGACATTGTCACGTGTTTGGTATCTCTGCAAATTGGTATCCATGCAAAGTTACTAAAAGAAACAGTATAATAATTAAGGAATACGAATTTCCCTAAGATTGCTCCTGAAGCAGGTTCTACTGGACGCCAAAACACCGAATAAATAAATATATAGCGCGCTTATAAAGTTTAGAACCCTGGAAAAATTTTTGATCCTGTAGGAATTTTCGAACAACACTGGGAGAGGTCAAATTAATTCGTTTTAAGAGGCACATTTTGAGACCATTTTCATTTTTCTACCTCTCTCCGTTTTAAAGTTATGACGTCACAGCAATTTTTTTTAAATACAACCTTTCCTTTTTTGATTTGGATAGATCATAAAATTCTGATTCCAGTATTACATGCATACATTAGCTTTTTTGGTTTATTACTTCCCAAGATATTAATTTTGAAAGGGAAAACATGATAGACGTGGAATTGTACTATTTTGTAGTGATAAAAAAAGTTGTACCAAGAAAAAAGATATTGGGCATGTTTCTTATCGTATTTGGAATAGGAAAAAAGGCAAGTCAATCACTGGCCTGACGTGATAATTTTATTTGAAAAAGAGAAGAAACATTTACTTACAGTATTTTATTTCGTTCGATTTTTCGTAGAATTCAAAATGGTTCGACGTTTTTCAGAGGCAGAAAGAATAGAAAATCTTATCATAAGAGGTTGTGGTGACAGACAACGTACCTACGAAGAAGTGTGCGTTTATTTCAAAAATAAATATCCGCTTGCAGAACCTCTTCTTAAAACGTCTGTTAGTAAAATCATAAAAAAGTACGAAGATTTGGGGCATGTTAGAGATCACCCGAGAAGTATACGACCTGCAGTTCTGGAAAATGTTGAGTTGGACGTATTGTTAGAGTTGCAAGAAAACCCTCATCTTTCCTCAAGAGCTGTTGCGGCAAAAATGGGATTTCACAAAATTCTGTCTTGAACAAATTAAAACGCCACAAATGGCATCCTTATAAAGTTGCTATAAAGCTGAACGAAGATGATTTTGATCGTAGGATTCAGCTTTGCGAACAAATGATGAATCTTTATAACGCCGATGAAGGGTTCGTTGGCCGAATTTTGTTTAGTGATGAAACAACTTTTTATTTAAATGGAGCGGTGAACAGGCAAAATTTTCGCTATTGGTCGGAGCAAAACCCTCACTGGATGATGGAAGCCTATACCCCGTTTCCAGAAAAAGTAACGTTTGGGCAGGAATAGTGGGAGATAGGTTTGTTGGGCTCATTTCATTGACGATCCATTAACAGTCCAAAAATATTTGGAGCTATTGAGAGACGACCTCGTTCCAGCTTTGTTCCCAACTCAAAGAGATCTCGAAATTTCAAATGAAGCCCTGTGGTTCTAACAAAATGGGGTTCCACCTCTTTATAGCCAAATTGTAAGCGACTACCTCGACGAAGTCTTCCAAAACAGGTGGATTGGCAGGAGGGGTTTTAATGAATGGCCAGCATGATCCCCCGATCTGACCACTTTAGATTTTTTCTTATGGAGTTACATCAAAGCAGAGTATACTTTAATAGACCAACCACAACTGAACAGTTGAAAGAGAGAATCCAAGCCGAGATGAGACAAATACAGCCAGGAGTGCTCCAAAATGTTTGTTTGTCATTTCGATATCGACTGGCATACAGCCAAGAACAAAATGGTCAAATAATTTGAACTTTAATTTGATATTTACCTTAATCAAAATTTTTCAGTTATTATTTATTTTGTAATAAGTATTATTTACATATTTAGTCATATTTTCTAATTTTTCGTAAAATCAATTTAATGTCAGTATTTCTATCAATAAAGAATTTTTTTCTTGGTGATAACTGATTTCTCACTAGAAAATAGCACAATTCCACGTCTATCATGTTTTACCTTTAAGAACTAACATCTCGGGAAGCCAAAAAAAGCTACCCATGTAACACTGCAATCAGAATTTTATGATCTATTCAAATCCACCAAAAAGGAGGGGGGGCGGTTGTATTTAAAAAAAAATTCTGTGACGACATAACTTTAAAACAGAGAGAGGTAGAAAAATGAAAATGGTCTCAAAATTTGCCTTTTAAAACTAATCGATTTGACCAGTTCGAAAATTCGTACAGGAACAAAAAATTTTCCAGGTTTCGAAACTTTATACACGCGCTGTATCTAAACCACAGAAATGCAAATTTTGTTCATGTAGGTACACATTTAGCTCATCATCTCTTACCTATATTATAGTAGTAACAACAATGGTATAAGAGAAACAGGATATTGTATCTTTAAACTATAAATCATATCTGCGTTTAGCATCTAAGGGCCGGTTTTTCAATGTTGAGTTAACTCTAACTAAAGGATAATATCCAAGGAAACAATTATTGTAACAATGGTCTCCTTGGATATTATCCTTTAGTTAGAGTTAACTCAACATTGAAAAACCGGCCCTAACAAATACGGTAAGCAAAAATAACTAAAGGCAATTCCAGATTAAGGTGGGCACCAATTTTTTAAAAACCTGTCATAATTGTAAATCAATCCTGGTGACGAGATTGCATCAAGGTAAATTACCGAATGCTGAAGATCTAAATATTACGGCAAATAAATGGGTCATGTGACCAACGAGCAAGCTATTACTGCAGAATAAAGACCAACGGAATCGCAATGACGAAATTAAAGAAGTTAGAAAAATTGTCAACATGAAAAGTAAAACCTTCCTACCAAAACCACAATTAGAATATACAATATAGTTTTTGCAATTCTAAAGAAGAAATTGAAAGAGTTTTGATCTTGCAAAGTCCAACGAATTCTACGAGGCAAATATGCATATAATATTATTATACGGAGAAAGAAATAGAAACTAGACCTTAAGAAGATAGAGCTTGGTTCAAATTTTCATACTCTTGTTTGATCGTTATCTTTTCAATTAGGGTCATTATTTTGGTACCTATTTATATACACGTCTGGCCACTCAGTTGTTTCGGATACAGTTCAGTAAGTTGCACCCATCTCCCCTGAATAGAACAGCTCGACGGTCGGCGCTCCGTCTCGGACTAACGTGATTATGGGGAGGAGTCGAAATTGTTAGGGGAGTTGGTGCAACTTACTGAACTGTATCCGAAACAACTGAGTGACCACACGTGTATATTTACATGACATAGTTACGTATCCTCTATTTATTTACACTATTTTTTTTTATGTTCCAAACTCGAAGTGCAATATGCATACATTTTCAAGATCTACTCCTTTTAATTCCCTTCACTTGGCCTTTATTAGTATCCCTGCATCTTTCACATCACTAGAAATGACAACGTCATATTTTATGAAAGGTTATAATTTGGAAATTTGAGGTACTCTCCTTTTCTCAATCAGACGGAATTGATATAAATAATTTTACTTCTAAATTTAGAGAGTTTGACAGGTCCTGGTTCCTTCTTGACAGCTCTTTCATCCTTTTTTAGGTTAAGGTTCTTCTACCTAATCATCTATTTTGGGTTTGAGTTTTTCTTGTACAGATATAAGTTCAATAATTTATATTCCTCTATCCTTCATAGATTCAGACTCAATTTTTTTTCATTCATTCTTCCTAGATAAGTTTTCTGTTTTTGAGAAACTCTCCATTATATCTGGCATTTCCTTTCCTTTCTTTTTCCAATATCATTTTCATCTGATTTTCTTTTAATGTCCTCTCTTTTCTTGTATTGGCTTTTCAGACCTTGGGCTTCCAACGTCTATATCTTTTTGGGGATGATTAAGAAGTTTCGGGTTCTCCAGTTGTACAGGTTGCATCAGATTTAGCGTAAATCTATGACTCAAATCTCATCCTCTTTTTTTTAATTTTGGCTCTTTAGGAAATATTTCTTGGTCTCTTTTTCCTTAGCTTTTGTTTTTTGTTCTTCAGGTGCATTCACTTCTTAGTCCTTATTAGTAGTAGAGGTCCTGTAAAAATTTCTCTATTCTTCGAAGTCGTGTTTGCATATTCTTCAATTTTTTAAAATGATTTTAGTTTAATTTTTTCCTGAACATCTTAGGAATTTTCCTTCTGCTAAGTTATTTAATGTCAAGTGTATAGTTCATTATTTTTCTGCGTCTTCTTTTGTATACTTTTAATCACCGTGTGGTTCTGGTTTAGGCTTTTCTTTATCGTGTTAGTTTTTTCAGGTTCTCCCCCAACCTTGATTGAGCTGCATTTCAACTGTTAAATGAAAGGCTTGGTTAAATAGTAATTAAACATACGTTAATTATAACGTGAATACTTATCAATGTTTGTGAAAGCCTTCGAAATCTGATTAGCTCCACTGATTTAAAAGTTAAAGGGTGGGGGGATTAAACAGGCACTATACATATATAGGCTGGTAGATAGAAGAAATTTGTACTTTCCTAGTGAAATATTTGTTAGAATCAATCAAAAGTACACAAAATAACTTTCTAATAATTCTGTGCTTTATGTGATATAGTAAAATTTTACACGTATCCTCTCTGAAATGAAGAAATTTCTAATACATATTTACTGTCATTTCTGCATTAAAATTAATCCAAACGTAACGAGATGGGAGAAAATGGTATACAAATAAAAATGTTGTCACCATACAAGGCATGCATTTCTATGGAGATAATTCATCCGAGGTGCACCGCAATCGCGCGCATAATCATCGTTTTAAACCAATAATAGTCTATAAATCCCTAATATGTAAAACTTTCTCCGTGATAAGGATCTGTCTGGACAATAAACGCGATACACAAAACGCTTAATTTCGCTTCGATAGTTTTAACTCATTGCTTTGCATATTCTAATAACCATTTTAAATCACTATATCTAGTCAATTAAATTCTAATCCATTTATTTATTTATGGCCATTGACACTCCTTTATAGTTATTGTTTCTTACAGTAATTAACTGAGACGGATCCGAGATGTTTATTGGCCATCTAAACATATACTTATTTCCGAGTTAATTTCGAAGTACAGTTAAAAAACAATATGAATGCAAAGGCTTCCTGTTTTTGTACTTATAGACAGAAGAACTAGACATTCTTAATTTAGCGTTTAATACCTATAACATATAGAGACTAGAGAGAGTAACAATACAGTGCGATTATTTAAAAGCTTTTTATGAAGACAAACTACTGTAATGTAAAGGAAAGTAACCCCTCCAAAAAATTTGAATCATATTAGACCAATTTTTATTTTTATGTAGGTATTATTTAAGAAATCATGCTAGTCAGACATATTTTTTCAGATTTTCTGCAACAATCGAATGACATGTTTGAATTCTTCTTCGAAATTCAGCAGTCAACTTCAGTTGGTGTGTGGATAGGGAAACGTTCTTTGGCACAGAAACAACTGTTTGATTAAGAGTAGTTCTGTCGAAAGTTAACTCCAAGAAAATAATGGTTAAGGAACGGGTTGAGCATATCTTATTTTGTAAATAGAGTTTTTATAATTATTATTGTAGTAAAAAAGTAATTTAATTTTTATCTTTTACTTTAACATCTGTGCTTTATATACTACTGGCTTACTTCGATTTAGTATCCTCATTAATCGAGTTTAGAGTTTCGATGTGTTAACAAACGTAATTAATATATTAAAGGTATGTCTTGAGAGTTTTTTTTGTATTAAATAATTACTAACAATACTTAAAAGAAGAAGAAATCAACTAAGGTTTGCATTCTTGTTATTCAAATATTGAACAGTTTCTACTTGATTACTCCCCGTTGTGTGGCATGGAGCACTTCCTAAAAACTTATATGTAAATTAAAAATTCAGATTATTTAATTAAGTACCTACAACTAAAAAGGTATTGGCCAAAGAAAAAAGTGCAGTTTAAGTACTACCTCGAGTACTACAGCTTAAGAATGACAAAAAGACGCTTTGTATGATTACGTATAGTCCAGCCCCAATGGACCGATTTTTTTCATCGAGGTCTTAAAATGCAGAGAAAGGTTAACTTTATTGCCTTTCTGTATTGGATGTGCCATTCCGACATTTTTCCTTGAAAAAGAATTGGCCCAAAAAAAAAATTTTAAAATTTTCGTCTATAGTCCATTCTTTTCTGTAAGCAACAGCACCAAGATCATTAAAATCGAGTAATAAACAAAAAAGATATTGGCCAATGAAAAAAGTGCAATTTAAGTAATACAGCTTAAAAGAATGACAAAAAGACGTTTCCTATGATTACGTATAGCTCCTCTCCAGATAGATCGATTTATTTTTTTTTTAATGTAGAAAAAGGTGCATTTTATAGCTTTTTTTCTATTAGATGTGCCATTTCGACATTTTGTCTTCAAAAAGAATTGGCCCAAAGCAAGGGTTATTTTCAAACCCGGTCGTCATCTTCAATTTAAAAAAATCGGGAATCTTGGCATTTTTCGCCGATAGTCCATTCTCTTCTGTAAGCAATGACACCTAGCACATTAAAATCGGTTAATAAAGAAAAAAGTTATGGGCAAACTTAAAAAGTGCAACACTTCTTGGACCCACCCGGTATATTTTGCAAATTTGCGTCCATTTAAAAAAAATTGTTCTAAATGAAAAAGAACTAAGCAATATTTTGATGATGATAGCCACAAAAGAAATTCTTCTCTGAGCATGAATAAATAATTGGTATGCGAATTTTACGACCTATTTCTTTTAAAAAGATTGGATAATTTTACTATTGAAAATATTCAGATTTGCTGATTTGGTTTGGTTCCATCAAGCGATGGTGCTCCACTCAACTATATGAAATCAGTGTTCAAGATGACGAGGTTTATTGAAGTGGCCAGCCAGAACACCAGATCTAACTCCACTTGATATTTTTTCGGAAATGATGTCATTGCTATAAAACTGCATTAAGTAATTTCAAACCTCTGAAGTAAAAGTTGGCATACAATTTGAATCCGCACTTTTGATATTGGTAGATGTTAAAAATTGTGTTTGTTTCCTTTTACATTACTTGTTGTTGATTCGTCTGTATTCACACTATTAACACATTGTGTAATAACTTTGCAGTCTTTCTTGAGAAGAATATAATCAATATGAAATGAAGGACTGCAAGATCAGTACAAAAAAAAATGGAAATCGCGACAAATATCCCCAAAAAGACAACGCCTCTTGGGCTTTGATTGTCTGTAAAGATCCTGCAAAGAAACCGATCTACAGCAAAGGATTGCAACTTACTCTTGCTAAGTCATTTTGATCTAATATTATTTAGCTGATGAGGAAAAATAATTCCTAAACAAGTGCCCAAAGCTGCCTTTGTTTTTTGGGGTATTTGGCACGATTAGCATTTTGTGAGCAAAATGAATCTTAAGATCAAAAGGATTGAAAATACAGTGTCTTAATTGATGCAGTAGCATAATGTAAGTAGCATGTAAACTGAAGATCTCTTTTATCATAATGTAATTTATTAGAGCCACCTGCAACCATTTTTTATTTTGAACATAAAAGTTGTTACCCAACTTTATATACCTAAACCTCATTACTACATAAAAATCAAATTCATCTTACTTAAAATACTGTTTTCATATTATACTCCTAAAACTTCATGAAACATCTTGAATTTAATCCAGAATAAATTGGGCCATACGAATGCTGATGGTGCAACTGTCCTTACCAGTCGACTACTTCTTTGCAATGTCATCAGAAATCTTAGTTTTTCTACAGTTATCTTCGTGGGAAAGGTTCTTTGCTGATGCCATTGTAAAATACCTATGCTACTTGAAAGTGTAAAAATCTGGTCTTTTGAATCCTAAATTCAATGTATGCCTTATTTTGGTTTACGCCCTGGTATTAACGACATTGCCATCTACCATAGCTGAGTTTTGAACTCAAGTGAGATATAGGTACAGTGACTAACCAGCTTCTCCTAAAGAATTTCGATCTATTGAACTGTGCCACTATTCTATGAAAATATTTTCACTTAAATAATTATATATCGTTACGAGCATTAAATATTTCTAATACCAATGATTTTGTAATAGAGTAATGTCATCAACTGCGTCTAATAAGATCCATTCATATTTATTTGCATAAACCAGAATATGACAAATAACCGTGGAAACTATCCAATAACTACACTTTAGTGCATAGAATGTTAAATGCGGAAGAAATAATCAGGATTTAGTGAGCGCGGTAAGTTATGTTTATTAGCGGCATTCATAAAACTGTGGAAATACGATTTGTCTTTGCCTGCATTCGATTATTAATATGAGAACTCTGTGATATTCACTGCGGTTACTCACAGTAAGAATTAAACATTCGCAGGTGTGGTAGACTGCTCCTTACTTACAATCACCTATGACTTTATTTGAAAACGTTTTGAAACTTCATTAGTTACAGACTGTCTCGATTATTGCTTATTATTGAGGGCACTAAAAAGTTAACATGTTATTAAAATCCCATATTATACCGAGTGGGCCAAATAATTTTGCACTTTTTACTTTTACCCTTTTTACGTATAGCTCCTCTCCCGATGGACCTATGTCTTAAAATGTAGAGGATGGCCCATTTTATTGCTTTTTTTCTATAAGATGTGCCATTTCGGCATTTTCATTAAAAATTCTAATAGAATTAGGCCTAATGAGCAGTTAATATTTCTCTGTTTTCATAAATGGATATGTAGGTTTAACTAAAGCTGCAAACGGTCCACGGCGCATTATAAAATTTATCAATGCAATTAGTTGCCTAATTATATGGTAAAGAAAGTAGTGTATTATTAAAATTCCTCACTGAATTATTGTCCAAGTTTTAAGATTAACCTTAATTTTCCGTGTTCCTCTAATTAGAGTACCGACATATTGATATTTAAATAGGTGTTTTGTTTGTTAACTTTTATCAAAACAAAAGTATGATACTTAAAGTGATATAGAAAGTGGAGTTGATTTCTAGCGTACCTACCGTAAAATATTTTGTAATTGATAATTATAAGCTATTGACCATTCTATGAGGCACAAAGCAACGAAATAATGGTATCTAAATAATCACCTATTTTTGCAAATTATTTTTCACCGCCGCTAACTAGTGGATACTGGTGTTATTTGGCCCCAAACTTCGTAAAAGGTTTAAACGGATCACGTCGAGAGTCTTGGCCTAATCAGATATTAAAACTTTTAACTTCCTAGAATTTCTTGTTAATCTTATTGATTAAGTTTATAAGCTGAATTAGAAACAAGTGCTTTGAAATCATACTGGAAATAATATTATTATTAATTATTTAGTAATAAACACTAGTCATCTAGTCTTTTTCTCCATCCTCCTAACATCAGGATTAAAAAATGTATAATTATATTGTCATTTGTAACAATATATAAGAAAATTTTACCCCCAAGTAGAGGCATATTTTACCCCTAGTTTGGGTGTTTTGCCAATTATTTTTGTTATTTTACTAGCAATTAATTAATTAAGTGCTAACAGCTATTATAAATATTGTAATAAATGTCTGAAATATTTTAAATGTACAAGCATTATTATTTCCTCGTATAAAATAATTCACCTGATATTTCAGAATGAACATTTTTAGCAATGTAAGTCATCAAGATGACACTCACTTACTTGCTGATGTTCGTATGTCGTCTGTCGATCTAGATTCTGATAGATTTTAAGATAAAGCGGGAATGTTAACGGATACCTGTTACACCACGTAATTACATAATGACCGTACCTACTGCCTTTGATGCATACGTGATCAACATTAAGAATGTTGTTTATTTCGTTTCTCAATTAAAGCAATATACATAATCAGTTCATTTTTACTGTATCAACACTATCTTGAAATCTCATAAATAACAACTTCAGCGATTTATTATTATAGACGTAGTACGCGTCTGGCATTTAAATTTTTTGGTTAATTGGGCGAGATGCATATTTAAAGCGACCTAATGTAAAATTATATCAGTGTGTTAAGAGGCCTATTAATTATCTTAACAGCGTAATCTATTTTACGCTGGAAATTTGTCTCAATTTCGCTGTAGAATTAAGTAATTTGAACATTAGTTAAAATATGTTAGGCAATTCTCAGTAAGCTGAAGGTATTATAAAATCAAATGCTTTAGACTGCGAAAAAATTTCAAAATAAAAGAAACCTCTCCATTTTGATTCTCTGTCATTTTGTTAAAGTTAATTTAAGTTTTAGTCACCCCCTGGTGATGACAACACACAATTTGTTAACTGTTTTGGAGTTGCAAAACTAGGTGAACTTAATAACAAGTGACAAAATCTCTCTTCATTTAAATTGCAAAAATTTTCATAATGATATATTTAAGTAAATTTTTCCACTTGAAAACTACACGAATAATATACAGGGTGTATTCTAAAATCACCGACAAACGGAAACTGGAGATTCTGTGATCCAAAATAAGACGAAAGTTGTTATAAATGTATGTCCGAAAATGCTTCCTAACTGAGCTACAGGGTTTTGGGAAAAAAATTTTTTTTTTGTTTTTTGGAGTTTTTTCAAAAACTGCATAAGATATTATATTGAGATTTGGTATACTCGAATGTCTTACTGAATACAATTAATAAGGTGAGTTTGAATCGATTGGCTCAATCCAGTGGCGTAACATCGTTTAAGTTACCCCCTCAAATCACAAAAAACGTACGCCACTGCATTTTTTTTTTTGAAAAGTGTATTTTTAATTCACTGTTCTATTCTGCAAATAAAATCATACTTAGTGTTTTTTCGATTAGGCACTCCGTTTTTGAGATAATTGGTATTAAAGTACGACCACACATTTTAAAAAAAATTAAATTTGATTTTTATTTAAATAAAATTTATCAAAATAACGCAGTTAACTATTACATAATAAAAATATTTTATTGAAAAAGGAATTTTATTATTAATTTAGATACTGTTCAAAATGCCCCGAGGGTCTTGTTGAATGCAAGCTTGAGCTCTTTTAAGTAAATTAAACCTAACACGCTGGAAGATTTGTGGCATGGCTCTAATTTCATCACATGCCGTCTCTACGCGATTCCACAGTTGCAATCAATTATTAATTTGTACAGTATACACACGGGATGGAATCGCATAGAGACGGCATGTGATGAAATTAGAGCCATGCCACAAATCTTCCAGCGTGTTAGGTTTAATTTACTTAAAAGAGCTCAAACTTGCATCCAACAAGACCCTCAGGGCATTTTGAACAGTATCTAAATTAATAATTCCTTTTTCAATGAAATATTTTTATTATGTAATAGTTAACTGCGTTATTTTGATAAATTTTATTTAAATAAAAATCAAATTTAATTTTTTTTTAAATGTGTGGTCGTGCTTAATACCAATTATCTCAAAAACGGAGTGCCTAACCGAAAAAACACTAAGTATGATTTTATTTGCAGAATAGAACAGTGAATCTAAAAAT
Source organism: Rhagium mordax (assembly GCA_963680705.1). Classification (NCBI taxonomy): domain Eukaryota; kingdom Metazoa; phylum Arthropoda; class Insecta; order Coleoptera; family Cerambycidae; genus Rhagium; species Rhagium mordax. The sequence goes on from OY796656.1 coordinate 121,000,596, forward strand.
AAACTTTTCAAAAAAAAAAATGCAGTGGCGTACGTTTTTTTGTGATTTGAGGGGGTAACTTAAACGATGTTACGCCACTGGATTGAGCCAATCGACTCAAACTCACCTCATTAATTGTATTCAGTAAGACTTTCGAGTGTACCAAATCTCAAAATAATATCTTATGCAGTTTTTGAATAAACTCCAAAAAACTAAAAAAAAAAATTTTTCAAAACCCTGTAGCTCGGTTAGGAAGCATTTTCGGACATACATTTATAACAACTTTCGTCTTATTTTGGATCACAGAATCTCCAGTTTCCGTTTGTCGGTGATTTTAGAATACACCCTGTATAAGCAAAGTTTAAACAACTGGCTACTAATAATAATGTGCTAATAGCGTCATATTCAGTGAGGTGAGATATAGAGAAAAAAATAATTGGGGATGACAAGATCCTGACAAAATCCCATTTTCTTCTTTATTTATGAAAGTAAAAAATTTTAATTCGTTACAATTAATACATATTTCAAATCACATTTTACTCTATAAAATAGTATTCCAGTAATTTCCAGGAAACAAATAAATTTTGGTTATTTTCGGAAGAATAATATTATTTTTATAAACCTTTTTTTTTATAAATAAAATACTATATATCTCAGTTTTAAGTTGAACTAGACAATTCTATTGAAATATTCATTGTGTCTGATAATGGTACAATATTAAAATGTCCTGAAAGTAGATTGAGGACGAGTTAGGAAAAATTTAAATATTTATTTTTAAAAATTAAGTCATTAATATGAAAGGGAAGTTAAATTATTTTTGGAAATAAAACTCCAAATTTTCCACAATTCTGAGTATATAGACAAAATTTATCAATATATTTTTATGCCTATTAACGACACGGTATAACGTTCTGAAACCGATAAAACAACGAATTGTGAAAAATTTAGACTTTTATTTTAAAAAATTTGAGTGTACAGTACTAAAATATTCTGAAACGGGTAACATGTAGCACGATTATTTGTGAAAAATGTGGACCTTTATTTACAAAAATTAGCCATCCATGTGAATGGTTAGATGATAATTATTGGAAATAAGAGACTAAATTATTCTTAATTTTAATTTAATTATTCTAATCATTTCTCTTAGAATTCCGATTTAAAAAATGAGCGGAATTTTCTGTAATATTTTTTTACTTTTTTACGGCATAGAACTCTTGCCCTTCCCGTTTTACTTACTGAATGGGTAAATTGAAATATTATGGATTTAATATACCAAATATGAAAATTACACTACTTAGTTGAAATATATTTCTAATTTAAAAAAATGGAATATCCTCATTTAATAGCTAAGAAAATGAGATCTTACAAAAAATCAGTCCTGTATTATTTAGGATAATCTAGTCGACTTATTTTATTAAATTATAAGTGTTATTAGGAAATCTTAAACATTAAATTCAGCTAAAAGCTTAATTTGTTTAATAGAATTTAAAAAAATCCTAATCAAATATGCAAAGACCTAATTTCTCAAAATAAAAAAATTATTAATTCATCCATTCCATTTTGCCCCTTTCATATCGGCCATATTGAGGGTACAACATAAAAATTTTTATTTCTGACTTCCCATTCGTGATCAGCGACTCCAAAAACGTACATAATATAAGTTTCAATAATTTATTCTCAATACGTTAAATATTAATTTTTTGATTTTAGAGGTGGTTTTCACTCTCTTAGGTGTAAGAGCACTCATTATTCTTATTAAGAAGTTTTTTGTCCTAAAGCATAAGAATTTGCAAAAAAAAATTCCTACTTGCTCAAAACAAACAAAATATGTTTGCATTGTACCCTTATTAAGTATATCGGCCATATTAGGGGTGCAATCGTGAATTCTAAAATTCTTGACTTGAGATTTGTAATCAGCGACCTTAAACAAATATACAAGAATTTTTTAATAACTAACTCTTAAAACTTGAGTCAGTATTAAATTTTGAACTTCAGGGGTGGTTTTCACCCTCTTAGGGGTAACAGTACCTACACCAATTTCTTTTTAATATTTGAAGTTGATACCCTAAAGTTTAAGAATCCGCAAACAAAATTTACAAGAATTAGTTCGAAGTTTGGTTATTTTTTGGCACCAAATGTCTATTATATACCTACCTAATTATCTAAATTTTTAGATACTACAAATTTAGAGGTTTCAAAATTTTATCGGCGGTTTTCTTACAGACACATGGTGTAATTGATTTGTGTTTAGAGTCCATAATTTTATAGTTCGTAACGACTGAATATATATTTTTTAAACATTTCTAAAAACTGTTTAAAATATGGCGAAGGTGCCGGTAATATGCGGAAACCGCACAGTGCACGTGTCGGGTAAGTATTTACTGTTAATACCCACTTATACCTTAAAGTTTTTAACAATGTAATAATACGATTTCTCTTTATAAATCTCGTGAAACCAGTGGTAAAATATAGTTTTATCAGGTGGCACTTTTACAGATTCTATCAGAGTGCATATTTTCTCATGGCCGCTAGTGTGCCTAGTTCGTGCCGGTTATGTTCCGATTCTCCGAGGATTTCTCCAAGTGTCCATTAGGTAATTTATTGTTCCGAAATGGGTCAGTGCGATTTATAATGCATAACTTGCTTATCTCATTACCTACCCATAATGTCACACGAATTGCCTACAAATGTAAAATCTTATCTCCATTTCTGTACCTCTGCCTTCGACTACTGCATATGTTTATTTATAGCCAGTGATATTACCGTATTTTCAATTTAAATTTTAATATAATGTATAATCAGATATTTTACGCTTAATCTTTGCGTTAGCCACGATGATAAAATATGGATAATAATAACCGACTTTCGTTATTTTATCAAATATTGAAAACGGTTATTTATTAGCAATTCCTTGACGTACTTCCTGTTGCCACCTCACGAGCACATAACTAAATTACATATTATTGTGATAAACTTTTCTCCTAATAATAATATGCCTCTCAAATGAAATAAAGTTTATTTGCTCAATTTTGAAATATCTTATTTGCATTATTGGGTTTATAAATAATTATAACGAATGATAATAGTAGTTTCTTTACGATTAATTAATCAGAAATTATTACTACCGTCAAGTTACTCTTGTGTAATATGCATCACGACTATATTTTTATTGAATTAAAACAATATCCCTATAAAATAATTACAACAGTTATCTCTAGTACAACAATAAATATAACATTTCATAATTTCCTATCAACCTGCTACTAGCATATAAATCGGTGAGATAAACAACTAATAATGAGAATAAAAGCGGTCCTTTTACTTTTATATGACTATGAAATGTACAGCCGCCATTTAATTGCCGATTGCTAGATAAATATGCTTTGTCTTGAGCATGATTCAATCTTAATTAACATACTGAGCTGTTATGTAATTAATTCGAGTGCGCCTGGCAATTCGCAACAATCGTGAAACCGTTCTGCAGGTTTCTATGTATTATCGCCAACCATAGTTGTCAATATTTAATTAATCTGTTTCTAATTTTAACTAAAATCACTAGAAGGTATTTCCTCGTAAATTTTATTATTTATTGGGGAAATGATTTTAATTCCTCATCAGATTAATTCTTAAATTTTTGTGACAAAGTTAATTCTGAACCTCTTATCCATTTTATTAAATATCCTGTCTACTTCCTGCCGGTTACTGTACATATTAATTTGTACTACCTATTAATAATCGTACCCGTTGAGGTATCAAAATAAAAAAAAACAAATACATTTATTATCCACTTATTTACGTAAAAGGCACACAATAGGACCATACCAATCGGGAAATGAACTTTTAAATAGATGTTTATTTAATAACAAGTTCATAAAGTCTTCAAGATTTTATGAACTTAATTTGTTTACACACGGTTCAGTGATATGAATAACATTAACGTCAAAAATGGTTAAAATTACAACGAGCAAGTTCAGACTTATGTTAACCCAAATAATAACACGTTACCATAAGTGTACTAATCCTACTTCCAGCTCCAGCACTGCATGTGACATAACACATCACGGCACTTTATAGAAACCATAGTACGTATCGACTGCATATCATAATCAATTCTCAACTCATGATTCACATACCTAACTACATGAAAATAGCTTTATATGTCTGTAATACGTATTAATACATTACAGTATTTAATATATCGTAAAATTTATATTTATTAAGCGATATGCACGTCAACATTTTCGACGTGTTTCCACAACACAATAATCTCTTAGATAATATCACTTGTATTACTTCTGTTTTAAATATTGGTATTATTTATGATTTATGTATTTTTTTATAGCCACAGATATTAAACATTTAGTAATTACATAGTTAATGTTGAGGACCAGTTGTGTTAGTATCCAAAAACTTGTTTAAACATTTTGACAAATTTTGCGCCGGGCGGTGTCAAATAAGAGTAGACGTTAGATTTTATTTAACTAACTTACATACAATACCTCTATGGCAAAGGAAGATATTATAAATTGTGATTAGGTATGTGCTAGTTGTCGCTATGTACACTCCTTCTTTCATAACGTTATACTATAAGTGGTGTTGTTATTATTATATTTTTTATGCTTTTGAATCTTCGGGCGAAGACTGTGACAAAATAGTGGAAACTTGAAGATGTCAAAATATTCAATGTGAAAGCGAACCCGAAAACTCTTCTACCAAACCTAAGCTCCTTTAGAATGCAACTGCTTTCAGATTTCGAGAGCAATGTTAGCGCCAACCTGGTCAACCACTTGCTGAAAAAGAAAATAATTTTATTTCAGAAACTAATTAGTCAAGCAATAGTCCGAAAACCAGAAACCAGATCGTGGATCAAGTAAATTGGACGAAATATATTATTCAACAGAAAGAAACTTACCGGTTAACTTCTCACCTACTCTCTGCTGCAGAAAGATTAATACTGTCATGTATTAATTAGTAGTCCCCAGACAAAATAAAGAGATCATTTTAAATACAACGGTAACACAGGAGGTTGGATGACGCTTTCAAAATAATTTTTGCCATATGTGAGAATTTCATTTCGTCGACAACCATGATCATAGATAGACACGTTAAATATAAAGTGCATTAAAACTAAAGGAACGACACAACATTTGGCTGGTCTTCATCGACTGGTCTCTGGCCTTTGCTGGCCTTTGCTGGCCTTTGGTGGTAGGGCTTATGGCGTATGGGCTTGGGGGCTTAAATTATTGGAATGTAAGAGCCTACTGTTTATGAACTTGAGGTTTCAGGGATTTGATGTTAAAAAGTGTGTGAAATTGGATAACATTACTAGTAGGTACTCTAAAGAAACCATCATCAAAATCTGTGAAGATTTGAGTTGTCTGTAAAAATTTGCCTTCGTTCCCTACAGAATCACGTTGGAAAGTATTTAAATTCAGTTTGCTATATCTCGGCAATAAAAAGTCAAATCTGGGCAAACCCTAAATGGAAGATAACTAATAGTACTTTATGGATGAATTGGTACATGATGTTGAAGGAGCAAAGTTCTTCTTCTTAACGATCGTCCCAAACGACAGAAAATGGTATTTTCCCCTATTTCTCTTCAAAACTTGACGTGCTATAAACTTCTGCCATCAGATTTGGTCTGAGCGCACAAAAATATGTGGGTAACTACTAATATACACGGTGATTATGAAAAAAATACAATTCATAGTGCCACACGGTAGAGCCTAAGAATATTTAAAAAGTTCGTATACACCTATGTCCAAATTCCTTTCGTTTTTGAGATACAGCGTGTTAAATTTTTTTTTAAAATATTTTCTTTTCTTATTTCTCAATTTCTGAAAAATTGTCTTTCGATTTGAATTAATAAAAATCCATGTTCTCTTAAATAACTAATGAACGCAATGAAACAATGGAAACCAATAATACTTTTATGAACCTATGATCAATTAGAACAAATATAAATTTGCATCGTGATTTTGCAGTATTGTAAATAATCTCTTTCTAGTTAGTGATGAACTTTTTGCAAATGGAAGGGATAAATAAGCTGGTCTTTAAGAACTTGTCTGACTGACTTACTGCAGACAGTTCGTAGAACTGTACTTATTTTTCTTGTACTTATGCCCGGAATATTTTCTACCCCTTGCAAAATATTTTCTTCGTTGTTAACGGTACGATGAGTTCTTCGCCTACCACTGGCAACTTTTGCTTTTTTAAAGCACCCATCTTCTCCCAATCGCCGATGAACGCCAATAAATGTCCTCACGTTAGGAACTTGTCGTGTGGAATATTTTTCTTGGTAGATTCGCTGAACTTTACTGGAATTTAATTCGCTTCGCCATAACACATGTCTCTGTATTCTACAAAAGTATACTGAACCGTTTTGAGCAGAAAGAAGCGACAATAAATTTCATTAGAAAATTACCAAATTTAGCTGATAAATTATTACAATTTCTGGTTGACAGTTGCCATGGATTTTGTTCGCTCTATAGCCAACTGCACACAAACATTATACAGCTATTTTCAAAAAAATTTTCATATTCTAATGACTCGAAGCTACCGAAGATAGGTCAACAGAAAATTAACCATTGTGAAGAAATGTTAAAAAAAAACGAAAACAAATTGAGAAATAAGAAAAAAATAATATTTCTAAAAAAATTTTAACGCGCTCTATCTCGAACACGATAGGAATTAGGACATAAGTGTATACGAACTTCTTCATTTTTTTAGGCTGCTTTACCGTGTGGCACTATGCATTGTACTTTTTTCATGGTCACCCTGTGTATCAATAGAAAAAAATTACCCTCAATTTTGTAGGCCCGTGTTAATTTCACGAATCTGTAAAATTGCATAAATTAATTAAGTAAAGTTTGATGTTACCGGGTATTTCAATGTATGAGTCTACCATTTACAGGGATTGAAAAGGCGTAAGAACTTGCAATTTTTAAATATGGGTGGTCAAACCAATGAGAGTACCTACTTTAGAATTGAAAGAAGTTTTCAGAAAAACAGACATTTTATTTCATTTCTCTACCATTTTCAGCTTAAATATCAGATTGCTAGTAGTAGCAGCAACAGTGCTTAAATATATTTTTTGCACCACAGGGACTAAAACTAGCACTTTAGTTTCCGATTTTAGGGACTAATGTGCCACTTTTACTCCCTCAGGGAGTAGAATTTTTTTTAATCCCTGCGGGAATAAAAGTAAAACAATAGAAATAGAATAGAATTTTTAGGTTTATAACCATCATTTTTTCTTTTGAGAAATGTTTTAAGTTTTGCATAATAATATTAACATAATTTTTTATCATTAAATCACTTATTGCCTCTTCTGCAGCTTGTTGGATATTATAATTTAGTTGTGGCTCACAAATGACGTTTTGTATGTATTTTTAAGTTATATATCAAAGTCCTAGCTTATACTAGGTCCCGTTAATTTTTAAATTTAATAAAGCGTAGCACGCACATACTGATTTATTTCTTTCGCTCCGACAACAAACTTCACACTCAGGATTAAAAGGCATACTTTAGTCCCTTGGTATATTATATACTAATTTTTTATCCTTTATATATTAAATTTAATCTCGTCAATAAATAACACAATTAAATTCTTGTAACAGGCTACGCCAGCATTGAAAATTACTCTCTATTCAAATTACTTCTGGTTATTCTTAACCTAGCAATCAATTTCCTATTGTAAACATGTAATCACATGACAATATCGTTACAAACTTCTGTTAATAATCGAAGCAGAAAGCAAACTTATCAACAATAATTTGTAAAAGTCTTTTTAATTCCTCTAATAATCAAAACAATGTCATGCCAATTGTCCTGATCTACTGAGTCTATTATTGTCCCTTAGCTGACTGTATTTAAGCTGCTTTATTAATATTTGTACAATGAGACTGAACGGCATTGTTTTTAAAATAGCTTCTCCGCCGTTGTGATCTTTAACCTATGTAGTTAACAGCAAGGTTAAACTAATTAAGAATTACTGATACTCAACTAGTGTTAAATCTTCGCAACATACATCTTGTGCTACAAATTAGAATGTGTTAACTACGATTAGGATCAATTAATATTTATATTCTGTCGATTATATTTATTTAAATGTTAAGTTTTGCATTACGTGCTATTAATTTTCATTGAATGCTAGTGGCAAATAATTAATGATTACTATTACCATTAATAAATTAGTTATACTGGGTAGGTGTATTTAAAAAAATTACAATGACGTCATATTTGGAACAATTATGACGTATGACGTCAAACTAAGACAAATGGAGCAGAAAGTATGAATTTAAAAATAGAAATAGATGTGTGTGAAGATTGTTGCGAAACATTCATAGTCTCAGTAGAATTTACTCCATACTTCATGCGGACACAGTATTTAAAGTTTCTTCCTTATTCAAATTGTGTCTGTTCCTTTGGTACCTGATATTTAATGACGGTGATTGCCGCATATACTGTTGTACGGTCATACTCCATGTTACTAGGTAAATCATTAACACAAAGCACAAATAGTAATGAGCCTAATACAATACCCTGAGGCACATCAAAGACAAAAATGTATATGTCACATTTTTTTGTATTGTAAACTGTACTTTTATATCATAACTAAGTTCGTATTTTGCATAAAACACAACGTATTTTTAATCATACAACCCTCAAGTTAGCAGATTGCCATTCTCCAATTTTTTCCTACAGGTGGATAAAACCATCAACACACGATGATGCAATGGAAATCATGAAATGATAAAATGAATGTATAGATATTACTTTTTTGTTACGCAACGGAAGAGTATTACAAATATAATTTATAATTAAAACATAAAACACAACATATAAATAGACGATTAAAATAAATAGTTTGTTATGTCAGTGACCGGATATATCATACATTGTTTCAATAGAGTAGATGTCAGCACACGTGGATTCATTTTTAATGTGAAGGCCCTATTTTGTAATACTAATATACTACTTGTCTTATATGGGTAATTTTTGATTAACGGTAAAAGTGCTAGATATATTATTACTTTCATTTACTTTTTTGTCAGTTTCACTCTCAGGTGTAATATCCTCACAAGGTATAATTTACAGTAATATATTAAATTATTATTGTTCATAATTTATAGAGCTATAACGTTCATTCAGACATAAATTTTGTAATTATCAGATGTTAATTTTTGATAAGGTTTATACGTTGGCTAGGGATTTGATATAATGCATTTACTGCAGTGCTATATGAAAATATTTAAACCAGCAATGTTAAAGCAAAGGTCAACTTTCCTGCGAACCTTCTTTCTGCCACCCTTAGGTATATGAATAATGTTATATAATAAAATTTTGCACAACTTTCTTATTCCAGTGGTCGATCAGAAATAGAAAGTTTCGCCATTGACTGTTGTAGATTAAACCAGTAGTTTAGTATAACATGCGAACAAGGTGTAGAAATTACAGAAAACTGCTTACCAACATATATTAATTCATTGAGCGTTGAGATATAGTTTCTTGTTGTAGAATAATCGAAATTCGTTCTTTTAAATAATCAAACATGTGCAAAAAATTGTTAATCACTATATCAGTCTAATTATTCCATTGCGAGACAATATGCAGTTTCTCTATCTTGTTAGTTCCGAATCACTCAGTTGGTCTCATTCTGGAATCTCTCTCTCTCTATTAAATTCGCTACATTATGTGGTTGATCCGAATCACAATCCTTCTCAAGGCAAGTAGCTTTAGAAACCTTCCTTTTATCCCATTGTGGGTTGTACATCCAACCTAGAGCTATCCTGAGTCCTGTGTTGATCATAATGGGGCATTTATGCCGTTACTTATTGTGGCAATTTGTACCAGTTCTTGAATATTCATCAGCAGTTTATCAAATTCATCTAATAGAAGCTGGTTCCTCATCTGGTGTCTCAAACGCCGAATCACATATCAGGCTTGTTATCTCCAGGTCCTGAATAGAAACAATCACGCTATCAGGAAAAGTGGTAAGCGTCTTTCCCTATCCATCTCATGGTTCTTAACCACATTGGAAATGTGTTCTTCTGGTAGAGTTTTCGGTCGGGTAGAACAAGAGTAAAGAAAACATTCAATATTGATTTTAGAGGAAGAATATAACAATTTGGCAAAGTGATACAACTAGGAAAAACTGACAAAGAGGGTTAGACGCTTTTCGATACAAAAATCTTAGAAAACAAATCCAAGAAATTTCAGACATGAAAATTATCAATTTGATGAAAACAGCCCAAACCCATTTATTGGGGGTTTGCCGTGTTACAGATTGCAAAGGAGATCTGAAAATTTTACAAAAATAGTAAAATCAAAATCAAGGCATTCTTGTTTTACGGTTTTAAGTGATAAATTAATATCTTAAGGCGGTTACTAGAAGAGGAAAAAAATGTCTTTTGAGCATTTGCTAGAACCAGCTTGAAAAAGAGAAGTATGTACTACCGAGGAAATGAAATGGTACACAAACAACTTGTTAAAAGCGATGAAGCTGAAGAATCAGTACATTGTGACTTGAAGAAGAGCTTGCTGTTTATATAATATGTATAATTCATTCAACATTGTTTATTATAGAAATGATTTTTTCTTTTCGTTATTGCTGTCCCAAAAATTTTCTTCTGCATCTTTAATATTTTATGCTGCAGCAAAAACCGACGAATCCAACACAGAAAGTGAAAAAAAATAGATAAAGTTAGTATTGTGTTAATAAAAATGTTTTCAATAAACAATTTTTTTGCAAAACTGTTTTTTATTTACTTGTCAATTTCCACTTTATTTTATTGTTCTGCGACTAGTTTCATCCTATTCGGACACTTTCAGTAGCTAACTAAATAGTTTCTCTCATTAAAGTGGAAATTAAAGTGGAAATTGACAAGTAAATAAAAAACAGTTTCGCAAAAAAAATTTTTATTGCAAACATTTTTATTAGAAATGGATTTCCAGAAAGTGACCCAATCATCTATCTACTATTTTATTGTATTGTGTTGATGTTTTTTTGGATTTATATTTTACAGCCTAAAATATATTTTTTTTCCAAAAAGTACAATGAAAGAATTGGTTTTTGTTTCAGAAGTTTTCAGCAATATCCGACAACTTTGCGTTTGTAGGTTTAATGATTTTGAGCATCAAATGTTCATAAAAACATAAATTACTGGGAACGCAAATGCAAAGTTAAATTTAAATTAGAAAGAAACCTGAAGTAATATCTCGACAGATTTTTTTTCAATTTTTTTGCAATTCTGAGCCACTTCTCCATAATTAAGTATTAATTTGATGAACTAGGATCTAAAGAAAAATATGAATATGAATGCAAATAAAACAGTTACTTTAGTTTACAAAATACTACATACAGAAAATATTCTGTAATTATATAGCAAAGCAGATCGGTAATTCTACCTAATTTGTGCGCTATGGTTGAGTTGCACGTAACATCTAGCTCAATTAAAACCGTTTATTATCACAAACAATGACAGGGACACGAACACCCTAAATATTCATCTGAAACGATCTGAAACGCCAGAAATTACGGTCCTAATTAATATAATTCATCCTCCCCATTATTTGATTAGCTTGAAGTATATTTTGATTCCTGTGGGAATAACTTGCCCCGCTGTATACTTTCCAAATAAATCTTACTTAGTATTCACCTCATTGTTGGTGTTCCACCGGAAACTACATACGTGATGGGCCCGAAAATATGACAGTAGACAGCGCAGCTTCCGGCTGAACTGATATTGTATGAGACGGAAAGCTTGTCAAGCACACCGTATTATAGGCACGGGTCGAATGCAATTAAGTTTATTGTTAGTTACGTTATCAATTTATTCACGACACACATCAGTAGCCGTGTGTATTTCGGACAATGGGTCGATTAAATAACCCCTAATAAAAAATAAGAGGCTTAAATGTTGAAGGGTTTCTTCAGTGCCTTCTAGCTCGTTGATAATGTACTCTTTGTTTAAATTTGTTTAATTTTTTCGTTTCTACGTAAAATATACACAGAAAAATTAAAAGAACAATTGAAATGAAAACAATTGGTGTATGAAATACCTATTTGAAATATTAGTAGTTAATAAATACTATTCGCAGTCTTTTCTTCTAGGCTCTAGACATTCTCGCTCTAATATTTAGTCACGGCACGGACAATATTGCTACTATTATATTTTTCTAAATTACTGGCCAAACTCAGCGGACTGGTGAAGATGTTCGGAGAAGGTGACGATACTTTAGCACTTGAACTACTCACACCAGTACCAATTGGATGAAGTAACTTAAATCCTTCACTTTTTGTCGACAAGTATTTCGGAAGGTTATAACAAGATTGCGAAGAAGACGGTGATGGTGTCGTGTTTTTTCATAGAGGGGATAACTTAGATGCTGAGATCAAGGCGAGCGTCCATTTAGATGGGTGCAGCAACAAGGGTTTCGAAGACTTGGAGTTGCCTTTAGGCTTGGAGAGGCTTATCGAGTTTATTGATGATTTGTAATGGATGAGAGGTCCAATGAGGAATTTTGTAAGTTTATCGTATTACCAAGAGACGGAAACCTTAGACCTGATGCCTGCAGTCAAGCCAAGTAATCCTAAGCTTCTGGATGACCCATCATGCTGCACCTGAAAAATAATAGTTCAGATAATTAGTTAACCTATTATGTGGGCGGAATTCTTCTTAATAAATTTTTGCTGGAGTGATACTGTAACCAGGTTCTTTCCGAAAAGTTTTGCTCTAAGGTTGTACGCCTCAATCTTCCAGGTAAATGTATTTGCTATTTGGTAGGTTTGACAATTATCTCATCACCTAAAATTAGATTGGTTTTAGTTTAGGAGAACGAAGACGTTTTGGATGAGGTCATTGGAACCCATGCTGGGTACAACAGAAAGAAAAATTTTTGCTCTAAATGACTGAAGGCGAATTGGAAACTAAGCAGTGTGACTGTAAGTTAGCTTGAGACTTTTCAATGCGACAGAATAAATCAATGTCGGTCTGGTTACTGGGTCAGAAAGACTGATCCGTCTAATTGGAGTCAATACAAGCCACTGAGAAATTAAGACGTACCTAGAGCCTGATGTGTGCAGAGGAAGATTCTACCTGCTCAAAATGAGAAATAGATGAAAGAACGGTCTTCCATTTGTTGAGCCAATGTTGGGCATTCAGGAGACAGGTTCAAAATTTTCAGCGCTGGAATGCTTCTGAAAGAAGAATGGAGCTCCCTTGAATGTAGAAATGTTCTGAGTTTCATTAAAATAAGAATAAGGAATCAAATGTGTTTAAATGATTCAAGCGAAGAGAAGGAAGTAAAAGGGACTCATTTTGTAGACTCCGGCTCACTCACTCAGTTTTACTGCTATTTCTTCATAATAAATTCTGTAGAACTTTTCAGAAGTCTTAGACAGCTGATTTTCTAAAAAAAGAGTAGTATAAAATTCATTTAACAAAGGTGAACTTGTTTTTTATTTTAAAGTGATTTTTTATTCTGTAATTTGAATCATCGAATTTTGAAAATTATATTAAAAATCGGATACGCTGGATATTTCGATAAAAACGTTACAAACCAAAAACGAAAAATTAATACAAAAGTGATAAAACTTGACAAGTTCGAATTTTCCTTTGGTGAAAATTCAGAAAGTTATTTGAGGGTCACCTTGTTATTATTTAAAGTTGAGAACGATTTTTTTTTTTCAGATTTCGACGAATTATTAAACGAAACGTAAAAAAGTATTAAGCCACTTGTGGTCTAAAATTATTAAATGTATTTTGAAGGTAATCAAGCGCGTTGAATATTAAAGATAATTTCAAATATCTCCTAAATTATTCACATATGATCAGGGAAATGGTGTGTAAATTCGACGATGAAAGTTTGCCGTCTGCCAGTCGGTAATCGAAGAGAAGAAGAGAAGAAGAGGAGAAGAGGAGAAGAGGAGAAGAGGAGAAGAGGAGAAGAGGAGAAGAGGAGAAGAGGAGAAGAGGAGAAGAGGAGAAGAGGAGAAGAGGAGAAGAGGAGAAGAGGAGAAGAGGAGAAGAGGAGAAGAGGAGAAGAGGAGAAGAGGAGAAGAGGAGAAGAGGAGAAGAGGAGAAGAGGAGAAGAGGAGAAGAGGAGAAGAGGAGAAGAGGAGAAGAGGAGAAGAGGAGAAGAGGAGAAGAGGAGAAGAGGAGAAGAGGAGAAGAGGAGAAGAGGAGAAGAGGAGAAGAGGAGAAGAGGAGAAGAGGAGAAGAGGAGAAGAGGAGAAGAGGAGAAGAGGAGAAGAGGAGAAGAGGAGAAGAGGAGAAGAGGAGAAGAGGAGAAGAGGAGAAGAGGAGAAGAGGAGAAGAGGAGAAGAGGAGAAGAGGAGAAGAGGAGAAGAGGAGAAGAGGAGAAGAGGAGAAGAGGAGAAGAGGAGAAGAGGAGAAGAGGAGAAGAGGAGAAGAGGAGAAGAGGAGAAGAGGAGAAGAGGAGAAGAGGAGAAGAGGAGAAGAGGAGAAGAGGAGAAGAGGAGAAGAGGAGAAGAAGAGAAGAAGAGAAGAAGAGAAGATATAAATACCTACCAAAGTTTATTGTCTGGAAATTTTTGGTATTATGGGTGGATAGGGAGGGGGGCATTCTTTTTAATCGAATGATAACCGAAATTACGCTGGTAGACGAAACTTCCAATCGCCACGCGGGAACCGGAAATTGGAAAATCTTTATTTTGGTGTAAACTGTAGCTGCAGATATTTCCATCGGCCGATTTTTGTGCAATTTGCCATCAATCTGGCGAAAAATGGACCAAAACTTATGGTTCACAAGGCATCAAAAAACCTTAACCTTGGCTGGCAGATATTTTTGCCAAATTTAATGTTACTTCTACAGGATTTTTTTTAACTCCTAATATTCGATCCTAGATTTCTGTAGATCCCTGTATATCAAAAATGCACAGTGTCACCATTACAACTAAGAACTAAAATAGAAATAAACATAAGCTTTCAAATAAACATATAAACTAGGCGGCACTCCCCTCTAATTTGAAAGATGCAAAATTTGATACGAGTGCACTTATCATAATCCTATGTTAGGAAGCCCCGGAAGCAGATTGTCATCAAACTTTAAGAATAATCATTACCCCGATGCTATCGCAAATGCCGGGGGCAAGTTATACTTTGTTATTTTTATAGTTTGAGGTACGTTATAATTTTATATTATGACATATTGCATAATTAAAAGCTTCAAAAATAATGAACGGGTATTTTCGTACTGTTACATTCAATGATAAATTGTAATTATTTGATACCCCTGCCTGTTGATGTGTACTCAGGTAAGTATCAATGGCGTCTTTTAATAGTCTAATTGCAGACCATCGTCTCGATATCAAATTATTTACACTGGGTGGTAACTCTAATCGGGATACTTTGCTTCCTGCCTGGTTTTCTTATTGGGATTACGTGAAAACTAATTTGCCGCCCTGGGCGTGCAGTGTAGGTATAATTTTGCTGCCCCAACGGAAGAATTAGAGCGTGGGTCGTTTAATATTATCCTAACGGCTCGCTCTCATGAAAATGTGAAATTAAATAACAGTAACATATTAGATTGCTTCTAGATCGTCTTATTTGACAATTAACTTATTACAGGGTGTCAGAAATACGGCAAATTCTATTTTTTAAGCACACCGCATACTTATTTATACACGACATGACTGTGTGCTTAAGTTTTTTTATTTTGGCACATGTTAATTTTTGTTCATGAGCTGAAAAAAATAGTATTCGCTTTTTGCGATGGACATTTATTATTTTCTAGATTTAGAATCCCGTCACTTTTTCAATTTTTTAAATTATTCCCTACTATTGCAATGCTTGATATGAGTAAAGTAAATACAAAAAATGTTATTTAATTAATAAATTCTAAATAAACTGTGAAAACGATTTACATAAATAGCGGTTGTGCTTTCCACAGACGACTGATTATCATTGACGACTGAAATTGTTAAATTACGCAGAAATTTCTTGAGGATTGATATTATTGCTAAAATCGAAAACAAAATAAAGTAATAAACAGACGAGCGTACTTCGTCGAAAGTTTATTTTACATGTTGTAAATAATAGTCGATTTATGTTGTTGCTATTAATTATCCCACCTAGATAAGTTTTAATTTATTCAAATTGTCCTTCTTAAAGATTTTATCGTTGTTTACTTCCAGTTTTTTTTGTAATTGTTCAATGAAATGGGAAAAATATAAAGATACAATGCATATTAAGTACACTTTCTTGATTTCATCTAAAATATTTGAAATCTAGGGAATCAAAAACAAAAAAACATTAAATTAGCGATTACCCATTAACTATCTATTAACTTCAACGATCCCAAAACCCAACCTACCTACAGTGACACTAAGGAACTGTTGCGGAAAGTCACAAGATTATTAAAAAAATAACAATAACAGCACCCCAAATATTGCAAGGTTTTCCTTGTAAGATAAAGAGCAGGTTCTAGGGACAGCATTTAGTTTACAAAAGAAATATGAATCTTTATTTAAGTAGCGCTAATTGTAGCACAGTTCGTCACTGCAATTCTGGTTTTATACGTGTTATATTCACATGAGAAAATAAGTAAACACAAAATGTAATACGTGAAAAATATTTCCCTAGAATGTTAATTCTGCATAACATCTAATAAAATGCTAATTATATCTGAAGAACGACGGCACGCGATCCTACCAAGATTAAGTAGCCTGCATCGGTATACTAATAATTTATGGTTTATCCAAATGTAGAAAGATAAACCCATTACCATCCGAATTAATCAACGAAAAGTCGATACCCCCAATTCAGAAGATTAATTAATTAATTGGTAAAATTTAAATATCACCTTTCACTTATACAAAGAAATTATGATCTAACTTTGAAACATACATACAAACGTAGGTATATGTGAAATAAATTACTCCTAGCTAAAGTTGTTCAATTTTAACCTATTGGCCTGAATAATATTCGTTACTAAAATTAGGCTCATGACCAATTAAATACTATCATTTAAATATTAATTTCAATCACTGGCAATGCAAATTGTACAGTTGTAAAAAGAGATAGTGTTTCAACTAAAATTTTTAACACTTGTGGTTAAAATAAAACTCTATCTGTTTAATCACATATCAGGAATTCTTTTGTGTTTGGTGGCCACTAATTCTCCTTTAACCCGAAAAATTTTCCGAATCTTTTTACCTTGGTGCTCCATTCACCAAGAAAAGAAAATTGAACTACATGGAAATACCGAAATTAGCAGTCACAAAACCTTGCTCAGAATTAGGTAGGGCTGTCAGTTAAAATCAATCAATCAAAATAAGACTATGCTCTGTTATGCAGTTGTTGTTTGGTGGCCCAAAACCATATGGAGAACAACGACGTTAAAATTAGAACATATCCAAAAATTGGTGTGGCTTCGTGTCACTGCATCACCCCTCAAAATCTATACGTAGAGGCCTGTGGCATATAAAGAGTATGGCCATGGGGCAAGCCCACATGATGTAGGAAGCTATAATAGCACTTCTTCTCTCAAAATATAATTTTGGAAATAACCAGGTAAAATATACATCAGTAAGAAGATTAGACCAAATATATCTAATCAAACTGATGGCTCAATAGGTGCAGATTAGGAGCTGATGCTTTACACAGAAGACCTTAATCTGCGCTCTAGAATTTCGCTAGGTATACTACAGTATCATGTGGAACTGAAAAAATATTGCCTAAATCTACAAACAGCAGAGCTACCATGTTTGATTCGCGCAAATGCAGTTTTAGATAAGGTTGGATTAGATTAGGCACTAAATATACCTATACAAGACAATTGTATCCAATTCTGCTGAGTAAAGGCACGTGATGGAAATTAAGAAAATGGACGACTTGACTCGAAGAGTTTAAAGTGCAGAACCAACAACGGTGTTCTCTGATTCAGTCCATGATTCACTGATAAGAAATCACATTCTTAGAAAGCACTTGGTAGATGCGCTTTAGCAGCTGCATGCTCAGTACCAGGATATTTGGAATTGGATTCTATCAGACAACTATTTATAACCGATTAGCGGAAATTGTCCAATTCCATTCCAAGCATAACGTAGGACGTCCAAAAATAATTACAGTGGCTTAAGAGGATGGCATTTTAATAATAGTTGGTGATTCCCAACAAAGTACCTGACGCTTATCAGCAGTTACTGTTCCTTCAGTTTTTAGAATACTAAAAAAAGAAAACTTGTTAGATTCCATATCAGTGCAAAACTTATTACCTACAAATCTTCCTCGGCCAAGGAATGGAATTAGAACAATTTATTACAAACAAACAAAATGAAAATAATAGCAATGTTCTTCTCAGTGATGAAGCCATTTTTACCCCAAAGGCATTTTTAATAGCAAAAATTGTCACTATTGAGTTAGGATACTGATAATTCACATCTAGCCCGAGAAGTACTACAATTCTATGAGTTCAGAATAATGTTTGGTGCGGAATTCTCAAAGATAATTTGGTAGGTTTTTATGAATTACCAGTAAATTTGAATGGTGGGAATTTCTACAAACTATGCTTCTTAATGAGTGGAAACAATTGCAACTAAGTCAAAAAAGAAACAAGTGGTTTATGCAAGATAGGACTTCGTCACATTTTCTCTTAAGTACAAAATTATTTAAATACTTAATTTCCTCATAGATTAATAGGGAGTGGCAATGAATTACCGTTTTATTTATGAAGGCATTAATGTACGCCCAATAAATCAGTACTCACCAAGAATTATGGCAATAAGTACAAAATGCTGCAAATTTGATTAAAAATCAATTAAGATTTAGAGTCAGAAGATTCTACTAAAGGAAAAATCAAAGATTTATTGTAGTAAATTTAGGCCATTTGAAAATTTATCATAAAATTATTGTTATTTAATGTTGTGCTCATAAATTATGTATGAGAAATATATTGAAAAGCAATGAATAAAGATGATGAAATGAACGACTAAAATGATGATTCTTCCAATGGCATAGAATTCAAATAAGTGAAGCCTATCCTCTGCTCCAGCCGTACGCCTCTGGTAATAGTGAGAACATCACTTTTTTCATTTTTTCTTCCGAATACGAAAAGAGTATTTTATATAACAAGTGGGTAAATAAATAAAATATTGTCAAGATTATCAAGTTTTTATTTCATCCAGTGAAAAAAACTCTTTTTTCACGCTTATTTCATTTTTTCACCCTTGTCAATAATGACATTTGATTCATTAAATCTGTCAAAAAAATTACGTTTTAGGATATGGCGTTACATAAAAGAATATTAAACAGTATTTATTAAAATAACGGACAAAAATCATTTTTAAATTATGAAATAAAACATCCCGTATCTGTAAAGAGAAACATTTCATCTTAGTGTTTTAGGTTAAATCTTCATGATATGGGCCAAGAATTCCCAAGTTACTCAATGCCCATTATTACTGAAACACTCTGTGCAGTAATATAATCTGTTTCCTAATTTTTTATACGTTATGGAATGTGAAGGTGACCACAGTACTTATTATAGATTGTCAGCCTCTTTGAAGCCGATAAGGTCGCTCTATAAAGGGTTTTAAAATTATACACCATTTAAAAGTGGTTATATCGTTAAAAGGTTTGTTAATAAACCTAGTGAATGAGAGGAATTTTGTGGAAAATTGTGTCTAAATGAGTCCTAAAAAAATCACTTTTAAAATGGAAGGCAATTAAAGCTCTTAGAACATTTTCTCTGGTATCTATTGTTTGTCTCGCAGCGAAACTTATCTTAATGGGAATAAATTTATCACTACTTAAAGAGAGAATACCCGGATCAAAAGAATGAAATTGCCCCTCCTAATGGTTATTCATAATTAAAGCGGAACTAGTTTTAAAATGTCGAAATCATTTACCTTGTTAATGCCGGTATGTTAAATGGGAGTTTTTAATTTGGTTAGAGTAAATTGGTATGGAGAATATCTGATCAAAATTTATGGTTAAAAATTATCACAATTGACATACCTGTAGGCGCAAGCAATAAAAATTAAATGGCTCTTGACTGGTACTTTGTTTTTAAAAGGCACCTCAAAGAAAGACAAGTCTCTCATCCATAATCTTTATTGACAAGGCATAGTTGAAATTAACTCACAATTTGACCTCAATACTGCTGTCACCTATTAGAAAATTATAATTTAGTGGTAGGAGATTCAAATACAGGGTGTTTCAGGCGTTAATTTATTAGATTCAAAACGTGTTTTTAATAAGTATCTAGCATCATAATGGAGCTACATTTTAACAATGCTAGGAGGATAAATGATTTTTTAAGAATATCAAAAACGTATTCTGGCATATTTTTGTGTGAACTACATATTTTACCAATTATTGTGCTTAATTTGTTTTATTAATATAAACCGAGGCTTCTTCAAAGAAGTTCTTCTCAGCTTAATTTTCCGAATTTGTCTCTCTGCTTCTTTTAAATCTAGGGAATTTATTAATCTATAAGCTAAAATATTTGGAAAAAAAATTGGGAAATGTAATTTCTCTTTCAATAACATACATCAAAATGATTCATTGTCAGATAGGGAAAGAATGATTTAAACTCTTCTATAGTAAATAAGTAATAATATATTATTTTTATTTCATTATTGTTTTCCTTTAAAACATAATAAAATATTTAATACTCAATAGTTCTCAGTATTAATTGGATTGGTTGTTGTTTTCATTTATTTCTTCAATAATATTATATTATATAAGATTGGAAGAAGTTTGATTGGGAGAAGTTTGTTTACGTTATCAACTATGTCGCTGAAATTGATAGCAAATAGTAAAAGAACTGTGAAAGAATGCAGCCAAATTATTGCCTGTTAAGTTTCGTCATTAAAATTATAGAATGAAATTCCTTAAAAGTTTATAGATATGAAAACGAAAGTTAGAGAATGCCAAAAATTCTAGTTAGTGTATTGTTGAATATTTCCAAATATTTTATGAATACATAATCTGGAGGACTATTATTAAGTCATCCAGATAATGACATACATCACAACGCAACAATTTGTAAAAGGTCCTGATTAGATTTCAACAAATGGTGCATTTAAATTTCACATCAGCCGAATGAAGTTGAATAACTTTAAATCAATCACTTGTCTACAATAATTCTTCAGAAAATTATTATATGCGTCACTTAAACCAGTTTATTATTGTTACAAATGGCATTGTAATGAAACTGTGAATTATAGGTTTATGACCATTTAAGGTTCGTTTTGAATTTAACTAGTCAATCTTAAAATTGCTCTCTATTTTGTAGACTAGTTACAATAATACCCAACGTGGTGAAAGTGATAGTTTAGAAACGGAATAATTTATTTGTAATATATGCATTATTGTCTGCATCTTCTTTATTAAATAAGTAAAGTACTTTTTCTCTTTCAATAATTGAGGTGTTGCACAAGTCTTACCATCTAATTGAGGGATACGTAAGGGAAGAAAGTTAACTAAAATGAGAGCATAAGTAACAAACGGCTCTGGTAGGCTCTTCAAAGAAAAATTGTCCAACACTGTCCTACACTGGCATTAGTTAACAATTTGAATATGCCACTTTCCTCTGGAACATCAAGTTTGAAGGTAATTTCCAAAATTGTACATTTTTGAATTCTAATTTTAACAAAATACATGATATCGACGATTATATGCAGGCATTGTTTTTGCATGAACACAACCTCCAACAAGTGTTTCATTTTATCCTTGACCCCATTGAACCTAAGGACTACGTCCATGCACTTGAGGAATAATGCATACCTGTGTTGTTTTATGTAAATATTAGGCGTCATTATACGTTTAAAATTACAGCTCAGAGTATAGCACGTAACCTCTTGTCCAGTTGGTCCACTTGACCCCACAAATTGTACAAGACGAAGTAATAAACCAAAATATTACGATGTTTTATTCATGAGTTTAGGTAAGTCTCATAAATTTTCGGTGGGATAAATAGCAACTTGGGACCCTATCATTTACAATAACTCAGTCCCCACTGACAGGCCAAATGGATGATTATTGGCGATACTAACCATCATTTACACCTTATTGATGTGAACTCATGGGCGTCGATGGGAAAATCAACGGTAATTAGGTATACATAATATATTTTATTGCGTTACGTACACCTACAAGGTTTTTATCTTATTAGAAATAGTTATTGCTACTAGGTTTATGGAACTCAATATCAGTACCAGCAGTGAAGAGAAATCTCTAGCCTACAACTGTAATTAAGAACTTTTCTATTCCATGCTAAATAGTCGAAGTAACGATGGAAATTGAAAGTGGTTGGTGATGGTAACTATCATTAAGAGATGTCACCAAGGAGGGCTTTTATTACTCTTCTGATGGTCCTCAGTTATTAATAGTTTTGTAGTAAAACTAAGCAACTAC
Organism: Rhagium mordax; assembly: GCA_963680705.1. Lineage (NCBI taxonomy): Eukaryota > Metazoa > Arthropoda > Insecta > Coleoptera > Cerambycidae > Rhagium > Rhagium mordax. The sequence goes on from OY796656.1 coordinate 121,022,957, forward strand.
GGATTTGAAGATTATATTGAGCATAAGAGAAGATGATGCCAAACCAAATGCAGATTAATTTCAACTTCACTAAATATACCTATATCTAGCAAAAGACTTAAAAGTCTATTCAAGAAAGTATTATTCATCGAAGGATTAAGAAGTGTTATTAAAAAAAGTTTCTTAACAGTACTGAAATTAACTTCTTCATTGGGGCAAAAATTTGAGTGTAACTCTGGATCAAAAATTCACTAGCAATAAACATCTGATAAAGGTTATCGAAACAGCAAAGGTGATATAGATAAAATAGTCACCTATCCAACGGTATGTGGAGATCTCGTATAGAGGAGATATAAAGCTGTAAACATTTGTTTAGCAAGAAAATACATTAAAAACGGATGCGCAGTGCCTACGTTATTCCAGTGGAATAAGTTTCTGTAAGTTCTAATAGATCGGACGATAACCTAAACGATGACGTGAGACTCCTTGAAGATCTGTTAGGGCGGACGGTAACCTAAGCGATGACGTCAGCTTCTTTGACAGACCTATTAGGTCGGACGGTGACCTAAGCGATAACGTCAGATTTCTTGTTAGAGAGAGATTGTAGAAGACCGAAATTGAGAAAGAATCACTCATCTTGCATGCAGATGGATTCAAAATGAACCAAGTAGGTCAAATGTAGGTCAAAAGTCTTAGATTATGTGTCTGCCATGTTCCAAGCAGAAATTCCCGCCGTAGATCTCTACACTTTAGAATACATTATTAAGAGCGCATGAAAAGCATAAATTCATAGAACTAGGGAGCTCTAAAAACTCTAAATTATATATTTTTTTCTATTCAATATCTCCCAGGAATGTTTACAAACTGGCAAGAAAGTCGAGTAACTTAATTTGCGTGACAGGGCTGGAAGGAATAGAAGATAGTGAGATCGTAGATGATTTTGCAAGACAGGGAAGTATACCACAATGTCACAATGGGGGAGGTAAGGAAAAAATGCTTGAAACAAGTGTTTAAACACCTTTAGGCAGTCGGAAGGAACAGCTCCTAGAAAGATGCTAAGATTCGCTAAAAACCCAGAAATTCTAATGATTCTCTTCGGTCGAGGTGTGAAAATTATCGCACTTCTTAACGATCTATTTATAACCTAATCTTTACTAATCTAGTTCCTGCTTCCTCTGAATGGCTAAGTTTAAAAAAATACAAAAATATAAAGCTGGACAATTCACTAAGTAGTTGGCAGATTTTTACAGAATCGTCCTTAACCAAACCACATTTCTTAGAAAATAATAGAGCAAGGAAAAATTAAAACCTTTAGTTAGATCATTTACACATAAAACTAACAACCTTCTACCAATAGTCTTGACCTAGAAAACGAATGAAATGAATTGGATAAAGCAAATATGAATATACTTCGTTTAGACTACTCTATAAGTAAAGTCAAATTTACGAGTCTCCCTCGACCATTATTGATTGACTCTGCTGACGGGACTTTATCACTTTTCTTCACCAGTATAAAGACGTTTGGGATCACCAATTGCCATATGAAGGATTATGTGAAATAGCTTTACTGAATCAACACCATTCCACCAATCTTTATGATCAATTGTAAATTTAACCAAATACATTTCTTGATAATGTCCTTTGTTCTACATTGATGTGTTGAAAACTTAGGGAAAATTTTTGCCTTTTAATTCCTTGTTCGCCAAATTTTCTACATTGTGGTCTCTTGTAGGCTAAGAGGGTCCAAAACAACCGCGATGCCCAAAAACCATCCATCGATAAAAAGACACAGTAAAATCTTTTTGAAATAATTACGTTGAGCTTTTGATAAAATTGAAGTCACTATAATTATTTTTTAATTCAGCATTCTAATCTCACTGGCTAACAAATGAATAAAAACTAACGAATCCCACCGAAAAACGTATTTAGGGTGCCCATGCTCTTGGAGGTCCTTTCGTCGGTCAAACGTGGGTGGATGGCTCCATAACCAGCTGTCCATGCATTTTGCATCTGTTGTAGATTAAAAGACCAGGCGGTTAATTTTAGGCGTGTCCATTGAATATATTAATTATAGATAAATTGTGAAGATAATCGTTTGTGTAATTAATTCCGTTTTAATTTGTAGCGCATTTGTTACATTTATTAATATTTTTGATTTAAAACCTTTACTGTTACAAATTTTTGTAATAGTTATTAAGTGATAGGAATCGAATTATTGGAAATTATTGTTCTTAGAGTGTAGGTTTGTAAATGATCACCTACAAATCATGATTGTTACATAAAAAAGTTATTCAACAATTTGTAACTTCACCTACTTCCCATATACATGCGTTTGGTCTTCTCTTTACAATCGATGATTTATATACCATTTTTCAATTCCTAATGGTTGTGTCCATGAATCCGAGGTCATTTCAAGAAAGTTTTGTAGTAGGTGACCTGTTTTGTTCCACGCATTTTCTCAGATATGTCTGAAAAAATATATAATACGTCCAGAAATGGAAGCATGTTAAATTTACAGAAGTTAAATCAGCAAACCATTTATAAAAATATATTGAGCTCCTTTACCCTCTTACCCTTCAATCCATAATTTTTCACCTTGTTTTATTTCGAAGAATGATATTTAGTAACTATTTATTTATACGAGATTTGTTAAAAATGTTTTATTATTTAAATTCGAGCATATTTTAATTCAGTATATTTATAGTTTGGCTACGGCAGCATTTAGTCAAGTTAGTAACTATAATTCAATAAATGCAATCTAATAACGAATATTAAATGCATAAATCGTAATACAGTGAGTGGACACGCATATGAAATTAAAACAACCCTTTCAAGTAATACAAGCGTCCGGGGAATTTATGACAGAAAACTAAATAAGAAAACACAATAAATTATCATTTAATGCCAACATATTTAATAAATTCGGTGTTCAAATACGCTTGGGATGGTTAAAATCTGATTTATGTATTTGCATTGTTACAAATACAGTGTCGTCGTGTTTACAGTAAGTAAACTGTGGTTGTTCCTTGGTACGTTACGCTTATTAAAGGGATAGTGGTTAGTTAAGTACATTTACTGGGGGAAACTTAGAAGGCCATAGGGGCTCATTATCGAATACAAGGGATCGCTACTATGAGGGAGGCCTTTTTATGTTCGGTTTTTATGTTCTCAACTATGTAGATGGTGTACAGTTGCATTAGATGATCGTGTTTCCGTATTGAAGGTTTATTTTTGTTGCGTCTCGTCTCTGATCTTACACCACCCACTTTCATAATATGGTTACTTTAGGTACCTCTTGGCAATGGATAATTATAATACGGATAAAAATCGTCGGCGGTTTAGCAATTTATGGAATTAATTTATAAGTCGGTAATAAATTTTAATAGATTATGAAATATCGGGAAAATGCCTGTGCAATGTATAATAGATGACGGCTGCAAATTAACTTAGACCACACATCGACAGGCATATCTAATTAGTTGTTATTTTATTATTAGGTTTTACTATAGGCAAATAAATTGAACAATAATTATTATAGAGTATGTCTCAATTTCCTATACAAGAGATGTATTTTTGAAAATTTTGTTATTTATTTATGCTACGATTTATTTACTAAGAAAAGTTGAATTTATTGTGGTAGTTTTATAAAAATAACTTACAATTAACACACCAATATTATTCAAAAAGTATTGTAAGGAAACGCGACGTGGAAAGTAAATTAATTATCTGTCTGTATAAAAGACAACCATTTTAGATGTAACAATGAAGTTTTTGAATATAGAAGTTAAGTTATTTTGTAATTATTATATTGAAGATGAATCCTTAAATAATTTTGGCTGCGTTTAATTGTTAATAAAAGACGACCACTCTAAGTTGTCATAGCTGTTTACAAATATATTCACTGAATTACAAATAAAATTCGAGTGTCTCTAAAACAACTTAAAATTACTATAAACAGTTTTTTTTAAATGAACTACTTTCATTCACACGAGCTACTCAAGGGTCTCATTTTGGACCCCTTAGTTTTTCTTTCATATCGACAATTGACTTATTCAAATTGTGATTTACTTTGCTGCAATATGAAACTACCATATTTTTAATGTTTAATATAAATTAAACACCACCCATACAAGGTGTTTCCTAGGTATACAGAAAGTTGTGCACGTCAAAAATTAATATTTGACCTGAAAATTTTTTTTTGTGTTAAGTACCTACTTCCATCGTCCCCACTACTTTTACTATATTGTCATTACAGTGTCTATGTGGTGGTAGAAGAACAGGTCTGATCGACTTAGTATTTTTATTGATTTATTAAACAGTTTCCACTGCCAGGACAAGTTTCTTCTTAAATATAGGTACTGTCAAAAATTTTTGTCGTGAAAAGCAGTAGGTGCGATAAGTAGGTTGCTAACAAGTCCATATTCCTGTACAAAACGCGCAAGAGGAAAGAAGACAATAGAGCTACAAGAACCTTCAGTCGTTCATTCTACGTGGTTTGTACTTCGATGACCGTAAGGACGAAACTTTAACTTTTGCTGAAAATAGAAAAAGAAGAAAGAAGAACACATAACTTTAATAGAAGAACCAGGTTCAAACTATTTCGCCCATATTATCCTCTGTTTTTGGAACTGCTTCAAATGTTTTAGGTGCTTTGATTGATTTCTTCCAAAACTTTTTGATTGTTTTTGTCAGTTTGGGAGTAATTGGGTGCTATGGAACAAATACCAATGTAGGAAGTACTGGAGGAACTATTTCTTTATTGGAAAAAAATTAAGCAGCCCTTACAGTGGTTCATTTGCACACGAATGAGCTTCCCTTGCGACATTTGCTATATCTCGATGGTGAAACAATTTTGTGGGCCCATCAGAAGACAAACTTAAAAACAAGAAAAATTTTCCTTGAAAATGATATAATTCATCATAGACGTGGTAGTATTTCTAGTTTATACTTTTACCTATATTTATTTAAAAAAATAATAAATGTTTAATGTAGTTTGGTATTTTAATTTACTAATGAATGAAGTAGTAGTGAAGGTTAGTAGTAGTACAAATTAATATAGAAAAACATTTTCTTTTAATTGTTAAAATTAGTTTTAAATTTTGTGTCGGTGGAGGGCACACCCGTAAAAAAATTAAAAACGCCGAAAAACTTGTATATTCCAGTTACACATTTTCTAAGGTCAGACAACTTAATTTTCAAAAAATTTATTTTTACTCATATCGGTCGCTCCACTCCAAGAGCATAGAGGAACTAAAGAGTTACATTCCATATATCCAAGGAAGAGCCAACGATAAAAATCTAAAATTTGACAAGGGCTGGAATAAATCAAAACTTAATATTTTTACTCATCAGATTAGCAATCTCATTAATAAATTTTCAATGTTCCCCATTTCTTAATTCGTAATATTTTTTAATGTTTGTTTTTTTTTAGAAAAACTGAATAATGCATTATTTCTTGTTTAAATTTAACTACAATTTTGTCTATTACCTACATTATCCACTATTATACAGTTAGAACTACAAAACCAATTATCTTTAGACAACTAATTCGTTTCTTTCGATTTACTCGAAAATCGAATATCAATTTCTGAAAAGAGCAGCTTTCTTCATTATTATCCTTTAGGCAATCAGGTTATGTGTTTTCCAAAATAAAGAGTAATAAAAAGTTATGAACAAGTATTTAGAAGGTACGAATAAATAGATATTGGGTCGGTTGAGACCACCCCACCACTTTTTAGCTTCTCCCCTTTTTCCACTCGAGCTAAGCCTCGCCCCATCAGCCACTGAGAGCGAGGCCCGCCCAGACAGATCCCATTTCGTTATCCCTCCTCTTCGCAATATTATCCCTCCTCTACTAATACGCTGTACCTGTAAACAGTTAGGGATAATATTGCGATGAGGAGGGAGAACGAATTGAAACCTGTCTGGGTGGGGCTCGCTCTCATTGGCTGACTGGGTGGGGCTTATCTGGAGTGGGGGAAAAGGGAGGAGCTAAAAAGTAAAGGGGGTAGGGGTGGTCTCAACCGATCTAATACCTACTGGCATATCTACGCCACTGATGAAAACAATCTAAACGATTTTCAAAAATAAAGCCAATTTTAAATTAACGTAAGGATTTTTTCTTTGACGATTTTTTTTTTTCATAGAGTGTTCCAAGAAATTTTTACGTAGTTAGCAAACACGTGTCCTATACATCTGGACATTATTATTAATAATGTTATCAAGACAACTACTCACTCATTGATAATACTTTAATTGGTGGAATTACATAATTCAATTATTATGCCATTTTAAACAAAAATAAATTATTTATCTCCTCTCTAGATTTCCAAAAGAAGTTTTCTGACCTACTTTAAATAAAAGTGACACTTTAACATTTTGAATTCTTGACGTATCGATCACCTTGTCAAAGTCTTCTTCGTTTCCACTTTCGAGGAAGAAGATTTCCCTTTGTTTTTACGTATATAATTAGTTATGCTAAAATATGCCAATTAAACGCAACAATAGTGATATATTTCACTAGCTTCACAAATAGAACACCGATATAAAAAAAACATGGAGTGCAGGCTACCTATCAGGATTATCGTGGAAATTCTCTTGATAAATAATTTGTCGCAGATTATATTTCTGTGGAAAACGTTCTTCGAATATTTGCTCGTTGCGTTAACAGTAAGTTTATTATTGCGTTCATTATTTGGATCATTGGCGTATCTTGTCCGAAGTCCTCTCCTTCACTGCCTTAGGAGAAGAAGAGTTTGTGTTTGTTTGTTTTTTTTGTTTCTACCATATAATTAGATATCAATAGCAGGTAAAATATTTCGACGTTTGTTAATGTAGTGTCAGATGTTTAGATACAGTATAAATTTTTTTTTTTGTTCACTGTAAAAAAAGTACTACCTACTCATTATTAGTATTATTATTATTATTATTTGTATCTGAAATGACGCCTGAGAATATTCTCTTTCACAGCGTTAAAATATATTATATTTTCTTATATGGTTTTTCATATACCTATTTGTGATTCCGCTGTGTTTTTAGGTTGCTTGTGATAGAAATCTAAACCAGTCTTTTCGTTTCAGGTGAAAAGCGACGTAGAAAGCTTGGTTGATAAATATTTCGGCGGTTTATACAAGAATTATGAATATTCAAGAAAATGTTTAATCAGACAAGCTAGGGATTTGCTGGTATGTGAATATCACGGGTGTTTACAAAGATTCGAAAATGAGTTCTGCGTCCAGGCGAAGAAGCTTCTACAGCATCTCAAGGTAAGGTTTAAACTAGCAGACAAATTCCTTCTCATTCACTCTGAACGTTGTCTTAACGTTGCCTCTTTCAAATCCTCTTACTGTATTTATAAATTGTCATTTTGTTTGTAATTCAAAGAGAATTTCGCGTACTTGCGTTATCTGTGGTGCTTTGCATATGAATAGTCCGTATTTTGTCATTGTGTATCCATTTGTAATGCTATTGAATTTGCACAACTTGCCAACGCGCAACTTAAATAACGACTATTATTTATGTAAAGTACCTATATAATAGAAATTTATTAGTTCAGTAGCCGAGGATCAGATTTCTCTCCTTGCCCTGTACAGGTTGGAGCCTTTGTGGTGGCGTAGTTTCCTTTGAATACCAAAACACTACGTTTCCTAATTATTTCATCATCAACCATTGATTGTTTCTAACTTTAATTATGTGCAGGAGACTAAAATTCGGTATTTGGATGTGGCAACATTTACTACAAACCGTTATTTTATTGAAAAATTATTGGAAGGTAATAAATGTGTGCTGTTACAAAGTTAGAATAATTATGTAACATTTCCCAATATTAATGTTTACAAACTAAAACAGATTAAAGTTGATAGATAAGCCTTAATTGACAGACTTACAAAATTAAATTTCCACCTTCGCACATTTAGATGAAATAGTCTGACCACCGACTTGTCTACTTCATTAAAATGTTACAATCCTAATTCATTAATATTAATATAACCAAGATGCGAGACCACCTTTAATCTACATGCATATTTTTATGTAGCGTAGTTAAGAAATGCATTAACAGTTGAGAATCAAATTATGTTGGTATCTATTAGTAAAGCATTTACGAACTCTATCGATAGGCAGAGGCATAAAATTAACGTTAACAAAATACAGACGCAATAGCTGTTCTTAAGTGATTAAAGTTGCCGTTTCGACATAAAAACATACCATATACAGGGTGTTTCCTAAACATTCTGCACAAATTTAAGGGGCTATTCCTTGAGTTAACACAAGAAAAAGTTCCCATAAACACATGTCCGGAATCGCTTCATTTCTGAAATACAGGGTGTTAAAATATTTTAAAAAAATCGTTATTTTTATTACTATCCAAAAAATGCTTAAAGGCTGTGTGACAGTTTACATGCTTTAGTACATTTTTTAATACAAAGTATATAATTCCAACTTAAAATGGTGAGAAGTTGGCAGATATTTAGGGAAAATCTAGGATTTTACGTTAAATCCTTGAACAATTCTTGTAGATTAAGAAGCTTAATTTTTTGAGTTGTATTTTTAGATTTGTTAGTTGCTTCAGAGACGTTTAAAAGTTTGGATTTAATTTTTTTTATCAAAAACTAAGCTGGATGCGAAATAAAGCAAGGGACCAAAAAGTTGTATTTTTAGTTGTTTTATTCAAAATAATTATGAACATTGCAAAAATCTACTGGACGTTATTATTTCTGTGTAAAATTCCAAACGAATTTCTGGATCAACTCTTATGTCTAAAGGACACCTCATAAAATTATTAAGAAATTGTAAAAATTTGAATGAAATCGGCTTAAGCCTTTTTAAGGTAGTAATAAAAAAACGATTGTTTAATAATACTTTAACACCCTGTAAATGAAGCGATTCCGGACATATGCTTATGAGAACTTTTTTCTTATTTTGACCCTAGGAATATCACCTTAAATTTGTGCCGCATGTTTAGGAAACACCCTGTATATTTTAACATGGAAAGTGCCTCTATTTAAGGTCCAGCTTTTCTAACTAAATCTTTTGGATATTTCGATATTTCAGTATGTACAGGGTTATCCAACGAAAAGGCCCACCCTTATATTTTCTTTATTTTTCGAGTTAGGAAAAAATGTTTCAAATAAAAGTTGTAGTGAATCAAATGAACTCTTTTAAAACCCCTGCAAAGAATATACAGGGTGTTCCATAAAAGCGGGACAAACCTAACTTACATTTTTTTAAACGGAACACCCTATATTTTTTTACATTTTTCAAATCTGCGTTTTTTTGTGATTTCAAAAATATATATATGTTGTATCTTATCTTTTACTGTTTTTTATTTATTGCAAATTTCGTGAACAATATTATTTATACCACCAGCATCTGCATGCGTATCAATCAGGTTAGCCATGGATGAAAAGTTTGCTTTTTGAATTTATTCAATTATTCTTTAAGGCATAAGTGTCAAATTAATTGTTTTTCATTCATGGCTACCCTGATTGATAACCATGCAGATTGCACATGCTGCTGGTATAAATAATATTGTTCACGAAATTTGCAATAAATAAAAAAACAGTAAAAGATAAGATACAACATATATATATATATATTTGAAATCACAAAAAACACAGATTTGAAAAATGTAAAAAAATATAGGGTGTTCCATTTAAAAAAATGTAAGTTAGGTTTGTCCCGCTTTTATGGAACACCCTGTATATTCTTTGCAGGAGTTTTAAATGAGGTCATTTGATTCACTACAACTTTTATTTGAAACATTTTTTCCTAACTCGAAAAATAAAGAAAATATAAGGGTGGGCCTTTTCGTTGGATAACCCTGTACAAATAATTTGCTTTGTCATTATTATTGAATAATTGGCCAAGTTCTTCTTTCAAATCAATATTCCTGGTGTAATTAATTTTTAAGATAAATTCAAGTTCTATTTTTAAACCTCGTTTTAAATATGTGCGGGATTTTCATATAGTTATCCATTTTTTTTAATTACTTATGGAAAGCCTTGAAAATTGTATTTTCTCCCTACATGTTTCTTTATATGTGTCTAGATGCTCATTTGTTTATTTAAAGAGTTCAAAATATAGACTCTATGTGGGTTTTCGGAGTCACTGATTACAAATTAAATGTGAAAACTGGAAAATTCCGCGAGGAAAATCCAATATGCATTATAAAGGCATCTAGATTTTGTTTTATTACGGTTTAAAGAATCGTGTAATAAGTACAACAGTGGTTTTCTGAATTTTTTGTGCAAATTGAAAAATTTTGTTGGGAAAATCCACTTCGATGAGAATTTTATGATAAGAAACCTTTCGAAAATTTTTAACGAAATAGCTTGAAATTCTTATTCAGGTAATTTTGTGGATAGCTGAATATGAATTTTCTACGAAAATTAGAAAATCCGCGAAGATAAATCATTATGGCGGATTTTCCAGTATATTTTAAAAATAAATACAGAATTGTGTAATACATATAACAGGTTTATAAAGTTGTTGATTCTCATTTTTTAGTAAAAATTGGAAAACTGAGTTCGGGAAATGCACTTTGATGAAAGTCCTATGCTATATTATTATTACTATATGGTTGAATGGTCATCTGCTATCTGTGCAAAATATGAGGATAATTTTAACACGTGCAATAATTAAGCTGAAAATAGTCTGCATTTTAATTTAGAATTAAACTCAAAATATGAACAATTTTTTTCGAAATGTGAAATAAATTTTCCACACCTAAAGTGGCTAACGATCCTTTAACCCAATATTGTGCGAATACAGCATACCACATGCACATTAAATAAGCCCCAATCTTAATGTATCAGAAAGTTTTTATTAAATTTTTCACAGACTTGAATTATTTATTACACATGGAAATTTTACAAAATATGATAATTAATCATTGCGGTTTTAACCAAATCTTTAGAATCACCTTCCTATATCGTTAACTAAATAAGAGAATTGGGATTACACTACTGAATATACCATTCCCGGCTTCATACAAATTTTTGCATGCTCTGGATGAGCGGTTGTAAAATTATATATTAAAATCAATGCTCTGTTTTGGGTCCATTTATCTTTTTATTGTATAAATAATGAGTTTTTCATGTTTTCTTTGTCAGAATACCTTAGATGGCAAAAAAACTATATGTTAAAATTATCACAAAGGGCTCAAAATATTTTTAACAAATACATAGATTCCAAACAATTTTTAAATGCCTCCAAGTCGATTCTGGATTGTCATCTAAACAAGCTAAACAGACCATTTGGGTTAGGTCCATTATCACCATTCATATTATTTTTACATTTTCTAATTTATAAACTCTCAAATGCATCCAATTGTCTACGTTTAGTTATGTTCCCAATTAATCTTAGGTTACTAATGTCTATTCAATTATTGTTCTCAAAAGCAGGTTTGGCAATATTGGGCTTATCTGTTCTTCCATAATTTAAAATGAGCCATATTATGCTCTTTAAACCCAGTTTGAATTGATCGGTTCGTTTGCCCAATATAGTATTGATTACAACTAATTTAGTAAAATCTCAGTCTTTCATTTATACCAATTTTTTACTTTAGATTGCTTAAAAGTTGGTATAATTTTTTTCCGGTGAATAAATGAGGGTCGTTCCTAAGCCAGCCTTAGAAAAACCTAGTTGACGAAAAGTTTACGATATCAGGAATTTTTGTCAGACAGTAAAACTAACATATTATTATCGGAAAATAGTCAAATTCATTCAGTTTCAAACCGACTCATATAGAGACCAGTAATGAGAGGCAATAAAGAGGTAGTTCATGCATGTTACTAAAAGAAATTATTGAAACGCAAACAATTTTGATCATGCAATGTTTTGTGTGGTTAGATATATTCTTTTTCTATTTCTTCACTTAGATTCTCTGAGATAGTCCAAAGTCTGCGGGATATGGTACACTTGAAAATAATAAACCAGCGTCAGAGGAAATCAATATTTCACCCTCTTGCAATTAGATATTCTCAACTTCATCAATGAAATCATTAGAATTAATAGCTGAAAACAAGGATGGGGATCCAAAACTTATTTTGATTAAGCTTAACATGAGGAGGGCACAAATACGTAGGAATAAACACATATATAGTCCAAGAAAAATCTACATAAAAAAAGTTGGAAAAAAATTGTAACGGGCTAAATTTTTGCATGCATCTTAGTATTAGGGTTCCTAATAATGTGTGAGAGATCTTTATCGATTTGACTGCTGGGTTGTCAATTACGCGGGTCCAAAGGTCACGAAAACAGTATTTTTGCAAATACGCAAACGGTGTATTTTTTTCTATGTTGGATGTCGATTTTTCTTGGACTAATAATAAACTTCCAGCTGCACTTAGACTTGTCACTAACAACAAGTTCTTTAATTAAGGCAACTACTTTTCAATAGTTAATAGAATATAAATTAATTTATAAAATATGACCCATGTTTCTTTTGTATCATAAATGGTATTGATAAGTAGCAACTGAATTCATTTGGATACATTTAGAACCCTAAATCTACTCCTTTTGTTTAGTTAACTTAACCGCAAATTAATAATATTTCGCAAGCTCATACTTATATAAACTCATATTCAGGATATTCGCAGTGTTAAAGCAAATTACAAGGAAGACAGAAACGACATAGAGAACACAGAATGTATAAATCATAGAAGGCCGTGTATAACCGTAATTGTGGCTAATGTTTCCGTACAGCACCGCAGCTTAATTGTAAGGACTAGTTTTATATAAATATCTCTGAATCCTTTTTAAACGTCATGCGTCAGTTAAAACTTTAAAATAGTCTTGAGCGTATACCTTAATTGGTCGACTTCTTTTACAAATAAGCGCCGCAAACGGATAATAAATCCAGATCAGGTCAGGTGGAGTTAATGTCGATTACTTTACAGACAATTTTATTGTATTGAAAGAAATAAGGGTGTTTTTATTATGGTAGGTTCTTCACTCCAGTTAAATATGCCTTGTTTTAGGAAGTATTTTAATTAAAGGCACATTCCAGCATATTATTGCCTTTATTTATCTATCCCCAAAATAACTTTCATTTTTGTATGTGTAACGCCTAATCGGAAAAAGACGAAATTTGGCACATCTTGGTTACTAATCAAAAGGCATCTAACGAAATCATTTCATCCACCTAGCATGTACACAAAGGGGTGAAATTAACTACCCTTCTTGAAATTTTGTAAATATCTTTCCGCCTGCTATTTTTTTTCAATTAAAAAAAATAACTAAATATTTTGATTTATTTAGAAACTTTTTTATCTCTTGAAAAAATTTCGTAAAATCGACCATTCTTGAGAAAAAAATTAAATTACATCTGCCTAAGTGATCAATCAAAAGCTATGAGCACGATTATATTAGTGTAAAATACTAAAAGTAGGCTGGTGTCAAATTATAAGCACCAAATGATCATGTCAGTACGTAATATCGTCAAATTATAATTTGACACCAGCCTACTTTTAGTATTTTACACTAATATAATCGTGCTCATCGCTTTTGATTGATCACTTAGGCAGATGTAATTTAATTTTTTTCTCAGAAATGGTCGATTTTACGAAATTTTTTCAAGAGATAAAAAAGTTTCTAAATGAATCATTATGTTTAGTTATTTTTTTTAATTGAAAAAAAAAATAGCAGGCAGAAAGATATTTACAAAATTTCAAGAAGGGTAGTTAATTTCACCCCTTTGTGTACATGCTAGGTGGATGAAATGATTTCGTTAGATGCCTTTTGATTAGTAACCAAGATGTGCCAAATTTCATCTTTTTCCGATTACGCTATTTTGAGATAGAAATTAAAAACCATTTTTTAGCCCACCCCTTTAAGGGTGTGTAGCCGAACAGGGAAAGTTTATTTTGGAAAATTTTATATGAAGTACCCACCTTAATTTTCGACGAGGAGTCTCCATTTAAATTTTTTGCACTTTATTACGGGACACCCTGTATATGTACTTATGTATATTCTAGGGTGGTGTGAAAAGTTAATTTTTCTAAAATTATGTAAATGTTTTTAGAAAATTCTGGAGAGGACCATCAATACACAAATTGAAGAAATAACTTAAGGGTAGAGAAAATTTCAGCAAAATTTAATAGTTAGGCATTAGTGAAATTCACCATGCAAAATAAATTAGTCTAAAAGTGTTAACGAGTCGAATAAAGTAATTTATGCAATAGTTGTCCATATAATATTGGAATTTTATTGGTACATTATTGTTTGCAATCAGATATTAAATGAAAGGTAATGCCATAAATACTTACTGGAGATTACCAAACCCAACTAAAACGATTTTCACCTTACTTGATCTCAAATTAAATAAATATTGCTTGTAAATAAATATTATTGTTAATATTATAAATTAATAACAATATTAATACCACAGATGATCTTTTAGTCGACTCTGACGTATTATAATTCTAGTACTTGAAAATCATTCTCCTGTGTCTATGTAAAAAATATCTCTAAACTTCGTAGGTATAGTTTGGTCCGGATCCGGGCTGAAATATCTTTATTTAGTAACTATTTTTATAACATGATCCACCTACGTCTAGACATATTTATAGTTTTGTTTTTGTTAATTAATTCAGAGCTATTTTATAGTTTTATCTAAATATAATTGTACGGTACAATATGTACCTAATTCTACGTTAGTATTTTCGAGGTGTTTCCTTCTGTCAAATCTAACATATTTACATAGCAATTAATTCAATATTATCTGCATTAGCCGCTAGGTTAGCTATTAATTAAAACTTACCTTCCCAGAAGGTATTATAATAATATTTATTTAACAAAGCTTTAATTGCCTGTTTTATACAGATTATGTGGTTTTGAAAACCTTATGTTCTTTGAAACAGATTTTTTTTCTCGTAAAATCGAATTTAAATTAATATCTATAAATCAGAAGCATTTGCCGGTCAAACTAACACACAATATTCTTAAATAAACTTTGTTGTATCGTCAGAACCAAATGAAGGCAAAAAAGAAGTATAAAAAGCCTTTTCAAATAGGGTTTGACATTCATACTTAATTATAAAAATTTAATGTTTACCTAAAAAAAAAAAAAAAAAAATTCAGAATTTCAGTTTTTTTGTAAAAAAATGTTAATTCATATCAAAATCTTATTTACTAAAGTCATAAAATCGGTTCCTCTGAAAATAATATAAAAAAATAAAAATAAAAATTTGTCTTCTGTAAACATCCGAAAATTCATAACTGATACACAGTTTTAAGAACAATGCGATCCCATGTCCTTTATGTGTCGGCAAAATATTTTTCTCGTTAGAATTAGGTTTAGCTTTAGCTATGTCCAAATTCCAAAAAATAAAAGAAAAAAAACTATAAAATTTGAAATGAAGATTTTTTTATAAAATGTGATACTTAAGGTATTTTACTTTTAGTCTATTTCATAATTTTTGGTTTCGTCTTATACTATAACCTTGGATAATAGTTTTGTTTGACTTGTCTTTTGTTTCTGAGGATGCACCAACTTTTCACGAATAAAATTTTCTATAGAAATTCATAATAAAAACGTTTTTCATATGATGCAAAATCTTCGGACAATGTATAATTTTACTGCAATTGCTAATCATTTTCAATTGTTTTTATTTTGTAAAAAGTCAGACACAATAATTCCTATTATTAAGTAACACATTTAAATCCCGTTACTATCACGATATCATCATAATTTTCCGGAGTAATAAATATGTCACACCTAATATTTTAACAGTTACAATTTATTATGGAATAATAAAAGAACTGACTCAAGAAAACTTCTTAATACCACAAACGTTTTTACGCTATTAGCCGTTTTATACCTGGACACGGGCATTAAAGGCCGCTATCCCTTATGAACCATAAATTTCAACGTCTTCTTTGACAAGGTCTAACGTACGCCGCATTACGTTCCAGGTTAGTTTCTGTGTGTTTTATTTTTAAGACTAAACGCCCACAAAAGTATCTCAGAGGTAACTGTGCTGTGTACTTGGAAAAAAGTTTAAAATTTGTTTGAGAGAATTTTATGAGGATGAAGCAAACATCATATCAGACTGTCATAGACGTTTCGTTTCTGTCGTAGTAATTTTTTTAAGCCAAATGGACAAAATTAGAATGGGAAACAAACTGATTACACAATTACCAACTCAAACTAGTCGCATTTCCCTAGTAATTGTGCTACGTTGTCTTTTTTTAAAAATTAATGAAGAAACATAAAATTTTAGTCAATATTTTTCACTAAAACCGTGCCATGGATAAGAATATTATTAAAACTATTTTATTGACCTCTTGGAACTGGATCTTTCAAAATTTTGTAAAATGCTAGGAATTTTCTTCAAATAATTAACTTTTGAACAATTTTGTTGTTTGTTTTTTCTGTATTTTGTTCCCTTTAGTTCAACATATTATTTGTTAAAACAACCTCCTATCCTATTAAGGTACCGGGCGTCTACTAAATGATAACAAAATAAGACATTTTCAATTCAAGAGCTTATAAAAGGCAATAAAACAATTAAGTAGTTTTTAATCAAGTTTCCGTTCTTTATTACACGTAATTTCACAAAATTAATTTTAATTTTACTGCAATGACATTAATCAACGAAGTCTTGACCGTAATATTATTAAGTGAAATATATTTTCTAAAATTGCTAGAGACTTAGAAACAAATTATAATGCCCAGAACATCATTAATGAATTGAAATTGGAGTCACATTCTATGATTTTAATTATTTATTTTGTGTCGTCTAAACCAACAAATTTGGTTTACAGATACAGGATTCTTACATAACTGTTTTATTTGAAAACATTTCTATTAAGAAATCATTAGAATTTAATTTATTTAATTAATTCAAAAATGCATTCGTAACCCAAATAGTGTTGTATAAATAATTAATAACATTAAAAATACATTCATTTGAAAGAAGCAGTTTGTCAAAGCTTAGATAGAGCTATTAAGGTGTCATTTTTTCAAAAATAAAACAAATTTAAATACATACGAACATATTGATAAGTTGCACTTGGTGAGGAATGGATAGACGAATATTTTCTTGTCTTGAAGAGCCAAATTGGTATATTTATTCTGTAGTTCAAGAATTTAAAAGTAAGTTTGAGCGGATCCTAAAAAATAAATTTAATTCTTTATCACTCCTGTTCAGTAATTTAATGAAAATGACTATCGAAATAGATTATTCTTTTGCCAACAAATAACTAGATAATGAAATGAATAAGTTATTGGATAATATCTTGTGGACTGTTTTGGCTTCCTTTTCTACAGCCGGTTGATTTAAAAGACATAGCACTCATAGCAGGGTATTGAACTACAGAAAATCGTCACATCAAATCAAAAAAAATCAAAATCAAAATCAATTTATTGGTGTTTTTAACACGAAGTTTTACACAGGTCAGTAAGATATTGTCGAGGATATTGTGTACATAAGATAAATTCAAATACAGATTAAAATACAGATACCTTAAATTTAATTAGGTACAACACTTTTTTCCTTTTTCTTATAAATAACAATGTCACAAGCATTTCTAAATTTAAAATATTTGTAATAAATGAATACATGCATACACCGCATCATAAATACATAAAAAATACATAAAAACTTACTTAAAAATTTTCAATAATATAATTAAAAATTTAACACAGTATTTGTATTCATATTAAAATTTAAAAATTCGTTTATACTGTAGAAGGATTCTTTTATTAAAAATTTTTTTATCAACTGTTTATATTTCACCTCTGGTAAGTTTTTTACACAATGCGGGATTTTATTGTAGAACCTAACACCAAAATAGTTAAACCCACAATCGCTCTTGAAGAAATATAAAAAGTAAGGCCGCAATGCGTTTGATGTGGGATATACGGGTATAAAATACTTGGGCCTATTTTTATAAATGCAAACCTCAAGAGTGAAATTTATTTTAATTGAAGGATACTTGGATTATTTGCCAATTTTATTAAGCTCGCGCAGCTTCTCGTATAACGTGTTTGAAAAAGTCATATCCAAAAGGTTTTAACTTAACACAGTATTATGGAGAAATTAATAACAAAGATATGTCTTTTTTTGTTTTTCCAATCCGATCAAAAAAACTAGGCATTCAATAAAATGTGTTAAAAAAATAACTTCTTCCTTTCAGTTCCTTATTCCCACTAATATTACTCGACTTATTATTCTGTATCAAAAATCAGATTTCATATACAGGATGATTCATTGGTAAGTGTACATACTTTACCTGCATATGTAGGTTACTTGGGCGGTTCCATATCACCTATGGTTAGTGGGTCAATAATCCTTAATTACCAAGATACAGGGTGTTTTATTGATTTTGCCTATTTTTGTCTTGGACCATAACTTTAGAACCACTAGGTATAATAAAGTAAAATTTGGTATGTATGTTTTACTCAATCAGCCATATCGATTTCTCAATTTAGCAGAATCAAAATACAGGGCCGGACGGAAAAAAATAGCCGAATTGTTAAATCTCAAAAACAACACCCTGTATCGAAAGTTTTAAAAATATGTTTTAAGATTCGGAAAGAGCATAGAAAAATAAGGCAAATAAAGTACATTTTCGAATTGCGCGTCTCTTTTTTCTATTTATTTTCTTTGATAAAAGGAAATTTTACAAAACTAAGAACCGACTATCTCATACAAAATAACGTTTTCTCTCTATAATTGACTACGAATTAATAAAATCTTTCATATTCAATAAGAAACCATTCACACAACGTAAGTTCTGAGAAGTATTCAATCATTCAATTAAAATCAATAGATTTACACATTATTTTAAAAATTTTAAATTTTGATAGGTATAGGCTTTGAATACAACAATTAAAATTTCAAACAATCAAGTGCGTTTTTGACAGATAGTTTCTAAAAGGTTTGTTTAAATGTTCCTCACCTAAATAATAATAAACTTTACTTAATAAAATTTTGAGGCATTTTACTTTAAAGTTTATTATTATTTAGGTGAGGAACATTTAAACAAACCTTTTAGAAACTATCTGTTAGAAACGCACTTGATTGTTTGAAATTTTAATTGTTGTATTTAAAGCCGACCTACCTACCAGAATTTAAAATTTTTAAAATAATGTGTGAATCTGTTGGTTTTAATTGAATGGTTGAATACTTTTCAGAACTTACGTTGTATGAATGGTTTCTTATTGAATATGAAAGTTTTTATTAATTCGTAGTTAATTATAGAGAAAAAACGTTATTTTGTACGAGATAGTCGGTTTTTAGTTCTGTAAAGTTTCCTTTTGTCAAAGAAAATAAATAGAAAAAAGAGACGCGGAATTTGAAAATGTACTTTATTTGCCTTATTTTTCTATGCTCTTTCCGAATCTTAAAACATATTTTTAAAACTTTCGATACAGGGTGTTGTTTTTGAGATTTAACAATTCGGCTATTTTTTTTCGTCCGGCCCTGTATTTTGATTCTGCTAAATTGAGAAATCGATATAGCTGATTGAGTAAAACATACATATCAAATTTTACTTTATTATACCTAGTGGTTCTAAAGTTATGATCCAAGACAAAAATAGGCAAAATCAATAAAACACCCTGTATCTTGGTAATTAAGGATTATTGACCCACTAACCATAGGTGATATGGAACCGCCCAAGTAACCTACAAATGCAGGTAAAGTATGTACACTTACCAATGAATCGCCCTGTATACATCAAATATTGTCACATCAAACCCCTCGGTCTTGGAGAAGGTGCTCTCAAAAAAAGGTAATTCCAGGTCTCCTAAGAGCCGGAGCTAGGCTAAAGCAATAAACGTCAATGTCGTGGACTGATTCGTGATGTAGGTTAAATATCACCATTATCTAATTATGAGTCGTTCCTCTACGTAAATCATTTATGAAGCGGAATAAACTCACACTGGTTTTTTAACGCGCGACCCACAGTTTCTCATATACTTGATATAATCTGTCCTATTATTTTCGTGAATATAATTAATGTGAGTTATTACGAATAACACAAATATATCAAAAATGGACCTGATTGGACAAAACCTGAGGCAACCGGTAATTTAATATCTAGGAACTACAACTACAATATTTTTAAATAGTTCCATATTTGTTTCTTAGCGCCTGCCTGTTTAAAAGTAAGAGGTATATTAATCTTTGCATATATAAACTTGAAGCATTTTAATAGTCAATGTATTAAATAGCAGGTAAACATTTTCTGGTTGAATGCACACCATTTGTCAAAATTTCTATAAGACTGTTTATTAGAATACTTAGAAAGCAAGAAAGATATGCTGTTAAACAATAACATTTAATTTAAGTTTGAGAAAAAACATATAATAAGTTGTATCTACAATCTACATGCTTAGTGTTCCTGTCTCCTGATACAACAAGTTTTCATTCTAGAACACTAAAATATGTGGTAAAAATAATTATGATACTCAAAGATGTTTTAGCTCAGGTTTGTTGGTTGCCAATTATTTGATTAACTAAACTAAATCAGCAATATTCTGAAAATTTGTGAGATGAACAATTTATTATATGCAATATGAAGATTCAAAAACTATGCGAAGGACAGCTAGTATCAATTTAGCCAAAAAAGTAGAAATAAAAGCTATCATTGATACTGAAAACCACTCTGCCAAAAATCAGACAAGGGAAGTCCTCAAGTTCCTCCATTTTCTAGAGTTGTCACCAACGATGAAGTAAAGTAGAAAATTTTATTCACTATCATCTGTGAAAATTACGTTCTTATACTCACAAGACTTTTACGTATCACCGTTTACTACTGCTGCTCGTCCTCAGATATTTGTTAAGTTCACATTGCGCGAAGGTTTGTGTGTTAATTCTTAAACAATCGGAAAGTTTTTTTTTAAATTTTGGTTTTTTAATTGCCTATCGATCGGTCAAGCCAGATTTTTTATTTTTGTCTATGATTTTTCAAAATTGTTTAAAGAAATTTGAACTCTCATCAAAAACGTCTTTTTTGTGTAAATATCACTTGTACAAACCGTATTTCTTAAGTAATCAGGACAATTTTTTTTTAAATTCGCTTTTTAATTTCCTATGATCTATGAAACTAGATTTTTGATTTTTACCAATAATTTTTTTTAAATTTCATACGTTGTATTTTTAGCCAATCAGAAGTTTGTTGGTTTCGTTATCATGGCAACCAAAAAAATTTCCGGAAATTTTTATTTTACAGGGCGAAATTGAGCGAAATTAATAAGTGGAAATTTTTCTATCAAATTATTGAAATATAATAATATTTGACATTTGCTTTTCAAACACTATTTCCGAACAAAAAACCCGCCGCCGGATCACCGTTCGAGTAAGAAAGAAAAGAAAAAAAAAAGGTAGAAGGTCCAATTGGCACTATATCGTGAATGGTCTTGCTGTGATTTTTAGAGCAGGAAGAACGAACAAAAAGTGGACATTTTCACGTCTACCATAAAATTGGCTATTTCGAAGTTTCTAACCTCACTTATTATTTCATTTAATTTAGGTGCGATATTTTCTTTCCGAATCCCCCACGTGCTTGAATTAATAACCGGAAATTTTTTTCGTGCACAAATTTTTTAAGACAATTATCCCTCGTTTTCGGATAATTTTCAAAAAATTTGTGAATACGTAAAATTTCCGGTAATAATTTAAGCACTAGGGAGATTACTAGTGAAAATCAAAATTCTTTGTAAATTTTTGTAAAATCAAGACCAGAAATAAAAAATCTTGACAGATCGATTGGCAATTAAAAAACGAAAATTTTAAAAAAACTTATAGTGATTGCTTAAGAAAATATGGCCTGTAAAGTGATATTTATACAAAAAACTTTTTTTTACGATCGTGCAAAAAGTATTAACTTTTTGCACTATTTACAGTGCAAAAAGTAATACTTTGTTGCACTAGCGCAAAAAGTAACTTACTTTTTGCACAGTGACAATTTATCTAGTTGTCAGTTTGCCTTTGACATTTGAATATTTTGTGTTAATGTACCTAATATTCTGTTCAATAAAATTAAAATAAAATCTATTTTTCTACTACCGATCGTAAAGTACAAACTTTCCGCACACTGAACAGTGCGTAAAGTTCAACTTTACGCACTAGTGCGTAAAGTTCATTTTTACGCACTAGTGCGTAAAGTGTTTTTACCTTACGCACTAGTGCGTAAAGTAACATACCAAACAATTGCATACCTATTAGAGCACCTATAATAATCATATCTTATTTTAAAAACGTTAAATGTGGTTATTTAATTTTATGTAGTCCATTTATTTAATATCACGGTATTATTATATATTATTTCAGTATTTTTTAACAATAATGATTGAATTTATTTATTTTCTGAAGTTTCATTTATATTCTTGACATTGACATTAGACAAAGAAATAATAGACATTGATTAATTTCACTCATTTAAAATTAAGTTGGCTATAACAGCATTGTGATTTTTAAATGACATGAAGTTTTGACGTAATAGCCTAAGTTTTGACGTTTCACATTATTATTAGAGAATTTAGGTCCATTTCGGTAGTAGAAAAAATATTGTATGCAATTCGTGAGAAAAGTGAACTTTTTTCACTCATGGGGTTGTCAAATTCCCATTTGTGAAAAAATCTCACCTTACGCCCTTGTTGCATAAAAAATAACTATTATAAATCGATCGTAGAAAAAATGTTTTGTGTAACACTTGCAAAAAGTGTATTTGTTTCACTCGGCCTCATGCAACAAATATACACTTTTGCACTAGTTACACAAATAACTATTTTTGGTGAAAATTCAAATTTTGGAAAATTTTGAAAAATCAGTGACAAAAATCGAAAATCTGGCTCGAGAGATCGATATAGGCAACTAGAAAAAGAAAAGATTTAAAAAAAAAAACTTTCCCATTACTTAAGTATTAAGAACAGCAGATTTAAAAAAAATACTTACTTTGCGGCCACCGTGCACCGGAGCAAGTGTTTATCCGAAACTTTATAATAAGCAAGTCAAATTTAAATCACTTTAGCGTGTTCAAATAAGAAATCTATGTTGCATCATGAGATCGCTGAAATTAATGGTCTCTTCGAATCGTACAAGAAATATCTAATCCGGATAATTTGTTCTCGGACTTTTTAATTTTTGCATTAATGCCGCTTGATATTTAGCATCAAAATGTCAAATTAAGCAACAATGTGCGGTCTCAAGAGGAGAATTATTGGAATTTTAATCATTTATGACATTAACAACGACACTAGCCATAATAAAGTATTGCAGTAACAACAAAAAACCAGTCAAAGTAAACTATTGAAGATAAGAATCTGCAATTTTACGATTGCAATCTTTGAACTTTTCAATGCGGCACCACCTAGGGTGCTAACATGGACAAATACAATATTTCACACGTATTCTTTTCGAGATATTCATTGTAAATACCAAATCAAAAAAATAATCATGAGCGAACTGTTGAAAGAACTCCACTATTAGGGTACAGGGTCAGTAGATATACTAGGTGCGTACGACGCCACTTTCAAGGCCACGCATTCTCGATGGACATGGGCCATCAGGAGAGCCCTTGGTTCTTGTAGCTACACTCTGGGGGGTCGTGCAGAGGTCATCCTTCGTCTTCAGATGACGTCTGCTGCTGCTGCTTTAGCGGGGGTGCTAGGGGGTGGTGGTGGTGGTGGGGTTAACGCTTAAGAGCTCTTCGGAATGCAGCACCCCAGGTCTGATGCATTAGCTGGAGGATGGCGTTTCTTCAGACCTAACGCAAGAGGTGCAATGCACTAACGCATCCCGCATCCTGCACCCTGGTCCCTGGCCCTGGAACCTCTTGCGTTAGGTCTGAAGAAGAACGCCGTCTCCAGAAGCTTTTTTTAGTTTCTAAGTTGGTACTCCTGAGCAAAGAGTATTGTATACGAAGAGAGCATAGGCGTACCTGCTTTAAAAGGGGATATAATTATATTAATTTTACTAGGGTACGCCTATGGTAGAGAAAAAAAATCAATGCCGCTATTTAGGTATTCTGAGATACGTGTCTTTTAAGTAAACAAACCCGACTTCCGAGAATGCTAATATAAACATCACCTTCACTCAGTTTGAATGCATCACTTATTATCGGCTAATATATTTAGGTTAATTAAATTAAAAAAAATAAATGCTCTTTAGTTAGAATTAAAAATTTGAACTTGCAATTACATTTTAGAGTGATAAAATAATGTACACATAGTATAATACATTATTAAGTTATTATTTAATGAAGTCTTTCGTTTCTAAGCCAAATGAAATCAAGACATATTTATTACACACACACACAGCACTAGGTCAGTATATTGTCAATGAATCAATTGAAGCTACATGACATTGAATTTTTATCGCTGACTAAAACGATACGTGCTTTTATACCAAATTACGTTATAGAATCCACTTTACACTGTGTACCAAATAAAAATTTTATTTTCTTATTAATTAATAATTTAAGTTACACTCTTTAGCTAATTTTGACTGTGGAAATAAAACAATTGATATAACAATAAGCGGATATATTAATTTTAAAAAACAGAGTTTTTTAAAAATTCTATTTTTTATGTGCCCAACAAATCACTGTCTGCCGGGGTTCTTCTTCTATGAAGTCACCCAGGTTAGCGACATCCTCATCGCAAGCGTCACTGTGAATAATTATAACTGTGGAGGCTTCTTCTTCTTTTTCGAGGGAGGGAACCTGAGGTGGAGGCTCCATGAACGAACTTAGCGGAATCAGCTTCGGAGGTCGTGGTTCGAAATCTCTGCAACAATAAGAAATACATATAAGTATATATTATTACTTAGCGGAGAAAAAAAAGCAGGAAAAATGAACGCTAAAAAAAAACTTACGTTATTCTTAAAGCAGTATCTTCAGACATGCAGAATAAATCTGGTGACTGGCTGGGGGAGTAGATATTTGTATCGCTGTAACAATAAGAAATAAATATAAGTATATAGTATTACTTAGAGAGAGAGAGAAAAAAGAAGCATAAAAAATTAACGCTATTATTTTAAACTTACGTCATTCTTAAATCTGGTACACTGGTAGACGAGAAATGAGCGTCTTCTGATGTACGAAATAAATTTGGCGACGGAAATCGATGGGGGTAGACATTTGTATCACTGTAACAATAAGAAAAAATATAAGTATATATTATTATTACTTAGAGAAAAAAAGCAGTGGGAAAAATTAACGTTATTATTTTTACTTACGGCATTCTTAAATCTGGCAAGCTAGACCAATCAAGCTCAACTTCTGATGGTGACATGCTGAAGAAATCGGACGTAGACGAAGTCGATGGACTTGGTGGTAAATCGACAACATCATTTAAGCTCAATTCGCTAAACACGATAAAAAAAAATATATTGTAAGTACAGAAATGTAAAAAAGAACAAATATCAACTTACTTTTCAAATAGATATTCCTCCAGGTTCCTAGGTGGAGTATATCTATTAATAAGAGAACTTAGACGATAAAACTCTTCGCTACACATTTTAAACTTAGGTACGTGCGCACATACAGTAACAATGATGAAACAAAACTGAATGAACTACGATTAGAAAACCGGTAAAGAAACGGTGTGTGAGGAGGGGACATTTATGCCGAATAAGCTAAATAAAAAGTTTCTAGAACGAAATCGCAATATCTCAGAGACGCAAAACAAAATACTAAACACGTGGCAAATAAATGATTTAATTCAGGGCCAACCGAACCATGAGAAAAAATTTTAAATGCGCATTTAGCAAAAACAGCAGTAGGCGATATTCCGGGAATTTTAGTCCGAGTGTAATTCAAATTTAAGTTAATATAAACAATTTAAGTCATTAATCTTAATGCATGTCAATATTAAACAAATCAGCGCCTTTATGCTTTAAATGCCGACCCATGGGAAATAAGTAATTAGCACGTATTTTTCTTAGAAAAAAGCGTGACGTAAGCCCCGCAGCTGCAATTGTAGAACAAAGCCCCTCGTATGATGGGTATACGGTATACGTAATAAAGATGACGTCACAGATAATATAAATAAGCCGAACGTGTCACCGCAAGCGTAATTCGTCATATAACTACGTACCAGTTATCTCATCACGTGCTTTTGTGTGTTTATTAATATTAACTGACTGAAGTTAATTTTACAGACATTTAAAAAAATACGTTTTTATAAATCTACATTGGTGTGCTTTGCCAATTTTAAAATAATATTCAAACGTGCTGTGCTCCAGCAGATAAAATATGTAAGTTATTTTTTTATTATTTCTTTAAAGTATGACTTAGTAATTTGTGATATTTTTTAGAAAAATGGACTTTGCTCAATTGAATCAAATATCCCTTTTAGAGATCAAAGAATTCGTTAAAATTTACGAATTACCAATTAATGTGGCTCACCCGATATATCGAGCACAAATTATCAAAACCAAATACGGTGATAGTGTATTATTGGAATTACATGATAAAAATTTATTTTTACCCAAACGTATGGTAGCCGTAATGAAAGACAATCTGGAAGAATTTATTGATGGGAAATACAGTCTAATATTCGAAGGCCTAATTGAGGAAGGAAACCCCGCATTAGGATCCAGATTTAGATTCTTAGAATCTGTATAAAATGTAAGTAAAAATCATTTTTTAATTTAATATTTTAAAATTAATAAGTTTTTTATCTTTTTAGTGGTGAAATTTTTTTTATAAAATATAATAGACGGAGCAGCAAATCCTACTTCATTTAACAGACGTCTTTCGTGCAGACAAAACGTACACCAGCATGGCGATCAACTCAAGTGAAATAGCAGTCCTTAGCACCCAAATTACGTCTAAATTTCAAGAAGTGGAGGCTCTCTTAGAAGAAGGATGCACTCCAACGCAACGTCTCACTTGGGTAAGACAGATAAATTGTCACATTAGACTGTTCAATAAGGCTATTAACAGTGCGGCTTTACCTGTAGGTGTACTGCGAAAATTGCAAACCAATTTAGGCCATTTAAAAAGATTTAAACATATCATTCGAAATTATAGTGTGGGTGCTGGAAATGTCGTGAAAACTCATATACGAGGGAACCGCGTAAAGTGGGAGGATTTAACTACGGCTTTTAAAAGTCGCGTTCGTACCGGGGTGATAATTAATTTAACTCATAAACATATCGAGGAATTTTTTAATGATGCTTCACATATGTTCAGCGCTAGAGTTAAAAATGCTTTAAAGAAATTACCAATGCTGAAAATTAACGCTTGCTTTTGTGCCGAATTTATCAGAAAGTCAGGAGAAATCGTAATAACAGCGAGGAAATATTTCAGTACGAAAAACAAACAGGTGGATATTTCCACAAATTTATCTGAATGGTTTGACCGCAACATAAAAGCCGATATTTCTCACGCTATTTCAGAATTCTCAGAATCAGGATCGGGGTGGGCCTTATCGCGTATATTATGTTTAGAAGTTAATTTAAATAAATATGAGATGGGGAATGGCGTTTCATCTTACATTAGATTACCGGGACAAATTTTAAAAAAGCAGGCGTGTATTAACGTAAAAAATATGTATGATGAAGCGTGCTTCGCTTGGAGCATCGTCAGCGCTTTATATCCTGTAGATATGAAAAACCATCCTGATAGAATCACTTCATACCCTCAATACGCCGAAGTGTTAAATTTAAAAGACATTCAGTTCCCCATGACTATACCTCAAATAGCTAAATTTGAAAAACAAAATAACATTTCGGTTAATGTGTTTGCGCTGGAAATGGATTATAGGGCGAATTTTTCAGTAGTTCCCATACGTTTAACGAAAAATAAACAAGTTCAACATGCAAATTTATTAATTGTGCAAGATAAATATCATCCTAAACTAAAAGAATTCGAGACTATTCCAGAAGATGATGAACCAGAGGAAATCAAATATCATTATGTTTTAATTAAAGATTTATCTAGACTGTTAAGTGGTCAACTGTCTACAAAACATCAAAAAAAATTTTTCTGCGATAGATGCTTGAATTATTTTAGTTCGGATGATAAATTAAAAGAACATTCCATCGTGTGCGAAAAATTTAACGATTGTAAAGTAGAGTTTTCGCGTGAGCCTTTTGTTAAGTTTAAAAATTTCGTTTACAAGGAAGATGTACCTTTTATAATGTACGCGGACTTTGAATCTCTGCTAGAGCCCCTCAATGAAGATAGTAGTCATTGTAAAACAAACCGATATCAGAAGCATACTGCATACAGTGCAGGATATTATTTTAAATGTAATTATAATGATGAGTGGTCATATTATAAAAGTGAACGGAGTTTGGACTGCATGTCTTGGTTCGCGGATCAATTAAGTAATATTGCAAAATTTGTCTTTTCAAAATTGAAACATGTGGAACCCCTGAATACTATAGTTAGTTTACGGGATGCCAGTAAAACGTGTCATATATGTGAGGATGACTTCAACGAAAAAGATAAAATTGTTCGCGATCATTGCCATCTTACTGGAAATTTCAGGGGGTTTGCGCACAATAGATGTAATTTAAATTATAAAAATGCCTTCGTAATTCCTGTGGTATTCCATAATTTGGGAGGGTATGACGCTCATTTTGCAATTAGAGAGCTTGCCGAGAGATATCAAATTACATTATTACCTGAAAATAAGGAAAAATACATTAGTTTCACCGTTTACGATGAAGAAACTAATTTAAAATTCCGATTTATAGACTCATTCAGATTCATGGGCTGTTCATTAGAGGAGCTTGCTTCCACGTTAAAGGAAGCTAATTTCAGTAATTTAAAACGAGAATTTCCGAATTTAAATGACGAAAAATTAAAATTATTAAAAAAGAAGGGAATATTTCCCTACGATTACATAAACAGTTTAGAACGACTTGACGAACCACAATTACCAGACAAGACAAATTTTTACAATAAATTAAATGACTCAGACATTAACGAAAATGATTATCAACACGCGCAAACAGTTTGGGATAAATTTAACTGTCAAAATTTAGGTGATTACAGCGATCTGTACATGAAAACAGACATCATGCTATTAACTTGTGTGTTTGAGACTTTTCGCTGTACTTGTCACAAGACGTACGGCCTAGACCCCGCTCACTATTACACCATTCCAGGTTACACTTGGGATTGTATGCTTAAATATACAGGGTGTAAACTAGAAACCATCCAAGACGTGGATATGTTAATGTTCATTGAACGCGGCATCCGAGGGGGCATCAGTCAATGTAGCAATAGACATGCCGAGGCTAATAATAAACATTTAGACAGCTATGATAGCACCAAACCCTCGACATACTTGCTTTATTTTGATGTAAATAACCTTTACGGATGGGCCATGAATCAACCTCTTCCATATGAAGGGTTTCAATGGGTAGATGATACCAATATTGACGTCACCTCAGTACCTGATGATGCCGAAATTGGGTACATTCTTGACGTTGATCTTGAGTACCCCGAAAATCTTCACGATCTTCATAAAGATTTACCTTTTTGCGCTGAGCATCGAGCTCCTCCAAATTCTAAATTTGAAAAATTAATGACCACTCTGTACCCTAAGCAAAATTATGTTTTACATTATAGAAGTTTAAAACAGGTCTTGCAGCACGGATTACGCTTAGTTCGTATCCATAAAGTGCTGAAATTTAAACAGTCTGCCTGGCTTAAACCTTACATAGAATTAAACACTAGATTGAGGACTCTAGCAGAGTCTAATTTTGAAAAAAATAATTATAAATTAATGAATAACAGTACATTCGGCAAGACGATGCAGAATGTTCGTAAGCATAGAATCGTTAAATTAATAAAAAAATGGGAGGGGCGTTACGGGGCTAAAAATTTAATAGCAAGTCCAAATTTTCAAAATAGATCCATTTTCAGCGAAACACTTATGGCTATAGAAATGAAAAAATCTCGCATTATATTCGATAAACCCTTGTATATAGGAATGGCTATATTAGATATTTCTAAAACATGTGTTTACGAATTTCATTATGATTACATGCTGGAAAAATTCCCCGTAGACAATTGTAAACTTTTATATACCGATACTGACAGTCTAACATATGAAGTACAGTGTAATGACGCGTATGAAGAGGTCATCAAGAAAGACATTCATAGATTTGACACCAGTGACTATCCTTCAGATAATCGCTGGAATATACCTCAAATGAATAAAAAAATTCCCGGCCTAATGAAAGATGAAAATAACGGAGTACTGATGACTCACTTTGTTGGTTTGCGATCGAAGCAGTACACGTATAAGCTTGCGCAAGGTAAAGTTGTGAAGAAGGCTAAAGGCGTAAAAACTAATGTGGTGAGAAATAAAATCACTTACGAGGATTATTTTAATTGCCTTGAGAAAGCCTCAAATAAACAGCACCGGGAAGATGAATGTTTACTCCACAATACACAACGCTGTATACAATCAAAATTACATAATGTGTACAGCGTTGAGCAGACTAAAATAGCTCTTAATCCATTCGATGATAAACGTTACACTCTACCTAACTCATATGACACTTTGCCTTGGGGTCACTATTCAATCATGGATGATGATGATGCCCACTAAAAAAAAAATCTCTCTGTCTATTATATTTTATTGTAAAAATTGAATTAATTTTATAATTATTATTATATTTAATCGCATCTTATTATTATTGTATATTGTATTTACCCATATATTATTATTTTATATTGTATTTATCATATATACTCTGTTTTTAGTTCAATATATATTATTTAAAACATCATATTTTTATTCCATATACCTAACCTAGAAATAAAAAACACACACACATAAAGGTTTAATTAATATTTTCTTTATTCAAGCTTTTAATAAAAACATTTTTCTATCTAAATCATTCAGTATTTTATCTAAATTATAAGTTAAGCATTCACGTATACAGTATGTGTGAATGTTACAAGGATATATTTCACTTAATTTAAATAGTACATTATTAGGAGATAACTCGTATTGCGATTCGCTTAATATGTTATTTGTGACATTTAAAAAGTTATCATAGAATTCAGTAAAACTTAAACTATGCAGTAAATCCATGTGTGATGATACAAGTTTGCTAATATTTATAATCTCGTATACAGTGTTTCTTGAAAAATAAAATAAACTTGAAACTCCAGCGGCAGACAATTTTAGCATCTTGTTTCCGATAAAAGGAGCCTTTATTAGTGCATATTCAGAGAAATGAATTTCTTCCTCCAGTTCTTCTTCTTCTTCTTCAGCTTCTGTAATCTCACTATTAAAATAATCTGAGGTAAATTGCTGAAGGTAAGTAATAAAATCATCCCAATCTTCTCTTATGAATGAAATATTATCTGGTTTCGTGAATACAGGATGTGACACGTTCAGCAATATTCTTACAGCAGGAACATAACCTCTTGCAGGAGAAAGTCCAGTAATTATTTTATAATTAGAATCTTTAATGTAAAATACATTTTCACAAATATATCGTTCTTCAGCGAGTATAGCCTCATGATAAATGTCATTAACGCGATCAATTTCACTCCAATAACCGGAATCTTCATCAGAGGAAAATGATGCACTAGCACCAGGTGATTTCATTATTATTATTGATTCTATCACACTCAAAGACTAACAGACAACTAAGCTGTATAAGGTATAATCTATCTTGTTTATGTAATTAGATAGAGGGAGGGAGGGAGGGAGGGAGGGTACTAATTTTATTTTTAAAAAGGCCTCCAAGTTTCATAAATGTGTGCTATTCTCTCATAAGATATAATGTAATTTTACGTATTTCATGCCGGGTATAACACATTTTCTCATAAGAGCGCATGCAAATCGATGAACACACGTGCAGGTTAAAGAATGTTATCTGAATCAATCCAACTGTTGTGCGCAGAATCAAAGCCTAGCCATTTCACGTAAGACTTATTACCGCGCTTACGTAACACCTTTTCCACGAGGTACACATCGGGTATTTTCGTTTTTTGTAGCTCCTCTTCGTAGAATCCTCCTCTAATTGGTCTACCCTGCATATCTTCAAGTAAATAGGTGGTAGGATTGGTGATTCGAACCTCGGATATTTTAAATAACTCTGTACTCCAGTTTGGCGTGTATCCTTTGCTAAACACATGCTTACTCTTACTAACTCGCACTATATCGCCCGCCTTGTAGCGTCGTGATGCTGCTATCTTTATGTGATTGTAAGCCGAGAGTAAAATTTGTTTTTCATTCTTAGCGTTAACATCTACCGGTTTTACCTGGGTGGTCCTATGTTTTCGGTTATTATACTCTTTAACAATGTCCGGAAGCACCTCCAGCCATCGGTATGAACCGTTTAAACTGAAATACTTGTATAAACGCTCCTTTAACGTTCTAATAACACGTTCAACTATGGCGGCTTTCTTAACAGTAAATGTACTGTAGTGGTTAACCTTAAATTGCTTCATCAAGCGTTGAAAGTGAACATTATAAAATTCCGTACCCTGATCTGTATTTAAATTATTACAAGATCTCTTGCTCCCCTTGAAGACGTTCTCCATAGCCTGGGTGACTTCAGGTCCGCTCTTATTTTTTATCGCTTTAGCCCATACGAATTTAGAAAAACAATCTATCACCACTAGAATGTATCTAAAATTATTGTTATCCTTGGAGTAGTTTCCCATCTCAGCTAAATCTGCCTGCCATAAGTCATCTATTCCTTTTATTACTATGCGCCTGCGCCGCTTAATATTTCTACGAGCAGGTTTATGCAGCTCATTAACCAATTGAATTTTTTCTTTAGAATGCGACATCGTACAGCTAAGATGATGATGGAAATAGCACGGTATCAAATTAAATGAACATATAAGTCGAAATTTTATAATTTATACTCTTTTGCCTGCTTTAATTTTATTAACTTTCATCTCGATATTTTTCACTGTGTTAGACAGAGAGGTGAGATTCGCTTGCAATAGAACAATTACTTCGTCATTTAATTTTTTTATAGATTTTCGGAGGTCTTGTATGGAGCCTCTCTGTTTATCTAAACGAGTAGACGCGTCCTTTTGGTAATTGTTAAAGTTCGTCGCTAGAGTCGTAGCAATAGCGGTCATATTATCGTCCACGTACTTTTTATTGACAGCATCGCCATCTTCAGTGGGCGGTTGAACATTACACAATTTCAATTTTTCCACATCAATGTTTCCATCTTTGGTGAAATTAAAACCTCGACCTTGCGGTAATAGACTGATGTTCTTGCTAACGCTGCCACCTCGGGCTGAACGACCGAACTTATCGAGACTCATTGCGAATATGATGGGTGTAGGGAGCTGTAACACACTAATATATTATTCCCGCTTCTTTCAGTTCACTCAAAATGGCTAAGATTTCGTTATCATGTGAATCCGTATTTCCTGCAGCTTTGGAGGCATTTAAAAGTCTTAACCTGTCAACTAATTCATTGATATCATCCCAGAAGAGGTATTCTATTGGTTTTT
This sequence comes from Rhagium mordax, assembly GCA_963680705.1. Lineage (NCBI taxonomy): Eukaryota > Metazoa > Arthropoda > Insecta > Coleoptera > Cerambycidae > Rhagium > Rhagium mordax. The sequence continues at coordinate 121,056,353 of OY796656.1, forward strand.
CATTGTAAACCATATTCATACCCTGTCCGCTGCTATGAGGTTGAGTATGTTTTATTTTAGGAGTGCCATCACCAGCACCACTATTGTTTTTAAATAATGGTTTTATCACTTTAGTATATTTATGAGATCGAGTGCCATTTAATTGACTTGCAGGATCATAATTTCGTTTATGTGCGTTAGAGGTTTCTAGAATTTCCTTGTAATCAGCCAAGTCCTGTTCGCTGTAACCTTGAGGCTTCTTCATAAATAGCAGTTCATATAAGCCTTGTCTTCCGGTAAACATTTTATTGCCAATACTCAAGCCGGCATTAGAACCGATATTTAGTTCCATAGATCCGATGTATAATTTATTCATTTCGGTATTAAATCTCACGCCATAGGTTTCATCGTAATCCTTACTACTTTTATCATAGAGACCTGTTAAATATTGCTTAGCTAACGTAGGATACTGTTCAGCGGTGACGGTGGCGGCAGCATCAGGGTCAATCGTACTACTTGAATCTTCAAACATTTCATCATCATCATCTTCTTCTTCTTCTTCTTCTTCTTCCACTTCTTCTTTCACTTTTATTTTTTTCTTTATATCAGATTTAATGACATTCTCTACTTTTAGAGTATGCTGCTGCTGCTGCTGCCAGGGGAAATTCTTAACCGCACCGAGTTCTCGTATTGGATCAATGACCGGTTTCAATAAACGTCTAATTGTTTCGTCTTGTTCAGCTCGACCTAATTTTAAAGCCAAGTACTTTCTTCGAATGGAATCTGAAGCTTTTTTTATCCTCCTTTTAAGTGCGAAATCTCGGTCAAAGCTATACACCTTCTCCCTAGGTGGTTTATATTCCGCGAGAGTAAATTTTTTATTACCCTTCATTGTTAAACAGGTAAACTGGTATGTTAAACAGGTAACAGGTATTTTAAAACAGGTAATAAACAGATACAGGGTTTTTCACAACAGATAACCTGTTTTTCAAAACAGGTCTGTACAGTCTGAGCGTCTATCTTATAATACTTGATGTTATTGAAATCTCATATACTTATATACTGATCAAAGCCTTTTCTATAACGTCCTTTATGTAATTCGAAATCTTTTACGATAACCAGCACTCCGAATTTATCGTTCCAACATTCTCTGCATAAATGTTCAAATTGTTCAAAGCTCATATCAGGTGTTACGTGATCATCAAACGCGTGACGTAAATTCATTTTATCCTGTTTAAATAATATTAGACAGTTACAGTTATCTCGAATGAGATGTTTCGGTATATGGGTATATGTCTGACAGAGATAGAAACAATCTACAAGCTTATGTCTCCCCATTGAGAAAAAAGCACGTATCTTATCCTGCTTGTCGCATGCTACGTCATCAAATATAAATATGGAATTCGTTTTAGCTTCGGATGGATCGATGATATTTTCGTTAGAGGTGTATGGAAAGTAGCCTACGCCTTTTACCTTCTTCAGCACATCTTCCAATAATTTATATTTAGGTTGATACAGAGACTTGGAGTACACGTATACATTCTCGAACCACAGACCGTTAGAGTCGAATAATAGACTTAGTAGAATATTTGTCTTCCCCGCTCCGCTAGGTCCGCATACAATCGTTCTTAAAGCGTTAGGAAATAACTCTCCATGTTTATTACATTCTTCTACAGAACCATCAGAAGTTAATAAATCTAAATTCTCTACAGGGAGAGACGTCTTTTGTCTTTGAATGCGCATCATGAACTCTATACTTTTCACTCTGTACATTCCTATATATAGAAGTTTCGATCTCGTACATCATCAGTTCTAGTTTAGATGACGTCGAGGAAACATCGTCGTGTAACAGGCAGAGGTGTAGTTAACACTCTTATCAATAAGCTACCTTTCGAACTGCATTTACCTGGTTATCAGTACTGCGGCCCAGGTACAAAGTTACGTAAACGTTTAGCTCGAGGGGATCCAGGTGTTAACATTTTAGATCAAGCGTGCCGCGAACACGATATTGCTTATAGTGAAAACGCAAACTTGGAAGACAGACATAAAGCTGATTACTTACTAGAACAGAGGGCTTGGGAACGCGTTAAATCTAAAGACGCCAAATTAGGCGAAAAAGCAGCAGCTTGGGCTGTCACTAACGCTATGAAGGTTAAACGTAAGTTAGGTATGGGTGCTGCAGGAGGCTGTAATAATAAGAGAAAAAAGAAAATTCCCTTCCGCAAGGCCATCATATCGAACATTGCTAAAGCGCTGAAAAAGCATGCAAGTCATGATGTGAAAAAGGATATGGCTATGAGTGTTAAAACGGCGCGAATTGCCATCAAGAAAGCAGGTGGAAGGAAGAAAATCAATGTCCCCCGGATTCTACCGCTGCCAAAGACCGGAGGCTTTTTACCTCTGATACCGATCTTTGCAGGTCTCTCAGCTCTTGGAGCTCTGTCGGGTGGCGCTGCGGCCATCGCTAAAACTGTTATAGACGCTAAGAATGCGAGGAAAACTTTGGAAGAAGCTCACCGCCACAATAGAGCCGTGGAGGATGTAGCTTTGGGTAAAAAAGGTTCCGGGCTATACATGAAACCATATAAGAAAGGATACGGATTATACTTGAAAAAAAACTACCATTGAAGCTACCCAATAGAGCACTCTCTGACCTAGACATCTTAAAGTATGCTAAAAAGTTAAAAATCCCCCATTTCAGAGGTGTCTATATGCGAGACTCTTTACCTTCACGTCCGCCATCACCTAAAGGAAACGAGAGCGCCATCATTAACTTGGACAGTATAAAGGGACCTGGAACTCATTGGGTAGCATATAAGAAAACAGGCAATTCCGTAGTATATTTTGATAGCTTTGGATCTCTGAAACCGCCAATAGAATTAGTTCGATACTTTGGCGCGAAATTTAAAATTAAATATAATCCTACCGCATATCAAACATATAACTCTGTAAATTGTGGTCATTTATGTTTACAATTTCTCTATAAAAATAATAAACACACGTGATATGTAATCAGTATGTCATCGAACACCTTCAAGTTAAGTGATTGCGAATCTGTTCTCTCCGTGACTTTTACTAATCCTATAGAACTAGATCCGCGATACAATTATTCAATAGCGTTAATTGGTCTGGACACCTATAATACCATACCTAACATCGAGGACGGTGTGAATAACAAGTTTTATTATTGGGAGCTGGGTGATAGAAGCTTCAAAGAAAACGTCATAACTATACCTACAGGATCTTATGAAATAACTGACATTGAATCCTATCTGCAAAAGAGATTACTAGCCGGCAGCGGCGTAACATCACAGCAGCAGGCTGACGAATACTTATCTCTGAAACCTAACAATAATACGCTCAAGTGTGAAATTAAAAGTAAACACGAAATTAACTTTAATCACAAGGATAGCTTGGCCACCCTATTGGGTTACAGTGCTAGCAGAACATTAAAGCCAGATATATTATATGAGTCTGATTTACCTGTTAAAATAGTCAGAGTTATAACGATTCAAGTGGATTGTAACATTACTGTAGGAGCATATTCCAATAATACTCCTACGCATACGATTTTTGAATGCGGTTTGAATGTTGATCCTGGATACGCTATAAACATTGTACCTGGAAATTTAACTTATCTACCTGTAAACCCTAGCATTCGAGAGATACGGAATATCACTTTGAGACTGCTAGATCAAGATTCTGAGCTTGTTAATCTTCGAGGTGAGGAGCTGAGTGTGAGGTTAGAACTTAAAAAACATGCGATTAATATTTAACCATAGTAAACCTAATATATACGGAGGAAGCTTACATCATCCTCATTCTGCATCTAATCGTACAAGTGCAAGGTCATCACCACCACCACCACCACGATCATCATCAGGACCTGCCAAGTTAACGTATTCAAATTATTTATATTTATCGTCTTTGGGCTATCATGTTAGAAGAGCTACAGCTATTTCAAGACCCTCACTTCGATGATTCAATTGAACGAGTTGAAGTTCGAACGTACCATCCATTCGTTAAAGCCTATGAGAATAATGATGAAATCGAAATTGCTATTTATCAGCATGATGCTTTGATTGATATAAGTGAGGGGGCGCTATCAATCGAGGGAACTTTAAAGAAAAATGCCGCTGGTACGGGCACCATTGAATTCACCAATAACGCTGGCGCCTTTTTATTTGATTCCGTAAGTTATGAATTAAATGGCTCGGAAATAGATAAAGTACGCGACCCTGGAATTGTGAGCACAATAAAAAGTTATATATGTTATGAAAAAGATGATATTTCTCATAGCATCGCAGGTTGGAATTATCCTGCTGGCAGCCTAATTACATATGACGCTACAAATTCCACCTTTTTCTTAAGAATACCCTTGAAACATTTACTGGGATTCTTTTACGATTATAAGAAATACGTTTTCGGTAAACAGGTTCTACGTTTGATACGAGCTCGTAGCGATAATAATTGTTTTAAAGCGTCAAAAGAGGATACAGATGGCGAACTAACCATCACTAATATTGAATTAAAAGTGAAACATGTCCATTTGAATGATATCCCAAAAATGAATTTTCTAGCTCAAGTTAATGCTGATACGCCAATCCTACTAGCATTTAGACAGTTTGAAATTCATGAGATACCCACCCTGGTGGCAGGTGCTACAAAAGAAATTTCAGTTCTTAAAAATGGCACTCAAAGTCCTCAAGCTGCCATCCTTGCTCTTCAAAGCAATAAGAAAGATTCCAAGACGAAAGACTGCACGCAATTCGATAATATTGATATATTTAATGTAAAATTATTGTTAAACAATGATCGTTATCCTTATGAAGATATGAGGTTAAACTTTAAGGCTAAAAAATACTCTGAGGCCTATCATATGTATACCGACTTTAGCAAGTCGTTTGCTTTAAATAATAAACCTATGCTAGATTTTGACGCTTTTAAGAATCACACGCTATTCGTTATAGACTGCTCGAAGAGAAGAGCTCCTATTAAACCATCGATTGTAGACATAAAAATTGAAATTGAAAGTTTGACCCCCTTCCCCCCAAATACCAAGGCCTACTGCATTCTCGTACACGACCGCATTTTGGAGTATTTGCCTCTCAGTGGAGTCATAAGAACCATTATGTAAAAGAGAGAGAGACAGAAGGGATAACTTAGTATGTGAAGAACTGTCGAAGAGTAAACATGAAATTGATGGTCGTAGATATTCAAGGTTTTAACCTACCCGATTTCTATCCTAAGGAAATCTCGTTTATTAGTGGAGATCAACATGCTCATTATTTACTTAAACCTCTCTTACCGTACGATTCGTTAAGTTATGATTTGAAGAAACAAATAAATTACTTGGAATTACATCATCATGGGTTGAGGTACAGCAGTGGTTACGTCGACGATAATGACCTAAATGAAATATTACGTAATCATCTACTTAATGGCGCTACTAACCTTGTGTACGTAAAAGGTCATCAGAAAAAGGAATTTCTGGAAAAAAGATTACATGCTTTGACGCAAACTTCGGCAGCGGTGCCATCTATCATTAATGTCGAACAGCTTAGTGTTGATGTCGAGGTTCCAAAGTTCGATAAAGATTTACCGTATTGTTTAAATCATTTTACTATTAATAATAAAAAAATTGTATGTAGCTTAAGAAATGTCTTCACTCTTTATTATTGGTTATATTCTAGTTTACCTAAATAAATGTGTATTTTATTAATGATTTTTAATTTCTTTACCCTCCCCACTCCCTCTCCACCTCTTTGATATTATCCTATATGCAAGCATTATGTACTTTTAGTATCTAGTTGAACGTAATATGAGCAAGATGTCATCCTTTAACTGCTTGTTAGAAAATCATTTACATAAATTACAAAAGTTAAAAGAAATGATTGAGTTTTATCAGGAGAAACAGCGTATGTTTTCGCAGTTTCAAAAATTAAGTGTTATCACTAACAGTGGTGTATTCGGCGATAGAAGACGATGCGGTAAACAATTACATGCTACTGCAGCACGAAGAATTGCTCTCTAAAAAATGCAGTCTCCAGTATTTTTATCTTGCGGCCATATCGCCAATTCTATAAACAGTCTTTGTAAAGTTTGTGAGATTCGTAAAAAGTGTAAAGTTTGCTATAAAAATGATCGCGATATGATATTCATGCCGTGTGGACATATTGCAATATGTGCAGACTGTAGTTTTTCTCAGAAAACATGTGTAACCTGTGGAATACGTTTGCATGCTACAGTTCGTATAAAATAATCCTTAAATTTCATTAACTATTACCATTATAAATAAACATTATTTGAGGTTAAATCATTAGTGTTTATGTGAACGTCATGATGTATAGTTCGCAATTTATTCTGCTACATGCGATATTCCAAAATATACTCTACGTACATAGACCATATAATTCTACGGACGCTTTTGTGTGCTTCGATAATCCACAAAATGATTCATGTCCTTCACAGTGGATAAAAATGACTCCTAGTCGTATTAACGGTAATAAATTGGCTACTTATTCCTCGTTTATATCTAATAATACGGCTGGTTTTAAGATAAAAATAAAATTTAAAGATGACATCATCGAAGAAGAAGAATTTAACTGGATCTCACTTTTCCCCCCTTCACCCCCACCTGAACCTTCGGTATATTCAAGCCCTCCACCGTCGCCTTCAGACGTCTCAGTTGAAGTCTTGCTTTACTACCTAGCAGTTTGCTCGTCAATTTTACTGCTCAAGTGCATAATTAGAATTGTTCAGCGCAGAAAGTGTCTATTTATGCTAAATTAAGAAATACGTAAAAAACATCATGTGTGACTCATCAGCACCTGCATCGCTAAAAGAAGCTGTCGATTTGCTGCTTACTTCATTAAGATGTAGTCTAAGTGAAGGATGTCATAAAGAAAAATATAGTCTGGGCATATATTATTGTGAACTTTATATCGGCGATAATATTACGCTGAATAACTTTTGTGAATCGATGGTAAAATGCGGTCTTCATGAACAATTAAAACAATCTGTTTCCAAGTTTATAACTGATGAGGTGCTCTATAATAAATATATTGGTGACGATGAGGTTGACTTAATAGAAAAAGAAAGCTCTCCAGATCCTATTGCAGAAGCAATTGGTTCACTCCGTTTTATTTTGATGTGTAATCTGAAACTATATTCTAACCACCACCTTGAAAAAGAAGATCGCACTACCTGGCGCAATAAAATGGGCATAAAATATTGTGATTTTTATATCTGGGGCTATATTACATTGGATAAATTTTGTGCTACAATGAACCAATTGGAGCTGCATGATTTATTAAAAGAACACCTGTCTGGACTTGTAAGTGATGAACTTCTCAATCTACTTCCCGATTACGAAGGAGCAATTTAATATATTTAATAAAAATGTATTTTATATGTGAATAAATATCTTGTAACAATATCTGTTTTTTTTATTTAAAAAATGTCATAAAGAACTTTGTTTTATAACCAAGCATCTAAAATACTTAACCTTGAAACATATCTATCCATCTCTGTCTTACTCATTGAGATTGAATAAAAAATAATTAAATAACTGTTCAATTTGCCTTACAAGCTGTGAAGCCTACATGTGAACACGTGCAAATGTTTATAAATAAAATTCCCAGAAGTCGGGTTTGTTTACCTTATAGGCACGTAGGTATATATAAATTTTTCTACCATAGGCGTACCCTAGTAAAATTAATATAATTATATCCCCTTTTAAAGCAGGTACGCCTATGCTCTCTTCGTATACAATACTCTTTGCTCAGGAGTACCAACTTAGAAACTAAAAAAAGCTTCTGGAGACGGCGTTCTTCTTCAGACCTAACGCAAGAGGTTCCAGGGCCAGGGACCAGGGTGCAGGATGCGGGATGCGTTAGTGCATTGCACCTCTTGCGTTAGGTCTGAAGAAACGCCATCCTCCAGCTAATGCATCAGACCTGGGGTGCTGCATTCCGAAGAGCTCTTAAGCGTTAACCCCACCACCACCACCACCCCCTAGCACCCCCGCTAAAGCAGCAGCAGCAGACGTCATCTGAAGACGAAGGATGACCTCTGCACGACCCCCCAGAGTGTAGCTACAAGAACCAAGGGCTCTCCTGATGGCCCATGTCCATCGAGAATGCGTGGCCTTGAAAGTGGCGTCGTACGCACCTAGTATATCTACTCAAAATCGTCGACTTCTTGCCAGTGAATTCTAATTGACCAACAAGCGCTTTGGGTACCTCTCAAGAGCATTATATATAAAAAAGAAATTGTGATGAAGTGCCACTCCATTGAACTCCATCCGGTTTTATACCGAAATTCCAACAAATGGTAAAAAACGTACGTCATTTCAGTTGGATACTTCAGCTTAACTTTGATATATAAATCGATTTGCAAAATGAGGTCAAATGCTTTAAATTTCGACTTCTAGCAGTGTTCTTATAGACACTTTATTCGCAAGAATAAAATATATAACTAAGGAATTGTCTTTGTGATACACTTAGTGGCAAATTTAGATATAGATATTTTTACCTTATGTGAAGACAAACAAAATATAAAGGACAAATTTAAAACCTTCTTCATTTAGGGAAGTCGCAAAATTTGATGTTAAAATGAAACAGTCTTACTTATTTTGTTTTAGTACAAAGTTCGAAGTTTAATAAACTAAAATTATAGAATCTCTGACCGAGTAGTTCTTTTGTTGTAAATCCACCTCAAAAAAAGATTCCCAATTTTTTTGAATGCCATCAAGTATTTTTATAAAATGATTTTATGCCATGCTGATGCACGCTTTACTGCTGTAACCATTTTAGGATTCACCAAGAGCATGTGCTCTCATAAATAAAAAGGAAAATAACTGTACCATAATATTTATTTATCTCCCAGACATAAAATGATAGGATATACGAACAAAACTTTATGATTGCGTCGTATATACTTTCTTCTCCCTTTTGAGAATAGAAACGGCTTAATTGTGGCCTACGCCAGGGCCGAGGGTGCTAAAAATGTTCTAAGTGCTAG